>CM053785.1:502413118-503685618 GCA_028749045.1 Cupressus sempervirens
ACTATCAATTGTATCATTAAATAAAATACATAGAGAAGGAATTTAGGACTCTAAAAACATAACCATATCAATATTGTAAACCAATTTGTAAGGGGACATTCCAGTTGTGATGCATACACTTACTCTATAGACCCATAAATCATGTGTTAACTTTGTCATCCAATCTTTAGTATGTTTATTTTTAGTGTTTCTAACAATTTTCTTGATAGCCTTATTAGATTATTTAGCTTGATCATAAGATTTGGGATAATAAGGAGTATAAAACCATTGATGGATGCAAAAAAAATCAAAAAAAATAATCACTTTCTTATTCTCAAATGGCCTATCATTATTATAAATTATTGTTGAAAGGAATTCCAAATAGATAGATGATGTTTTGAATAATAAATAACATATAAGATTATTAGTATTATAATTAAGGGGACAACTTCTATTCATTTAGTGAATCAGTTAGTTGGTATAAGAATATAAGTATGCACCTCAGAAGAAGGAGAAGAGATTTTCCAATAATGTCACATTGGCATAGCATACAATAAAATCACTTATCAAATAAGGTGGCAATTAGTGTGAAATAATTTTTTCAATATCATAAAAATTCTGATGGGACAAATTCCTCATGATTTTTAGAACTCCAAAACCTACTTGTAGAGTAGCTACCATCATTTAAGATAATTTCATTAATGCAAGTTTAAATTCTTGGGAACCTAACTCACCACAATCCAAAAGTTCATACCCATAAAGTTGTGATGTGTGTTCATTGAGAGGAGATTTTTTATCTCTAATTTTTTTGGCAGAAATAGATTAACTACACTCATGTCAATCATATCCTTTATGATTTAAATGGTTATCATGCAATAGATTCCCAAGCTCAATTAGATCGAATAATATTTCACATATCCTATCAACTAGCCCATGATTTAAAGGTTAGGCCAAGGACCTTCTCTTGATCAAAATTTTGTGATTTTCTTTATTTATCATGATGGAGTAGGTGGTACTTCTTTTACCAAAGTGTACAAGTTTCAACTTTTTTGGTGGTACTTTCACCTACTTATTTGTTTCATTATATTTTGGGTAGAAGATGACCCCATGTTTGGGATAATTCTATTTGTATCTCTAAATCTTGTTGTCTATTAGTGTCAAACACTTAGTCATATATGAGGCAAAGTCAGTCGATCATCACTGTGATCGAGCTACTCTATAAAGGCCAAGTCATGTGGAAGACTTGTAAATAAACATGTATATGTCAAGCTCTATAGGAGCCAAGCAAGTCTTTGGTCACCAAGTTTTTTCAATACAAGCAAAGCCTATTGAATGTCAAGAAGATAGAGCACATAGATGTCAAGTTATATAGAAGGTGTCAAGTAAAGTTAAGGTTGGGCAACAAAATGAAGAATAGTTATGATAGATCATTAGAGACAATGAGTGTTGAGCAAAAAAGTAGACATTAAAGTCTAAAATATTACAAACTTTGAGGTAAACCATTTCAAGCCAACATAGACACAACATTTAGTGATTGTAGAGTTTGTTACACATTTTGACATGGGTCACCGATCCCTATGAGAGGTAAACAACCAAGCAGATGAAGAGGCAAAAGGAAATTTTCTAGAAAACTCTTTAAAACTCTTTAAATAGGCATATCCAAACCTTATTTATATATAAGTGAGGAGATTCATTGTAGAAGAGATTGCAAAGTGTGCAAAGGAAGTGAAGGAATTAAGTTTTGGATGTTGCATGCATTAGAGAGTTAAGAAGAATACTGTACAATGACCTTATGAAATTGTGAAGGACTAAATAAAGACTTATCATATAGAGATCAGACCAAATATTGGAAGGAGGAGATCTATAATTAGTAATTATAGTGCAAAGTGAAGGATTAGATACTAAATCGTAATTGAGTCAAGGATAATCTCTTAATAGAGTACATTTAACAAACCTTTGTAAATCTCTTAACCAAATCCTAACTTTATTGTAAGTGTAAAAAAATTTAACATGGTAAGACCTAATAGTCTTAAATGACTTTAGTAGGGTAGACCCCTCATAGGGTAGATCATTAGAATTGATCAAAATTGTAACCCTAACAAGTTAACTTTATTACTACAATAGTGAAGATTTGTGGGTGTCATCCCCACCCCATTTTTACCTTCACCTTGGAGGGTTTATAGGTAACCAAATATTGTGTTATGTATTTACATTTCATGCATGTAATTGATAGTTATATCTACTTTGATTTTACAAGTTATGTTATGCACAAATTATATATGAGATGGAAAATATGGTGAATACAGTAAAGTTGTTTTAAGGGATAAAAGTTTTACAAATCCTGATTCACCCCCACCCCCACCCCCTCAACATCTTAGTTTCCTAATTAACCTCCCATCAATTGGTATCAGATCATTGGCTCTCTTGAGGAATTATAATAGCTTGGGAGTTTAGATCTTGGAGGTGGAGGCCTACAAATTCGGAAAGGTTATTGGCAATCAAGTGATTGACATCCATCTCATACTGCAAAAACTTGAAGTAACAAGAGAGGAACTACGAAAATCTCTAAGAAATAGAAAGAAAATGGCCATTCAGCTAAATGACATTAATTATGAAGAAGGAGATATTAAAGGACTATTTGACACTAGAAATTTTAATGAGAGTAATGCAACAATTGGAGATCTACTAGAGAAGAAAAATATCCTGAATGAAGATGTTAGAGGATTGAATAGAGAATGTGAAATTCAATCAGTAATGCTATGTGAAGTGATCAAAAAAAAAAAAAAATTGAAGAAGACAAATTTGTGGTTGAGGAAGAAAAAAAACAAATGGCTATTAGACTTGAAGAAAGATCATTTGATATGCAAAATCTTACAAATACTCAACTAGATGTGATGAATCAACTGATGCTTGCAAATCAGGAATTGAATAGGAAGGATGTGGAAATAGAAAATCTAATATCATGGATTGGTCTACTAAGAAATGAGTTAAGATCGGAGAAATAACTTGTGGAAAGAATGAACAAATCTGGTGAAGCATTAAGATACTTTGAAGAACTAAAGAAATCACTTAGGTCATCTAGAAACATCTCTAGATTAGGGCATACAAAGAAAAATTCATCTACTAAAGAAGTAGAATCATCCAAGAGTGGAGAGTTAAGCAATGCAAAGTCAAAAGGAAAACCTACATGCTATCATTGTGGTAAACTTGGACATACTACAAATATTTGTAGAAGTAAGAATGGTATGCAAAATCCTAAATCTAAGTTTATTGATTATTGCTTTTACTACAAGAACCAAGGACATCAAATACATGAGTGTAGATCAAGAATGAATAATAAATCTATTATACCTAGATTTGAAGGTTATTGATAAAATTTTCAAAAGTTTGGGCATAGAGCATATGAATGCAAATCACAGGCAAAACCCTACTGGACAAACAAGAATGCACAAAAGAAAGTTTGTTCTAATTGTCACAAGATTGGACATGTGAATAAGAATTATAGGACCCAAAAACCAATACCAAAAAATGAACACAACAAGTGTAAAGGAAAAGTGGATGTTGAATAAACAAAGAAGGAGATGAATCAAACCTAGAAGAAAAAGGTGGAAACTAGAAGTAGTGGAACAAATGAAGTTAAGGTCACCCAACCCAATACAGGCACCACTTCAAACTGACCAAGAAAGGTATATAAGGAATTGTGTACTCAATGATCTATCTTATATCATTTCCTAACAACAAAAAAATGTTCTAAAGCTCACATCTACATAAGAAAAGATGCATAAGAACATATCTATGGAAAGAATAGTGCAAAAGAATCATTTACACAATGGGTTTTGAATGTTAGTAAAATTATCTATATTGACTAAGCATCACAATATGGACCGAGTACCCTAATGTCAAACTAATGTATAGGTCGAGTTAGATGGAATAAACCGATATATATATATATATAGTGAAGATTAGGTTCAAAGGCATAAGATCGATCGAGATAGCTAGATTCCACCTAAGAAAGAACACAACATTAATAGATATCCTAATTTGAGAATATGGGAGTATATATTGAAAATTTGAAGGTATTTTACACACCATTCATTCAAATTTTGAGAGCACAGAGAAATTTCAGCAATTTGCAAAAGCAATTTTAAGTCAAAATTTTGATCAAGTGAAGATTTAAGTTGTGTTAAGTTGTTTAGAGGAAAAAATTTCAAAACCCTAACAATGAAATATGGAATCTTCATTATCTATAGCAAAGAATCAAGGAGTAGAGGTAAGTAATGTTTAATTGGTGAATAATGATGCTTGTCCTCCACCAAAATTCTATGCTATTCTTGAGATTACTATGAAAGGCAATACAATGTGTGTGTTATCATTAATACCACCTAAAGCCGTTATGAGCCATGATGTATGAAGTTGTTACATGTGTAAAATTGGAGAATTTGGTGATTATGAGATTTGTGAGGCATATCAGAAATTATGTGATGGAGTATTGAAGGATGTGTTGGAAATATAAGAGGAGTAACTAAGAGGGAATGGGTGAATCAGTTACCACTAAAATAAATCCCAAATCCCCTAGATGTCAACATAGAACATAAACTTTATTAAAATATTATTGCTCGACAAACACACAAGCACTCGATTACTACTGATAATATTTTGTAACTCAATAACCATTGAAATAACAACTGTAACTCAAAAAATGCTTTAACATGAAAATCTTAAGATATTATCTATGATTAACCTTACTTAACCTAGTTGCATACATATGGAATAAATAGCATGAACACAAGCGACACCAAGATTTAACATGGAAACCCAATTTGGGAAAAACTACCAATTGCAACTAGTTACGGATTTTCACTCTTCTTAAGTGATCCCTATTAGGAGCCAACCTTGTTAAAGGTTATAAAACAAATTATTAGGTGTGACCCTATTAGAGGACTTAATCACCCTATTAGGAGTGGCCTTGTTAGAGGTCTATAGACACTTCAATCTAGAAATTCTACCTTGTTAGAGTATTTACAAATAACTATTAAACCAACTTTGTTATTGCTATAATGATTAGAGAGTAGTAATGAGATGACTTAATTTCTAATGCAACTAAATTCTTGATTACATATCTCAATTCTGGCTTGTATACTTGATCCTTTCTGATTGAATATATCTTTGTAGCTCCACAAGGATATTCTTCTTATCCTTCTAATTCACTTCCTCTTAGCATCTTCTATTCTTCCATTCACTTGCACACATTCAATCCTCAACTAACCTTATACTTATATCTTGTGAATTTTCAAGTTGGCTTGAATACAACTTAGAATAATTAATATTCATCTCCTCAATTGGCTAGAACCAACAAACAAATCTATTGAACTCACTATGCCAAAACAAGAAATTCCTTCATTAGTTGATCCTGCTTGGTAGACACTAACTCAAAAATGATTTTCTTATGTTAACCAAGTGAACTCGATTAACACTATATCTTCAC
This sequence comes from Cupressus sempervirens, assembly GCA_028749045.1. NCBI lineage: Eukaryota > Viridiplantae > Streptophyta > Pinopsida > Cupressales > Cupressaceae > Cupressus > Cupressus sempervirens. The sequence continues at coordinate 502,418,583 of CM053785.1, forward strand.
AAAATTCCTTTGGTAACTAAGTGAGCATTGGTTCCATCCAAATTTCCCTTTATTAATTGAGTGAGCTTGGTTAACACTCAACTTCTGTAAACTTCTCTTTGTCGTCCGAGTGAACTTGGTAGACACTATCTTCTAAACATGGAAAATTCTAAAATGCTCCAAAAACATTGGAAACTATCTTCAATGCCCAAGTGAGCTCAACATATACTATCTGATAAAAATATGATATTTTGTGTAACATCAAAGACAATACACAATTAATTGTTTTCAACAATCTCCCTCTTTGGCATTGATGAAAACACATGTCATAATACAATGAAAAAATATAGAAAAAAATTAAGGAACATATCTTTAGTTTCATTCTAATTCTCATCCTTGAGAACTCCCTCTATCAATGTGAACTCCCTCTACCTTCAATTTCTCCCTCTATTAGCAAACTTTGTCTTCAACATCTTCTTCTGATAGCAAACTGTGCCTCTTTGATATCAAACCAAGTTCTTCTTCTTTGTCATCTTTGTAAATTCTCCCTCATCATAGAACTCTCCCTTTTAATAAAATTTGTGTGAATAAAATTTATGTGAATATAATAAAAAACTCTCTCTCTTTGACACCTCATGCCAAAGACAATATTCAGTGAATATTGATGTACCTTATGTACTAATTCATATGCATTTTTTCCTCTTCAATACTGCATTGACTGACTAATCTTCAACATGCTCTAGTTGATGCATCACTAAACTTCATTTTAGTGAGCTTTAGATTGGAGAATAACCCCTAACTTACCTCTTAGATACAAAAATGCATCCTTAGGTAATGGCTTAGTGAATATGTCTGCAATTTGTTCTTTAATATTCACATATTCCAATCTTACCTCTTTATGTTGCTCTAATTATCTCAGAAAATGATATTTTATAACAATGTGTTTGGTCTTGGTATGCATCACGAGATTCTTTAATATATTAATTGCACTGGTGTTATTACATAATATAACCACTGGATCCTTGATCTCTACCTTCATACCTACCAGTACTTGCTTGAAGCAAACAAAATTGGAGTGATTAATTAATTTTTCCACATACTCTACTTTTGTTGTAGACTAAGAAATACAATTATGCTTCTTACTTGTCCAAGACATTAGTCTTTTACCTAGAAAGAATGTTCCACCACTGGTTCTCTTCCTATCATCAACACTTCCTGCCCAATCAGCATCTGTAAAGGCTTTCAAATCCAAATTGTCTCCTTTCTTGTACCATAATCCATAGTCTTCAATAGCTTTTAGATACCTCATGATTCTCTTAATTTCCATTATATGATTTTCTTTAAGATTTTTTGATATTCTTGCCATGATACCAACTGTTAATGCAATATCAAGCCTTGTGTGCACTACATATTATAGTTTTCCAATCATTGATCTGTATGTGGTTTGATCTACCCCATTGGAATCATCATTTTTAGAAATCTTATATCTAGTAGACATAGGTGTTCCAACTAGTCTTGAATCTTCCATTCCAGACTTCTTTAGTATCTCCTTGATATATTTAGATTGAGTAATGTAGATAACATCTTTCTTCTATTGAATCTGCAATCCAACAAAGAATTTTATCTCTCCAAACGTGGACATCTCAAATTATTTACTCATCTCTTCTTAAAAAACTTTGCACAAGTCATTATTTCTAGTAACAATGTGTCATCTAAAAAGATTTATGCCAATACAATCTTCTTGTCTAGTCCTTCTTTGATATATAAGTTATTTTTATCATTTGTTCTTTGAAAACCAATCTTTATCAAATAGTTATGAAGTCTTTCATACCAAGCTCTAGGAGCTTGCTTGAGACCATACAACATTTTGTTCAATTTACAAACCACATCATTTTTGCTAGGATCTATTAAACCTTTAGGTTTTTCTATATAAACTTCCTCTTCAATAATTCCATTCAAGAATGCAGATTTCACATCCATTTGATAAACTTTAAATCCTCTATATGCAACATAATAAAGTAAAGTTGTGACACCTTCTAATCTTGCCACAGAAGCAAAAGTTTCACCAAGATTAACATGTAAACACAATTTGGGAAAAACCACCAATTGCAACTGGTTACTGATTTTCACTCTTCTAAAGTGAGCCCTATTAGGAGCCAACCCTATTAAAGGTTACAAAACACACTATTAGGTGTGACCCTATTAGAGGATTTAATCACCCTATGAGGAGTAACTAAGAGGGGAGGGGTGAATTAGTTACCAGTAAAATAAATCTTAGATTCCTTATATGTCAACACAAAACATAAACTTTACTAAAATATTGTTGCTCAACAAACACATAGGCACTCGATTACTACTGATAATATGTTATAACTCAATAACCACTAAAATAACAACTGTAACTCAACAAATTCTTTAACATGAAAATATTAAGATATTATGTATGATTTATGTTACTTAACTTAGTTGCATATACATGAAATAAATAGCATAAACACAAGTTACACCAAGATTTACCATGGAAACCCAATTTGGGAAAAACCACCAATTGCAAAAATAAATACTATGAACACAAGTTACACCAAGATTTACCATGGAAACCCAATCTGGGAAAAACCACCAATTGCAACTAGTTACTGATTTTCACTCTTATGAAGTGAGCCCTGTTAGGAGCCAACCCTATTAAAGGTTACAAAACACACTATTAGGTGTGACCCTATTAGAGAATTTAATCACCCTATTAGGAGTGGCATTGTTAAAGGTCTATAGACACTTCAATCTAGAAATGCCACCTTGTCAGGGGATTTAAAAATAGTTGTCTTTGATTAAGTAAAATAGGTTTTTTACAAGGGTTCCTAAAACCCACCAGTCAACAACATAAAATAAATTAAGTAGTTCAAGTCTTGCTGCTAAACATCAAAGAAACAATAGGCTAGTCCTGGCCAACAAACAAAAGCAAAAAACAAAAGGCCAAAAGCCAAGAAAGCAGAAAAAACTAGGACAACCGATCAAGGAACAAGATCTTTATACAGCTCCTTATTCTTTAACTCTATCTCTTCCTTGGCCTCCACCTCATTGGTCTTTGAGTGATTTTCATCCTAAGAAACTAGCTCAACCCTCTTTCTCTTTTCTACTCTGCTCTTTCTGCTCGGGCTCTCCTCTTGTAAGGATTCCTCCTCCTCAGTCACCTTGGTCCCGTCAATGTCCTTTTCCTCCTTATCCTTTTTATTCTCCTCCATCATCCTGTAAAGTTGAATGATGTTATCATTTAGGCCTTTTATAATGTTAAGGCTCTTATTAGTTGAGCTATGAAGCATTGTCTCCATTCTTTCCACCCTTTTTTCAATCTCTAAAACCCTTGCTTCTAGATTGCTAAATTTGACATTCTCTCCCACCCTTTCTAGCCTATCCTAACCCTATGTCCCATACTTTATACTCTCAATTTCATGAAATATCCATTTGAAGGACCAAAAATTGTCCATGAGGCTATTTCTAGCATTTTTCAAGAAATTCATACCCATCTCTCGTGCATTGTCACTAAGAATAACTAGACCAGGATTAATGAGCTCTTCTAGTTGAATAGTCCCATCCCTACCCTCAATCACCTCTAGGTTTATGTGTTCTCTAACTAGCCCCATCTTAGTTGTACCTACATGAAAATTCCTCTAAACAACTTTTCTCCCCTTCTCATATAGAGAAACCATTGTTTTAATTGCACCCTCTTCCTCCTCTTTTCTCCTCAAACATTAGAAAACCTCTCCTTCCCCTTGCCCTGAGTCTTCTCTACCTCCTTATCTTGCCCTCTTTTATTTTTGACTAATCTTGCCTCCTTCCTACCTGCTTGAGCCTTTATAGGTCCAACCTCTATCACATTACCTTCCCTATCCAAGTTCATCCCCTCTTCCTCCTCATATATACTCTTCCTCTGACTCCTCCTATTTTATCCTTTTCTCTGAGCCTCTCCTTGGCTTCTTTTTATTCTTCTTCCCATTATCCTTTATGACTTTATCCACCTCCTCTTCTTCTTCTAAGTGCATACCTACACTATCCTTTGTTTCTAATGGGAGGTAAGAGCTCTTTGTTTCATCGGAAGAAACCACCTTCTAGGCAACAACCCTTTTGTGAGTTTAAGCTTTAAAATGCTCATATATGAGAAGTAAAAAACCCTTGTGGAGGGCAAGGTTAGAGTAAAATTTCTTTTTATAGTCCATTATACTCTTATTAGCTAAGAAAAATAGATAATAGGGTATGGAAATCCTGGTTTTTGTACCTAAAATGATTAAGAATAACAAAATGGTAGGTTTGAATCTTGTCAAGCCTGGTGTCAAGCATGATATAGGATATAATTTCCCTAAGGATAAACCTCCATATCTTCTTAATAGACGCAGGCTCATAATAGGCTCCCATCTTCACAAGCTCCTTTATTTCCTTCGAATCCCTAGTAAAATCCTTAGCCGCATTTAGGGAAATTTTCTTGTCCCTATAGAATTTGATACCCTAATTTGGGGAATTAATCACCTTAGAAATCACCTCTTCATTGATTTGAAAGTCCACCCCATCAATCTTTACTTTCCCCTCTCTCCATGTCTTCACCATTAGGTTAGAGATCTTCAAGTCCCAGCCATGAAGCTTTTCAATGAAGGTTGAAATGCCTCCTTCCTCTAGTTTCTCCCACACCTTTCATCACCTCTTCCACTTCTCAGCTTCCCCCTTGGGCTCCCTTCTAGGCCTCTCTCCAACCATACTATCACAAATAAGATAGTAGCACCTCTGATTTTTGGTTGCCTTGAGCCGAGACCTGGTTTCCCTTCTCAAACCTATAGTTGACCACATCCTTAGAAAAGAAAAATTTATAGAAATTACCTAAAACCCCTAAGATTATCCATAAAATGTGCTAGTAAATTCTCTAATAATAAACCCTCTAGATTTGCTCATGCCAATTGCTCAGTACATTATATGATATATAAGCTACATTAACTACCATTATTACCCTTAATGATACTTTTTTTCCCCTGAATTGTTTCCAAATCCATAAAAAAATTTGCATTCACCAGAAAAACCTCTCCACTTGTCCATCTTTGTGATGTGTCCCTCCTTATAGCCAGATCTACCATCCAGTCTTTTCATTCCTCAATAATATTCTTTATACTCCATATAGGATGGTCATCACCCCTTGGTCATTTGATTGTGTTGTTAGAATCCCTCTCCAACCACAAATATTTGACCCCAACATCTTTAGCCAATTTTGTAATGTGGACTGCAGCACTAGCCTTAACATAATGGTTTTTTTGAAAACCTAGAGGGCAAGTGACGGTTGCAATCCCATACCCTAACTATTTCTTATCACACCTCCACATCTCGCCTCTCCTAGGTTTCCTTTAGTTGTGTCGTCAAAGTTGTCCTTGTGCCAACCTTTTGGAGGTATGGACTAGGACCACTCCTTTCTTTTAGTCTAAGAATCCACAGTTCTCTCATTTTCACCTACAAATGGGTTAGTTCCTTTTATAAACATATAGTTTTCCAATAGTGCATTTTGAATTTTTTTAGATACTATTCTAGTTGTAAGGTTAGCATCCCTAAAAATCATGTTATTGTGTTCCTTCCATATACCCCAACCAAAATGAAACAAAGCCCATTTTCTTATAGTGTGGAGACTAGTTCCCTTCCAAGAATCATCCCACTACCTTAAGAATTCTATACTAGATCTAGGAGCACACCACCTCATCCCAAAAGCCTAACTAAATAAAGACCAAACCTCTCTTGAAAATGAGTAGTGGATAAATATATGATCCACTGAATTAGCTTGGTTTTTGCAAAGGACACACCTATTAGGAATAGGATGTCCCCTCTTGCAAAGGTTGTCAATAGTCAGAATCCTATTCTAGAGTAAAAGACAAAAAAAAAAAATATTGATTTTTGGGATAAGGCTAGGTACTAGGCTCTTGCCCATTCTAGCCTCAACTCCTGCTTCATAATAGTTTGGTAACTTGAGGCCATTGAATAAGTTCCATCTGAAATATCCTCCCAAAAAATCTTGTCCTAATCCTCATTTACAACCACTGAGATCAGAATACTCGTGAGGGGTTTAAGATCCATAGAAATGATAGTTAGATCCCTTTAGCCCTAGTCATTTATATACTCAGAAACAAATCTCCCCACTCTCTGGTTGCAAGTGTTGGCCCATCTCTCAAATTCAAGGATGCCAATAAGAGGCCCTTGAATCAACTAATTATCCTAAAAAAAAAGAGCTTCCTCTCCACTCCAAACACACCATTTCACCCTTCTGAGTGCAACATCTCTAGCACCAAGAAGACCATTCCAAATATAAGAGCCTCTACAAATTAAATCACACAAAAAAAATTTTGAAAGATGGTCTATAAATATATTTATCTTCCAAGATATCCCTCCACTCCCCTCTACTAGAAAAGATTCTCCATACCTGTTTTTCTTGGAGGGCTCTATTGAAAGGATGCAGTTTCCTTATCCCCAAGCCACCATTCTATTTTGGAAGACACACATTATCTCAAGCTACCAAGTGTAAATACTTGTTGCCTTCTAACCCATACCAAATAAATTCCCTCTAGATCTTCTCCATGTGATCTGCAAACTTACTAGGAATCCCAAAAAGTCTCAAAGCATATGAAGGAAGGTTCTAAAGAGTAGTTTTGACAAGTTGTATCTTGCCAACTTGGCTAAGAGTGACTCCCTTCCAACCAGCTAATTTTTTCTTAAATTTGTCTAAAATATTATTCTAGAAAGAATTTGGGGGCCTCAAACCCAAGGGAAGACCCAAGTAGATAGAAGGAAGACAACCAATATCACAACCCAAAATAGCAGCAATCTTCCTTTGACGCAAATTTGGAGTATTGATGAAGAAAATTGAACTCTTGTTATAGTTGATAAGTTTCCCTGATCCCCTAGAATAAGAGCACAAAATATTTTTCACCACCCTAACCTCTCCAACTATAGCTTTTCCTCCCATAATAGTATCATCAAAAAATTGTTGATGGGAAAAAACTAGGGGGCCTAAAGATGGCTTTACACCAGTCAAAGCTCCCAAAATTCTATTAGCAAAAATCATCCTTCCAAGACAATCAGGAAAAATAATGAAAAGAATAGGGGAAATTGAATCTCCTTGTCTAAGACCTCTAGAATGCTTAAAGAAAGCCAAGGGGGAACATTTAACTAGCACAGCTAAGGAGGTAGTGGTAACCAACTAGCCAATAAGTTTGATAACCCTGGAATTAAACCAAAAGGCCCTGAGAAAATTGAAGAGAAAGGTCCAATCCACATGATCATAAGCCTTATAAAAATCAAGCTTGTGAAGAAAACCTTATCTCTTACCCTCCTGAAAGAATGGATCACCTCATGAACTTTCATTATAGATTCTAGTGTTTGTTCTCTAGGGACAAAACTAGATTATTGGGGAGCTATAATAGAGGGGAGAACTTTGATGATCCTTGAAACCAACACTTTATAAATAATCTTATAGAGAGAATTATATAGGCTGATATGTCTAAATTAATCCATAGAATCTTTCCCAGCCACCTTTGAGATAATCACCAGGAAAGTGGCATTTAACTCCTTGAGAAGAATTCTAGCTCTGAAGAATTGTTGCACCACTTTAGTAACATCTTGTTGAACCACATTCCATAACATCTGGAAGAAAAAGGAAAAAAACCTATCAAGACCTGGGGATTTTTCCATAGCGAGGGATAAAATAGCTTGTTCCACTTCCAAAGGAGAAGGAATAGCCCCAATCATCTTGTTCTCCTCAGGTTGAATCAAAGACAGGATGCTAGATAAGATTTCCATCTGAACACGTTCTACCAAGTTATTGTCTTTCTCAAGGAGATCTGAAAAGAAGGAAATAGCCTCTCTTACTATATCAACTTCTTCTTCAAAAACCACTTCCCCCTTCTTGATGATGCTAATTTTGATGTGTGCTTTATGTTTCAAAGAAGAGGCATGGAAGAACCTTGTGTTCTTGTCCCCCTCTTTCAACTAGACAGCTCTCAACCTTTGCTTCTAAAAGGTCTCTTCCTGGCTAATAACATTGTGAAGCTAAGATAGGATAAATTTCTCCATCTCCATCCTTTCATCATTATATCCTTCCATCTGAATAGCTTCCTAGATGATTCCTAGGTCCTCCAAGAATTAAACTTTGGAGTGAAAGCCATTTCCAAAATTAGACTTGTTCTACTTTCTAACATTCAACTTCACATTCCTCAATTTCTTAGCCACCTTGAACATAGTTGATCCCTCCACATGGATATTCCACCACTCTGATATACACATCAAGATATCTAGGTGAGAAGTCCACATTTTCTCAAATCTAAAATGGAAGTTATGCTTTAAATCTATAGGATATAAAGTGAGAGAGATGGGAGAGTGATCCAATCCCACCCTAGCCATTAATGAGAGATTGCAATTATAAGATGATAGTCAGTCTAAGGTAATAAGAGCCTTCTCCAAGTAGACCTGAATACAATATCTTCCCACTCTCCTATTGCACCAAGTGAAGAGAACTCCCTAGAGATCAACATCAAGATATGCCAAGTCATTGATAAATTCTGAGAGGTCCATTTGATTGTCTAGGTCTGGGGGCAAACCACCCTTCTTTTCATTCTCCCTTAAAGGGGTATTGAAGTCCCCAATAATTATTCACCTTCCCACTTTGAAACTAGCTAAAACATTCTTAATTTTACCCCAAAAATTCTTCCTACCATTCTTAGTATTAGGAGCATTTACATTCAACAAAAACCAAGATTCTTTGTTTTTATTATTTTCAAAAAGAATGAGGAGAATATTACCTTCACCATAAACAACTTGAGGCTTAAAGAGATAAGAGATACAAAGGGTAATTAGACCTCCTGAAGCTCCTTCTAAATTTATTGCAAAGCCTTCCATACTTCTACTAAAGAGATTATTTCCACTATCTCCTTTCTCATTTTTGTTTCCTGAATCAAGAAAAAGTCAGGTCTATGACCCCTAATCATATTTTGTATAACCTCTTATTTGTGGACTCCATTGAGCCCTCGTATGTTCCAAGATAGGAATTTCATTTCTTCTTTACGAAGTAGATCTCTAGGATGGTCTTTTGGCTCCCATCCACTAAGTTCCTTCTAGTCTCCTCTCTCATGTTCTAACTATTACTATTCCTTCTAGGAGTCTTAGGTCTTACTAATGCATCAGCCTTCACTTTACTTCTTATTGTAGCAGGTGACATTGGAGAAGGGTCCTAACTTTTCTTTTTCTTAGTTACCTCTGTCCATTTCCCTTGGCTTTCATTGATACATATCACAAATAGGGCCTCCATTCGAGTGAGTTTCCCTGGAGATGAGGATCTAACCATCTCCACCACTCTAGAAATATTCCCTAAAGAGGCAATCCCTTCCTTGGGATTATCACCTTCATAGAGTATTGACTAACTTGAGATAGCTTCCTCCTCATTTTCCACCCCATCCTTGGGAGTATGAAATATTTTCTAGGCTAAACCTTTTTTAATACTTCTCCCTTAGGGGATGACTCCTTCAAATTTTCTAGGTCCTCTAGCCCATCTTCCCTCCTCTACTGCTCATATACTAGCCTTTCTGATTCCTTACCGCCATTCTCATTACATGCTAGTTCAGTCCCTAGGACTTCCTCTTCCACCATTGTAGGTGCAGCCACTGATTCCTCCTACTTCTACCCGAGACCTGTAACTTTGTTAGAAGTTCCCTTTGATTTCCACACTTTCTCTCCCTCTTTTGAACTTTTGATTATGTCCACTATGAATCCCTTTTCCCTTATCTTAGTCTAGTTTTGTTTGTTGGTTTTCTCCTCCAAGACCCTTGGGAAATTCTTAGCCACATGGCCCACCTTTTTACAATGAAAATAGGCAAAAGGCACACTTTCAAAATCTAGCTTTTGAATATGGATACCCAACTTTGAATGAAGGTACACCACTTCTGCTATATCTCGGTCCTTACTTACTCTAATACATATTCTTACATAAGTTAACCTACATCTTTCCACCATGACAAGGTCAATGAATAAGAGCTCCCCAAAGGACTTAGCTATGCCATCAAAAACATCCTCATACCAAAATTCCATTGGAAGTTTTGGTAGCCAAACCCAGACAGGAGCTTGAACAAAGAAAGAATCGTTAAGATCTAGCTTTGAGGTCCATTTCTATAGGGCTAGCATTGAATGTCCAAAAGACTAGGATCTAGCACATAGAATCCTTGTGAGATCCCCCATATAAGAGAACTCAAAAGAGAGGAAACCCTTGGCCATAGCCGCAATCTCCACATACCCTTTCAAATCCCATTTATTTCTCGCATAAGTCCTCACAACATCAATATTCGGCCTTAGGCCAATGAAATTCCCAATTAGTGAGGATGCCAATGTCACTATGTTATGGCCTACCAGTTCATCGGGGATTTAAATTATGAACCTACCCTTTTCTTTATCTAAGATGTCTTTGATCTCTGGGAAAGAGGACTTACCTATTGGTTTTATCCCAAAAAGAGAAGATCATTTCCCAGTTGGGCCCGAGTCAAGGACCCTTGTCGCATTCTACGGGCCCAACAAAGTTCATCCTAAATCCAAGACCACCTTTCTTAGGACCTGTCGTGTTTCCCATGGGCCCTCATTTCCTGAGGGAACAATATTCCCTTGGCCTTCCTTCTCCTAGTCATCCCCTAAAACCTTCTCCACTCCATCCTAGACAAATCCCCTGGATGCATAATTCAAATTTCCAATTTCTCCTATTCCTAATCCAACACTCACTCCCTCTCCATGCTCCCCCATCATTAATTAACTTCTTGTATTTACAAATAGTTGTTAAGCCAAATCTATTAAGAGATTCAAAAGACTTCTTAAATGGTTAGAGAATAACAATGCAATGACTTGATTTTTGATGCAATTGAATTTTTGATTACATATCTCAATTTTGGCTTGTATACTCAATCCTTTCTGATCAAATATATCTTTGTAGCTCCACAAGGATATTCTACTTATCCTTCTAATTTTCTTCCTCTTAGCATCTTCTATTCTTCCATTCACTTGCACACATTCAATCCTCAACTTGAGCTTATACTTATATCTTATGCATTATCAAGTCAGCTTGAATACAACTTAGAATAATTAATATTCATATCCTCAGTCAACTAGAACCAACAAACAAATCTATTGAACTCAATATGCCAAAACAAGAAAATCTTTTGTTAGCTGACCCTGCTCTGTAGATACTAACTTAGAAATTATTTTCCTATGTTAACTAAGTGAATTCAATTAACACTGTATCTTCACAAAGTTCCTTTGGTAATTGAGTGAGCCTGTTTAACACTAGTTCCATCCAACTTTCCCTTTAGTAACCGAGTGATATGATTTAACACTCAACTTTTGAAAACTTCTCTTTGTTTCCTGAGTGAACTTGGTATACACTATCTTTTGAACATGGAAAACTCTAGAATGCTCGGTAAACACTAGAAACTATCTTCAATGCCCGAGTGAGCTTGACATACACTGTCTGATAAAGATATGACATTTTGTGTAACATCATAGACAGTACACAATTTGTTTTTAATAGGATAAATTCAAAATATTTGAAAGTAAAGGGTTAACATGTGCCCCAGATTTTTTGAGGAATTTCAAGATTGAGTGAATTAAAGCAGTGCTAAGTAGAATCCATGATATAAAATTGTGGCTAAAAAATGGACCTATTGAGATCACAAAGAAAATAGTTTACAAGCTTATTGGGCATCCAACATTGGATAAAAAGAAGACTATGTGTTGTTTAAGCCAAGAAGAAATTGAAGCTAACAAATAAGTTGAATAGAATGACAAGGATTGTCTATTTCTACCATCACAAATCTAGTGATTAAGTTTGCAGCGAGAGTCATTTCACACAAATTTTATAAGTTGAGTAGATTGAATAGTGTGTAATGTATGGAATTCGATCAAGCGTGGAATATTGTTATAAAGGATCATGAATATGATCTTGTCGAGTTGCAAAGGTCCCAATTGGCATAGAACCTAACATCAATCAGGATGGTGAAGAATTCAATGTGTAAGTTTGGATCATTGATTATGTGCATTTTTTTCTATGTTAAAAATTATTTTCCTATTGTTGGCAATATTGTTTGGGAGTAAGGCAAACCTATCACAAGACAGATTAGTGAATACACAACTCAGTTGGGTGAAAATTTTGAGAATGTTATGGACATGTAATTTGAGAAGTTCAAACAAAAGATGAGAAAAAGGATGAGGATACAAACAACATTAGTGATGAAACATTACAATGATGTATGCTTTTTGGTAGACATAGGTAATACATTTATTCGATCTGTTAATCCTAGAAAAGCATGGTTTAAACCATTTGATTATGGTGTTGATAGTGAGAATGTAAGTGCAAATATTGATGCACTACTTAATGAATAAATTGATGCAAAAGTAGAACCTTTTGGGAGATATGAAGAAGCTAAGGAAAGAATCACAGTTGATATCAAAATAGCTTCAAAAGAGAAGAAGATAATTAAAATTATTGAAGACCTAGAAGACAATTTAGGCACCCAAAGCAAAAGCAAAGAACTTTTGAAGCTTACACAAGGTCTTGGTAAAGATGAAGATAAAGTTAGTAGTAATGAGGAAGAGGGAGAAGGAAAAGGAGAATAGGGTAAAGCACTAGTAGTCATCACTACACTAGTGAAGAAAGCTAAAATTATGAAAATCACAAAGCCTAAAGCAAAGGGGGTTACAAAGAAATCAGCTGTGATAATCGTCTCTCCTCCTGCACCAACAAAGCCAAGAACAAGGGCAGCAACTAGTGTCAAGCCATCTACTAAGAAAGGGATAGCCATTATTACTAAATTGAGTGGCTTTAGTATATAGAAGAAGAAAATACATGCCACTGGAAGCTGAACAAAGAGAAGAAGGTCAGTCAAGCATAAGGAAATTGAAGAGAAAGATGTAGAGATGACTGAGTCAAATAAACTGAGACATCACTAAGTCATAGTACCTAAAAAATCAAAGAATGTTGATAAGGTATGTGTAGACATTAGAATCTTTGTAGGATTATCAAGTTTTAAATTTGTGAAATATGATACATTGAATAATGATGACAAATCCAAAGTAGAAGAGGCCATGATAATTATGATGGCTAACAATAAATTGGCTCCTACTAAATTTGAAAGAATATTTCAATTTATTTGTATAGTATATTAGAAAGGAAGTGGTAAAAAGCATTAGACATGGAGAAAAAACTAAGAGAAGGAACTTTGGTCAAAATTATGCCTAAATCATCAAAATATCAAAAGTATACATTTTTGGAAAATTATAGAAACCAATTTGTTCCTAAGTTTAAATTTTTATGAATCTCAAAATAAGATTGAAGTTGTAGTACAAAAAAATGAACTATTATGGAAAAGTATTTTTGGCTTAACCACTAAAAGAGTTGAATAGAAGAAAGTAGTGGAGATCGTGACCATCAAAGATGATCACAGTGATGAAGAAATCTTAGGTGTGTCAATCCCACAAAGTAGAAAATTGCCTATACATGTCACCACAACTGACACTCCAGCTGATGAGCAATAAAATTTCTCAGATACTAAAGGATAAAAGAAAGAGGCAGATCAATCAACCAAAGAAACTAGTGTAGAAATTTCTGCCACAAGTCAAGAAGAACCAAATATTTTAGGACCTCAAATTGAGGAAAACAAGGAAACAAAAAAATGAATAGAGAATATAGTGTTGAATGCTACAATTGTTGTCTCAAGCATTGAAGTTCAAGCAAGATCGAATGGTGACACCCCATCACCTACTCCTACTAGAGCAATGTCGAGCAAAAACACTTAGAAGAAAAGTAAAGGAAAAGAACTAAAGGACAAATCTCCAAATATTTTATTAGTCTAAATGAAGTCATTAAGACACCAAAATGGGATCTAGCCAATCTTACTCTTGAGAAAACTATCATTCTATAGGACATTGTAGCGAAGAAAAAGAAGAAAGAAGAAATGAAAAGAGAAAAGCAATAGAAACAAGTGTTGCATGATATAAAAGATATATTTGTTGATGCTTTTAGTGTACAGAATATTGATGGGCAAGCCCCTATTATTTTCTAGCTAGTACAAATTATTCAACAAGTAAATGTCATAGATATTGAAGTGAATGATAAATTAATGGCATGGGAAACAAAGAAATTTGAGAATAACATTATGAAGAAAGTCTCTACAACCATTTTTGAGAAGAAGGTAGAGTTACGGACACATAAATAGAATATAGAGGAGCATGTACAAAATATACAAAATTTGTATAATATCTTATGTAATGTGCCAAGGTTTACCAATGATTTTTAGGAAAATATACAATGGATTTAGGCTAAAATGAAGCAATCTAGAAGCTTAATCTCACAATCAGTAGAATCCAAACAATGCATTATAATAAATTTTTGTTTGCACAAGGAAAATTGGTCAAACTACAAACAATTGTTAGTAGCATGAGGGCCAAACTGATCTCTATCTAGTCAATGTTGATATCTTGTCTGGAGGTTATGCAAAAAGAATTGAATTCAACAAAGGATTTAATCCAAACATATCATAATCTTTTAGTCGCTGATAGTTTAATTGACTTGGCAGGGAAATTAGAATTGAAGATTCATGTCTTGAAATCAACAAGAACAATTGGGATCATGCTTTTTCCATGATCAATCAAATCCACAAACCATTTATTGATAAATATACTTTGATTCCATCCACTCAACCCCAAAAACAACCATAAGTGATAAAAACAAGGGGGAATGTAATACTAATGATTACATATAGAATGGGAAAATGATGAGATTGGAGAGTATTGACTACATATGGAATGGAAAAATGATAAGATCGGGGAGTATATAGAAATTAGAGCTCAAAAGATAGACATGGTATGACAAAGACACAATCAAACTACTTAGAGTCATGTAATATATGTATTTTTATATTGTTCAATCGGCAAAAAATTTGCAATTCTATACAAACTAATCATAGGCTTAAGGGGAGTACTCTTCTTTTTTTTTTGTAAAGATGTACAATTATGAAAAAGTTTGTTTGCCATTAATGTCAAAGGGGGAGATTGTTGGTATTTGTAAAGCTTGTTTTCTATTAGTGTCAAACACTTAGTCATATGTGAGGCAGAGTCAATCAGTCATCATCAC
Source organism: Cupressus sempervirens (assembly GCA_028749045.1). Classification (NCBI taxonomy): domain Eukaryota; kingdom Viridiplantae; phylum Streptophyta; class Pinopsida; order Cupressales; family Cupressaceae; genus Cupressus; species Cupressus sempervirens. The sequence goes on from CM053785.1 coordinate 502,433,737, forward strand.
GATCGAGCTACTCTATAGAGGTCGAGTCATGTGGAAGACTTGTAAATAAACATGTATATGCCAATCTCTATAGGAGCCAAGAAAGTCTTTGGTCATTGATTTTTTTTAGTACAAGCCAAGCCTAGTGAATGTCAAGAAGACAAAGCACATAGATGTCAAGTTATATAGAAGGTGTCAAGTACAGTTAAGGTTGAGCAACAAAATGAAGAATAGTTATGATAGAGCATCAAAGATAGTGAGTGTCGAGCAACACAAAGTAGACATTAAAGTCTAAAATATTACAAATTTTGAGGTAAACCATTTCAAGCTAACATAGACACGACATTTAATGATTGTAGAGTTTTTTATAGAGGTTGTTACACATTTTGATGTGGATCACCAATCCCTATGAGAGGTGAACAACCAATCAGATGAAGAGGCAAAAGGGAAGCATGTAGAAAAATCTTTAGAAGTATTTAAATAGGAAGATCCAAACCTTATTTATATATAAGTGAGGAGAGATATCGTAGAAGAGATTGTGAATTGTGTGAAGGAAGTGAAGGAGTTAATTTTTGGATGTTGCATGCATGAGAGAGTGAAGAAGGATAGAGTACAATGACCTTATGAAGTAGTGAAGGACTAAATAAAGACTTATCAGATTGGAGATCATATCAGAGATTGGAAGAAGGAGATTTGTAATCAATAATTACATGTAGACCAAAGGATTGGATACTAAATCATAATTCAGTTAGAGATAATCTCTTAATAGAGTGGTTTTAACAAACCTTTGTAAATCTCTTAACTGACTCCTTACTTTATTGTAAGTGTAAAATCCTTTAACAAGGTAAGACCTAATAGTCTTAAATGCCTTTAGCAAGGTAGACCCCTCACAGGGTAGACCATCAGAAGTGATCAAAATTGTAACCTTAACAAATTAACTTTATTACTATAGTAGTGAAGATTTGTGGGTGCCATCCCCACCCCAATTTTACCTTCACCTTGGAGGGTTTCTGGGTAACCAAGTCTTGTGTTATGAATTTACATTTCATGCATGTGATTGATAGTTAGATCTACTTTGATTTTACAAGTTATGTCATGCATGAATTAGAAATGAGATGGAAAATATGGTGATTACAATAAAGTTGTTTTAAGATATAAAAGTTTTACAGATCATCCTTCACCCCCCCACCCCCCCCTTCAGTATCTTAGTTCCCAATTAACCTCCGAACAAATTCAAATTTTTCAATATACTATATTAGAGTATGATTGATGTATCCTCAAGACTCATCTTGTGATTCTCCTTTATTTCTTGCTAACTAGTTAGCTAGGATTTCATTTTTCTTTATGTGGGAATGATTTTTTCTAAACCCGATGAAGGTTCATCATTATCATGTATTGCATTGTAAAACCAATCTCAAATGAATTCATAACTAAATTGTTACTTAGGTGGTCAATTTTGGATTCCTATGATGAATGAGGCAAGTCTCCTTGTGAGCTTTAATTCCTCATGCAAGGTATACCCACTTACTAGGAACAAAAGGCTAGGGTACCAAACAAAAATAGAAGCAAACAAAGAAACCAAAGAAAAGTCCAACAACAAACAAGACAAAAAGAAACCAATATTTATAGTAGACACCTAAATCTGATCACACAAATTCATAATCAAATTTAGTCATCTTCTAAAGCATATTTTAATTAAATATTAAATACTTAATTATTTAGCACTATCCCCTAATTATTTAATTTAATTAATTAATTATAGCCAAGTTAATAAATTAACAGACAACCAGTAGTCTAATTTATTAATAAAATTCCCCTTCATCTATTAAATTAAATAAATGTAAAACCCATTTAATTTAATCTTTAAAAACCCCTCTCTATTTAATTAATTAAATAGCTCCACCCACCAACTAACCATTCAACCCAGTAGTTACCCAAACTCAACTCATGCCCCAAGTATTCCTCTTTTAATTAAATTATTTATTTATTTTATTAAATCTTATGCACTAATAATTCTCTTTTTTAATTAAAAAATTTATTTATTTTATTAAGTTCACCCACCAACCTTTTCTCTAACAAATCTATCCACTTCCCACATCATCCAGTCAACTTGAGTCACCTCACCCACCTTAACTAAAACACATCACCTCCTCTTCTATGTCTAAAATCTCTCTCCGAGTCACTTGCATAAAATAAGGCATGATTTATTCCTTCTAACTCAAGCCCAAGTCCACTCTCATGCCACATCTGCCTCATCCATCTCTAAACACATAAGTCCATCTCCTCCACCTATCTTTGTTAACTAAAGCCTATCTCACACCTCACATAGTTAACTATCCATCAAGACTTCTTATCTCCTTCTCACCCAATTACCTATAAATTAAACCCCTCTCCTCTCATAAATCATCCACTTTCATATGAAAAATTATGATACTATTTTAAGAGCCTAAGAACTATCAAAATACCATTATAATGGAAAAATCCACTTATTCCTCCATTGTTGAATCCTTCATCCATCTCTCATCCATTGAAGCTTGAGGCCACACTTGAGCATACATCTCCATCCTTTGGACACATATACTCATCAATATAAGCTTGGAGTTCTCTCCTTTGGTTTGCAACCCTCTTATTTTCTTTTATTGTCTAATCTATATGTTGGTATGTGATTAGTTTGTGAATATTTTTTACAATTGATTTATGTTCTTTGCACACTAGTTTGAAAGTCTGAGAGATCTTTCTCCAAACATCCTCCAAAATCTAGACATTCCTCCAAATTATCCAATTATGTCTTCATTCATTCCCAAAAATACTCCTTATCCTACCTTTGACAAGGGAAATCTATTTTCACATTCATCTACACCATCTTCCTATATCGCACCCACATATCCCCTACATACATCATCTATGTCTCCATCTTCCTCCACAATCATATCTCAATCTCCACTTTTCCATATAACTTATAATAGTGACATCCCTAGTCCAAATATACCATCTTCATATTCTCCAACCCATTTTCCAAATCCTCAACTCAATCCTATTTATGCAATGCATCAACCTAACTCACCTACTCTTTCAAATATAATTCCATCCACTCTATCATTCATCACTCCTCCACCTTGTCTTAGTCTCCTATATTCTATTCCATCCTATAATACAATGAACCCCTCCCACAACCCACCTACATCCCTCACTCTAATTCATATTCCATACATCAATCCATCGCTCCTCCATTAGTAAGTCAATCCAATCCACAAGTCACCTTTATGCCTTAATATGTGAACTACCTAGCCATGTCATCTCATACCCCTATTTCTAAACCATCACTAAATCAATCAAGCCCACAATTTTCCACCATACCCTTATTTATATTTTCACCATCTACATCTACCAATACTCCACCTCAACCTCTAACAGACAAGTCTCCAAGGAGTTTTACAAGGAACATAATAGAAAATCCATCTCCTAAAGTTGATGATTCATGCCATCTAATTTCATCAGGTGATGTTGCTAAGCATTTCCATCTCCCACCCGCATCATTCATCTTCCATCTTCCACACCTATCATCCCACTTATCGATCCCCTTCCATCTCCTACCAGCATTGAAACCCTCACATCCATTAAATCCATTCAATTTGTATCCATGTCTCCTTCTCCTAACATTATCAAAACCCCATCTAATGAACCTCATGAGTCCATCCTCCATCTACCCATCCCTATTTAAGAAATTCCCATTCATACATCTCAATATTTCACCCATACATCTCCTATCACACCATCCACTCCCAACCAATCCTATCAAGATCTTGTCCAAAATCATGTTCAAATATCTATTGGCATAAATAATCAAGATCCTGCCAACATATATTATCCATATCACAAACCTACCATCCCACTTATTCCCCTACATGATCCATTTTTACCATCCACTCCATCTAAAAAGAAGTCTTCCTCCCTATCAAGATCCTACCCTTTCATCTGCCACTCGACTTCAACATCCTATTATTTCATTCATCCCTCCAAGTCAAGATCTATTTCCATCAACCCATTCAAAGAAAGATAATAAAACTTAATCACCTATGATTCATGATCGTACGTCTCCTATAATCTATGGTAATAGATCTATAGAAGAATAAATATCTATCATACCCAAAACTTCTACTCCTTCACCTACTAATGGACTCGCATCTTGTGTTCCAAATAATGAACATCATATTGAGAAAAAGAAATAAAAGTGTATCTCTAGATGTTGGTATCCCTTTTATCCCTTCACAGTCCCAAGTCCTTCCATCTTCTCTTCAAATTTCCCATCCATCTTATTCCACATCCATTTTTTGCCCTAATCCTACTACTTCTTTTCATTCCTCCATTTTGGGTCGATGTATCCCTTATCCAAATCCTTCACCCTTTCCATCCGTTTTGGGTCCTTATATACCTAATCCAAATCATTTATCTCCTCCATCTATTTTGGGTCCTACTCCTTCCTCACTTTCATATGTTTTAGGTCCTTATCCTTCATTAATTCCATCTATTTTGGGTAATTACATGCATCCATATCTTGTATTCTACTCCATCACTCCTTCACCCCAAATCCATAAGCTTGCTCATCAAAGGCACTCATCCTTGAATTCCTTCCAATCCACAACCTCTATCATTCCATCCATAATGTCTCTATATCCTCCATGCTCTTTTACCCATACTATGGCTAATGGAATCAAGTTGGATGCTAAAATTAAAAAGCATAAATCCAAAAATCCACAAAAAACCAAGTATCAACATGTCCCATCTAAAATATATGTTCAAGAAGAGAAACATCATATCCAAAAGAAAGAAAAATTTAAAAGGCCACAAAGGCCCAAAATGAAAAATTCAAAATCCATGTGGATACCCAAGATATGCATAAAAGAAATGCATCATAAAGGAAAATCTCAATTGGCATCCATTATTGATGCTCAAAAAGCCTCATCCGTTAATAATTTATCCAAATCTCCATATACACATCCTCCATCCCCCTAATTCATTCATAGTCCTTATGCTTCTTATCCTTCATTGCCAATCCTCCATCTTCCAAATTTACTTTTGGTCCTTATATTCCTCCTACTCCATTTTCTCCTTAATTGCATTCAACATCATCTTTCCCACTATTTCATCACCCTTTAAGGTGTGTTCCAATGATGATCTTTCCAATTCCCTCATCCATTTATCCACAAGTCTTACATCTACCCATATATTATCTTCCAAATCCCACCCACCATTCCACTCATTTAATCCACTCGTTTTCATGCTTCCTTATGCACCCATCCTACCACATCTATAAGTAAAAATCCAACAACAACAAAAAGTCAACAAAAATAATAATAATAAAAATCATCCAATAGTGAAAACTTGGCAAACAAGTGCCTTAGACAAATACCATGATGAAAACTTGGCAAAAAAGCATCATGTGTAATCCTTCCATAAAAATTCTCTACACACTTGGGGGAAATTTCTTCTACCCACCGTACATGTCTCATCTTCCTACCATACCCACCACATCTTATTCATTTCACCTCCTCCATCCTCTAGATCTTGATAAATAAATAAGTAAAAAATTAAATGCCACCACCATACATACATGCTTTTGGTCACCTTTTGACACTCATTCTACCATCATAGTATCTATCCACCTATCCTTTATCCACCCATTCATCCTTTAATATAATCCATCCTCCTCCTTTCCTTTAGCTTCATCCACCCATATTACTTATCCTCTATCTACCTTCCTTATCTTATTGTTACCATATCCTCCCCATGCATTGAAATATTATAACTGGGGGCATTATATTCCTTGGATACCCTATCCTATCCACCTCCCATCTCCCTATTAATTTTCCATTTCCATATTTAGATTCCAATCCCCATCTTCCAATCCCTATCTTCCCACATTCCTCTACCCAAATTTTCCTATTCACCATACCTTTTTCTTCCATCCTTATGCCTCCCAACATCTCCTCCATCTTTTCATTGCCTAACATATCCCTTGTCATTGGTATCTATCTCTATGCTATCCCCTTCCAACCCAATGCCATCCATTCATATCCTTAAGTTCCCAACAATCTATCATCACATGCCCCATCCCATTCTTCCTTTCTAGCTATCTAAACTTATGCATCAATAAACCCATCGAGTCAGACCCTTATTCTTATTTCTAGACTTGTTGAAAGCCTTGAACAAAATCCAATCATCATCATTGGGATGCATCCTTCCCAATCCTTTCCTTGTTTTGAGGTATATTATTCCCATTATCCAAATCACCATATCCACCATCAGTCCATCTTGACTTTATAACTTGATGAGGACACCATCATGCATTCCTTTGCACCACCAACATATCATCACCATCCCTTGTACATAGCACAAACATATCCTCACCATCCCCTATACATAGCTCCTATACAATATCATCCTTGTAAATATCTCGGTTAGTTTCATTGTACATACCATCCCCCATAGTACTCATCAATCATTACTATCCCCCCATATTAGTCACCAGTAATCAACTCATCCATTGTTAGTCCTTAGTCATCAGTTCATCAGTCTTTAGTGTAACGCCCCACCAAGGGATCCAAAAGAAATAACCTAAAGTTTTATTAAGTTTGCCAAACTTCTTCTTTTTTTTCAACAAGAAGAATAATATACACATCAAACACATAGTAGTGGAAGCAAAAACATACAATCAACTAAAAGCATAGATAATAGGTTAAATTCCTTAAGGATCCCATGACATTGAATTACATTTAGATTTAATTAATACTAAGTGTAACAAACACCAAAACCATGTGAAAGAATAATTAAAAAGCCCAATGTCCATTTAAATAATATACATTTGTTTTGAATGCCACTTGGCAATAAAATTTGGAATGCTCAATCATCCACTATACATGTCACAAGGTATGAAAGGCTAAAAGAATATACATATGTAGAACTAGAAATACATCATCCTCTTCAGATCCTTGATACAAGGTACAATAAAGTAATGAAGCCATCCACCATACATGAAATATCCATCCATCATAAAGATATAAACATCCATCATGAAATATAACCATACATCATAATGATACATAGAAAAAATGAAAGGCAACGCAAACAACGAATACTCCAAACACGATGACTACGGATGGATCTCAATGGTAAGAGTGAAAAAGCACTACCACCCGAATGCATGGAACTTAAATGGCCCACTCCCGCCGCATTGAGGAGATAGTCTCAAGTCTGAAATAGGATATCAAACCCAATATCAAAAGCTCTCTTTAAGTCCAAAAAATCCTAAAAGTATTCTAACTCAAAGGTTCTAAGATAGGTCGACATCTAAATCCCAGAGGCACATAAAGACATGTAGGAAATCTACTATGTAAGTAGGCAAGTGTCATCACAAGAATCACGCTAGAGTTACCCTAATAGTCTCTCAAGACCCCAGCCCCTAGTGATCCCTATGTAGCCACTAGTATCCTCTCATACTAACAAGGCATACTGTGGATGCAAGGTCGCAACCAAGTGTTCTCTCTACTCCCATCCTAGTCTATACTAGCCCTCAAGGCATGGGAAAGAACATACAAAGACTCTTATTAGGTTCATTTTAATCCCCATTTAGTATAATGTTTTCACTTATTAAACAAGTTACAATGAGTTACCCTAGGAACCACTTAGGGCCCCCATTGCAAGCCACTTCTTGACATTACAAGTAGATAACCTACCCTAGGCTCATAAAAATATAAACCAAAGAATCATATAAAATCACCTTAGCCCTATACAAGTGACTAGAAAGCATCAAAACATTATCATAATAATCACATCAGTTCTCTACAAGCAACTAGAAAGCATCCCAAAAATAATACTGATCAAAGACCCATGATGGTCAAGTCAAACATGTCACAACATGACATCACCAAGAACAAAGCAAACAAACACTCCATTCCTATCAAAGTGACTAGAAATCAACCCAAGTATAATTGATCGAGGACTCAAAAATGGTTAAGTCAAGAAGGTCATACATTCACCTCAGCATCACACAAGAACACTGGAAAGCATTAACAATCAATAGATCAACACACATCAAAGAGCATACCAAACACATTACCATGGTTGAGTTAAAAAGATCAAGACCAAAACATCAGCATGACATCACAAACACATAACCCCCGAGCCTCTAGTAACAACCTAGGACTAGTCAAGCTAGGTCAAACCCTGAAACCTCAAAACATATACAACATATAGAAAACAGAATAGTCTCACAGTTCGGTTTGATTTGAAAACATATTGTTGAGTTAAATGTAAGGTTTTCAGTTTTTGTTTCAATGTATATTCCAAGTAGATGAAATTTGAAGTTTACCCTACAAATTAACCCATTTTAATATTGAGAAAGAAAATAGAATTACCCCTAATTGATTTTAAGACAATTTCCTAAAATACTCCGAGGGTAAACTATTTATTTAAAATTATTAAAATAGACTTATTGATTTTTTGAATAAAATAACTTATAATTTCATTAAAATCAATATTATTAAGATTAATAATTTAAATTTTAAAAAAATTAACTTCTTTAATGAACTTTTGTTGTTAATTAAACTTAATTAAATTAATTAATCAATATATATTTAATAATTATACTAATTTCATTTAATTAATTATTAAATAAATTGAAAAAAACTATCATTAAGTTCTTTATTAATTAAACAATATTTAAAAGTTATTTATTAAATTTATAATTATTAATAAAATTAATAATAATTGAATTTTAATATTAATAAACTAACCTTAAAACTTAATTTGCGATTTTTATTTTTTTTAAATGTGTTTTTTTTTACAAGGCCTGCCACCCTTGGCCTACAATAGCAAGTCTGATTGCTGCTATAGGCAACAGTATTAACTGTTGTCACGGCCAGCAGTCTGGCCTGCAGCCGTCGGCAAGGTATGAAGGTAAGTGGGGGGGGTGGGGGTGTCACGGCCCTGCCTCCCCATTTAAATATTTTTTTCTTTTAATTTTTTTGATTGATTTTTTTAATAAATATTTTTCTATATAATAATTGACAAAACCTCTCCCCCCCCCCCTCCAAAAAAAAAAATTTTAATATATATATTTTAATAATATTTACAATTTTAGTTTGATAGGAAAAATATGTTTAACCATTCAAATTTCTAATTTAAAATTTTCTTTTTATTTCAAACCCTTCCTGAATAAAAATACTAAATTCTTTAATCTAATAAACAAGGTATTTTTTTATTACTTTTCTAATCTCCACGTATGCAGAAGATATTGACATGCATTTAGTAATTTACAACATTGAAATGTTCAAGGGTTCATCACAGAGAAATTCAGATCTACAATCCACAGGCACAAAGAAGATAGGAAAGGAAATTACATAATTAAATTGTGCGAATAATCACAAGTGTCTACCTAGATACTAATGCTAATCGCTACACCCAAGAAGATTGAAGAGAATTTGCCCTCTCAAAACCTTCTCCTTTCTAAAAATTCCTTCCTTCTCCAAAATTCACGGTCCTCTCCCAAAACTTTCATCCCTTGAAAATAAACCCTCAATTGGTGATAAGGAGTTCTCTCTTCAAATCGGGGCACTAATTGTGTGATCACTTAAGAGGACTCTGTGCTCACCAAACTTCAACTCCCTATTAACTTTTCTTAATCTTTTCTTTTTCCTTCTCATGGATGTTTATTGAATTATTAAATTAACTTTATTTAATTTTCACTTGACTTCTCCTTTAATTAATTTATTGAATTTTAATCTCATGCGCACTTCATGCAATTAAAATATCTTTATTAATATCACTTGTTTTATTAATTTCTTATATTTTAATCTCATGCATAGATCATGCGAACTTAAAACTTTTAATAAATTAATATATTTTCACTATTTAATTTATTTTTGAAACTTAATTGATAAAATATTTATTAACTTAAATAATAATAATATTTAGCATTTATTTAAAATGAACTCTAAATATATTATTATTAAATTAAATAAATATTATCACATTCTAAATTTATTCTTATAACTTTTATCTTCAAATTTAATTCTTTTTATTTAATTAATTTCACAATTAATTAAATATAATTAAATATTAAAATATCATAATAATTTTCCATTAAATTAAATCTTTAATTTAATCTTTTAATTAGACTTGATTAATAGAAAATTCACCAAAGACTCATAAAGCAAAATATGAAAACCCATCATAGCAAAACACATACAAAATCAAACTAAAGGGTTATAACCATGATTTAATGTCATCTGATGCATTCAGAGGGTACTCAACTCAGATACTTGTCCTAATTATCTAGGACAAATGGCTTAAAGGTTTGGGATTTGGACTTAAGAATTTATCTCCCCTCTCTTACCATTGAGATAATGCGATAGTGTACGCTCATCCTAGCAAATTAGGAAAGTCGATACCCAATACCTGCAACCTGCATAAAATTCATGCATGTATAAACACAATATATGCTAAGCTAAACAGGTAATGGTAGGAAGTGGTGCATCATATAGATCATGACTAGCAGGTGACTACGACTCCCTTCCTTAACAACATCAGAAATGCCATACATAAAGAAAACATACGCACACACCATACACATGTAGTATGGGGTAAGTATCCATAAGAAAACACATAATAATCCATCTAACTAATCATCATCAATCATTGAAAATACTGTAATAATCATCATGCATATATGAAGTATAGAGTAACAAGTAATCTCATCATAAATCAACTAAATCTGAAACAATATCTGATAATCTAAAAATAATACTACTAATCATCAAGCATAAAAAATGGCCTATAGAGTTTGGCAATGATAACAGAAATGTGAACTAGGGGCAGGCACTACATTCAATTAGTCCCATCATACATAGCCCAATCTCATGTCAATTCACGTTAGATTAGGTCCTTTAGTTCTCATTGCTCCATGCTTCAAAGATTCCTTATGTGCAATCCTCTTTAATTTATGGTTGCTATTAAATCTAGGCATTAGGTGTTATTGATAAGTCCTTGTAAGATACATTTTTCATCTCGTCAAACTTGGCTCTGTCAGTATTGAGTCCTACCGATCTCTCTGGAACATGATTTTTTTTGTCGACTTACTCTTTCTTTTGATGCTAGATTTCAATTTTGGTTCTTGATTATCTTTTTTGAGCAATATGGTTATCTCCTCCTCAAAGTCACCACGATCATTCATATCATGGTGTGTTGCAAATGGGGAAATCAGTAAACCAAGTCTTGATCTATGTTTCATTTTTCTTTTCTACCTGTGAGTCATTCGAGTATAACCCTTGAATGTCCAAACATATGATCATTTATGATTACATGGTGCATTTGGGAAATATCTATTGTTTGTAAGTTACCAAGTGTCATTTCCACCCTGATTCCTATTGGGTTTTATGTGTGATGTAGGGGAAATCCTTGCATGTTTTTTTTGAATCAATCCTATGAAAAAATGATGACTAGGCCTCGATGTTCTTGGTAACCTTGACCAGTCACCGATATTTCTATATTAAATTAAGTTCTCAACTACATGGTGGTTCTCTTTATGGAGAATCCCATACTCAAGCTTCAAATGAATTCCATATCATCCCGCCATTCATAAAAAGGAAACCCTAAAAAGAGTTTATTTTTATCCTATCAGCATTAATCATATCATTATTCTATCAGCATCTATCCTACATTTGTATCCTATCTTAAAACATATCCAAAAATCCTAGAAAAATCCTACAAAGTTTCCAAAATTCCACCCATTCATCCACCACATCCTAAGGGTTCAATTTCAAAAGAAAAATCCCCCATTTCCCCTCATGTCCTCCATCCTATCTCTCATATTTTTCTAATGTGTACACATAGTCTCTCATTTTCTTGTACTCTCATAGTGAGAGTATGAGCCACTTTTAAACCTCTTTCATCCTTTGTGCGTCCTCCATCTCATTCAAATTGTTACTTTTTGAGATGCCATCTACTGTCATTTTCTCTCCTCATCACCTTCTCGAGAGGGCATCCCACATTATGGTCTTTATCAAGATTGAGGCAACCTAGTTGCTTTAAAACCTTCTTCGTGTCGTCTATTATTTTAAAAACATCTTTGAAATAGTGTTGTACCAACACCATATCGAAGAGGGGCAAAATGTGGACACCTAAATATGATCACATAAATTCTTAATCAAATTTACTCATCTTCTAAAGCATATTTTAATTAAATATTTAATATTTAATTATTTTAGTGCTATTTACTAATTAATTAAATATAGTCAAATTGATAAATTAAAAGACAACCAATAGTCTAATTTATTAATAAAATCCTCCTTCGTCTATTAAATTAAATAAATGCAAAAAAATATTTAATTTAATCTCCAAAAACCCCTCTCTATTTAATTTATTTAATTAATTAAATACCTCCACCCATAAACTAACCCTTCAACCTAGGAGTTACCCAAACTCAACTCATGCACCAAATATTCCTCTTTTAATTAAATAATTCATTTATTTAATTATATCTTATGCACCAATAATTCTCTTTTTTAATTAAATAATCCATTTATTTAATTAAGCTCACCCACCAACCTTTTCTCTAACAAATCCATCCACCTCCCACATCATCCAACCAACTTGAGCCACCTTACCCACCTTAACTAAAACATGTCACCTCCTCTTCCATGTCTAAAATCTCTCTCCAAATCACTTGCATAAATTAAGGCATGATTTATTCCCTCTAACTCAAGCCCAAGTCCACTCTCATGCCACATCTCCCTCATCCATCTCTAAACACAGGTGTCCATCTCCTTCACCTATCTCAGTTAAATGAATCCTATCTTACACCTCACTCAATTAACTATCCATCAAGAATTCTTATCTCCTTCTCACCTAATTGCCTATAAATTGAACCCCTCTCCTCTCACAAATCATGAGCCTAATAACTATCAAAATACCATTATAATCTAAAAATCCACTCATTCCTCTATATTTGAATTCTTTATCCATCTCTCATCCATTAAAGCTTGACGACACACTTCAGCATACATCTCCATCCTTTGGATACATCTACTCATTAATATAAGCTTGGAGTTCTCTCCTTTGGTTTGCATCCCTCTTATTTCTTTTATTATCTAATATATATGTTGGTATGGGATAGTTTATGAATGTTTTTTTGTAATTGATTAATGTTCTTTGCACACTAGTTTTCATAACTCACATTTATAAGGAGAAAAAATTCACAAGGGATACTTCCATGAGCAACTATGTCGACAAGGTGCATAAAGATTATTTACAAAGCCACATGCATAGAATAAAAAAATGGAAACCCTATGTTCACCTTATGCAAAGTAATGTTTGAGAAACTTCACATTGACGAGCAACAAAATAAGCTCTCTTTTTTAGGGAACTAAGGTGGTATGTGTTTGTTCCATAGATTTTGGTTATTTGATATGGATTCAGCAAGAACCTTTGAAATTTTAAGTGATTCCCTTTCTTTTCGTAGGTCTTATCCCATATAAGGATGAGGTCTAAAATAGAGAAAGCCTTGTATTAGGCTCTCTTATCAAACAAATGCTTGAAAAATACCTGGTGCTTCACAAAATGTTCAAGGAAATTATCCCTTTGTTCCACTAGTCAAACTAGATTAAGAAGGTAGACCTCTATTCTGTTGTATAGTTTACTGGGAATACCAAATTCTAGCCATTGACTAGTTAGAAAGAGGAAGTCCATATTCTAACCATAGACCAAGTAGAAGGAGGAAGTCCCAAAGGCAACCTTAACTCGAATGTAATTTTCCCAAAGGTCATATATAATATTTTGGTGCCAATCTAGGGGGATCTTCTCTAGCAAATGTTTAATTACCTCTAAGAGGTTCTTTTTTGTTAATTCTGCTACCCCATTACCTTGTGGATGATAGTTGCTTGAAAATTAATGGTAACCTTTTTTTGATAGACCTAGTTCATGAAATGGGATAAGGAAATTTTTTTTCCATTATCACATACCAAGTGAATGACATATTAAATTGAGTGGCAAAGTGTTCCTTGATGAAGTTTATTACTATACTTGCAATATTATTTTTGTACATAATTACTTTGGACCATTGGGTGTAGTAATTTGCTATAGTAAGAATGTGTTTAGTGAATAAACAAAAGTTTTGTAATAAGATGTAGGCCTCCACTTGACACGCTAAAGCATTCAAATATATGTATATGTATGGAAAGGGAGAATTTCCAAATATAATTCCTTCTTGAATCCAAATTAGATTAGCAAAGCCCAAATGAAGGAAGGGATGCCAATACTGAATTTGATTTTGTGGAAAGGAATACAACATAAGAAAATACTCTATTTAGCTCGTGTAATAATGTGCATGCAAAATTTAACTAGTTTACTAAGTAATGTAAATCTAGACATTAGGTGTATATAATCAGCCTAATTATGATACAACATTATGCCAAAATTATGAATGGAAATGAAAGGTAACGGAATCACCTTGAAATGTGTAAAGGAAGCTATGTTTTTGTTTTGAAAATTGTGGATCTGGAACTGCAATTGAAAATCTATCTATAGATCTTTGAATAGAATGAAAAACCCCAAAAAATTCTTTTCTGGTTGAGGCTCAAGGAATAGGTCAACTTGGTGGAAATCCTTCTAGAAGGTTTTCCACAAAGTCACCATCTTCTCGAGGTACTGTAACTATATCAATCTAGATTGATTGGAAATATTTTGAGGAGATATTTCTAGAGCTGCAAGCATAAATTCACTATCCTACTCCTGAACACACAAAATTGGGGTTGTTGTCGTTGGGTGGATGAGGGTTTTTCTTGGTCAAGCCCTAGATTGAGGCATAAACCTTGAATACAAAATGTAAATGTGTGTAAATGAAATAAGATAAATATAAGTATTCACCTTTCTTGTAAAAAACCTTGTCAATAAGGATTTTTCCTTTTTGTATGTTGTAGATGTTGAATTTGGTATGTAAAATGTAGGATATCTCGACAAGTTGTAAAGGATCTACCTGGTTTAAGGAGGGAAGAACAAATAGGGCCAAAGGCACACCTAACTATCCAAAAACCTTGTTGTGTAAACACAATAGAAGAAAACACATCGAGAACAACACCAGAGAGAGAGAATACAAACTTTTATTGATTCATCAAATTTTTAGCATACATGCCCAGCTGTAAGGCTTTTTGGGTTACGACCAGATACAAAAATACAACTTCAAGATCTATAGTACAGCTCTAAATTTGCAACATCTACTCTAGACTCTCTAAAACCCTCAGCCTCCTAAGTTCTTCCCTAGACTAAACCAAATACATCTACTTATACTTGCCAAAATAGCTTATGAAAGATTCTAGAACATTACATAAAGAAAGGTCAACCTCAAAATAGTCAACACTCATCCCTAGACAAGATCCTATCACTAAATTCATGATCTAAATTAAATACAAGGGTTAGCTCAAACTAAGAACTAAAACACAGACAAATCAGTCATAGAAGGACATGAGCATCAGCAACACAGGTTCACTCAGCGAATGAAGAAACTCTCGGTCATCACAGGAAGAGCACGATTCATAGTGAAGGAACTTGGTTGACACTTGAAGAGCTCAGTTCACACTAAACTACTTGATCAATAATACAACTTGGCAAGGTCTGAAAGAACTCAGCCAAAACTGTAACTTGGCAAGGTCTAAAAGAGCTCAGTCAAAACTGTAACTCAAAAAGGTCTGAACAAACTCGGTTAAACTACCAAAATGAACAAAAAGTGTAGGATTAAAAGTCAACCTAGGATGATCCTGCATCAGAAAACCAGGGTTGAAAGAAATGATTCTCTTGAATCATGCAAGTGTCACAACCTAAATTGAATCCAACTAAGATTAAGAAATCTGCATAGCATCTTCAACTAGTCTATTATTCCACTTTACCAAATACTCATAGTAATATTTTCCTCTTATTCTCTTACCAATTCTCTGATCCAATATTTGTTCGACCTCTTCAATCTATTTCTTAGGATAATCATCTGATACAACAACTTCATCATCTGACTCATGATACTTATATAAATCAACAACATTAAATATAGTAGATATATCCATGTCATTAGGTAACTCAACTTCATAAGCATTACCACTATCAAATTTCCTCAAGATCTTACAAGGTCCAAACTTATTCATCTTCATCTTACTATATGTTCCAATAGGAAATATACCTTTCTTCAAATGAACCATCACCTTATCACCAACTTCAAAAAAAAGATGTCATCTACACTTTTCAACATTCTCCTTATACTTCTGATTACTTTTTTCCAACTTCAACTTTACTTCCTTATAAAAAGACTCCATAAAACCAAAAAATTCCTCCCCTTTCAGCACTTCTCTTCTCTTCACTAGCAACACCCCTCAAATCCAATATTCCTCCATTCTAGTAATAATCTCAAAAGTTGTTTTTCTTGTACTCTTATTCATAGAGTTATTATATGCAAACTCGGCTTGTACCAATATCAACTCCCAATTACTTGGTTTATCTCCAACTAAACATCTCAAAAATTTACCCAAGCTTCTATTCACAACCTCTGCTTTTCCATCTATATGTGGATGGAATGTAGAACTAAATCTCAACTTAGTACCCATCTTCTTCCACAAAGTCCTCCAAAAATAACCAACAGACATATTGTCTCTGTCAGAAATAATACTTTTTGGTAATCCATGCAATCTAAAAATCTCTTTGAAGAAAACCTTAGCAACATGCTCAACATCTAATGTCTTCTTACATGGTATGAAATGTGCCATCTTAGAAAATCTATTTACAACAACAAATATAGAATCATACTCTTTTGTTTTCTTAGGTAATCCAAGAACAAAATTCATACTGATGTCACTCCAAGGTTTCTCAAGAACAGAAATAGGTGTATACAAATATTTATTTTGACATACTCATTTTTCAAGTTGACAAACTCAACAACTCCTTACAAAGTTTTGAACATCCTTGTACATTTTTGGCCAATAGTACTTATCCTTTAGCAAGCTCAAAGTCTTATCAATTCCAAAGTGTCTAGCCAATCCACCATAATGATTTTCCTTAATCAAATTAACTCTAATAGAACTTCTTGGTATACATAACTAAATTTGTTTGAACAACATACCTTTTTGAATAAAATACTCATCATACTTACTTGTGTAATCTGATAGATTTGGTGCTCTGCACTCTCTCCACACCTCAGAAAAATCAAGTTCAATATCATACAATTCCTTCATTTCATCGAAACCAAGAACTTCAACCTTCATCTTAGTCAATAAAGAAGGTCCACTTGTTGAAATCACAAATCCCAAATACACAATCTCCTGTTGCATAAAGGAACACTTTTTCATGTTAATCATCAACTTCTCCTCTTTCAATCTCTATAGTACTTGTCTAACATGCTCCAGATGTTCTTCCTTAGTCTTACTAAATATCTAAATATCATCTAGATAAAAAATCACAACCTTACCCAAAAATCTCTTAAGAACTTCATTCATCAACCTCATGAAAGTACTAGGTGCATTAGTCAAATCAAAAGGCATTACCAACCATTCATACAAACCATCTTTTGTCTTGAAAGAAATCTTCCACTCTTCACCTTCTCTAATTCTAATCTAATGATAACAAATCTCAAATGAATCTTGGTAAAATATTTTTCTCCACTTAAAAAATCCATTATTTCATCCATCCATGTCATAGGAAACCTATATTTCACTGTAATCTTGCCAAAGCTCTAGAATCAGTACACATCCTCCATTCTCCATTCTTCTTAGGTGCTAATACAATAGGTACAACACATGGACTCAAACTTTCTCTGATTAAACCTTTCTACAACAACTCATGCACTTGTTTGTTAATTTCTTAATTCTCTTCAAGTGTCAATCTATATGGTGCTTTATTTGGGAAACTAGCTCCAGGAATTAGGTCCATACAATGACTTAAACTTTTGATTGGTGGTAAACCATCTAGTATATCTTCTGCAACAATATCTTTATATTCCTTTAGTAAACTTACAATTTCTTGTGGTACTCAGTCAATACTACCAACTTTTTTTGTTACTCAGTCGCCACTATCTGTCGCTCGATTACCTCTATTATCTATCATTCGGTTACCACTAACCTTTATCACTTGGTTACCATTATTTTTAGTCACTCAATTATGACTAGCATAACTTAGTCTCCTAGGAAGTATGGTAAAATAGATTTGATTCTTCTTTATTTCCATTTCAAATTGCTCTCCATTAACCATGCAAATTCTCACAGTAGTAGAATTAACCTCATCTAGACTTTCAATCAAAGGCAAAAACACTTACTTTCTCCCAGTAACCCAAAGAGTATATTGATTCAATTATCCATCATGTATAGCATATCTATCATATTACCAAGGCCTACCCAACAAAATATGACAACAATCCATAGGCATAATATCACACAGGACTTCATCAAAGTAATGTCCAATCTTGAACTTCGCAATACATTGTTCACTTACCAATATGTTATGCTCATCTCTGATCCATGAAACTAATAGGATTTAGGATGCTTTAGCCTCTACAATTTAAACCTTGTAACTAGCTCTTATGATGCATGATTTTTTGAACTCCCACTATCAATGATCACCTTGTAGCATTTTTCAGCCATCTTACATCTGGTCTTAAAAAGACTTCTCCTTAGAACAAGTTCCTCATCACTTCCCTTATTACACAAAGTTCTTCACGCCATCATATTTTCTCTAGCCTTAGGCCCATTTAGTGAACCCTCAATTTCTCCTTGAACCATAGCATTTATGTTACCATGTTCATTCTTAGAGGATCTACACTGAAAGGATCTATGCCCTTCTTTTCCACATCTGAAATAATTACTAGAAAACCACCTCTACAATAAGAATTACCTCTTCCTCGGTAAGAACTAGTACCTTCTTGGTAAGAATTGCCACATTTCCATTTGGTCTTTCATTTTTCATCATTTTTTCATTCATTTTTTCCCTTATCTTGCACAGTATTGTTAGATCTATCACCTTCTCCATAAGATCTACCTCTGCCTCTTTGGAATCTACCATCTCTACCTCTTTGAATTTTTCCATGCTTCTTTGTCAAGATCTCCTTATCTTTCAAGGCATATTGATATGCTTCTTTCACACTTTTCAATTTCACAAAGCTTATTTCATCTTGTATCCAAGATCTCAATCCATTTAGGTACCTTGCAACTTTCTCTACGTCATCATCTATATTTCCAAATCTGATGTTTAATCTATAGAATTCCTTAGTATGCTCTTTTACATTCATGTCCCTTTATCTCAAATTTTGCATCTTTTGCAACAAGCTAGATTGGTAATCAGTGGGAAGGAACTTCTTCTTCACCTTGTTCATCATTTTCAGCCAGGTCTAGATCTTATCCTTTCCTCTCCTTTGTCTAACAGTTTGCAAATGCTCCCACCATAGTGAGGCATGACCCTTCAACCTAGTAACTACAATTTTCGCCTTCCTATTATCAAGAGTGTTTTCAAACTCAAAGAACTTCTCCATATCAAAGGTCCAATCCAACACAACATTGGTGTCTAATTTTCCATCATAAGGATCAACTTCTACAATAGGCTTTGAATGTGCCCTAGACAATACTCTCAAAAATATTTCCTCATCTTGATCTTCTTCAAGTTCTAGATTAGGTTTTGGTGCTAAGGCTTCATCATCACTAACATCATCAAGATGTGATCCTCTCCTTTGGGTTGTCTCCATACCATCTAATCTAGCTACAATTTGTCTCAATGTATCTAATATGGCATTATTATAATTTCCTCTTCCTCGAACCATCTTTATAATTAGGTTCATGGAAGATCATAACCCTCTGTAAGTTATAGGAAAAATTCTCAAATCTGCCACCCTACAACCAAATCAACTTAGGGTTTTGTACGATCTAATCTCCACAAGGACGAACCTCAAATCTATGATACCACCTAGTGCAAGGAGGGAAGAACATCTAGGGCACAAGGCACACCTAACTGTCCAAACACCTTGCTGAGTAAACACAATGAGAGAAAACACAACAAGAACAACACCAAAGAGAGAGAGAACAAGGACTTTTATTGATTCATCAAATTTTTAGCATACATGCCCATCTATAAGGCCTTTTGGGTTACGACCAGATATAAAAATACAACTTCAAGACTTACAATACAACTTCAAATTTTCAACATCTACTCTAGACTCTCTAAGTTCCTCAACCTCCTAAATTCTTCCCTAGACTAAACCAAATACCTCTACTTATACTTGCCAAAATGGCTTACAGAAGATTCTAGAATATTACATAAAGAAATGTCGACCTCAAAATGGTCAATAGTCATCCCTAGACAAGATGCTATCATTAAATTCATGATCTAAATTAAATACAAGAGTTGGCTCAAACTAAGAAACAAAACACAAATAACTCGATCAAAGGACCCTAGCATTAGCAACATAGGTTCACTCGATGAACGAAGAAATTGGAGCTTGAATCATACTGAAGGAACTCAATTAACACTTGAAGAGCTCAATTCACACTGAACTACTTGGTCAACGCTACAACTCAGCAAGGTCTAAAAGAACTCAGTTAGAATGCAACTCGATAAAGTCTAAAAGAGCTCGGTCAAAACTGCAACTCGGCAAGGTCTAGAAGAACTCAATTAAATTGCCAAAATGAACAAAAAGTGTAGGATCACAAGTCAACCTAGGGTACTCCTACATCACTACCATAACAACATCATGGAGCTATGGATGTCAATGTAAATCAATGAAGAAGATGATTAATTCCTTAATGTAAATATCCTCCCTTGATGGCTAACAATATGTTAGATCTCGAAGAGGAAATTCTCTTAAAGAATTCGTTAATGCTTGATTAAAACTCCTTTGCTTTAAATGATTGAATGCCTTGATTGCAAAGTGGAGATGTCTTTTTTAAGTGTTGGATGAAAAATGAAGCCACTAATTTTCCTTGTATACTAACTTTCAGGCAAAAAAACAATGCAAGCTGATCAAAGAGAGGGAGTTTAATATTTGGAATCTTGAGACATTTAGGGCCCTATTCCTTGAAATCACCAAGGAAAAGGTTGACTTAGGTAGATCTCTTTTGGAATAGGTCAATCTAAGATCTCTTCTAGAATAGGTAAACCTAGGTTGACCTTTTCTTGGAGAGGGGAACATACAGGGCTTTCAAAAGGCTCAGAGGGAAAGCAAATAGATTCATGAAAAGAAAAAGAAAATAGGAGAAAGAGAAAATCAAGCACAAATCCATCCATGGTCTAGGAAGAAACTATGGGACGAGTGTTAAAAGATCTTAAAAGATGGGTGATTCCATTTTAAGACAATATAGAATGTACTAATGATTGACAAAAATGTTGGGGTTAATCTCCCCAATGAAATAAAATGCCCATTGAGCAAAGGGTTTGACCTCGTAAACCATATGAAGTGACATTGTAGGATTTCACTCTCTAAAAGTAGCACTTTGGCATGTGTGGAAATGCCAAACATGTACATGTACATCCTTAAAGATATGGGGCCAATAGTAACTAACCTAAAGAATTTCATGGGCAATGGTTTCAGCTAAATAATGACCGATTCTAAGTTTTCCATAAAATTAATCAATCATTTTACAAAATAAACTCTCATTCTTAATCATAAAGTGTCCACTCTTTAACTAGAGTAAATGATGTTTGTGGAAAGGAAGTCTATTATGAAATTTACTTTTTAACAATAGGTACACTAAATTGGTATATCATGGATCCTAAGCGAGGGATTCTATTGTATAATTCTGGCATTTAATTTGTGGCCCATTCTTAGCCATAGCTTGAGACAATCCTTGTCCATGGACTAACCTTATGGGTTTCATTTCCAAATTGAAGTCCTAGAGGATGGCCATCCATTTTTTTGATGTTTACTTAATTCCCTTTATAGGATTAAAGACTTGATGTCTCGATGTAGTAAAACTATGTGTACCTCACTCTTGAGTATGTAATGTCAAAATTTCTTAATTGCCTAGACAAAGAAAAATGCCTATTTATCTAAGGGTGAATATCATAATTTGAAATTCTTAAAGGGGGACCCCATAAAAGTAATGGGTCTCTCCTCTCCCTAAACCTTTTGGGTCAAGACTACATGAGCTAAATGGGTGGAGGCAAAAGACTATATGTAAAATGGAAGGGTGTAGTCTAGACTAGCCAGGACTAAGGCCTCCATGATAGACTATTGAAGATCAAAAAATGCCTCCTTATCCTCCCAAATTCAATCAATTTTGTGTCTTTCTTCATCACATCATTAAGAAGCTTAAAAACTTTGAAAAACTTGTGATGAGTCCTAAGACAAAGTTAATCTTCTAGAAGAAAGATCACATTTCTTCCTTGTTGGAAAACATCTACAGTTGCAACAATGCCTCTACTCTCTCTAGGTCAATCACAATTCCCTTCACAAAGATGAAATAACCCAATAATTTTTTTTTAATAGCCTAAATTACATTTCTCAAGGTTAAGGGAAGTACCACTGTAATTCCCCACCAAGGAACCCAAAAGGACAAGGCTAAAAGCTACCATCTTTGGTGGATAAATTTTTGTTACACCTTTTTCTTGCTAAGTTTATGAAATCATAGATGAAATAGACCTAAAAGGTCCCCTAATATTTTCCTTAAATACATTTCTTAGGTTCTAAATTCAAGAGTTATATTTACTCATCGAACTCAACAACTATTTCTTAATTGTTTATTATTTTAATTTCTATAACATTTCCTTCTTTAATTTAAGTCACCAATTAGTTTATGTTTTCTTACAGTTTCTTACTCAACTCAATATTCATCCCTATATTTATTTATTTGTATCAATCTTGAGTCTTAGATCTCATATAGGACTTAGCCACTTCTGATCAAGTTATTCCACAATTATTCTTATAGAAGTTAAGGTGTGATAACAAACACTTAGATAGTCTTTCCTAAATATTTGTTTATTAATTCCAAATGATATTTGTACAAATTTCATTTCCAAATTAGGTGCTAATTTCATAAGCTTCTTAAATCAAATGCATCTACATAATATGTGATAAAGATACATTAAACAGATTTATACCATTAACTATAAATATTTACCAAATCATATTCTATTTACTAATTAGTTTGATAATTAATTTGACAACAGTATAAAGAGTACATGATTATTTTATTCATCGTACATATTATCATTATCATCATCTAAATATAAGGGAATATATAATGCCATTACCTCATTATAACTTCATTAATGTTTTTGAATAATACAATATGTTCACATATCCCTTCATTTCTCCTAGAGATATCCTTTTTACATATCTTTTCAATTCATGATACACATACGTATGAACTTGTACTTTCTTCAAGAGTTTACATTATAATATTACATAGTTTTCTCCCAAGGAAATGCAACATAAGAAATAATCTTCAATAGCTACTCAACAGGGTTCCACATAAAGTCATCCATAAGAACTTAAATAATACCTCAAAAATATTTTACCACCCAACCATGTGGAGCCACAAATGGTCCACTCCCCCGAGCTAGGAGATAAGACCATTATCAACATAGGTTCTAAGGTAATGTGAGGCCTATACCCAAAATGAAAGAACAAGGGTAACATAAGGTGACACAAAAGCATTAATACCCTAAATGAAATAAAAACTAAAATGGACAACTAGAGGCAAAAGCATGTGTGAGATATTTGACATATCTAGGTGAGTTTCATCGTACATTCTTATATGTTGGGATCAACCTGCCAGGGAGCCAAACCATCCTACAACACAAAATCTCCCTACCTGAGTACTCCAACGAGATATGTATGTCATGCCATAGTACACTTATGTAATGTTAGGATCAACCTACTAGGGAGCCAAACCATCCTACAATACAGAATATCCCTACTTGAGTACTCCAACATGCACGATATCTAATTATTTTAATTAATGTAAATTATCAAACTCCCATAGACCAATAATTTTATTAATGTTTCCACTTGATTATAAAAACTCACATGTAGAGCCAACCTACATAGGGCCCTGGTCTCTAACACATAGGATCCTCTAGCAACCACTTTTGGGTCCCAACACCTATGTTGAGCCACTCACCTAGAGAATCTACCCTACTCACAAATTCAAAACCACAATCATAGAAGAGTTTAGGGAATAACATTCCTAGGGCCCCATGCCTCTAGTTTTAAACAAGACCCCAACTGATCACATACACATAAACAATCAAAATGCACAAAGATTATAAGCATATGTCTTTATAAATATTTTTAATACTAAATATAAATGGTGTAAATCACATAACAATTTGACATGCCTCTAGTGTCTTAAACAATAATTGGGAGCATGAAAACCCAAGTAAGAGGTCAAACTAGTTTTAAAAAACCCTAAATCAAGCATATATAATTCCTAAACTTATAATAAAAACATGTAGTATGTACAAGAAAGAATAGATAATAACACATGGAAGATATCATAGTATAATATTCCATGCCTCTAGTTACCAACAACCCTCTAAATATATATATATAT
Source organism: Cupressus sempervirens (assembly GCA_028749045.1). NCBI lineage: Eukaryota > Viridiplantae > Streptophyta > Pinopsida > Cupressales > Cupressaceae > Cupressus > Cupressus sempervirens. Next base: position 502,458,279 of record CM053785.1, read on the forward strand.
ATATATATATATATATATATATATATATATATATATATATATATCTCAAAAAAACTAGTGGCTAAATACTAGAGGAAAATACATATCTATTTACTCATAAAGGAACTCAAAACCTTTAAATAACTATAAGAATTGAATGGACGCATATAATAAATCATGAGAACATATAAATAGATCTATATTTTATTAGATAAATAATTCAATCAATAATTTGAATCTATACATCAAGTCCTACAAAGGTTCAAGGGAAGCAAGAGCAAGGAGACAAAGAGAGAGAAATAAATCCAACTTGAGATACATCATTCAAACACACTCCAATTTCACAACCATCCGTGGTATAAGAAGAATCAATTCCACAAAAATAATTCCCTCTCTTGGGCCTTGAAAATCTCACATATAACTCTCTCTCCAAAAGGGAAAGAAACTTATAAATCCTTAAAGAATTATACTCACAAACTATCCCTCACATATTATTAATTTTTCTCTATAAAAATATCCATAAAAAGTACAAAAATATCCTTTAGGTGAAAAGACACCACCCATTTAAATAAAAATAATTCCAAAATATGAAATTACCATTGTTTGTGTAATTAACTACCATTTTACAAGTTGTTTAGGCATATTAGAGGTAAATTAAGGCTATTTTAGGGGTATATAATGAATAAATGGTCTAAGAATGATGTTAATACCTTCTTCGGTGTGTTATAACCCATTTTTTTAGGCTCATCATTGTATTTGTGTTTTGGTTTCATATTCTTCCACATGGGTAACATGTATTACCTTTTTCTCTTGAATACATGTTATAACCAGCCTTTGTATGTTAGGGAATTTACTCCTCTTTTATTTAATTAGGGAATTTACTCTTCTTTTATATAATTATTCTTTTTATTTTACCCCTTTTTAGTTTCTTTATTTTATATTCTATTAAATTTTTCTTTATATATGAGTGTACTAATAAATCACTCTCATATAATTTATAACATACACAAATAATTAAATACAGCAACTATGTAACCATGTATATTTATATAATTATATATGTGTGTACCCATAAATGCACATATAACTATACCAAATAAATATCCTAGATTAATTACATGAAAATACAAATATCCAGATCATGAACAAATAATTCTAAACACTAGCATCCATTGATCAAACCATCAAAAGAAATAATAAAAATGCAATCCTCAAACTAGGTGACTAACTTTCTATTAGATTCCTAAGGATATAAGGGTTTCTATATGGATCATGATTCCATATCCATTTTTACAATAATTTCTTTGAGGATTTTGAGGCATGCTCAAACTTTTGTAGTCATGTACCTACACACACTTGTGTCACCAATCGACAAGATACAATACATATACATATATAAATATAGTAACAAGCAAGGAAGGAGGAGTGTAACATTGTGTAGATATCCCATATGAGTAGCTATAACTACCTCCCCTCATTTAGAAGACATGTCAAGCAGAGAAAACACACACACACACACACACACACACACATCTACATAAAGTGTGATGGGTTACTGGGGATAGATTAAAACCAAATCATAAACATGAATTGAAAGAAGCCATAAACAATATGTCCAATCAAGTTATTAAAAGCATGATACTGAATTATTATTCTAAGAAACCTATAAAGGATAATCCAAGGTACATATTAAACAATAAACCATATACTCAATTTCCTAAGAACATTATATAGATCATGATCAAATGTCCAATGCAAATGAAGTTACAAACATTCTAAGAAAGATCTAAATAGATTTGCAAGGATGTGTACGATAAGGATATAAGTGATTCTAAACATTTTTATATCATAAGATCCCGGTAATTTTTGGGATTAGAGGGGTATTAGAACCACAATGATAAAGTCTCTCACAAACTTTGGTGAGGTGGGCAGGGTGATCACGTCTATCCCAAGAAAAAATTGACAAGTCATCCATCTCAATGATTAAGCATTTTTTAACTAGTCCCTCAAAGGTGATATATTTCCTTCTAAAATATATCCCCAACATTTATAAGGACAAAGTACATTCTTATATATGCAAACATTCCCAAATTAGTGGTTAATGTGGTCTTGACATGGTCTTCAAACTAAACCATAAGCTAGTTGTCACCCTAATACCTATGAAAGAAGGATACCATCAGTGAGTCATTAGCAATTTGAAATACCTAATCTAATGAGGTAAGGGTTGGTTTTATTTATATGAATCCTTATTTAGGTTTTAAGATTTTACACATACTCAAATTTCCTCACTTTTCTTATAGATCAAAACAAGGTTAGCCACCCAAGTAGTATGTCAAATTGGGAAGATTATCCTTGCAGATAATAATTTTTAAACCTCCTTGTAGATTAGGGGCTTGATCAAGGTATTGACTGGTATTTTCTTTTGCTAAAAATTATTAACATTTGGTTTTGGGGGGATGGTATGTATCATGATGGATCTATCATAGGTCTTCAAATCCTCATACCCCTAGGTGATGACATCAATGTATCTTCAAAGAACCATGGGAATCTTTTCTCTCTCCTTAGGATAGTAGGAGGTGTCGATATAAACACACATTTCCTCATTATCCATCCAAAGGTTGATATTTTCATATTTTTTTCCTTCCATAGATTATGAAAGTGTTTCCTTGGCCTTAGGATTTGAACCAAAGATGTGTTCATGTGATACCATCCCTTTAGGGATGGTGTTGGTGGGAAGTTTGAGGATACCATCCTCTTCATCATCGTTTTCTATATCATTGTGTTCTTACCCCTCTATGATTTGATCTTTGAAGGTAATAGTATTTGCCAAAAAGGAAAAATTTCATTTATAATCTCTGAAGACCTAGAAGTTTGTTATGTTATTAGGGACATAAGGGGCATAAATCACCACCCAAAACCTTTAGAGTTAGGACATTTCTATTAGTTCTATGGTATTGGTCAACATAACCAGAGCATCAGAAATGTAGTTTCATTTTTGGGGAGTCACATTAATGCAAAAGGCATCAAAATCCTCTATCAATCTCCATTCTCTATTGTGTTATGTTGCTCGTCTATTGTCATGATAGGTATATTCGCTTCAAACTTGCTTGACTATCAATTTTGAGGAAACTCCCTTTTGTAAAGTGAAACGGAGGCCTAAAACCACATCCTTATATTCATTGGCATTATTTATGTAGTTTAACTATAGTTAGTAGGACACAAGGAAACATCTTCCTTAGAGACTAACCAAATCAACCCCAAATCCACACCTTTGTTTATCTATAGACCTATCGAATGCCAAGGTCTAAATCTTGTTATTGGTGGTATTGTTGGGATTAGTCAACCAAGTGAATTGTAGTAAAAGTTTGGGAATGAGAGGAGGTTCTAGAACATCCCTCAAGGTGGATGATGTGGGGTATAAAATAACCTTTTAAGGAGACACTTCAAAAGTATTAGAAATATTCAAGATATGGCAGGTTATTGAGAGGGGAGGGGTGAATTAGTAACCTCAAAACTTTAATACAATTCAGCACTTTAATCATATATACTATTCACCATTCATTCATCTAATCTACTATATGTATGAGAGATCAAACATTCATAACACATGTACACAGTGATTTGGTGACCCAGAAACCTTCCAAATAGAAAGTAAAACTGGGGTGGGGATGATACCCACAAAACTTCAATACTGCAGTATAAAGTTGGCCTGTTAAGGCTTACATTGACCACTTCTAGTGATCTACCCTGTTAGGAGCACAAAGGACTGCTAGGTCCAACTTGTTAGAGGATTTATAAAAATACAATGAAGTATGCACTCGGTTAAGAGATTTACAAAAGTCTGTTAAGTCTACCTTGTTAAAGGATTTAGAAACTGGTTCACCTGTTAGGATGAAACAGTAGATTTGACTTACAACTTGATTGCTGATTAGATCCTTGAAGTACAGATCACCATTTGTGATTGATGAATCTTTACTGTTCCTTGTTGACTTTGCTAAGTATTATGCTCTGCTGCCGATTCGCATTTACACTTCTCAAGACATTATATGTCTATTTCTTGATACTCTCATGCATGCATTGTAAATGATATAATACATTACATATATATCATTCCAATAATTATAATTGCAAGGTCGGCTAAAATACAAGTGAACAAAACATTACTGAGTCGGCCCAATAGTAAATAACTTGGGTTCATTGAACTGACTCGGTGACCTTTTGATACTCGGCATCCACTACATTACTTGGCATCATCATGCACTCAGTAGAAGTGAAGGCTCGGTCCATAGTAATCACTTGACGTAGTTTTGAAGTCTGTGACCACTGGTGACTAAGTAAATATAGTGTTACTTGGTAGATACTCCACGCAGAGTTTACCTTGCTTTACTCGATAAACATTATAACTTCCATGCTCAGTTTATACTAAATTCTCATGACACAGTTTGACTACTCAATAGACACTGAGATGCTCGGTGGATACTGAGATGCTCAGTGTAAACTGTTGAACACTTCTAAGCTCAGTGAGTGTAGGAAATTGAGTGCTAAGCTCAGTAGCTATACTGATATAGATAAGTTTTGTCACTAATGGCAATAGTAACTTAATGCCAACAATCTCCCACTTTGGCATTAGTGAAAAAACACTTATAAGCCAAAACATATGTACATAACCTGACTCACTAAATTTTGGTTTTTCAAAATTGATCTTTGTAGAACTCTTTGTAGAACTGTTGCATATACATTTCTACATAAATCTTCTTGATGATGTATATACAAAGATACTTATGTACACATGCTAATTCTATTGAGTGCTAACTCCCCCTTTCACTTATGCTGATAACTCTCCTCATTTATTATGTTGAATCTCTCCCCCTTTTTGACAATAATGCCAAAGGACTACATAGATAGTTTATATGGCTACACCAAAGTGAGATAGAAAATCATGATGTACCTTAAGGATGGTGGAAAAATTATTATCCCAAGTTTGCTACAAAATTTGATTAGTGGAGAGAGCAATTTGAACTTCTACTAATAACTGGATCATGTGATTAGCCACTGAGAAGTTCTAATCTTGGACCAATGTTTTGCAGTGAGCAATATTTTTTTGTATTGTATCCATGATAGCAAGGATCATGTTCTGGATGTCTATTAGTGTAGATCGGATCCTTGCTTCCTCTCTCAATTGTTCTGCCTGCACATCTACCAGATATATGATTTTGGTGTGAAGGGAGGTTGTGGAGGAGGAGTCCACCTTTAGCTTGGATGCACTTGATTGTATATCAATGTCAATCTTATTTAGCTTATCCTTTATTTCTTTAGTAAAACCAGAAACATCACAAAGTTTGGCAAAAAGTGATGCTGCATTATTAAAAGAATTTTCAAAATTACCCAAACGTGTGGACAATTCAACTTGCGTGATTGCTATCTGTTGAGCAATATGCTCTAGCACCTTGTCATCAAATTTTCTTACAGCCTTTTCAATTATTTTCTCTTGTCCGGAAGGATCTTCATTAAATTTTTGTACTACCTCTTCTAACTAAATCAAAAAGTGTTGAGTGGAATCTACTTCAACACCTATAGCTTCTGTAATTATATCTTTGGCATTCTCAATTATTTTGTACTCCTTATCCCTTTTAGACCTTAACTGCTTCTGTGTAGCTTTCATCTCTATGATTTGATTGGCTAACCTCATCTCTTCAATGGTAGTAGTGTCAAAGTCAATCTTTGGTATCACTATCTCTGTGTCTAAGTCAATGTCTTCTTCAATTTCCTTTCTAGTGATCAGATGTTTTAATGGATGCTTTTGTTTGACTTCTATGATTATTGGTTTGACCTTTGGAACAGACACAATAGTGGAGATAGAAGGGCTAGCAGTGAAAAATGGGATAGGACTCGAGGATTGAATGCCAATAAAAGTGCTAACCAGATCAAAAACTGAAGCACTTCCCAAAATGGTGTCACACTTAGTAGAGTACCCATAGTAGTATCTAAACTGATTGGAGTTGAAGTGGATACTGATAATGCTAATGAAAAAAAAATTGTAGAACTTAATGGAATAGATGGAAACAAAATTGTAGAACTTACTGTTACACTAACTAATGGTGAAGGAGCTAAGGTAGCTAACTCGGTAGCTAAAGAAGTGACAGGCAACTCGGTTGATAAAGTGCTTGGCACTTCTATTTTAGATACCTGGAGCTGGGATGTGGCTAGTAAAGATTGAGAAATTGAAGTGATTTTTTTTGTACTCACAATTTCACTTGCAAAAGCTATCTCCATAGTAGATTTACCAATCTTTGGTGGAGAGTGAGGAAGGGATGCAATAACTGCTGCTGCAATTCTTTCTGGGTCATCTTCATCTTTTTCTTCCTCAAGTTCTTATTCCTCGTTGTCTTCTTCCACTTTTTCTTTCATAAGTGCATGCAACTCTCCTGGTGTAACTGTGATAGATGGAGTGTTATCAAAATCATCATTGTCACTGCTATCATCATCCTTAATTTCAACATGATCATCTGATGGCTTCCTGAGATGATATGCATCATTCCAAATATTTGTAGCATTTTTGACAACTGATTCAATGTCTTTTAATAATATAAGACAAGTATTGAATCTCTTATTCATTCTTCCTTCATGATCTTTCAATGCCTTTTTGACTTCTACATCTGTCAGACTGGGTACTAATTCCTTCAATTTTTGTTCAAATATATCTTTAATAGTTTGTACCGTGTTCTCCCATCTGACTTTTATTTTGTCAAGAAGTACTGCTAGAATTTGAGATGCAAATTGATTAGGAGAGAATTTCTAAGTTCCTAACTTTTCCATTACCAAGTCTTTAATCTCCTTTTGTTCTGTAGGAGTCCGAGTTTCATATTTGAGAGCTTTAAAATTTATGATACCTGCTCCAATCCTTAACTGTTTTAGTCTTTCCTCAAATGTGAGTGGAGGCTTGACAAGTACAGTTTCCTGCTTGCCTTCCCTAGTTCTCCTAGTGAATACTGCAGTTGGCTTCTTCTGAGGTTTGGTGATAGACACCTTTTCTTTCTTGTTTGGTGGTTCCTCTTCTTTTTTAGATTTATGTTTTTCGCCTTCTTCTTCTTCTTCTTCTTCATCCTCTCATTTACCTTCAGTAAGCATTAGAGTACCAATTTCAATTTTCAATTTTGCTATCTTCCTCTTGCCTTTTCTTATAGCCTGGGGTAGCTTGATTTCAAGCTCAATTCTAGCCTTTGCTTCATCATAAGTGCCAAAGGTAGGAATCTTAGGATCTACAGGCTCATTCACTAGTGCTTCAATAATATCTCTAGTTTTGTCAATATTGACTTCATAAGGAAGAGATTTTACCCATGCAACTCGGGGTCTGACTGCCTGAATGTATACTTTATCAGAGTCAACCATGAAGCATACATAATCTTTGTAGTCCACAACCAATTTTGGTGGGATTCAGAAACTGTTGTTCATTCTTTCCTTGAATTCTTCAAAGTAATTATCCATAACCTTCTCAAAGTTTTCACCCATCTCAGCAATAAACTCATTAATCTGATATAGAATTGGGGTGTCTTTTCTCCATACAACTAAGCCCTTTGATGGAAAGAATTTTTGAACATAGAAAAATAAACAAGTTAACAAGGAGCCAAATTTATAGGGATTATTCTTTAAGGTCCTTATGCTGTCCATATTCTTGTTTAATCATTTCAACAATAATTCTGACAGATCAAATTCTAGATTTTTCTTCACAATCTTGAATGACAAATCCACGGCCTCATAGGGCACACTGTTCAAATGACTAGAGCTATAAATCTTATGAGCAATGATGTGAATGCCAAACCTTAATTCAACATCAGAGATAGTGCTAACCTTCAAACCTCTACTATCCCATTCAGCTAGGGTTTTCTTCTAAAGTTTGTGCCGACCTAGGGTTTTGGTAGTTTTGGCTTTGTTGAGTATGGGGAGACCAGTAATCTTATGAATCATTTTCTTGGTGATTAATACTAGCTACTCTAACCATAGTTGACCATTTTGAACATGACTGAGTATGTACCTAATCCACTTAATTTGGAAACTTCTTGGCATATGCGAGCTATGGGTTAATCCTTTGGTCTCTAGATGCTTATGCTCAGGTTTCAAAGAGCCATCAACACTCATTTCTCCTAGGGCATTGTCCATTTCTAAGTTTCCAATCTCTTGAACAGAACATTTAAAATGTGTACGAATATCATTTATGAGGAGTACCTTTGGTGGAATTTGGGATTGAGCTCCATTAGGGTCAAGTGACTTTGCAATGGCCAGAACAATTTTGAAGCTAGGCGCTTTCCATTCTACACCCTTTACTAGCATCTTCGAACCCTTCTTTGCCTTGCTGCTACTACTACTCTCGGATGCCATTGTTGTTCAATAGGTGTAAGAAAAAAAAATTGAACAAATTCTTTACTAGAAAATTGCTTGGAATCACTTAGAATTTGCTTGAGTGCACCTAGAAATCTCTTAGCTCTGAAATTGCGGTGAAGAATGAAATCAAATTCTGCCCTTTTGATGAAATTTTTGCCATAATTGCTTAGTATGAAGGTAGCTGAGATGACATAGTGCTTGACAGGTTATCATTCATTTCTCGGTAGAAGCTTGGAGCTCGGTGATTGAACAAAACTTTGTTACTCCCAACCTAGCTCGGCAAGTTCTTCAACTGACTTTCCTCGGTAGATGCAACTCGGCGAATGATACGCTTTCCTTGATCCTTGTGTATCTGGAATATTAATTTGATCATTTTGCTTTCTTTCATTTGGAACTGCTTGAGATATCACTTGAAGATGCAGTTCCATATCCTTGTTTATGCAGTTCCATATCACTTCTTGAGTGACATTGCCATCATTTGAAATATTCTGCTTGGTAGATTTAGGAATCCACTGTTGCCTCATCTGCTTTCGAATGTTATCAGCTTTAGCTTTCTTTTCATCTTCAATTCTTCCTATATTTATGCAATTTTTAGCTATATGACCGAGTTCTATGCATGTATAGCACCTTATAGTAGTGTCCTTCTTCCTTAGGTGATGTCTTGCACAATTTATACCAATATGTCCACATTCTTCACAATAATGGCATCTGCACCAAGTATTGTAGTCCCATCCAAATATTGTTTTAACAAGTTGTTTAGCTAGATTGAATGATTTGGATCTGCATTGGAATGCCTTGTGACCATGCTTCTTGCATTTGTGACAATTACCTTTAAATTTTGGTTTCTCCTTGCATTCATTAGCTTTATGACCATGCTGACTGCAATTGTAGCATTTACCATTGAATTTACCTTTTCCATTCTTCCAACATTTGTTTGATGTGTGACCTTACTTACCACAGTGATTGCAAGTAGGTCTTTGATTCCTTTGGGAACCTTATTTGGAGGTTTCACCTTCTTCCTTATAACCAAGACTAGCTTTACCTTTTTGTCTATGAAGATTCTGCTCATTTTTTTGATTTAATTGAGTCATGTCTGCTTGAGATTTCATTATCCTTTCATTGACTTGCTTTTTAGTGATTAAGTCATTTTCCAAACTTTCATTGATTTTTCTTTCAGATCTTAAGTCACTTTGTAAGCTTTCATTGATTTGTCTTTCAGTGATTAAATCATTCCTCGGGCTTTCATTTTCAAATCTCAGATTCATAATTTCTTCATTTGCATTAGATAGTTGATCTATAAGATCTTCATGTTGATTGGATTGATTATTTCTTTCCTCCAAGTCTTCATTTGCCTTGTTTCTCTATTCCAAGCTTCACATAGCCTGGTTGGTTGGATTTCTTGTTCTCTTTTAAGCTTTCTTACTTCTTCCTGCAGAGATTCATTCTTTGCTAGGAGTTCCTTGATTGCCTCATTAGCTTCATCTGAACTACTTGATGGTAAAAGTTCTTCAATCTTTTCTTCAACATACTAATGGTCATTCATTTGTCTTGCAAGTTCCTTCCTTCTTTTCAGGGATTGGGAAAGATGCTCCTTTGCTTCTTTGAGTTGAGCCATAGCTATTTCCAAATCTAGCTTTTCATTTTCAATAGCTTTGTCAAGTATGAATATCTCCATTGTCCTTGATCTTTGCTCAAGCTGCCAAACTTTATCCTAAGAACCACAAAGCTCTAATACTAATTGTTGGAAATATTCAAGATATGACAGGTTACTGAGAGGGGAGGGGTGAATCAGTAACCTCAAAACTTTAATACAATTCAGCACTTTAATCATATATACTATTCACCATTCATTCATCTAATCTACTGTATGTATGAGAGATCAAACATTCATAACACATGTACACAATGATTTGGTGACCCAGAAACCTTCCAAATAGAAAGTAAAACTGGGGTGGGGATGATACCCACAAAATTTCAATATTGCAGTATAAAGTTGGCCTGTTAAGGCTTACATTGACCAATTCTGGTGATCTGCCCTATTAGGAGCACAAAGGACTGCTAGGTCCACCTTGTTAGAGGATTTATAAACATACAATGAAGTATGCACTCGATTAAGAGATTTATAAAAGACTGTTAAGTCTACCTTGTTAAAGGATTTAGAAAATGGTTCACCTATTAGGATGAAATAGTATATTTGACTTACAACTTGATTGCTAATTAGATCCTTAAAGTACAGATCACCATTTCTGATTGATGATCTTTACTGCTCCTTGTTGACCTTGCTGAGCATTCTGCTCTACTACTGATTCGCATTTACACTTCTCAAGACATTATATGTCTATTTCTTGATACTCTCATGCATGCATTGTAAATGATATAATACATTACATATATATCATTCCAATAATTATAATTGCAAGGTCGGCTAAAACACAAATGAACAAAACATTACTAAGTCAACCCAATAGTAAATAATTGAGGTTCACTGAACTGACTCGGTGACCTTCTGATACTCAGTGTCCACTACATTACTCGGCATCATCATGCACTTGGTCGAAGTGAAGACTCAATCCATACTAATCACTCGACGTAGTTTTGAACTCGGTGACCACTAGTGACTTGGTAGATGTAGTGTTACTCGGTAGATACTCCATATTGAGTTTACCTTGCTTTACTCAATAAACATTATAACTTCCATGCTTGGTTTACAATGAATTCTCATGACACAGTTTGAGTACTCGATAGACACTGAGATGCTCGGTGGATACTGAGATGCTCGATGTAAACTGCTAAACACTTCTAAGCTCGATGAGTATAGGAAACTGAGTGTTGAGCTTAGTAGCTATATTGATATAGATAAGTGTTGTCGCTAATGCAATAGTAACTTAATGCCAACAAAGGGGTGCCTTGGTAAGCATCCCTTTAGATGTGATCATGGGTGGACCACATTGTAGAATAATTTTTTCCTCACATTTCTACTCTCTATAAGATAGATGAGCATGGAAGCTTTCATACAAGATTTACACTCCAAATCAAAGGTTCCTTCATAGTGCACTCAATACCAAGTATCAGACAAAATATGACCAAGAACACATTATCACCTTGAGCTTCAATGTCATGTTTTAGCCTCATAATGAGATCATGAATCCCCTAGGACATAGCAAGGTCCTCATTAAGAAATGTACTATCTAGAATGAAGTTTGGTGTTAAGATATCCTTTCTTTAATACAAGTTAGATTCAATTTAACCATGGGTCACTTAACTCACCTAACTATAGTTGGTGAGGGCTTGTTTCATCCAAAGTTTATTATCAACCCATGTATAGTTGTCAAGTGAATGAAGTTGGTATAAATATACCCGTTAAAGGCTTTGGACCAATTCTAACTTAATAACATCTTATTAAATTGCATCCACATCCTTTTTGTCTATAAATTTCTTTAAGAAGGACCTTAATCCACAAGTGCTCATTTCATTCTTGGAGTGATTCTTATACTACCTCTATTGGACCTCAAAATCATCTTGGTAGTCTGCCCAACAATGTTCAAGATCATGCATGTGGTGGTGTCCACCTCTGGGCATCATCTTCTCTATTTGACCATTTGGATCAAAATTACCTGATGATAGGTAACACTAGTTCAAACCAAGAGAACTCATCTCATTGTCGACCTCTTGGATAGTATCTATGGGTAAAATGTAAGTTCGATAATATGATGTGGGCCTCCACTATACTCGCTAAAGCATTTGAATATGTATATATGCAAATAGAAAATCTCCAAATATGATTCCTATTTAAATTCAAATTAGATTAGTAAGGCCCAACTAAAGGAAGGGGTGCCAATACTAAATTTGTGGAAAGGAATACAATACAAGGAAATAATTTCTTTGGCTAGTGTGTGATAATGTGTATGCAAAATTGAACTAATTGACTAAGTAATATAAATCTAGATGTCAAGTGTATATGATCAGCCCAATTAAGATACAAATTATGCTAAAAATAGAATAGAAATAAAAGATAAAAGATTCACCTTGGAAAATGTGGAGGAAGTTGTGTTTTATCTTTAAAAGTGCACATGTGAATCTACAATTAAAAATATAACTATTGTAATCACCCAAAAATGGTCTAGTAAACTATAAGCCCCTTTTCAACATTTTTAATCTTAAAGCTAGACTATATCTTATGCTTAATCAATCTTGCATATTTATCAACCTCTTTTTTTTTATCTAATCATCATTTTATTATAACATATGGTTTGGCCACATTATCCTAAGTCTTTATTTAATTAGAAAAATTGGCTCCCTTCTAATTAAATAATTCCCTTTTAACCTATGTGTGCACATGAAAAAGGGATTTCTTACTGTAAAAATAAAATTAAAGCCATTTTTGTCTACTCTTGGAATGCACATTTTTCTAGGTGAGAGGAATCTCTCTTGCCTCTCATTCTTTTCTACACATATTTTTCCTCTTGATCATATCCTTTGATTTTGCCTCTTGAGAATCTTGTACACCAAAGTCAAAATAAGAATCATTCTCCACCATAGATTTTGTCTCTTAATCTATAACGAACCTTTTCCCTTTAAAAGGTGGCTCTCTCCTCACTCTCTTCATCTTATGTTCATGATACTTTTATGTTGTCGAATTGTCTCTTGAGCACTTGAGCACTCTTGGAACTCTTGCATTCCAGTTGAGCACTCTTGCATTCATATTAATTTAGTCTTCATTGTAGCTTACTCTTGGATTGATAGTTTGTTGATCTCATTTTGGTTTTGACAAGGTAGTGAAAAAACACTTAAGTCATTACTTAACAGAACTTACTATGTGTCAAGTAAGTAGTGATGTCAAGCAATACACATAGTTAGTGCCAAGCACCACTATGTGTTGAGCAAATGTTATGTGCCAAGTCACTCAAGTGTCAAGCAAGTCATATATGCTAAGTGATTTAGATGTCAAGTAAAATAGTGGATGCTAAATCATTGAAGAGCCAAATTACAGCATTAAGGATATAGTGAATGTCAAGCATCGAAGCTTTCAAGTGCCAAGTAAACAGTTTTTGGCATAATTATTTGTAATGGCACAAAATCCTATGTAAACCATTTTTGGTCTAACTTAAGGATTATTTTATGATTCTAGAAGATATATATGAAGGTATATTGAGAATCTATATGTAGTACATGCAACCAATCATAAAAAGGGATGTATTAAGTGGCAAAATGGATGAATCACAATCATTGATTCCTACCTAACCCTAGCTCACCTAAGTCTTCTTAAGGAGGGAAAATCCTAAAGAGTTTGCATGTGCATATGAGAGGAGAAGGATGAATTCTAAGTGTAGAGAGAGAGAGAGAGAGAGAGAGAGAGAGAGAGAGAGAGAGAGAGAGAGTTTATGGTGACTTAGGATTTTATGGTAGAGATATGAATTGTAGAATCAATTAGAGAGAATAGAGAAGAGTAGTTAAAGGACAAAGGAGACATATCTAATCAAGAGGATCAAGGATATACTTGGAAAGAGAAAATCTGATATCTAGCAACAGAGTGCTAACCGAAGGATCATGGTGTTGAACCATTTTAATAGGTGATATAGAGCAAGTGTCCTAATAGAGTTGTCTTAACAAACTTGTGTAAATCTCTTAACCAGGTGCTTGTTTTATTGCAATTTTAATTCCTCTAACAAGGCACACTTTTAGTAGGGTGTTGAAATACTTTAACAGGGTAAGATTTAACAATATGTGTAAGCCTTTAACAAGGGAGACCTTTCACAGGGCAGATCATAGTTTATGATCAAAAAATTATAACCTTAATTGGATACACTTTACAATTGCAGCAGTGAAGATTTGTGGATGTCATCCCCACCCAGTTTTACCTTTTCATTGTAGGTTTTCTGGGTAACAAACTTTTTGTGTTATGTGTTATTTATTTCATGCTATGGATGAACGTGTGTAGTTAGCTATTTTAGTTTACATGAAAATTGTGGGATGGATGTGTGGTGAATGTTTTATGTTTAAAGTTTGTAAGTATTGATTCACCCCCCATCCCCTCTTAGAGTTTACTTTCTGATTGTTATTTCCAACAATTGGTATCAGAGTCTTGTTCTTTGGAAAGGAAAGCCTCACAACTTTGAGGAAAGATCTTGAAGATGGAAGTCTACAAGTTGGGAAAGACTATTGAGAATCAGAAGATTGAAATCCAACTTGCCCTACACCAACTTATGGAAGTAAGAGATGAACTGCATCATTCATCAAGGAGAAGGAAAGAGATAGCTATTGAGAAAAATGACACTCTTTACCAAGAGGATGACACTACTAGATTGTTTGAGAATGGAAACTCAAATGATTTTGATGTAGCAGTTATGGATCTCATGGAAAAGAATGGTTCCCTAACTGAAGAGGTCATAAATCTTAAGATAGAACAAGAATTCCAATTAGTATTTCTATGTGAGGTGACCAAGCAAAAAAAGAAAGCTGAGGAAGACAAAGCCATGATTGAAGATGACAAAAGAACACTGACCAATAGACTAGAAGAGAAGACATCAGAGGTAAATAGGATTTCTCACATGAAATTGGAAACAATGAATCAATTATTGATTGCAAATCATGAATTCAATGGAAAGGATATTGAGATCACAACCTTTAAGTTACAAAATGAACAACTAAGGAATGAACTGAGAAAAGAAAAGGAATTTGCTAAAAGTTTCAACAAACCTAGTGGAGCCATCAAATACTTTGAGAGACTAATGAGATCTCTTAGATCTAACAATGATACTACTAGATTGGGATACACTAGTACTAAGGAAGGAGAATCATCTAAAAGTGGTGAACAAAGAAACAAAAAAGGTAACAACTAAAAACCCACTTGTCATAATTGTGGAAAGTTAGATCATACAAAAAATGTTTGCAAGAACAACAATGAAAATCATAACCCTAAGAAAAAATTCAAGGGTTATTGTCATAAGAGCAACAAGCAAGGACATCAAGCACATGAATGCAAGACCAAGACCTTAAGCACACAAAGATTTGAGGGATATTGTCACAATTGTCAGAAGTATGGACATAAAGCATATAAATGCAGATCTAATTCCAAGTGGACATCAAACAAGCAAACAATGGTGCAACAAAATGGAAAATCCTACAATTGGGATTACAACACAAGGTATAGTTGTCACTATTGTCAAGAGTATGGACATGTTCCTAAGAATTACATTAGAACACATTTAAGAGGCAACAATAATAGATGGTTGAGTGAGACTACATGCTTTAAAGTTGTTTGAAGACTAGTCATAACAACAGTGACTATCTAACTAGATCACTAGCACCGACTAATAGAAACAATAAAGGCAAAGAAAAGGTCAATGTTGAGAAGATCAAAGTGAAAATTATAAGAATTTTCCTTAGGGAAAAATTCACCCAAGACCAAGGAACTCAGGCACAAGCACAATAGTAGACCAAAGAGAGTATGATCAGAATGACGATATAATATTCAATCAATATGTATTGATATGAATTGATATGATAGTACATTAGAGGTGCCTGTATATAAAGGCCTCTATGATGCATCTATAATGCCTAGGAATCAACAACATGATAAGTCATACAACAAGGCACATGTCCACTAGGAGTGGATTATCCTCCATTAAGCATAGGAGTAAGTGCGATGATGAGAGGATAAGCCTACAAAGGTGTAGCATGCAAAATTATGTTGTAGACACCATGTGCTAAAATAGGAGTGTGATAACTGTGTTGTCTACATGGAAACTCAGTTAATTATGAAAAATCTAGTGTTATAGACACCATGTACTGAATTAGAGTTGCTTACTCTAGTGTTGTCAACATGACAACTCATAAGAGTACGCAAACTCCTAAGTGTCTCACCTAAGAAATAATAAAATAATGCATTGACCTAAGTAAACTTAAGTAAAGTGTAATAAGTAAATACTTATTTACAAAAACACAAATGAACAAGACATGGAAGAAGAAGGAAGATTGTAGCACATCAAGTTCAGATGAGGTCACTTCATCCAATGGATCAGGTGATCACAACACCCCTAACTAAGCAATAAAAAGGTATGTGTGGGATTGATATGTCAAAGTTATTCCATACATCAATTCCAAGAATCTGAGTTTTGAAATGATTATTTGTGCATGAATTAAGATGTAATGTATTGGTTAGAACCTGGAAGAAATCTATAGTTTTATTAGTTTTCATGTTGTTGTCGAGTGATGGAATTATGTTAGTAGTGGTCAAGCTCACCATGGTTGCCAAGTATAGTGGAAATAATGTATAAGTCAAGTGAGTGGGAAATCCTATGATAGTTGAGCTTATAATTGTATAAGAATTAAGCATTTATTGTCAAATATCAAGGGTTATATAGTCAATTTTCAACTCATTTGAATTCATCAAAGATCAAAGAGTGCATAAAGAGCATAAGGAGAAATGAGGAGAAAGATTCAAGTATTTGTGAATTGGATTCAATTGCTTCTCATTATTATTCATTATATTCAAAAGGTATTTTACTAGTGTCAAGTTTTGTTGTTTTAATTTTCATGAACCGTAGATACATAAAATGGTGTCTAGCTCTTCTAAAAATGTTAGAAAGGAGGGAAAAGAAGTTTCTAAATTGAAATTAATTAGTAATGAAGTTAGACAACCACCCTTCTGAGCTATTCCTAAGATAGCATATAAGGGAGACCCACCTGGTGTGTTATCAATGATACCACCAAAAGTTTTAATGATACAAGATTTCAGATGTTTCTATACTGGAAAGAAAGGAGATGTTGGAGACATGTAAATAAGAGATGCGTACAAAAAATTATGTGATAATGGAGCTTTGAGGGAAAAGTACAAGATTGTTAAATAGAAAGGGTTAAATCATGCCCTAGATTTTCCTCAAGTCTTTACGAATGATTGGATACACATTGTTCTGAGTTGTATTCATAATAATTTCATTATGTTGGAAAATGGACCCATTAAGATCACTAAAAGGATCATCAACTGAGTAACAAGGTATCCAACCCTAGATAGGCCTAAAACTATGTAGAGTGATCCAAAGGAGGTAATTGAGAGAAATACAATGGCAACATGGAATAAGAGAGGGATATCCATAAACACAATTTTAGATCCCCTAATTGACTTTGCAGTGAGAGTAATTTCTCACATGTTCGTTCAATCAAGCAGATTAAACATTGTATCTTGCATGGTTATAGATTTGGGATACAAGATAGTGAAGAAAGATCACACTTATTACCTTGCCAAATTACAACTTCAGCAGTTATCAAAAAACTTGGAGGCCATAAGAAAGACAAAAAGTGCATAATGCAAATTTGGTTCACTACTTGTCTACATATTCTTCTATGTGCAGAATATTTTTCCAACATTTGGAAAAATAGTGTGGAAGACCAACAAGCCAATGACATTACAAATTACAGATCTAATTGAGTAGCTTGGAGATAATTTTGAAATAGTAATGACAAGCTACTTTGAGGACTTCAAGAAGTCTATGAAGTAGAGGCTAAGGATTCCTATATCACTAGTTGAACAATACTACAATGATGTGCTTTCTAGTTGATACAGATTATGCATTTGTGTAGGCATCCATACCTAGGGTCAGATGGTTGAAGCCCTTGCCCTATGAAGTCAATGTAGATGAGGCATTTGAAGCTATTACAGCTTTATTAGTAGAGGAAGTTGATAAGAGTGCCACTTTGATAAGAGTGCTACCTCATTTGGAAACTATGAGGAAGCCAAATCAAGAATCACTCTTGATTTGAAGATAACTACTATGATAAGGAAGAAAAACAAGCTTGTAAAGAAGCTTAAGGAGAGATTTGGTGAAGGGGGAAAGGATGAAGAAGAAGAAAAAGATAAAAATGATGAATAAGAACATCAAGCTGAAATTCCATTGACACTCACTCTAGGCCAAGGAGAAGATCAAGAAAATAATATTAAAGGTGCTAAGGAAGAATAAGTCAAGCAAGCACCTAAGGTAGTTGAAAAGAAGAAGAGGAAAGAAAAGGAGCCTAAAGTAGAGAAACCTAAGAAGAAGCTTGTGAAACTTTTACAATAGAAGCCAACAGTACCTGCTACTAGGTCTAGCATGAGGGTAGCCATTAAGCAAGTAAAGGAGGAAGATAAACCAAAAGGAAAGAGGACTATTGCCTCAGTAGAGTTGAGTCAGCCAACAAAGAAGACATATGCATAGAGAAAATACACTCCAACAACTAAGTTGGATGAGGAGAGGACAAAATTAGATGACATCAATCAATTTTAGGTGGTAAACCATAATCTCTCATCAAATATAGACAACTTGTGTGAAAAATGTGAAGAATAATGCAGATTTGCCTAGTTTTGCACATGTTGTATTTGATAAGTTAGGAAATATTGATCAAAATAAGGTGGAAGAAGCTATGTATGTAATGATGGCTACATTTAAGACCACACCTATAGACATCTCCAACTCTCTACCAAAAATTCTTTATGATTGAGTTGAGTAGAAATGGCAGTATAGTTTAACAATAGAAAGACAGATTAGGGAGAATACACTTGCTAGAGTTATGCTTGCTTTGGATAAGGAAATGGAGACAAGAGCCATGAATAAATTAAAGGGTAAATTTTCCCCCAAATATAGAGCCTTTAACATTTTGCAAAATAACATTGAAGAGGTTGTCAAACAAAGCACCTAGATATGGAAAGTCATTTATGGGTTGAAAACAAAAAAGCCAAGTGACCAAGTTCCTGAGGAAGTTGGAGATAAGAAAGATGAATAGGGATAAGAAGTCCAAGTCAAGTATGGTCATGTGGGAGGTATTGAAGTAGAAGTAGTAGCAGAGGCCACAACTGATGACAAGTAGCAGAATGATCAAAATGTACCAGAGGTACAAGTGTCGAGTACCAACCCTCCACATGTAGACCAAGTGAGTCACCAAGACTCAATACAAATTAAGGATGTCCTGATAACTCTACTCAGAAAATCAATCTCTTGATAGATGAAGACATGAAGAAACTTTTGATTAACTCCACCATTGCAGCTAAATTATGTAGCCATCCTATATTGGTGAGAGTAGATGAGATTGAGAAGGTAGAATTGGCATCTGGAGGGAAGAAATCACAAGAAATATCCAAAGTGCCCCCTCAATCTATAGAAGCCAAAGAGTAGACAAGTGTCACAACTAATACACAAATTGCATTACCTATTGTGGTATATCAGGCGAAGGATGCAATGACACCAAATATCAACACATTAGTGCCAAATCTTTCAATACAAGTAGTATTAACTATTGAGAAGGATGAAGACATCAATCCACATAGGTTAGGAAGCCAACCCTACACCTATCTCACAATTGCAAGGTGAAGATGACAATAAAGAAATAGAGAAGAATAGGACTAAAGGGTTAGTTCCAACTACTAAGGTAGAGGAACAAAATACTATACCGACCTTGGTTACCCTACTAGTTTTGGTATCACCTCTTACTATTCAAACTCTTCAATAGTCGAGTACAGATGCTACACCCCTACAAATATCAAGGCCTGGTCCTAGTTTATCTAAGTATGATGAAGGTGCATCTTATGGAGAAGTAAACTTAGATGAGGTGATTGAACTACCAAATTTTGATCTTGCAACAATCACCATAGAACAAATGAGCATTTTACAAGTTCTTGAAAGGAAGAAACTACAAGAGTATCTTAGACAAGAGCATAAGAAGAAGAAATTACTTCATGAAATCAAAGAGGTATTTCTTGATGCATTGGATCTACCAAAGTCGAGTGAGGAAAAACCAATCATTGGGAAACTAGTCAACATAGTTGATAAGATTAGGGATGAAGACCTAGATTACAATGTTAAACTTCTAGAATGGTCTGAAAAGAAGTTTCACTCTAAAGTTTTTGAAAATATTTCTAGTGTTATTGCACTAAGACATGTTGACTTAGCAACCAAAATGGAGGATGTGAAAAAAGTGTTGGAGAATACCTTTTCTCTATAAACAAAGCTTTGTGATGTGAATTTATTCACACAAGAAGTATAGAGGGCTATTGCCCAGCTACAAGGAGATCTACAATCCATGAGTACAACATTGAAACTATCTCTTGGTCAAAGCTAGACTAATTTTTAGAGACTACTATCAAGCTAAGCTAGCCACACTACAAACAAAAGATAAAAACATAAGGGCTACCTTGATTAGTATCTAGTCCATGTTGACCCCAAATATGGAAGTATTGCATAAGGAACTAGCCTTTGCTAAAACATTGATGAAGAAAGATAATCAACTTTCAACACATGATGGCCTAGTTGACCTTGCTACCCAACTAGATGTTCAATATCACTCTCTAGAGGTAACATGCAATAACTAGGATACAACATTGAAAATAATCATGGAGGTCCACAAAACATTTTTGGACAAACACACTATCAGTGTACCACCCAAATGACATAAGTGTCAAAAAAGGGAGATTATAAAGTTTTTGTAAATTAACAAATGCATAGTACAGTATTGAGTCGAGGGGTACTCATGCAGAAATAGGGAACAACAAAAGATCACACGCTTACTCAGTGGGAGTACAAAATTCAATTACAAAAAGGAAATATCAACTTAGGGGGGATTATGAAATTTTGGTGCAATAAGGTATGACAACTATGTCATAAGTTTTACAATTTTATAAATTTTGTATGAGAGTCAAGTAATGTATATACATTATCTAAGTTACGTGCATAAGTTAGGTTGTATATGCATGAAAAAGTGTTTTTTCCACTCATGTAAAAGGGGGAGATTGTTAATATCATTTTTGTTTTGACAAGGTAGTGACAAAATACTTAAGGCATTACTTAATAGAACTTAGTATGTGCTAAGTAAGTAGTGTATGTTGAGCAATATACATAATTAGTTTTGAGCACCAGTATGTGTCGAGCATATGGTATCTGCCAAGTCACTCAAGTGTTGAGAAATTCATATATGTTGAGTGATTTAGATTTTGAGTAAAATAGTGGATGTCAAGTCATTCAGGAGATGAGTTACAGCATTAAGGATATAGTGAATGTCGAGCATCAAGCCTTTCAAGTGCTGAGTAAATAGCTTTTGGCATAGTCATTTTTAATGGCACAAAATCTTATGTAAACCATTTTTGGGCTGACTTAAGGATTTTTTTATGATTCTAGAAGATATATACAAAGGTATATTGAGAATCCCTATATAGTACATGCAACCAATCAGAAAAAGGGATGTATTGAGCGGCAAAATGGATGAATCACAATCATTGATTCCTACCTAACCCTAGCTCACCTATGTCTTCTTAAGGAGGGAAAACCCTAAAGAGTTTACATGTGCATATGAGAGGAGAAGGAAAAATGTTAAGTGCAGAGAGAGCATTCATGGTGACTGGAGTTTATGGCAGAGATTTAAATTGCAAAATCAGTTAGAGAGAACAGAGAAGAACAGTTAAAGGATGGAGGAGACATATCTAATCAAGAGGATCAAGGATATACTTTGAAAGAGAAAATATTATATCTAGCACCAAAGTGCTAACTGAAGGATCATGGTGTTGAATCATTTTAATAGGTGATACAAAACAAATCTCCTATAGATTAGTCTTAATAGGCTTGTGTAAATATCTTAACCAAGTGCTTGTTTTATTGCAAGTTTAGGTCCTATAACAAGGCACACTTTTATTAGGGTGTTGAAATCCTTTAACAGAGTAAGATTTAACAGTCTTTGTAAGCCATTAACAAGGTAGACCTTTCATAGGGTAGATCATAGTTTATAATAAAACAATTGTAACTTTAATTGGATACACTTTACAATTGCAGTAGTGAAGATTTATGGGTGTTATCCCCACCCCAGTTTTACCTTCTCATTGGAGGGTTTTTGGGTAACAAATTTATTGTGTTATGTGTTTTTTTTTAATGTTATGGATGAACATGTGTAGTTAGATATTTCAGTTTAAATGCAAATTGTGAGATAGATGTGTGGTGAATGTTTTATGGTTAAAGTTTTGAAGTACTGATTCACCCCCCCTCTGAAAATTTACTCTCCCATTGTTATTTCCAACATAGTTTAGCTTTACTTTCTTGTTACTAGCTTAGATTTTATTTTCCTTGTTACTACATTGTATCTTATCTTAGTTTACAATCTCATTCTATCTTGTATATACATACCCACTTGAAGTTCTTGGATATTAGCATTATTGCTCTTATCTTTGAATCTTCCATTCTATGGCGCACATTGCAAGGGTCTTCTTTTAAGGTTCATTTGAGAGTCACCATTGCATCTCTTTGATTCTTGCACATCATAGATAGGAATATATAAGTCACCTCTTGAGACTCCCTCTCTATGGGTCCCTCTAGTATAATGGTTTATAGAAGCATGTCATATTTTTGGCACCCACTGTGAGGCTAGAACCTAGGATTTGATTCCATTTTCTTGCATTTTTCTTATTTTGTTGTCATGGGTTTGTATCTCTAGTTTTGCTTGTAGGAATATTGTATGACACTTTAGTGTGTACTAGGATGATATTTAACACAACTATTAGGTGATCCTTACCAGTTTTTGGACTATCACCTAGGTTCTCTGTGAAATATCTTTTGTCTTCTAACAGATTACCATTTTGATCTAACTTGTGGTTTTGTTGGTATTTCTTGTGAGTAAATTACATTAGAAGGGCTACTAACTTGTGGTTTTGTAGAGATTCCCTAAAAAAGTAAAGGCAAACTAAAACAATTTACTAAGCTTATTTTATTTTCTTATCATTATGCTATTTTTCATTATATTTCCTTTCATTAGGCACTTGATAGCTCAGAATTAAGGGTTCTCATTGGTGGTAGGAGAGTATTCTCTTGTCTCTTTCAGGTGATTAAAAATCTTGACCCACTAGTGTTAATCAAGAAAGTGAGTGGAGAGGTAACTCTTTAGTGGCTTTAATTAACTTTCTTGGCATGTTTGGGAGATACATTCAGAGTTGAAGATTATGCTCTTTACCTCTTTGAGGAAAATCAGAAATATAGAACTCCATTTGACATCCATTTTGTGTTAATCTCTTAGTGATTTTTTTTTACCTTTAGAGGTATTTTGTTAAGGGAAAAATATCATGCTAACAACCTAAGTGAGAGAAAGAGAACCCAACTACTCCAACCTAATATAATCACAAATCCCTTGATAGAGACTATACTCTTAGGGGAACATAGTATCTTCATTCATTCTAGTGAGGATGCTCATGGGATTGCAACCATGGGGAAATTGCTAGTATGAATACTCTTGTGGTTGCGAGGCCCTAATCTATATCAAATGCAAGAGGGGTGTTATGTGTTGGAATGCTTTAGAATGACTAGGGGGGTGAATCAGTTATCCAAGGTCCAAATGTATAGATAAAACTTTTTAGTACTTAACAAATACATGTGCATGCATTTATCATCCAATATCTCAAACCATAATATATCATTGTCCTAGGTCAAATGAACTTTGCATAAATATAAACATGAAATACCACAAAATCATTCACACAATTTGACACAAGGATTTTATATGGAAACCCAATTTGGGAAAAAACACCAGTAACATGCTACCAGTTTTCACTCTTCTGAAGTGAGCTCTATGAGGAGATAAACCTATTCAAGGTTACAATGCACATTGTTAAATATGACCTTGATTAAAGGATTTCAATGACCCTGTTAAGAGTGAGCCATGTTGGAGGACTTTAGAACATTCCATTAGAATGTCACCCTATTAAAGGATTTAATCATGACTATTAGGTCAACCTTAATCGAAAGGATTTATCCAAATTGATACAATTGTTAGAAAGTAATAGTAGGACTTGATCTGATAAAAAAACAACTCACTTGTAGATTATAGATCTCTTATTCTATCATCCATTCTGCTTAACATTCATTCTCCTTCATCTCTGATAGTTTGTTTACCTCCTTAAGCCTTCATGCTTAGTATGCCAACTGTAGGTTCATCCGTTCAGCCACCAAATGAAGCAAAACCTCAAAATTTCTTGTCTCTCTCTGGTTCACACTATGACACTTTGCTTCTAGCCTATTATCTCCTTATATAGAGAATTTATATCTTTTTTTGCTTAATTTCAATCGTCCATATTAGGGTTAGGTCAAATTCATCAAATCTACCCTCTTTTCCATTTTGTTCCCTTCTAGAAACTTCCCTTATAATCCTCTTCAAATTTTACTTCAAATGGTTTGTCTTGAATTCTATATCACTAGCTCATCGTACTTATCTTCCACACACTTCCACACAATTCAAGAAATCAACTTTGTTGGCTCAGATTCATCAAATCTTTGATCAAACTCATTTTATTGACACTCAACAATAAGATTTTTTCTTAGCAATAATTATCTTTTGATGCTTGGTCAACATTAGGTTTCTCAACATACACTAAGTCTTATTGATGCTTGACACACACTAAACTTCCTTCACTCAGAACCTACTAGAATTCTCTTTACTTGGCATATACTAAATTTTCTTCACTCGGTTTCAACTAACTTTTTGCTTGGCCTACACTGACTTACTTGGCTTCCACTATTTGCTTGGTCAAGGTTGGTAGACACATTTCTTTGCTTAGCCTTCTTCTTGTCTTTGCTAAAGTATCCTTTCATTGTAGCCTTAAGTAGATAAACAATACACTATATCATCAAATTCTTACTTGGTCTTAGTGCTCCTTTTATACACCATATAACTTAACCTTTCTCTAGGTACTCTTGTTATCTTTTCTTTTCAAATCCTCTTCATCAATCAATCAAATGATAGCATTTAGACCAAATTAGCAATTTTCTCACCAACAAGTAGTAGGTTTGATATCAGTGAAAAAATAATTATTGTTCCATAATAGGTTTTATTAATCTCCTCATTTCTATACTTCAACAATTTGCTCCATTTAAACAATCTCCCTCTTTGGCATTGATGGAAAACTAATACCAACAACAATATCAAACAAAAACTTAATACCTTGTATTGAAATCTCTCCCATATCAATATTTTTCCTTCTTTTGTATAGGCTACAATCTCTCTTCTTCTTTAGATATTCAGTGTAAATCTTCCTCTTTCTCTTTCACATCTTTCTTCCTCTTTTTTGATCTTTAGCTTTTTTGGTACTGAATCTGGTACTATCTCTCCCTGATTTCTCTATATATTCTCCCTCTTTAACAATAATGTGAAAGACTTGAGATCTTCTCATGAAGATATCATCAATTTAGGTTCTCCCTATGTCACCTTGAATGTGATTGTAAATCTTCTAATTAGCTCCTTACTTACTTTAGGCAATTCCTAAAGTAAGATCCACTACATCAAGTTGTAAAGTGTGTCATTCAAATTGGTTGATGCAAGGCACTACTCTTGCTTCTTAATTAGTTTTGGATAGGAGTACCACCACTAGTTTACCTCTAAGATTTTCATGTGCATCCTCAGGTAAAGCTTTTGTGAATGTATCAGCTATCTGTTCCTTTTTATTCACATATTTCATTCTCACTTCTTTGTCTTGAAAAAACTCTCTCAAGTAATGATACTTGATCGCAATGTTCTTTGTCTTTGTATGCATCATAAGGTTCTTAGATATGTTCATAACACTTGTATTTCATAGTAAATTACCACAGGTTCAGTGGTTTCTTCCTTCATTCCTTTGAGTAATTGTTTGATCCACACCACATTTGTGCAATTCATTGCAACAGCCACATATTCAGCTTCAGCAGTAGATTGTGAAATACAATTATGTTTCTTTCTAGTCTAGGTAACCAATCTTTTTCCTAAGAAAATTGTGCCACCACTTGTACTTTTTTGTCATCAATATTTCTAGCCCAATCAATATCTGTATAGGCTCTTAATTCAAACTTGTCATTCTTCTTGTAGTATAGACCATAGTCTACCGTACCTTTTAATTATCTCATAATCCTTTTAATAGAAATTAAGTGATTCTCCTTAGGATTTGTAGAAAATCTTACAAAAATCCCAACAGCTAGTGCAATATCAAGTCTTCTATGAACTACATATTACAATTTTTCAAGCATAGACCTGTACAATGTTTGATTTACTTCAGTGGAATCATTAGTTTTGGATAGTTTATGTCATGTCACCATGGGAGTACTAATTGGTCTTGAATCCTCTATACCAAAAGTATTCAAGATTTCCTTTACATACTTGGACTGAGTAATGTAAATATCATATTTCATCTAATAAACTTGTAATCCAATAAAGAACTTTATTTCTCCAAACATAGACATCTCAAATTCTTTCATCATTTCATTTGCAAATCTCATACACAATGCATTTTGTCCTCCAAACATGATATCATCAACAAATATTTTAGCTAGTAAAATTCCTTTACCTCCTTCTGTCTTCAAGTATAGATTGTCGTTGTCATCAATCTTTTCAAAACCAATCTTCACAAGATAGTTGTGCAATCTTTCAAACCATGCTCTAGGAGCTTGCTTTAAACCATATAAAGCTTTGTGCAATCTACACACCATGTTCTTATTGTTTGGATCAGCAAATCCTTTAGGTTGTTCAATGTAAACCTCATCTTCTAGTATACTATTTAGAAATGCTAACTTAACATCCATTTGATAAACTTTGAATCCTTTATAGGCAGAATAAGCAAGCAGAGTTCTAACTCCTTCCAATCTTGCAACTGGGGCAATGTCTCTCCATAGTCAATTCCCTCTTCTTGTGCATAACCTTTGTAGGCTGACCTTGCCTTATTCCTTGTTACTTCACCATTCTCATCTAATTTGTTTCTATACATCCACTTGGTTCCTATAACATTCTTGTCCTCTTGTCTTGATACTAGTGTCCATCTTTTTTTCTTTTCAATATGATCAATTTCTTCTTTCATGGATTGACTCCAATCTTCATTCTTTAAAGAATCCTTCACTAATTTAGATTCATGTATGCTTGACAAACATGTCTTATTCCTTAATATATTCCTTGTCATTGGTCCAACCTATTTTTCTCTAATGATTTGTTCAATAGAATGATGTCTCCTAACATATTTTGATAATCTTGGCTATGTTCTTCTTCCAACAATAGGTTGTTCATGATGTTCAATCTCAAGTTCACTGTGTACTTCTCTATCAAGTAACTTGGTATTCCTTTCATGTAAATTGATCTCAGCATCAGAATGTACCTTAGCTTCTAATTTTAACTTGTCTCTTGAATGAAACTCAACATTCATTGTATGTGAATCAATAGTCATTGATTCTTGTTGATTAACAGCTACAATATCTATTGATATTAAGGTCAAAGTTTGTTTGTTAGTGACTCACACTTAGTCAATTGGTTAAGCTACTACCGAGCTTATCTTTCAGTTTGTAGTGTTAACCTAGTTCTCTAGTTACTACCAAGTAATATATTTACTACTGAGTTCTACAGTTGCTACCAAGTTCCAAAATCTTTATATAGTTCATAACGAGTAGTATCTACTGAGTTGTTTAGTGATAGTGCTAACTAAGCTTCACAATATTAACCAAGTTGCATAGTGTCAACCATGCTCTCCAGTATCTACTAAACTTGTAGTATCAATGATAAGAATCTAGTGTTGACCAAGCTAAGGAGTGTCAACCAAGTGATTTAGTTTATACTGAGCTTGCAGTGTTAGTGTTGACTGAGCCATGGAGTGTCAACCAAGTGATTTAGTTTATATGTCAAGTTTCATAGTGGTCATCAAGCCACACAAGTGTTGACCAAGTTCAAGCTACTTAGAAGTGATTAGTATGAACCAAGCTTCTACATCTACTGAGTGCATGATGATGTCAAGTGTTAATAATGGTTACTGAGTATTAGTACATCACCAAGTTTGTCTTTTGAACCTAAGTGTCAACAGTTGGACTGACTTTGTGATCTTGATGGAAACCTATGTTGTAGCCAACTTTGATGAATTGTGATTTGGATTGGTATATATGTAATAAATTGTATCATATCCAAATAAGTAAGTTTGAAGCAAATATAAAGAGAAAAAGTGTGAATTAAGAAGGCTACAAGTAGTATAAGGGACAAAAAAGAATTATCTATCACAACAAGGTGATCTTCACATTTCAAAGGAATCTCAACCAAAAAATCAGAGTTGCAAATCAGAGATCAGCCACTGGTTCATCCTAATAGGTGTATCAGCTAAATCCTTTAATAGGGTGGACTCAATAGTTTTTATCAAATCTCTTTACTAAGTGCATACTTCATTGTATTTTTTGTAAATCCTTTAACAAGGTGGACCTATTAGTCCTTATTGTTCCTAACAAGGTAGATCATTAGAAGTGATCAATTGTAAGCCTTAATAGGCCAAATTTATACTATAGTACTAAAAAATCTTGTGGGTATCATTTCCACCCCAGTTTTACTTTCTATTTGGAAGGTTTCTAGGTCACCATATCTTGTGTCAAATTACTATGAATGTTTATTTTATTTCACTTTCATGGATGCAATTAGATTAGAATATTAATGAAGCACTAATTGGTGAAATAAATAAAAGTTTTATTGATTCTTGATTCACCCCTCCCCTCTCAATAAACTTGCCTATCTAATATTTCCAATAATTGGTATTAAAGCATTGTGGTTCTTAGAGAAGAAGTTTAGCAACTTGATCAAAGATCAGAGGTAGTGGAGGTATATAGGCTAGATAAGGCTATTGACAATGAAAAGTTGGATTTGGAATTAGCCATTGGTCAACTAAAGAAAGCAAAGGAGAAACTCTCTCAATAATTGAAAAGAAGGAAAGATCTTGTAGTACCAAGGAATTACAATCTCTACACTAAAGAGAGAATTGAAGATATATATCATTAAAGAAATTTAGATGAAGCTGATGAAGCAATCAAAGACCTATTAGAAAAGAATTGCAATCTTCAAGGAGAAGTTAGAAAGCTGAAAAGGAGAACAAGAAATCCAGTTAGTAAGATTATGTGAAATCATGGAAGAAAAAAACAAAGCCAAAGAAGAGATAGAAGAAAAGAACAATGAAATTCAACATATATCCCTTTAGTAAGTAGACTTCATTGATCAACTTACTAATACAAATGAATAAATCATGAATCTAAGATTAGAGAATGAGAGACTATAGAATTATCTAAATACTGAAAAGCATACCAATGAAAGAATGTTAAAATGTAAAGAAAATATGAATCAAGTGAATGAGAAAATTCAGTACAGACATAAAGGCAAAGTAGGAATAGGATATACAGAAGAAGGTGAATCATCCAAGCAAGGAGTTCAAAAGAGTCAAAGGCCTACTTGCAATCATTGTGGTAAGTTAGGTCATACATCAAACAAATGCTAGAGTAATGGTAAATAAAAGTTCAATTGAAAGTGTTACAACTACAATAAGCATGGTCATAGAGCAAGTGAATGCAAGGAGAAACCTAAGTTTGAAGGTAAATGTCACAATTGAAAGAAACAAGGACACAAATCTTTCAAATGCAAAACCAAGATATTAAATCTAGTAGAACAAACTATAAAAAGCTATATTTGGATGGGACTACAACACTTGGTGTAGATGCCACTACTATGGAGAATTTGGGCACATTGGAGAAAATTGTGTGAAACATCACATGAGGAAAGAGACACCACTAGAAGATGTTTCATTGTATAGAACTTGGACACCTTGCCAAGAACTATATGAACACTAGAAGAATTGAAGATGAAAAGAAAGTCAAAGCTAACAATATCATAAAACAAATCAAGTAGAAATGGGTGCAAAAGTCTCCTGAGAATGAAATTTTGAGTCATGAAGCACATGTCACTCAAGAGTTGGTGACTCAAGCATCTCAACTTGAACTCCCACAAGGAAAACTGGAACTAAGATCGTGAAGTAGACATATCTTGTCAGTTCATGCCAACTAGAAGAAAAGATCCTTATCAACATTCAAGATGCACAAGGATCACCAAGTAGTTGTGAAAATTCAAGACCTTTATCAAGCTAGGTCAAGTTGCAAGACCCTACCGAGCAAGGTCGGGTTAGACTAAAATATTGTGTGTGGACTCTGAGTTGTTGAAGACTCTACCAAGTAATGTTGAGGCTATCAAGCTATGAATGTATGTTGAGTATTAAATGATAGAATGGAATGGAAGATAGTATGTCACCAAGAAAGTGGTCATACTGAGGCATTTATGGCAATTAAAAAGTGAAAATTTGTTAAAAGGAAGAAAGTTGAATTCATTTTTTCACTGTGAATTTTTGAGAGCTATTTGTGAAGAGTGATTTCTATGCTTCCAAGCGATCTGTGTGTTTTTTTTTGGAAGAATTCTTGAAGTTCTTTGAAACCCTTCAAGACCCTACCAAGCATGGCTTCCTCCAACAAAAAAGTGAAGAAAGGATCAAAAATATTGATTCGAGGAGCAAAATACAAGATTCCAACATTCAAAATCAGTCTAGCAATTACTGAATCTCTTGACCTAGCAGGTGCACAATCTCAAATTCCTTCCCAAGTATTACTCATGCATGATATATTCTTGTATTAAAAATGTTCTATTTAAGAGCTAGGCACGCATGAAATGCATGAGGCATTGAATAAGTTAAGTATGAATGGTGCTCTAAAACCTGAGCAACAACATTTAGAAGAAAAGTGCTTGACACATATTTCACATATGCCAAGGGATTTTCAGGCAAAATGGATAACATTCATACTGAGTCAAGTTCACAATGGGAAGTTATGGTTGGATAAGCCCATTTTGATCACAAGAAAGATGATTCATCGAATCACTAGCCTTCTAATGTTAAACAAAGCCAAGATGACCAAAAACCTAGGTCGAGTTGAACTGGTGAAGAAATTTTTGCTGAGTGGGATGGAAAAGGAATGAGGAGAAGTGGAATCATAGACATGGAATTGAAGTTTGGTATTCATGTGATTGGCCACAAAATTTACAACTCCAATCATCTTAACATTATGTCATCTGAGGTAGTAGATTTGGCCCTCAAGTGTTGGAAATATAGATAGAGTAACTGAGAGGGGGGGGGGAATCAATTACCACAAAAAAAAGTCCACATATCCCTTAGATGTCTTAAAACTTAGTTACTGTTGTCACTCGGTAGCCACATAGAAAAATGTTGTAACTTGGTAGATGTAGTATGTTAACTTATTACTAATCTTTAACCATTCATAAAGATTTAACATGCATACATGAAAGAAATAATATGAACACAAGAGACACCAAATTTAACGTGGAAACCCAATATGGAAAAAACCACCTTGAGTAACTAGCTGCTAATTTTCACTCTTCTGAAGTGAGCCATGTTAGGAGCCAACCCTATTAAAGGTTACAAAACACACTGTTAGGTGTGACCTTGTTAGAGGATTTAATCACCCTGCTAGGAGTGGCCTTGCTAGAGGACTTTAGAACAATTCAATAGAATTGTCCACCTTGTTAGAGGATTTACAAAATGGTTGTTAAACCAACTCTGTTAGGAGATTTAGAAATCACTACTATAATTGTGAGAAAGTAATAATGAGTTGACCTAAATGAGATGCAACTGAACTTTGCTGATACAGATCTCTGTTCTGCTTCACTAGATCCTCTCTGATCGAATACAACTTTGCTACTCCTCAAGGATATATGATCCTTCTTCAAAATTTTCTCACTTTCCTCTTCACACAATTAACTCACTTGCATGCTTCTTCATTACAATTAGAATCCACAACTTGACCTTTGATTTATACATTACAAATTGTCAAGGCGGCTTATTTACAAGTTACAATTATCAATAATCATTAAATCAGCCGGCTACAATCATTACATGAAACAATTAAAATTTATTTCCCAAAACAATAAAATCCTTCTTTGGCCAACCTTGCTCGATAAAAAATGCTCCAGAAATGATTTCCAGTGTTAACCAAGTGAAGCTCTATAAATACTGTGAATTCTACAAAATCCTTTGGAGGCTGAGTGAACTCGGTAAACACTAACTTTACTTTGCTTACCTTGTGAGCTTAGTAGAAACTAAATTTCCTTTGTTGACCTTGTAAGCTCGATAGAAACTAACTTCTACCACAAAAACCTTCGATGCCCGAGTGAGCTCGGTAGAAATTGTCTTCATAGTGTAACTTTTAGGAATGCTCGGTAGACTCTATAATTCACTTTGTTGACCATCTGAGCTTAGTAGACTCTATCTAATAACTGATATGACATTTGTGTAACATCAAAGACAACACACAATTGAACAATTGTATCCAGCAATCTCCCTCTTTGGCATTGATGGCAACACAACATGTCATAGCAGAATGAAATTTGAGAACAAGTCTTTTTCTGACAGAATATTTCTCCCTCTTAGATTTTATGCCACAAACTTCTCTAATATAGAAATTTCCCTTTGTGGAGGAATTACATAGCTCCTGTTCAAATATCAAACTCTCCACAATCAAATTCAAATTTTAGAAAGATATCACAGTACACTCTTCCTCTTTGACAACACATGCCAAAGATAACACAAACCAAATGAGTTACAATGTACCTTGAGTACTAATTCATATGCAATGTTTCCATGATTATGCTACATCAACTGATAGATCTTCAACTTGATACATGTTGATGCACCACTAAAACTTCATTTTAGTGAGCTTCAAATAGGGAAATGACCCCTAACTTACCTCTTAGATACAAGAATGAATCCTTAGGTAATGTCTTGGTGAATATGTCAGCAATTTGTTCCTTTGTAAGGACATATTCCAATCTTATCTCCTTATCCTGTACCAATTCTTTGACAAAGTGATACTTTATTGCAATGTGTTTGGTTTTTGAATGCATCACTAGATTTTTAAATATGTTGATTGCACTTGTATTGTCATAAAATATAACACCAAGTTCTTTGATTTCCACCTTCATGCCTTCCAATAGTTGTTTGAACCAAAAAATATCGGAACAGTTTACTGCTGCTACAACATATTCTGCTTCAGCTATAGATTGAGATGTGCAATTTTGCTTTTTACTTGTCCAAGAAACCAACCTCTTTCCAAGAAAGAATGCTCCTCCACTTGTACTCTTTCTGTCATCAATGTTTCCTGCCCAATCTACATTAGTAAATGCTTTCAAATCTAGATTACCTCCAAATTTGTACCACAATCCATAATCCTCGGTGCCTTTCAAGTACCTCATGATCCTTTTGATTTCCATCATGTGATTTTCTCTTAGTTTTGCTAAAAAGCTTGCTACAATACCAACTGCAAGAGCAATATCTGGCCTTGTATGAACTACATAGTGCAACTTTTCAATCATTAATCTATATAATGTCTGATCTACATCCTTTGATTCATCATCCTTGGTAAGTTTTAGTCCAGTACACATGGGAGTCCCAACTGGTTTACAATCTTCCATACCAAACTTTTTCAGTATCTCCTTGATGTATTTAGACTGAGTGATGTAGATACCATTCTTACTTTGCTAAATTTGAAGATCAATAAAGAATTTTATCTCACCAAACATTGACATCTCAAATTCTTTGTTCATTTGCTCTGAAAAATATTTGCATAGATCATCATTTCTAGTGAACAAAGTGTCATCCACAAAAATTTCTGCCAAAACAATCTCATTATTTGGTCCTTCCTTGATATACAAGCTAGTATTATCATTAGTTTTTTGAAAACCAATCTAAATAAGATAGTTATGCAATCTTTCATACCATGCTCTAGGGGCTTGTTTCAAACCATACAATGCTTTGTGTGATTTGTAGACCATGTCTTTCTTTTCTAGATCAACAAAACCTTCAGGCTGCTCAATGTAGACTTCTTCATCCAGTATACCATTGAGAAATGCTAACTTGACATCCATCTAATATACCTTAAATCCTTTGTATGCAGCATATGCTAGTAGGGTTTTGATACCTTCCAGTCTTGCAATAGGAGAAAAAGTCTCTCCATAATCTATTTCTTCTTCTTAAGAGTATCCTTTACATACTAGTCTAGCTTTGTTTCTTGATACTTTACCATCTTCATTCAACTTATTTATGAATACCCACTTAGTTCCAATCACAATTTTATCTTTAGGCCTAGGTACAAGAGTCCATCTTTTATTCTTCTCTATTTTCTCTATCTCTTCATTCATAGCCTCAATCCAACTTTCATTTTCTAAAGCATCTTTGACATTTCTAAGTTCAAAATCAACAAGTAAACAACTACCTTTTAGCTTACTTCTTGTCATAGTACCTTCAGATTTATCTCCTATGATTTGATCTAGTGCATGATGTCTCTTGAGATACTTGGCTAATATAGGTTCCTTTCCTTTTGAACAAATTGCATTGTCATCCTCTTGCATTTCAATTTTAGGTTTTGGTTGATTTGTCTGTTGCTCGGGTTCTTCAGACTCGGTAGGCATTGGCTCAGTAGCATCTGAATGTGACTCAAGTTCCTGCAACTCTTCTTGCAACTTGGTTACTAAAGATTTGAGAGTAGAAGATTCCTAATTGACATATGTATTTGGCACTGTATCAGGTTCAATAAAAATAAATCTCTTGTAATCTCTTGGTTTCTTTTTGCTTTCTTCTTCAGTCCTTTCTGCAAACTCATCAACTTTCACATGTGCACTTTCTATGACTTTGTGAGTAGACAAATTCAAACATCTATATGCCTTACTCTTGCAAGAATATCCTAAAAATATGCCTTCATCACCCTTCACATCAAATTTACCTTTTCTAGATTATTTCAAAATATAACATTTGCTTCCAAATACTTTTAGGTAACTTACATTGGGTTTATAGCCATACCATAACTCATAGGGAGTTTTGAATGAGTCCTTCTTCAACTGTACTTAGTTCAAAGTATGAACCGTAGTGCTGATAGCTTCCTTCTAGTATTTGATAGCAATTTTCTTTTCAATCATTAAGATTCTTGCACAATCCATGATAGATCTGTTCCTTCTTTTAGCTATTCCATTTTTCTCGGGAGTTATAGGGGTTGATACCTATCTTTTGATCCCTCTTTCAATGCAAAAGTTATTGAACTCATGGGAGATGAATTCACCACCTCTGTCTGACCTTAAGCATTTTAGTCTTTTGCCTATTTCCTTTTCTACTCTGGCCAAATACCACTTGAACTTTTCAAATGCTTCTAATTTCTCTCTCAGATACATGACAGTCATTATTCTTAAGTAATCATCAACAAAAAGAATGAGGAACTTTTCTCCAGTATAGCTCTCAATTCCAATAGGTCCACACAAATCAATATGCACAATTTCTAAAACTTCTACAAACTGATAGTTCTTACTTTTAAAGCTAGTTTTTCCCATCTTACCAATCTGACAATTCTTGCATAGACCAACATCAACTTTCTTTATACTAGGAATGCCTCTTACTTTTCTAAATTTTCTTATTTTCACCAGGTTATCAAAATTTATATGACATAACTTTCTATGCAATAACCAACTTTCTTCAACTTGAGAAATAAAGCATGAACATTCACCAAGTTCAAGATAGAACAAGTTACTGTTTGTTTGTATGCCAGATCTAATCAGCTTTCCTTTGTCATCTAGCAGTCTTGCTTTTCCATGCATGAATTCCACTTTGAATCCAATATTGATTAATTGTGCCACACTCAACAGATTTTTTTTTAGTCCTTCAACCCAATAGGTATTATCACATACAAGTTCTTTGGTTAGTGAGATTCTTCCTCTTCCTTTTATGCAACAAGGTTCATTATTACCAAACCTCACACTACCACCATCATAGTCTTGAAAATGTTCAAACTTTATTTTATCACTAGTCATATGATGAGAACAACCACTGTATATGATCCATGTATCATTTTTTCTCACATAAGAGATAAGTGTCATTTCCTCATCATTATCAAATTCATCTTTCATAGCAATGTAAACAATTTCATATTCACCATCATCAAAATCATTAGAATCCTTAGCCATGAAGCATATTTTCTTACCTTTGTCCTTGAATGATTTGAAGTATTTCTTGCCATTACACTTGTGACCTTTCTTTTCATCTTTGTTTTGCTTGTTTGGGCACCTAGTAGCAATATGACCAATTTCCTCACATGAAAAATAGATTAGAGGAACCTTACCTTTGTATTTCTCTTTGCCTCTAGAATATTTCCTTGCTAGTAGAGCTTCAACCACCTCAAGATCATTGTCAAAACTCTATTTTGATTCTTCTTCACTTTCTGATTGAGAATCCTTTATCTTCTTACCTTTTTCTTTGAGTGAAAGCTTGGCTTCAAATGTTGATTCAATGTTCTTGGAAGCTAGAACATAGTTGTCATAGTTATCTAGCTCAAATGCAGTCAATCTTCCTACTATGGCCTCTAAATTTATCTTATGATTGCTTCACATCTTATTTCTTGAATTGTAGAAAACTCTAATTGCATAAATGGGAAGTAATTTTCTAAGAATTTTACTTACAATTGTTCCCTCCTCATTGTCTCCTCCACAAGCCTTGATTGCACTGACAACTACTTTGACTTTTTCAACATATTTGGCAATGTTTTCATCCTCTCTCATCCTTAGCTGATCAAATTGTCCTCTTAAACTTTCTTCTTTGGCTCTTCTCACATTATCATCACCTCCATAGATATCCTTCAGTTTGTTCCACATTTCAAAGGCAGCTTTGTAGTCCGTAACATCATCAAATTCTTCATAGCTTAGGGCAGATGCAATGTCTATCATCATGGTGTTATGAGTCTTCTTATCAGCAATGCCATTGACTAATAGTGTACCAAAAGGAGTCACATATGCTTCATCAAGATATTTCAATCCTATATCTCCAATGGAAGCTAGATGGAGTCTCATGAGACCTTGCCATGCTGAAAAGTTATCCCTATTAAGCCTTGGAATTTCCTTCTTGTAAGACATCCTAATCTTTAGCTTAGATCCTTGAAATCCTTCCTGCAAGCACCAAAAGCTTTGATACCAATTTTTGAAAATATGGATGGAGCAACTAAGGGGGGGGGGGAAGGGGGGGAATTAGTTACCAAAAAAAAAAATTGACAAATCCCTTAGATGTCTTAAAACTTAGTTACTGCTATCACTTGGTAGCCACACAGAAAAATGTTGTAACTCGGTAGATGTAGTATGTTAACTTATTACTGATCTTTAAACATTCATAAAGATTTAACATGCATACATGAAAGAAATAACATGAACACAAGAGACACCAGATTTAACATGGAAACCCAATATGGGAAAAACCACCAAGTAACTAGCTACTAATTTTCACTCTTCTGAAGTAAGCCCTGTTAGGAGCCAACCCTATTAAAGGTTACAAAACAAACTATTAGGTGTGACCTTGTTAGAGGATTTAATCACCCTACTAGGAGTGGCCTTACTAGAGGACTTTAGAAAAATTTAATAGAACTATCCACCTTGTTAGAGGATTTACAAAATGGCTATTAAACCAACTTTGTTAGGAGATTTAGAAATCACTACTACAATTGTGAGAAAGTAACAATGAGTTGACCTGAATGAGATGCAACTGAACTTTGTTGATACATATCTCTATTCTACTTCACTAGATCCTCTTTGATCGAATGCAACCTTACTACTCCTCAAGGATATCTGGTCCTTCTTCAAAATTCACTCACTTTCCTCTTCACACAATTAACTAACTTGCATGCTCATTCATTACAATTAGAATCCACAACTTGACCTTTTATTTATACCTTACAAATTGTCAAGTTGGCTCATTTACAAGTTACAATTATCAATAATCATTACATCAGTCAGCTACAATCATTAGATGAAACAATTAAAATTTATTTCCCAAAACAATAAAATCCTTCTTTGGCCGACCCTACTTGGTAAACACTACTCCAGAAATGATTTCCAGTGTTAACCAAGTGAAGCTCGGTAAACATTGAAAATTCTACAAAATCCTTTGGAGACCGAGTGAACTCAGTAAACACTGACTTTCCTTCGTTGACCTTGTGAGCTTAGTAGAAACTGACTTTCCTTTGGTGACCTTGTAAGCTTGGTAGAAACTGACTTCTGCCACAGAAACCTTTGACGCCTGAGTGAGCTCGGTAGAAACTATCTTCACAATGTAACTTTCAAGAATGCTCAATAGACTCTGTAATTCACTTTGCTAACCATCTGAACTCGGTAGACTCTATCTGATAACTGATATGACATTTGTGTAACATCAAAGACAACACACAATTGAACAATTGTATCCAACATTCAAGATGGTGAAAAATAACATATCATTTGACCTTGCCAAGTTGTTATTAAATCAATTCAATAAGAACATGGAAAGCATCAAAGGTTCCAAGAACAATTTGTGTAAGTTTGGTTCACTCATAACTTGTTTATTTTTCTTTGTACAAAAATTCTTCCCTTATAAAGGCACAGTTGTATGGAGCAAAGATGTACCTATTTTTTATCAGATTAATAAATACATAATAGAGATGAGTAAAAATTTTGACAATATAATGGATAACTACTTTGATTCATTCAAAGAAAAGATAAATAATAGATATAGGATACCAAAGAACCTTGTAGAAGACTACAAAGATGATATTTATTTCATGGTAGACTGTGATAGAGTGTACACTAAAGCATTCATACTAAGGGTGGTAAGTGTTAAGCCTCTTGAATATGAGGTTAGCATTGATGATACAAAAGATATCATTGAGGCTCTACTAAATGAGCCTATGCATCCTAAGGCACCAAAATTTGGAACTTATGAAGAAGCCAAGGTGAGGATAGAACTCAAAACTAAGCTTCCTTGAGAAGTTAACAAAGGAAGAAAGAGGATAGCAAAACTAAAACAAGCAAGTTCTACTCTCCTACTAATAGAGGGAAAAGGAGATGATGTGGAAGAAGATGAAGTAGAGGATGAAGTAGAAGAAACCAAGCTTAAGGAAGAAGAGCTTATAAGGAAGAAAGGTAAGGTTATCATAACCAAACCTACTAAGTCATCCATTGTTGTATTCACAAGAAGGACATCAAAATCAAGGAAGAAATTGAAGTCTAGTGAGGAGGATGTTGAGAAAATTATTTTCAAAAAGCCTCCACCTACATTTCAAGAAAAATTAAAGAAAATAGAAGGAGGAGCTGGATTGGAAAATTTCAAATATGAAACCAAGAATGAAGATGAGAAAAAGTAGATTGAAGACATGATGATGATAAAGTTGGATAAATGGAAGTACTCTCCTGATCAACTTGTACAGCAAATTCCTAAAGAGCTTATGCAAGCAATCAAACCTAGATGGGAACATGCTAAGAAGACTACACAAGACATATTTGAACAGACTCTTAGGCAACTCATGTCGAGTCTCAGTGAAAAAGAGGTGAAAGAATCTTTGAAGAAAAATGAAGAAAAGCTCACTCTTAAACTCAACACATGCATGATATTGGTGAAGGACATTGAATATGTGGTGAAGATAGCTATGACCACATGGAAGAATATTTACAAACTTCATCAACTGAGTGATTTTGTTGTTCATGTCAGTGAGAAAGATGATAAAGATGACAAGGAAGATTATGACAATTATGATGAAGAAGATGTGGAAATACAAGATGCAAATTTGGATGATAAAGAGGAAGAACATGAAGCTACTAGAGGAAGTCTTCCAAAGATTCAAAGCATTGAGGAAACTGATGCATAAAAGATTGTAGCAGTAATAATGGCTTCATTTCCTCACTCTCTGAGAAAAGCTTTTGCCGATTTGGTTGTGGCAACCACTACAAAACTAGGCACCCAACCAATCTTTACACCTCTTCAACTAAGTACCATATTGACTGAAGTTATCAGCACTCCATCTACCAAGCAGCAAGTGCCACCATCATCATATTTGACAATGTAGCAACAAGGTATTTCTACTGTTAGTGCCATATCTAATTTTATTACTAGCCCCTTAATTTCTATAATTGTTACAATTCCAAGTGTGTATGTAGCAAGTACAATGACAACTGAGAACCAATCTCAAATGAAAGTATCATTCAAGGGTAAGAAAATTATTTCTCCTACTTTGAAAGAAAAGGATGAAGAAGAGGAAATAGATTTAGATGAAAATATTGTTATTCCAAACTAGGATATCACTACCCTTACTATTGATAAGATGAACGTCCTAGGGAAATTACTATAGAAAAGAGTTAAGAAACAAATGCTTAAAGAACATAAAAGGAAGGAAACCCAAGTGCTTGAAGATGTAAAGGACATATTTGTGAATGCACTAAGTATAGAGGTTGATAGTACACAATCTATTTTGAATCAATTAATAGAATATGTACAAAAATTCAATGAACATATGAATGGACAAGATAAGTTGCTACAAAGAGCAAAAAGAAATTTTGAAAACAAAGTATTTGAACAAGTGGCACAGAAAATTGCAATAAACTAAGTAGAATTGT
Source organism: Cupressus sempervirens (assembly GCA_028749045.1). Lineage (NCBI taxonomy): Eukaryota > Viridiplantae > Streptophyta > Pinopsida > Cupressales > Cupressaceae > Cupressus > Cupressus sempervirens. The sequence goes on from CM053785.1 coordinate 502,498,884, forward strand.
CTACCGTTCTTAGTTCATTGGAGACATCTGCAAATAATGTAACTTCATTATTTAGTAAGTTGTGTGACACATCTATCTTCACCCAAGGAATCAAAGAAAAATTATCTAATATAGATGAAGACTTGAAAGCAAGTGCACACTAGTTGTCACTTGACCCAAGCTATAGCTCTGCTCACTATTCAAAGATTAGATATATAACAAACTTGCAAGCAAAATTATTAAGGGAAGAAGCTAGGATCAGGACCACAATCATAGACATCCAAGGCATGATTCTTCTAAACATGGATGCATTGCAACACATTGTGCATGCCAAGACACTCATCCATGACAATAACTACTCCATAGTTGATCACATGATGGAGTTATCAATAAAAGTGCAGATTGCATTGCGTGCAATCAAGGTATTACAGGAAAATTAGGACAAGACAATGGCATTGATTTTGAAGGTACATTCTGATTTCTTGTCACATTTTGGTATCACCATGTAGTATACACCTTTGGCATTTATGTCAAAAAGAGGGGAGAAGTATAATATAAGATGAATGTATATATGAAGAATATTGGGGAGAAGTATAATATAAGATATATATGTGATATATGTATGGGGGAGAAGCATAGTATTAAAAAAATACATGTATAGATAATCAGAAAACATCTTTTACAAAAGAAATTTTGAAAATCTCTAAAACAAAGTATATTACCAAGTTGTAGACACAAAAAGGAGATAAAAGAATTTTTTGGGCTTGAAATTCTAAGCATTTAGTTTTGGATTGATGAGTGTTTTTGTCACTAATTCCAAAGGGGGATATTGTTGACATTAAGTTCAAAGTTTGTTTATTAGTGACTCACACTTAGTCAATTGGTTAAGCTACTACTGAGCTTATCTTTTTGTTTGCAATGTTAACCAAGTTCTCTAGTTACTACCAAGTAATATAGTTACTCACAAGTTCTACAACTGCTATCGAGTTCCAAAATTTTAATATAGTTCATGACGAGCAGTATCTATTGAATTGTTCACTGATAGTGCTAATCGAGCTTCATAGTTTTAACCAAGTTGCATAGTGTCAACTACGCTCTTTAGTATCTGCCAAGCTTGCAGTATCAGTGATAATAATCTAGTGTTGATCGATTCAAGTAATGTCAACCAAATGATTCAGTTTATAATGAGTTTGTAGTGTTAGTGCTGACTGAGCCATGTAGTGTCAACCAAGTGATTCATTTTATATGTCAAGTTTCGTAGTGTTCACTAAGTCACACAAGTGTTGACCAAGTTCAATCTACTTAGAAATGATTAGTATGAATCGATCTTCTACCTCTACTGAGTGCATGACGATGTCGAGTGTTGATAATGGTTGTCGAGTATTAGTACATCATCAAGTTTGTCTTCTGAACTCAAGTGTCATCAATTGGGTTGACTTTATGATCTTGATGGAAACCTATGTTGTAGCCAACTTTGATGAATTGTGATTTGGATTAGTATATATGTAATGAATTGTATCATATCCAAATAAGTAAGTATGAAGTGAATATAAAGAGTAGAAGTACAAGTTAAGAAGGCTACAAGCAGTATAAAGGACAACAAAGATTTATCTATCACAACAAGGTGATCTTTACATTTCAAATGAATCTCAACCAAAAAATTAGAGTTGCAAATCAAAGATCAACCATTGGTTCATCCTAATAGGTGTATCAGCTAAATCCTTTAACAGGGTAGACTTAACAATCTTTGTCAAATATCTTTACTGAGTGCATACTTCATTGTATGTTTTGTAAATCCTTTAACAAGGTGGACCTAGCAGTCCTTATTGCTCCTAATAGGGTAGATCATCATAAGTGATCAATTGTAAGCCTTAATAGGTCAACTTTATACTACAATACTAAAGCTTGTGGGTATCATCCCCACCCCAGTTTTACTTTCTATTTGGAAGGTTTTTGGGTCATTGTATCTTGTGTCAAACTACTATGAATGTTTATTTTCTTTCATTCTTTCATGCATGCAATTAGATCAGAATATTAATGAAGAATTAATTGGTGAAATAAATAAAAGTTTTATTGGTTTCTGATTCACCCCTCCCCTCTCAATAACCTTGCCTATCTAATATTTCCAATAGTATCATCAGTATTAGCAGACATGTTTTCATAGTAGTACATAAAGGTTTTGTAATTCTTAGGTTCCTTCTTTTGTTTATCTTCATGTATTTCTATATATTCATCAAATTTTACATTTTTACTTTCAATAAAAAATTTAGTGTTAGTATTTAAACACTTATAAGCTTTACTTCTTGTGGAATATGCCTTCTTCACTTTTTTCATCAAGTTTACCATTTTTGTTGTCCTTAAGAATGTAACACTTGCTTCCAAATACTTTAAAATATTTAACATTGGGTGAGTATCCATACCATAATTCATAAGTTGTGTAATTTGTACCTTTCTTGACTTGTACACAATTCAAGGTATAGATAGTTGTACTAATAGCTTCCCTCTAGTATTTTAAAGAAACATTCTTCTCCATCATCAATGTTTTAGCACAATCCATCATAGATCTATTCCTCCTTTTAGCTATCCTAAACTATTCAATTGTGACACACTCAACAGATTATAGTTAAGTCCTTTCCATAGTAAGCATTGTCACATGATCTTGTTTGTAAGGGTGCATCATTACCAAATATCACACTATTTCCATTATAATGCTCAAGGGTAATGAACTTACTTTTGTCACCAGTCATTAGATGAGAACATCCACTATCAATGATCCATCTTTCACCTTTGGTTACATAAGATACTAATGTATTTGCCTCATCTTCATCTGAATCATCTTTCGTAGCAACACACAACTTCATCATGATGACCATATGATTCATCATTAGATTCTTTTTTAGAAATGTAACAAGTTTTCTTTCCCTTATCTTTATAGCCTTTGTTACTCTCATATTTTCTATCTCTGAATTTGTCTTCATTTCTATTATTTTTCTTCTTGGGAAACCTTGTTGCAATATGACCAACTTCATTACAATTAAAACATATGATGGGTAACTTACCTTTGTATTTTTCTTTTCCTCTATGAAATCTCCTAGCCAAAAATTCTTCTAGTTCTTCTAGATCTTCATCATCTGTTTCATTGTCACTAGCAACATGTTTGACATTTTTCTTTCCTTTAGGTTCTTTCATGTAGAATCAATATTCTCATATTTGAAATTATCAAAATTTGAAATTCCAAAAGTAGTGAGTCTACGAACCAGTCCTTCAAGGGTTAGATCACTACCAAGAGTACACCTTAGTTCTTGTATAGCAAAGGCTTTAATAGCATAGATAGGCACTAGGGTTATTAACACTTTGTTGATCACAATCTTATCTTCAATAACTCCATTTTCTCCTATGATTTCATTTACAACATCTTTGATTCTTGCACAATACTAGACTATAGTCTCACCTTCTTGCATTCTCGTTTCATCAAATTTCCCTCTTAGACTTTTTGCTTTGGCTCTCACCATATTCTTGTCTCCTTCATAGATCTTTTGTATGGCATCCCACATTCCCTTAGAAGTGGTACATGTTTTCATATCTTGAAACTCTGAATAGCTTAGGCCAGATACAATCTCCAACATTGTATGATTATGCTCTTTCTTCTATTTTAGTTTTTCAACAATTGGGGATCCAACTACTGCAACATATTCAGTAGTGATAGTTGCCTATGCATAATCTCCAAGTCCTCCTAAATTTAGCTTCATCAAACTTTTCCATGCAAGAAAGTTTTCCTTATTTAACTCAGGCACCTCCTTTCTATAAACCTTGATCTTTAGGTTCAAGTAGCTTCAAACTTTTTCCTTCACAAGTACCAAATGCTCTGATACCAATTGTTGGAATCCTTTGAAACAACTGAGAGAGGAGATGAATCAATTATCCAATGTCCAAATGTACAGATAAAACTTTTTACTTTTAACAAATACATGTGCGTGCATTAATCATCCAATATCTCAAACCATAGTATATCATTGTCCTAGGTCAAATGAACTTTGTAGAAATGTAAACATGAAATACCACAAAATCATTCACACAATTTGACATAAGGATTTTACATGGAAACCCAATTGAGCTCTATGAGGAGTCAACCCTATAAAAGGTTACAATGCACACTATTAAATGTGAACTTGATTAAAGGATTTAAATCACCCTCTTAGGAGTGAGCCTTGTTAGAGGACTTTAGAACATTCCATTAGAATTTCACCATGTTAAAGGATTTACTCATGGCTGTTAGGTCAACCTTAATCTAAAGGATTTATCTAGACTAGTACAATTGTTAGAAAGTAATAGTAGGACTTGATCTAATAACAAAACAACTCACTTGCATATTACAAATCTCTTATTCAGTCCTCCATTCTACTTGGCATTCATTCTCCTTAATCTTTGATAGCTTGTTCACCTCCTTAAGCCTTCATGCTTAGTATGCCAACTACAAGTTCATCCCTTCAGCCACCAAATGAAGCAACACCTCAAGAATTATTGTCTCTCTCTAGTTGGCACTATGACACTTGCTTCTAGCCTATTATCTCCTTATATAGAGAATTTAGATATTTTTCTACTTAACCACAATTATCCATCTTAGGATTAGGTCAGATTCATTGAATCTACCCTCTTTTCCATTTTGTTCCCTTCTAAAAACTTTCCTTACAATCCTCTTCAAATTTGTCTTCAAATGGTTTATCTTGAATTCTATGCTACTAGCTCATCATACTTATCTTCCACACACTTCATGCAATTCAAGAAATCAACTTTGTTGGCTCAAATTTGTCAAATCTTTGATCAAACTCATTTTACTGGCACTCAAAAATAACATGTTTGCTCAGAAATAATTTTTTTTTTATGCTTGGTCAACACTAGGTTGTTCAGCATACACTAAGTCTTACTGGTGCTCGGCACACTCTAAACTTCCTTCACTCAACACCCACTAGCTTTCTCTTTGCTTGACACATACTGAATTTTTTTTTCTTGACTACAACAAACTTTTTGCTCAGCCTATATTGACTTACTCGGCTTCCATTATTTACTCAGTCAGGCTTGGCAGACACATTTCTTTGCTTAGCCTTCTACTTGTCTTTGCTCAAGTATCCTTTCAGTTTAGCCTTGACTAGATAAACAATACACTATATCATCAAAGTCTTAATTGGTCTTAGTGCTCCTTTTATACACCATATAACTCAACCTTTCTCTAGGTACTCTTATTATCCTTTCTTTTCAAATCCTCTTCATCAATCAATCAAATAATAGCATTCAAACCAAAATAGCAATTGTCTCACTAGCAAGTAGCAGGTTTGACATTAGTAAAAAAATAATGATTGTTCCATGATAGGTTTCATTAATCTCCTCATTTCTATATTTCAACAATCTACTTCATTTCAACAGTTATGAATGGAGACCCTTACTAAGATCCTAGGATTAGAAGCCACTCTATTTTAGCCACTCAATATCTTTGTGCAGGATTAACCCAAGTATATTACTCAGGCCACTCAAAGATTTGACTCACCATATTTGCCCCTTTGAATGTGCTAATAACACTCCATGACAAAGCCAATATCTATTGTGAGTATTCACATTGTGTGAGGTGAGAGTAATCAAGTTCTAGGAAAAGGTATGGAGTAAAAGTTGTGACCTTTAGGTAGAAATTTCTTGGTATGTATGTGTTTTTTACTAAGACCTATGGAAATCATTTGAACATACATATGATGGTAGTGCTCAAATGTTCATTTTCATACCTCCCATATATTTCTATCATGAAAGGTTGCTTTATCCCTTGTTTGATTGTTTAAAGACTACTCCATGTGTCACAATTTTGCTCGGTACAACTTTAATTAATTTTTTTTATCATACTACTAAAATTGAACCTAAATGCAATTAATGCTATAAAAACTATCGTCAAGCATTGTCAACCAAGTCAAAACATCAAGTCCAAATCTTCACAATGTCTCTAGGTATACCCCCTCTTGATTTTTTTCTTCTTCTTGGTATGCCACAACATTCTAGGATTGCCTTTTTCTAAAAAGTTAGCTTGAGCCATTTGAATAAAAACTTGGTTAGTAAATGGTTAACTTGTCCATATTTGCTTGAAATCTCTTTTATTGGTCTTATCTTTTCTTTTTTGCAAGTTTCATACATAAGGCATCTACCTATGGTGTGGGAATCTTGTGACAAGTTATCTTTGTAGTCTTTTGTGCTCTTTCACTTAGGATAAGTGGACACTTTTCTTAGAATTGTCATCTAGATCTATGGGATTCAAATATTTTGCTACCAAACCTCAACTAAGTATGCATGATCCTAAATTTCTTCATGCTACCAAGAAATTGAAAGATCTACAATCTAGAGTCACAAAAACTAAAAGAGAATCTAGAATGGGATGACTTCGCTTTCCTTTGTCTCACTAAAGACATGGTAGATATGAAAGCTTACTTTGAAAGATTGAAACAAAAAGAAGAGGCACTATCAAATTGGTGGACCTTAAGACCTCTATATACACATGGATCATTCTATTTCAAGATCACATTCATCCTCTTCTTCTAGGTCTAGATGCTCTAGCTCTTCAAAACACATTCATTTTCTTCCTCTAAACCTAAGTGTAACTTCACACCTTTAGGAGACTCATATGATGTGGTGCTCAAGACCTTAGTTACAAACAAGATCATCACTTTACCAAACAACTCTAGACCTTATGAACCCAAGGTAAAACCTAAGTGGTGGAATGATGATCACTATTGTGACTACGATAGAAACAAAGGTCATAAAACAGAAAATTACATGGAATTAAAACATAAGATCCAAGATCTTATTGATGATGGGTTGGATATTATTACGAAATATATAGACTCGTGTGATGAGAATACTATTCTTGAGAAATATCATTATGTGAACCGATATCTAGTAATGGTTCTCTTATAACCTCTACTTCTTCCAACACTCATGCATCTCCTAAAATATCAAATATCTCCAACATGACTCCATCAAACAAAGAAGATAATTATTATTTTATTGAAAATGTGTACCCTCAAGGGCTACCTCTAAAAGAAACCCAAGATAATATGTATTTGGATGCTAATATTTTTAATACTTATAGAATTAAAGATCCCAAAACTTTATGCACTATCATACCTACTATGTCTATTCAAAATAGCCCTTCATAACCTCTTCAAGAATCCATCATGCAAACAAAAAATTCTCCCTTGGCGTTAGAAGTGGCTCCATCTCAAGAGGACTATAAAAAAGATGAAGATAAGAATATCAAGAAAGATCAAGATAAACAACCCTTTCATCTCCTTCAAGATATCATTCCTCCATGTCAAGAATAGCATATCCCTCCATGTTCTATGTCATTTTCACCTCCTAAGAAAATTCAAGATATCACTTCCACCATTTCTAGTGAGCTTATTGAAAATCAAGAGAAAATTACTCTTATTGTGCTATCTAGATCTACTTGTCAAGATCAAAGTCTCCCCTCATTTCCTTGTAATGATTCTCCATATCCACCTCATAAATCTCTCGTTCTTCCTAACCCTTTCCTTAAGAATAAATACCCTCAAGCTTTGAATGCTCTCCTCAAAGATATTGCTATTATGAAAGATACTAATGAACCTATTGGTGGTCTTGGCCATGTTGCTTACTCTAAAGATTTTGATATCCCTACCCATTATCTATTTCCATCTACCAAATCCATCCTTGTCCTTATCCATAAAAGATAAATCCTTCAAACCTTCCATTTATATTGGGACCTTATGTTCCTCTGTCTTTCATACCTTTCACTCCTAGCTCATCACCACTTTTTCGCTCATACCTCAAGATCAACAAAGACATTCATCCTTGATAAACTTCCATCCACCCATCCATCTTAACCTTCCATATTAGCCTTATTCACCACAAATACCAAGTCCTTTGGAAGAAATTTGGATGTACAACATAAGAATAAATATAAGAATCCATTTACAAATGAAGATCATCGTGTCCCATCTAATTGATATAAGAATAAAAAGAAATAAAAATCATTTAAGAGACCACAAAGGTCCATTAAGCAAGGAACAAAATCAAATAAAATATGGGTTCCTAAATCCATCATTAAAAAAATGTGTTTTAAGGAATCCAAAGGAAAACAAGAGTCAAAATCAATATGGATTCCCAAGTATCTTTGTAAAGACTTTAATATTGAAAACAAATCAAAGTTGAAATTCAATCTTCCAAAGGTTTCCACTCTATATTATTCCAAATATCTTCCTCAAAATCTTCCTAAGGCTTTCACTTGATCTTCTTCCAAAGATATCCTACCATCTCACATATCAAAGCCTCAAGCTATTTCATCCATCATTCCATCACCCTCTAAGGTGTGTGTCAATGTTGATCTTGCCCCCTTTCTCACCTATCCTTATACAATATTTTCAAGCCTACACTTACCTACTATCCATCCTCCTTTTAGTTGTTCAAAGCATAAAACTTTATACTCCATATACCTTCTTTATCATCTCCTTTCCATTATACCCTATTAGCATCTTTGAGCATACCTTTCAGCAACCCTGTCCTATTATGGCATATCCTTTCAATAGAAGAATAATCTAAAGAGAAAAGGCTTGAATTATTTCCAAAAAATACAAAAACCAAAAGAAAAAAAGAAAAAGTGCCTTGGTGAAAACTTGGTAAACAGGAACCTTGGTAGCAAAAGTAAAGAGAAATAAATTCATCCTATGGTGAAAACCACTTCTTTTGGAACCTTGGGAAAGTACCATGATGAAAACCTAGCAAACATGCATCATGCATAATATTCCATCGTCCAACTATTCCCTCTTCCACCTTTGATCTTGACCATATTGAGATGTCCATGAGCATTGGTTATCTTATCCATTAGCTAACCTATTATGATGTTGCTTTTCCAAATCATTCACTCATGTCCTCCATAACAAGCTTCATCCTTATCATTATACCCTATCCAATTGACCTCTTAGTCTCGATCAAAAAAGAAGAAAGCAAAGTAAGGAAATAAACATGGTTCTTAAAAGCCTCATGGCATGCCCACTCTTTTCGACTATATATTTTAATAACACTAGGTCATTATCCTATATGCTATCTCACTCATTGACTCCCATTTTTCATCCAAAACATGCTTCATATGAATATTTTCTCTTTCCCCAGCTTGGAAAATGATGAGGAGATAGTGTTAGAAATGTTTTAGAATAACTACAAGGGGGGTTGAATCAGTTATTCAGGGTCCAAATGTCCTATTCAAAATTTTCACTAAGTATAGTGAGCCCAGTCAACTATTCATTCATCCAAACTTTAACTTTTCTAATCAGTAAGTTACTGTAAATCAACATGCAAGCATAACACATAAGAAGTCAACACATAACACAGTGATGTACGTGGAAACCCAATTTGGGAAAAACTACTAGTAACATGCTACTCAATTCTCACTCTTTTGAAGTGATGCATTGTGAAAGGCCTACCCTATTAAAGGCTTACAACACTCTGTCAAATGTGACCTTGTTAGAGGATTTAACCACCCTGTTAAAAGTGGGCCTGGTTAGAGGACTTTAGAACATTCACTTGGAATGTCACCCTATTAAAGGATTTACAAATGGTTGTTAGGTCAACCGAAGTCCATAGGATTTTCATATCTAATACAATTGCTAGAGAGTATTAGAAAATCTTTAACTTGACTACAACATACAACTTATCTTGCAAAACTCATATCACTTCTCAGCTCATACCCTTGCCTGGCCTTCAATCACTACAACTATGACATCTTGCCCTCCTTTCAAGATTAATCTTCTTGAGTCTCCATGCTCAATGTACCAGTGCAATCATCTCTTCATGACCACTTGTAGAAGCAGAGCCTCTGTACTCTTCCTTCTACTAGATGTCACTTCTTGACACCCTTCTATCTACTTTGCAATTTAGCACTTCAACAGCAATAGTATCAGCATCTCTCTACTTCTTAGTCTGTGACTCCTTAAATATAAGTCTTGGAGTTCTTTTCCCGCTAAATTCTTCCATCCTTTAATTTCAATTCACATGAATTAGGTAGGATTCATTGCATCTAACCCATATTTTGTTTCCTCTAGAAACTTCTTGAATAATTCTCTTGAATTCACCCAAAAGTGGTTTACATAGAATTATGTGCCACTAGCTCATCATCCTTATCTTCTAATTTGTTCACAAAATTCAAGACAACCAATTTGTCAACTTAGATTTGGAAAATATTTGTCATTTAAAATAGTGCAGTAGCTTGACACTATTGAAATACTAGTGCTCGATACATACTATGTTACTCAACATCAACTGTGTTTTTCTTGATGCTCGGCACCTGAAGATCACTCAGCACCAACTAAGAATTTTTTGATGCTCGGCACTTGATCTTCACTCAGCACCTAAAGATCACTCGGCATACACTAGAATTTCCTGTTACTCGGCTCCTATTGAGAATTTGCTCAACTTCAACTAACTTGCTCAGCACCCACTAATGATCTTAGTTTAAGCTTTGCATTCCACCTTGTTACAACTTCTTCGTCCAATGTTTCTAAGTGTGACCAACCTCTGTATCTTTGAGTATGTTATCAATACATCATTTAATCATTGACTTAATTGATCCTTGCACTTTATTACAACATCATAACTCAACCTTTCCCTTAGGTACTCTTGTTACATCTTGTTGATCAAATCCTCTTCATCAATCAACTAAGTGATAGTACTTGGATCTTATAAGACAATATCATTCCTAAAAATAGTAGGTTTGACATCAATGATAAAACAATGATTGAAAATATTCTTTTAACAACAATCTTCCTTCTTTGATCTTCAACAATGAGCTTTTCGATTAGATTTCCAACAGATAGTCCTTAAGGATCACATCTTACTCCATGCATCATTTCCTATCCATCTTATCCACAAGCTCGCTAATCCATCATGTCCTACACCTTGCTAGAAAATGGGACAAAACAATGTGATCTTGCTTGAGAACCAGTAATCTCTAAATATTTCTATAAACTACCAAGTGGTGAAAACTTGAAAATTGATGCTACTTGAGACCTTTGCACTATTATCTAGTATCCTACTTCTTTTAACTCTGAACCCTTTTGACCTCCATCTTATGATTACATCTATCTTGGTCTATAATTGGTCTTTTCTCTAGGTCTATGGGGCATGAGTTGTGTTGTCTTTGGTCTCTAAGATGCACTAGTGTTCAGTGACATCTCTCAAAGAATGTTTCTCAAAACCTTCCTTAACACCTAGTGTCTTGAGTTTACACTAGGTCTATGGGGCATGAGTTGTGTTGTCTTTGGTCTCTAAGATGCACTAGTCTTTGTCTATGGTCTTGGATCGCGTGATATTTCTCACTTATAGACATGAGTCCTAGCAAGTCAGTGATTATCTTTTCTTTTTCACATAGCACTTAAAATGAAATGACTAAGATGAGCTTGAATTTTTATTTGTGTCTTGCTTGTACTTGATGATTTTTCACTGAGTGTTCCCTCCTTGGTATCTTTGGGATGTCTCTTGACTAGAGGACTAGGGGCATGGAGCATGTTTTCTTTATTTTTTCCTATGGGTGTAGATTTTATGATCCTAGGTGTCTCTTTCTTTGACCTCTTGGACACTTAGGTGATTTGGAACTATGTCCTTGATTGTTACATTGTGTTTGCTCATGCAAGATTGCACTCATGGCTATCCTAATGCTTATGCCTTGGTATGGGTATAATATTGCAACATTAAACTTAGGGAATCTAATCGCACCGTCATCGTGACCTCTATGTATTTTATGCATAGGTTTGATTCTCATACCCTATTCGATAGAGATCATATTCATATCTTCATACTCTTGCACTAGTGATCGATCTATGATCTTGCGATGTACCTAACATGGCTTGATGATAATAAGAAGGACCTACTAATTGACCCTTGCAACTACACTTTTCATTCCATGTTATTTTTCATTTTAGAGCCTCATTCTAGTTTGTATTTTGAATAAGGAAAGAGTCTCCTTCATCACATTTTTTAACACATCATCAATTGCGCTCGATTGTCTTTTCTTCTATATCTTGATCATGTCTTCATTACTTTTCTTGGTCTTTCATTATCAATTCTCTTTCATCTTCTTATTCTATCATGTTACCACAAGGATTTAATCATATAATCACATTTATTTTTATCCCTTTTGACCCCTTATATAACATTCTGACCTAAATTTTTCATCATCTTGGATTTTAGCAAAAAATGCACACTAACCTAATTTTGACATCTTAGATCCATTTGTGAGATTGAAATCAAAATTTGACTTCATATTGATTGTCATAATTGTGATTTCAAATTTATCCTTCTTCAGCATAGTTGACTAATCTCTTTAAGGAAAACTTTCAAATCTCTTGATCTTCATCTCCTCTTTCTCATCAAATTCCATTCCATTTTATTTCACTTTCCTTCTTATTTTGGCCTAATTCTATTATTTTGTCTTCCTGGACAAACTAGGGCATATTCTGACTTCTTGGTGGTCGAACTTGGTTCAATGCTCATAGAATCACTTATATATCATCATGGACCTTGCTTTATATCAATTTAATCAAATCTATCTCATTTTTGCATCTCCTCTACTTCATTTTGATTTTGATCCTGAGGGGGCAAGAATACCTTAATCCTTAGTGTTGTAAACTGATTATGCTAATCTATCTACTTGACTTGGAGCAAACTCTTGATTTAGCTATTTTCTCTTTGGACGTACCATTCCTCATCTCATCATATTTGATCTATCTACTAATGTTTAGTTCCACTACTTTCCAACTGTACATTGGAATTATCTTTCTATCTTGCTAATCTTTGTTCGATTAGGTTTGGAATTAGTAACCCTTATGGACTTCATTTGATCAAGTTCAAAGTCAAATCTCTATCAGCTATCTTGACATCATCATTCTTTGACCTAATGTGTTCCCATATTGCTCACACATTAGTCAAAGGGGGCCAAATGTAATCACCCAAAAATGGTCTAGTAAACTATTAGCCCCTTTTTAGCATTTTTAATCTCTATGCTAGACTATATCTTATGCTTAATAAATCTTGCATATTTATCAATAAGTTGTTTTTATCAAATCATTATTTTATTATAACCTATGGTTTAGCCACCTTATGCTAAGTCTTTATTTAACTAGAAAAAATTGCTCCCTTTTAATTAAATAAATCCCCTTTAACCTATATGTGCACATGAAAAAGGAATTTCCTAATTTAGAAATAAAATAAAATGCATTTTTTCTACACTTGTAATGCACACTTTTCTAGGTGGGAGGAATATCTTTTGACTCTTGTTCTCCTCCACACATATTTTTCCTCTTGATCATATCCATTAATTTTACCTCTTGAGAATCTTGTGCACCAAAGTCAAAATAAGAATCATTCTCCACTGTAGATTTTACCTCTTAATCTCTAATTGTCATTTGCCCTTTAAAAGGAGGCTCTCTCCTCACTCTCTTAATCTTATGTTCATGTTATTTTTATGTTGTTAAATTGTTTCTTGAGAACTTGAGCATGCTTGAGACTCTTGCACTCTAGTTGAGCACTCTCGCATTCATATTAGTTTAGTCTTCATTGTAGTTTACTCTTGCATTGATAGTTTAGCTTTACTTTCTTGTTCTTAACTCAGCTTTTACTTTTCTTGTTATTGAATTGCATCTTAGACTAGTATGCACTCTCATTCTAGCTTGCATTTTCATACCCACTTGAAGTTCTTGGAGACTAGAATTCTTGCTCTTATCTTTGACTCTTCCATTTTATGGTGCACCTTGCAAGGGTCTCCTTTTGAGAATCATTTGAGAACTACCATTACATCTCTTTGGTTCTTGCACATCATAGATAGGAAGCTATAAGCCACCTCTTGAGACTTCCTCACCATGGGTTCCCTCAACTACAATGGTCTATAGAAGTGTGTAACATTTCTAGCATACAATTATAGATCTCTAAGGAGAATGAAAATTTCAAACTAATTTTTTGGATGAGGCTCAAAGAACAGGTTGATGTGGTGGAAACCCTTCTAGAAGGATTTCTATGAATTCACATTCTTCCTTGGACACTGTAATAAGATCAACCCATATTTGTTGGAAATATTTTAGGGATTTATTTCTAAAACTGCAACCACAATTTTGTTATCTTTCTCTTGTACAAATAAAATTGGGGGTTTTGTTGTTTGGTGGATGAGGGGCTTACCTTGGTAAAGCTTTAGATTGAGTAATCAACCTTTAATTTAGCATGTAAATGTATGTAAATAAAAAAAGATAAATGTAATTATTCACCTTGCTTGTAAAAACCCTTGTCAATAAGGATTTTTCCATGTTGTATATGTTTTTATGTTGAATTCAATATGTAAATGTAAGATATCTCTAGAATTGCAATGTATCTACCATAACCACATCGTGGAGCCATGGATGTAAATGTACATTAATGAAGAAGATGATGAATTATTTAGTGTATATCTCCTCCCTTGATGTCCAATAATATTCTAGATCTTGAAGAGGGAATGCTCGTAAAGAATCCTTCAATGCTTGACGAAAACTTCTTGCCTTGAATACCTTGAAATTCTTAAATGCCTTGAATACAAAATATAAGTGTACCATGTAGGTTGACTATTAAATCATAGTTATGTAAGTTGCAAAATTAATCCTCCAAGTCTCCTTATATACTAATTTTCAAGTGCGAAAATAATACAAGCCAATCAGGGAGAGAGCTAATGTTTAGAAACCCAAGACATTTTGAGTCTTGTGCCTCACAATTGCTAGGGAAGAGGTCCATAAAAGGTCAACTAGGGTGTTATCCCAACTGATAATGATGCTAATTTATGTGAAAGAGTCATATCAGTTATTATTTTGTTATTGATGTCAAGCCTTGGTTAGATATTATGCTAACTCAATAGAGCGCCATATCATTTGATTGATGAAGAGGATTTGAAGAAAGTATGATAATGTAAGTGTTGATAAGTGTATGGTATTCAATGGGCACTTGAATGAGTTAGACTCCAATAGTATAATGTTGGTTTGATTATTTTACATGATTTGATTAAGTGTTGAAATCATTTATAAGAAATATTGTTTGGTTAGTGAATGAAGGAACACGATATTAACCAAGCTACTACAATTGTCACCGAGCACTTGAAGAAGAAATGAAGAAAGTGTAGTAACAACTAAGCAATTTTAGTGTTAACCGAGTCTAGTATTGACTGAGCAAGATGTAATGTTAACTGAGCATGAAAAGGGAGAATAGTTTAAGAAAAAATTGATCCAAGGTCAACATTTGATGAAAAAAAATATTGTTTGAGAAGTTTCAAAGATAAGGATGAAGTTTGTTAAAAGATCAATGACTGGAGAAAATCAAATAAGATATGATGAATGAGATTTAACAATTGAAAATGGAGCACAAATTTCAAGGTAGAAGTATATTTACCGAGTGTCTAGATTCACTAAACATGAACTTGATGAAGATCTAATGATTGTGATTAAGTGACAAAACTTGGAAGATTCTAGAGGAACAACAAAAGTTTTCTATTTAAAGGATGAACACAATGTCGATTGAGTTGATTGAGTTGATGCTGAAGAAGTTAAAGAAATAAGGAGAATCCAGTAGAATAGTATTGTGAAGATCAAGAAAAAGAAGTGCTAATTTGATGTGTGAAGTGTGTGAATCAACCACTTAGGGATCAAGAAAAGATTAAGTGGCACATATATCTAACAGAAGTAAGGTAATGTTAAAAGCTAACATATCATTTCACTATTGTATCATCTTAAATTAGAAGCACTCCAATTTAATGTGGGTTTTAGCACCTATTTAATGTGAGTTCATCAATATCCCTCTCTCTTTCATTTCTTCTTCCCTTTTCCATCCTTTCTCTTAGGTGGAATTGGGGTAAAACCTAATAGATCCTCTTTAACCTCCTATTTTCATGGTGATAAGCTCAAGATAGGATCAATTTACCCTAGTTCCTTCCTTTCCATCCACCTTTCCACTTGGAATTTACTCCTAACACCAAAAAGGGTTTCCTTAAAGTCTGGACATGATTTCCATATTTTGAGACTTATTTTGGGGTCCCCAAATTGTCCCTAGGGTTGTGCACATGACAATCAAGTGTGCAATGTGCCCTTGATGCTTTAGGAGCATACTACACCCTTGATAGGCCAATCAAGGGTGTAATGCACCCCTGATGAGGCCCTATTTTGGCCCCCCTCTTTGGATCTCATGTTTCATGATGTTTGGGTGTTAACTTCTAGGACAGTTGGCCTGCAAGAATTAATCAATTCTAATCTTTATAAAAACCCTTCTATTTACTCCATTTTTCAAATTTCACAACATCTAATCATCAAGTAATTAGACATTCATGTATTCAATCTCTTAAGTGCTCTTGCATCCAACCTCCAAGCCTGAAAGCATCCATTCAAGCATTCCTCCATGGAAGATCAAGGATTCAAGTATCAAGAAATTGAAGGATTTTATCTGCAATATCTTCTTCAATATATTCAAGATCCTTTGGTGCATCTTCTACATTCATTCATCTTCATCTTCTTGGTCCATACCTATTGATGAAGTAAGCAAATTGCATTCTATTCAAGAGATTAGGCATTGTAAGGTGAATTCGTACATTTATTTTACATTCATGCTATTTCAATTCAAGGTTAATTCCTAAACTAGGGTTTGATCAAGGCAAACCCCCATCAATAACAAAACCCCATTTTATTGTAGGTTACAAGTACCAAATTGACAAATAGATTGCAGGTTGGAGTACCTTTTTTGACTTCCTTTGAAATTACAAAATCAAAATCAGCTTTAGACACAGTCAATTAGGGTCGCAATGCACCCTTGATGCACCAGTTCACCACTGATAGATTACCAAAATATTTATGGGTTTCATCTATTGCATAGTTTCAAGCCAAATTTGAAGATTTCCACTCATTTTGATCTAAACAATAAGCACAAAACAAATTTCAAAGGTGAGCTCCTTCTTCCCTTTTGTCATTTCAACATATCTATATGTTTTACATCTAGCTTACATACACACATTAAGGGTATTTAAGGAATTAGATATCTTTCCCTTATTCTTCCTAGATCTATCTTGTATTAGTGCTCCTTGTTCACTTGGTTAGAACTAATCTCTCTAGACCTAGTTATCTAGAATTGAGATTGAAAGGCTTCTCTTCCTTATCTTCACCCTTATATATCCCACACTTGCACATGTAAGTGGGTTATGTGATGAACTTGGGTTTTATATCCTTGATTCACATTTCCCACTATACATTTATTGGTGAACCCGACTACATCAACTCTTTATTTTTTATGGTGTTAGATTCTCCTATGCATTTTGAGGTGTTTTTAGTGTTCATCATTAATTGGTGAACCTAATTTTTGACATTTCCTCTTTTAATTTTAGAGTTAGATATTTGCATTATCTTGTGTTCCTTGGTTTTTTCTTTGCATGCTTTACATATTGCTTTACATTATATTGGGGTTGAGTTCACATCATAAGGGTAGATCTCTTTGTGTCTTCTTTCCTTGTTTGGTGTATGAGCTTTACTAATTTTAGTCCTACTTACAGAATTCTCATTAAGAGAAGTCGTATACTCATAGTTCTTTTTTATCTGGATTCCTCTTCTTCAAAACTTTAGTGACCCTATGGTTTCTCATGATCCTAATCCTTCTATGGAGCATAATTCTACACTAATCATTTTGGTAGTGAATACAGATCCTGAGTCTAGCTTGGGGTACTTTAGCCTTAGTTGCTTAGTATGCTTCCTAAGTTAGCATAAAATCTAAGCATTACTACTTCATCCTTCTCTTTCAATGCACATATTTAATGAATCCCTTTATGGACTATAAACAATCCTAAAGAATAGATTCTCTATGCACGCATTCAATCCAGGAAGTGAGCATCCTTGACATTGGGTCTATCTTTCCTTCACATCCACGTATGCTAAATCTCATCTATGGGCTACACATTAAAAAAATTCTAAAGTCATATACATGGGTAACGCATCATTGCTAAACCTTACCGTGGTGATACAAAGAAATTTGATCTATGGATGGGTCTTCTGATGGGTAGACTAGCGGGCTACCACCCTATTAGATTATTTTAATGTCATCTTTTGTAGAAACTCTTTCAATGAGTCACAATAGGGTGGGAACTCTATTGGGGGAGATAATCACTCCCATCTTCTTTACTTTTAGTTAGTGATCTCTCTCTTACTATGATTTTGGATTTAGTAAATT
Organism: Cupressus sempervirens; assembly: GCA_028749045.1. NCBI lineage: Eukaryota > Viridiplantae > Streptophyta > Pinopsida > Cupressales > Cupressaceae > Cupressus > Cupressus sempervirens. Next base: position 502,517,136 of record CM053785.1, read on the forward strand.
CTCAATCCCTCAGGGGACTTGATGGATTCTTTGCATCCTTGATTGTAATAAGAATATACTATGCCTTGTGCTCTACTTTATAAAGAGTTTGGATCAATTATATCCTCTTGCTAAAGTGGGGGATAAATGTGTCCTCTTAAATTAGAATCACTCCAATTCAATGAAGGTTTAGCACATATTTAATACAAGTTCATCAATCTCCCTCTCTCTTTCATTTCTTCTTCCCTTTTTTGTCCTTTCTCCTAGGTGGAATCGGGGTAAAACCTAATAGATCATCTTTAAGCTTTTATTTTCATGGTAATAAGATTGAGGTAGGATCTATTTCCCCTATGTCCTTCCTTTCCATCCACCTTTCCACTTGGAATATACTCCTGGCACCGAAATAGGGTTTCCTCAGAGTTTGGACATGATTTCCAAATTTTGAGACCTATTTTGGGGTCCCCAGATTATCCCCAGGGTTTGTACACCTGAAAATTAGGGAAACAATGTGTCTCTAATTCTTCAATGGCTACTACACCCCTAATGAGGCCCTATTTTGGCTCCCCTCTTTGAGTCCCATGTTTTAGGATGTTTGGGTGTTAACTTCTAGGATAGTCATCCTACAGGAGTTAGTCAATTCTGATCTCTATAAAAACCCTTCCATTTACTCCATTTTTCATATATCATGACATCTAATCATCAATTATTCAAAGACTCATGTGTTTAATCTGTCAAGTACTCTTGCATCCAACCTCCAAGCCTTTAGGCATATATTCAAGCATTCCTCCATAGAAGATCAAGGATTCAAGCACTCAAGCAATTAAAGGAGTTCATATTTAAGATCTTCTTCAATCTATTCAAGATTATTTGGTGCATCTTCTACATCCATTCATCTTCATATTCTAGGTCTAAACCTATTGGTGAAGTAAGCACATTACATTTGATTCAAGAGATCCAACTTTGTAAGGTGAATTTGTACATTTACTTTACATTCATGTTATTTCAATTATTTCAATTCAAGGTTAATTCCTAAACTGGGGTTTGACTTAGGAAAATCCCCCATCAACAACAAAAACCCCTTTTTATTACAGGTTGTGGATATCAAATTGATGAATAGATTTCATATTAGATTACCCTTTTTAGCTTTCTTCAAAACTCCAAAATCAAAATCAGCGTCAGACACAGTTAATCAAGTCACACTGCACCCATGATGCACTAGTTCACCCTTGACAGATCGCTAAAAGATTTATGGGTTTTGTTTATTGCACAATTTTAGGCCTGGATGTAAAGATTTCCACTTCTTTTGATCTAAACAACAAGCACAAAATATATTTCAAAGGTGATTTCCTTCTCCCCCTTTTTCATTTCAACATATCTATATATTTTAAATCTAGATTACGTACACAAATTAAGGTTCTTTAAGGAATTAGATATATTTCTCTTATTCTTCCTAGATCTAGTTTATATTAGTGCTCCTTGTTCACTTGATTAGCACTAATCTCTTTGGACCTAGTTCTCTAGAATTGGGATCGAAAGGGTTTTCTTCCTTATCTTCCCCCCTTCTATATCACACACTTGCATATGTAAGTGGGTTATATGAAGAACTTAGGTTTTATATCCTTCATTCATATTTCCCACTATACAACGGTCACTCTCTAATCATTGTAGCAGAAAAATCTCTTAATCAAGTGGACCTAACAACCTTTTGAAATCCTATATGGTAACATTCTATTGAGTGTTTTGTAAGTCCTTTAGAGAAGGTCAATTTTTAGAAGTTTCAAATAGTGGACAATGTTTAGATGATATTTGGTGAAAATCCTCTAACAAGGTCAAATTAACAATGTGTATGTAACCTTTAACAAGATTGGCCCCTAATTGAGCTCACTTTAGAAAAGCAAAAATTTTGGCTTGTCAATTCCCAAGTGGTTTTTCCAATTACACAGTTTCTGTGTTAAATACTTGTGTCAATTTGTGTGAATTCTTATGATGTTTCAAGTTTATTTTATGTTTATGTTTATTTTTGCAACTCAATATAAGATGGAAGATAACTCTGATACTCAATATATTAAGTTGGTAGTTTATTACAAATTTTATATCAATTTAAGTTATGGTACTAGATCTAATTACTGAGTTAATGATCTAAAATATTAAAGTGTTTAAGTTAGTGAAAAGTGTTTTAAGGCATGTAGGATAACTAGTTATAACTAATTCATCCATGCCCACTCTTAGTTATCTAACATTGGGCTGAAATGTTTCCAAGAAAGGGAATGGAAAGACCTAATAAAGCTTAGATGAAATGCAGATAGATTCTGGAAAAAGGTGGAATCAAATAGGAGAAAGAGAAAATCAAGCACAAATCCATCCATGGTCAGAGAAGTCACTATGAGATGGGTAGTAAAATAACTTAAAAGATGGGTACATCCATTTTAAGATGGTACATCTAGCCCCCAATTTAGCAAGAGTATGAGTTACCTCAATCTTATGATAAAGTAGATAAAAAGCAAAGAGTTGATATTATCATGACTTAGGAGACAAAGAAACCATCAAGCCCCCAAGAGACTTGAGTATTCATCATATCCAAAATCATAATAAGAGAGATAGCACTATAATAGTGGTCTAGTTACTCGGCCAATAAGGTTTGTGTGCCTTATTGTGAACCACACAAGGAAAACAAAAGAAAAAAGGTTTGTTGCTATAGGAGATGGTATTGAATGGTATATCAAGTGTGTGTAGAATTCTAGTCAACCTTGAAGATAAATTAAAATGTCTGGCAATTATGTGTGGCATGCTAGTCGATCCATTGAGGGATCCAACTTCAAGGGTATTGCCCCACTTTTCATTCCCTAACTAATTATAAAAAGTGAATACTTGTGTTTAAATGAGAGGAGAAAATTATTGGTTTTTTTTGAGTCTAGGTCTAAGCCCTCTTAGGTTTGATGAGTCTCCATCAAATTTTTCCTTTTCTCCCTCTCCTTATTCTTAGCTGGGTGGTTTTTCATTTTCTAGAGTGATCTTAGATTATTGCCTAGTCTAATGGAGATTTATGTTACTCATGCAATGATCAACTACAAGTTATATCCATTTATGGCCTATCACTATTTGAAAAACTGATGCTTACAGAAATTTGGAAATCATCTTCTCCTTGAAAAGTTTTCTAACCATGAGGATGATTTCCCACGAAAGGCACTAGATGATGCACTGAGATCAAAATCATGTGAATAACAAGGCATCATGTAGTAAATCAATGTTTCCTTTGTGATTATGTCTTCAAAAAATAGTTTAAAATCATTGTGGCTGTCATAATCATCCTCGGCGAAAATATCAAAACTAGCTTCTCCTCAAGGGATTTTCAACCCATGAAGTTGGTTTTCCAACAAGGCAGTTTGGAATGCAAAGGAATGTTAAGTGGTCCTTGAAAATGCTTTCACATCTCTTTTAGACATTTCTAACTTCAAGAGGGGCAATTGTCCAAAAGTCTAACTAAGAAAGGTGACATTAACGGAGAAAATGAAATTGTCTTCTCCTTAGTGAGTTTTCAACCCATGAGGATAGTTTCTCGAATTCCAAAGAAAATCAAGTTAACAATAAAATTGGATTCACAAGTCACATTTAGAACATCTTAGAATGATAATAAAGAGAACCTAACCATTACAGAAAAGAGATAATTATCAGGATCTGACTTAGCAGACATTCTCCCATGGAGTACCCTAATGGTAACTTCCTGAAACTTAAAGGAAAATGGGAAATTAAGTTATGGGAATATAGAAAGTTACCATTGAGCCCAATGAAATAGTGAAAATACCTCTAGATTCTTGTTAAACCCTTGCATTTACTATTTAATGGGTATCTCCTTCAATTCATTCATGTGGCACAAATTCTAAAGATCAACAGATGAATCAAAGCTCCCATATATATGGAAACATAAACATTTGAACAAACTACCACTCTTTCTTTGAACTCCTATTATGTTAATGTGCATAAATTTTGAAAAAGCCAATAATTGTTGTGTTCACCATTCCTTTCACTTTCTCAATTCAAATCTTGCTCTCAAAGTCATGGCAACCAGGTTTACGGGTTTTGAGAGATTGACTAGGATCAAATCCCAATTACAAAATTTCACAGACACCTCTCTTCATTTCTATGACATGGAGGCTTTTCAAAAGAGAGTGAAGTCTGAGTAGATTCGCCCCATCACTGAGAAACTCCAAGGATGTGGGTTGGTTGAGGTATCTAGTTTTTCGATTGCAGATCAATCCCTAGAGTTAATCTATGAATGTATACATCATTAAAACTCAGAGACAAGGCAGATTGTGCTACCTGATGACATAGTGTTGATTTTATTTGACATGCAAACTATGGTGAATTGCCTTCAAGTTCCAAAATGGGAAGAATTCTCAGACTTGAACTTTGGAGGAGCCATTTTCGAGTTGTCTACAAAGAAGATGATATGGAGGAAACAAATCATGTAGACATGGTTCTAGAAACCATGGAGTGCTAAGAGTAAGGTTCCTAAGACCTTGTTTCATACTAACCTCAAACCAAAGATTATTAATATCTTGGTTCTCCTACATAGGTTGAAAGGTGAGTTAGAAGCTTTGAATTTGATTGAGCAGTATTTCATTTTAGTACAAGTCATTTGTTTTTATATTCAATACATTGATTGGGTTCATGAGGTAAGCAAAATTCTATCCAATGCTCTCTGTGCATTAAAATTTTATAATACATTCTATATGCCCTCTTTCCTCATCTATATGTTGGCCTTATTACAACTATGGATAGGCCTCCCAAGAGTGGAGAATTTTCCTGATGATGTGAAATCTTATGAGTTCTATCTGTACTTATAGTTGCAGAATAACTATGCAGAGTATGTGGAAGTAAATGATGCATTCACTATGAAGATTTGCAGGGAACTACAAGGACGTCCAGAAAGGAGATTCAATCCTAAAGCCATGATAGCCATCAGCTAGTTTAGGATTTATTTCATTCAATTCTCATCCTTTTCTTATTTATGTCTTATATATTTTGATGGTTTCCCCTTGAAGCTACCAAGGTATCCTAGTGACATGCTCATGCTGATTGAGATTGTACAGCAGGCCATTCAAGTGAATGTGTTGATAGGAGCTTGAAGAAGAAAGGATATGAATTCCCCATGAAGGTGGGGGCTTTCAGCTATGACACTCGCTCTGATGCCAAGAACATGTTGAAGGTTTTTAAGATGAAGTATAAGTTGGACATGTATGAAGTCCTGAGACCCATATTTGACCCAAATGGGTATGCTAGAGATGTTCTATAAATAGGAAGTGCAATTAAGCATATCACCACCATTGAGGATTATTGGGCCAATTGCAAGGATGATTTTGAGAGTTGAGATTGAGCCTTCGTCAGATTAACATTCAATCAGGTGAAAATGTACAAAGTCAACATTAATGTAGGCGCAGAAGATGATGGCCATAACATGTATAGAAACACTTACCTGACCAAGATCAAAGGCACTCCAATAAGCTTGGAACCTTATGAAGACACTGGGGAAGAGCTAGGTATAATGATGGCTCGAATCCACAAGAGAACTGAAAAATGGGTTGAATGGACCACAGCTCAAAGGAGTCAGAGCAAAGGCACATCCACCCAAGCTTCACCAAAAGTTGCAACGGTTTCCTCTTCCCAAGGTGGTACAATAGGTGCAACCTTATGTATTATCCAAGGGCCGGCACAACCATTAGGTGGAGGTGATCAACCCCCTGAAAAGAGCAGTCCTCTCAGCATAACTTGTTAGGATGGTTCTCTGCCAGTAATCAAAACCCCAATAAAAGTCAAGAAGAAGAAGGTAGAAGAATTAAAAGATGGCATGGTCACAATTTCTCTCTCACCCCCATAGCAATTTGATCCCATCTATGAGTGTTGCACTACTCCTACCAAGTAGTTCCCAGGTACAAGTGGTGGATCTTGGAGATGGTGGAATTAGTGAGAGTGATTTTACTGAGTTTGATGAAGCAACAAAGAAGACTACAGAAGTAGAGAAAGGCCCTGAATCTTCAAATCTCATTTGATAGGCCCCAAAGAATCTTCAAATCTCATTTGATAGGCCCCAAAGAATCCTTTCTCTTTAGCCATGAAAACACTGACCCTGGTCAAGAGAAAGATGTTTAGTATAAACACACTTGGGACTACATCCAAGGTGACTAGCACAAAATCATGGCTAGAGGACACCTTGGACAGAAAAAGGGAGAGGAAAGAGGAAGGAGTTCTTCATAAAGAGAACTTTTCTCTGGCTATCCACTCTGGATTAGCACTAAGTAAAGTAAAAAAGTAGAAGACCTTGTCAATTCTTGGACAAGATCTTGATGCAGGGCATCTGATGATGGAAATTGTCAAGCCCACTAAAGAGGGGAGAATCAAAGATATGTTTGTAGATGATTTTTCCCTACATTCTGTGGATCTTAGAGAGCATAGACATGACACCAAGGTTGGCCTATGGAAGTCAAAAATCATGTGATGGAGGAACAACTTGAAAGCCTTAAGTTATCAAAGGTCAGAATGAATGCAGAGATTCATGAGCTTAATGACTTTATTAGGCAGTTAGTCATCTCGTTGGCAAGCATCTTGGGAATATTGATCACCAGTGATCCTACTTTACTGATGTTCAAGCTCTCATCTCCCAGCTACAAGAAGACAAGCTTTTTGGGTAGATTGGTAGAGAGTGGAGTGGGAAACTCAAGTTAGAAGGACTTGCAATTATAGAGAAAATATGCAATGCAATACTGAGGCTCAAAACAAAAAAGGACAATATCTCAGCCAATCAAGCCACCCTAGTAGCAAAGAAAATTAAGAGTGAAGATTGGATTTCTTTACTGAAGATGATTATTCATATGAAGGCTAAGGAAACTCTGGAAGTAAAGATTCTACCTAGGGGATATGAGCCTCTATTTGAATGGCTTCAGAGCATGTAATTCAAGTCTAAAATGATCGTGGCAGCAGAGGAAGGACTTAAAGAAACAAAAGCTAAAGTGAAAAAGGATTAAAAAAAGACTATAAACTCTTAAGAGGCCTACATATAGATTCCCAAGCTAGTGGATAAGGAAAGGGGATCGTCAGAGTAGCTGTCATGCAAAAGAACTTCTCCAGTTATCTAGATGGCTTGATGAAGATATCTTCTAATCACCAGAACAAAGTTTTTGAGCTCTAGAAACTTGGCGGGTGCATACACATGGCTATGGAGGAGATACAAGAGCAATTGAATGCCATCAAATATTTATCCAAAGAGAATTTTAAGTGGCTTTTGAGATACACTAATGTCCATGTTCATAGACATGAGGAATTGATTCCAATCATTGTCGCTACCAAGTCCTATAAGGCAAAGTCAGAAAAAGGAAAGAAGGAGAAGTGATTCATATCTCGCCCTTTCATATTTTCATGTAATGATTGTAACTAAAAAATTGGCTCTTGCCTTTCGTCCATTTTGAGGAGATGAACTGATTTGAATCCCATTTTGTAATGGTCATGTCAAAATCCTATATGTACTAAATCAAAAGATTAATAAAAGGTCGGCTAATTTTTGGTGTGAAATACTTGATTTTGCAGAGACAATTGAATGGTATTATGTGTCAATCATTTTATATTCCATTCTTTCTACATTAGTTTTAACTTTTCTCTTTTCATATTGAATCAAGGAATGAATAGAGTTTTGTTCCCTTGTTCTGTGAACTAAAGATAATAGTATTGTTGTTGGAAGTTTAGGAGGAATCCCTTTTTATGCTTTCTTTTAAGATTAAGTCTTTTCCATCTCTAGAGCTAGTTTCTTGCTGATATTAGTTTAGTTGTAGATAGCATACATTGTTGACTTGTTAAACTGTGTGGGTTCATAAGATGTGTGAATCCATATACTTGACTAATCCTAAAATTCAAACTCTCGCCTAAGTTAGTTCCTATTTAGGCCTAACTTGGTTCACCTTTCCTATTCTTGGGTTAAGAACATACCCCATTTTAGAATTAGAAATAAACATAATTAATTGTAAATCACAAATATAATAGGGAGCTATACCTAAGAATTCAAAGGGAAGTTAGTCATTTAATAACAACTTTCCAACTATTATAATAAGATGTTATTCACAAATTTGAGCATTTAAGAGTTAAATCAAAAGAACAATCTGTTTACCAACAAAGGGAACTTCGTGTCTCAAAAAGAAGAATTAGATAAAAACCCACACATAAGAATGTGTTCATCCTTAAGGGATCAAAAATAGGATAAAGCTTCCTAGACTGTCAATAGTCCAAAGAAGGATTGTAAGAAAGGATCGAACCTTCCAAACTACTAGTAGTTTAGAGAGAGATCCAAAGAGACCAAGTCCCAAGGAACTATGAGTAGTTAAAAGTAAATTAGCAGTGCACAAAAGGGGAGAGAGAGAGAGAGAGAGAGAGAGAGAGAGAGAGAGAGAGAGAGAGAGAGAGAGAGAGAGAGAGAGAGAGAGAGAGAGAGAGAGAGAGAGAGATGAAGCATAAATGCATAGATTTGAGGATGACTCATAAAGTACTCTAAACCATACTCAAAATCTATATTCGCTACTCTATCATCATAAGACGAGAAGAGTGTATGCTCCATGTTAAAGCATTTTCAAACATTGTAACTAGAGAAATAACTTTAACAGAAGCATACATGCATCCACTAAAAAATGTTCCCACTATAAGATTCCCCCAAGAGAAAGAACATATCAAGGGAAACAAACACATGAGAAAGAGAGAGAACATGAAGGGATCTACCAACTTTGATGTCAGTATGATCATATGATAATATATAATATTATCTAAAGTATAAAATTTCATCATTCCCAAAAGGAAGTAGAACTACAACATAATGGAGGAAAAGGCACATGGGGATTACAAAGAAGAGTCCTTTTGGGCCAACAATATGGAGACAAAAAAGAATTGGTGCTACCATATCATAAGAAACTAATTAAGACTATATAAGGGTACTAGTATGAGAAATATTAGATGTACAAAATAACATGTAACAACATATAGAAGAAGAGAGATGTATATAATAGGTTCAATTACTTTATCCTCTTGCACCAATAGAGAAACAAGCATCATCTAAAGCAATCTAAAATATATATATAATAAAGAGTACAACTCACAGAGTACACATTAGAATGCAAAGACTACCATGTTATAGTAAGTTCACTTCAAGCATTTTGCATCCCCCCATTCTAAAATTATAGGGCAAGGATGGTGACTCATGAGAGGAGCAATATCCAACACGATAGGAATCACAACCAGAGTCGAGCAAGGATTCTAGTGGGAATCACTATGCTCATCACTAGAAATGATTGTAAGATATGTAGAAAACATGTTAGGAAAATCACAATCCATGTCAATATATTCATCATCATTACTAACGTGTTCATCATCAAGAGTATCTTCCATATCAAGACTAATAGAATCTATAATATGAACAAAATCATCATGCTTTCCATTTTCATACTATTACCTTGATTAGCTTCTTCCAAAGGCTCAAGAATGGGTTGATCAAAGGAAGGTGAAGGCTGAGATGAAGACATAGTTTGAGAAGCAAGAGTTTAGGCCTTAGACTTAGCTTGATGTTTCTTGCAACACTGATGGGCATGTTGATTATGAATGGGTTTTCAAGATAAACTAGAAGAATTAGGATCAACTACCATAGGTTCTAAAGAGGCAATAACTACGAATTCAAGAATAGATGGAGAAGGTAAAATGGGTTTAAAAGTGGTGGTTGAAGGGACATATGGGGTAGGTAAGATAGGTTAAGGATGATTACCATTAGGAAGGCTTGTTAAGATTAACCACAGACATAAATAACAATTACCTGCAAATATAACCAATATCAGAAAATAATAAATCACACAGAAGAGAACACAAGACATAAGGATTTAATGTGGTTCACCCAATCCCTAGGCTACATCCACCAACAACAAGTCCAATATTATTATTATTTATTGATTACAATCCACAATCCCTTACAGCTCAATACTGCCACAAGAAGCTACAATCGCATGATACATTTTGAAATCTCTAACCCTAAGCCATTTTATACAAGCTTTTGTCACTTACAAAATTAGAGCTAGAATAAGTCATCCAATAGAAAAATAGAAGCTGATGCCCAATAGTAGAGTCACCCTGGCTACCCCAGGACCTCTGCAAGGGGCACTACCCCTTGAACCCATCTTGGGGGCATTGCCCCCAAACCCCCATAGATATAATCTGGGGGGAAACCACACCAAATAAACCTTTGAGTTTGATTTGGCTCCACATCACAATAATCTCCCACTTGGAGATTGATCAAACTCCACAATAATAACCTCCCACTTGGAGATGGATCATAGCACCATTAAACTTGTAGCTCCCACTAGAATATCAAACCACCTTGGAATCTATTGTTCTTTTATTCTATTCAGTCTAGAAGACAAATCAAAGCTGAAGAGGAGTTCAGCTTCTCCCTTGTTACTGTATTGGTAAACATATTTGGTAAATTATCATCTTTATGTATCTTCTCCAGCTTTAACTATCCATCATCCAAAACTAACCAAATGAAATGGTACTATAATTAAATGTGTTTTTTCTTTGAATGTAGAGAAAAATTCTTCACAAGATGAAAGACACTCTAGCTACCTGTGAACAAATAATTATCCCTCTGTGGGTGTCCTAGTTCTTCTATGAAGAACTGAAGCCATATTATCTCCTTGGTTGCCTTTATAGCAACAACACACTTCCCCTCTATAGTAGATAAAGTGTTCACCTTCTGTAACTAAGAAACCCAACTCATTGTTTCCCCACCAATAGTAAATATATAACCTATAATACTCTATCTAGTATCAATATCCCCTACCAAATCTAAGTCAACATAGCCCTGTAAATTAGTACTAGAGCCCCCAAAATGTAAACATTTGTTGGATGTTCCTCTCAAATATATGAGAATCCATTTGACTATATTCCAATGCTTAATTCCAGGATGACTCATATACCTACTAACAACTCCCACTGCATGTGTAATATTTGGCCTAGTACATACCATGGCATACATCAAACTTCCTATAGTTGAAGCATAGGGTACCTTGGAAATTTTTTCCTCCTCTTCATGTGTCTTGGAACACATCTCCTTAGTCAATTTTAAATGACCAGAGAAAGGTGTGCTAACAATTTTAGCATTCTCCATATAGAAACGTTGCAACACCTTTGCAGTATAATCAGTGTAAGATAAAGTCAATTTTCTATTTTCCCTATCTATGCTAACCTTCATATCATGCATATGTTTTGTTGCCCTCAAATCCTTCATAGCAAATGAATGTGCTAACTATCGTTTCAGCCCCTTAATGTAATCCATGTTAGAGCCAACTACAAGCATACCATCAACACACAAACATAAAATAATGTATATGTCATCATCTAACCTCTTAAAATAAACACAATGGTCAGAATGACACCAAGTGTAACTGCGCTCATCCATAAAATTGTCAAATTTAAGATACCATTGCCGAGGTGCTTGCTTTAAGCCATATAAACTTTTCTTCAATCTGCATGCTAAGTTCTCCTTACCTTTGATCTCAAATCCCTATAGTTGTGCCATATATATCTCTTCATCGAAATAACCATGAAGAAATGTTGTTTTAACATCAAGCTGCTCTAAATGCAAATCTTCAATAGCCACACTACTTAAAATAGTACAAATAGAAGTCATTTTAACAACAGAAGAAAATATCTCATCAAAATCAATGCCCTTTTTCTATGCAAATCCTTTTACAAATAACCTAGCTTTAAATATTTTCTTGCCTCCATCCTCTTCTTTAAACCTGTAAACACATTTATTCTGTAAAGCTTTTTTACTTGCAGGCAATTTGTATAAATCTCAAGTCTAATTTGTCAGCAAGGACTCCATTTCTTCTGTCATCACAGACTCCCACTGAATCTTAGTATCCACCTACACAACTTCATCATAACATTCAGGTTCACTAGCATCAGTTAGTAAAATAGAGTACAAAGAGGGAGCAAATTTTTGGAGGTCTACTTAGCATCATTGACTATCTAACATTCATTGGGGTGTGTGGTATCTGTTGTTGTGGTTGTTGCAGAGCATGAGGGCCTACTAGAACATCTTTATTTTGGGTATCATCCAACACTACATACTCATTTTCTTTCTTCTCATATTTCTGCAATAGATCTTTATACGATGCTTTCTCATTGAATATAACATCTTCGTTTCTTACAATTTTATAATTTTCAAAATCCCAAAGAATATAACCAAGTTCATCAATACCATATCCAACAAATACATGTTTCTTTAACTTAGTTTCCAACTTGGTTTTATTTTCAAAATTTATATGTGCAAATGCTTCACAACCAACAGTTTTAAGAAAATAATAACTCACGTTCTTACCAGTCCATGCTTCCTCTGGAAGACCACATCCCAAAGGAGTAGATGGACCTCTATTTATGAAATATATAGTAGTATTGATAACCTCCACCCACATGTTTAAGGGTAGCCCATCATGCAACCTCACGCTCCTTACACGCTCCATTATTGTCCTATTCATGAGTTCAACTACTCCATTTTCCTCTAGAGTCCTTGGAACAATTTTTTATCTACAAATACATTGAGTGGAGCAATAATCTTCAAATTCATAACTGAAATACTCACCAACATTATTAGATCTAAGACATTTTAATCTCTTACCAGTCTCATTTTCAACCAAGCATTTCCATTTCTTAAAAGTTTGAAATACATTAGATTTCTATCTAAGGAAATAAACCTATATTTTTTTAGCTGCATCATCAATGAATGTAACATAATAATGAGAGCCACCAAGGGAAGATACCCGATTGGTCCCCATACATCTGTATGCACAAGCTCTATCTCTCATTTTTTTTTTCCTTCCCACTCTTCACAAAACTCACTCTCTTTTATTTTCCATACACACAACTTTCAAAAAAATCCATATTGACACATTTTAGACCTGGTAAAAATTTCTTTTAATGAAGTAATTTAATACCTTTTTCACTCATGTGTCCAAGTTTTTTGTGCCCTAGCATTGTATTAGAATCTACAACAACTGTTTGTTCTCTCTGCTCAAATGGAACAATTGTTCCAGAACATTCATTTTTCTCTAAAACAATCAAAGTAGAAGGAACAATATAACCTATACAAAGATATAAGATGCCTACTTTCACACCTTTTACTACTACTATAAGGGAACCTTTTGAAACCTTTCAATTTTTGTCACTAAAAGTAACTACACAACCCTCATCACCTAATTGCCCTTCTGAAATTAAATTCCTACTCAGCCTTGGAACATGTCTTACCTCTTGCAATAGCTAATGATTCTCAATCTACAACTTAATCTTAATTTTTCCCTTTCCAATAATTTGATAGGTTTCATTATCCTCCAAATAAATGAGCCCAAAATCCCCTTGGACATAATCAAGAAAATAACCTCTATGGGGAGTAGCATGAAATGAAGCCCTGAATCTAAAACCCATGAATCATCAACACTTTCTAAATAAAGAAGCAAAACATCTTCTTCATATTTATTACTTATCACATTTGCCTCATTGTTCCCTTCTGGTTTATCTCCTTCATTGTTCTTTGGATTCCAACAATCTTTCTTCTTATGCCATGGTTTCCCACCATAGTAGCAATCTCTTAGTCCTCTAGATTGAGACCACTCCCCTTTGATTTTCCTCTTGATTTCCCACAATTTCCAAAATTACTTCCTCTCTTAGTCATTTTGCCTTAGCTTTGTGCATTCAAAGCACTTCCTAATATTTTCCTACGAGTTTCCTCACTCTGAATAACACCAATCACATCATCAAATTTTAGGGTTTTAGATCCAGAAATAGAATTACTCATAGTCATTACCAAGCCTTTCCAACTTTCAAGCAAAGAACACAAAATCAAGAGAGCCCTAATTTCTTCATCAAAATTGACATTCATAGAAGGTAACTAACTATTAACTATATTAAACTCATTTAAATGATCTGCAATAGATCCACCTTCTGTCATCTTCATATGAAATAAACGCTTCATGAGAAATACCTTATTTGAAGCAAAGGATTTTTCATACAACCTTGCTAGAGTTTGAATCAACTCTTCAGTCATCTTTGCTTTTGTAATATTAAATGTCACCAATTGTGCTAAGCATAATCAAATACTTCCAAGTGCCTTTCTATCCAAAAGTTCCCACTCCTCATCTGTCAAAGTTCCCTATTTCTTGGCTTTTCCTTCTAATGACCACCATAAATCCTTCTAATAAAGATAGTCCTCCATTTTAATTTTCTATAACTAAAATTTATACCCATTAAACTTCTCAATCTCTAGCTTATCCTTGTTTTTCATTGCTCCCACTCAATCGTGAGACTTCCACTCAACCGTGACACCTTCGTACAAAGGATAGCTAAAAAAAATGATGACAACTTGGTGTAAAAAAAAATGACAACAATTTGGCTCTGATACCACTTGTTAGGATTAACCACAGACAAAAATAATAATTACATGCAAATATAACCAATATCAAAAACTAATAAATTGCACAAAAGAGAACACAAGACATAAGGATTTAACATGGTTCACCCAATCCCTAGGCTACATCCACCAACAACAAGTCCAATATTATTATTATTTAGTGATTACAATATGTAATCCCTTACAGCTCAATACCACCACAAGAAGCTACAATCTCATCATACATTATGAAATCCCTAACCCTAAGCCATTTTATAAAAGCTTTTGCCACTTACAAAATTAGGGCTAGAATAAGTCATCCAATAGAAAAATAATAGTCGATGCCTTTTACAATAGTAGATTCATTAGAGCACACCTGGAGTGATGCCATAGGACCCCATAAGGAGGCGCTCCCCCCAAACCCCCGTAGAAATAATCTGGGGGGAAATTATGTTGAATAAACCTCTGAGTCTTATTAGGCTCCACATCACAACAAGGCTAAGCTAAAGAATCTTAGCTACTTTGTATTGTTAATAGGAACAATAAAGATGATCAAGGCGAGTAGGTGGTTTTTCAAGGAGAGATGGCCTATAGAAATAAATCTGAGCACAATCACAAGGACATGAAGGTTTATATAGGGAATGGTTAATGATTAAAATTTCTCCATTACAAGAAAATTTAATGCACTTATGAATTAGAGAGGCTACAACTTGTATGGAAGAAAGCCATAGACAACCACGATTAACTTGCAATTTATGAGAGGTAGGAATGACAATAAAGGTAGTATAGACAACTCTATTAGAAAGAGTGACAGGAAGAGTGATAGAACCTTGAGGATGATAAATAAAACCATTACAAGCTTGAATCCACATACTAGAAGTGCCATAGGTATCTTTATGCAACCCTCTATTATAAAGATGCTATTCAATGATTACATATGAAGAAGGATCAATTAGAACACCATAGGATGGAATATGAGCAACCCTAATAGTAATGTAAAGAGGACCATTAGGATCCTTAAACATTTTAGATTGACTAAAGGTGATAGGAGGTATTTTTTAGGTTTAGGTGGAGGTGAAATTGGAGTTGAGGTAGAGACTCAATATGATTAACCACATGATTAGCTTCTTCTATCTTAACATGATAACCAATATTATTACCAGAAGAAGAAGGTTGATTAGTGACATTTGTTGAATGTGAAGGAAAATAATTATTGTAAATTTGCAAATTTTGATTAGGATGTGTAACAAATTTATCCATACTATTCACCTCAGCATCAATAGATATAACATTAGAATCAATAAGGTCTTGAATATCATTCTTCAAAGCATAGCACCTTTGACTATCATGACCTAGTTGATGATGGTATTGACAAAAAGAATTTGAATCAAATGACTTAGGTATTGGTTTTGTAGTGTCAATAGGATGGATATGAGGAAGCTTAATAATTCCAACATAAATCAATTTAGTCATCATATCAAGTAAAGGTTTACATAATTGAGTGTATTTACAATAAGGATGATATATAAAGTAAAAAATAGTAATACCTTTAGGTGTAGTAGCTATTAGAGTAACAAAGTATTTTCTTATTAATTAAATCATATTGATTTAATTATTAAGTCACTTATTAGCTCTAGTTTACTTAAGCTAAACTTTAGGCATATAATAATTAATTCTTTTATTTATTATTATCATGCAACCTAGGCTTGTTTTGATCAAGTAAAAATAGGTTTTAAAGGACCTAAAATCGTGAACAAAGTATCATAGAAACAAGAGTAGAGAAGCTCGAGAAATAGAAGGCCTCAAATCCTTTAAAAAAAAGGAACAGACTAGAAAAGATAAAAACAAGAGGCTAGAATACATCTATACATGAAAAAATAGCAAAAGGAAAGCAAAAAGACTGCCCCAGGACAACTGCAGTGTCTTCAAGATGGTTTGCCAATATGTTCATATTTTCAGCAAAGGCTTTCTATCATCCAACTTTTTTGCTTCCACACCCTCATTCTTATTGGAATTAGCCCATGTTCACTTGCTCAGACCCTGGTCCTCTTTCATATCCTTAGCATCTTGGCCTTTACCATGTTCTAGCTTGTTCAAAAGAGTGTTAAAGTTGTCAACCATGGTCTTCAAAATAGTGCAGTTTTGATTAGCCAATTTCTTAACCATTTTCTCCAAGTTGCCCACTCTGATATCCAGACCATTCACCCTTTTCTGAAGGTCTTTTCCCAGCTGATCTAAATTTATGTTCTTGGCTCTTCAAGTGGTAGAACCCATTTCATCAAATTCTTTACCTCTTTAGCTTTTCCTATAACCTTAGAAAGTCTATCAATGTGATGACCCAACATTCTCTTCCCCCTAGCTGTCCTGCTGAGTTGATCAAAATCCCTCAAGATGTCCTACATTTTCTACTTTAGGTTTCCTATATCCTTTATCATAATCCTTGGGTTACTGAAGATTCCCTTCAGAAAACCCTAGTCTTCCTCATCCTTTTTATGAACAAGGTAATCCCCATGCCCCCCCAGTTTGTTCCTATCCATCTCAACCTCCTTAAGCTCTTGATCCACATCCAAATCCTAATCCAACCTTTTTTTCCTCTTTCTCTCCATCCTCTTAATTAGTATTTCATCATCATAGGGGATAGAATCCCTTTCCACTTTCTTCCCCTTATTTCTTGATACCTTGCTCGATGTTCCTCTCTTCTGAATACCCTCTTCCTGTTCCTCTTCAAAATCAATGTCTTGTTCAAAATCAATCTCCTTATCCTTCCTTTTCTTCCTAGATGAGCTACCAATATCATATTTCTTCCTCTTCTTTATCTCAACCTCAAAAATCTCATTCTTTGTGTCCTCATCAAATTCCTCCTCTAGTTCGCTTCCCTCTGTCTCACAATCTAAAGATTTATTGCTCCAGTGGGGTCTTTCCACTTTTTTAGATTCCAGAAGGTTCGTAACTAGCACCATTAATCCCTCATGACAAGCATGATCACCCTTAGGATCATTTTGAATGGCTAAAATAGTGTTACCCAAAGATTTTCTGAGGTAGAAAGGTAAATTTAGCCTAACGCTATGCCTAAAATGGTTAACCAACATAAAATGGTGTCCATTTATCTTAGTGAAGCGGACATCTAAAGTAAGATACTCAATCACCACAAACATAAAAAATCTCCATGGGTGAGAAATGGAGCCAAGGTTAAAGTATGAATTACCAATTTTCACTAGCCTTTGTGCTCCTTAGTCGTATCAGCAAATTCTTCAACTGCCCAATCTAAAAGCTTCTTGTCCTAGTAGAAATTAATACCCTATGTGTCAAGACCCGTTGCTTCAGCAATAATATCTTCAAAAACCTCCATCCTCTGATCACCCACTAATATACTTCTACCTTTCCAAGTTTTGATGAATTGTTGGGTAATGACAAGGTTACTACCTTTCAGTTTCTCCATAAACTTTGTAAAATTCCCTTCTTCCAAAATATTCCAAATCTCACTCTTCTTCTTCCATTCTTTGTAGCTCACCAGTTCAATTCTCTTTCTCCTTCCTCCCATCTCCTTTACACTAAAAAAGGGCTCTCACTCCTCAAAAACACCCACTGCAATTAAAGATCATAGTCAAAATCGTAGCTAAGGATTTTAGTGGGAAAAAAGATCCACAATCTATGTGGTAATGAATGACAATACACTGTCCATCTCATAATAACTCACCACTTCCCAATCCTTCCCATATCATTATTAATCCTTGATGACATATTCATCATTAAAGAAACTTTTTTGTTTACTTCTAGCTTTATCATGCTCAATCAATAAAAGCCCCTTGATAGGAATAACATCACTTTGATTCCAAATTAACTTTTCATCCCTTTTGCAAGCCACGTTAGCAACCCAATCAGTAACTTGATTGATTTCTCTATAATTGTGAGTGACTACACAATTTTCAAAGGAATTGATAAGATCAATGGCCTTGCTTATAATATTATTAATAGTCCAAGAATGATTAGTAACTTTATTAAGGCAATTTATTATATTAAGGGAGTCACCCTCAAGCTAGATCTTATTCAAATTCAAACTTTTAGCATAGCTAAGACCATAAAGGGTCACACTTGCTTTCACCACATGATTGGTTTGAACCCCAATAGGAATGGCCATCCCACCCAATCTGTCCCCATTCATATTCCTAATGATGGCACCAAAGCCCCCTATTCTTGGGTTGCCCTTTGAGGCCCCATCAAAGTTAATCTTACACCAATCCTTAGGAGGAAAATCCCATCTTGACAAATCCCTAAGGTTAGGACCATTTTGAGCAAGAATAAGACCATCCAAATCCCAATTCTGAAACACTAATTCTTCCCAAGCAACCTATGCTTGTTATGTATTAGGGTTTTGATCTTTTATAAGGATTGATCTCTTTGTAATTCATTCATTCACTTTTGATTATAGAAATCTCTTTTCTTTGCTCATCAAGAATATCTCATCTATGGATCTGGGAACTCCAACCTCCATAGCTTTTGCTTCTCTCTTTATGTGATAGGTGTTTGCATGCAAGTGATTCTTGGGAGCTTTGGGGTTGATCTTTCATCAGCTTCAATAGTAGCCACTTAATCAACAACTATGTTGGTTGACTTGATTTTTTTGAAGTTGTTGGGTTTGGAAAAAATTGTTTGAATGGCTGGAAGCATCATTTTTATCACTAGTATAATCGATCATCAAAGTAGAGCTCTTGAGTTGACTCACTTATAACTACTAATGGTGAAGCACTGCGCAAAGATTTTTTTTTTAAATGGTATATGTGATAAGGAGGATCTTATTTCTAATGGCTTTAAATTAGAAATAAAGATACATTGAATATCATGATCATACATAGGATAAGATATTTAAGCATACAAGTATTTAAATCTACGAATAAAATCAACAAAATTTTCTTTAACATTTTGTTTCCAATGCATTAAACCAGTCAAATAAATTTGTGGACCAATATTATTTTGAAATTGTTGAATCAAAGCATTTGTAAGTGTTTGAAAATAATTAATAGAATAGGGGGTAAAGAGAAACATCATTGCAAGGCTTGTTGGCTAAATATTTTTTAAGCCACTATAACCACAACTTACAAAATGGGAACTTTTGGCAACGATGTAGTGAGACAAGTCTCTCCTCTCAGCAATAGGGGAGGCTCCCTTCTTATCGTAGGTAGCTACAATAGAAACCTAAGTGGAAATAACAAATGGGTGATTCATAAGATCAATTCTTGATCTTTTAGGAATGATCTTAATACTAATAACAATTATTTGTAGTTAATTGATAATGGCTTCCGCTTCCTGCTCTTGAAAATTTTCAAACTCCAGTGTGCGCGCTACAGCTTTTACTGCATCTACCTCTATGTTTGACGCTGTAGAATTACCCCCACTACCTTCAAGGCTTGTTTTGGCAGGTGAATCTGTTGCGGGGGGGGGGGGGGGGGGGGGGTAGGGCTTCCCTCACGCCTGTTGCTGCTATAGCTGGAGCTAGTTCTACTTTTGACGATGTTTATGTTCTTATTGATTCGTCCCCACCCTTTGCCTCTGCAGGTATTACTATTGGTCCTCAGGGTTGGGCTTCCTCATTCACTAATGTGGTTGCCTTTGAGGTTGGGTTGTACAATCCTCTTGTGGGTTGCCATTTTGGGCCTTCTCATTCTCTTATGGCCTCTCCAATGAGTGTCTCCAGCCCTGCTAGAGTTGTTCTATACCAAAGCATTGACAATGAAATCTTTTTTACAGTAAAGGAGTTCTCTTCCCTAGCTACTATCTTTCGATTCTAAGGTTTTTGGCCCTCTTGTTTTGCTCTTCATGCTTGGATCACCGAGCACTGGGAGCCACTCCTAGACATTAACATTCAGATCTTCCCAATTGCTAAGGGTTTCTTCATTGTTAAGTTTGCATCTGTTGAGGACCAGAAGACTATTCTGTCTAGTTCTTTCTCTTGGCAAGGTCATTTCCCTCTCATGGCCAAACCATGGCATATTGACTTTGACCCACAGATGGAGTCCTTCAACAAGGTTCCTATTTGGGTTAGGCTTCCCAACCTCCCTATGCATCTCTAGCTTGACTCTATCTTGGAATCTATGGGGAATGTTATTGGTAACTTTTTGTTTGTGGACTCGGCTACCTCTGATATTCTCCATTCGACATGTGCTCACATCCTTGTTGAGCTAGATGTCTTAAAGGGCCTCCCTTAGCATATTTTCTTGGGCTCTTCGCGAGGTTCCTAGACTCTAAGATTGGATTACAAAGGTATCCCCTTTCGTTGCAAGAAGTGTCATTTGACTAGTCACCTGGCTACTCACTGCTTTTGAGTGAAGAACAAGCTCAGGTGACCTCCTTCCTGGTGGCATGGGGTCTCCTCCGAGCACTATATGGTGCATGAGTCTGATCCTAAGGATGGCTCTTCCCTTGAGTCTATTCCTGAGGATGGTTCCTCCCTTGTGGATAGTTCTTTGGTTGCTACTTCTTCGGGGACTTTGGATGTTGTGGATATATGGCCTTCAAGTCTGGATCTTGTACCTTCTCCTGTCCCTAATTTGACTAATTCGCCTGGTCCTAGTGGGGGCCTGTCTTCTTCGGCTTCCCCTAGGGAGATTGTTCTATTGAGTGCTTCTACTTCTCCTTGCCTCCTCTCTACTTCTTCTAAGGACTGGCTTGGTGAGGCAGCAAGAGTGGAGGAGGGATGGATTGCAGTAAAAAGAAAGAAATCTAAGCCATCTCTTTCTCCACTAGATATGATTCTTAGGTCTAGCAAGGGAGTCTCTAAATCAAAGGGCAAATCGTGAGATCCCTTGTGGCACTTGGTTTTAGGTAATGGAGCCCATTGTTGGTTTATTTGGCTCTCTTTTTTTGGTGATAGGTTTTGTCACCATGGTTAACTCCTTTCCTAGAGGGTAACCGGTTCTGTCTTTGGTTTTGTGCTTATTGTATATCCTAAGATTTGTACAGGGTTTTAGGCTCCCTTCAAAACTTGTTTTCCTTAATCAAAAACAATTATTTGTAGTTTAAAAAAAAGAATCTACTGCTACAGTAATACCAGTGACTTAAGAATTGGCATAAAAATAACTTTAAGGCAATAATTATAACTTAACTTATGTGATTGATAGCAAGAACCCAAAGTCTCCTACAAGAAATCTTATTGAAAAAAAAGGATGAATGACTAAAAAAGCTCAAATTCTTTGCTCAACTATTTAGATATGAAATTATATACGAAGAAGTAAAGCTTAAAGTCTTTAAATCTTAGCACTTGTAACCACTCTCAAACTATATCAATCTTGATTCTTAAAGCTCAAAGTCTTTCAAAACCAACACTAAATTCTCAAATGCTTCACAAGGGAAGAAGTAACAAAGATGAATCAATCAACGCAATGTAAGAGACAAAGATTGAGTCAAGGAAGGTATCACAACACAAAGTTTGGGAAAACTTGCTTCTTTATTCACTTCAAAGATTTGCAACAAGAAATACAAAGCCTTCTAGTCACAAGCCTAGCCTTCTCCTATAATAAAAGATGATTATTTACAATGAACTCTATCCTTTATATAGGAAAAATGAAGAGAGAAAGGTGGAGGAAAAAGTGGAACAACCTCAACCAACTTGACTTATTCTGTAACAAACTTCTAACTAACTAACTTGACTTATTCAAAGTTGCATGCCTAATGTGATTGCAACTTCATTACATGTTACAACTTTGCACATGATCTTGTTTTTCCATTACATGTAATATGTCAATTACAAATCCATGATACGTGATGAAAATAATCCAAGTGCCTAACAAGACACAACTTTTATTACATCATCATTTTTTTGTCTTCGTGTTGCTATAGGAAGCTGAATGGTTGACATGCTTGAGTTTGGTGGAAGCTCTTGAACTGGAACATCAACTCGCATCCTTACTTGCTCTATAGTGTAATGGTGATTGTCTCTTGAAAAACACATTTATTTCTTTTCATCTCTATTTTAAAAACATTTTATGCATTTGATCATTCCCTCACCTCATTGTAAGCTCCATTATATGATCAATTTTGCTTCACGTTCCTCTTTCTTCTTTGCATGTCTAGGGTTATACATGTTGTCGTTATTGAGTTTCCAAAAAAAAAATGTATGTTCTTTCAAGCATAGATGGGTCTATTTCTCATTGTTGATGTGTAAAAACATGGATTTGGGCAAATTATGAATAGGGAAAGTGTATCGGATGACTAATGACAGAAAATGAACAACTGGGTTAAGCCCATAATGGCTAAAAAATGAGTAGAAATATCAAATATGGTTTTTTTTGGGTGCATTACACATGTGGAAAAAAAGCTTTAAAATGTGTAAACAAGGAGTAAAACATAGAATTATTTTAATAGGTGTAAGTCATACCATGTATTCGTCAAGCATGTAGGAAATTATTTTCAACATAGGGCAGACCATATGAAGGTTCATGGAATGCATATTGGTGGGACTTGCACTTGCATTCTTATGAGGGGAAAAGAGGGACTTTCTTCCATATTAGAATGGGATTTTATCCCTGACTACATATGGAAGTAAGTGAGACTTTGCATATGCAACTTATAGAAGTAGACAAAAGAATAGAAGAAACAACTTGACATATACAAACCAAATGCAAAGCTAAAAATGAAAATCATGAGACTTGCATACGCGACATAACAAATATATACAAAAAAACCTTATGAAAAATAACAAGGAATCATATCCTTTTATCAAGAGGCAAGAGAAGAAGTTATTTTAAACACTTGTAAGAAATATTAAAATACAATCAAAGAGATTTATTGGATTTAGAAATATTGCAAGATGAAGTGTCAAACAAACTTCAAATCTTGACTCGATCCTTACAATAGATGAGTCAAAATCCATAGCTTGCCAAGTGTAGGAAGTTAGAGCAAAAGATTGCATCATTTTAGCAATCGTTTTGACCAAGCAATGTGCAACATGCAAAGAATTTGAAAAATGGCATCCAAAGCATTTCAAGTGATTTAAAAGACTTGAATGCAAGGTAGGAAGGATGGGAAATGATTTCAAACTTACCTTTATCCAAACACTTGTTGTTTTAATGGTGCAAATTACCCAAAACTAGGACAATTTTTAGCAAAAAATGTACCTTATAAGGGTTGATAAATGAAGAAAACTCTCAACAAACTCCCTTTTTGAGTAGCCCAATGTGTTCTTTGGATGATTTTAGGCAAAAATGACCTATAAATCATCACAAACGACCAACAAATTCTTCAGATATGAGTATTTGAAGGTAGGAAAACTTGGTTTTGGAGAAAAAAAAAGCCCCAAAAAATGAAGTTTTGAGAGCCAAATAATCACCACTTTGAGGTTTTTGAAGAAAAACACACTTTTTGGTTGCATCTACATTTTCAAAACATATGCAATGGTTGGAAAAATTGCAACTTTGGATTTTAATGAACTACAAGCCATAAAAATGAGTTTTTAGAAGTCATTTGCATGCTTAAATAATATGCAAATGTGTCTAAAATTGCCATTGTTTCTTAAACACATTTTTTGAAGTGAAAACATGTTTAAAACTACATGTTATTGCATGAAAAATCACCACTTATGATCTTTACGTGAAAAAAAAGGTTTCTCAATGATATACATGTTCTTTTAGCATTTAAAACACATGTAATGGGGTCAAAATTTGCCACTTCTAATTTTGGCTTATAGAAATGGGTTTTCTTTTACCAAAAACATATGCAATAAGGCCAAAAAAATACCACTTTTGGTTTACTGAAATGAGAACTCAGTTAAAACATGTATTTGCATGTTGAAATAACATGTAAATTGATCTTGAAAGTCCACTTAAGTGGAAATTCTAAGAATACATATGTAATAGGTTTGAAAAACTCTATTTAAATCAAAACAGTAAATTGAACTTATATTTACAACAAGGTGTGTGAACTTATATGTACAACAAGGTGTGTAAATGGATTCAAAATCTCCACTTATATTGATTAAATAAGTTATAAATATGCAAAAGCATATTAAAAACCCATTATACACATTAAAATGTGTTATTGCATATAAAAAGTCTATTTAATTTAATGCTAGGACTTATTATTTACTGGGAATGGACTTTCATGAAGTACTTTGCATTTGGAGGTATGCAATATGTAATAAAAATCCCACTTTTATCCACTTAAGTTGTCTCATGTATTTATATTTAATATCTAACTATAGTTTTTAATAAAGTAACATGAAAAATAATCTTGAAATAGACTATTTTCATTAAACATGAAAAAAAAAACTATGGTCAAATCAACTCTGAATGAGTTGAAATTTTAAAATGGACCACAAAAATCTACTTTAAATATTAAATATAATTTAATATCATGCAATTACCATAAAAAACCCACTTTTATGAGGTTTTTAATAAAAATATGCAATTGACTTGAAAAACCCCACTTTTTCCCTTATAACTTGAGCTAGACAACTCCGATTTGGACCTACATTAGCTTGAATCGACAGAATTCCAAGATCTATTAACCTAAGGGAAAAAAATATGTTTACAACATTAAAAAACAAAGAAAAGACGTGAAATTTTACCAAAAATTGAGTGTTTGCAGTGTAAGAAGAAAAACTCTTACTAACAAACAATTGGGGATAATCTTGATGAAAACCTTCAATAAAGCACATAGACAAGACTGCTCAAAGAACAATTAAGAGATAATGAATTATTTTCATGATGCCTCATCAATGCATTAAAACAAAGAGGATGCACCTATAGATCCATGAGAAAATTGTGTAGGGTTGCCCGAATTTTGTGAAGCCAAAATTGAGGACAACAACTGGCTCTAATTGGGGAACATACCTCATTTGTTCTTAGAAACAATGAGGGATGTAGAATCTAGACCTCTAAGTGTCTTTATCTATTCCATTCGGGTATAGAGTCAGGTGACCACACACAAAAAGACTCAAACACGACTAATGTGGAGCAAACCTAGTTTAAAACAAACTTATGCAAGAACATTTATTAAAAACAAAGAAAAAAATACCTACCTAATTAAAACTAGCCAACAATGTGACTTTTAGATGAAACCATTTACTTGTTCAACAAAATAGCTGCCTTTTTTTAGCAGCTTATAATACCTAGCACATTCATAAGCAACTTCATATAGATGGAGCACGAACAACTAAAGCAATGATGTCAATGCTTGATGACAAACAAATTCACCTTTTTAAGATGAATTCCAATGTATTATTGCTCCAAGATAGGTACATGAATTCAAAGAGCTCTTGTTGAACCGAACATGCTTCTTTGGCTTCTTCTTCAATTTTATCTTTATGTTCAAGTACATGTGGAATATCTAGATTTTTGTTGGCCTCCAACCAAGCTAGATGTCAGATTGGACATCCCCTTGATTGAACAAAATCTGGACTCTTCTTGCCAACTACAACTTGCTTGACTGGTTCATGAATCGCTTGTACCTTAGGTTGATTGGGAAAACCATGCTTATGTGTTTCTAGTAATGGTGTGACTACATTGCACACTTCAACATATTTCTCACAAACTTCTAACTCAGGAATGTCTTTATTGTGAGTGAGAAATTCCTTTTCAAGTTGCGAGGTGTAATACCCCTCAATTGGCACATTAGTATTCTGAACTAATTTCAATGCCTCAATCTTACAAAATCTATTTGTTGATCAAATTTAAGTCCTATTGTACTAGGCATTTATGGTTCTAATCATCTCTACTTGACCTAAGTGTTGAATGCAAAAAATCACTAATCTGTATTAATCGCATACTTTATTTAATTCCTAAATATTGATTAAAATTAGCTAAATTAACCTCCCAATTGAATTAATTTAATTATAAGTCCTAAGTACTTTAATTAAATTAAATCCACCCTCTTTAGCTAATACACATAAAAAATGAATTAAAATACATTGATTTAATATACATATCATAAGTGTTGAAACTAATTATTTAATTAATTAGAATATTCTATTATGATGTCATTTTTGAATGGATCAATATTCTTTCCTAATTTATCTCATATGGAAAAGGAATTAAATATATTGTTTAAATCAAATATGCTCATCATAATTGTTGAAACTAATTATTTAATTAGTTAGAAAAATAATTATGAGCACATATTTGAATGCATCAATGTTATCTCCTATTTCATCTCATTCAACTCCATCAAAAATGGAGGACTCAATCTCACATTCAATCTAAATTGTACACTCAATTTAATCTTGACCATTGACCGAGTCCAAGATTCTACAAAAAGAGACCCTCAACCTCTCATTTGGAAGCATGTACATGAAGAGTATCGAATCACTATTGGATTGATCACTCAAGTGCTTTGCATTCGAATCTCTTTTGCTTTATATGCTCGTCATTTAAACTAAAATGCATTCATTAAGCTTGACTTGCTTTTCGTTGTTATTAGATTAATTTGAAAATCATCTAGATTAATTCATAATCTTTGCATTTGTAAAACATAAAAAACATAGACTAGATTGCATTTGCATTCATAAATCCTTCATACTGGTTTGGTTTCATTACTTAACTCTCAATTTTGAGAGTGAATAATAAAACCTTGTCTAGTTAGAAGGCAACAGATCACTTTATGCAAGCATACCAAATGAATAATCTCATATTCATTTTGGGATGTTACTAACAAATAATGATCATGTTGAAGTGTGTGTGAAATTAGAGGTCCATATTTAACACTCACATTAATGACGCCTAGTGCAGGGCAAAAAAATCAATTTTTTGGCCTCATTTTTTTTTTTTGACATTCTACATTTTTTTGTCTGTAGATAACAGCAAATCCTCGCACAATAGGAAGCTTTCTCACATGAGAAAACTAAAAGTTCACACCACTTCTATACTTCCTCGCATGGTAACTCATATGCTCACGCGGTGAAAGTAATTTCTTACACGACACAAAGAGAATCATCAGGCAACAAGCTACAAAGTCTCATGTGAGACTTGACATCAAAATAGAGAAAATCTCATTTTTGAGATTGTTATTCGTGATGTCATTTGTAAGTCATTTTGGGATGTTAACACTATTTGAGCTATGTTGAGCTTTTCTTTGTTTGTTTTGCTTTTTCTTTATCATTCCCCTTTGAGCAACTCGAGGATGTCTATTTTGACTAAAGAAGCAAGGACTGGGGGCATGATCTTTTCTTTGTTTTTTGCTTGATGGTTTAGTTCCAATTGAAGGATTTGAGCAATACACAATACAAATCCATGAAGCCCTCAAATACTTGTATGTAAAAAACCTATCAAAGAAGAAAAAGACAAGAGGAGACAAGGATTTGCTCTAAAAAATATGCAAATGTATTCTCATAAAAAAAAAAGGATACAAGATAATTACAAATGATCTATCCTTATAGTTGGAGATCGAAACCCAAAAATGGTAACCTAAAAGGTAAATGCTATTTAATAATTACTAAATAATTATTAAATGAGAATGCAAAAGTGCATAAAGAAAAATCTTAAGAAGGGAGAAAAGGTAATTTAATTAACCTTTTTCTCTAACACCCCCCTTAAGATGAGCAATAATGTAGTTACAAACAATGCAGAAAGAGCAAGGAAACTACAATGCAATGTTGAAAGCAAACTTGGGTCCCGGTAACAAGGCCTTATAAGGTACCCAATCACAACCAAATCTCTATGAAATGGAGAAATAGATAAAACCTAGTGGGAAAAACTCTACTCCAAAAAGAGATAATTTAAAACCTAGTGAAGGACTACAGAAGCCTCTAATTAGAGAATTATTCCAGAAAATAGGAATAAAGAGCAATCATGAAGAAGTCACAAAATCTATCAAAAAGAAACTCTTGATCTGTAGAACCTCCTCTGAAATAGAACCTGATCATGTAGAGAAGACTATAATCTGCATCAAATAAGGAGGCACACAAAGGCAAACAACTAAACTCAAAGATACAGATGGCATGAAACACCAAAGCCTAAAGAGTTGATCAACCAAAAAAAGGAAGAATGAGAAACAAAAAAAGAACCCCCCCTAATGCTGACAAGGGTGAGGTGATAGGAAACTGAGAAAGTGGGCCAATAACTCCTGCAAAATAGAAAGAACCAAGAACATTGAGAGTGAGGAAGAGGTACAGACACCTATAAAAGCACATGCCATCGACACATCATGGGGCTAATGTCATGGAAGTGACACTCACTTGACAAAGGAAGAGGGCACTAAAAGGAAAACAACTACTTCCCCATGGCAATTTATAATGTAGTGTGAGTACAATAAGTCACAATGATGAGAAAGATTTTGAAATGCAAGGAGAGACACTTTATCTCAGTGTGTTTGAATAAATGTTATTACAAATGATATCAACAATGATAAGAAAGGGCAAAGAGCTGTTACAATAGATAGTACAACCCATAAGAATAAATCCCATGCCACGAGAACTATCCCTAGACCTGAAACACCCAAGATATACACCATAGTACAATAATGCAAAAACCATAATAGAAAGATCTTGGAGTAGAATCTAGAAGAAAAACTAGCATTTCTGGAAAGAGAATTGAAGGATCTTTCCAAAAATATAATGTTTTCAAAAAATGGAGTTGGGGTGCTCAAGATATGTCCTCTAGAGTGAAAAATAGAATACATATCTTTGACTGCCCAAACAGGCAACCAAACTGCATTAAAACCTAAAAAATCCTACGCCATTGTCTTTGTCTTTGAACCATCTTTTTGGTACTTTTTTCATAATTAAAAAATACACTCGTATGCTTGAGATATCACAAAAAAATTGACAGGTCCCTCAAAAATGCAAGAATTTTTTATTTTTTTTACAAAGCAATCACCACTCAAAGTGGCAGTAGTGGGGTGGAGGGTTAGAGCTGCTAGCAAAGCCACTAAGCGTGTTGCTAGCGGTAACTACAATGGAGGCATAGTGGTTATGTACTACAACAGGATTAAAAACTACTTTTTTCATATATTTTTAATGATTTTTTTTTAAAATATGCCTTAGAGTGCATGTAGGATGGCATATGGCCTACTAGGCAAAATTTTATTGCCTCCCAGATCAACATTGTCCAAAATGGATGAACTTTATATGAAAATGGGGGTTTTAACGCCTTCTGAGTCCAACTATGAGGTCAGTTTGGCCTTAAAGTGCTTTGAATTTCAGAGACCCTGCTATTTTCACAAGAAATGTCTGAAAAAACTCTAGCTATGATATGTCAAACCCTCGTTCTCCTTTTTTTCCAAATACCAAATAAGCTACAATAGATCTGGCTTTGATACCATGAAGGATTTGAGCAATACACAATACAAATCCATAAAGTCCTCAAATACTTGCATGTGGAAAACCTGTCACAGAGAAGAAAAAGACAAGAGGAGGCAAGGGTTTAATCTAAAAAATATGCAAATATATTCTCAAAAAAAAGAAAAGATACAAGATAATTACAAACAATCTATCCTTACAGTATGAGATCGAAATCTGAAAAGGGTAACCTAAAAGGTACAAAGGGTAACCTATAAAGTAAATGCTATTTAATAAATACTAAATAATTATTAAATGAGAATGCAAAAGTGCATAAAACGAAATCTTAAGAAGGGAGAAAAAGTAATTTAATTAATGAAATTAAATTAACCTTTTTCTCTAACACCAATGATTTGAAGCAAACATATGAAAGGGGTTTCCACTATAAGAGCCTTTATATGATGTTGGATGGCCATGTGTACCTCAACTTATTTTATATGAACACTTTACTGAGGTTGGTTCTTCTCCTTGATTGTTTTGAGTGAATTCTCTATGCTATAGTAAAATAATGATACTCATCCTCATAAGTGAACATATGGGTCACTACAAGTATACTTAGCACAATTCTATCTTAGGTTACAAATGCAAGGGTCATTGTGGATAGAATATTTACTGATTACTTAGCATGAGAAGGATCTCTTGTATGGCTGGTGCGTTTGCACGCAAGAAACATTCTGATCATCCTAGCATTTATACTCTGATGCTTATGTTCGCTTGTTACATTAAAAGGGACAGATGTTCTGGTCATTCTGGCTTCTTGTGCCTTAATGCTTACATTTAATCCTAAAAAAACTAAGACACATATCATATTCATATTCTCATGATTGCAATGTCAGTGTGAATTGTATGAAATTCATGGGTCTAAATAAATGCTCTGTGATGATAACTATCTTATGGGTTCAATAACCATTCCTAGGGATTGCATCTAGCATGGGGTTACATTTCATACTCAAATTACATTAGGGCATAGCTCTGATTACTTCTTTACTTGTATCTTTCAACTTGAGAGGTTGTTGATTTCTTCAATGTATCACATTTCATCTTGACTGCACAAACGTTCGATTCCTTGGTCAACCTTTTTGACTTTGACGAAGCACCTATCCTAAGCAAGAAATGAGAATCCTGCATGAGATGTTAGTATATATACATTTAACATTACCATATCATTCATCAACATATTATCATGTGATGTCATAAGCTTACATCATATCTTATTCATCACATTTGCATAATAAACATCCATACCATCTATACTACATATCCATATATTATATCAAATTGCATTTATCACAATCATATAGCAACACATCTCATGTATGAACAATCATAAGAGAAAAAGTGTGACACATGAAATGGTACTAAACAAGAGTGCTCTCTCTCTCTCTCTCTCTCTCTCTCTCTCTCTCTCTCTCTCTCTCTCTCTCTCTCTCTCTCTCACACACACACACACACACACACACACACACACACACACACACATCTCCAATGGAGTCAAAATGTACATTGATACAAAAATGAGTGCTACTCAAGTATTATTGATCTCAAAGATGATACAAAATTATGTTGATACACCATACAATACATGATCAGAAATAAGATATAAGAGGGTAGACTAACTACATCCTTTTCCTTCATCCCCGGGTGGAGGAGGAGGAGGTGCATCTACTCTAGCTGGAGGGCATGCATCCTCTAATGCTCTGGTATACTTCAAACATCAAGGTACTTGCTCTATTGCCTCTAGGACTACTCCAACATAAGCTACATAATAATATGTTGCTCTCAATGTTTGTACACAAGCCTCATCATGCTACTCTCAAAGCTCCTAGATCTCTTGATCCCGCTCTACTAGGCATGTGTCCCGAACAACTATCTAGATCTACAACTCTCCCAAGTATTGCTATGTTGTCCTCACTCAATCCTTAAATCTTCTAAGGGTGTCCTAGGTTTTTGTTAGGATATCTCCACCCTATGGCTTGGGAGAAGGTTGATCTTGCATCTCCTCATCACCCACACCCTACTCTGCCTGTTGTGGAGGTTGGCCCTCCACCCTCTATCTCTGAGCATCACCTCTGATGGTACCCAAGGTTCCCATCTCTCCTCGAGCTCTTCTCTTCTTGGACCCACTACCACTAGCACCCAAATCCACTCTTATTTGTCGAGGTGGGATCAGAACCTTTGTAGTTTTTTGTCTCAAACCTTGTTGTGGTTACTAATGTGGCTATTGTGGTGCCTGAACTGGCTACATCGGTACTACCATCCCTGTTGGATCCATGAATTGAGGGAACATATGACTCACAAAATACTCTCTACACTTGAGAGTCATCCCTCCATCTATGACTGTTGCTATGCAATCCAAGTGAGTCAATGTGATACCCCACACATTGATCATAGTCCTCCCTGGGTCTAGTCTCATTGACCACCCTTTCTTCACCTCCTTGGTGAAGCGAGCGTATGCACAATACTCATGTAAAATGTTCTATGCTTGGTTGTACTGCTTCCACATGCAAGTCAATGGAAACCACTTGATGACATGTGTATATCTATATCCAATGGAGTAAAAATGTACATTGATACAAAAATGAGTGCTAATCGAGCACTATTGATCTCAAAAATGATGTTGATACACCATACAATACATGATTAGAAATAAGATAGAAGAGGGTAGAATAACTACATCCTTCTCCTTCATCCCTAGGTGGAGGAGGAGGAGGTGCATTTTCTCTAGCTAGAGGGCATGCATCCTCTGATGCTCTAGCATACTCTAAACATCGAGGCACTCGCTATGTTGCCTCTGGGACCACTCCAACATATGCTGCATAATAATATGTTGTTCTTAATGTCTGTACATAAGCCTCATCAAAGCTTGCAGATCATTTGATCCTGCTCTACTAGGCATGTGTCCTGAACAACTAGTTGGATCTACAACTCTCTCAGCTATCACTGTGTTGTCCTCTCTCGATCCTTAAATCTCTTAAGGGCATCCTAGGTTTGTGCCAAGATATCTCCACCCTATGGCTCAGAAGAAGGTTGATCCTACATCTCCTCATCACCCACACCCTACTATTCTTACTATGGAGGTTGGCCCTCCACCCTTTGTCTCTGAGTATCACCTCTTATGGTACCCAAGGTTCCCATCTCTCCTCAAGCTCTTCTCTTCTTTGACCCACTACCACTAGCACCCAGATCCACTCTCATTTGTTGAGGTGGGATCAAAACCTTTGTAGTCTATTGTCTTGGACCTTGTTATTGTGGCTACTGATGTGGCTATTGTGGTGCCTGAACAGGTTGCACCGATATTGCCATCCCTGTTGGATCTATGAATCAAGGGAAGGGATGACTCAGAAAATACTCTATACTTGAGAGTCGTCCCTCCATCTATGACTATTACTATGTAATCCAAGTGAGTCAATGTGATACCTTGCACGTCAATCATATTCCTCCATGGGTCTAGTCTCATTGACCACCCTTTCTTCACCTCCTCGGTGAAGCAGGCGTATGTGCAATACTCATGTGAAATGTCCTATGGTTGGTTGTATTGCCTCCACACGCAAGTCAATGGAAATCACTCAATAACATGTATAGAATGACCTATCAGTGGTCGAGAAGCAAGCATATAACTGAGCTATGCTCAGGCATCATCCCACGCTCTGTCTCTCACCAAGGCCGCCATATCACTGCAACCAAATCATTTAACTACACCTGCCACTTTTCAGTCTTACCCAAAGTAGTCTGGGTCATCTACCCTCTATATCTACAAATATAGGGCTTATGAGGCTATTTCTCATCCTCACATATCAACCTCATGATGGGTAGGTGCTCCCATGCCCATACCTACATAACATATACTCCTGCAGCCATAATCTTCATTTCTCTATAGATGATCTTGTGCATCTCATAGAACATATAGGCCAACATGCACTAACCCCACCCAAAATGTGTTGGTTTCTCCAACATCCTCTGCAACATCCATCCCCATCCACACTCTAAACCATGTTGACCTTTGTCAAGCATCAGGTAACATCCAAGGAAAGCTCCTAGTACCACTGTCAATCTATGGGTCGAACCATATACCTGCACTAGCTCCTCCCATGAGATAGCTTTGCCCATGATGATATCATTCTGAAATATGACCCTAAATGCCAATGTCCTCGGTTGTGGTTGTGTATCATACTCTATTTGTGGCCCATGGAATGGTATCTAGAGTATCCTACATACGTCCTCCAATGTGATGTTCATCTCTCCTAAAGGAAAATGGAAAGTGTTCATCTCTAAATGGAAACACTCAACCAAAGTAGTCAATAAATCTTGACTCACTTGCAAATCGGGGATATCACAAAGATGGGAGAGATTGAGTGTATCAATGTGTGTCAACTTGACAACATCTAGCTATTTGATCAATGCACCGATGACTGGATAGTGCAATCTGAATCCAACATTTGGAAAGTCAACCTATGAATGTGCAAACAACATAACCATGCTTAGTATCTGACATGAGTATAAATATGGATTTTCTATACTATTACAACATAAACATCCTGAAAACATGATTCAATGACTAAAAATGATGCGAAACAAATGACAAACATGGTATTTTTGACACAAAAGACCCCAAAACAGCTTAGAATCTCATGCAAGCCTTCACAACTTCGCATGAGACCTTTGACACTTGTGCATATGACCCACATCCTCACACAAGGAAACTCTACAACCTTTGCAAGAAAATAATCTCGCGCAAAGTAGAAATAATGCATAACATAAAATGAACCAATTTTAGGGTCTCTTACATGATAGATGGGTATCTCCCACATGAGGAAACCCCACCTCACACACGAGAAAGTACCCTAGTGGCATTTCTTCATGTGAGATTTCCTAAACCCTCACATGATAAATCAGGTCCTTGTGTGAGGACACCAACAACATAAACTTCAAATCATTCTAAAAGCAACAAAAATTGACAGAAACACATGAAATTTCAACTGATTAATGGTATTTAATGACTACTAACTAGAGGTCCATAGTCCACTGGTCAGTTGTGTTGCCTGGATCACTTAAATCGGTGAGTGCATGAGGACCACCATCTTCTCCTCAAAGCTCCTTCTCCAAAAAAGAAAAATGCACAAATGATTTGAAAATGACCTTTTGGACCATTATATAGGTTTTGACCTAATTTTCCAAAGTGCTCCTATGGAGGTGAAAATCACCACCTTGGCTAATTGGCCTTATTTGAACTCATTTTAGGGATCAAAATCAAAATCTAACACACTTAAATGGCTCAAAATCGCATATTAAAATTTTGAGACCGATGCGATTGAACACTTATGTAGTATATCTTTCTAATACTTTATGAATCTTGGAACTTCATCATATCAACATTTTCTCAAAATTCTCAATTTTTCATCAAAAGTCAGCCCTGGTCAAATTTGGTCAACCTTGGTTAAACTTGGTCAACCAAACCTCAAAATCACTCTGAATCAACTCCAATTTTTCTTCATGCTCTTCTAATTTGGTCTACATTCTTCTAAATCTTTGATCACATCTTTATCTTCAAATCGACTGCTTTTCATCACTATTCTGGTCTGTCATCTTTCAATTTCGCTCCCAAGAGGGTAGGATGATTACATTATCGAATCTTTCAAAACTAGCTTCAACCTAATCTAAACATAATGTCCTAATCACTAGGGGCATCTCATCACTTGTGGCATCTTTATTCCTTCTATTTGGCATCATATGCTATCTAATCTTACTTATTGATCAATTGATCAAACTCATAACAGTGTTAGTCATAGCTCGATGGACATGTATCAAGGCATTTTAACCCCAACTCTTGAGGATTAAGCCTTGTTCTAGGGATAATCCTACAACTCATGATTAGGTCTTGTTATCTTTTATGGAACAGTATTTAGGTGTTATGTCTGGACTTTGGAGGATTAAGCTTCATTCTAAAGATAATTCTAAGCTTTCCTTCAATCACTATTTAATGGACAGGTATCAAGGCATTCTAACCCTGACTCCTAAGGATTAAGCCTTACTCTAGGGATAATTCTATAAATCATGATTAATCTTGTCATCTTTTAATGGATAGGTATTAGGGCATTCTAACCCTAACTCCTAAGGATTGAGTGTTATTCTAAGAACAATCTTGTGAATTTTGACAATCTTTATTCTATAAAACCAGTATCTAGGTGTTCTATCTGGACTCTAGAGGGTTAAGCTTCTTTCTAGAGATAACCCTAAAAATATCATCAATTAATTTATGTGGAATCAATCTTGGAATCAATCTCAATTCTTGATCTATACTTCAGACTTCTGATTTCTTTGAATTAACGTGTTTCTCACAGATTTATTCAAAGAGGGACAAATGTAATACCCCTAAATTGGCACATTAGTATTCTAAACCAATTGTGGTACCTCAATATTACAACATCTATCTATTGATCAAATTTAAGTCCTATTGTACTAGGCATTTATGATTCTAATCATCTCTACTTGACCAAGTGTCGAATACAAAAATTCACTAATCTGTATTAATCACATACTTTATTTAATTCCTAGATATAGATTGAAATTAGCTAAATTAACCTCCCGATTGAATTAATTTAATTATAAATTTTAAGTACTTTAATTAAATTAAATCCACCGTCTTTATCTAATACACATAAAAAAGGAATTAAAATACATTGATTTAATTAAATATACATATCATATCATAAGTGTTGAAACTAATTATTTAACAATTAGAATATTCTATTATGATTTCATGTTTGAATGGATCAATACTCTTTCCTGATTCATCTCGTATGAAAAAGGAATTAAATATATTGATTAAATCAAATATGCTCATCATAATTGTTGAAACTAATTATTTAATTAAATAAGAAAAATAATTATGAGCACATATTTCAATGGATCAATGTTATCTCCTATTTCATCTCATTCAACTCCATAAAAAATGGAGGACTCAATCTCACATTCAATCTGAATCGTACACTCAATTTAATCTTGACTGTTGATCGAGTCCAAGATTCTATAAAAAGAGACCCCCGACCTCTCATTTGGAAGGATACACATGAAGAGTATCGAATTGCTATTGGATTGATTACTCAAGTGCTTTGCATTTGAATCTCTTTTGCTTTATATGCTCGTCATTTAAACTAAAATACATTCATTTAGATTAACTTACTTTTCATTGTTCTTAGATTAATTTGAAAATCATCTAGACTGGTTCATAATCTTTGTATTTGAAAACATCAAAAAACATAGATTAGATTGCATTTGCATTCATAAATCCTTCATACTAGTTTGGTCTAATTACTAAACTCTCAATTTTGAGAGTGAATAGTTTAACCTTGTCTAATTGGAAGACAACATACCACTTTGTGCAGGCATACCGAATAAATAATCTCATATTCATTTGGGAGGTTACTAAAAAATAATGATCATGTTGAAGTGTGTGTGGAATTAGAGGCCCATATTTAACACTCACACGGGGTAGGGCATTCATGCAAAGTGCACCCAAGTTCATGACCTTGAGGCACAAATACATCATTTTCAACTTGATAAAGACTTGCTTAAATGTCCACTTTTACGACATGCTCATTTTGAACATTGGAAGAAAAAATTTCCTTTCTCAACTTTTCATCACCAACCTTCTAAGACTCCATGAACCAAATATGAGAGTTTCCAGCTATGTCTTCTTCCTTTTCTTGAAAGAGAATAACAAGATCACTAGCTTCAGATATAGGATGTTGTCTTCCTACCTTTATTGATGGTGCCTCAATTGCAAACTTCTTCAATGGTGAAATTAGATTTTGTTGATTCCCAACAATAGAACTATGAGTAATAGTTCAAAGAGGCATCCTTTGTACATCTTCATGAGAAATGAAGAATATGCTTTGAGCTATTTATTTTTTGAGGGCAAGCAACTCATTTTATAATCTTTGCACTGCAAAATCTATCCTTGTGGTGGAAGAAAATGAAATAGAAGGAATCAAAGACCAAACTTTGTGCTAACCTTTTCATTGCAGGGTTGTTTCATGTTTGTCCTACATTTTCGCTGCCCTAACTTGTGTTTTTGCAGGAATATTTTCTTGCTAACCATATTGCTTGCAGATTTTTGTGTCAATTTTGTTTTGGAAATGAACTTGTATGCCTAAACACTCGTCTTTGAATGCATGGTTAAATGCTAAAACAATCAAATTCAATCTTGAATGCCTTAAGAGAATGGACATGTATGCTTAGGTTAGCAAACATTTTGAATTGGTGCTTAAAACAAACTCACACAATCTTGAATGCCTTAAGGGAAATTGATTTCATTTTCAACATTTTATTGATGCACACTCGCTTTACTTTCTTGTTGACGAACCCACGTTTTCGTTTACATTGGCGCCATTTCAAGTTGGAAAGAACATTGTATGGTTTAAATATGTGTGTCTTCAAGTAGATTACATAACCTAAAGTTTCATTGGGAATGAACGCGTGTCTTTTTGAACCCCAAGGCCACTTACGTATTCTCTCCCCTCGCGCCTTCGGGTGATCTTGGGTGCACAAGAAATAAGTGGTCTTGTTTTTCTTTTTAGGAGGCCTGCGTGGGGATTTCATCACCTCTTGGGATGACCTCAACTCCAGCGTTCTGGCAGAGTATAAAAATCGGGAGGTGAATCGAAAGACACCTCTCTTGGAAGCAAAATATTGTCACTCTTGGCTAAGCCCCAAAGAACTTTATACCTTTGGGAAGTGAAGGAGGAGATTTGGGTTATCGTCTCCCCCCGGCTGTGTGGCAATATTTTCTTTCATCTACAGATTTGGGCCTCACGTACCTTGCGTATATCGAGGACACCCTCTAGTTGATCCTTGTACATCCTAGTCAAAACCTTATAGGATTGTTGGTGTGTTTGACATTCTTGAGTGTTTGAAACACACTTGCCTTGTACATATTTCATTGTATATATTTTGCATCTCAAACCTAAAAATCCAAAACATCATAAAACATAAAAATCCAAAAAATTGTAAAAGTTCAAAAATCCAAAAAAATCAAAAACAATTTCAAAAACAACAAAAACAAGTCTTGGTTTAGGTTCTCTTAGTCAAGCTATCCACATCAATTCCACATCACTTTTTTCCATCAAAGTCATCACACTCATACATCTCTTGTCTTCATCATTCACAACATTCCTTGACGTCTTCATCATCTCCATTTGTCCACATCAAATCCTTATCATTCAATCTAATTCTATAATCTTCATCCTAGTCATCCTTCATCGTCATCTAGATCCAATTTCCTCCGCCAATCTCATAATGCATTCTTAATTCAATCCTCCACATCATCATCATTCTAATCCAACCCCTTGTCAAATTCATTCATTTCTAATCAATTTCTAAGTCAATCCGTTTACATATTCCTCCATAATCAATCTTCCTAATTTCATTCATTTTCCTCTAATTCAAATTTTCATCAAATATTCCACTTTGGTCATAGGAGCATTATCATTAACATTGGACTTTCATTCAAATCTCACATTCACTTGGTTAGGGTTTTTTATCAAATCAAATCAAACCCTTATCCATATCATATCCAATCAAATCAATATCAATATCAAATCAAATTCAATCAAATCAATATCAAGTCAAATCCAATTTGAATCAAGTCAAAGTCCAAAGCTCCTTGTCCTAAGTTCATATCTCGTACATCATCAAATCTTTCATCACTCTTCTTCTAACATCTATGGATTTGAATTTGCTTAATCAAATGGTTGACAATCTTCAAAGAAAATATGGAGTTCTACCTCCCGTTCAACCTACATATCAAATCCATCCTTCACACTTCATATCCAAATCCAATCCATCTCATGTTCATTATTCCTCTACCTTTGACAAGGGAAATCCACCTCATTATCCTTTAACTCCATACAATTCCATTCCTAGCCCACACGCTTCCTCAAGCACAAATGACCTTGCCACGAAAATGGAATAATTAAAGAATTATCTTTTAGCAAGTCAATAGAAAGAGGCCGCCTTCCATCCCATGTGTCCTCTTCCCCCATGTTTCGAAGATCATAGTCCTCATGTCCCATCCAACCCCAACCCTCCATGCAATGCCCTAACCATAGTTACACCTTCCCACAACCATCATCCTAATCCTCCAAAAACATCATCCCCACCTCGTAAGGGGTTTTTCACATCACTCTTGGCTAAATGTAAAGAACAAGATAAAGCAATCCAATCACCCAGAGTCATACACCCAATTCCATCTCATGACCTTCCTCCAAAGCATGACATTATAGATGCTTCTTCTCCTCTAGATCTAAGCATTTCTCCATCCCATCGTTCCCCTATCCCTCAAGATTCATTTATCCCTCCTAGTGCATCTCATGATTCCCTTCCTAATTAAGATCAAGACATTTCATGTACCGCACACATTACCGATTCCGCTCCATCTCAAGAGTTAGCCTCCATAGATCCTTCCCTTCATGCAGAAGTCCCTTCCATTTCTTCCACTAACATTCCTCCATGTCAATATCAAATCACTCTATCTCATGATCCTATTCCATCTCATGATCCATGCATTCCGCCACATGATCCTATTTCAAGTCAAGATCAAAGCACCCTTTCGTATGCCTTTCATGATCCCGTTCCATCACAAGATCCTTTTATCCCTCATGATCCCTCTTGTGATTCAAATCCTCCACATGATCCTACCCCTCATGAACCCCATGCACATGGACTCGTATCTTGTGTTGAAACGGATAAGCATCCCATTGAAGAAAACATGGCTCAAGATCTTGGTACACCTTCCACTTCTTCCAACCCCACAATTCCTCCATAGAAACCTAAAGCTTTCCATCATTCATCTTCCAAGTCCATTTTAGGACATTATATCCATATTTCCCTTCCTTCCTCACTTCCATCCATTCTAGGTCCTTATATTCCACCGCCAAACCCTTCATCCCTTCCATCCATTTTGGGTCCCTATGTACATCCATCCACTTTATCCCCTCATGCTCCAAAAGATCAAAAAAGGCACACATCCTTGACTTCCTTCCAACGTTCACAATCCATAAGCTCTCCATCTCATTTACCTTCATGCACCCCTACCATAGCCAAGGGAAGCAAATTGGATGCCACAGAAAATACAAATAAAGTCCAAAGTCCACAAAAATCCAAGGATCAACATGTCCCCTCTAAAAGACATGTTCAAGAAAACAAAAATATGATCCAAAGGAAAATCAAAAGGCCACAAAGGCTGAAAATCAAAAATGTAAAAATTTTGTGGATACCAAAGCTACTTAATGTAGCAATCAATCTCAAAGAAAGATTCCAAATGGCATCCAACCTTGCTAATCCATCCACGCTTCCATTTTCCAAATCCATTTTGGGTCCTTATATACCCAAATCCACCATTCCAAATCCATCATCTCCTTCATCTATTTTGGGTCCCTATATCCCAAAATCCAAACTTACATATCCTCCACAATTTCCTCCTTTCCATCACCCTTCAAGGTGTGTGCCAATGAAGATCTTTCCACTTCCTTCACAAGTCTTCCAACCTAGCATCCATCAACCATATCTTCCTCCCACCCATTCATAAGTCATTTTCCTCCATTCACCATCCTACCAACATCTATGATCAAATAGTAAAAATTCCTTGAAAATTAAAAAAGAACAATATCAAGGGATACCATCCATGTACATAGATGCTTGAGTCCTCCCTTCGTTTTCCTGTCATGTATCCATAGCCTTCCACTTCCACTTATCATTCCATCCATTCACTTTTCCTTCTTCCACTTGCACTCTACACTGGGGGAAAGCTCCATCCATACCAAACTTCCATGCATCTCTTCCATCCTTCCATTTACCATTCCTTATCCTTTGCCATCTTTGATCCTTTACTTTTACTTTCCTTTCATCCATCCATATACACTTTCCATATCCCTTTCATCCATCCATATACACTTTCCATATCCCTTTCTCCTTATCCATACATTATCCTACATATTTCCATCCACTTTCACATCTTTGATCTTGACATGTTATCCATATCTTGCATTCCATAGTCCTTCTCATGTTCATCCATTTTTCCATCCATACTCACACGTATTTCCATCCTTCTTTCATATGTCCTTGATCTTGGTTATCCCCTCCATTTCATCCACTTCATATCGCACATTTCATCCATACCATATCATTATTCCTCTTTCATACCCTCCCTCACATCTCCCCTCTTCATTCCCCTTTCATACCCATGCTCGTGATCCATACTAGAGGCACAATACTAAAATGTTCATACATGCTTTGGAAGAAGACATGCCTTCTTTTCCTCCATACGCTAGCCTTTGTTCCACCTTTCCATTTTCGTGCATCCTTTCCCATATATCCTCTTCCATTTTTGTATCCTTGGTATGGGGCATCACTTGGACTCCTTCGAAACATGGTCCTTGACTCCACATTTTCCAATTCCATATCATTTGGCCCCTCATATCCTTTCACTATTCCTTGCATCCACCAACATTACATTGTTTTTCCTCCATTTACCATACCTTGACCCTCCCTTGTCATTGGTTCCATTCTATTCATTCTATCTCACATTCATTTTATCCATTCTCTCACACATTCCTCTAATCAATTCATTTCTATCCATTCTATTCATTCTATATCACATTCAATCTAATTCTTCCATCCTCAATTCAATCAACTTCATTTTTCAATCAATTTTCAATTCTTCTAATCCTTTCCAATCAACTCAATCCTACTATCATCATTCTTCATCCTATCAACATCATTCTTCCAATCTCATCCACGATCATTCTTCTATCCGCCATAAAATCAAAAATCAAAAAACATACCAACTATGCCATCAATACTAATTCAATCAATCTAATCTTGCAATTTTGTATATCAATCTTTAAACAATTCATCACTTTGACCCAATCAACTGATAATCCATTGACCATATTCAAACATCATTATCATGGGATGAATCCTTCCCAATCCTTGGATGTGTGTTATGCTTAGCATTAGCTTTGCCATCCTTAATCAATCATCATCAATCAGTCCATTCATGGGTTTTCAGCTTGACTAGGGGCAAAATTTTGGTTTGCTTTTGGTTTCTTGTGCATGGTTGCTTGATTACTTGCATGCATTAGCATTTTTTGCATGTATCATGGTTTTTGCATCCTATTGTCCTAGGAATCATGGTCTTCCATATCATGGTTTCATAAGGCATACGGTTGTATTAGACCCCTATTTTCACGTACTTAACACATTGCCATCTTGGTTCCTCGTACCTCGGTGCATAGTGTTGAGTACAACATCAAACTTAAGTTGTTCACACCATTGCAACATAACTCCCTTCCATCCTCTTCCTTTCCATTTCGAGAGAACATTCGTGTTCTTCTAACCTGCATGTCCTCTAAAGCGGGCATACCCTTCCACCCTCGTCATCCTTCCTCATCCTTTCATGACTGGGGCATCATGCTATTA
Organism: Cupressus sempervirens; assembly: GCA_028749045.1. NCBI lineage: Eukaryota > Viridiplantae > Streptophyta > Pinopsida > Cupressales > Cupressaceae > Cupressus > Cupressus sempervirens. The sequence goes on from CM053785.1 coordinate 502,560,314, forward strand.
GTCTTATCCTCCTAGCCACTATATTTTATTCTTCTTTGATATAACATTACTAATGCTATATCAAAGAGGGGCAAAATGTAGACACCTAAATTTTTCCAAAACCCATTCCTAGCCAATTAAATAAATTATTTATTTAATTCCCCTACCTTAATTAAATAAATTTTACATTTATTTAATTATGTTTTCTTTTCCTTGATTTAAATAAACTAAGGTTTTATTTAAATCCTAGCTTTCCCCTTGCATTCTAACTCCTTTCACTTTAATTATGTCATTTACTTAATTAACTCCCTCCTAATCTCACTAGGAATTAAATATTACATTTAATCCTATTTGAGCACGTGGCTCCTACATTTAACCCTCACCTAACCTCACTATCCTACCTAACCCATCATGCTAAACCTGCCCACTTCCTAATCATGCTTTCTTTTCCTAATCATCCTAGCTAATCTCCTCTTAATACTAAGTGTGTTTTCACACATGTGTGAGGAATCTTCACACATGTATGAGAGATGTTCACACTTTCCTCATCCCTCATGTCTTGCATGTCTCTTGCACACTTGTCCTCTTGCATGAGAGTTAAGGTGTCTCACACATGTGTGAGAAGCCATGCCTTCTCACACCTCTTGCACAATTGTCCTCTTGCATGAGAATCAAGTTGTCTCACACATGTGTGAGAAGCCATGCTTCTCACACCTCATTGATCATGTCACCATCAAAGGTTGCTCACACATGTGTGAGCATATTGACCCCTTTGAATGGTCAAAACCCTAATCCATGTGGAGTCTACTTGTCCTCCACCTCATTGACACCTCATCGATCCTGAGAGATCCTATCCTTCCATCTTGCATTCAATCTCAACCATCCGTTGCATCCATTTTTCTATAAATGGAGAGCCCTCTCCTCATTTTCAAGGAAGCACTATCTATCTTATTGTTATGCTGCTGGACTTGTGAGCAACCACATCCCACAACAATGTGAAATCATCAATCACTTGATGGTTTCATGAGGTTTGCATAGTGATATTTTGAATGCTTTTATGCTCTTTTTTGTTTCATATTGTTTATTCACATGTTTTCTTTCATATTTTGAGGTTTTGCATGATAATGTAGGAATGTGCATTAGTTGCTTAGTGTTATTTCTTTAGTTACATTTTTATGCAACGCATCACCCACCGGACATGTGTCACGCATAGGCCAAGCGGACCGCCATGAGGACATACCATCACATGGACCAATAGCCACATCTAAGACCACCATACAACCACATAAGTGATATTTGGTTAGTCCATAAGTTTTCCACATGTCAAAAATCCGTACAACCAACTCAGTGATCGTACTGCCACGCCACCCAGACAGCTTTTTTGTTGACGTTAGCATTTTGTGAGGTTAAAATTGATGGTCATCTGATCATCAAACTAAGCATTTAATAACTATTGTGATGATCATTTGACCATCAAATTTAAGCTAGCAATTTTCTTTTCAGACCCCTCTCCAGATTACTTTTTGATTTGGCAGCCTAACTTTGCAAGCCCATAACTCAGTCATCTGGATTCTGCATCAAGTGCAATTTTTTTTAATTTTGGGTAGAATTTCCTAAAATTTTTAGTGGTGGTGTTATTTTCTAGTTTTGGTGCAAGTATTTTTTAGAAATTGCATTTTTTGGTGATTGTACCTATTCAGTCCTACATTTTGCAACTTCAAATGCTCCATACAAGCTCATCTGGATACGAAAATAGGTTTTGTTTTTTTTAAAAGTGCATTATTTTCAGTCTACTTTCTAGATCTATAGTTAGATTCTAGGTTTGTGTGGACAAAAATATCACTTTCAGAACTAGGACCTTTTCTACATTGTATTGCTTTCATTTTTTTTCAAAATTGTTGTATATCTCATCTATAGTGCTTAGCTCTAGATTTAGGCCTTAAAAGGCAGTTGTAATAGGCAAAATCAGAAGTCCACTTTGTATAGTTTGACAAGTGGCCTATTGTACATGCACTACATATAAAGTGCCAAAAGCATCTTTTCTGGGGGGTTCTTTTGATTGAGTGAAAAGGGGGGGGGTTGTGTATTGTGTTTTGTGTCTCTCTTTTGTGCTCTTTTCATTTTTGCATCATGGGTTCACCTAAATGTCCACTTCTAACTTCACGTAATTATTCTACATGGAGTAGATTAATGGAAAAAGGTTTGAGTCTTTATGTTGATGAAATAATTCCCAAACCCACTGATGCTACAACACTCATTGATTGGCAAAAACAAGACCAATAGGCTTTAGGAATTATCAGGAATTGTGTACATAGAGATCTCTTCTTCCGAATTTCCAGTTTCAAGGAATCCAAACCTGCATGGGACAAACTTAAAGCATTGTATGGTAAGGTGGATGAGGAAAAGGGATTTCAGATTGAGGGCGATCTACTTCTATTGGATCCAAAGAAATTTGACACAATTCAAGATTACATCAACAAAGCCAATGAGTATAGGGCACTACTTAAAGATTGTGGAAATCCCATGAAGGATGACAAGTTTATTCATCACATCTTGAAGAGGCTACCTTCAGAGTATGCCTCCTTTGTTTCAAGTTATAATAATCACAGGTTGACCATGGGAAGTGCTTACCAGAAGCCTACATTTGATGCATTTGCAGAGATGTTGATTGTTGAACAATCTCACTTGATAGATTTGGGACTTTTCACATCATCAAAGACCAAAGCATTGGTGGCTAGTGGTGAACACCAATCAAGTCAAGGAGGCAAAAGTTCTAGCAACAACAAGAAAAAGCAGTGGAAGAAGAAATCACAATTTGAGACACAAAAATCCTCCTCACAACAAGGCAATTATTCTTGCAACAAGAAGGGAAGTAATGCAAAGAAGGAAAAACTTTTTTGTGCATATTGCAAAAAGCCAAATCATGATGAGCATCATTACAAGACTAAAAGAATTGATGAGTTGGAAAACTTACTCAGAATGAACAAAATTCAAGTGTCAGGTACTTCCAAGGATTCAACTCCAACCTCTTCAAAGGGAAAAGGGAAAGCACTTATGGAAAATACAAGTTCTTCTTTGGAATGGATACTTGACTCAAGTGCCTCCTATCATATGGGTTCTTCAAAGGGAGACTTTTCTTCATTGAAGCAATCACAGGTACTACACATCTTCATGGGAGATGATATCAAAATGGAAATTGAAGGGAAAGGACATGTGGAAATGGAAAATGGGGAATTCAAAGATGTTCTCTACATTCCAAACCTTAGCTCCAATCTCCTCTTAGTTTACCAAATCACTCACCTTGGAGATGGTCACAAAGTTGAGTTCCTTCCAGATTTAGTGATGGTGTGCAGTCTGAAAGATGATTCATTGGTTGCAATGGGGAGAGTCAATCATGACAAGAGGCTTTATTCCTTCTCCCACTTTGTGTCTAAGTCTCCTTCTCAAGCCTTGTTAACTCACCCTAATTCACATATCAAACTATGGCATGAGTGGTTTGGTCATCTTGCCTTCTGCTATCTTTAGCAACTTTGCTCAAAACACATGGTCAAAGGTCTAGCTAACATCAACTTTTCTAAGGGTGAGTATTCCTCATGTTTAGTGGATATGCATCTCGAGGAGAAGTATGATAAAGGGAAGTCTTCTAGAGCACTAGTTGTTCTCCAGATGGTTCACATGGTTTTAGCATGACCTTTTGCAGTGACTTCAGTAAGCCAAGGCCACTACATCCTTACTTTCATTGATGACTTTTCACACTTCACATGGGTCTACTTCCTTTATCACAAGAATGAAGTGGTTGATAAGCTTCAAGCCTTTAAGATTCATGTTGAACATAAATCCAAGAAAGCCATCAAGGTTCTACGAATGGACGATGAAAGCAAATATGTGGACAAAAGACTTAGAGACTTTTGCAAACTTGAGGGAATTGATCTTCAGAATCCACCAGCATTTAGTCCACACAAGACAGATGTTGTAGCTATGAGGATTAGAACTCTTAAGACCATGGTAGGTCACATGATTAAAGCTAAGTCTCCTAATCCAACACTAGAAGTTGAAGCCATTAACAATGCCAGTCACATACTTAACAGGTCTCCTCATAATGTCTTAGATGGAAAGACACCTTTTGAGGCATGGTGCGGTAGAAAACTAGTTATGAGTCACTTCAGAGTCTTTGGTTGTCCAGCATGGGCAAACATATCTTCCAGGGGATGCAAGGCACCAACACTAAGGCCTTGTACTTTCATCGGATATGAAGATAGCTCTAAGGCTTACGGACTTATGGATCCAGAGATTCATGAGTTTTTGTGGAGAAGGATGTTCACTTTAAGGAAAGTTCACCTAGCTTATCCTCTAATCCTCTCTACACTTCACACATTGTGGAAATTGATAGTGACATTAGCGATAGTGTTTCAACAAATTCAAATATGTGGGGTTCTATCAATAGTTGCAGTGAGAGGTCACAACATCAGTATAGTCCACATGCATACATTGCCATAGTGAAAGGTCCAACAAAGCAGGGTACATGTTGTCTTCCAGCTCTAGCTTTAGTCGATGACTTCTTGGCAGACATTGCAGCTTTGTTTGTGGAGTCACACACCATAGATTTGGGAGACCGCCTTAATGATTTACATCTTCTCTTTGATGAAGATGATCCTTCTATTGTTGTTGCAAGGGCTCACTTTGACCCTCATGTCCATTCTCTACATGATCAATCTTTACAAGTTGGCGTGATTGTGGATCCTTATGTACAACAGTTGTCAGAGGTCTCTTTATTAGCTGAGGAGATAGATGGTTCATTGGAATAGGTTCAAAAAACATCCTTGCCAGATTTGCATTCATTCTTTTCAGCAATGTTGGAAGGGGCAACCATCAGCATCAGCACAAGGACACTTGAGCAAGTTTCAGGGCCACCATACATCTTCAAGATTGTACCTTTTCCATTGTTTCTTCCAAAGGGGAGGAACATCATCCAACATTCATGGACCAACTTCTTCCTTGTAGCAGCAATCACTGGTTGGCATTCTTCATTTTGGGGGGGGGGAGACTACCTTGTCTCTCTTCCTCTTCTTTTTTATGGGGGGGACATTTTCCTCTTATGAGGTCTTGTTCTTCTCATTCTTCACTATTATATACACTTGATGTATGTCATGATGGGGGGGTCTTGATTACTCCCTCCATCCATGCATCCCTTTTTGTCTCTCTCTTTTTTTTGGGGTGGGGGGTTTCCCATGAGGTTTTCACTCTCTCTCTCTCTACTTTATGAGAGATTGCATTTCATTATGTACATGGGTACCTAACATGGCCTAGTAGTTAGGACCCATTATACACTTCATCCTAGTTTTTGTAAGCTTAAGGGCATTCCCCTAAGTTGCACTTAAGGGGGGTTTTTGGTGTAAATACGTATTTACTATTTACACTTACTTAAGTTTACTTAGGTTAATACATTATTTTATTATTTATTTTGTGAGACACTTAGGAGTTTGTGTATCTTTTTGAGTTGTCATGTTGACAACACAAAAGTACACAACTCTAATTCAACACATGGTGTCTACAACACTGGAGTTTGCATCATTCAATGAGTTGTCATGTAGACAACACAGTTATTCGCACTCCCTTTTTAGCACATGTTGTCTACACACAAACCCTTGTAGGCTTATCCTTCCATCATCGCACTTACTTTTGTGCTTAAGGGAGGATAACCCATATCTGGTGGACATGTGCCTGGTAGTATGACTTATCATGTAGTTGATTCTTAGGCATTCTAGATGTATCTTAGAGGCCTTTATATACAGGAACTCCTAGTGTACTTTCATGCATATTGAATTGAATACATTATTATTCTGATCATACTCCTTTCTAGTCTACAGTTGTGCTTGTGTTTGAGTTCTTAGTTCTTGGGTGAATTTTTCCCTAAGGCAAATTCTTTCAAATATTTACAATAAAAAAGGACACGAGTATGCTTCAAACAAAAGTGTGAGGCTCTTGAATGTGCATTGTATCCCTAGTAGAGTTTCCAAAAACTATTGGCTAAATATTTTGTAAGCCACTATAACCACAACTTACAAAATGGGAACTTTAGGAAACAATGTAGTGAGACAACTCTCTCCTCTTAGCAATAGGGGAGGCTCCCTTCTTATCGCAGGTGGCTACAATAGAAATCTAATAGGAAATAACAAATGGTTGATTTACGAGATCAATTCCTCTTCTTTTAGGAATGATCTTAATACTAACAACAACTATTTGTAGTTTAACAAAAGGAATCTATTACTACGGTACTACCAGTGACTTAAGAATTGACATAAGAACAATCTTAAGGCATTAGTTATAACTTAACTTATGCAATTGATAGTAAGAACCCAAAGTTTCCTACAAGAAATATTCTTGAAACAAAAGGATGAACAATTAACAAAGCTCAAAGTCTTTGGTCAACTACACAGATATGAAATTATATGCAAAGAAGTAAAGCTCAAAGTCCTTAAATCTTAGTACTTGTGGCCACTATCAAACTATATCAAACTTGTTTCTGAAAGCTCAAAGTCTTTCAAAAGCAACAGTAAGTTCTTGAATGCTTCACAACTAAAGAAGTAACAAAGATGAATCAATCAATACAGTGTAAGAGACAAAGATTAACTTCCAAGTATCGCAACGCAAAGTTTGGGACAAGCTTTCTTCTTTATTCACATCAAAGATTTGCAAAAAGAAATACAAAGCCTTCTAGTCACGAGCCCAACCTTCTCCTATAAAGAAAAGATGATTATGTACAATAAACTCTCTCCTTTATATAGGAAAAATGAAGAGAGAAAGGTGGAGGAGAAAGTGGAACAACCTCAATTACCTTTACTTATTCTATAACAAACTTCTAACTAACTAATTTGACTTACTTAAAGTTGCACACCTAATGTGATTGCAACTTGATTAGATGTTACAACTTTGCACGTGATACTATCACATGCAATTACATCTTGTTTTTCCATTACATTTTATATGTCAATTACAAATACATGATACATTATGAAATAACCCAAGTGCCTAACAAACATGACTTTTATTACATCATCATTTTTTTGTCTTCATGTCGCTATAGGATGTTGAATGGTTGATGTGGTTGGGTGTGCTGGAAACTCTTAAACTGGAACATGAACTTGCATCCTTGCTTGCCCTGTAGTGTAATGGTGACTGTCTCTTGAAAAACACATTTGTTTCTTTTCATTCCATCTTGAAAACATTTTATGCATTCAATTAGTACCTCATCTCATTGTAAGCTCCATTGTATGATTGCTTTTGCTTCATTCCTCTTTCTTCTTTGCATGCTTGGGGTTATACATGTTGTCGTTATTGAGTTTTCGAAAAAAAAAAGAGTATGTTCTTTCAAGCACAGATGTGTCCATTTCTCACTTTTGATGTGTAAAACCATGGGTTTGGACAAAGTATGAATAGGGAAAGTGTATGGGATGATTGTTGGAAAAAAATGAGCAAATGGATTAAGCTTAGAATGGCTCAAAAATGAGTAGAAAAGCCAAATACAGGTTTTTATAGGTGCATTATAGATGTGAAAAACAACCTTTAAAATGTGTAAATAAGGAGTAAAACATAGTGGAATTGAAACATAACATGCTTTTATAGGTGTAAGTCATACTATGTATCAAACAAGCATGTGGGAAATCCTTTTTCAACCATAGGGAAGCCATATGGAGTTTCATGGAATGCATATTGGTGGGACTCACACTTGCATTCTCATGAGGGGAAAAGAGGAACTTGCTTCCATATTAGAACAAGATTTTATCCCCAACTGCATATGCAAGTAAGTGAGACTTTGCATATGCAACTTAGAGAAGTAGACAAAAGAACAGAAGAAGCAACTTGATAGATACAAAACAAATGCAAACCTAAAAATGCAAATGATGAGACTTGCATACACAACATAATAAATATATATAGTAGAACCTTATGAAAAAAAGAGGAATTGTACCCTTTTATCAAGAGGCAAGAGAAGACATCATTTTAAACACTTGTGAGAAATATGAAAATGCAATCAAAGATATTTATTAGATTTAGAAAGATTGCAAGATGAAGTGTTAAATAGACTTTGAATCTTGACTCAATCCTTGCAAGAGATGAGTCAAAATTTGTAACTTGCCAAGTGTAGGAAGTTAGAGCAAAAAAATGCATCATTTTGACCAAGTAATGTGCAACATGCAAAGAATTTGGAAAATGGCATCCAAAGCATATCAAGTGATTTAAAAGACTTGAATGCAAGGTAGTAAGAATTGGAAATGCTTTCAAGCTTGCTTGTTGTTTTAATGGTGTAAATTTCTCAAAACTATGGCGTTTTCGAGCAAAAATGTGCACTAGATGGGTTGAGAAATGAAGAAAACACTCAACAAAATCCCTTTTTGAGTAGTCCAATGTGTTCTTTGGGTATTTTAGGCAAAAATGACCTGTAGATCATAAAAAATGACCAAGAAATGCTAAAGATATGAGCATGTGAAGGTTGGAAAACTCATTGTTAAAGAAAAACACCCCAAAAAATTAAGTTTTGAGAGCCATAAACATGTGTTTTTGGGCTAAGAATCACCACTTTGAGGTGTTTGATAAAAAAACCTAATATTATGAAGTAAAACACACTTTTTTGTTGCATTTTCATGTTCAAAACATATGTGATGGATCGAAAAATCAATACTTTGGATTTTAATGCATTACAAGCCATAAAAATGAGTTTTTAGAAGTCATTTGCATGTTTAAATGATATGCAAGTGAGTCTAAAATCACCATTGTTGCTTAAACACATTTTTAGAAGTGAAAAAAATGTTTAAAACTACATGTTATTGCATGAAAAATCATCAATTATGAACTTTAAGTGAAAAAGTTGAATTTTTCAATGCATATACATGTTCTTTTAGCAGTTAAAACACATGCAATGGGGTCAAAATTCGCCACTTCTAGTTTTGGCTTATAGAAATGGGTTTTCTTTTAAGAAAAACATATGCAATAGGGTCAAAAAATACCACTTTTCGTTTACTTAAGTGAAAACTCACTTAAAACATGTATTTGCATGTTATAATAACATGTAAATTGATCTCAAAAGTCCACTTAAGTGGCAATTTTCAAAATGCATATGTAATAGGTTTGAAAAACTCTGAAAAACTCCACTTAAATGCATCAAAATATTAAAATGAACTTATATGTGCAACAATGTGTGTAAATGGATTCAAAATCTTCACTTATATTAATTTAATAAGTCGTAAATATGCAAAAGCATATTAAAAGTTCATTCTACACATTAAAATGTGTTATTGCATCTAACAAGTCCATTTAATTTCATTTGAAGTGCAAGTTTGTTTTTCTTAGAGGAAATGAAAAGGAAAATTTGTAGGTCAAGGGTATTAACATAAGAAAAAAAGGAGAAGAGAAAGAAAATTGCATTAGAGATTGAAGAACAATGTAAAGATGAAAAGTATGGCAAGCGGAGTAGAAATTTGAATCGGTCTTCGAGCAGGAATCCAGAGAAAATGGGAAATAGGGAATAGATTATAGAGGCGAAGCAAGAAAAGGAGGGGCATGATGTTGATGCCACAAAGGATGGGGACCCACGTGAACTGCAGCCACATCCAAGTTAAAAGATTCCTATTCCTAGATCTTTCGGAGGAAGGACCCTTGGGGCATGGGGTTGATGGTCGAATCTCTTTGGGGTCAAACTGATAGGTAAGTTGATCTTTCTTAAAATAATCAATAAATCCGATAAGGAAAAGGGGATCTTTGCTCTGGAAGTTCCCAGTGAGATTATCGACCATAATATCTTTAGCATGGCATCAACCCTGGTGGGCAAATTTATTGGCCCCAGACCTAACATAGATTTGGTAAGGGTATTTGCAAGGAACAAATGGAAGTTGAAAGGGCAGGTTGAGATCATGACCATGGCTAAGGGTTTTATGAATTTTGAGTTCTCTTGCTCAGAAGACTACTCCAGAATCCTGTGTGTGGGAAACTGGTCTTTGGGCAAGTCCACTCTTGTCCTTCAAAAGTGGACTTCTAACCCAGACCTGAACAACGAATTTGTAGTGCCTACCCCTAGTTTACATTTCTGTTATCATTGTCAAACTCTTTTAGGCCAGTTTTGTGTTTGATGACTAGTAGCATTATTGTGAGATTATCATATATTATTTTAGATTCAGTTGATATATGATGAGATTACTTGATACTCTATACTTCATGTATGTATGATGACTATTATAGTGTTTTTAGTTATTGATGATGATTAGTTAGATGGTTTATTATACGTGTTTTCTTATGGATACTTACCCCATACTGCATGTGTATGGTGTGCGTGTATGTTTTCTTTATGTATGACATTTCTAATGTGGTCAAGGAAGGGAGTTGTAGTCACCTGCTAGTCGAGATCTACACGATGCACCACTTCTTGCCATTGCCTATTTAGCTTAGAATATTGTGTTTGTACATGCGTGGATTTTATGTAGGTTGCAAGTACTGGGTATTGACTTCCTTGAATTGCCAGGTTGAGCGTACCCTATTGCATTATCTCAATGGTAAGAGAGGAGAGATAAATTCTTAAGTCCAAATCCTAAACCTTTAAGCCATTTGTCCTAGAAAATTAGGACAAGTATCTGAGTTGTCTACCTTCTGAATGCATCGGATGATGTTAATTTGTGATTATAACCCTTTAGTTTGATTTTGTATGTGGTTTTCTATGATGGGTTTTCGTGTTTTGTTTTATGAGTCTTTGGTGAAATTTTCTATTAATTAAGTCTATTCTAGAGATTAAGTTAATGATTTAATTTAATGGAAATTATTTTGGTATTTTAATATTTAATTAATTGGGAAATTAATTGAATAACTAGAAAAGATGGCTCTGTGCTGCGAATCTGCGTCTTGCGAGGCTAGGGCCTGCGTGCCCTAAGCCTGCTGATCTTGGGCATTTGTTGCGATGTCTGGAGCTATTGTTTCTGCTATTTGGCTGCGTGTTGGGGCGGGTGTCTTTGTAGGAGGAGTGGGGGAGCTACGGGGAGGGCTTTGGAAGTTTGTGTAGAGTTGTGGCCGGCTAGGGTTAGGCGCACAAAGAGAGTTTTCTTTCTACAACGGTGTGGGGGGCACTAAAGTGAACTAGTGGGTCTGGTTTCAGGTTTTAGCTTGGAGATAATTCCTTTGAGTCTGAGCATGGGGCAATCGGAGGCCCCTAGGGCTCAGATTTTGTCTGATGATTTGGAAATGGTTGATACATCTTTTCAGATGCGAGGAGGAACTAAAGGCCAGATGGACAATATCCCATCTGGAGAGAACGTGGCATCATCAAAAGGTTCTATCCAAATTAAGAAGACGAATGGGTATTTGGAGAGATTTGATGATTGACCAGTTTTGATTATTCAACTAGAGCAAAGTTCAGAAGATGTGGAGTATTGGGGCAAGCATGCGCTCATATGTAAGTTTTTGGATCTCTGACTCTCTCTCCCTGTGTTGGAATCATGGGTGCATCGGATTTGGAATCCAAAAGGGGATATGGAAATTCTACTGGTAGCTAACAACTATTTTATGGTTATTTTCTCAAGCATGTCAGACAGGAATAAAGTATTCGAAGGAGGCCCATACTTCTTTAACCAAGTTGGGTTGTTCATCAAACCCTAGCACACTGGATTCAATTCTGCTGAGGAGATCCCGTCTCGGGTCCCTGTGTGGATTCGGCTTCTACGTCTGCCACTGGAATTTTGGAGAGAGGATATTCTTCATTCGATATCTCTTTTGCTTGGGAAACCAGTTGGGTCGGCCACCCAAACCTAGGATCGAAAGGTAATTTCATATGTACGAATTTGTGTGGAGGTTGATCTTATTAATCCACTACCTAATTCTATGGAAATTTGCTTAGGCCCTTGTTCATGGATTCAGTAGTTGGACTATGAGACTCTACCCTTCAGATGCAGGATTTGTCATGAGTATGGGCACTTGCAACGCAAATTTCCCCGAAATAAATTTTCTCAATCATCAACAACCACAATGCCGACCCCTAAGGATGACAAGGGTAAAGCCCCTATGCCAATTGGTCCCTCTAGGGATAAGGAGGGTTTTATCCCAGTGAAGCTGCGTAATAAAGGAAAGGGGCAGAAGAGAACTTGGACAAATAGACAAAGTGATGACACCTTCAACAGGTTTAATGTGCTGGAGAACTTGATACAAGAGTAAGGTATACCTGTTGAGATACCCCCGGGTGATGGTTCTCTTTTGGAACCCCAGCTAGAGGAAGTTGGGAATCTAGTCCAAATTCCTGAGGAAGTACAAGGCCAGCCAATTGGTTTAGATGGATTGGTTCAGGAGTTAAGTTGTGATATTCCTGGTCGCTCACATCCCCGTGACAGTCCAAATATCATAGCCTCTACCCATCCTGGCAAGAAAGGAGTGACCGACAACACAAAAGGCTCTAAAGCTGCATCCACATTGGGCTTACAACAAAAGCCCTTTAAAAAAGGGACCTCAGAGAAGTCTACTAAGAGTGGAAGGAAAATGGATCAAGAGAAAGTTAAGATGATGGGTAAGACTTTGGTTGAGGCAGGGTTTGTGAAGCCCATTGACTCCCACTTCTCGCAATCTTCTAAATGATTGTTATTTCTTGGAATGTTAGGGGGTTGAACAACATCCCTAGACAAAAGGTTGTTCGTAGATTGATAAATTCTCTCTCTCCAGATTTTTTTTCATTCAGAAAACTAAACTTTCAGTTGATGAATGGAATAGTTGTGGGCCAAAGTTATGGCCCCATGGTAGCTGGCAGGTAGTAGGTGCTCAAGGAAGCTCAGGTAGTCTTGCTTGTCTGTGGAATCCTAAGAAGGTGACTCCCCTGTGGTGGATTGTGAGCAGGTCTTCCATCTCTTTTATGGCTTTTCACTTTGAGACAGGTGAAAGGTGCTCGTTTTCCAATATTTATGCTCCTAGTGATTTGGTAGGCAAATCTCTTATGTGGTCACATATTATATTTGTCTGATCTTTAGATCCTTTCCTTCCTTGGATTGTTGCTGGAGATTTTAATGCTGTTACTAATCTAGAGGAAAAGAGGTGTGGGACTTCTCGATTGGGTCCTTCTTCTAGTATGCTTAGAGATAATATTAGTTCTTTGAACCTTATTGATGTTAAACCTGGTTCTGGTATATTCACTTGGAATAACAGAAGGAGTGGGATGGAGGCTATCTCTGAAAGGCTTGATAGGTTCCTGGTATCTTGTTTTTGGATGAATATTAGATGGTCTACCAATTCAAAAATTCTTGATTGGAGAGGCTCTAACCACTGGCCTATCAGGCTCTTTGTCACTCCTTTCAAGACTTCTAAGAATCCCTCTTTCAAGTTTCAGCTGATGTGGTTGAGGGATCCTTCCCTTCAGGATCTTATGATAGCCTGGTGGTATGAGGGTAGCCCCCCTCATGGTACTTCCATGTACACCTTTGAGAAGAGGCTTTAGCATGTGAAATTTAGGCTGAAACAATGGAATAAGTAGTGTTTTGGAAACCTTCAAGAGCATTTAAGAGGAGCCCAGGCCAGGCTGGATAGTGTCACTTGCCAGATCAGGAACCAAGGAATGACTCCAGATTTAATGTCTGAAGAATCCTAAGCTTTGAGGGAGGTTGAAGAATGGGAGCTTCGAGAGGAAGTATTCTGGAAACAAAAGTCCTGGGTGGATTGGTTGTAGGAGGGAGATAGAAACACTGCTTTCTTCCACAACACTGTTAAAGCTCACAGGTTTGGAAATTCCTTTACTTCTCTTGTTTCTTCTTCTGGAGATCATCTCTTTTCTAAGGAGGCAATTTCTTTAGAGGCCACTAATTACTTCTCTTAACTCTTCTCTAAGGAGGAACATGTTTCCTTGGTGGAGACAAGGGCTATTTTAGATTCCATTCCTCATCTTGTGTCTGGCAGTATGAATAGAGATCTGTTAAAACCTGTTATGCTCGAAGAGCTGGAGAAGGTGGTATTTGGTATGAAGAAAGGTAAAGCCCTAGGCCCAGATGGATTTCCCATTGAATTTTTCTAGGAGTTTTGGGAGATTATTAAATTTGATCTTCTAGAAGCTGTTCAGGAATCATATCAAAATAAACAAATGCTCAAGTCTTTGAATGCTACATTCCTAACTCTCATCCCCAAGATTGATGGAGCTAACAGGTTGGATCAATTCAGACCTATTGCTTTATGTAATGTCACGTACAAAATTATCACAAAATTAATTGCTGAAAGGCTTAATCCTTTTCTTGCCTCTTTGATATCCGAGGAATAGGGAGGTTATGTTGGTGGTAGACAGATTCTTGATGGAGTGGTTATTGCTTTGGAGGCTATTCATTCTATGGCCACATCCAAGGAAAAGGCTATGTTTATTAAGCTGGATTTAGCTAAAGCTTATGACCAAGTTAGTTGGGAGTTCCTGGGTTGTGTGCTTTTTGCTTTTGGATTTGATATGGAATGGGTGGATTGGGTTCTCAGCTGTGTGAATTCCACATCCTTTTCAGTTCTTATTAATGGAGAACCTACTGATCTATTCTCTGCTTCTCGGGGGTTTCGGCAGGGGGATCTTATCTCTCCATATCTATTTATCATTATGGCAGAGGCTTTGGGCAGATTTATAAAATCTCAAGCAGAACAGGGACTTGTTCAAGGGCGGAAGTGGCACAATGATATTCCAACGTACACGCACCTCCAATTTGTGGATGATACTGGATTGATGGGTTTGGCTACCATAAATGAAGCAAGGAACTTCAGAATGATTTTGGATACTTATTTGGAAGCTTCTGGACAACAGATTAATGAAGGTAAATCATCTATTTATTTCTTTAATACTCCTCAGTCGATTCAGGTCAGGATTGCTAGAATTCTCAAGTTTCAGGTTAGATCCCTTCCTTTGATTTATCTTGGAGTACCACTAGCCCTAGGGACTCAGCTGAAAGAATATTGGCAAGGTTTGTTGGACAAATTTCATAGCAAGGTGAGTCACTGGACTCATAGATGGCTCTCCTCTGCTGGTAGGGTCATCCTCCTCAAGACTGTGATTCAGGCTCTTCCCATTTATAGGTGTCTGGTGCAAACTCCTCCCATTGGAGTTATGAAAGATTTTGATGCTCTATTCGTGACAATTCCTTTGGTCAGGCAATCTCCTCTCTTCTAAATGGAGCTTGGTCAAGTGGGACACTGTTTGCCTGCCTAAGTTTACTGGGGGATTAGGCCTTAAATGTATGGCTCTTGGTGTCAAGGCTTTGGCAACTAAGTTATATTGGAGGTGCTGCAAGAATCAAGAACGAGATTGGGCTAAAATTCTGGCCCATAAGTATTTCCTAGGAGTGGAACTTCAGGATATTCCTAGACTGGAGTTGGATGGTAAGGGATCCTTTATTTGGGACACTCTTAAAAGAGGTGCTCCTCTCATCAAGGACAACCTCTTTTGGATATGTAATGAGGGATTGGGTGTGTTATTCTGGCAGGACTCTTGGGATGGCTATCCTCCCATTCTCTCCAGCTATCCACACCTTCAGCCTCTATGTCAATTTTTTTCAACTGCAGGATGGACCAAAGTTGTTCACTTCAAAACTATGAAGAGATGTGGTTCAATGGTTGTGGCTAGTTGGAAGGATCCTCAGGATTGGCCCCCCGGGGGGCTCCTCGGAGATTCGGGCTGAGCTGGCCAATCTTCTCTCTGTTAGGCTATGTAGCTCTTCTAAGGACAAAGATATCCTGGCTTGGGGTCCCAGCCCTAAAGGTATTTTCAGTGTGTCTCAGGGGTATGCTTGGCTAGATAGTCAATGTAATGAAATTTAGGAGATTCCCTAGTGGCGGAAGGTTTGGAATAGATTCTCGTGGCCTAAATGTAATTTTTTTTCTATGGCTGGTTGCTAAAAAAAAGTGTCTTACTTGGGATAACCTCTAGAGAAGAGGGTTTCAAGGTCCTTCGCTCTATCCCCTCTGTAGGTTGCATGGAGAAGATGTTTCTCATTTATTCTTCTTATGCCCTCTCTCTAGAGAAATCTGGCATAAGTGGTGGGAGGCATGGTGTCATGGATGCATTCATGCTGAATCTCTTATTGAGTTTTGGGATAGCCTGGGTAGACCCCCTGCGAAAACTTCATTTCTCCAGGTGGCCTGGGCTGTTGGACCTTCTTTCATTCTTTGGAATCTTTGGCTGGAGCGTAATCGTCAAAATTTCTATAACTCCAGCCTAGGAGTCACTAAATTATGGCAGTTGATCTTAAGCAGGCTTCAGGAGACTATCTATGCTAAATGTGATATGATGGAGCCAATGGGTCTTGATGACTTCAAGATAGTTAGGAATTTGGGATTGGTGGACAAAGGGTTGGGAAGTAGAAGCAATAAGAGATCTCAGCCACTAAAAAGAAGAGTGTGTAGGATGGGGAGATGGAGACCTCCACCAGATGATGTCCTAAAGATTAACATTGACGGCTCCTCCCGTGGGAATCCTGGACAGGCTGGTGTGGGGGGGATTGGGAGAGATGCGGATGGCAAGGTTTGTTTCATATTCTCTGTTCACAAAGGAGTTCATTCTAATAACATGATGGAGGCCTTGGCCATTAAGGTGGCTATGAAGCGGGCTTGCTCTCTTGGATGGAGGAGAATAGTGTGTGAATCAGACTCTCAGATTGTTGTGGACATGATAAGTAACCAGAGAATAGAGGACTGTAACTGGCATATTGCCTCTCTTGTTAGAGAGATTCTTCACTTGAGTAGCTTTATGGATGAGATCTCCTTTTGTCATATTCCCAGGGAATGGAATGGAGTTGTTGATGTCTTGGTAAAATGGGCTTCGGAGAAGGGAGTTGGTTGGGATATTTCTGATAGGGATGATCTTCCTGCTGATTATGTGGGGATTTTTGAGCATTTAGTGGAAAAGGATAGAACTTAATGGTTTTTGGGTTGTGGTTTGGTGGATTGGGCCTGAGGCCTTTGTAATTTGGCTTTTACTGAATAAATTTTTACCCCTTTTTCCAAAAAAAAAAAAATTGGGAAATTAATTAAATAAAATGAATTAAATTTAAAGATAAAAGTTTAATTTTAGAACGTGATAATATTTATTTAATTTAATAATAATATATTTAGAGTTCATTTTTAAATAAATGCTAAATATTATTATTATTTAAGTTAATAAATATTTTAGCAATTAACGTTTTGAAAATAAATTAAAACATGAAAGGATATTAAATTATTAAGAGTTTTAAAATTGCATCAAGTATGCATGAGATTAAAATATAACAAATTAATTTAAAAGTGAAAACATAAATTAATTTATTAAAAGTTTCATGGTTGCACGAGATTAAATTTAATAAATTAATTAAAAAATAAGTCAAGTGAAAATTAAATAAAGTTATTTTATAATTCAATTAACGTGCATGGAAAAGATTAAGAAAAGATAATAAAGAGTTAAGGTCAAATGAGCATGGAGTCCTCTTGGGTGATCACACAATTAGTGCCCCGATTTGAGGAGAGAACTCCTTGTCATCAATTGAGGGTTCATTTTCAAGGGACGAAAGTTTTTGAGAAGGGACTGCGAATTTTAGAAGAGGAAGGGAATTTTCAAGAAGGAGAAGATTTTGAGAGGATGAACTTCTCTACAAATTTTATTGGGCATAGCAATTAGCATAAGTGTCCAAGTAGACGCTTGTGATTATTCGTTAAAAATCATTATGCTCTTTCCTTTCTGTCTTCATCGTGACCGTTGAATGGTTATCTGAATATTTCTTGTGACAGGTGCTTTCAATTTTGTGAATTTCCAGTATGCATGGTAATTCTTATATATATATATATAATTTAAAAGGAGTGGGGGGGGGGGGGGGGTGTTATTGTCTTCATTAAAAAATAAAATTCAAAATATATATATATATATATATATATATATATATAAATAAATTTAGAGGGGGTTTTATCCCACCCTCATGCGATTGCCAAGGGAGCAACTGCCAAGGCAACGGGCTACTAAGCGGTCATCCCTTTAAAAGGGACTGCGATAGTAAAATCGCATCTTTGCATTGTTTGTTTTTAAAATATTTTATTTATTGATTATATTTTATATTATTTTAATTAGAAATTAATAATAATTTTATTAATAGTTTTTGGTAATTAATATTATTAATTGCTAATTTAATTATTAATAAATCATTGTATATATATATATATATAGTTATTTGTAATTAATAAATTTATTAATAGTTTTGTTAAATATTAATAAATTAATAATTAATAAGATATTAATATATTTGTTCATTTTAATTAAAATTTGCTTAATTAAATTTGTTTATTGATGAGTATTGTTTAAAGGGGGTTTTTAATTTAGTTTTATTATTATTATTATTGATATTAATAAAAGTGTAATTATTTTATTTATCAACAATTATTATTTTAAAATTTTAAATAAGTAATTACTCTTCAATTAATTGGATTAATTGACTTGTAAACAAATAGGGGTAACTATGCATTTTAATTTGAATATAAGGATGGGTAATTGGTAAGGGTAATTTGTGAAACTATTTACTTGAAAACATATGTTAAACTGGAAACTAAAACATTACAGTTAGCTTAACCATGTGTTTTCAAAATCAAACCAAAACATGAAACTTACACTTTGTATCTATATGTTGTCTGTGTTTTGAGAATGGGTTGATTAGATTGTTGACCAGTCCTAGGACGTCCACCAGAGGCTCGGGAGTTCTGTGAATGTGATGTTATGATGATTTGTTCTCAATCTTTCCAAACCCAACCATGGTAATGTGATTAGTATGCTCTATGATGGGATGTATTGACTATTTGTTATTGCTTTCCTGTCTTCTTGTGTGAAGTTGAGGTGTATGTTTATGAGATGCCTGACTTAACCATTTTGAGTCTTCGATCAGTATTTTTGAGATGCTTTCCAGTTGCTCATAAAGAACTGATGTGTTATTCTAATTATCTTTTAATGCTTTCTAGTCATTTGTATAGGACTGAGGTGATTTTATATGATTCTTTGATTTATACTTTTATGAGCCTAGGGTAGGTTATCTATATGTAATGTTGGGAAGTGGCTTGCAATGGGGGTCAGGGCCCTAAGTAGTTCTCAGGGTAACCTGGATTGTAAGTTGTTTAATAAGTGAAAACACTAAACTAAATGGGAATAAAAATAACCTAATAAGAGTCTTCGTATGTTCTCACCCATGCCTCGAGTGCTAGTACAAACTAAGATGGGAGTAGAGAGAATGCTTGGTTGTGACCTTGCATCCATAGTATGCCTTGTTAGTACAAGAGGATACTAGTGGCCACATAGGGATCACTAGGGGGCTAGGGTCCTAAGAGACTACCAGGGTAACTCTAGCGTGATTCGTGTGATGACACTTTCCTGCTTACATAGTAGGTTTCCTACGTGTCTTTGTGTGCCTCTGGGAATTAGATGGTGATCTATGTTAGAACCTTTGAGTTAGATTACTTTTAGGGATTTTGAGACTTAGAGAGTACTTTTGATATTTGGTTTGTTATCCTGCTTGGGACTTGAGACTATCTCCTCAGCACGGTGGGAGTGGGCCATTTAGGTTCCACGTGGTTAGGTGGTAGTGATTTTTACTCTTACCATTGAAATCTGTTCATTGATATTGTGGCTGGAGTTTCCTTGTCTGCATTTCCTTTCATTCTATCTTTGTATCATTATGATGGATGGTTATATCTTATGATGGATGTTTATATCTTTTATTATGGATGGTTTCATTTATTATATTGCACTTTGTATCATGGATCCGAGGAGGGTGATGTAATTCTATTTTTACAAATGTATATTCTTTTAAGCCTTTCATACCCTATGACATGTGTAGTGGATGATTGAGCATTCCGAATTTCATTTGCCAAGAGGCATTTAGAACAAATGTATATTATGGACATTGGACCTTTAATTATTCTTTCATATGGATGTGGTAGTTGTTAGACTTAGTATTAATTAAATTAAAAATGTGACTCAACGTCTTGGGATCCTTAAGGAATGTAACTTATTATGTATGCTTATAGTTGATTGTATGTTTTTGCTTCCGCTACTATGTGTTTGATGTGTATGTTATTCTTTCTTGTTCTTTAAAAAAGAAATTTTTGGGAAACTTAGTAAAACTTTAGGTTAATTCTTTTGGATCCCTTGGCGGGGCATTACATCTAGTATCAGAGCCTTGTTTCTACATTGGGAGCTTTGGGTATATTGGAACATCACTAGTTGTTAACTAGTTGAACAAAAATAAAA
Organism: Cupressus sempervirens; assembly: GCA_028749045.1. NCBI lineage: Eukaryota > Viridiplantae > Streptophyta > Pinopsida > Cupressales > Cupressaceae > Cupressus > Cupressus sempervirens. Next base: position 502,580,523 of record CM053785.1, read on the forward strand.
AATTTAAACTGTTATGTATATCCTTTTCAAACTGAAGCTTGAACTAGTTGAACTGAAATAGAACTTAAACTTTTAGTTGTATATTTTTCATTCTTCAACACTTAGACTTCAAAACTGAAATTATACTTAAACCTAAAAATAGGCAAAACTGAAAATTGAACTTAAATTATTTTCAAAACATGTATCTTTTATCTATGTTTTACAATAGTATGGTTTATGGTTATTATAGTATCTTGTATCTTGTTGTAGGATGGTATCTGGGACGAGATCTTCAGTTAGAGGTCGTAGCCTGGCCATGGCAGAGCCCGTGGATGAGGCAGAAACATCAGTGTACACGAGTTTGTCCATGAAGGCCTTAATCAGGAAGAGGGTAGGGAAGAGCATGTTAGTGAGCATCAGGAATAGAACCATAGAGAGCAGCCAACTCAGAGGAAGTTGACTTGAGGCAAATTATGAAGACCATCATTGATCGCCTACCTCCTCTTCGAGGTGTTGGTCAAGATGGGGCTCATCAGGCTAGACATGAACATAGACCTAGGTCTAGGAGCCCTCGGAAGGATCGACAAAGATCGATTGTATCTACTCAAATGAAGGAGCTTTAGAGGTCCAAGGTTAAACCCTTTAATGGGTTGGGTTCAGGTTATGTAGCCAAGTAGTGGCTTATTGCTCTTGATAGGGTTTTCGCTATGCAGGACTTTGATAGTAATGTCAAAGCAAAATTTGCTATTACCAACATGGAAGACTTCGGAGTCACTTGGTGGACTATCAAAGAGAAGAAGCTAGGCATAGACATGAACAGTGTCACATGGGAGTTATTCTTGGAGAACTTCCGTGAGTGATTCCTACCAAAGGAATGGAAGCAACATAAAGCAGTGAGTTCCATAACTTGAGATAGTTCACTATGACCATAGTAGAGTATGAGCACAAGTTCTATGAGCTCGTACCCTTTTCGGGAATTAGTGATAACCCAACATAATTGGCACAACATTTCATTAGAGGCTTGAACAACTGTCTAGTTGGGGGTGTTAAGGTGTTTGAACCTAAAACCCTCAAGGATGCGATACATCGAGCTATTCTAATGGAGTAGAGTGTTAACCTAGGACATGGGGATTTTGTGGGAGCACCTACAACATCAGGACCTAAGGGTAACCACAGCTCTAGTGGTAATAGAAAAACTCCTTCTAGGGGTAATCAACGGCAGGGAGGATCTTATCCTCCAACTCTGAGTGATGACGGTGGTTCTATCTCTAAGAACTACCACAATGCACAGCACAATAGGCGCAACTAGTATGATCGACCATCTCAGAGTGTTCATTCTTATCCTAGTGGGGGTAGTGTTCAATAGTCTAGTGCACCTAGAGTGCAGGGGAGTTTCAACAGAGAATGTTTTTCATGTGGACAATGTGGACACAAGTCATCTCATTGCCCTCAATGGAAATCACAATTCTCAGGCTAGAGACCCGCAGTTTGAGAACCTACAGTTAGAGACATGGGTAGATCCTAGAGAGTGTTCTCGGTGGAGTCATATCCTCTTACAGTGGGAAAGGGTCCAATGGGACCCGCACAGTGAGTTGTTTAGTTTTACCTTTCATGTAAGCTTCCAGGAGTAAGCCTAAGTCTAGGGCGGTGGATGTAGTGCTTGCGCCTAGTTTACATTTCTGTTATCATTGTCAAACTCTTTTAGGCTAGTTTTATGTTTGATGATTAGTAGCATTATTTTTAGATTATCAGATATTATTTAAGATTCAGTTGATATATGATGAGATTACTTGATACTCTCTACTTCATGTATGTATGATGACTATTACAGTGTTTTCAGTTATTGATAATGATTAGTTAGATGGTTTATTATACGTGTTTTCTTATGGATACTTACCCCATACTGCATGTGTATGGTGTGCGTTTATGTTTTCTTTATGTATGACTTTTCTGATGTGGTTAAGGAAGGGAGTCGTAGTCACCTACTAGTCGGGATCTACACGATGCACCACTTCCTACCATTGCCTATGTAGCTTAGAATATTGTGTTTGTACATGCATGGATTTTATGCAGGTTGTAGGTACTGGGTATCGACTTCCCTGAATTGCTAGGATAAGTGTACCCTATTGCATTATCTCAATGGTAAAATAGGGGAGATAAATTCTTAAGTCCAAATCCTAAACCTTTAAGCCATTTGTCCTAGAAAAATAGGACAAGTATCTAAGTTGTCTACCTTCTGAATGCATTCGATGATGTTAATTCGTGATTATAACCCTTTAGTTTGATTTTGTATGTGGTTTTCTATGATGGGTTTTCATGTTTTATTTTATGAGTCTTTGGTGAAAGTTTCCATTAATTAAGTCTCATTTAAAGATTAAGTTAACGATTTAATTTAATGGAAATTATTTTGGTATTTTAATATTTAATTAATTGAAAATTATTAAATAAAAATAATTAAATTTAAAAATAAAAGTTTAATTTTAGAACGTGATAATATTTATTTAATTTAATAATAATATATTTAGAGTTCATTTTTAAATAAATGCTAAATATTATTATTATTTAAGTTAATAAATATTTTATCAATTAACGTTTCGAAAATAAATAAAAACATGAAATGATATTAAATTATTAAGAGTTTTAAAATTGCATAAAGTAAGCATGAGATTAAAATATAACAAATTAATTAAAAAGTGAAAAAAGAAATTAATTTATTAAAAGTTTCATGGTTGCATGATGCGTGCATGAGATTAAATTTAATAAATTAATTTAAAAAGAAGTCAAGTGAAAATTAAATAAAGTTATTTTATAATTCAATTAACATGCATGGAAAAGATTAAGAAAAGATAATAAAGAGTTAAAGTTTGGTGAGCACGGAGTCCTCTCGGGTGATCGCACAATTAGTGCCCCAATTTGAGGAGAGAACACCTTGTCACCAATGAGGGTTCATTTTCAAGGGATGAAAGTTTTTGGGAAGGGACCGCAAATTTTGGAAGAGGAAGGGAATTTTCAGAAAGGAGAAGATTTTGGGAGGAGGGACTTCTCTACAAAATTTTTTGGGCGTAGCAATTAGCATTAGTGTACAGGTAGATGCTTGTGATTATTCACTAAAATTTATTACACTCTTTCCTTCCTATCTTCATCGTGACTATTGAATGGTTATTTAAATATTTCTTGTGATGTGTACTTTCAATTTTGTGGATTTCCAGTATGCATGATAATTCTTCTATATACATAGAGAAAAAAATATCTTAGAAAACCTCATGCAGTAATTTTGCGATTTAGATATTAAACTGGGGAGGGTTGGAGATTTTTAAAAAAGAAGAAATTTTTTAATTTAGAAATTCAAATGGTTAATCGAATTTTTCCTATCAGGCTAGGATTGCAAATGTTTTTTTAAAAAAGAATTCTAAAATAATTTTAAGGTGTGGGGGAGGGGGGGGTGTGGTTATTGTCTTCATTAAAATTTTTATATATATAATTTTAGAGGGGGGTTTTACCCCACCCTCATGTGGCTGCCAAGCAATGACTGCCTTAGGCAATGGGCTGCTAAGTGGCCATCCCTTTAAAAGGGATTATGATAGTAAAATCACATCTTTGCATTGTTTGTTTTTTTTTTTTTTTTTTTAATTTATTAATTATATTTTATAATATTTTAATTATAAATTAATAATAATTTTATTAATAGTTTTTGGTAATTAATATTATTAATTATTAATTAAATTATTAATAAATAATTATATATGTGTAAATATAGTTATTTGTAATTAATAAATTTATTAATAGTTTTGTTAAATATTAATAAATTAATAATTAATAAGATATTAATACAATTGTTAATTTTAATTAAATTTGTTTATTGATGAATATTGTTTAAAGGGGGTTTTTAATTTAGTTTATTATTATTAACATTGATATTAATAAAACTGCAATTATTTTATTTATCAACAATTATTATTTTAAAAATTTAAATAAGTAATTACTCTTAAATTAATTGGATTAATTGACTTGTAAATAAATAGGGGTAATTGTGCATTTTAATTTGAATGTAAGGATGGGTAATTGGTAAGGGTAATTTGTGAAACTATTTACTTGAAAACATATGTTAAATTGGAAATTGAAACATTACACTTAACCATGTGTTTTCAAAATCAAACCAAAACACGAAACTTACACTTTGTATCTGTATGTTGTCTGTGTTTCGGGATTGGATTGATTAGATTGTTGACCAGTCCTAAGACATCTACCAGAGGCTCGGGAGTTTTGTGAATGTGATGTTATGATGATTTGTTCTCAATCTTTCCAAACCCAACCATGGCAATGTGATTAATATGCTCTATGATGGGATGTATTGACTGTTTGTTATTGTTTTCCAGTCTTCTTGTGTGAAGCTGAGGTGTATGCTTATGAGATACCTGACTTAACCATTTTGAGACTTCGATCAATATTTTTGGGATGCTTTCTAGTTGCTCGTAAAGAACTGATGTGTTATTGTAATTCTCTTTTGATGCTTTCCAATCACTTGTATAGGACTGAGGTGATTTTATATGATTCTTTGATTTATACTTTTATGAGCCTAGGGTAGGTTATCGATATGTAATGTCAGGAAGTGGTTTGCAACGGGGGCTGAGGCCCTAAGTGATTCTCAGGGTAACCCATTGTAAGTTGTTTAATAAGTGAAAACACTACACTAAATGGGAATAAAAAGAACCTAATAAGAGTCTTTGTATGTTCTTGCCCATGCCTTGAGTGCTAGTACAGACTAGGATGGGAGTAGAGAGAATGCTTGGTTGCGACCTTGCATCCGTAGTATGCTTTGTCAGTACGAGAGGATGCTAGTGGCCACATAGGGATCACTAAGGGGCCAGGGTCCTGAGAGATTGCCAGAGTAACTCTAGCATGATTCGTGCGATGACACTTGCCCGCTTACATAGTAGGTTTCCTATGTGTCTTTGTGTGCCTCTAGGAATTAGATGTCAATCTATCTTGGAACCTTTGAGTTAGATTGCTTTTCGGGTTTCTGGGACTTAGAGAGTACTTTTGATATTTGGTTTATTATCCTGCTTAGGACTTGAGACAATCTCCTTAGCGCGGTGGGAGTGGACCATTTAGGTCCTACGCAGTTGGGTGGTAGTGCTTTTTGCTCTTACCATTTAGATCCGTCCGTTGATACCATGGTTGGAGTTTCCCAAAACAAAGATGGCATGAAAAAAGTCAATGCACCCAGAAAAGTGTGGAAGGAGAAAAATGTAAAAGACAAGAACATAGGAGGTGAAGCTAGGAATGATAGGAGGGATAAGCCTATGGAAAAAGAAATTCCTACAGATGTCAAAACTCTAGAGAACAAGATCTCAAGGGGTGAATCAGGGAATGATAGAAGGGAAAAGACTAAGGATAGAGTAAATCCTACTGATGCCAAACTTTTGGAGAAGTTAGACAACCCTCTGATTAGCAATGAAGTAATTGATATCCCTGTATCAAATCACCCTTTGGTTGGGAAGGGGGGGATTCTATCTCTTGAGAAGGATGGACTAAATTTGGCTATGATCTCTATAGAGAAGGAGCTGGATATCTCTTTTGTCTCAGATTCCCTGGTGGGATCTATTGGAGTGATGCATGATCTTCCTCTATCCCAGGAATCCAATAATAGCCCTGTTAAAGGAGCATCCCCCATGACAGTGAACAAAATCCTTGAAAGACTCTCAACCACTACCCTAGGGCATCTTTCTAGATTTGAAACTCTCTTTGATTAATGCAAGGAGGATGAGGATCCTTGGACTTCGGTCAAACAAAGAAAGAAGAACAACCGGGGCGCCTCCCCAGCTTCTGTAATGACCACTAGGAGTAGAGTAAAAGCTGATATTGGAAATAAATCCACCACTTCAGGATGAAAAAGCAAGAACCAAATCAGACATGAAGAAACAAGAAGGAATCTAATGGATGGAATGCAAAGAACCATCCAGGAATCATGCTCATTAATCAAAGCATGAAGATCATTTCCTGGACTCAATGGAATCCACAAACAGGAAATAGTTAGGAATATGGTAAAGGACCATAGACCAGATGTTTTTTTTAATTTAGGAAACCAAAATGAAAAAGGAAAAGATAGAGATGATTTCTTTTGGAAAAAGAATGAAAAATATTACCACGGATTTGAAGGGTGCCTCGGGAAGGCTTCTCACCATATGGAAGAACTCACTTGAGGCTACCATTCTTTTCAATGAAGGTAATATATTGCTTGTGAACTTTTTCAACCCTAAAGATCAAACTAAGTGGTTTTTGTTGAATCTTTATGCTCCCAATACTCATAATAGCAGAAGGATTTTTTGGATCAAAATTCAGGATTTGGCTATTAACTTAGGTGATACCAAGTGCATTGTTATGGGAGATTTTAATACTCCTCTCTTAGCCTCTAATAGGTTAAGAGGGCTCCTACTTGATATTGAAAGTAGACAACACTTGGCTGACATGATTAGGGATTTGGCTCTTCTAGATGTGGACCTAGGTGGATGCAAGTTCACCCGATCCAATAGGAGAATAGGCCAGGCTTGCATTCAGGTTAGGTTAGACAGAGCTCTTATTTCTTTGGATTGGTTGGGAAACTTCCACTATAAGCTTTCTACTCTTATGAGACTTGGCTTAGATCATTCCCCCATCTACCTAACTTTGGAAAAAATTAATAGAAAATAGGCTTTCCCTTTTAGATTTGAAAAAATGTGGTCGTCTCATCCTAGTTTGCACCATAAGATAAAAGAATGGTGGGATATTGAGGTGGATGGGATATCTATGTATAAGGTTGTTAAGAAACTTAGGCATATTAAAATTAAGATCTACAAGTGGAATAAATCAGACTTTGGCAACATATTCCAAGACAAAGAAAGGATTTTGGGGAACTTGGCTGACATGCAAAATGGTATCCAGACTTGGGGTTATGATGACATCTCTCCCAACTCTAAGAAAGAAATCCTAATCGAGCTTCACAACATTTTTGGAAAAGAGGAGATGTTCTGGAGGCAAAGATCAAGAGTTGTTTGGCTGAAGGAAGGTGACAAAAATTCCAGATTCTTCCACCTATCTACTGTGAAACACCGAGCAACCAACAGAATTAGCGAGATCAAAAAGGGTAATGAGACTTTAAAAGATGATAATGTGATTGTTGATGAGGCCATTAGGTACTTCTATGAGATGCTCACTAAAGACCTCAATTTAGATGTGGAGGATCAGAATGAGGTTATCAATTCCATCCATAAAATCATTAGTTATGATCAAAACTAGGACTTACTGGCTATCCCTAAGTATGAGGAAATTAAAAACATTATTTTTGATCTCTCGGCTAAGAAGGCCTCTGGACTTGATGGTTTCCCAACCTTCTTCTTTCGAATGTACTAGGATATCATTAATGTTGATATTGTTCAAGTTGTCCAGGAATTCTTTGGACCTAGAGACCTGCTGAAAGAAGTTAATGCTACGTTTCTAGTTCTCATCCCTAAGCTTGCTGGCATGGATACCTTTGGTTCTTTTAGGCCTATAAGTCTCTAATACTCTTTTTATAAGATTTTTTGCAAAAGTCCTTGCTAATAGACTTATCTTCATCTTGTCGGATATTATCTCTCCCCAACAATCAGGCTTTGTCCCCAGAAGGAAAAATTTGGATTCCATCATGGAAGTCCATGAAGTTATCCATTCTTTGGAAGTGGGGAAGCAGGAAGGTTTTTTTCTCAAGTTGGATCTTTCTAAGGCTTATGACAGGGTGGACTATGGGTTTTTGGATAGCATTCTTGATGCTTTTGGTTTCAATTCAAAAGTGAGGAAGTTATTCTCCCAACTGGTTTCTTCTCCTACTTTTGTTGTCCTCGTGAATGGAGCCCCCTCTGATTTTTTCAAACCCTCCAGGGGTCTTCACCAGGGAGACCCTTTATCCCCCATCCTCTTTATCATTTTGGTTGAAGGCCTAGGTAGGCTCATTCACTCCAACAGGAGGAGAGGAACTTTGGTGGGTTTGAAACCATCTTCAGGCCCTTTTGTGTTCACTCATCAACAATTTTTTGATGATACTATTATGGGGGGTGAATCCTCTGTGAGGGAAGCAAGATCTGTTAAAAGAATCTTGGACACTTACTCCAAGGCCTTTGGGCAGCTGATAAACTGGGACAAGAGCTCAATTTTTTTCTTCAACACCTCGGCTAGAAGGGAGAAGAAGATAGCAGATATTTTGGGGTGTAAGGCTAGTATGCTCCCATCCACTTATTTAGGGCTCCCCTTGGGGCTGAAACCACTTGACTCTTTATGGGACAATCTTGTGGATAGATTCAACAGGAAGCTTGTTGGATGGAAAGGTATCACTTTGAGCTAGGTAGGCAAAGTGATTTTGATTAAATCTACTCTTCAGAACTTACCTACTTATCCCCTCAGTCTTTTTTCTATTCCTTCTAAGGTGGCAGCTCACTTGGAAGCTATTCATAGGAACTTTGTGTGGTCCAGGCCTGATGAGAGCAAGAAATACCCATTGGTGGGCTGGGACTCTATCTGCAAATCTAAGAAGCTTGGAGGCTTGGGGATTCGTAAGCTAAAACAGTTTAATTTTGCCCTTCAAGCTAAGCAAATATGGAGATTTTTCAACAACAAAGGTGAATGGAGAGATATTTTGCTGGCCAAATATGCTAATAACCTCAATTTTAAACAATTCATCAATAGGGTGTTTGATCCTAGTGGTTCTTTCATTTGGAATGGTCTTATGAAGAATAAGGATTTAGCTTTTGGTAAAGCCAAGTGGAAGACATCAACTTTTGGCTTGATGATTGGCTCAGCTCTAGTCCTCTCTGGGTTATTAAGGCTTTTAATAGATAGGCTAATGTCTGCACGAAAAGATTTGAGAGCAGGGTGAGTGATTATAGAATCCACAATAGATGACTGAGGTGTCTAGAGATTTGAAACCACTGATGGACTTGATCAGACATATTCCTTTATCTAACAATAAAGATGCCATTATTTGGGGGGAGATTGCAAATGGTCTTTACTTTGTGGCCTCTGGCTATGAGTCTTTGCAATCTCGGGACCGGGCCCTTGTTTGGGCAAAAGCCTGGTACCCGGGCCTTATTCTAAAGATCAACATTTTCTTCTGGATCATGCTCCAAAATTGCATCCTCACTATGGATAACCTCACCAAAAGAGGTAACATGATTCCCAATAGGTGTATTTTATGTAAGACTACTAATGAGAGTTTAGATCATTTATTTTTATACTGCCCTTTCATTATTTCTATCTGGTCTCTTCTCCTGTCCTTTTTAAATCTGTTCTAGTGCTTTCCTTCCAATAGTCTAGAGCTCTTTGTCTAATGGCAATCTGGGTTGGATGATATGGATTCCAAGACTTTATGGCTATGGGCCTTACCCCAAGTGTGCTGGTGAATTTGGAAGGAATAGAACAATCGTATCTTCAAGGACAAGGAGTCAGACTCGAAAGTGATTTTTCATAAATGTTTCAATGCTTTGTTCGAAAATTTCACCAACTCTAAAGGCCCCATTCCTACTCTTCAAACTAGAGTCACAGATAAAAGAGAGGGATGCTACTGGTCCCTTTCGCTTGAGGGCTAGTTCAAGGCTAATTTTGATGGGGCTGCTAAAGGCAACCCAAGAAAGGCTGGGGTTGGTGGCATCATAAGGAATGGGCATGGGAAAGGTATTTATGCTCTCGCTACCCCCATTGGGATTTAAACTAATCCTTATGCTGAGTTCATTGCAGTGCATCAGACTATCAAGTTAGCTAAAGAGATGGGAGTGAAGTTTATTTGGTTAGAAGGAGACTCTAAAAACATTATTGATTGGCTTAATGGTAGAAATAAGTTGACTTGGACTACTGCCAATATTATTAGTGAATGCATCCAGGACCTCCAAACATTTGAAAAAACCTACGTGGCACATGAGTACCGTGAGGCCAACAATGTGGCAGACAGGTTGGCAAATTGGGTTGTGAAGCATAACGAGGTGGCCAAATGGACAGATGCAAATGACATCTCGTCAGAAGTAAATGAAGTCATTGAGAGGGATCATATCCCATGCAGATTGGGAATAATTAAATGCCATAATGAAAGTTAGTTGTCTGCGGGTTGAGATCAATACTAACTTAATATGATAATCATTTTTTTATGGGGAATACGCAAAGTTGTGAGGTGGAAGTACAATATTTATCGTACTTTCCATATCTACAATATCCATTAATCCATGTCAAGTATCGTGGGAAGGAAGCAAATTTGCAAGGAGGAAATAAGTGGTAAGAAAATGAGGAGAGCCAAATACTTGCAGGTTCAAAAGGTTACTGGTTACAGAGACAACAATGAGAACACCATGGTTGGGGAATGACACAGAAGGGAGTCAAAGGATGAAGCCCAGAAGTGGAAAAGAAGAACTAAGGTGTGGAACATTTTGAAGAAGGGTGAAATAACAAGCTATATTGAACACCTTCATGGATGGAAACCCTCGGTAACCAAAAGCATGGTCAAAAACTAGAATGAGGGTACGGTTGAAATCAATGAGGTGGAGTTCTCTGTCACGAAAGAAATCATCTCCCATGTCACCGACATCCCTATTATAGGAAATAAATTCTATAAAGACCAGAAGGTCTCTGGGCAAGCGGTCGTGGAGTTCACGAAGAACTAGGAGGAGAAATAGGCACTAGTGAAGAAAGGCACTCACTACCTCCTGAAATCTATCAAGCCTCTATGGAGATTCGTGCTTCAAGCCATCATCAAGTATATTACTCTTGAAACCAAATTCAACTGCATTTGCACATACCATTTTTTGCTGCTCAACCATTTCAAGTACAGGCCGAAAATCTCTATCCCCTTTTACCTTTATTCTTCCTTGAACAAGAATATTAATGAGTACCAAGACAAGAAAACAAGGAAGCCAATGCTCCATGAGGAGTTGTTGTTGTTAATCTATGAATACTTTAAAGCTAGGTCTATCAGTAAACATGTCAAAGATAGGAAAGAGGTCAAGAAAATCAAAGGGGACTTTGATGAGTTAGAGGAGATGTACTCACCTTTGAATACGGAGGAAAGTCTTGATATGTATATGGACTCAGAGGACTCAAAGATCCCATAGAGGGGCTCCGAAAAAAAAAACTCATTGATAGCAAGGAGAAAAATGCGCTCCCCAAACCCACTCAGGATATTGACACCTCTTTAGATAGGGGCTATAATGAATGGGAAGAAGGGATGGACACGGGAGGTGAAAGTGTAGAGGCAAAGGAGAAGATCAAGGAGGGGGAAGGTAAGGAATGAAGAAAGAGCAAGAGAACCATAACTATTAAAGTGTTGACCAATAGAGAGAAGAAGGCTATAAGGACTGAAAAGCACAAAAGGAATACCTTGAAGGATAATAAGGAGAAACGGGGGGAGGAAAGTGAGAAGGTAGAGGAAGTCCCCATTGATAGGGTGGAACCTGAATAGGGCTATGAGGATGTGGGTACTACCACTTACAAATGTTTGGTTATAGGGAAGGATAAGATAGTGGTGTGGAGGAACTTTGAACATGCCTTGGCTAAGTTGGGTATCAAAAGGGAACTTATCAGAACCTAGGTTAAAGAAAATGAGGGCAGAATCCAACTATAGGAGTTAATCGATCCGAGTATGGTTATCCTTAGTGACATTACTAGGGAGAATCCGAACATGGATGTTCTCAACAACATAAAAAATAGTGCAATGGATAGCTACCGGACCACTCAATGGCTTTTCCACGAAATCCTTGACCTTAAACATAGATTAAGCACTCTGGAAAGGGAGACCTCTAGCCTAAAGAATAAGGTCAGTGAAGATGAACAAAGTATGGATAGAAGAGTGGATGAAGTGAATACCAGAACTCTTGAGATGGACAAAACTATGCAAGGCATAGTTGAGCAGAGTACTAACATACTCAAGGACAATGAGAACATCAAGAAGTTCATTCACTTTGTGGATGACCAGAACATCTGCAGGGAGCAGGATCCAGACACTAGCCTTAGGGACAAGACTCTTGATGAAGGATCCAAGAAACGAACCAGATCAAGCACTAAGAAAAAAGATTCCCCAACCCTTGATTAGGAACTTACTAAGATGAAGGAGGTGACAAGAAAGTTGACTGAGCTCGAGATCAATGTTGCTGAAATGTTGAGAGACATTGTTTGAGTGCCCTAGCCTTTTGTGGGCTGCCCTGGTTTTTTGGTGTCTGTCCCTGGCCTTTTCCTGTTCATTTCTTTTTTAGGGAGTTGTTCATTCTTTTTGTTTGGGCTCCCTGTAACCTTTTTTGTTGCATTGTTTGATTGTACTTTTTTTGTTTGAGTTTCAGGGCCCTTTTAAAGCCTATTTTCCTTAATAAAAAATAAGTCCATTTAATTTAAGATTGAGACTTATAATTTATTGGGAGTGGATTTTCATGAAGTATTTTGCATGTGGATGTATGCAATATGTAATAAAAAATCCCACTTTTATGCACTTAAGTCGTCTCATGTGTTTATATTTAATAGCTAATTATAGTTTTTAATAAAGTAACATGAAAATAGTCTTGAAATAGGTTGTTTTCGTAAAACGTAAAAAAATACGGTCAAATCAACTTGGAATGAGTTGAAATTTTAAAATGGACCACAAAACCCACTTTAAATATTAGATATAATTTAATATCATGCAATTGCAAATAAAAAACCTACTTTTACAAGCTTTTTAATAATAATATGCAGTTGACCTGAAAAAACCTCACTTTTTCCCTTATAACTTGAGCTACACAACTCTGATTTGGACCTAAGTTAGCTTGAATCGAGCATAATTCCAAGGGCTATTCATTTAAGGAAAAAAAAGGCAAGACATGTTTACAACAAAAATAAAAACAAAGAAAAGACATGAAAGTTTACCAAAAATTGAGTGTTTGTAGTGCGAGAAGAAAAACTCTTACTAACAAACAATTGGGGATAATCTCGACAGAAAACCTTCAATAGAGCACATAGAGAAGACTGCACAAAGAACAATTCAGAGATAATGAATTCTTTTCATGATGCCTCATCAATGTGTTGAAATAAAGAGGATGCACTTGCAAATCAATGAGAAAATTGCGTAGGGTTGCCTCAATTTTGTGAAGCCAAAATTGAGGACAACAAGGCTCTATCCTAAAAGGTGTGTGAGAACAACTTAGCCATAAGCCTATAGTCATGAGAAAAACCACTATATACAATTTGGAAAGTCTTAACATGAATCAAATGATCACCCTAATATTATAAGTCTTAAGACAAGATACCTCAACATGTTGTAGTATACCACATAGGATGTCTAAGGAAAGAGGATTAGCAATATCACATGTGGATTTTATATTTAGATTGAGTGAATTGATCCACTTGTTGTTGTAATGCAGTGAAAATTTGAATAAAGATACTAATGGTAGGATCAAAAGATGAGATAGTACGCATAGATATTTCAAATGTATTAGGAAAATTGTAAAAAGCAAAAAGAAGATGCAAAGATGTTGGCAAAGGATTAGAAGGAACATGTAAAGCATTAGAATATGTAAAATGAATTGCATTATACGAAGGTAAAGAAGAAGGAACACTCACGAGAAGTGAAAGGTTAAGAAGACCAACACTTAAAGGAGTGGACATTTGTGTAAAAGTTTGCATAAGAGGTGAAACATACATAGGAATTCTAGAAAGTGTATTGGAAATTGGAATAGAAGGTTCAACAGTTGTGAAATGGGGAGTATATCCTAACTCTTGAGCACATTCTGTCAAAGACTTAGCATGAGTATTAATAAGGTGAGATATGCCATGCAAAAAAGAAATTTATTGTCATCATTATAAACAAGCTTATTGATAGCCTCAATAGTAGGAACACTATTGGGATTTTGATGTTCTTGCACAAGCAAGATTTATAATTTATCAAACTCATGAGAGAGATTATTAACTTGCAAAGGAGGAACTCATAGGACCTGATGTTCATCACAGGATGAGTGAGAAGAGATATGCTCCATTATATAATTGATATCTTGAGAAAATATATTAGTTTCATCATGAGTCTTAATGTGAAAAGATGAATCGTGATAAAAGGAACCCATAATTCTATGAATTTTCCTAACGAGAATGCTATTGGTTGGACTTAGTATAATTAAGCTCATAAAAAGGGAGATCACAAAATGAAACTCTAATGAGGGTTAACCATACAAATGTAGGATAGAGCATAAAAAGAGAGATCTAACCAGACACAAAATTTAGCTAAATTTAACTCTAAGATCAAAAGGAAGGAAAGCAAGGGTTCACTAAAAGGAAAGTAAACACCCAAGAAAGAAAGGTCCAACTCTACGAAAGAGGATAAGCGGTCAGGTTCACCAAAATAAGGTATACACTTAAAATAAAGTAATCTAATTCCAAAAAGAAAGGGGGACAAGTCGGGTTCACCAAAATGTTTAGGGGTAAAATGGAAGCTCTTTAATACGATGTAGGCCTCCACATTGCTTGCTAAATAATTCTAATGTATGTGTATAGGGAAAGGGAGAATCTCCAAATATGATTCCTTTTTAAATTCAATTTAGATTAGCAAGGCCTAGAAATGAAGGAAGTGATGCCAATACATAAATCAAATTGTGGAAAGAAATACAATACTCTCTTTGGTTCATGTCCAATAATGTGTATGCCAAATTGAACTAATTGAATAACTAATGTAAATCTAGATGTCAAGTGTACATACAATCAACCCAATTAAGATACAAAATTATGCTAACATTGTCAAGGGAAATTAAAGATAAAAGACCCAACTTGAAATATGTAGATGATGACGTAGAATCAATTTATTTTATGTACTCTAATTAAAGTGTTTCCATAATGTTCCTTTCATAAATATAATTGATACATGGATTAACACTTACATGCATGTGGATAATGAGATATGAAATGACTCCAATTTTACCATCTTTAAAGATGTGTACACAGTACCAAACTATGCGAAACATATTCTGAGTCGATTCAAGGTCAAAATTTGTTTTAAAAATGTCATTTATCAATGAAAACATTTTACTAAAATCCAATCATAAGTGATAATAATAGATTTAACTAATGTCAAATATATAATAATAAGACACAATCAAATTTAATTAAACATAGAATATATAAAACTACATATAAAATATAATCAAACATGATAATCTACATAACTAAAAATGAACACAGATAGAGAAAATAGCCCATAATAAAAGAACTATGCATAAATCATAATCAAACATGACAATCTACATAAATAAAAATGAATATAGATAGAAATAAATAGACAATTAAAAAAGAAAAAAACCACACATAAAACATAATCAAACATGGCAATCTAAATAAACTCTTGATCTCGTCATTAAACTTTTCTTTCTCATTGGTTAAAGACGTGGAAAAACATAGACATTTCTCCATCAAGCGGCCCAGTTTGCAGATCCCACTAATTGTTTGCAGATCCCACTAATTAAGGAGACAAAAGGACCGTTTACCAATGCATTTTGGCGGGACGGTCCACTTCACTTCCGCCGCTTACCCTTTTTACCTCCAATCAAAATTTACCGCGCCTCCGCCGATTTACCGTGGAATCTTTACAGCGCAAGAAACAACGAAAAGACTACGAACCGGCTCATTTGTTTTTATTCGCAGAAAGACTCACTTGTACTAATTTTAAAAGCGCCACGTGACCTTCTGGAAAGTCCCTGTGAGCATCACCTAGATCTAATGAGTGCTAAGTGTTCCATTTATTCTCATGAGAGATGGATTCATGTTGAATCACTACTCATGAAACATGGATCATCGAGTTTGACTCAAAATCACACAGTTAAATCCTGATATTCATATCAGAAGAAAATTTATGTTTACATTTGACAGCCGTTTATTACAGTTAAACACTTTTGACTGACGATATTTTATCTCGGCTAGGAATACGATGACGTGTAAACGGCCGTTAAATTTAAGGTCCCTAAGAGATTCCTTTCATGCATTTACTGCTGAAAAATATCCCGGTCTTTATAACGTGCCATCATTATTATGGGTGACGTCATTATTATGGGCCACCATGATGCCGCTGTTGGCGACACGTGTCTGGTCGTACGTATGGTGACGTCATGTCGCCAGCGGGGACTGTCTAGCGACACGTCAGGCTGACCTGTTTTGAATGTGCCACGTCAGCAGTCGGAAATTCCGCGGAAGAGTATTAAATACAGATTTGGCGTACAGAGTGAGTATGGGAAAGGAAGTTTCGAGGTAGTTAAGCCTTTCCACGTGGCGACAATCCGGTGACTGAGATCTTCTGATCGGACGGCTGGCAGGTGGGTTGAAGATTCCGTCGCTTTCAGCGGCACGTGACGCTGCCGCTGATGGATGAATGGGCATGCGCCATGATGAGTATAAATAATATTATTATAATAATAAAAAATGATGCATGTGTAATAATTAATGATGTGCATGATGTATGGCATTGACCTTCAAAAAATCCCGGCATGGTAATTTGGATCTGAGCGGACGCGAAAATATATCGAATCTGGGTTATTATAGGCTACGACGCCTACGAAGAAGCCGGTCTGGTCTGTTTTATTTTTTGGTTTTGGGTTGGCGAAAAAAAGTGGAGAGAAAGATTATATAAAGAAAGACGATTTTTATTTTTAATTTATCCTAGAATTTGAATGCCTCGGCAGCAGGGAATCCAGTGGTACATGCGTAAATCCGCGATGAAAATCAGCTCGTGAGGTGCTTGTTTGGCTGAGAAGGCTAAGTTTTTTTTTCAGATTAGGGTTTGCTGTGGAAGGTGAGGATTTTGGGTGGAATCAGATATTGTGTTTGTGTTTTTGGAGGATCAGATGCCATAGAAGCGTATTACATGCCTACGGAAGGCGCATCTTGGGAGCGCAGAGAAGTATTGAGAGATAAGAGGTATGAGAGGGGTGAGAAGATAAGTTTTGCACGGGGGAGGAGGGAAGGGGTCGCTGCTTCCGTCCCCCAGCCGCCGCTCGTTCTCACTCCGGTTTCCTCCAATCGCTCTGCTTGGCTCAGCGGTATGTTCTTCTGCGATTTTCATTTTCTTAACGTTTTTGGGGATTTTGGGGGTGTAAACTAAGCATGGCTGCGATTGAATTTGTTGTTGCATCTTGCTGCGATTTTGAAAGTTTTTCTTAATCGAAAGAAAGAGGGTTCCTCATGTTTTAGTTATGTTTGAGTGAAATTTACGTTTTGTGAAAAGTTGGGCGATGAAGTTCCCGTTTCTAGATTTCCTGTTGTTGAGGGACTGCCGTTGAGATACTGGTAATCTGTGCCCTATGCATCTTCTGCTTTGTGAGACATCGAAAATGACGGCATCTGTATTTTTTTTTTGTTTGCTGTTTCCTTTTACTTTAGAAGCTTTTTCGTTGTTGGAATTGGGAAGGCGTTAGGTAGCCTTTCTAATTTTTCAGATTTACAGGCACAGGCCGCATGGACCACAGTTTCAGCCAAGCGAATAGAGTTCTCAAACTGTAAAACTTCCTCTTTGTATATTTTTTGAAATCTTAGCTTGCAAATGACTAGTTCTTTGTTATAATTTTTTCTTGTTACTTTTGCAGTGCCAGTGCGTCAAGGTCAAAGCAGACATTTCTCCGATGATAGCGGTTATGGAACAACATCTAGTCCGTCCTCTGATGTCCACTGCAGAGGTCGAAGCAGACAGTTCCTGGACGATGGCGCTTATGGACTGATTCCTAGTCCATCATCCGATATTCCCTGTAAAGGTCGAAGTAGACTGTTCCTGGACGAGGGCGGTTATGGACCGATTCCTAGTTCATCAGCCGATTTTCCTGGAAAAGGTCGTAGCAGGCTTTTCCTGGACGATGGCGCTTATGGACCGATTCGTAGTCCATCATCTGATGTTCCTAGAAAAGGTCGAAGCAGAGTTTTCCTGGATGATGGCGCTTATGGACCGATTCGTAGTCCATCATCTGATGTTCTTGGTAAAGGTCGAAGCAGGCTTTTTCTTGACGATGGCGCTTATGGACCAACTCCTAGTCAATCAGCCGAGGACCTCAACAGGGAAAAAATCTACGAAGATGATGACCTGGGCTTCCAGGTACAAATGGAGGGGAGATACAGCAGGAGAAATAGAGAACAAATCGGGTCAGGTCCTAGAGTTGCTTATCTGTCGTCCGAGGTAAAAACATATGAAGATGAAAACGTGGGCTTTCGCATGGAGGGGAGATACAGTAAGAGGGGCAGAGAACTAGTGGGATCAGGCCTTGGCTATATAAACCCATCCTCTGACATTCTTGATCTCGGGAAGTCCTACGAAGATGGGAACTTGGGATTCCGTGTGGAGGGAAGGTTCAATAAGAGGCCCAGAGATCTTGTAGGATCGAACCTTAGCACCAGAAGGCCGTCATTTGATGACAATGCCAAGGAGCAATTTTACGAAGAGGAGAGTCCGCCGGGCTTTAATATGGAGGGAATGTACAGTAAGAGGGGCAGAGAACTAGTAATAGGATCAGACCTTAGCTCCAGTCATTCACAGAGAGAGAGGAAACATCAAAATTGGGATGGTGAACTAATAACAGAATCAGAGCTTAGCTCCACGTATCCCTACAGAGACCGGAAAACACAACATTGGGGCAGCGGGCTAAACAGTTTCCTTTCCACAGGTAGCCAGGATACTATGAATGGTAAATCAGTGGAACAAATATCTTTTCATCCCTCACGTCTATATTTTGACAAAGAGAGCTCATGGGATCGCATTCAATCCCAGGAACCATACAGAAAAACAGAACTGGAGTATGCAAGCTTGGACACCAAATCTGTTGCAAAGATGGGAGGGTCTGAAAATGATTTAGGAAGATTTTCTAGGGATTTTGAGACTAGACTTGACACATATGGAAGTTTCAGTAGTTCTGATAGTCTGCTTGGGGATGCACAAAATCCTCAGCAAGACCACCTTGACAGTTTTATGTCCAGGAAGTCTCTAAAATTGACACATCCTGGAAAGTATTGTTGGAATTCTTTATCTGCCCAGACAGGTAGCTCTAAAGAGCCTGACAAGGAGCTCAAGGAACCTCATGATATACATGAAAGTATGTTTGCGCATGATTCTACTGCAAAATTGTCTGCTAGTGCTCTTGGTGCTATCACAGATGATGAAACTCATTCTCGGAAGAAGCAGCGCCTTGGATGGGGTCAGGGATTAGCAAAGTATGAAAAACGGAAAGTTGAAGACCCCGAGGATGAAAATAATAGGAATGATGTAATTCAATATGACACACCTCTATCATCCAAAATGGAAGTGCTTAGCCCTCCTCTGGAAACAAATCTGGATAGTAGAAGCCCTAAAGTGAATGGAAGCTCAGGATACGTTTCCCCTACAACAACATATTCAATTACCTGCAATTCATCACCAGGTAAGCAACCTTGAATTCTGCGCTTATGGATTTGGCTTTGTTTGAAATCTGATATTATGTGGCTTTACTGAATTATAATTATCCCATTTTTTATAATAAATGCATTACAGTCAGCTTTATGTGGTTTGATTGGGTTAATTTTAAAGTATAGTTGGTTTTTGGGGTATATTTATGTTCAAATCCAATAATTAAATAATTGCAATAAAGTTTGCACAAGTTAGCATGTTGTATATGGGTCATCTGTTAGCTGATGTCTGCTCATGTTGTCCGTTATGAAAAAACATGGCAGCAGATAAACACATGTCCTCTTTGGAAGCTGGAATAAATGACATAGTCGATGAAGAAAAGGCATGCCGTAAAGTCACTGATAATAATTGCAATGAAGAGCATGTTGCCAGCAGGAGTCATCTGTTGCAGTGCGCCTTACCAATATCAGGAACTGAGACTTTTTTGGCTGAAGCTTCTTTGGAGCTTATGGAACAATCAACCATATTAACCACAGACAGACAAAATGCAGAACTGATAACTCCCAATGTCTCTTTTTCCGAGTTGTCATTAGCTACTAACAAGCTACTTTCTGTAAAGAATGATATATTGCAGAAATTGGAAAACACAGAGCATGAGATTGAGAAGTATGAGACAGAGCTCAGGTTATTAATTTCTAAAGTAGATTTTGATGCTAGTGGAGATCATCTATTGGCAGCATACACAGAAGTAGGTGACAAAGACATGGGAAATAGGTGTTCAAATGTCTTGGATGCTGATGTTCAGGTGTCTTTTATGGTGCCTACTTCCGATGATGGATTTATTGGACCTTCCTTGTATTTGAATGTCAATCATGTCAAATGTCAAGTGCCAATACAAAAGGAGAATGCTGCTGAGATGAAGGTAGCTGGCTTTGGAGGGTCTGAAGAAGATCTGAAGGACAAACAATCTATGGATTGTCAATTGGTACAATCAATAAACAGTCAAGCTGATACAGCATTGGTTGGATCCGAAATACAAGCTGATACACCATTGGTTCGATGCGAAATACAAGTAATGTCAGAAATTAAGGACTGTAAAAATGTCACTGAAAATGTAAATGGAAGCCCAGGGGAAGGACAGTCAATTATAGCTGAAGATCCTCTACCTCTTTCTTACAGTCAGAATGATGCAGGAGTTTCCAACCATTTAAGGAGCACAGATGGCGAGGAAGACATTGTGTCCTCAATATATGCTGCTAATAAGAAACTAGCTAGAGAGGCGTTGGAGTTTACTGAAAGTTTTTTACCAGCAGATATGGGTTTAAGAGGTGGCATTTTGTCCGATGTTTTAGATTCATCGATGTGGAAGCAGATGCATGAAAGGAACAGGAAGCAGATAGAAGCAGAGCTAGTATATCAAAGGCAATTTCTACTTTTTAAAGAAAGAGCTTTGGCATTGAAATTCAGGGTTCTCAGGCAGTTGTGGAAGGATGATCAGTGTTCATTGTCCACAAAGAGGCCCCGGGCAAGAGCACAGAAACGCTCAGAGATTAGTTGTCGCCCAAGTGGTGGAAATCAAAAGTATCAATTGCCAATCAGATCCAGATTTGGATCTCCAGGTATGCTTTTCTTTTGTTGCAGTGCTGGTCATTGTTGAAAGATTGTAGCTTGATTTGTGGGTGGGGTGTTTGTGGTGCCCATTCTTATTTCTGCATGAAAACAATGATGCCGATTCTTGTATAGCCAAAATTAGCATTGACTAAAAGATAATAAATAATTTAGCTTTCATACAGAGCATCATTTGTAAACCTGGTATTGTTTTATGCTTTTTGTACCTGATCTTTTGACAATCTCTGTCCAGTGTTTGGAGGCATTACGTGAAGAAAAAGGAACAGCAATAGTTCACATCTATTTTTTTTTAATAAACGATAGGTGAAACATAAGTTAAAAGCTAAGCTGCTAGTTCGGATTTGGGTTCGGACGCGGGTTCGAGATTTGGGTTTGAAATTTGTTGAAGAATTTTTTGAGATGGGTTCAAATTCGTTTTGGGTTTGTCTGTCCAAAAACACATGTTTTATACATGAATGTATGCAGCATAAAATAAGTTCGTACACCACTATGCTAATAGTAAAGCAACATAGCAATATACACCACCACATGTATGTGTATGTGTTTGTGTATATGTATTTGTGTTTTAGTCCAAATGGCATATCTTTTCTCTTTGTAGCCTTTTTTGTGATCTATTTTAGGGTTGGAGGATTGGATTTGACTAAGATGGACCAAAAAAACGAACAGAGTACAAAAAAAACACTTTTTGGTCAAATTTAGCCTTGGTCTTGCTGCAGATTTGCCAATTTGCCATAGAAACTGCAAAATATGTTGTTGGGTTCATCTATAACAGAATTTGGACAGACTTTTGCAAGAATATGATAAGGACCAGACTTTTGCAAGAATGGGACCAGACTTTGGGCATGCCAAGGAAGAATTTGGTAACATAGGTTAAAAGCATAAATGCCATTTGTGGATGTGTCACTCCACTTGCTTGCCGCCTTCATTTAGATGAATCTGTCTAAATGTTTTTTGAACCATTTGACAGGAGGAATCATATATGGAGTTTAGAAGCTCTTGCATTTGTTTATACTTTATTGTGTAAGAGCCGTTTTTGACCTAGCCCTAAGGTTGGGTGTGTAAATTATCCTTTCTGTCCCCTCTTTTTTGTTGTTATGACGGTCTCCCCACAACTAGGTGAGCTCATTCTTTGATACAGAACTTTAAATGCACTTTATTTTTTGCAACATGAGGGTAATCATCTTTTGTTTGAGATAATTGTCAATGGCTTTTGGCAAATAGATGCATCTAGAGGTATGGATGAATTTTGTTTCCCTCCTTTTCTGGACGAGTCAAAGTGTCTCTCACCTATGAATTTTCCCTGCATTTGTCTATTGTCTCTTCTTGAAATCAAGTACTCCATGCTTAACAGTGCTGTCAGCTTGCAAAATCTGATAATTTACAAATATTTCTTCTAGTAGGTGCCTACTTATTTCCTTAGCGGAATGCAGTAATGGTAAAAACAATCCTGTGAAACAATATTGTATAGTAGCAAGGTGATGCTGCAACCCCCCCCCGCACATTTTGCCCTGCATCCCAGAGACGGTGACACACTAGAGACTTCGGGACTCTGTTCCCCGTCCCCAGCGGCGCCACCTCTGCCAAGGATGGGGGGATGTTGTGGTGTTGACTGTTTGCTGATTTAACTATTTATGTTCAATGTTTGATGTTCCATTTAATGCAATGTTCAAGTATTTACTCTTTTACATCTATATATCTTATATAACAATACATCCTTTCATAACTAGCATTTTACATACCATATGTATAGTATATACAACCCCCTGGGGCCCCTCTGTCCCTCCGTCCCAGGAACTTTTCCCCCCATTTACCCGTCCCCCTGGGCAGTGTAAGTATGGTATATGCCTTCCAGATTGCATTCTCTAATCATTTTATTTTCCCCATTTTACTATCAGAGATTATTATTGGTTAGTAGATAGTCAGACTGTTTAATCAAGAACCTTTTCTTTGGAAATGGTGCTGCTGTGTTGGCCCAAAGTGGACTATACGTAATATCTATTGAAATCCTTTCCTGCTCTTGTAATTTATTCTTCCTCTGCTTATTCAAGGTTGAGTTCTAAATCTCTTTCCATGCTGTGTCCATCACTGTGCTTCTTTAGAAGCTCTATCCCTATAGAGAACCTTATTTGGATATTGCCATATTGGTATTGTGAAAGTTTTGTTCAATGCTTTTTTGGGTAAATAAATCCTAAATATAGTCTGATAGAAATGCAGATTTTGTTGTAGATAACTAGCTGCAATTGATAATGTAAGTGGGTGGGTCTTAAATGTGATCGCATTTTAGATTATGACTTCTTATATGATAATTTTTTCATTTTTTTCTTCAATCATTTACACTATAATAGGACACAGGTACACCATTTTCACATTGACAGTCAAGGTTTTTTTGCACAAGTATACTCTCTTCTATCTATTAATTATCAATTATGTGGTGTCTTTTGGCAGTGAGTAATGTTGTTTTATCAGGACTCAGTTGTGTGCAAAATATTGTTTAATGGGATTTAAAAATCATGCAGTTGAATTCTGGTAAAATGTTGCTTATGTTTATTGATGTAATATGAATACATGTTACGTATAATACCAACATCCGTGTGCCACATCCTGAGTTTTAGTGACCTTATCTGGACAGCCAGAGCTGTATTTGGCCTGCTACCTTAATATCTAATTTCTAGGCTAATGTTTTGAGTGGACTTGCAATGTTGGCTTTTTGCTAGAACATAATAAATTTTCAAATGATTTTGTCATTAATATGCATCTAATTGAGGCTAGAAAACTGGAAAAGTCATTCATTCTGCCCAAAGCACTAGTTAAGTCAACTGTAAAATGCATTTTCAAACTTAAAAATAGTAATACAATGAAGAAAATGAATTGGAGGCTAAGGGAAGCAAGTTGTTTGGGATGAAATTTTGAAAATCAACAAAAGCATTTAAGTTTGATAAGTAAAATTAGTTATCAGTTGGTATGCCTATAAACAAACACACAATTTATGCCAAGCCCAAATGTTATTGCTATCTGCAGTTTTACACTAAAAGTTCCTATTGACCTACTTTTTCCATTTCTATAAATTTAATATTGTTTCGTTTGTGGTCCTGCATCTGTTTGTATGGTTATGGTTGTCTGCATTTATATTACCATTTGAATTTATAGAGATAAAATTTCTCAAAGAGTTGAAATTTCTTGAAATTCAGTGGCTTGTGTTGTAGGATGTGTCTATGAGATGGACATGCTGTTTTACATAGACCTGTAGGAGATTGTCTCGGTTGCATGGGTCTCTTGTCATTAAGGAGCAAGGTCACCAGGAGACGGGGAGATTTCAAGGTCTTTGGTACTGGTACTGGTACCGGTACGACAATTTTTCAAATAGGAGACGGGGGTCTTGGAGACGGCAATTTTTTTTTATAAAAAATTTGATAGTTTAAAGAGTCTAATACTAAAAGTAAATACAAGATTTGAAAATAGTAATACTGTAAGGCTATAAAGTAAATAATAATAGTAATGTCACATTAAAAATTAAAATAGGCTCGTAGAGTCAAAGATTTCAAAACTCATATGATCACAATATTGTATCTCATAGACGTATTTGTTTTTCGAATATTGCATATGATCACCATCATATCAGATTGATAATCGCTGAGATTATCATTACATATTCAAATTTTAAATTCAAAAAAGTATAGTTTGATGCTGAATTGCCGATATGCAAACAAAAATGAACACTTTGTACAATAAACAAAAAACAGAAATATATCTAGTATTAGTATGTCGATGGTACTATCATCTACTCCACAAGGTTGTGTGATCATCCATCTCAAGCTCTTCAGCTATCATGCTCTCCAAAAAATCATCACTCTCCAAAAATATTTTAAATGATTTAATCATTTAAATTGTTAAATACAAATAATTTTAAAAAAGTGTTTCTAATGTTTTTAAAGTTATTAATTTATTAAATAAAATATATTAAATGATTTAATCATTTAAATTGTCGGTGGTCTTAATTTTTGTATTAAAAATATTCAATGAGGGCTAAAATATATAAAATTATTTAATATTATATTTTACTAGGAGATTTTGGGGAGACTTCACTTTTTGGATTAGGAGATGGGGAGACTTCAGGAGACTTCGTCATGAAGTCAACCTTTTTTGAGGTCTCCGGAGACGCGAAAAGTCTCCGAGACGCGACTTTTAGGGGGGAGACGGGTCTCCCGGTAACCATGTTAAGGAGTGTTTTCTTCCGACTTCTAGTGTCCGCTGATGCCCAATTAGCATCTCTTAAAAAACATAACAATTAAAATTTAAGAGTTAAACAATTTACTTGAGCACCATAAAGGTGCAGTTAGCTGCATTAAAAAACAGACAACCACTATAGAAATAGTAGTGTAACATAGAATATTGTGTTTATTATGGTCATACACCTATCTATCTGCTCAAATGCACAAGCTTTCTTTTCTACATGTGTGTGCTGCAAACTTATTTTACCTGAAACTTATTATTATCATCTATAATCTGGGTAACAAAATCCACAAGTAATGTGGTGCATTCGATATCTATTGAAATTTTGTATAATTTGCAATTTGGAAATGTAAAATATAATAGAAGGATCAAGTAGATTGGTTTCTTATTGCTTTCACACATGCAATATGCTGTGTGTTTTCATACAAAAACGTTAAAAAGACTTTGATAAGATCAGGCAAACATCTATGCAAGATTATTTTCTTTGCTGGCTGGGGTTGTTTGCACACAACCGTTACTCTTATATTGATGAGATTGTAGGAATTGTATCTCTGTGCAAGCTTGAGCAATTATTTTAGTGTGTTAAGCTCTTCATATTTCAATTTTTCATTCAGATTTTCTAAGGCAGAGAGTATTTACAAATGGGATATTTTCCTTTCCAATTTCAGCAGGTAGCTCAATTTGTCCACCCACCAAGAAAGCAATTAAATTGGCTGTTAAACTTATATCAGATTGCCAGAACACCCCCTGTAGGAGTGTTTTGAAGATGCCTTCTTTAATTTTGGATGAGAAAGAGAAACTTGTGAGATTTACTACATTGAATGGTATAGTGGATGATCCTATTGCTGTTGAGGAGGAGCGAAATGTGATTAATCCATGGACTTCTGAAGAGAGAGAAATTTTCTTAGAGAAGTTTGCCATTTTTGGGAAGAACTTCAGCAAGGTTGCTTCCTTTTTGGAGCACAAGACTGTAGCAGACTGTATCGAATTCTATTACAAAAATCAGAAGTCAGAAAGCTTTGAGAAAGTAAAGAAAATGCATAAGGTGCAGAAGGAAAGAGATTGCCACCATGTTAGTACCTATCTTGCAACTGCTGGAAACAATCGTCACCGAGACTCAAATGCAGTTTCATTGGATGTATTCAATGCTTCTTCAGTTGTAGCCGCAAGCACCAGTCACCAGCTGGATATTTTTCAAAACACCCTACCCAAGAATGCTCTAACAACAGTTGTGGGTCTGATTTCTGAGAAACAATCAAGAGATGCTTATGATCTGGAAAGTGAAAGAGAGTGCACTGCTGCAGCAGATGTTTTAGCAGGGATTTGTGGTGCTTTATCATCCGAGGCAGTGAGTTCTTGTGTAACTGGTGGAGCTGATCAATCTGAAGTCCTCCATGAGAACAGTTTTTCAAGGTCATTCATGAAGGATAGTGACTGCCCCTTAATAACTGAAGCTCTGCAAAGCAATGAAATACAATACTCCCCTGAGGAAGCATGTGAGGAAGTCTATGTAGACTGGACTGATGATGAGAAGGCCTTTTTTGTTAATGCTGTGGCCATGTTTGGTAGGGATTTTGAAAGTATCTCTCGTTATGTTGGATCCAGAACCGAGGAACAGTGTAAGACATTTTTTAGCAAAGTTCGAAAACGGCTTGGACTTGATGAACTCATGCTGCAAGAATTATACATCCCAACTAAAAACAGTGATGGAAGTGATGATGATGAGCGAGAGGGGCTTGTTGATGTGTGTACAGCATTGTGTGAGATAGATTCTTTTGCAAAGGTACCTGCAATTTCAGAACCAAAGGCTTTTGATACAGATCAATTAAGTTTCAAAGCCTATGCAGTCATAGAGGGAGCCCAGAAGATTGAAGCACAGGATGATGAGGTTGAGTTTTTCATGGAAGATGCTCAGGCTACTTTAAATGAAGAAACTGGACAGGAAACTGCATCTTCTCCACAGGGAGAGCATTTTTTAAGTGAGGGGTCATTGGCAGATACGCAGAATGATGGTCAAATAGGTACACTGATGGATGTACAACATAATGAAAACATTATGAAGGTTAAAGAGGTAGATCTTTTATGTTGTAACAACAAGACAGAAACACAAAGAATAGCTCAGCCTGATGATGGTATAGAAAGGTTTAATGGGATCCTTGACATTAAGAGTGCACCCATTGACGAAAAAGGGAGATCAAAGGGAAGCCAAAACTCATCAAGTAATCTTGAGGTTATACACAAAGATGCAATAGATGATTGCATGACATCTCTGCATGCTTCCGGTAGTGTCTCCAGCAATGAAAAATATTTGATAGATTCAGTGCTTTTTTCACGGAGTGAACCTTCTGATAAGTGCGAAGTCATATCAAGCACAGAGGTCACTGCAGGCATGGGAAGCAATAATGATATTTTAGTTACAAAGCCTCTGGCAAATGAAAGTGTGATACCAGCATTAGCTACTAAGGAAACATCACAGCTGGAGTTTTTGGATCAAAAGGCATCATTTGCTATATCAGTATCTAGCAACATGTCTGATTCTCATTTAAACCAGAAGTTTCCTGATGTGTTTTCCCAGGTTTCTAAACAAATGGTTCATCATATGCCTGAGTTGGTGGACAGGGACGAAAAACAAGAAGTACCCTCTGATGTGGTTTGTAACAATCATAAGTTGTCTCAAGAAGGTGCATCATCATCAGTAATTAGGAACCAAAAGCTGGAAAGTGGCATGGTCCCTTATTATCCTACTAACCAGAGTGTGAGTCGGAATCAAAACCAGGAAGAGCTGTGTATAGGTGCTATGCAGACCATGCTTCAGTCAGATGCTTCTATTTATGGACTGTTGTCTCAACAGTTTCAAGGCCTTCAGGTGAAAAATTATGGTAATGGAAATGTGGATGACAAAAAGCATGAAATTGTTGAACATTCTCCAGATACTGAGCAGTCACCCAAAAAGCTTGTAGGCCATCAGTTGAAGGTGCTACATCAAACAGAGTCTCAATCTTGTAGCAGTCAAATTTCAAATGTTTATCAGCAAGGATTACTTAAACAGAATGCTTGCAATACTGAAGTGTCATCTCAAGTTTCTGGAGGTCACCAGTTGGTAATGCATATGGAAGATGCTTGTTCGAAGAAACTTACAGAAGGGTGCCAACAATCAACATATGAGCAGTTGGTGCAGGGAGCTTCTAGTTCACAGATGAAAAGTTGGCAACAACAACAGGTTATTCAACAGAACTTACAAGAAAAAGTTTTGCAGGCATCAGGGAATGCTAACAGAGGACATTTGGCTCTGGCTGCTCAGTTTATTCAAAAGCCAATTTCAAAGCAGCTAGTGTGGGATCAGAGAAAGCAGCTCACCCAGTATGCTGAGCAGTATCGATTTCTTCATCTATGGCAACAGAAGTATAGGGGTCACAACATTATATATGATAATCGTATGCAATCACAAAAAGAAGAAAAACTTGTGGAACATCAAGGAAATGTGCTATTTCAGCAGTCTAAGAACGAACACGAGTCTAATATTAAACCAGTCTACAGCTACCAGTCATCCCCAACCCCCAAGACTGATGAACAGACAACAAATAGAGGTGATGTGAAGCTTTTTGGTCAGATTCTTCAATCTCATCCTGAAAACCTATTAAATCTCCCTCGAAGAAGTGAGGTTGTTAATGGTTCCACTGCATCTGTTGAAGGTAGGCAAAAACTGTTGCATGTACAGGAAAATGATGAACATTGTCATGCAGTGGCAAATGTTTTATCTGAACAGCAACTGCGTGCAAAATATTTTTGCATGTATTCTGAAGGAATTGCAGGCAAAAACATAAATAATACGAGTTGGAAGCTTAATGAATCTACAGAAGATATGTCAGAATGTTATCCAGAAGGGGTTTCAGGCACAAAAGCTAATTTTAGAAACACTGGCGCAGTACATTCTAGTCAGGAGTTTGGTGGGCGGAATTCCCAGTTTTGGGAGGGTAGTTCCAGGCAAGATCCTTGCAAGAGTTCAAGTCAAACTGGAATTTCACATTTGTCAAAGGATCTGGATTCACAGAATACTGCAATGTCAGAATGTTTGTCAGGTAGAAGTAGTGTAGACCAAGCTGTCAAAGTTGGTAACTGTGAAGTGCTATCTTCAGATTCGTCCACAACACCAGGGTGGCATGGTAATGTGATGCAGGATGTGCCATACCTGATGAAGGATCCAATAACAGTGAGGGAATGTGACTATTATCCTTCAGGATACAAGGAATTGGGAAATGGTTACATTTTTTCACTGGGTATGAAAAAGCCTGATCTTTTAGTCGAACTTAGGAGAGGGGCAGCTTTTGACAAAACACTCTCCCATGAACCTGGAAGATGTGATACAGTGCAATCAATGTTACCTTTCCAAGGTCAGATGAGAAATATATCTAGTCCTATGGCAATTCAGGCAGGCAGAGTACCTGGAGGAAGCATTGTGTCAGATCCAGTTGCTGCTTTTAGAATGCAATGTTCCACAGTAGAACAAGTGAAAGCATCATTTCAACATCCTCACTTTAGAAGCACTAGAGATCAAGGGCTGGGGAGAGGTGATTATGGAAGATAGGTTCTCTCTTTCTGCATACATGCGATCAGGGTGAATGGCCCATTGTACCATTTTGTACTTTAAAAAATTCCATTTGTAACATGTAACTTTTGTCTATTTTTTCCATGAGAACTAAATAATATGCCTCAGGAGGTTAGGCAATTTTGTCTTACGCAGCAGAAACATTTTGTCTCATGCAGCAGAAACTGGTCCGATATGTTTACAATTCTTATTGAGGTTTGAAATGTTTGGGGATTTCTATGAAAATTTTTTATTGATCCCAAAGATTGTAATTGTGGTACAGTCACAGATTCAGACTTTTGTGACAATCATCTGCTGCAAGGTATGACTTGTTTAGTGATGGAAAATTAAGCCGATCCATTTTATTTCTTATTAATATAGTTTTTTTAACATATTTTCTGCCAATCACATTTGTATCTTGTAAGAGCTGACAAGAAAGCTCAAAAATCTTGGAGAGCCCACTGTTTTCTTGAATTGTCAGATTTGAAAAGTGAATGGGATGTAATTAATATATTCTTTCGGCACATAAATTGGATGCTTGCCTGCTAAATACCTATTTGGTAGACGCATCAATACTGGTTCAAAATGTCATTTCATGGTTTGAGGTTATGAGAGATTCCACAGGGGGTATTCTTTGAATTATAAACAAATTGAAGTTGACTTTTAGTTCTGTATGCTTGTGGTATATGAATACATACTTTTCTACATTTGATCAAATTTGCTTCCGTTGTAATTTTGACGGCAACTTGCATTGGTTTCCCAGGTTCTAAGACCCAAGTGACCTCTGCATCTAATAGAGGGAGTGGTCTGCTCCTGAAAAACTTTTCTTTGCTTGCTCAAATCCTAAATACTATCTACGGTATTTTTGTCTTTGCTCAACTTGATTTGGCTCGAGGCACATTGATATATTGTTAGTTAATAAGGTTACTGGCTCTGTGATTTTAATTTTGTTAACTAGGTCATCGAAGAAGAAATTGTAACTGCCATTGAAACTACCAAAAGATATTGTTTGGCTGCATTGGGGTAATTTTTCCTTTCTTTTTGTTACCGACAATCACAAGAAGAGGGATTGCTGTCCATCACTCTCCATGGTATCATTGTAAGTGGTCAAATGTTCTGCTATATTGGATTTTTACTTCTCTTTTGCTATTGGCAACAATGAAGGATTTAGTCCTTTTGCCACCTGTAAGGCCAAGTTGGGTGCATACGGTCTCATCTATGTGATAAGTTTGATCCTTACGATTTTCTGTGTCAGGAACGGTCAACAAGGAGGGACTTAGTCTGATTGCAACTTAAATGGCCTAGCCATGTGTGGGGCAAGATTGATCCCCGGATATTCTCTCAGTAACTGTTAATGATTTAGGAGGTTGTCTAGAGATTCTGAATGGGGCAAAAGAATATTCTAGACCAAAGAATTTAGAAAATAATATTACTATGATATTGTTTTTTTCCATTATTAGTTCCTGGCGTATCCAGGATACTAACGCTTCGGTTCGATGCAAATACACCAATTACCTCATCTAATCATGTTTAAGATTTCTTTTGAACTTGAGTAAATTTCCAAAGTTAATATATATTTTAAATTTTTTAGAAATACTAATTATCTTTATGTTCATTGGTCCAAAGGGAAAATAGCAAGTGGAAAAATAATTTCCATTACAAATAACTATAGAAAATTTACACTTTTTCAAAGTACTTAATCATAAGCACTTAATTTATATCGTCTTCAATCTGGAGGAAGCTCCTGTGGAGCTCTAGACATTTATCTCTTCTATCTGGAGGAGGCTTCTGTGGAGCGCTAGACTTTTTTTCTCTTCTATCTGTGGAGCAGGGGCAAGCAGGTTCTTCTTTGGGACTGTCAAACTGCCTCGGAGAAATGTGCTCTTCAGACCGCCGGAACCAAGTAACAACTGTAATGCTAAATCTGGACAACTCGTACTAAAATGTGAGACCTATAAGCCATGAACATCCTGTCAAAGTCGGAGTAGATTGATAATTAAAACAATTAGCAAAATTGGTGCATGTTCTGATAAATTAATACAGCATTAATAATGTTTAATACAATTTTTATTTTATTTTTGAAAAAACTATTCTGCAATAGCGTATAATTTTGTTCTTTTTGAAATATTTTGAATAAGTATTTGTTTCCTTTTATTATTAGTCCCTGCCTATAAATAGGCAGGGAACTAAATATTTCCTATTTTTGAAAAAACTATTCTGTAATAGTGTGTATAATTTTATTCTTTTTGAAATACTTTGAATAAGAATTTGTTTCCTTTTATTATTAGTCCCTGCCTATAAATAGGCAGTGAACTAATGTTTTCATTAGCTCTCCTTACTATTAATTTTTTCAATATCTGAATGAGACATTCTAATGCAGCGGTTGCATGGAGGGGGCTTGGGCTCTATTTTTTTGGTAGGGGCTAAAGTTTTAATTAGAATATTTTCCTATTTTATAGGAGCCCTTACTTTTTAGCTTTTTCATTTTGAGCAGATGAAAAAGGGGTGGGGCTGGAAATAGCCCCACCAGTTTAGGAGAAAATTTTGCCACTTGTCAATAATCTGTTTTCATTTTTCCACCAAAAACCAATTCATAAATAAAATAATAATTAAAAAAATTTAAACAGTTTTCATGGGACCACCAGCTTTCCTTGTTTGTAGGAGCTAATTGTTTAAAGCGGATTCACATTAAAAATTCAAGAGACCGCTTCCGTTTAAAAAGTTAAAAAAAAAACTCAGCGGCACCCACTCTATTTTTAAGCAAGCGGGTGCCCATGGGACCTTACCCTAAGCTATAAATTAGTTTATTTTTAAAATTATTTTGTCTACAAAAAATTCTAAATTTCTAGTGGCTCATGCCAATTTTGCCAAGGGTATTATTGATTTTATTACACCAGAAAATTAACAGGGAAACAAAATCTAGAATGTTCCTTGATGTTTTAGTATGCTCCATGGGAAACTCTTCATTATGAGCTGGAGTTCAACTCTGTTAGATGGGCGGATAAATAGACAAATATCCTGGTAGGAATTGATGCATATATCTTGATCTTTGTGTCAAATCCATATCCAATGAAATCAAAATTTCAGCTCTCATCATCTGAAACCTTTTGTTTAGCAGGAAGCTCTTGTTTTTCAGAACACCTCTAAATCCTTGCCTCTCCTCTGATTTTTGTAATCCTCTACATTGAACACCACATCCGCAGAACTAGAAGTCCGCCTCATAGGGGTTTCCTGCATTTCCTTCTCTTCCTCCCAACGATTGCTCTAATCTTTCCTCAAATTCTTGCAATTGTGAGAAAGGCTGCCCAGAGGAATCATCTCTCTCACTCTTCATAGTCACTGCACTTGTCCATAGAGGACACCACCAATACAAGAGCAACACGTAGAAGAATGCATACATGTCAAGAATAGTAACACGGGGCAGTAGAGACGTCGACCCTATTTATGTGAAAAACCAACAGCCCCTTCACTGTACTTCCCAAACCATCCATCGTTCCAGGCCACTCGTGATTGTCAAACCTCTTTAATCACCAATTTCTCAGACTTACTAAATTCAACTTGCCAGAATGGGTAAGACAGCATCTGGGATGAGCGAGGGACCACGGGATGGAAACTAATTACTTTGGTACCAACTTTATTTCAAGATTTAGTATTTCAAATTGTAGCATTATCATTTCAGATGCTCGATGTTTTGATTGTTTTGCCTGAAATTTCATCCAAAATATCGAAATGATGGCCTCTGTTTTCAAAATTACTTAGATCAAATCTTCCAAAATCCTCTAGTACTTTTCCATAAAAGTATTATGAGTTTTTTAGACCATTCTGCCTTTATTTCATGTTTTCAGTCTTCCACATTTTCTCTACTTAATTCACGGAATAATAACGATTTTTTTAGAAGAGAAAAATAGGGCAATGTATGCCTTTGTCCGCTTCCTTCAGATTGACGGGAGAGAGAATACTTTAGCTTAATGTTTCATTTGTTGTATTAATTCTTTACCACAAATTTAATCTACATTATTTTAAAAAAAAAGTAAAAATTAATGTATGCTTACAATTTAATTAATTTTTTTTTTGATCGGTAAACGGCCGAAGTCTGGGCATATATTTTATTAATCAAATATCAAAATTTTACATGTCCTCTGTTCAAACGGGTATTGGTAGGAAAGAACGGGAAAGAAAACCTCTAATCTTGCTTGAGACTTTTTGTCCTTAAAAATTACATAAGAATAAGGGGCATACCCCTATATACAAATTATAGAATTTAGAAGGTAGATCCACCTGTACAAGAATTTACAAGATTTAGATACAAAGTGCTCTTATAGCTTGAAAAGATGATGAATAAAGTGCTTCTGACTGGTAGTCGATCTTAGGTAGATATAGCTCTACCATGAAAATACTCCTGTAAACCATCACAAATACCACACACCTCTAGAATAGCCCAGAGGTTAGAACATAATATAAATCATCTAATGTCAATTAGTAATAGACTTATATTAAGAAGGTGAGAATCAACTCTTTAATAGATAGAAATCAAAATATACACCCAACATATCATTCTTAACCCAATCCAAATGATTAACAAAAAAATCCAGATCCATATAAGAACCTGAGAATAGAGACATAAAAGGTACTGAATTGGAAACTTGAAATGAGATCAAATCTTACAGGAGCATACCATGATTCAGGAACCAAAGTAACTGAAAATTTAAAAAGAAACGAGGCAAGCCTACTCACATAAATATATACTAATTTGTATGTACATTTCCTATATAACAATACACTAGAATATATTTATATGAGAAGACCTACCATAAGCAGCTAATACTATAAAGAATATACCTTTAAATGTAAGCGTTGTTTAACAGACAGAACTTATATATATATATATATATATATATATATATATATATATATATATATATATATATATATATATATATATATATATATATATATATATATATATATATATATATATATATATATTAATGAGATAAAAATCAGAATGCTCACTAACCTTTATACATA
Source organism: Cupressus sempervirens (assembly GCA_028749045.1). Classification (NCBI taxonomy): domain Eukaryota; kingdom Viridiplantae; phylum Streptophyta; class Pinopsida; order Cupressales; family Cupressaceae; genus Cupressus; species Cupressus sempervirens. Next base: position 502,615,325 of record CM053785.1, read on the forward strand.
AACACAAACTGATCAATAGATGCTGACATTTGAAAGTATAAAAGTACAATCTTAAACAATCAGAAACATACTCTACAAGAACCATATTCTCAAATGGTCGAATAAGATTATAGAGTGATACTAACAACATTCTTAGAAATTAAAAACTAAAACGATATGAAGGCTTGGCCATATGAACTCAACCTAAATCAATTATCAGCCAAACAAGAAGACTAGGAATTTGAAAACCAAAGCCTCCAAACACAAAACTAGAGTATAAACTAAAGCCAATATTTGCATAGATACATGGGAAGTTAACAGAATAATCAATACCAAAATTTAAACCCTACGTAGAAGTACTTATTTATAAATATATATGACTTGTAATAGGAGTGCTGCTTAGATTTGTCTATTACAGGAAGGAAAACTACAAGATTCGAAGGGAGAATAAAAACAATGCACCTCGATATCTCGAAGAAATGTCTATTCAACATAAACTACGAAACATAGAGAGGTAAAGAGGGTCTTAACGAATAACTATCAACTAAAATTACAACTGTACATAGTAAAATCTTGGAAATCTAAATAGATCAAGGGGACACAAAAACATAAATTTAAAACAATAAACTAATATTAAAAGGCTACGCTTCATTATGGACATTCCTTAATAGGATTATGAAAGTAATTGCTATTTAGTTCGAAAAGATATTGGCCATCAGCTCCTAAATTAGCTAGATTATCTGCTGCCATAGTACCTTCTCTATAAATATGATTTATCCTGATGTCTTTAAAATTATCCAATAGATTAATTATGTTCTCTAATTTGGAGTTGAGCACCCAGTTAGGGGTGGATTTCTTTCTAATCGCATTAAGCACAATTTGAGAATCCCCTTCTATAAGAATGTTAGAAACTCCCAAATTTTTACATAATAGTAAGCCGTCTTCTAAGGCTCTAAGTTCTGCTAAGTTATTGGTAGTAGGTTCAATAGAGAGGGCCTTCTTGGCTAGCCAGTCACCTTTATCGTTATTTATTATAAACCCAACTCTTGCTATTCCAGGGTTTCCTCTGGCAGCTCCATCAAAATTAAGTTTGATCCATCCACTAGGGGGTGGATTCCATTGATAGACCTTTCTAGCTTCTTTGTTTTGCTTGATGTAGACCAGAGGGGGGTTAATCAAATTAGTCCATGCTTTCTTGATAAAACCATCCCAAATGGAAAAAGAACCTTCTTCAAATCTGGCTTTTCTAAGAAAAGAGTTGGTAGTTTCTACTATACTAGCTTCTATTTCGTCGTAAGTTCTTCCACATTCATCTCAGTGTTATTGAAAATCTTTCTATTTCGCTCCTTCCAAATTTCCCAGACAATAATAGATGGACATATATTCCATAATTTAATATAAATCCCTTTACTGATATTATAAGGCCACGCTTTGATAAATCCTACAAAGGATCTAGGAAAAGGGGATGACCAATGTAATTTCGTAATTAACCATTCCCAACAAGTTTTAGCAAAGGAGCAATTGAAAAGGAGATGGTCCACTGTTTCATTTTCCTTTTTACACAGAATACATCTAGATGGACCAAAGATCCCTATCTTCTGGAGTCTATCATAGGTTAATATTCTATTTTGAAAGGCCAACTAGAAGAAAAAACTAGCCTTAGGTAAACAAGAAGAGTCCCAACATAGATTTAGCGGGATATCTATTTTGTCCAATTTCTTGCAAAATATCAAAGTATTATATCCACTTCTCACAATATATTTACCATTGTTAGACGCAACCCAAATAAGATTATCTGTGCTTTCAACATATTTCAATTTCCTTGACTGCAAAATTTTATCATAGGCTTTGATTACTACAGGATTTGATTCTATTTCTTTAATAGACTTCCAATGCCAAATGACTGAATCCTCCTTGATGGTTTTAACTTTGTAGTCACTAACTTTATTACCCCATGCATTAATCAGTTTGTCTTTAAGATTATCAAGAGAGGGTTCCCTTTCTATGGGTGGATGTCCATCCCAAGAATGTTCCCAAAAGAGTGCTGAATCTTCTTTGCCTATATCCCATGTCTGGTATTTACCAACTAAATTACGACATTTAACCATAAAATTCCAACACTCTGATCCTTTAGGTAGGGATTTTGATCTGAATATTGACTTAGGATCTTCCGCATTTAGATATTTGTGGTATAGGATTTTAGCCCATTTATGGTCCCTTTTTGAATAGAGACACTAGACTAATTTGGCCCCTAGGGCTTCATTTTGTAATTGAAGGTTCTTAATACCTAATCCCCCAAATTCCTTAGGTTTACAGATTTGATCCCATCTTACAAGTGCAAGTTTTTTGGCTTCCTCGCAATCATTCCAAAGGAAATCTCTTAATTTGGATTCTAATTTGTGGTTTAAGTGTTTGGGAATAGGAAGACATGAAAGGGGGTAAGTTGGGATTGCAGTAAGAACATAACTAATCTTAACCTTCTTGCCTGCTTTAGTAAGTCATCTCCCTTTCCAGCCTCCAATTTTTGCTTCAAGTTTATCCATAACATTATGCCAAATTCTAATTCTACCCCTAGATACTTACAAGGGAATTGACCTTTCTTATATCCCATAACCTTACATATTTGATTTTCCAACTTGCTTTCTGTGTTGATGAAAAATATTTCAGATTTAGCCTCATTAACTTTTTGTCCTAATGCACTCATATAGTTATTAATAATAGATTTTAGTTTAGTTGCTTCTTTAATAGAATTTTCTCCTGAGAGTATGGTATCATCAACATATTGCGGATGTGTGATATTAGGCACGTTCTCAGTAACTGTCACTCCAATAATCTCTTTCTCACAATAAGCTTTTGTAAGAGCTCTCCCAAATGCTTCTGCCATGATGATATAAAGAAAAGGGGATAATGGGTCCCCTTGCCTGATACCCCTAGAAATATCAAAAAATCCTTTTGGCGAGCCATTCACCAAAACTGAAATTTTGGTGGTTGAAATACATTTGAAAATAAGATTAATCTACTGACTAGAAAAACCAAATGCCTCTAAAGTTTTACATAAAAATCTCCAGTCAACCATGCCGTATGCCTTCTGAATATCTAATTTCATAAACATACATGCCTTTTTGTTCTTCCGAGTCAAGTGAATGGTTTCTTGAATAGTAATGATACTGTCTAAAATAGATCTGCTTGGAACAAACCTTGTCTGTTCCTCGGAAATAATTTTATTTAATAATGGCTTTAATCTATTAGCAAGAATTTTAGAAAAAAAATTGTAAATAGTATTGCAAAGTGCAATAGTTCGATAGTCTCCTAGATTTTTCGGTTCAGATTTCTTTGGAATTAAGGTGAAAAAAGAATAATTAATCTCAGCCAACAGAGATCCTCCTTGTCTCGATGCTTCTATAGCTTCCCAAAGATCTGTACCAATTATGTCCTAGCATTTTTGATAGAAAAAGGCCTGAAATCCATCAGGGCCTAGGGATTTGTCTGGGTTCATATTGAAGACTACATTTTTAACTTCTTCTAAAGTAATGGGTTTATTGAGGGTTTTATTATCTTCTTTATTGATAATCTTAGGGATGACTTCTAACATCTTGCTTTGGGCGATTCTATTAGAGCCTTCGTAATTATTTAGAGTGCTCTGAAAGTGGTTAACCAAAATATTAGCTATCTCACTAGGATTCTCAGTACGGGTTCCATTTTGGTTTTTGATGCTTGAGATTTTACTTTTAGCTCTATTAATCAAAGTAGAGTTATGAAAGAACTTTGTATTTCTATCACCTTCTTCTAACCATTTCTCACGAGATTTTTGTTTCCAAAATATCTCTTCCTTGGATAATAAGTCTTCCCGTTTGGCTAAGAGTTCTTTTTCCAACCAATAGCTATCATTATTCATACCATTTTTAATGACTTCTAAGTTTAACTCCTTTAATTTATTTTCAGTTTCCAGCTTTTCTTTAAAAATATTGTTGAACTGTTCTTTATTCCATTTACGGATTATTTCTTTAAGCATCTTGATTTTAGACATAAATATATACAGTTTAGAGCCTACAAAATTACTAGATGACCACCAAATCTTAATGTTCTCAATGAAATTTGGGTCTAAAAACCACATTTTTTCACATTTAAAAGAGTTCCTGGCTGGTTTGTGAGGTTCTGAGATTTCCATCCTAACCGAAAAGTGGTCTAAACTCGCAACAGGGAGAATTGTAGATATAATATTTGAATTAGTAACATCTAGTTCTCCTTTTATAAAAAATCTATCTAATTTTTCAGCAATGTAATCAAAATCTTTCCTTCTATTGTTCCAAGTGTAAATATCGTTTTTAATGGGGACATCAATGAGATTTTGAAGCTTACACCAAGTATTAAAATCTTTTGAAGATTGGGAGATCTGTCTTGATCCCCTTGTTTTCTCATTCATTTTCAGAATAGCGTTAAAATCACCTCCTAGAATCACTAGCTCATTCTGATGTTTAGATAAAAATAAGCTAATTTCATTCCAAACTATTCTTTTATCAATATTACTTGTAGGTCCATATACATTAATAAGAATGAAAGAAAGATTAGATTTCAGACTTTGCCCCTTGCAGCTAACCCAATTGTTATTAAAATTAAGAATTTAATTAATTCTTTACCACAAATTTAATCTTACATTATTTTTAAAAAAAGTAAAAATTAATGTGAGTTTGCATACAATTTAATTAATTAAATAAACATGATTTTAAATGTAAATTTAAAATTTATTTGTCTTCAAATGTTTTATTTTACACATTAGTCATTTTAGACTCTATAAAAATAAAATGTTTTTAGACTTTTCTAAAATAAAATTGTTAATATTACAACTAAAATTTACATAGAATGTAATCTTCATTTTAAACTTATAAATTAACCTTTTTATTCCATTTTTCATGTTTTCTAAGTAAATCATTATCAATTTTACAAATAAATTGATTATAAAATTGTCAATTACAATTAAATTTTTACAAAAAAATATTCAACTTTAAATATTTTCTTATTACAATACAAACTATATTTTGTTAAACATTCCAAAATGATTTCTTCGACACATGCTAACAACTACAAGCCCACTATAAACCCAAAAGGCAGGGACTCCAACTCTTTAGCTGGCAAAGAGCTCTTGTTTAGATTCAAAATTACTTTTATAGTTTTAATAAATCAAAATTAGTTTAAGCAAATATAATATAGATGATAACCTTTTGAATTTATTCAAAAAATCTAAATCATAGATAATTATTAATTTAAATTTTTATAAATTAGTTTCATTTCAAATTTCAAAATTAAAAAACATTATACCTAAAATTAACTATATTTTATTTTAAAATTTATTTAAAGGTTTGAATTGGAAGAAATAAAGTGCTCTCTTTTACCTTCTCAAATTTTATTAATATTTTAAAAGAAGGTTTTAATTTAATTAAGGAAATAAGAAAGCTTTAAACTATTTAGAGTTTATGATAAATATGTCATAAAAATTAACATACAAGTTATTAATAGTTTTGATTAAGTAAAAACACGATTTGAAAGGTCTCGAAACTTTGTACAACAGATCTAAAGATATAACAATATAAAGCCCAAATATAGTAGTGTGAAACACCAAACAAAGATAGGGAGCAATTGACTAACTCCCACCACACCAGACAACCATAGCAAGGGAACTTAATATTTAGGTTTAGATTTAGAACCTCCCTTGTGAGACCGCACATTCTTATCTAGGGGAGGGATGGGGAACCTAGATTTGCTTCTGTTAGAATCTGAAAAGATCAATAACCTAGAAAACTAGTGCAAAGAATAAATATCTAAACTATGAATGCAAATGATAAAAAATCAAAATAACAACACAAAGTTAGTCTCCAAGAGAGTAATGCAAATGCTAGAAGAAAAATAGCATTAAGAGGATGCAAAAAAGAGAGATGCAAATACAAGCCAGGTAGCATGCTTATATAAGCTAGGAAGAGGGAGGAGGTGGCAACACCAACCAATGAGGAGCAACCATCTATTGGACTAAAGATAGAAAAGTATCTTCCCAAGATAGCTAATGGATGCTCACATGTAGGAAGGTGACACCTCACAACCATTCACCTAATAAGACATGCTTTATTAACCTAAGCAAGATTATTAAAAAGTGTAGGAAAAACCTAGCAAAATAGGAAAAATAAAAAACTACACTAACACCCCCCCATAAGCGAAGCTTAGGTGGATGTAGAAATGGGTCCCGACAAGTCAAGCCTGATGAGGTACCCATGTACATAAGATTTTCCAAAAGAGAGAAAAGAAACCCCCCAAAAAAGTTAGGACTCTGAGTGAGAGGAAGAGCCCCCCCCAAAAGATGAAGCATCCCACACCCCCACTAAAGCTTGCAAATGAAGGAACTTGCTCTCAGTGAAGGGTTTGGTGAAGATATCAGCAACTTGCTTAGAAGTCGAACAATAGCAAAGGTCAATGACATGACCATGGATGAGCTCCAGTATGTAGTGCATGTGGACCTCTATGTGTTTGGTCCACTAATGATGAACCAAATTCTGTGAGATCTGAATGGCACTCTGGTTGTCACAAAATATGACTGATGGCTGTCTAATTTGGATACCAAACTCAGTGAGAAGATGTTGAAGCCAAATGGCCTCAATGGCGGCATTTGCAGCCCCCCGATACTCAGCCTCAATAGAAGATAGAGCAATAGTAGACTACTTTTTGCTCGACCAACAAACAGGACCTGACCCAAGTGAGAAGCTATACCCTGAAGTAGACTTGTGATCCTCAGAATCACCTACCCAATCTAAATCTATGTAGCCCACCAAATCAAGCTCAATACCTGCTGCGTAGTGAATCCCACAACTATGATAACCTTGAACGTAGTGAAGGATCCGCTTGGCTGCTTTCCAGTGCAACTCATGGGGCTCCTAGAGACCATGCCTATAGCATAGGAGATGTCAGGTCTCGTATGAGTCAGATAAATGAGACTCCCAACAAGTTGGCGGTACAAAGTGCCATCAACAAGTGGAGAAGAACATTGAGCCTCAAGTTTGACTCCATAAAGAAAGGGAGTCGAAGCAGGCTTACAATCAGCCATATGAAACCTTGAGAGTAAATCTAGAGCATACTTGGATTGTGTGATGGTGATCCCAGAAGGATATTGAAGGATCTCAATCCCGAGAAAGTAATGCAACAAGCACAAGTCAGTCATCAATAAAATGTCCTAAAGGGCCACTTTGACAGCCTTAATGGTGGGTGAAGAACTTCCTGTGATCAACAAGTCATCAACATACAAAACCAAAAATAGAAATGAATCACCCTATTGCAAAATGTAGACATTAGGATTAGAATGGCACCGAGTGAACCCAACTGATAGAAGGAAGGAGTTCATCTTGGCATACTAGGCCTGAGGAGCCTGTTTGAGGCCATAGAGAGACTTTTGAAGATGACACACAAGTGAAGAATCTTGAAGGAAGCCCTGTGGTTGCTCCATATAGATCTCCTCGTAAAGGTCACCATGAAGAAAAGCACTCTTCACATCCATTTGATGTACTTCCCAATAATTAGCTACAACAATGGCAAGAACAATTTGAATGGAATTCATTCGGGCATCTAGTGCAAAAGTCTCAGAGTAGTCAATCCCAGGAACCTGGGAGAATCCTTTGGTGACCAAGCGAGCCTTGTGTTTGTCAACTGACCCATCTGCTACAAATTTTTTCCGATAGATCCACTTACATCGAACAAGTTTTCTTCCTTTAGGAAAAGGGACAAGATCCCAAGTGTGGTTCCTCATCAAGGAACTATACTGTTCCTACATAGCTGTATCCCACTCAGGAATACCAGAAGCCTCATGAAAGGACTGTGGATTAGAGGCAGTAGCAATGAAGACATGTGGAGAATTTTGGAATTGTGAACAAGTTCTCCTAGTGTCTAATGGATCCCCAACCCAATCACCTACAAATTGCAAGGTCTGTCTAGCCCAAAGTAGACAGGAAGATGGAGAATCTGGAGGGGAATCATTAACCTCTGAATGATGACTAGGAGAAGGAGGTGAGTTCTCTGAATCACTTTCTGCATCAGAAGTAGAGGTAGAAGACTGTTCAGGTGAATCTGACTCATCAGAAGATCTGTCATGTATTCCAAGTGACTCTAATGTCAAGGTAGAAGGAGTTGGAGAAGTGATAGAAAGTGAGCTTGAAGATCCCTCCTCAAACTGAATACTCCTCTCAATGAATAACTCATGTGTAGTAGGGTGGAGCAACCGATAACCCTTCACACCATCAGGATAACCTACAAATATGCAAGGTCTGCTTTGCAGATCCAAGGCCTTACGTTTCTCTGTAGGAATGTGGGCCCATGCAGGGGAGCCAAAAACTCGAAAGTGCTTAACTGATGGTTTTCGACCGCTCCAAGCTTCAAAAGGAGTAACTCCCTTTAAGGCTCGGTGAGGAACACAGTTATGGATATAACAAGCACAGTTAATGGCTTCTGCCCAATACTGTGGCGCAAAAGATCTAGAGTGAATCATACAGTTTGCCATTTCCTTCAAGGATCTATTCTTCCATTCTGCAACACCATTTTGCTGAGGATTGTATGGAACTGAATGTTGTAAATCAATCCCCTCTGAAGTGCAACATATTTCAAACCAATGGTTGACATACTTACCACCATTGTCTGTGCGCAAAACCTTGATGGCTTTCCCAGATTGCTTTTCTACAAAAAAATTGAAGTCTTGAAAATGATCAAATACCTCTGACTTTTGTTTGAGAAAGTACACCCATGTATATCGAGAAAGGTCATCAATGAATATGAGGACATATCGGGCCCTGCTGAAAGAAGGATGTTGAAATGGACCAGCCAAATCACTGTGAACTAACTCTAGTATCTATGAAGCTCTCCATGCCTTACTTTTGTCAAACTTTTCCTTAGGATGCTTACCAAGAATGCAACCTTGGCAAACACCTTCTGAGAATTGAATCGAAGGCAACCCTGTGACCATGCTCTGCTGGTTGAGCTGATGCAAATAGCGGAAGTTAAGATGGCCAAACCACTCATGCCATAATTTACTAACATCATTAGAATGAGTGAGCAAAACAAATGAAGGAGGATCAGGAACAAAGTGAGAAAATAGATAGAGTCGTGACTGATGATCTGCTCTCCCAACTGCAACTACAGAATCACTATGCAACTCATGTATCTCCACTAAATCAGGAGTGAACTCAACCCACTTGCCTAAACCTGTGTGAGTGATCTGGTATATTGATAGGAGATTAGTTGATAATGAGGGTACACAAAGAACATCATGGAATGTGCCATCCCCCACATCAACAGACCCTCTCCCACACACTTCAATAGGAGTGTCATCACCCATCAAAATAGAAGGCATAGTACATGGATCCAAGGATGCAAGTTCTTTCTTAGATGAAGCCATGTGGTGCGAAGCACTCGAATCAAGAACCCAAGTGGATGGTGAGGAAGCCTGCAACAAGAGCCTTGCCCTTTCCTTTCCCCTTGTTGTTTTCTTTTGCCTTGTTAGACTCTTCATTAGAACTTTGTTTGATAGACTCAGGAACACTAATATTATTCTTCTCAAGAATGTATGTCAAGTGATCAATTTGTTTCTTCAAACATTTATGTTCATCATGACCGGGTCTTTTACAATAGACACATTTAACCTTTTCTTTCTTAGGCTTATCACCCTTAGAGGATGAGGTATCAATAGTTGCTTTTGAAGCAATTGGTATCTGATCCTTCTTTTCCTCACTATTATTTTGTTTCTCATCCTTACTATTGTTGTTACTACTTTTTCCTTTTTGTTCTTTTGTGCCTTGGTTGGTTGCTAAGGCATGTGACTTAGAGGACTTAAGAGTGCCCATCTGGATTAGCTTGTCTTGTTCTCGAGTGAGATTAACAACAAAATCATCTAGAGATGGCATGGTGAATTGAGTACCCAGTGCACCCTTAGTAACATAGAAGGTAGAGACAAACACATAATATTCTAAACTTAGCTTAGAGAGAATACTAAGAATCAGTTGTTCATCTTTCTTTTCAATTCCACATTGTTTTAACTGCAGCCTTAGTGATTTCAATTTGGTCAAGAAATCTTAGATTGTGTTGAAATTGCTTGGACTTAAACTAATTAATTCATTTTCCAATATATGACCCCTCATTGAATCTTGTGTGCTAAATAATGTTTCTAGCTTTGTCCATACTTCATTTGGTGTATCCAAATACTCAATGTGAAATAGCAAGTTAGGAGAAACAAACAAACACAATGTTCCATATGCCTCATCACATTTGTTAAACCACTTAGGCTTATCTTCATCTTTATTAGGTTCAGTTTCAAGTCCCATAGTTATCCTATTTAATCCCGCTTTCCTTAAGTGAATTGTCATGCGTGATTTCCACTCAAAGTAATTGTATGGATTTAGGATGGGCATATTTGTTTGATCCATGATGAAGAAATGCAGAGAAGAAATGCTAAAAAAAAAGAGAACCCAGCCACGACAATGCCCCCCCTTTTTACTCGATCAAAGAACCCCCCTTAAAAGAAATATGATTTGGCACTTTATTTTAGTTCGTTTACAACTACCACTAGAAAGAAATACTTAGTGGTCTTGATTTCAATGCATTACAAACCCTCATGAAGAGCATATGTTGAAAGTGAAACTTAGGCACAATAATCAAGGAAACAAATAGGACCACTATGATCTACTCGAAAAATCATGCACTTTCAAAAAAAGAATCGCCTTGATACGAGGTCATATGAGAAAGTTATGATCCTCTAAAGTTTCCAAAATGAGAACTGTGCACAGTTACGACCAAGAATCTGTAATTTTTGAAAAATTTATGCATGAAAATAAAAAAACAACTCCACTAGTGGATAGAGCACAAAAAAATAGCTAAGGCCATAACAAGAATTGTCAAAATCAGAGTCCATATGAGCAAAAATGAGACATTTGAAAACTGCGTTCAAATTTGCGACTGCCAATGGAGAGGGGTACGACTGTAGCTTTCCGCGCTCGATCTTGCAAAATATATAGATTGCATGCAAAATCTAAAAAGGTACCCAGATGGTTTTTCAGGGTTGCGAACAAAACCCAAAAAGCATTTTTCTTGCTGATGTACAAAAGATGTTGCTGTAGTGTAAATCAGACGCCTTTAACAGTAAAAAATGGCTCAAAAAATCAAGAAATGACCTCAGCAATCAAAATATGACATGCAAATGCTGGATTAGCTTCCTAAGTCCATCAATGGCATGCTGGAACCTGCAATACAGATTGAAAACTCCAAATATGCAAGTTGGTTGTCAGATTTGAGATTGAAACCCCAAAGAAAAATCATTTTTGTCAAAACTTTTCTGATTCTCAAGATCATCCAAAGATGCAAGAGAAGAGCATACTCCGTTTTTCAAAAAACTACAATAAAATTTATTAGCCCCCCCCGAATCTCTCAAATAAGGAAACTAAAATCTACTCTTGCACATAGAAAAGCTCTGATACCATGTTAGAATTTGAAAAGATTAATAACCTAGAAAACTAGTGCAAAGAATAAATATCTAAACTATGAATGCAAATGATACAAAATCAAAAGAACAACACAGAGTTAGTCTCCAAGAGAGTAATGCAAATGCTAGAAGCAAAATAGCATTAAGAGGATGCAAAAATAAGAGATGCAAATACAAGCCAGGTAGCATGCTTATATAGGCTAGGAAGAGGGAGGAGGTGGCAACACCAACCAATGAGGAGCAACCATCTATCAGACTAAAGATAGCAAAGTATCTTCCCAAGATAGCTAATGGATGCTCACATGTAGGAAGGTGACACCTCACAACCATTCACCTAATAAGACATGCTTTATTAACCTAAGCGAGATTATTAAAAAGTGTAGGAAAAACCTAGCAAAATAGGAAAAATAAAAAACTACACTAACAGTTTCCTTTTACCACTTTCCATCCATTCTCAAGTTTAGCCGCATCATTCTGCCAATCCCCAGAAGAAATGAAGGAAACCACATGGAAAATAGAAGAAGAAACATCCAACAAAACACTCAACCTAGGAGAGGCCAACAAGGGCTAACCCAGACCCAAAACTGTCTGAGTCGTAGGTCCAAAGACAATAGCAGGTCTAGAAGCAACATCCAAAAAAGGTTCATCAATCGAGATATCAGCTCAACAGACTGGGAAACAAGAGTCTCCTCCAAAAAAGGCTGAACCAAAGCATCAGGAGAAGTGTCCCCTACACCATCAGAAGCAAGAGACCCCGAATCAGCTTGCTCCTGGTCAGATGAAGATTTTGTAATTGTGTAATGCTTATCTGAGACACCCGCCCACCAGGAAGGCTTACGTTTTGATCGAGCCTTGTCAAAAGAATAACGAGCCGCCACATGGCCAGTCATGTGACATTTCCTACATCGGAAGGGAAGACCCTTCATAATCCAAAGTTTGAGTCCAAGTACCCCGTGGAGAACCCAGACAAATCTGCTCAGGGAGACCCTTAGAGACATCCATCTCAACAGCTAGGATGTGAGCAAATGTTGAATGAAGAACATCAAAAGTTTTTGCATCCACAATCTGAAAGTCCCCAAGAGCCGCCCCAATAGACTCCAAAACTGAGTCCAACCAGAGATGCATGGGGAGATTTGGAAGCCTAACCCAAACAAGGATCTTCAAGAAAGATTCTGTAAGTGGGTCAAAATCCTTGTGCCAAGGTTTGGCCATCAGGGGGAAACGATCCTCCCAAGAGAAGCTGTAATCACACAAGATAATCCTCCTATCTTCAACATTATCAATCTTGACAATAAAAAAAACCTTTAGCAACAGGGAAAATTTGAATATCTCAAGATAAAAGGTGCCTCCAGTACCTGGCAATCCAATCATGAAGGGCGGGTAGAGAGGGCCAAAAACCTCAAAATATGGAAATAGCAGCATGAGAAGAAAAATCCTTTGCAGTTTTGAAGATCTCATCAGCTGTATCTGAATGTAATAAAACCCGTAAGGGTTTGATCATCTTTACATGAGTAACCTCCCGAAACTTTTAGGAACCTGAGAAGTGACCAACAGAAGGGGCAGAACGATGAAGGTTTGCCTCAAAAGCAGTGACATTTGCATAAGAGGCTGAACTAGAAAACCCCGGCCCCCCTGGCTCGAGACACAACAAAAGAAAAGCCCTCCGTAGCAGACCCCACAACCCGCACAGTAGCCATAGGAATGTTGGCAGGAACATGGGGAGGACCACAAGCAAGAGATGCATCAGACCCAACAGGGGCAACCCCCACCACAACAATAGGTGCAGACTGAACGAATGCATTTTGAAATCGTGCTTGGGAGGGAGTGCTGGCAGGAGCAGGAGAAGCCATTCCCAATTTGACGTTTTAAAAAATCTCAATCACAACAACATCAAAAAATTATTAATAGTTATTTAAAATAAAAATTATTTAAATATTGATTAGTTTATATAATTGTACAATTTTATTAAATCACTTTTAAGTCATTCAAGCTATCAACATTGGAAGCAAATTTTAGTAACACCTTCCTCCCAATATTCAAAGATTAACATGTTTCAAAATAATACAAAAGAGATAGATAAACTTAGAAAATATAGTAAGAACACTTCCATAGTGGAAGAGGTAAATAGTTATTTATGGCATGATTGAGGGAAACTAGGATGGCTGACTTCTTATGTTCCATTCATTCTCTATCTCCATCTTCTTTCATGTATTAATCTCCTTATCTCAATATTATTCCTCCTCTCTCTCTCTAAACCATTATTTATTTTGCTCCATCTTCCCTCCGTTTTCTATCTTTGCCTCGTAATGCTCTCTTGTAATATAATATTATTCCTCCTCCTCCTCCTCTCTCTCTCTCTCTCTCTCTCTACCATTATTTATTTTGCTCCATCTTCTCTCCCTTTTCTATCTTTGCCTTGTAATGCTCTCTTGTAATATATATATATATATATATATATATATATTACAAGAGAGCATTACAAGGCAAAGATAGAAAAGGGAGAGAAGATGGAGCTATATATATATATAGAAAACTATATATATATATATATATATAGAAAACTATATATATATATATAGTTTTCTTCCATTATTATAGGGGCTATCAAATGACAACTCTTGGGTTTGTGTGGACTGAATAGTTTAAATTTATATGTAAAATTGACGGTCATGCTTATAAAATTTATAGGAAAATATAATATATTATACCCCCACTTAGCTACACACACACACACACACACACACACACACACACACACACACACACACACACACACACACACACAATCAAATTCCAACTCTTGGGTTTGTGTGGACTTAACAGTTTAAATCTATATGTAAAATTGAAGGCCATGCTAATAAAATTTATAGAAAAATATAATATATTATACCCCTACCTAGCTATTAGAACATGACCTATATGTATGGGATAACAACCTTGAAAATCAAATGCCAACTTTTAAATTTAATATGTTATACCGTTCTTTTTAAACATTTGGGAATTATTGATTGATAAGTTTTACACAAAGCCAAATAGAAAAAAAAAAGAATTGAAAGTAAGATTTTGAAAAATTCAAAGATTCAGGAAACTAAATAGAAAAGGAATTGAAAATAAGATTTTGAATTTTACATGTAAAATATAAATACAAATAAGCTTCACAAAATCTTTAAAATTGCTACTATTTTATTTTAAGAAATTAGATTTTTATAAATAACCAATACTAAAAAATAATAATACAATAATATTGGCAAATTTATGTAGATCTTGCAAATCTTAGTCGTTCGACAGCATGGGGTTTCCATCATGGTGGTGACCTCCGACAACGTCGATGGGGGTGGCGGGAGACAACTGGGTGTCTCTGTGCAAGCCCTTGATCTGGGTGCTTCACTTCACCCATCTCTCATTAATGAGGTATGTTTGAGGTAAATATCACCTGCAAACTTGCTGAACTTGTACCAGGTAAAGCGTCTTCGGCAATTTCAAATCCCATTGCTTTTAATGGCAATGTCACTTCTAATAATCTCACCAGCGATCAACCCAAGTCTTTCTTTGAGGTTGTGGCTCAATCTGCCGCTATTAATGTGAAGGCCAGGTTTAAGTTTGTTTGCCTTGGTGCTAATGAAGCCTCTGAAAATGGTAAGACCTCTTTGGCTTCCCTTTCTCCTTTTGCCATTGTTCCTAATCTTGAAATGTTCGAGGAGATTGTGAAGGAAAAGGATAGATTAAGAAGCAATGCTATATATATTTTTTCAACTGTTGAACTTGATAAATGTCTGCCAAGAAAATTTATGGACAATTGGTTTCATAATTACTAGAATATTAAATTAGGGTTTCACATATCATTCTGTAGGAAAATTTAGAAGGGTCTGTATGTGATATTTTTTGTTAATCAAGATGCTCAGAAAGAGGTTCTTAAAAAATAATACTGGACTGTGGGTTCTACATCCTTTAGGGTGCTCGCTTGGTCACTGGATGCCATCCATGATGAGGTCCTTGCCCTATCAGCACCGAGATGGATTCTTGTCAAAAATATCCCTCCATTCTTGTGGCCATTTTTGCCGCAATTACTTGAACCTATTGGAAAAACTATTCAGATGGATGATACAGTGAGACTTGTCCCCCATATGGACGCTAGAGTTTTGATTTTGCTCCTTCCTGCTAAGGAAATCCTTGTAGATATTTTAGTTAACATTTTAAGTGAAACTTTTATCTATCCTATTGAAATTTTGGGGGGTTTGAATGCATGTCTCCTTTGTCGTAAGGAAGGACACCTCCGAAAGGATTGTCCTATCATTAAAAAGAAACCTGAAAAAAACCCTAATCCTACTCTCACCTCAGTTAAAACTATTTCTAATCCTCTCATTGCCAGTAACCCTTTGCCTGAGGGCACCACTTGTGAAACACTTCCTACATCTTCTTCGTCCCTGCCTCCTCCCAATTCTGGTCCCCCGTCGTTTCCCACTCCAGACATGGCTATTGATCTTAATACAGATGTTAGTTTTGTTGTTGTTAGTAATAAGAAGAAGAGGAAGGCTAATAATGTTTCTCAACCTAAAATCCTAGGCCCTACACTCAATAACAACATTGGTCAACAAATTGCTTCATTGGTTGGCCCTGTTATGGTTAATACTAGTGCTAAGCCCTAGAATGTTGATCTTAGTGGTAACCCCCAAGTTAGGGAAACTTCTCGGAAGCTTCCTCCAAAAGATTTCAAAGAACTTGGGGATGATTATTCTCTGGTAATCATTCCAGCTATCCCCATTTTTGATAGATCCCCAAGCGTTCCTTACATGGACTTGGATTCCCAATTGGAACTTGAAGACAATCTTAGCATTGATCTCTCAGCTACTAAATGAAGAGGTAGCCCCCCTGGTTCAAAGAACAAGCCATCTGGATGAAACCAGGTGAGACCTCAAACAAATTTATGCCCTCGCCTGATCAAGCTAGAAATGCGTGCTCTACCCCTAATAATGTGTCTCAATGAATAGCTTATCTTGGAATGTTAGGGGTTTAGAGTCCCTTGATAGAAAATTAGTTATCAAGTCTTTGCTTAATTCTTTTCATTCTATTGATTTTTTTATGATGCAAGAAATTAAAGCTGTGGGATTCATTCTTGAATCCAATCTTAATTTTATATAGAAGGATGCGATTAAATTCTTTACCAACCATGCTAGAGGTAGAGGAGGAATTTTCCTCCTTATTAATCATAAATGGGAAAATTACATAACTAACAATGGGCGTTCTCCTTGCCAAAGAGATGTTTGGGTTATTATTCAATATGATAATAAGTTATTTGGCATTTGTGTTATCTATGCTTCAAACGACCCTAAGGAAAGAATAGATCTTTGGAATTGATAAATCAACCTCCCTGATATACCTTGGTTCTTCAGAGGAGATTTCAACATGGTTGAATCTCGGGATTATAAACTGGGGGGTAACCCCTTTCACTGGAAGAATAATGATTTTTTTTTTGAATAGACTTTTAAACTCAAATAATCTTTTTGATGCAATTGCTAGTAATAAAGATGTTAACCCTGGTATATGGCACACTTGGTGCAATTTTCAACAGGGAAACTCTAGAATCTACTCTAGACTCGATCGTTTCTATGCTAACAAGCATTTTTTTCTCTTTTCTGCTTAACAACTCTGGGAATATTGTTCATGTTATTGCCACCACTCTGTCTGATCATCACCCCAATCGTTACTCGGGTTGATTTCAACATTGGCCCCCTTAAACCTAAGACTAGGAATGACAAGTTCATATTAAACTGCAATCTCCTCATGGATGAGGATGTTTTTGCTACCATCTAGATTATCAGAGGAATCAATTAGATTAACCTTCAACACCTTTCCCATCTTGATAGATGGAAAACTAACCTCTCTACCTGGAGGAACTTTCTTCAAACCATTGACCAAAAAAAGGCTAAGGACTATAGATTTGTTGAAAATCAATTATCTTTTGATCCTCAAATTGATGAAAGTAACATCCAAAGAGATTCTTCTATCATTGATCTTCTTTCTCATGTCATGGCTGCCAAGTATGCTCTTAGGAAACACTAGTAGATCAAGATTCATGGTGCTAGGATTAGATCTCGGGCCCACTGGCTCTAATATGGGGATAGGGGCTCAAAATTCTTCTTCAACATCCTTAAGCATAAGCATAATAAAGAGTCCATTGATAAACTTTCAATTGATAACCAGGATATCTCTAACCCTGAGATTATTATCCAGGTCTTTGCTGATTATAAGAAGCTTTTTTACTTCTGAGGACTCCACTCAAGTCGAGATTATTAGGAATAAATGTAAAACCTTAATTCCTAATAAGTTGTATTTTGAAGATAGTTTTTTTTTATCTAAAGACATTTCTATTGATGAGATTAAGAAAGCTATCAAGGCCCTTAATAATGATAAGATCCCTGGCCCTGATGGGTTTCTTGTTGAATTCTATAAAGCCAACATCAATTGGATATGTAAGGATCTTCAAGAGATATATTCTGAAGCCTTTTCTAATGGCACCTTGGGACATGAATTCAATGGGGGCATCATCAAGCTCCTCCCTAAGGATGGTGACAAGGCTCTCATAAAGAATTGGAGACCGATATGCTTTTTAATGTTTCCTATAAGATATTGGCTAAAATCATGGCACTCAGATTGGTCACTATTCTTCCTAAATTTGTTAATTCTACCCAGACTAGTTTTATCAAAGGTAGATATATTCTCAAGAATCTTATCACTAGTTGGGAAGCCATAAAGTGGGCTAAATGCTCCCATCAGAACTTTTCTATGTTACTTCCTCATTCTGAGAAAGCTTACGATAGGGTTGAATAGAATTTCATTATAATGATGCTAGAAGCCTTTGGCTTCCCTTCCTTGTTTGTCATTTCCTTGAAAGCTCTTTACTATATCCTCAGGGATAATTCCTTGTCTCCTGAAGTTAGATGTATTTACCTTCCCAATGATGATGAGCTCATCAACTCAATTTGCGGATGATACTGCCCTATTCTTTGAGCTTTCCAAAAGTAATTTTAAAACCTTGCAAGATAAGCTTAGTTTATTTTGTTCTATATCTGGTGCTCGTATATCTTAAGCTAAGTCCATATGCTTGGGGTGGGATGAGCAACCTCCTTGCTAGTTTTCCCAATACAATTTTCAATGGGGGGACCCTAGCAAAATCACTAAATACCTTGGCATTCCTTTCTCTATGGAACCTGCCCTCAAAGATATGTGGTCCTGGGTTAAAGAGAAGATTGATAAAAACCTTAATAAATGGCATAATAGAGCTTTATCTCTTGCTGATAGAATTGAGGTTTGTCAAAAGATGTTGTCATCTTATACTATTTACTATTCTTCTACCTAGCTGTTCAATTCAATTATTAGATTTCAAAAATTCAAAAGGCTATCAGGCATTTTCTCAGTCTAATGGTAAGGAAACAATAAGATTCATTTTGTTAAGTGGTCTTGGTGCCACACTGAAAACATCCTTGGGGGACTTGGGCTTAAGGACCTCAAAATTCAAGGTATTGCCCTGTCTGCTAAATGGATCTTTCACTCCATGGAGGGTAACAGTCCTTGGAAGGTGCTGGTTAGGCATAATATTGAGAGGGGTGTTCCTAAGAAAGCTAGATCCTGGAATAACCTCCCCTTTTGTGATCTTATTTTTGGAAACTTTCCTGTCATTGTCCAAGGCTCCATGGTTTTCAAATCTATTTGGAAGGCTTGGGACCATTTTAGGAAGTTCATCACCGACAAGGAATTTTATAATAACAATCAGCTCCATGGTGAAAGATCCATTTGGTGGAACTTGTACCTAAATGGTAAACCTATGGCCCTCTCCCAAGGATGCTCTGCTAGACTATAGGCTAAGAAGGGCTTAAAGAAGTTCATGGACCTCTTTGAACATAATCATCTCATTCCTTGGGATGAGCTTAAAAGAAAGTATGACATTCCGAACTCTCACAAGAAAACTTATAATATGATTGTTCAAGCTTCTATTAATCTTTCTATTGTGTGCCATGTTGACTCTCATAGGCACTTAAAATGTAAGTGGCTTGATGGAGTTATCGTGGCTAAGCTTAAGGCTAAGAATATTTATAGAATAATTGACCATAACACTGATATTATTGATCATATTAATACTATTTGGCACTCTTCTTTTGAAACTGATGTTTGGAAAAAGTACTTTGATATCTTGTGGAAGAATTCTATTGAACCAAAAATTAGATGTTTCAAATGGTTAGTGTTGTTGAATAAACTTCCTATTAAAAGAGATTTCTCTAATTCTAACATTTGCAATTTATGTAGACTTCCTGAAACTGGTAGACACATTCTTTTTGATTGTATTTTTGCTAAAGAGATTTGGAATATGTTTGGCATCTTGTATCCTATTAATGTGAATATTCTTGATATTGTTACTAGTCATATTTCTGGTCTTCCTAAAGATTCCAATTTATTCTAGAATATGTTGTTTTCTAACATCCTCTGGCAGATTTTGAAATGTAGGAATGAGGAGAGGTACCAAGGTAAGCTGAGAGTCCTTACTGAATTTTTTCAAAAACTCACACACCTGAAATTTTTTTTGTAGGTCCATGCGACTATGATGATTGAAAAGGATAAGCTGAGAAGGTTTCTCCAAGACGGGCATGCTACCTTCTTCTTTTATGAGTTGAAACATGGTTACTAGAGGCCTTTGAGCAAGCTTGTATAAGGCTGAACAAAGAAACCAGAAAGAACGTTAATGCTAGAAAGGAAGATGTTCATGTCGAATCAAATTCAAGAGCACAAGAATATAGTCTGGATGGAGGGTTCTTTAGGATGAATTGCCTAGATGGATGTCCACTTTGATGTTCTTAGTTAGATAATATTTCTTTTCCTCTTGATGCTCTTATGTACAACTGATTCATTGTCTCTGTGATGAGGCCTAGCCTCCTTGTTGATATTCGTTGTGACTTTTCCATCATCTTTTGTATTTTGATCCTCTTATATCTAATAGAAAAAAAAGTAAGTTTAAACACAACTTTAAATCTTACCTCTAAAGTGTAATAGTACACCAAATAAATTAGATATCATTAATTTCTTATTCAAGAAGCAATTGATATTCCAAATAAGAAAGGACACCTACCACATGTTTGTTTTTTCAACACTAATCTAGGAGTGTTATTTGTTTATTTTTAAAAGGTTTTATACTAAAAATTAGAATATTACTTATAATGGTAATTATGTTTTATTGTTCTAATCAATTGTTTTAAAATATCATTATTTTTCTATTCATATCCAAGGAATTTATAGATTTAGAATTTGAAAAATAATAAAATTGACATAAACAAAATAAAGTCATTGCATTATAATGATGTGCAAAATTTAATTATATTAACTATTAATATTCACATTGAATTCTTATTTGAGGATCAAATAAACAAAATAAAGTCATTGCATTATAAGATGTAAAAAAGTTGTTATATTATAATTTTGAAATATTAATATTCACATTGAATTCTTTATGTGAGGATCTTGTAATGTTTTGATTAAGTAAAACAAGTTTTGAAAGGACCCAAAACTTTACAAAGACAAGAAAGATATAACAACGAGGATCTTAAAACAACTGTGGAAAACCACCAAATGAAGCTAAAGATGAGGATTTTCCTTTTTTTTTTTTTTCTGATGTCCAACCATCCTCCACTTTCCCTGCAACCTTCTGCCAATCCCCACTAATCCCCAAAACTTCCGCAACAAGAGATAGAGTCAACAACATAATTGCAATGTTAAAATAAGAATAGTAATCTCTTTTAATTTTGAATAAGAATAAATTTAACATTTCCAAATAAAGTAGGTTTAAAAAAAAAAAATGAATCTATAATTTTCCATTAATACTATAAATTTTATTATAGAAGAAATATAATAATGTAAAATATAATTTAATGAGTTTGAAAACTTATTGAATTGTATTTTAATAGATGGCAATTTATTTATTAAATCTTAACAACTGAAACTAATTTAAAAATGTGAAAATATAATATAATATTTATTAAAAGTTTAAATTCAATTTTTAAAATTCATCAAAAATAGCAAAGAAGGAAGATTAGAAGGTAAAATTGATGACTTAAAAAATATAGTGAGCCTAAATTAGAAGTTATAGAGATTTTATTTTTTAATTGTTATTATTTAATTGGTTTATTGTATAATGATTAATTATACAGATTTAATTTTTTTTCAAATTTAATTTATTTATTGTCATAATTAATAAAAATAAAATTTAGAATTTAAGAAGATTTAAATTATTTATTTAAGATTGTTGGTAAATAGATTTGTTACTTACAAAATACGTGATTTAGTCCAATAGAGTGTGTGGCAAATTGATTTTTCCAATAGTTGGATAGGCCCTTGATATTCAACCATCCTTTGCATTTAGAGGGGCAGCTCCCTCGTAAGATAAAATTTTGATTTTTCAATAAAGATGATTACAACATAGAATGTATAAAGGAAACTATTGATGACGAATGCACCATGGGACTTCAATGTTTCCACAAAGTGATGTAGATTGCTAATGAAAACAAGCAAGAACTACTGTAGTGCCTGCCCCTAGTTTACATTTTTGTTATGATTACTAAACTCTTTTGGGTTAGTTTTATGCTTGATTACTAGTAGTATTCTTTTGAGATTATCAAATATTGTTTCACATTCAGTTGATTATATGATGAGATTACTTGGTACTCTATACTTCATGTATGCATGATGATTATTCAATGATTTCAATTATTAATGATGATTAGTTAGATGGATTATCATGCATTTTCTTATGGTTACTTACCTCATACTACATGTGTATGGTGTGCGTGTATGTTTTCTTTATGTATGGCATTTTTGATGTGGTTAAGGAAGGGAGTCGTAGTCACCTGCTTGTCGGGATCTACACAATGCACCACTTCTAGCCATTGCCTATTTAGTTTAGAATATAGTGTTTGTACATGTGTGGATTTTATGTAGATTGCAAGTATTGGATATTGACTTCCTTAAAATGCTAGGATGAGTGTACCCTATTGCATTATCTTAATGGTAAGAGAGGGGAGATAGATTCTTAAGTCCAAATCCTAAACCCTTAACCCATTTGTCCTAGAAAATTAGGACAAGTATCCGTGTTTACCCTCCGAATGCATCAAATGACGTTAAACGTGATTATAATCCTTTAGTTTGATCTTGTATGTATTTTTCTATTATGGGTTTCCATATTTTATTTTATGAGTCCTTGGTGATTTTTCTATTAATTAAGTCAAAATTAAATGATTTAATTTAATGGAAAATTATTACAGTATTTTTAATACTTAATTAATTGGGAGATCAATTAAATAAAAAGAATTAATTTGAAGATAAAAGTTTAATTTTCAAACGTGATAATATTTATTTAATTTAATAATAATAATATATTTAGAGTTCATCTTTAAATAAATGCTAAATACTATTATTATTTAAGTTAATAAATATTTTATCAATTAACGTTTCAAAAATAAATTAAAGCATGAAAAGATATTAATTTATTAAAAGTTTAAAGATTGCATAAAGTGCACATGAGATTAAAATTTAATAAATTAATTGAAAAGAGGAGTCAAGTAAAAATTAAATAAAGATATTTTATAATTCATTAAACATGCATGAAAATGATAAAGAAAAGATAATAAGAGTTAAAGTTTGGTGAGCAAAGAGTTCTCTCGGATGTTTGCACAATTAGTGCCCCGATTTTAGGAGAGAACTCCTTATCACCAATTGAGGATTCATTTTCAAGGGATGAAAGTTTTGGGAAGGACCACAAATTTTGGAAGGAGAATTCAAGGTTGAGAGAAGAAATTTCTCTCACAAATCTTCTGGAGGTTTGTGTATTAGGATCAGACTCAGGCAGGGTCTTGTGTTTTGATTGTTGAATGAATTATGTAATTTGGTATTCCTATCTACATCGTGTTTGAGGAATCTGTTTTCCAAGTTTCATGTGTATGAATCTTTCTATCCTTTGTTTTGTATCTTTTGACTCCTTGAATCGAATTTTTTCTAGTATGTGTAGAGTTCAAACATTGTTAGAACCCTCGTTTAGTAAATCTTAAAAGTGAAGAATATATAGGAAAGGGTTTTGAAATAATATGGAATTTTTTAATAAATTTTTTGAATGGTTGTTTGTATTTCTACTATCACACTAAAATGACAATTGTTTATATATATATATATATATATATATATATATATATATTAAAAGAGAGGGTTTCTTTTTTTGTTTGAAAAATTTATATAAATTTATATTAAACAAAAACTATTTATAAAAAAAATTAATTAATAATTTTTTTTTGGGAAGGGGGGGGGGGACGGGGCGGTGGGGGCGAGTTTTACCCACCACCTACTCTTTTTTCTTCTTACCTCCCCCGTACTGCTGATGCAGACATTAAAACCTGTGACAACAGGTACACTGCTGCTCGCAGTAGCAATAGTACTGCTGTCTGCAGTAGTAGTATAACCTGCCACCGTAGGGTTTAAGGCTGGCGGGCCTTCAAAATATATGCCATTGTTTTATATATTATTTTATTGTTATTTTTTTAAAAAATGTTTTTTATTAAAAATTAATAATATTAAATTTTAATTATTATTTATAATTAATTAATAAATTTTATTAATATTTATTAATTTAATAAATAATTAATAAAATATTAATATAGTTATTTTATAAAATTATTAATTAATCTAATTAATTGTAATTTAATTTAAGTTTAATTAATAATGGTAGTTATTCATTGAGGTTTTAAAGTTATTATTAGTAATAATACTAAATTTAATAAAATTGTATATTATTTTATTGGGAAATCAATAGGTATTATTTTAATAATTTAAATAAATAATTACTCATAGAGTATTTCAAAAGATTGACTTAAAATCAAATAGGGGTAATTTTGTATTTTATTTGAATATAAGAATGGGGTAAATAGTAAAGGGTTAATTTGTAAATTGTAGGTATTCAAAAACTTACTTTGAAACAAATAGTTAAATCTTACATTTAACTCAACATTATGTCTTCAAAATCAAACCAAACTATGAGACTGCTTTGTTATCTGTATGTTGTCTATGTTTAGGATGTTACCAGAGGCTTGGGAGTTTTGCATTTGTGATATTATGATGTTTGATCTCGATCTTTTAAATTCAACCATGGTAATGTGTTTGGTATGCTCTATGATGTGTGTTGACCTATTGATTGTTATTGCTTTCCAGTGTTCTTCTGTGAAGCTGAGGTGATTTTCATGACCTACTTGACTTAACCATTTTGAGTTTCGTTAGTTGTATTTGGATTGCTTTCCAGCCACTTTTATAGAACTAAGGTGTTTGTATGTTTTGTTATTGGTGATGTCATGTTATGACACGTTTGACTTAACCATTTTGAGTCTTCGATCAATTATTTTTGGGATGCTTTCTAGTTGCTCGTAGAGAACTGATGTGTTATTGTGAATTATCTATTGATGCTTTCTAGTCACTTATATATAGGACTGAGGTGATTTTATATGATTCTTTGATTTATACTTTTATGAGCCTAGGGTAGGTTATCTAAATGTAATGTCAAGAAGTGGTTTGCAATGGAGGCCAGGGCCCTAAGTGGCTGCCAGGGTAACCCATTGTAAATTGTTTAATAAGTGAAAACACTACACTAAATAAGAGTAAAATAAACCTAATAAGAGTCTTTGTGTGTTCTGGCCCATGTCTCGAGTGCTAATACAGAGTAGGATGGGAGTAGAGAGAACGCTTGGTTGCGACCTTGCATCATTAGTATGCCTTGTTAGTACAAGAGAATACTAGTGCCGCATAGGGATCACTAGGGGGCCGGGGTCCTGAGAGACTGCCAGGGTAACTCTAGCATGAGTCATGCGATGACACTTGCCCACTTACATAGTAGGTTTCCTATGTGTCTTTGTGTGCCTCTAGGTTTAGATGTCAATTTATATTGGAACCTTTGAGTTAGATTACTTTTAGGACTTCCTAGACTTAGAAAGTACTTTTGACATTTGGTTTGATATCCTGTTTGGGACTTAAGACTATCTCCTCAACATGGTGGGAGTGGGCCTCTTTGGGTTACCATGTGGTCGAGTGGTAGTGCTTTTTACTCTTACCATTGAGATCCGTCTGTTGCTACAATGGCTGGAGTTTCCTTGTCTGCGTTTCCTTTCATTCTATGTTTGTATCTTATGATGGATGTTTATATCTTTTATGATGGATGGTTATATCTTTTATGATGGATGGTTTCATATATGGTATTTTAATTTGTACCAAGGATCCAAGGAGGATGATGTAATTCTATTTTTACAAATGTATATTCTTTTAGCCTTTCATAAGCTGTGACGTATAGTGGATGATTGAGCATTCAAAATTTTATTGCCAAGTGCCATTTGGGACAAATGTATATTATTTACATGGACATTGAAATTTTAATTATTCTTTCATATGGATGTGGTATTTATTAGACTAGTATTAATTATATTTAAATGTGATTCAACATCTTGGGATCCTTAAGGAATGTAACTTGTTATGTATTCTTATAGATGATTTTATGTTATTACTTCTGCTACTTATGTTTGATGTGTACGTTATTCTTTCTTGTTTAAAAAAAAATGTTTGGCAAACTTAGCAAAAAAAACAAACTTAGGGTTAATTCTTTTGGATACGTTGGTAGGGCATTATAACTATGCTTAAAAGCTATCATCAACACAATGTTAATTCAATAATCCATGAATATTTAAACCATAACATGAAAATACATAGACTAATGAATCAACACTTTAGCAATTTAGATTTAGTAGAAGAGAGAACACAAAGTGTACTTTCTTTTATTTCTTAGCACAAAGAACATAAGAAATGACTGATTACAAGAACAATAATTGTACACACTTTCCAAAAATTGCCTTGTTATCAAAACATAAGTGTTCCCTATCTCCAAATCCAAAAAGTCCCTTATTACATTGAGATTC
The DNA here is from genome assembly GCA_028749045.1 of Cupressus sempervirens. Lineage (NCBI taxonomy): Eukaryota > Viridiplantae > Streptophyta > Pinopsida > Cupressales > Cupressaceae > Cupressus > Cupressus sempervirens. Next base: position 502,641,782 of record CM053785.1, read on the forward strand.
ATGAATTTATAGCTATTCTAGAATAATTAACCTTTCAAGTTTGTAACTACTCAAAAATTTAGAGTTTGGACTACTCCGAAGATGGTTTGTAACCAACTCTAATTTTCAATGCATAACTACAGTTAGAAAAAGTTAAGACATTGACCAAAACCAAAATTGATTCTAAAGTTGACCTCTTTACAAAATATATAAACAAAAATATGAGACAACTTTAGACATATCCACTTCTAACTTTCAACTATAATCACTGATATTTCCTAAGCTTGCTCTTTGATCTGTAGGTGCTGTGAGTAGTTGAGTCAAGTTTGCCTTGTATGCTCTAAATAATTTGATGACCTGTGCCAGACTTGTTTTTGATGATAATTAAACTTTTCATTTTTAGCTTGCATAGATCATGTCTCTTTCTAAACTCATCCAAATTGAGGACATAACCTGGTAAGTTTTGAATACAAGAGTCCAATGTCACTGAGAGATTGCTCAATCTTGTCATAATGTTAGCATCTAAACTTTATTTACTACCAAGTTCGGTGCTGATCTTTACCTCTATGCATTCCAAAATAGAAGATATGTCTAGATCTTGAGTGTGCTCGCTAATAGAGATACCTTCTACAATCATCGGTATATTCCCCAAGGCCTTCCTTTTCAGTAGCTTGCAGGAGTTTAAGAATTGTTCTCCTTCATCCAATTGTTGATTCATGCTATCAATCTTCCATCTAATGTTTTCCAGCCATATGTCAATTTTCTCTTCTTCTCCACTGGGGACTAACTTCAACGATTTGACTATATTGCTATCCATTCCTTTAATCTCTAATAAATTAGCATCAATTTCTCTCTAGAATGTTTGTTGTTCCTTGAGAGTTGTTAACTCTTTTGAATGCTTTGTTGTATATGATCTACCTTAACATATGTAACCTTAACTTCCTGAAATAGGCTTGATGCTTGTTCTTTCATGCATCTTATCCATGCCTTCACCATCTTACCGTAAGTTTGGCATTATCCTATGTCTTGAATGGTTTCTTCATCAAACATTTTCTTGTGATCTCCTGTGATTTTTGTAGATGCGCTAGGATTTGGAAAGGAATCACCAACCATCGATCAGATGCATGAAGAAAGGGCTCAAACTTGACACTTGAGTTGATTCTTAGCTTGTTTATCTCTCCTTGACTATTCCATCAGGAAAGAAATTGACACTTGAAAATTGTGCTCTCTTCCCTCATGGGTGGTGTGGCCTAGATCCACTTTAGTTATGCTAAAATCAGCTTCGTTTGCCTCATTTATGTCTTTCTCTGTGACTGATTGTGTAGTTCCAACAAATAAGTTTCCTGAGGTAGCACTACTAGTCTATAATCTATTATAGTCTTCTTTATCTTTGCACCTTTATGCACTAAATCAACTACGACATCTAGATTTGGTGCTTCCAATTGGATCACCTTTTCTTCTTTCTCTCCAAATTTTTTTGTAACCAAGATGTTGAGGTATTGGTAGATGTGTTGATTACTAAAGGAACCTATAGGACTGTAGATGATAAATCTAAGTTATGCACATTTTCTACAACTAACATTTCTTGAGTTCCTTCCACACTTTCAAGAGACAATGAGCATGTAGGGATGCTATGGATTGAATCATCTCATCTACGAATGATGATGATAAAACATTCATCTTGAGAGCTTCATCTATCATCTTTTGAATTGGTTTTAAAGTCTTCTCCTTGGGTTTTAATCTCCTCTTCTTGGTGACATAGTTGAGTTCACATGTTAAAACTAGATGAAATCCTTTTTTTGTATCTTCACCATCATCTCCACCTTGTGTGCTATGTAAAGAACCAGAAGAAGTAGGGATAGAAGATGAAATGGCTGAAATTGATGCACCTTCTGGAGAATTATTATTATTCCTTTGCACTACCTCTTCTTGTTGATCTAGTAGCTGTAACTTCTTTGACTTTATTCTTTAGCCAATTTTCTATTCGTTGAATAAAAAAAAAGGTTCTTTCCTTGAGGTCTTTCAATTCTGGTAGAGACCAATTAATATATGACAATTCTAACAACTATATCTGCTCGAACAAGAAAGGATCAATCAAGTATGACCTATCCTCTTTTATGCTTGTCACATCCCATCCCATTTTCTAATCAATGATTTTTTGTACTGTGAATCTCATCTAGTCCCTTTTCCTCACTTTGAAGTCATTTTCATAGTTTGCCTAATAATCTTCCATTATAGGGAAATGGAGATAGTCAGGTGCAAGTGCCAAGTTATTTTTAACATACCTGTTGCCATCAAAAGGGAAGCAACTTTGGAAAGAGTGCAAAGTTATGTTCACCATGGATCTCTTGATATTTTGAGCATCTAAAGAAGAAAGACAACTGTAGTGTCCAATATCAATTGAGAAATGAATTGATCTTTTGTTCCTACACTTTTTACTTACTTGACTGATTTGCTTGAAAACTTTTGAAAGCACCAACCTGTCATCTATGAAGCATGGCAATGTGAGAGGACAATCTTGAAAACCTTGAATGTGGATGTAAGTGAATTGGGGGTACTGTATGAAGAAGCTACCATAAGTATTGAGGAGATTGACTGCTTCAAGAGAAATTTGAAGTCCTATACTAGCTGTGAGCATAGAAAAAGCATCATTCACCTTGAATTGCAATTGGGGGTAATAATTATAAATTTGTGTGGTTAAGCTATACTCCCCATAAGGATTAAGACCAGGCCATGAATTCATACTAGCAATTGTGTACATTGGGTACAAGGACATATAAAACCCTTGACTTGCATTGAATCTATTTAACTGGTGATGAAGAGCATTACTAATCATTTCTCCCCAATCCATAAATTATTTTCCAGTGGTGATGGTATTAATGTAGAAAAATGTCCAATCCTAAAAATCTTTAGTAGTCTGATTTCCCACTACTCTATTGAGAAGAATTATCATATTAGAAATGTCTTCATTAAAGATATTTCTATGTAGGAATCTTGGTAACTGTGACTGTCCTCTTCTAGGTTGATCCAACCTATTCCAACCTATTATTGTCAATTACGTTTCCTTAAATAAGCGAAACCTGTACAATAGATCTATTTTGTGTATTAACTATCACATAATTTGCAGGCTTGAATGCATTTCAATCATGGTTATACCACAATTCATCTCATAGCCTTTGGGAATTCTATTGAATAGTTGAGTTCTTTAATTATGTTTCTGAATTCTACTCACATCTCTTTCATGGCATTATGTCAAACACTTAGCTGCAACGCTCCACCCACAACTTCTTAAGGTATTTGTTCAAACCATTATTGCGTTGTTTGTGTTTCAACATCATCCATGGGTATCTATGAGAGATATGTCTATGCTAAATATTGTGTTCCCTTCCTACCACGTGCAGGATGAATCAGGGGCATTTCCTCAAACACTTGAGCTTCAACCTCTGTTCTCCTTGTGGTTACAGATTAATCGAGGATCTTGGTTAAACAATTCATGTCTCCCTTTCTTCTTTGGTCTATTTGGGAACTAGTGTTTGATTGGCTATCGAATTTACAATTTTCATTTGGATCTACACATTTAGTGCAATGCCAAATAGCTACGTTGGCTCCTCTTTTGCGTGATCTAACATCTGCAGCCAAATTCCTATGTACGCTTTGAATTGGCAACAAATTATGAGTGATTCTTTATCGCATAACTATCCTCAAAGAATTTTACCAAATGTCTGAGTGCCTGATCATAATTTGGTAGTGGTACGTGTTTGTATGAATTCTCCTATAAAAGTAAAATATCCAAACTTCGAGATGCATAAAGAACCAAGCACCTGATATCTTTCTTAATTCACTCTGCTTAACAAATGCCCATGGAGGTCTACAGAATAGATGATCTTTCAAATAATGAAGCCAGATACATTAATTTTAATGGAGGCATCACAATTTACACTCACAACTGACTTAACTGCATCTTCACATGAGCTTCCTATAAGGTAGTGTTTTTTCTATGCTCCAGTTAATAGTGAATACATTCTGTCAAATAGTTCATGTGATTTGATTGTCTTATTCCATACATTCATAGTGAGTGGAGAGGAACCATCTTCTTTGTAAAAGGCTAAATTGGAATGTTCCTGACCAATGAATCAACAAACAATGCCTTTCTTTATCTGCTGAACATGTGGTCACCTTCAACAATGTAGTTTCAAGCATTTCTACACTAGTAACCACTTTGGCTTATCTCCTCAAAAAATTCACACTTAGTTGGTACCATAGCAATTTCATTTCTACATATTCTACCACCATTTTGCTATGTGATCATCAACTACCTTCGTTTATACAAAGACACTCTCATGTTTACTTGAATATACACACTTTGATTCTTGATTATATTTTGGTATAGGTTAAGATTAGGGAAAAAAGTTTGAGTACGTAGTGAGAGAGTGTGTTTAGTATGTGGAGAGAGAAATATTAAGTACATTGAGAGAGAAAGTTTGTGTGAGAAAGAAATCCAAACTCAAACCTCTTTCTAGAAGTTTTAGTATAGGGAGAGAAAAAAGTACGGGAAGAGAGAATAGTACGGGGAGAGAGAAAAGTATGGGGAGAGAGAAAATGTTTTGAAAAGAAAGAAAATAATCTCTTTCTTTCTCCATCTCTCTAAAATTAATTTAACTCAATCTCTCACAAAACTATCTAGGTAACAAAGATATTTTAAAAAAATGGTCCAGTTTATTTGGGGTATGTCCCACTGGAAAGTCTTCTTTCTCGCTGGTTAGAGATATTTTTGCAAGGGATAAAGGCAAGTTCTCAATTGAAATCCCTGATCAAATTATTGATAAAAATATTTCTTGTATGGACACAACTTTGGTTGGGTGTTTCATTGGATCTAGACCCAATATTGAAGATGTGCGAGCTTTTGTTTGCAAAAAATGGTGTTTGAAGGGCCAAGTTGAAATCTTAGTGATGGCTAAAGGATGTCTTTCCTTTTTCTTCTCTTGTGAGGAGGCTAAGTGAGATATCCTCTACAACAGTCCTTGGGTTATGGGGAGGCATACGTTGCTGTTACAAAAATGGACCCCTAACCTTTACTGTTTGGATGATTATGCTATTCAAGCCCCTATTTGGGTGAGATTACATGGCCTCCCTCTTGAGTTTTGGATGGAAGATGTGTTCAAGGGCATTGCTAATACTTTTGGGGAACTCCTCTCTTTAGATCCTATGACTATTTTAAGGAGGCGACTGAACTTTTCCAAATTCTATGTTGGGGTTTCACGTGGTGTGGATCTTCCTAAATCTATCTCTTTGAAATCTAAACTGGGTATTTGGGACCCAAGGATTGAGTATGAATCTATCCCTTTTGCTTTCTTCCACTGTAAGAAAATTGGTCATTGGGCTAAGAAATATCCTTCTTTGAAAGGAAAGGCTAAGAAGATCAAGAAAGTGTGGATGAAGAAAGATCTCTCTAAGGGTGTGGGGGTAGATTTAGATGAGTGTGTAAGTGTTTTGATGGTGGTGTGGTGGGTAGTGTGATTGAGGGTGTGGAGGTTCCTATTGAAGGTGGTCCTCCTCAAATTCCTTTAGTCAGTTCACACTATGAAGTGGGGGCCCCCCATCTTGGCTTGGCTTCACCTCTGGAGTAGGAGACTGATCTAATTGATTCTACCTAGATCCCTATAGAGATCCCTAATAGTGATAGTTTGCAGAGGAGTCAAGTAGATATGGTGATCATGGCTAAGGAGGTTATTGATTCTATCAAAGAAGGGACCCAAAAGGAGACTGGTGTGCCTTCTATACATAAAGCCTAGGAACCCGTGATGAAGGATGGTAACTTTGTTAGTGGTGAAGTTGAGGACCTTCTAACTGTATCTCATGTTGAGGAAGTAGTGTGGGAAGATGACAGTTCTGATGCTAATTGGACTACGGTTGGTAAATAGTAGTGTGGGAAGATGACAGTTCTGATGCTAATTGGACTACAGCTGGTAAATAGTCTAAAGGAAGGAAGAAAGGTAATAAAAAAGATGAGGATTCTGCTCTAGTGAAAAATAATAAGAAAGGATCCAAAGAAGATTCCAAAAATGGGGAGTCAAAACCTTTTAAGGGTAAATAGGGAAGTTCTTCATCTAAGAATGGTGGGTCTACTTTCAAGAATGGTGATGTTGGGTCTTCTCCATCTTCAGTTGGAAGACCTTCCAATTTGCAGAGGAGAACAACTGAGGCTAACATAAGCATTGATGATGGTAGTTAGAGAACCATCCTTGAATCAATTTTTTTTCATAAATTATGAAGATAATTTCTTGGAACATCCAAGGGTTAAATAACCCTCATAAACATGACATTTTGAAAAATATGATTAGGGATAATAGGCCGAACATTTTGTTATTCAGGAAACTAAGATGTTGAAGGATAAGGTGGAATGCCTTTCTATTTTTAAGGGATGAAAGATTATTGGTAATGATTCTAAAGGAGTGTTAGGTGGTATGACAATTTTTTGGATTAATAAATGGATTCAGGGGGAACTCATTTCTCAAAGCAGAAATATGAGGAATGTTTGATTTTTTAATTCAAAAAATAATTTTAGTTGGGTCTTTATGTTTATGTCCCCAATTCCAAATGGGGCAGGAAGGTTTTGTGGGAAGAAATTTCTAATCAGAGAAAGCTTTTTGCTGAGGATAATTGGTTGGTGATGGGGGACTTCAATACCCCTCTAATGGACTCTAAAAAATGGGGAGGTAGTCAGACCAATTTGGATAACAGATTAGATTTAATGAATTTTATTGATCTTCATCTTCTCCATGATCTTGATTTACATGGGATTGAGTATACATGGATGAATAGAAGAGATGGAAAGGATCTTATTCAGGTTAGATTGGATCATACTCTTATTAGTAATGATTGGCTTTTGAATTATAAATGTGCACTTAATGCTCAAGTTCGTGTGGGTTTTGATCATTACCCTATTTTCTTTGTTGCTGATAAATTTAATTTTCATAAGAATTTTCCCTTCAGATTTGAAAAATGTGGACTATTCATCCGAATTTAGAGAACCTCATTAAGGAGTGGTGGGATATTAAAGTGGAAGGTACAACAATGTTTAGAGTGGCTACCAAATTGAAAAATGTTAAGAAGAATATTAAGATATGGAATAAACATACCTTTGGCAACATTTTTGAGAACCTCATAAGAATTTTCCCTTCAAATTTGAGAACCTTGTAAATTTAATTTTCATAAGAATTTTCTCTTCAGATTTGAAAAATGTGGACTATTCATCCGAATTTAGAGAACCTCATTAAGGAGTGGTGGGATATTAAAGTGGAAGGTACAACAATGTTTAGAGTGGCTACCAAATTGAAAAATGTTAAGAAGAATATTAAGATATGGAATAAACATACCTTTGGCAACATTTTTGAGAACAAAAAAAATATTTTGGAGGAACTCAAAGATATTCAAGATAGGATTTAGACTAATGGTTATGAGGTGGTCTCTAGGGAAGAGAAGAGCAGAAAACTGGTTGAACTTCATGATCCTATTACCAAGGAGGAGATGTTTTGGAGACAATGTTCTAGAAAGGTCTTTTTGAAGGAAGGAGATCGAAACACCAAGTTCTTTCATTTGACTACCTTAAAGAATAGGATGGCTTCTAGAATTTCTAGACTTCATACAAAGGAAGGTTTGACAGATAATGAAGAGATTATAAAAAAGGAGGCTATGGAGTTCTTTAGTAGATTGTTACAAGGAGACCCTAACTTGAATTTGGATAAGCAAAATATGTTCCTGGAGTGTATTCCTTCTTGTATTTCTAAGGCCCAAAACTTGTCCCTTACTTCCATTCCTTCTTTGGATGAGATTTCTACGGCTATTTTCTCTTTCGAGGGTGACAAAGCCTGTGGTCCTGATCAGTTTCCTCTTTTGTTCTTTCATAAATACTGGAATATCATTGGTGCTAATGTTTGTAATGGTGTGAAGGAATTTTTTGGCACTAGAAACATCCTAAGAGAGTTGAATGAGACCTTTATTACCCTTATTCTGATGAAGCTGGGAGTTGATAGTATGGATCAATTTAGGCCTATTAGCTTGTGTAATTCTTTTTATAAGATTATCTCTAAAGTTATGACTCTCAGAATTCTCTCCCTTCTTTCGAATATCATCTCAAGGTAGCAAAATGGGTTTGTTTCGGGTAGACAGATCTTGGATTCCATTATATTAGTTCATGAAAATATTCATTCTCTAGTACAATCAAAGAAGGAAGGTTTTCTTCTTAAGCTTGATCTGTCAAAAGCTTATGACAAAGTTGACTAGAATTTCCTGCTAAGGGGTTTGGAAGCATTTGGCTTTAATAAGAGATTTTAGGATCTTTTCTTCATGTTAGTTTCTTCGGCCTCTTTCTCGATGCTTGTTAATGGATCCCCTACCTCCTTCTTTAAGGCTTCAAGAGGTCTTAGACAAGGGGACCCTATCTCTCCTATTCTTTTTGTTATCCTGGCTGAATGCTTGGGGAGATTTTAAAATAATATAGGGGTGAAAGGGGACTTTGTGGGTCTTAATCCTTCATCTTTTGCCCTTGTGTGTTCACATCAACAATTTTTTGATGACTCTATTGTTATGGGGGAGGCTTTGATGAGGAATGCTAGGAACATTAAGAAGGCTTTGAGTGACTATGGAATGACCACTAGTCAAATCATTAACTGGAGTAAAAGTGTGATTTACTTTATCAATGTTAGTGAGGCCAGACAAAATAAGATCAAAAAGATTATTGGCTGTAAGAGTGGTTCTCTGCTCGAAACCTATCTAGGTTTACCTTTGGGCTTAACCCCTCCTGACAGCTTTTGGAACTCACTAATTGATAAAATCCACTTGAAACTTGCTAGTTGGAAAGGCTCTTTCCTCAGGAGTCTATCCTTCAAAGTGTCCTACTATATGCCTTGAGTGTTTTTAAAATTTTGAGAAAGTTTTCCCTTGTTATTGAGAAAATTTAGAAGAATTTCTTGTGGACTGGTATGGAGACTAAAAAAAGACTCCCTCTTATTGCCTGGGAGAATGTTTGTATACCGTGGGCAAAGGGAGGGCTTGGTTTGTGAAGGATTTCAACAATGAATGAACTCTTACTGACTAAATTAATTTGGAGATGGCACAAGGAAGAGGGGGAATGGAGGAATATTTGGGCTGACAAATATAATAGGGAGCACTTTGATTTTCAATATTTCCTTTCTATTGATGTTGATCAAGGGGGTTCTCTGATTTGGAATAATGCTGAGAAATATAAACATATTTTAAGGAAAGGGGTTAAATGGAAGGTGGGAAATGGTAGGAAAGTTCTTTTTTGGGAAGACATTTGGATCTTGGATCACCCTCTTTGTGCTGATCTAAGGTGGAATAGGTATATGGAGCAATGCAAGATTCAGTATGGAACTTTTGTGAGTGATTATTGGAAGGATGATTTGTGGGTGAATCTTCATAGGGTGGACCATAACCTGATTGAGCTTGATAAGTGTTTGAATGCATTCTTTCTAAACCATGAAGAGGATGTTCTGATTTGGAAAACTGATCCCAGTGGTATATACCATATTGCTTTAGCCTTTGGTAGCTCTTTTGATGATCACGATGAACCTTGTTGGGCTACGACTTGGGTGAAAGATTTGAATCCCAAAGTTAATATGTTCTTTTGGATTCTTTTGCAAAATAAAATTCTTACTCTTGATAATCTTAAGAAGAGAGGTTTCATCATTGTTAATCGATGTGTTCTTTGTAAGAATGATGGGGAATCGATGGATCATATTATGCTGCATTGTCCCTTTACCAAGATGGTTTGGGATAAAGTTTGGAGCTTAATGAATGCATATTGGGTCTCCCATGCTACCATCCAACTATTCTTTTCTAGTTGGAAGGCTCCTTCCAAGAATGCTTTGATTATTAAATTGTGGGACTTTATTCTTCCTTATCTGTGTTGGGGCATTTGGAAGGAGTGTAATGATAGGATCTTTAGAGGAGTGGAGTCCAATCCTGCTTAGGTATTCTATAAAATTAAGGTCCTTATGATTGAAAACATTAAAATTTGTGGTTCAGGACAACAACCTTGTAATGAGTGGGAAGAAGGGTTGCTTAATAGTTGGAACATAAGGAGTTTGGGTGTGAATATTAAGGATTCTAACCCAAGGGATAATGCTATATGGGATTGTCCTCTAGTGAATTGGTTTAAGATAAACTTTGATGGGGCGTCGAAAGGCAACCCAAGTAAATTAGGCTGCAAAGTTGTTATAAGAAATTCTAATGGAGACTTTATGGGAGGCATGGCAATACCATTAGGGAGACAAAACTAATCACGTTGTTGAAGCTTCTGCTACTCTTCATGGTCTTATCTATGCCAAAAGGATGAATTTGAAGAACATGTGGGTTGAAGGTGATTCCCTCAATATCATTAATTGTTTAAATAAAACTACTCAACCATCATGGACTATCAGTAATATTATGTCCAAGGCTATCAACATTATAAATTCTTTCCAAATGTGCATTATATCTCATAACTTTAGAGAAGCCAACGGTTTAGCTGATTGGGCTTCGAAATTGGCTTGTTTAAGTGATCATAATATCATTTGGGAGTCATACGAGACCTTACCTCTAGATGGCTGCCATCATATCAAGTATGATAAATGGAGATCTTAGCAAAAACACTTTTATTATGATGGTGTCAGTGAATTGTAATTATGAGATTAACTCCTTTGGAGTGAGGTGGGTTATGATTAGTAGAAAGGTGGGCTTTTCACACGGATTTTGGGCAATTTTTTCCATTCCTATTTTTGATAGTGGTGTGGTTTTTAGTTGTAGAGCATTATAGGGTTTTTAGAGAACAAAAATCAGTGATTTTGGTGCTAAGAAAATGGGGGGAAAGAGGAAAAGAGTGGAGCCACCTTGCTGCTCAGAGTGGAAGAACAAGCTAGAGGTGTGGGACATTCTGTAGTGAGGCAATTTCATAGGGTACATGAAAAGGCTGAAAGGTAATAATCTAACAATTACGCACCAATTCATCAAATATTGGAAGGATGGCTTTGTGATGGTTGGGAACCAATGCATGAATATCTTTAAAGAAGTTATTGCGAAGGCTATGGGGCTATACATGGATGGGATTAATTTTTATTAGGAAAGGAAGCTTTCAAACAAGGCTATTGATGATTTTGTGGAGACTGAATAGGAGAGAAATCATCTGGTCAAAATAGGTAACTTGTATTATAACCCGACCTCTGTTTCTCGACCATGGCATTTTGTGCTCTTTGTGATAATGGAATATCTGACTTTAGATGGGAGATTCACCAAGCTATATGGGTATCACTTCATGTTGGCAAATCATTTTTGACATGATGTGAAGATCAATTTTCCTTTTTATCTTTTGCAGTCTCTTAGTATTTCCACTCAAGCCATTTATAAAGACCCGACTGGAGAGCATGTTTTCCATGAAGGTCTCATGGTATTGATTATGAATGTGTTAAAGTCTAATTTTTTTTTTTGTAACCTAGGAGTTTGAAAGGGGCTGATTAGGAAATGGAAGGGAGCATCCTGGGTAAGGTCTATGATTCTGATACCCAAGATGAAGTTGAAGGGGGTTTGGGAAGTGTGAAAAAGGGCTTAGGTGGTAGTTCAAAAAAGAAGAAAAAGATTTTTGAGGATGATGACTCTAACTAGGAAACTAACTTCATGGAGGAAATTGTGAGAGACCATTACAACAAGAGGAGTGGAGGTAAAAGAAAGATTAAAGGCTTTCAGGATGATCAGGTCTCCCTTCCTTCAAATGACGAGCCTCTGGCTCACTGATTGGAAAGGAAAGGAAATTCCTTAAGGAAACAGGAGGACATGTATAAAACAAGGAAGAATAGGGATTCATACAATGAGGATGATGGAGAATAGGGGTATATGTTAGATTTGGGTGATAAAGCTAAAGGTGGGCTTGGGTCTTCCAAGGGCTTATTTGGCAACCCGAGTTCAATTCGAAAAGACATTGGTATCCTTAAGCAAAAAATGCAACAACTGTGAAAGGAAATGGAGCAACTTAGCAAAACCTCTAGAGGAGAGCGAACATTGGGCCAACATATTGATAAACTTTCGAAAGTTATTGGGAATGCAAAAGAAGTGAAAAATATCATGCATAAGATACCACTACTTGAAGCAAAAAAAAGGGTTATGGATAAAGAGATAAGCAGTATTTAGGGGAAGGTGTCAAAACTAGAAACAAAGCTAGGCAATTTGGATAAATTGTTCAAATAGCTAGCAGACAATTTGAGTAACCTTTAGAAGAGGAATTAGAGTGACAAGGGCTAGGATTCTCCTCCGGGGGTTGAGACTCAAGGACAAAGCAAACACACCCATGCTCACTCTAAGACGAATGAGGAAGTTAGTAAGAAGGATGAGGTGAAGATTGCTGCTAAAAATATGTAGACTCTAGTGGACCAAGATTTTGACCTAATAAAGACTTCTTAGCTAGTTAGTTGCTGTTATTTTTCTGTACTTTTTTTATTTTTCCAGCTCTATTTTGTGTGACCTCATGACTATTTTTGTTGGAGGTCTGTTTCATGTTGTATAGTGCTCCTTTTCTTTGATGTTTATCTCTAGACTTCTATTATTGTAAAGGTTTCAGGTCCTTTAAAACCTATTTTTACTTAATCAAAAGAAAAATATTTGTAAAAAAATATAGTAGTATAAATTAAGACAAGTTTGATTATTATTAAATTTCACTAGCAACATCTTTATAATTATTTATTTTTGTTGTTATTTTTTACTAGGAATTGTAATATTTTTATACAATGTTGAATGGTTATTCTAATATTATTTTAAATGATAACCAATATTTTTTTATATATTAAAGAAATTATATCAAATATAACATGGTTTTATACTTGCTCTTTGTTTTTCCTACTTGCTGCTTGCTTGGGCCAAGTATGACTATTTGGGCCGCGTCTACTTGGCCTATTTCTTTCAACAGTAGATCTTGAGTTAGGTCTCCTACTATTGGCAAAAATGTTGCCTCTTTTGTGGAGGTGGCAACTTTCAAAGTTGATGTCCATGGTTTGGGGGTTCTGGCTGTGGATCGTCCAATTTTTTCCTCAATTGTGACTCCTATCATGGTTTGCAATCCTATCTGGTTGGAGTTGGAGGATGATGTTGTCAAAGAAATTGCTCAAAAGATTGAGGATTTCTCTAAAAGGTGGCAATTTTTAGATTTTGAGGCTTCTAGCCTTCCCTTTAGGCTCTTCATGCTTGGATTTCTAAGCACTAGGACCCGTTGATTTTGGAATCCATTCAGATTTACCCTGTGGCTAGGGGTTTTTTCATAATAAAATTTGATGTTGTTGATGATAGGAAGGCTATTTTGTGTAGTCACTTTAGTTGGGAGGATCGTTACCCTTTTTTGGACAAACCCTAGCATAGGGTTTTGACCCTGCATCAAAATCTTTTTCTCATATGCCTCTTTGGGTCAGGCTCTTGAATCTTCCCCTTCACCTGTGGTTGGGTTTGATTCTTAAAGTTGTGGGAGATTCCATTGGTGAATTTCAAATGGTGGATTCTAAATCTTCTAATATTCTGCATACTACTTACACTCGCATCCTCATGGTAGTTGATACTCTGAAGGGCCTCCTTGAGAAGATCCAAATTGAGGTCCCTGATGGTTCCTGGATTCAAACTCTAGACTATGAAGGAATTCCTTTTCATTGTAGGGTCTACTCTGGGACTAGACATATTGTAGTATGCTATCTGGTAGAATTGAGGAAATTAAAGAAAAGACCTTCTTGGTGGTTTGGGGCTTTGGTTCAACATTATTGTATCCTTAAAGTCTCTGCTCTTATGAATCCATTGCGATTGTGGTTGCTATAGATGCCTATAGCTCTACCCTGTTTGAACATGCTATTAATCCATTATTAGAAGTGGATGCTACAATCACCCCTCCCTTTATGGGTTGGGTGCCTGTGGGCAATTTTTCTGGTGTGGTTATGCTTGTTTCTCCATTTCGATTAGATGTCGATGCTTTGATTTGGTAGAAGGAGGCTTCTCTGGTGGAAGAAGGTTGGATAAAGGTTAAAGAAAAAAATACAAACATTCCCAATAGTCCTCTGATTTCCTCCTTAGATTTCACTCTTTTGGGATTAAAGGGCCCTAAATAGTTTTATTGAGTTTTATTTGGTGGCATAAGTGTACTATGTTATCTGTGAGCTCACCCTGGTCACCTTATTTTGATTGGTGACCTATTCCACCTTTGGTTTGTTGTATCTTTTGTTCAGGCTCCATTGAAAATATTTTGATGTGTAATGGATTTTAGGCACCCTTCAAAACCTATTTTACTTAATCAAAAACATGATTTTATACTTAAATATTTTTATTATAAAATTATATTTAAAAAATGTTATAATTAAACTACATATATAAAATATGAATAAATTAGTTAAGCTAAGGTTGGTTACAATTAATAATTAAATTACAAAATAAAGCTTATATTACAATTTATACTAGGGGTGAATGGAGTTTAAATTTGTGTTATTTGAAACTAAAATAATTATGTAAATTGTTTGATACAAATACTTTAAAGAAACATGTTCACATGGAAGACAATAATTGCAGGAAATGTACAAAATGAATTTGTTGTAAAAGGTTTAATACACTTTCAATCAGATGCAATCATGAGTGTAATGGAAAAATTCATAACCTTTTTCAACAATAAAATGGGGCTTTGGACTAGGAAATGGACATCCATCAGAATATAGAGGATAAATGATTTTTATTAGATGTTGCAATTGCCAATGCCAAATGCAATTAGGAGTGAGACCAAGCTCCAAAAATGTTGTAGACATCCTTAGCATATTTTCTTAAGTGTTATGTTCACCATTATTCAATCTTAACCAAAACACTAAGCTTACTCCCAATTAAAACTTGAGCTTAATCCTAACACTAATCCTAATCTACACCTTCAAACTAATCCTAACCTTATTCAAATAATAACTCTAAACATAATAGACTAGATATATAGTGATACATTGTATAGTGAAGGATCCTATGTAAAAATGAATAACTATAAATTTATGTTTGACCTATACCATAAATCTTACTACTAACCTAATCATTGCACCTCTTCTTGGTAGAAGTGCTAATTGTTATTTTTGGTACTTGACAATAGGAAAATACTATTGCAACCAAAATTGCTTAACTACTTATTACTTGTAATAATTTTGGGGTCTTCTATACATTTTTCAGCAACCTCTTTACTACAAAATGTTTTAAGTTCTCGAGAAATCTGATAATGGGTGCAATGTGGTTGCCCCACTCCTCACACTACTATGCTTTCTTTAATTTCTCCATTACTAATACAAGCCTTATGAAGAAAGTGGGAGATGTCCTCTCCCAACCAAAAGCCCTTATGAGAGACCTGCAAAAGATAATTTTGTGTATCTAGACTAGGGGCTTCTTCCACCAAATTTAGGTGAATTATATAGTCCCAAGTTAAGGCTTCCTAACTGATGTTTTATTGGAGTTCTATGCAAACCAAAAAATCTAATAATACATATCCTATAGATAAATTGCACATGTTTTTCAAGAACAACATTCCATGCTTTAATGATTGAGGTACATGTTAGTAACTCATAGAAAATTTACATATATTTGATACTATAGATTGATTCTGTAAATTGACATTTATCAATTTCTTATATCTAGCAATGCTCACTCCATTTCCAACTTATTTTGCCATAGTCTTGCCCACAACTATCAAAATGAACCAGTAATCCCTTTGAACCTCCAAAAGATCAACATGATAGAAGAAACTGTAGGTAAAAAGATTTGTGATCATTTATAAGATTCACTCAATATCAATGACTATGAGAAGACTCCTAAATGGGTGGAGCAAGGTCAATATAAATGCCTGTATGCAAATATTTTTATCCACCCTCAGTCCTTACCATCTCAAATTTGGAGTTTTCTCTTAAATAGAAAAAAATTAAGATGGACTAAAATGTCCATAATCAAACAGTCAATGTTTCTATTTTCCATTTATGAGTTCTTATGGTTGCATACTAGTAAAAATTTGACTTTATTTTCTCCTAATTGCAAGTAGAAAATGTATGCTTGATACCTAAATCATTAATTAAAAGATCATTTCACTAGGGTCGCACACATCTCATAAGAATTGCTTCAGACCTACAATTTGACCATTATCTTTTATATTTTGTTATGTAGATCTATGTTGTATTTTAGAAACTATTCTTTAATCAATTGTAATCATTTCAAGAATTTTAGAACTTAGAATAAGTTTTTTTTATCAGCAAAGAATCTATAAGGAGTATTATTATTGGAAAAAAAAAATTGTTTACCATATGAGGATCTATAAGGATCCTAGCTTTTTTGAAAAGGAAGGCACAACTTTTTAATGAGCATTTATAGACAATATTGGCTTAGGAATCGTAACACTACTCCAAGATTAAGATAAACTTCTGAATAATTTTTTATAGCAACAATCTTCTTCCTTCCAATAACTGTGAGGTACCATATCAAATTTTCTAATAATGTCAAATCGATATTAATGGTTTGTTTCCTCTTGTATTGCTCTTTTTTGAAGAATTGTTCATAAAAAGTGGGTCTCCTTATTACAACATTTATGAGACATCAAGTCTAAGTTATAGAGATGCACCATAATATTTGTTGCACCTTTTAATTTCACTCGCATCAATTCATATTTGCAAGATTATTATTCAATGCAAATCAAGATTGTCATGACTCGTTCTATGATGTTCCTATATTCTAGCTTATCTTTGCAAGTTCAGGATTCAAGGGTGGTGGTAGTTCAACCCACCCATCTCATTGATCAATGTACCATTCAACTATGAGATAGGGATGTCTTATAGTACAAGGTCCAGTTGGATCAATTTTCTGTGCACAATGCTACATGGGAGGCTACAAGGGAGATACTTAGATCATTTCCTCATCTTTTTGCATAGGCATCTTATGTGATTTCAACCATTAGACATTTTGGTGTGTAGTGTGATCATTTTTTCATGATTGAGTAGACACTAGGTCAATGTCTCTTCCTAATGGGTAGGGATGTCATGACTCATCGTATGATGTTCCTATATTCTAGTTTGTCCTAAGTGACTTTGTGATCTTTGACTTGGTTAATGCATTATTTAAGCATAATAATTAAAATATAATGCTTTTAAATTCTAATTTTTAATAGAATTATATTATAGTATGCCATGTATGATACATGTGAAGTTAAGTTTCATAATCATGATAGTTAGATGTTCACGTCATTAATGATATATGAGGATGATAATGATTTATAAAATGAGATAGATAAGATTGAATATGAATTATCAGTTTTTATTTTGGTTATAACGATGATTTTAGGTACTAACCTATTGATATATTGATAAGTAGGAGATAATTTCCATAGCAAGTCAATTTGTGATATTGCTATCAGGATTTGACTATGTGATTTTGAGTCAAACTCATTGACCCATGTTTCATGAGTAATGATTCAACATGAATCTGTCTCTCATGATAATAAATGGAACACTTAGCACTCATTGGATCTAGGTGATGCTCATAGGGGCGAAGCACCGGATGAGGTTTGATATATTTTTGAGGGTGTTTGAGTGGTTTCTGGATGAAGGTGAGAGTGTGGTTGATGTAGAGGAGGCTAGCTCCTTGGAAAGGGTAGATCGGATCGCTTGGTAGCCTGCACACACCATGTAGAAAATTTTACTTGTCTGATTTATCAATGTGAATACTTGTTTATATATTGTCTTGATTCAAGTTTGATTTCTATCTTAATCTTATGTGAATGAAATGGTAGATAGAAAGTATTAATTCCTTATGTCAATAATAATATATGTTCGTTTGATAAAAGAAAGTGAAATAATATAAGCAATAAATTGTTATAGAACAATGTAGAAATTGAAGTTAAATGATAAAATAATTTAAAGACATATGTTATTCTTAACCCCTTAGTTCAATTAATAAAACATTTAAACAACATTTTAAAGTTCTTTTAGACTTTTCACTTCAACAACTTTTAGAACGATTAAATCTGTTATTTAAAAGAAAGTAAAAGAAAATGGAGTCATATATTCTCTTTAAACATATGAGGCATTAGACATTAAAGGCTATGTAAATTTTTTGAGTAATAAGGTGCTTTCTTATTAACTCTACTTTACTTAAGCTAAAATTTAGGCATATAATAATTAATTCTTTTATTAATTATTATCATGCAACCTAGGTTAGATTCTTATTAGGGGTTTGATCTCCTTTTATAAGGATAGATGCATCATTGTAATAATAGATTTTTTTTTTTATTAATAAATAATTTCTCTATTTTCTCATCAAAGATGTCTCCTCTCTTCTGGATTTGTGAATTCCAACCTCCATAGCTTTGCTCCTCTCTTTTTGTGATAGGGGTTTGCATGTAGTGATCCTTGAGAGCTATAGGGTTGAGCTTTCATCAACTTTAACATGGTATCAAAGCTCCAGATCTTTATGCCCTTATTCTGTTTATGAGAGGTTTGGCTGTGTTTTTAGATCTAGTTTTTATATAGTTTTTTTAATTGGATCTAGGGAATCTTCATTTTAGGTCACTTTAAGCCTAAAAACATCATAGTTGAGCTCAGAGCATCCAAAAATCTTAATTTCCATATAAAATTTATCCTATTCAGATGATGTTGCAATCCCAATTTTTTTTAAAAACCCAAGGCCATATGACCTTGGGTATGAATTTCAAGAAGTGGCAGTTTTTTAGTATTTTTTTGTCACAAAAAAATTGATCTTTTGATTAAAATGCAATGGTTTAAAAAAGGGTGAAGCTTTTGATTGAGCTCATGTGATTTTTATTCACAAGTGCATGCATTGAAGTCTTTTTGGGTGGGTGTTTTCTTTGAGTGGAGGACCCTGTCTTGCATGTCCCTCCTCTCATAGGCCCCATGTAGCTGAACCTGCTACAACATTGCATTTTTCCAAAAAATTGGTCCCTCCTTTGACCAAGGTTGTTTGGGTGGAGCACTCCACTTTGGGTAAAATGCTAAAGTCTTCAGACCTTTGTGTGCTTTTATTGACCACATCACCCATTTTTAGGTGGTGAAGACCCCCACCTCCTTGGGCTAGCATCAGAGTGCTTGGCCATGTCAGCTCACACATGAATATGAGGTTTACAAGCCCGTGTACTTTCAACAACATTTTTTTTTGGGACATTTCTTGTACGTTTCTAGGGGATCCCATATTTTCACGTGTCATAAAGTTGAGTCTTTTTTTAGCATTTTGCTAGAGCCTTCTGGTGTGTGGTAGACCAAGCATAGGCAGTTTGGTGTGGCCAAGGACTTGTTAGAAATTTGTTAAGGGTTCCCTCAGGATTCTTGATAAGGGCTTGACCACTTCCTTTGTGCTATAAGTTAAGTGGTTGTATTGGGCATTGATAGATCAATCTTTTGGTGCAACAATAACCACACTCTAACAAGTGGTATAAGAGCTTGGCCACATGTTTGAATTCTTAGACCCTCAGGTAAGGCTAAGGGGGAGATTGTTAGAAATTTGTTTAGTGCTCCCCTTAGGATTTGTGACAAGGGCTTAGCCACCTCCTGTGTACTATAAGTTGAGTGGTTGTATCAAGGATTGACAGATTGGTCTTTTGGTGCAACAACAACCCCACTTTAACATGACCTGACTAGGATTGCCACATATTTTTATGGCCTTTGTACATAATTTTAGTGCTAGCCCTACATTTGGAATCTATGCCCTTGGTCATGATGTTGCTTCCTCCATGCAGATTTAATAGTCAAATCACATTGTCAGCGCATGCTATTTGAAAGTAGTGCATGAATTTTATATTTGCACCCATAATTGACTCCACTATACTTGCCTTAGATTTTGAAGTAGCCTTGTGCTCCATGCTTATTAGACATGTCAGATGTTTTTTTGACCACATGTACATGTGCCTATTCACTTGGGCCACACATTTTTTAATTGGCACTAATTTTTGTTTCATCCTTCAATGCACATGATGATTATGATTGGGAGATGCAATATATGAGAGGTTATTTGGGTTATTGGAGTTTGGCCCCTCCACGTAGTTTCTTGTGGAATTTTTGTCTTTTTCTTGTCCATCTTCCTCAACCTCAATTCAATAGAATCATGTTATTCCACTTGCGCTGATAGTGGGTGCCTCCACATGGTCTCTATCCTCACGAACTCACCAATCATGAGAGTTTTTATATTTGGTGGACATTATCATTTTTTTGGTGTAGCCCCACTACTTGTGTATGTAGACCTTTGGCATTGTTCAATGGTAATGACATTTTTTGGCATTGACTAGCATTTTTTGCAAACTATCATTATCTAGTACATGCTAATTTATAGCCATTGGATTTTTTTTTGACACCAGTTCTTGGCTCTTGGTAGATAGGATTTTTTTTCGATGAGTATTTCTAGGGAATTGGTCATTTTTCTAGGATTTTTTTTCCACAACATGCATTTTACCCTCAATTTGGGGTTGTCATGTGTTGATGTCAGCACACATCTACATACATATTTTCCCTCCTAGCTATGTTTAGACCTCCCTTCACGTTTTAGCTCATATTTTGGGCATACAAGCTTCATTTTTTACAAACAAGATATTGATGGAAAGCTAATTCTAAGAACATCACAATGGTGTAGGTATTATTAGTTTTGATCCTTTTTTGATATCCTTTTTTGCTATCAAAATTAGGAGCTCTATTTTTCTTTCTAAGAGATATATCTTGAGCATCTGATCTTCAATTTGAGAACTCTTTATATACTTGGAAAGATCTTTTTGTAATCTTTCCAGTGATGCTAGTTGTTTTTTCAGATTCTTCTCCAAGCACATTCTATTTATTTTTTTGTATTTTTGCATTTTGGTGGATATCTTGGTTGTTTCAGGTTTTGAGATCAATTTCATGCTTCAAATGATTCGTCATGGGTTTTACTCTTTTTTGTATCATCCTTATGTTTTCGTCTGGTCTTTTGAGACATCTGTTGTATACATTTTTGCAAACACATTGAGATAAAGTGTCATATTGCATTTGTATTTTTCTTTTAGTTGTTTTGCCTTCTAATTCGAGTGGTGTCATCTGAGGGCACTCATACACATTATTGTATTTTTGGGATTTACCATGTATCTTGTGCCTTATTGTACATGCACTACTTTGATTAAAGTGACATGGGGCGTGCATGTTTTGCCTTTGTTTTCCATCTTCCTTTGTCAATGAGTATTCCATCCATGACATTAGCCTTATTGCATGTCTAAGATTGATCACCTTAGTACACATGTATTTTTTAGTGTATCTTGATCATGGTTTCTTGACATGCAGTTCTATTGGCTCACTTTTCCAGTTGCTTGTCACCTCACGCTTGTTTGCATTAGGGGGGTTCTTCTGTAGATTCTTATGCTTCCTTAGTTCGATGGAGTGAGTTATGTACTTAGTATTTCAAAAATCTTGAAGACCTAAAAAATTTAACCCACTTAGAATCTCCCAAGATTGGCATCAGTGCATAGATCATGACAAAACATTCTGACACAACTTGAAGTGTGTCAAAAGGAGTCTTTTTTCTCAAGACATGCTTGGTCAAAGTTTGGGTCAAACTAGTGAACTAGAGGTTGACCAAAGTGGTGAAATTTTACCATCTCAAAAGTGGTCAACAATGGGTCTTAAATTTAAGATATAATTGAGAGCTTTCCAACGATGGTCCTTTCGTTGAAAACATATATCATATATGGAAATTATGCTCATTTGAAGTTGCCCAAGGAAAGGGTTGGTCGGATGGACTAGTGATGACATCAACATTCTAGTTAGAATCTTCATCCAATCCTATAGTGACACATGGAATTTGATGGTGATATGGTAGTTAAAATTAACATGTGGTAAGCTCAGGATGACATGGCACCTTGTTATGTTGCTAGTTGTAAGAAAATAGTTGTCAAGGTTTGAACCTCAAACCTCCTCCCTCTAGGAATCCTTCTAACTATTTCACAATTTCCATTATCTCGCATGTTGTTGGTGACAATTTTTCTTTGTCATAATATTTATTACAAATAAGAAAAAATGGGGAAGAGACAAAAATGTCTCAATCACAACTGATGAGATTTGATCCTCAAACCAATATGTTAGTAAAGGTCAAAATTATTGTCGCACCATGCAATGCATTTGCTATTTCTATGGGGTCAGTTTGTTATAGTATTGATCTTTGTAGATATGATAAGGAAATAACATATTGTTAAGGCTCAAGCATATGAGCCATGTTTGGGAAATTTTTGAAGGATATGTTCATTTGTAAATCCTATCTAGGGGTGAATTTTTTATGGTAGAATAGGAAATAGTTATTTGGTTATAAACTAAATATGACTATTTTATTATATAAAGGGGGATATAATTTGTAAAAGGGACAAGGACATTTGGGGAGAATTTTGTTGTTAAATTCTTTTGTGAAGAATTAGAGAGCTAAGTGGTCTCATGAATGAGATAAGAACTTAGTGAAATTCTCTTGAGAGGATTTTTCATGACCTTATGTCATTATTGTAATGGATTAAAGCCTATTGAATTCATGTACTCTTATTGAAAGAGGGAGAGAGAGAGTTAAAGTTTTATTTGTTAGCACTGTAAAAAGTGGCGAAGGAGCTAGGCACAAACATGTTGCTAGTAAGTTCCTATCATCAAAGTGCGGAAGCGAGTAGCAAATTCTAACTCCATGGAAGACTATGATGACGTATGAGTTTTGCATCATAATAATGACATTGATCTTACAATTTTGCAGATCTAGAGACATAGCCAGAGTCTGGCAAACTTTGAAATCAAATCCTTTATCTCTTGTCCTTTTTGATGCATGTTTTTATTTACTTAGTTGTTTCCTGCATTTCTAAGTATAATTTTCTTAGTTCAAAAGCAACGTCAATAATGATCTTTATTAAATCTATATCCAAGTGAATCTTAAAATTACAAGTAATTCATAACAAGGAGTTTATAGATCAAGTTTGGTATCAAAGCTAGTCTGACAAGTTGCAAGTTGTGAGATACTTGGATCAAATTCAAGCTAGGTGAGGCAAGATGGCTCCGCATAAGGAAAATTAGTTTCCTTTTTTCTTTGATGCATACTTTTATAAGGCATTCATGGAGATGAAAGCCAAGGTTGATGAGATGTATGAAGAATGGAAGTCTAAAAAAAAGGCTTCTTGAAGGAAGCTAAAGATCTAGACTCGTCGAAATCTCCTAATTCTTCTTGTTCTCTTCCTTGTTCTCTTAGTGATTCTCATAATCAATCTCAAAGTGTTAGATTGAGGTTGTTAACCGAAGAAAAGGGCCTTAGAGTTCATGACCAAAATATGGTTGAACCTGTGAAGCTGAAAGATAGACTTCTCTATGCAAGATTGGGGGTTAGTAAAAGAGAATGCTCCCATGCAGTGGATGCAACAAATTCTCCAAATGAAGAACAATCTCAAGAATAATCTGAGAGAGGAAATGACACATCATCTTTAGGCAATGGTGAGACATGCAAGATGTCTAAGAGAAGAGCGAACACAAATTCTTCTCGACATGCATGCACCAAGGGTGACCATGAAAGTTATAGAAAGCCTAGTAAATCCAATGTTTCTTTTGATTTTAAGAAAGTTGGCAATGTAAAAAGTTTATGGTTTAGAAAACTGTGCACATTTTGTGGTTTGAATAACCATAGTGTTGTCAAGTGTTGGAAAAGAATGGCTTTGCACAGTGCTAGTAAATAGTTTTGTCCTTCCAAAATTAAATACAAAGAATGACTCAAGATGCCCAAATAGAAGAACAATTGCCACTAACAATTGGAAATACTATCATGAGATTGATAACTTTCCTTTGAATTGAGAAGTACAACTCCCTCTTAGAAAGATATTTAGAGAATTTAAATAGCTGGTTATGTCTTTTACCAGAAGACATAAAGGCTTTCTAGCATTTACCCATCAGTATGGGATTAAAATGATTATAAGATTTATAAACTGTACAATGAAGAAAGAAAAATGAACAAATAGCCACATGACCACCTATCCAGTTTATCATATCACAGAGGAAGCACAAAGAAATATTATTTTATTTTGTTAAATATGAATGATAACGCAAAACTACACCTAAAACATGAAAGAAATGATTGTATAATCATTTTCAATCCAAGAAAACCATATTTAGACTTTAGAATATGATATATGAAACTCTCTTTTATTTTAGATGCAGAACAAAATAATAACAATATTATTTTATCTCTGTCATTACAGTCAAGTTGCAGAAAAATAGAAATAACACTTCTATTCCCCCTCTTTGTTACAATCAATACATATAAACATGTATTCTCCCTTTCCTATAGTTGTAGAACTTCCAGTGAAGAGAAGAACCCCCACTACATCTGAATCTTGCAATAAATAACATCTTGGGGTTGTCTTTTGGTTTCTATAATCGTTTCTTGAAAATTAGTTTAATCATTCTCATGAACAATCTTCTTCTTATCACTTTGGAATTTTAATAGTTGAGCCATTTTAAAGTTTTTTAGATTATAAAAAATATATTTACCAAAATTAAAATGAATCCCATATGCATTCTTGGACAAGTGGTATATGCTGATAACAAACTACTGTCATGATCTTGTAACTATCATTGATATATTGCTGCACTTAAACAGTCATAACTTTTGATCCGTTATGAATTTTACAAAATGGCCTGGAGAGAATTTAGATAATTAGGTTTCCTCAAACATATCCAAAATTTAACTCAATACAATGATTGAATTAAAATATGTGGACCCCACAACATGACTATTTTTTCTGACTGTAGCGCATTTTTATTTGCTGGTATGTTGACAGACCTACATACAGTCCATTATAACTTTTTACTTTGGCCAAATTTTGAAGATCTCTTTGGTTCACATTTATAAAAATTGATTTAGGGAAACATATCCAAAATTCAATCAGATCCAATAGTGGAGCTAAAAGTTATGCTCCTCACATTATGACTATTATTTTAATGCTGACACAAATATGTAGTTACAGGCTGTATTAAAACTTATAACAATGTATACACCAATACCTACACATGAATCACATGTTGGAATTTACTTGCTGTACATCTCATTATCCACCACCCTCTTTTGGCCTTGGATCTTGGACCTTCGAGCTTGAAGTAACCCAATTTTGAACTTTGAACTGAATTCCTCGATATTAAACCATGAACCTTGCTAAACTTTGAACTTGAAGTTGAAGTGAATTGAAGGTTCAACTTCAACTTCAACTTAGGCACTTTTGAGTAAGAGAAATATGTCTTTGACTTTGTCAAAATTGATGACTTCTAGATCGATGTCTATCCTTAACTTCAATATTCTTCCATACAATTTGATTCAAGTTGGATTGTGGATTTGAGTCAGTTGGTTGATTGCAATTTTATGTATTGAATCTATGTCTTCAGTACTCACAACCAATGAAATTACATTTCTGAATATCTGAACATATGAAACTTGAATCGCGAAACTTGAATGTTTGGGCCTTGATTCTACAAAATCGAACATGAAGTTGAACTTAGGAACATTCAAGTTCAAGTTCAAATTTTACATATCATCGACTAAAATACTATTATCATAAAGATCGCAACCTCAAATAGAACTTGAACTTGAAGTTGAAGTTAGGAAACTTCAACTTAAACTACAACTTTGATTTTTACTTGGAAGAAATAATTGACCTTAAGAGCAAAGAATAATGTAAGTGTAACATATGGAAGGTCAAGTCAACCAGTAAAGAGACAATGCATCAAGACCCATCTCCAAAGAAGAAGAAAGAGAAGGGAAAGAAACACTGGATATTGAAAATGCCTTGTGCTTATTGCAAATAAGGTAGACATCAAGCATCTCATTGTTGGAAACTTCATCTAGAGCTTCGTCCAAAGAAGGACACAAAGAAGATTGTAGTTGATTCTTTGTTGGTGAACACTGGGCAAATGAAGAGTCTTATTTATGTGAGAAAAAAATTCTTCACTTATGTTTGCAAAGGTGGGAAAACAAGGTGATTCAAAGCATGAAATGATATAGTTGCTTGTATGCCTAACCATCATGTGCTTCAGGGATCACCAACGCCACAACATGAGGATTTGTTGTGAAAACCTACTACGAGGATTAAGAGTATTGTTAGCTCATTGTCATTATCATCTTTGTATTTTTTAGTGCTGCTAACGTGTTGTACATGGATATTAGCTAGGGTAATGAATACATAAAGATGTGGGAAAATAAAAATGGGTAGCAATGTGATTGCAATTTTCATAATTATTGTACAATTTTTTTGTAATTCCCTGGCAAGGGATCCAAAAGAACTAACCTAAAGTTTTACTTAGTTTTCCAAAGATTTAAAAAAAAGAAAAGAAAAACATGTATAACAATCATAAAGTAGCAGAAGCAATAACATACAATCATACACAAGCAAAAATAATAGATTACATTCCTTAAAGATCCCAAGACATTGAGTCACATTTAATTTTAATTAATACTAAGTCTAATAAATACCACATCCATGTGAAAGAATAATTACAAGTCCAAGTCCATTTAAATAATATACATTTGTTCCAAATACCACTTGGCAATAAAATTCAGAATGCATAAATCATCCACTGTACATGTCACAGGGTATGAAAGGTTGAAAGAATATACATTTATAAAAATAGTTTACATCATCCCTTTTAGATCCATGAAACATAGTACAATACAATAAGTAAAACCATCCACCATAAAGATATAACCATCCATCATAAAGATATAACCATCCATCATAATACACAAAGATAAAATGAAAGGAAATGCAAAACAAGGAACTCCAACCACGACATCTATGGATAAATCTCAATGGTAAAAGTAAAAATCAATACCACCCAACCTCGTGGTAACCCAAAAAGGTCCACTCCCACCGCATTGAGGAGATAGTCTCAAGTCTTACATAGGATATCAATCCCAAAAATCAAAAGTAATATCTAAATCAAGGAAAACCCTAAAAGTAATCTAACTCAAAGGTTCCAAGATAAAATGACATCTAGAACCTGAGGCAAACAAAGACACATAGGAAATCTATACTGCTAGTGGGCAAGTGTCATCGCACGAACCAACTCTATGGTTACCTAACTAGTCTTTTAATCCTCTGGCCCCCTAGTGACTCAATGCGACACTAGTATCCTTTCATACTGACAAGGTATACTACCGATGCATGGTTGCAATCAAGTGTCCTCTCTACTCCCATCCTAGTCTATACAAGCACTCGAGGCATGGTTGAGGAAAGAAAAAGACTCTTATTAGGTTCATTTTACTCTCATTTAGTGTAGTTTTTTTACTTATTAACTACTTAAAATAGGTTACTGTGGCAACCACTTTGGGCCCTGACCTCCATTGTAAGCCACTTCCCAACTTAACATACATATTACCTACACTAGGCTCATAAAAGTACAAATCAAAGAATCAAATTTTCACCTTAGTCCTATACAAGTGATTTGAAAGCATCAAAAGATAATCCATAATAACACCTTAGTTCTTTACAAGCAATTAGAAAGCATCCCAAAAATAACTGATCGAAGACTCAAAGGTTAAGTCAAAAAATGTCACAACATTCATCTCGTAATCACACAAGAACACTGAAAGCAATAACAAATAATAAATTCAAACTCATCATAGAGCATACCAGACACATTACCATGGTTGAGTTTAAAAGATCAAGATAAAATCATCATAATATCACAAACATAAAAATTCTGAGCCTTTGGTAAACATTCTAGGATTGGTCAATTCTCTAGTCAACCCAAACCCCAAAACATAAGACAACACATAGTTAACAATGTAGTTTCAGAGTTTGGTTTGATTTTGAAAACACATAGTATAAGTTAACAATAAGTGTCTAAGTTTTCATTTCAATTTAAGTTTTCGAGTAGATGAGATTTATAATTTTACCCTTACAACTTAATCCATTCTCATTTTTTAACATATCGCATAATTACCCTTATTTAAAAGTTCACTATTAGATCTCATAAATGACTTTAAAATAATTATCAACAATAAATTATTAAAATAATAATAATTGATCATTAGATAAAATTACCGCAATTTTATAAATAATCAAGATTATTAGATAATAATATCAATAAATATTCGAAATGTTATTAATTAATATTTCATTATTAATTAAAAATAAAACTAAATTTAAACTAG
The DNA here is from genome assembly GCA_028749045.1 of Cupressus sempervirens. Lineage (NCBI taxonomy): Eukaryota > Viridiplantae > Streptophyta > Pinopsida > Cupressales > Cupressaceae > Cupressus > Cupressus sempervirens. The sequence continues at coordinate 502,669,958 of CM053785.1, forward strand.
ATTTAATAATTGTTTACAATAAACTATATTAAAATACATTAATCATTAATTAAATTAATAATTAATAAAATAACCATTAATAATAATTTAAATTTAATATAAATTATATTTAATAAAATAAATTAACAAAAAAAAACATTTTAAACAGGCATTTAAAGCCCACACGACAGGCCATTAAAGGCCGGGCTGTTGCCGTAGTCATCTTGTAGCCACAACAACAGTACAAGGTATTGCTGTTGCTGCCATAGTACCACTATGAGCAACTGCGATAGAGATTGCTGCCAGAAAGGTAAGAAGGAAGGAGGTGGGGGTTTGGTGGCCCCACCTCCCCTCCAAATTATATTTAAATTTTTTTAAAATATAAAATTTGTTTTCTAAAACAAATCCCACCCCAATTTCTTTTTTTTAATATATATATTTCTAGAGAAGTTCTATCAATACTTTGATAGAGAAAATATGACCAACTATTCAAATTTCCAATCTAAAATTTCCATTTCTTTCAAAATCCTTCCCAGTTTAATTTACAACTTTGAATCTATAGGACAAGGGTTTTTACAAATTTTTAATTAAAAGATTGGAAAGTTCATCACAACACAATTTGGCAAAACAATTCACAATCATGACGAAGATAGGAAAAATAATTCTCTGGGTGAACAAATCACAAGGATCTACCTAGTTTTGATTCTAATTTGCAATCACCCAAAGATTGTGAGAGAAATCTTTTCTCTCAAAACCTTCTCTCTGAAAATTTTTGGTCCCTGCGAAAAGAACTTTTAATCTATGATATGGAGTTCTTTCCTCAAATCGGGGCACTGATTGTGCAATCACGCGAGGGAACTCGTTGATCACAATCTTTTAACTCTTTATTAGCTTTTTTGAATATTCATGCATACTTTATGCAATGTAAAATATCTTTAATAAATTAATTCCTCTTTCACTTTTTATTTAATTTTTGAAGCGTTATTTGATAAAATATTTATTAACTTAAGTAATACTAATATTTAACATTTACTAAAAATGATCTCCTAAATATATTATTATTAAATTAAATAAATATTATTACACTCTCAAACCAGACTATAATTTTCTCTTTAAATTTAATTCTTTTTTATTTAATTAATTTCTCAATTAATTAAATATTTCAATTATCATAATAATTTTCCATTAAATTAAATCATTATTTAATCTTTTAATTTGACTTAATTAACAGAAAAATCAATGAAGACCTAAGATGAAATATGAAAATTTATCATAAGATATCACAGACAAGATCAAACTCAAGGGTTATAATCATGAATTTACTTCATATGACGAATTTAGAAGGGTAATCATCATAGATACTTGTCCTAGTTTTCTTAGGACAATTGGTTTAAAGGTTAAGCTTTCGACTCAAGAATTTATCTCTCCTCTCTTACTATTGAGATATTGCGATAGGGTACACTTATCTTGGCAATTTAGTGAAGTCGATACCCAGTACCTGCAATCTGCATAAAATCCACACATGTACAAACACATAATCTAAACTAAACAGGCAATGGCAGGAAGTGATGCATCTTGTAGATCCCAACTAGCAGGTGACTATGACTCGCTTAACCACATCTGAAACGTCATCTATAAAGAAAACATACAGGCACACCATACACATGCAACATGGGGTTAGTATCCATAGAAAACATGTATAAATAATCCATCTAACTAATATCATTAAATAACTGAAATCACTGTAAATAATCATCATCAAGGTATAATCATGCATACATGAAATAACTAGTACCAAAGTAGTCTCATCATATAATCAACTAATTATGAAAATAATATCCAATAATCTGGAAGACAATGCTACTGATCATCAAGCATAAGCGTAAACATAAACTGGCCTAAAAGAGTTCGACAATAATAACTGAATGCAAACCATGGGTAGGCACTACATTTTTGGTGAAGCAGGTGCACAAGCAAGGTGGACAAATAAATTGGCCTAGACAAATGGTAAAGTGTTTGTCTCACTTAGTGTTTGATTAAGAACCTTTTGGAGGTCAAAAATTTCCTTTAGTGGGGGAAAAATGATCTAGGTGGATCTTCAAAACTTAAAAAGTTTAAAAAACTCAAAATCTCCCAAGATTGGCATTAGTGCATAGAGCACAACAAAACATTCCCGACACAACTTGAAGTGTGTTAAAGGAGTCTTTTTGCACAAGATATGATTGGTCAAAGTTTGGGTCAAAATAGTGAACCAAGGGTTGACCAAAATGGTGAAATTTGACCATCTCAAAAGTGGTCAACAATGGGTCTTAAATTGAAGATCTCATTGAGAACTTTCCAATGATGTTCCTTTTGTCAAAAATGGATATTGTATGTAGAAGTTATGATTGTTTGAAGTTGCCCAGAGAAAGGGTTGAGCAGATGGACTGGTGATGACATTAGCATCCTAGTCAACATCTTCATACAATCCTCTAGTGACATGTGGCATTAATGGTGATATGGCAGTCAAAATTAACATGTGGTAAGCTTAGGATGACATTGCATTTTGAGATGATTACTATAGTGACATGGCAATGCAATATGGTCCAATTAAAGTGGGAGATGTGTCAATGCTAGAGTAATTATTGTTTTCCACATGGCACCTTGTTCTGTTGCTGGTTGCAAGAAAATAGTTTCCAAGGTTTGAACCTCGAACCTCCTCCCTCTAAGAATCCTTCTAACCATTTCACCATTTCCATTACCTTGCATGTTGGTGGTGACAATTTTTCTGTCATAATATTTATTACAGATAAGACAAAATGGGGAAGAGACAAAAACATCTCAATCACAATTGATGAGATTTCTAAGAATCCTTTTAATAGTTTCACCATTTCTATTATCTTTCATGTTGGTGGTGGCAATTTTTCTTTGTCATAATATTTATTGTAGATAAGACAAAATGGGGAAGAGACAAAAACATCTCAATCACAACCAACAAGATTTGATCCTCAAACCTATTTGTTAGTAAACGCCAAAATCACCACTACACCATGCAATGCATTTTCTATTTTTATGGGGTCAGTTTGTTATAGTATTGATCTCTGTAGATATGATAAGGAAATAATATATTGTTAAGGCTCAAGCATATGAGCCATGTTTGGGGAAAATTTTGAAGGATATGTTAAATTGTAAATCCTATTTAGGGGTGAATTTGTTATGGTAAAATAGGAAAATAGTTATTTGGTTATAAACTAAATACGACTATTTTCTTATATAAAGGGGGATATAATTTGTAAAAGGGACAAGACATTTGGGGAGAAATTTGTAGTTAAATTATTTTGTAAAGAATTAGAGAGCTAAGTGGTCTCATGAATGAGATAAGAACTTAGTGAAATTCTCTTGAGAGGATTTTTCACGACCTTATGTTGTTATTGTAATAGCTTAAAGACTTTTGAATTCATGTACTCTTATTGAAAGAGGGAGAAAGAGAGCTGAAGTTTTTTTGTTTAGCATTGTAAGAAGTGGCGAAGGAGTTAGGCACAAACATGTTGCTAGCAAATTCCTATCATCGTAGTGTGGAAGTGAGTAGTAGATTGTAACTCCATGGAAGAACATGGTGATGTATGAGTTTTTCATCATAATAATGACATCGTTCTTGCGAGTTTACAGATTTGGAGACATAGCTAGAGTCTGGCGAACTCTAAAATTCAAATCCTTTGTCTCTTTTCCTTTCTGATGCATGTTTTTGTCTACATAGTTATTTCCTGCATTTCTAAGTATTATTTTCTCAGTTCACAATCAACATCAATAATGATCTTTATTAAATATATATCCTAGTGAATCTTAAAATTGTAAGTGAGTCATAACAAGGAGTTTACATATCACTTATGCTTCCTTAGTTCGATGGAGTGAGCTATGTATTTAGTATTTGTTTCTGTGTACTAGGCCGATGCAGTGGTTGGGTACCTATGGATTTTGGTGAGATGGATGATTTACCATATATACTCTTCTTTTTGTTTCTACTTTGGTTGCAACCTTCGATGTTTGATTGATCAACTCTTAGGCTTTGGAATTTTTTTCCATCCGGATCCTCGAGTTCAATTGTTTGCCTTTGTGTGCCTCCTGATCTGAGTAGTGTCTTTTGAGAGCACTCATGCAGATTATAGACTTCTCTTCTTGGTCAAATTCTACTTCAGTAGTGATTCTTCAGATTATCCATTAATTTTGATAGAGCTTTGCAAATTCTACATACTTCAATGGTGTTCTACATGATTATCTATTTTGTTCCTATCTTCTGGGACATTTTCTAGTTTGGAGGCTTCTTCATTCCTTCATGAGTTATTTCAACATTCTTTCCATCTCTTCTTGGAGTAGGATTTTTCCCATTTGGTTTTCTACATTCTCCGCTTTATAGAGATTTGGTTGTGCTTGGGTACCTCATCAGGCCTTGTTGCCAAATTTACTTTCAGTAGTAGTTTCTAGATTTTGCGCTACTCCCTAAGTCTATCTTAAGGGGGGTGCTATACTAATAAGATGTTTTCTTATTAATGCTATTTTACTTAAGCTAAAATCTAGGCATATCATAATTAATTCTTTTACTAATTATTATCATGCAACCTAGGTTAGATTCCTATTAGGGGTTTGATCTCCTTGTATAAGGATTGATCTATCTTTGTAATAATAATAATACTTTTTGATTAATAAGCACTTTCTCTTTTTCCTCATCAAGAATGTCTCCTCTTTTTTGGATCTATGAAACTAGGATCCATAGATTTTCTCATCTCTTCTAGTGATAGGTGTTTGCATGCAATGATTCTTGGGAGCTGTGGGGTTGAACTTTCATCAACTTTAATAGAAAATTTTAACAGGAAACTGACAACCACTACTTGACAAAGGATGAACTGATTAATTTAAAAATTTGGAGGAAATCACATGCATAGGGGGTCTTGAAAATACTAAGAAGAAAGAGAAATCATGCATGACATGCAGGAGGAAAATTTTGGCAAAAAAATTTCCATTGGTAAAATTACAGAAAAATGAAATAGCGCTCTCTCAAATGGAGTTGGTTTACTGGTACTATTGATTGGATTGTCGATTGAACTCTTGGGAAAAATCTCTATCCTAGACTCTGGGTTCTTGCACTTGGAAGCCTAATCATCATCTCATTGTTCCACTATGTACCCTAGTTTTGTCTTTTTTGTTAGTTTTTTTTAGTAAAGGCAATATGTGTTACATGAACCAAATTTGTGTAACTTCTAATTGTGAACTATTGTCATTAAATGCTGTAGATCCAACAAGTTTTCTCTTTTCTTTTATTTTTCCATCAACTACCATATGCTCATTTTCTTATTTTTCCATCAACTACCATATGCTCATATTCTTGCCCAAGCAAATCACCCTACACCATGTTGGGTGAAAAATCATTGTGTACTATGAATTTTATCTTTTGCATTCAATCAAAATGTTATATGGCGTTATTGGGTAAGATCTAATTTCGAGCTACTAGCCTATGTTGAATGTATTAGATTTTTCTAATGTTGCTCATGCACTTTCCAATTTGGCCTATCTTTAGATGGAAATCCATTCCTATGAGAGATCAATTCTCTCAACAACACCTTCTATTATCTTTCCAGCATGTTGCTTATTGTTTATCGTAAACATCCTACTATGCTATTGATGAAAAATTGGGCTCTCACTTCTTTTGAATTTTTCCTTATTTTGTTCCCATTTTCTTTGAAGTCTTTCTATCCTATGGACCAATGCTATTGTCACTAATCAACTCATTAAGGATCAACTTTGACTTGTATGTGACTTATGTGTCAAATGGACTTAAAGGAGATCTGAAGAAAGAAAATCTAGTGTCTTAGTCATTAGCTATATTTTTTTTGTCACCATACTTATTCTCTTAGAATAGTCACTGATGTAACCTTGAACGTGTATTCCTTTTGGAATCAACCGGGTAGTGATATGTATATTAAACAAGAGCTCTATAGAGGTAGCATCTTGCCTAATGTCAAGAGTAAGTAAAGCTAATTTATTATGAAATGAATTTTTACTCATTGTATTCCATAGCTAAATAATAAAGTGATACATTAAAAATTGTACCATGAAAAAAGGTTAAGTTATTGTTAAAATAGTTATAAAAAATATATAATTATAAAAATATGAATATTCTTGATATTTCGCACAACTATATGTTCATTTAGTTATAATTGCATAAATCTATAAAATATTAAAAAATGTATAGATATAAATATGTATCAATATTTTTAAACTTTGATTATTAAAAAATAATTAATTAAAAATAAAATTTTAAAGAAATATTAAAATTTTATTCAATTATTTATTCTTTGCATATTTCTTCTTATTATTTTTTCAAATCATATTGTCCAACATTTTAAAATCACGACTTTCAAGAGGATTATTAAAAAACATTCGAAATCTACAAAGATTTTTCTAGTTTTACTTGTTTCTTATTGGTCGTATAATACATTTTTTGAGTCTTTGAATGGAAAATTAAAAAATCACTGAAAAAAATATGAACAACCAATGACAAAAGAGATATATTTGAAAAAGAAGAAAAAGAAAAAAAAAAAGAACTAGACATTACAATTGCAGTTTAATATTGTGGAGTCCAACAAAATAAATAATAAGAATTTGAGGTGAAAACATAAGTCTCCGCCTATATAGGCAGGACTAATAACAATATTCACAATGATTTGATCCATTCTTTCCTTTTTGTTAAGGAAGTATGGGTAGATGAACATAGATATTTGTGTTATTATTTTATATAATATTATATATCTTTAATACAGTTGGGGTTGAAAATTGTTTTGAGGGATAATGATGCAGGAGCATCCAAAGGTATAAGGGCAATCCTGTGTCACCCAAAAAAAATGTACTTAGACATAGTTTCTGTTTCATGTCTTTACATTTTTGGATACCCATTTGGGTCAAATAAAGGTTCCAACTCTCACAGTTCCACTATCAATGTGTTTGAAAATCCCGAAAAAATAGGAGCATGCAATTTGGCCATCATTTTGGTGACCTAGAAGGTGTGAATTGGCTAGATGAATGTAATTGTGATTTAGAGCATTCCAGAAAAAGAATCAGGTCAAAAGGCCCCATGGTTTGAAAGTTATTGCAATTTTTTGGGTTTTGGAGACCTCCTAAGAATGCTTCAAAGTCAGGTTTGGGGCATTAAATGACCTCGAAAAGGGTCAAAAAATGGGGGATGAGTGAAGCTTGTCCATAGGGCTATAGAGCACTTCGAGAGCTTTTCGAAAATGTAAACGGTTCGTCAATCGGAGCTACAGTTCAAAAGTTATGCCTCCCGAAAGTTCGGCTACCGTTTCTGGATTCTTCTAGATTTGCGCCGACTTCTAATGCAGCTTCTAGAACCTTCTATTTTGTCGGTGGATGCCTACTAGCACTTTCTAGAATGTACTCCTAGTCCTTAACCCTCCGGGGTCTATTTAAGGAGATTTCTGGCATTGTAAAAGGCAGTTCGGGGTGGAGTTTGAGAGGAGGTGCTAAAAGGAGAAATATTCCCCAGATTTATGCTATTGTAAGCCCTTAGGGCATGTTTTGAAGTTTATTTTCCTATACTGTTTGTTCTAGCTTATTTTCTCAGTTAATATAATTTCCCTTTTCTGTTGTTTCCATTCTGTTCTTGGGTTGTGTCCCCATCAGATAACCATGTTTTATATGGGTAGAAGTAACCATAATGACATTATATGGATTTCCTATGTGATATGAGAGTTGATTGTTTTCATGATTTTATTTTATTTTATACACTGTACTAAAAGCTAGTTGAAAGTGGTATATGATCAACATAATTTGATGGTTGACTTGATAGTATGTATTTATTTATTTCTTAAAAACTAAATGAACCATAGGCAGTATGGTTCAAGTGAACATTCTCATTATGTATTTGAGTATTTTTTTTATAAGATTAATATTGAGGAATATTCATTTCGTTTCACAAGGTTGAATAACATTATCAATAAGCACCAAAGAATGAAGTGATGAGTACTTATATGTTGAAATTGACTTATTACATAAAAGAAAAAAGGTGTTTATGTTAGTTATTCTTCTTTATGATCCTTGAGATTGGCTTAGAAAAGCTTGTAATAAATTGTTGCTTACATGCATATAGCGCATTGGTTTTTTTTTCTTTTTTTTCTTGCATGAGTGTGTTTTTTGTTTCCTTGTCTGACTGGTGCCAAATGTGGAAAAATAGGGAAGGGTAGAAATCAATAACATGTTTGTTTTCATTCTATTTTCCAATTTTAATACAGTTTCAACTGCTTTGGGCAAAGCCACGCTTGCACATGTGTATATATGCTTAACTATTATTTCATCTCCCTACCATATTCACGATTATGTTCTACATGTTAGGCTTATGTTTCTATTGTAGTTAGTTTCATGCCTACACCAGATCCATCCAATCATCTTGTTTTAGGTTTCTAGGCTTCTCAGGTAGGGTCAAGGAGTTCTTCATGTTAGGAAGGACCTCAAGGGATCTGAAAACTCTATGGTTGGGTGGAAAAAGTGCTTAGGCTACACTCTTAGCTCACAAAACAAATGGATAGATGTTCAAGGCTCATGTGACTGAAACTTGCACATAGACACTTGTCCAAGGCATTTTATCATATTACATGATGTACTAATTATGATGATGTAGTTTATGAATGTACTTTACATGTACCATAGACCAGAAGAGATGCTTGATATGGGTCAATGTCATTTGTATAATGTTATGATATGACATTGTAGTATTGGAGTTTATTATATTTCCAGTTATGGCTTTTTCCATGAATTTAATGAATGGTTGAATAGTCAATTGTGGACTATTTTGTTTTATATGTGTACTTTTAAATTTTTTTATGCTCTTAGATTATGTAGCATCTTAGTAGGATTTGGAGATCTTACGTATAGTATCAAAGTTGAGTTAAACTCTAGGGCCTCAATCTTCTGTGTTAAATTATAAAAATTGTTTCAGAGTGCAGGATTTTGACCTGTCACCATGAATACTAGAAACAATAGCTGGGCATAATCGAGTAATGCTTAGTGGAATGATGGGCCTAACCACATGCTATGTCATATTTTAGCCCTCCTGAATTAGTAGGGAGCCTTGTTGTAAGAACACGACCAATATATGGATAATTTGGAGGATGACCTAAGGGGTAGATAGGTTGAGGAGGAAGTGAGAAAGAGAGAAGAGGATCAAGTGTAGAGGCCTTGCGTAGGCTTGAGTAAGAATGGGAGAAGAGGGAAGAGTATTAGTTATTGGAGGCCCAAAGGAGGATTGAGGAAGATAGGAGGAATGAGGAGCAGCAAAAGATGAAAGTTGATCATAGAGTTGTTGAGATGGTTAATGATAGGATCCAAATTGTAGTAGATCTAAGTAAGGACCTCAAGAAGGTCACTCCTCCTACCTTTAATGGTAAGATTTTAGGAGAGGATGTTATTGAAGCTTGGACAGATACAATGGAGAAGTACTTCATGCATGTTTGAAATTTCGTAGGGAAATCTAAGTAGTATGGGCCACTTTTCAGTTGGTTGGAGAAGCAAACACTTGATGGGAGAATGTGATGGATGAGAAGAAGTTGCAACATGGTGAGATATCATGGGAGGACTTCCTACAACTCTTTCGTAAGAGGTGGTTGCATCAATTTTTCTATGACAAGAAGGAAGTTGATTCAAGATGTTATGTCAGTCACTTATTATCATGAGACGTTTTCTACTTGGTCAAATAAGTATTACAATACCAACATGATGAGTTATTTAGGAACCATAAGTTTTATATGGGATTGCATCTAGTGATCTATAGTGACGTAGAAATGCACGAGCCATAAACAATGGATTATGTACTTAGGAATACTCTAAAGAGAAAATATCAAGATGATAAGCATAAAGATGGTGATAGGAATCAACTTTGGAATATGAAAGGAAAAGGACAAGAAAATTATGACAATAACAAAAATGGCAACATGTGGAACAACAATATCAGGAATGGCAATAACAGGAATGACAAAAACAAAAATGGAAATTAAAAAATGAGGGTAGGAAAGGACCACGATAGGGACACTATGTGTCAGCATGCTTTCATCACTTGAGTTTAAAACTTTTAAAATTAAGTCCCACAAAGAAATTTTCCCAAAGTTTCCCAGATCTTACAATTGTTTTTCTACTAATGCTTTTGTGTAGTTATAATTTGTGAAGAAGAAATGTTGCAAGTATGTGTTGAACTGGAACTTTGAAGCATTGGGTTCAAGGTTTGAAGTTCAAATTGAGTTCAAGTTCAAGGACCACGGTTCAAAGTTCAAGTTCAAAAGCACAAGCTGTTGGTTCAAAAATGCAAGTTCAAAGTGCAAAGTTCAAGAGCTACAATTGTGGATATAGAATGTTTGAAGGCAATAAGGGTTTGGAATTAAAGCTAATGAGGGCATTGATGAAGATTAGAAGATTGGGGACATCACATAAAATTTGTAGATGTGCCAAGCCAACATGAATATATTGGTCACATGCCTTTCTGGGAGGTATATATTTGAAGTTGATGACAGTGGATCGAAGACAAAGCCCTTGGACTCCTAACAAGAATATGCACATTAGAAGGTTTCTTGTAAAAGGTCAAAGAGTAACACACGTATAACTTGAGGTAGGATATCAGGCCCAATGAAGACTTCCTCTAGTAATGTGATTTCATAAATTCCCTCCTCGTACTGGCACATGGTGCTATCAAGTAGAACAAAAATAGGACATAATGCATTGGAAATAGTAGGTACAATTTTTTCATGAGTTCTGTTATATATGATAGACCGACAAACTTGGCTATTGATCGAGAGAACAACTCAAACATCACACACTAAGCTTCATTCTTACACTAAACGTATTAAATAGTCAAAGTTGACTTATTTTTCCTAAGCTTAATTTTTCCCCTAGTACCCATAGCTGAAAAAATTATATTGACAATTGCTCCGAGCAATATGGTTTATTGGAAAAGATTAAAAAGCTTTTAAACAATGAAATTTGGTCAGAGCTGTCGATAAAGTACATATATAGAGTGGAAAGATGGAGGCTCGATAACGAAGTTCATAGATATTGGTAGTTGTTGTCTTGCCACAGAATATCACTGCTGGATTGTGCAGACCCGATAGCAATCAAGGTATCATTGGAGTTTAAAAAAACATAGTCATTCAACTCTATCAAAAAAATCAACACACTCTTTAAAGTATATGGAAAGAAAGATAACTGTTCCAGAGGTATACATTAAGAGATGAGAAATCAGTACAACATTATGTAATGGTGAAACATGGATATCAACTCTCGATGGTCTATTCGCTAAGCATTGCATTCATTGTGATCCTAGATCTCGACATGTTTTGCCAAAGAGGTTGATTATGAGCAACAAACACGTTTTCAATCATGCGTTGATGGCGTCGAAGCATAGTTCTTGAACCCCAACACGAGAAGGCGCACCACAATCTTTAGGATTGTGCAAGGAATCTTGGCATAGTGGGGGAATTTTTGAATCAGTCAGCCGAATAAAACATACGAACCTCTAAAACCGAGTCATAATAAAATCAAGCCATTAGTACTTGACCATTATATGATCGCTGTTCAATTAGTCATTCTGGGTATGGATATTTATATATATCATATGGACGATGATTGTTTTAGTAACCCTGTTAATCTTGTTCAATGAGTGCTTTACATTTAGCCATTCTGAAGTTTTCAAGCAAGATGGCCTAGGGATGCTGTGTGAATTAAAAAATGTGTACTTCCGTGCTGAACACCTAAAATCTTAGAGATGGAACTGAAACCAGACTTGTATAGAGATTAATCTTGTATTTTAATGAACATTCAGTCCATATGTTCCTTATGAGGGTGTGTTCTTCTCCCATGAAAGGGTGTGATGTGGCATAAGGAAGGGTGGGATGGATGCATTATGTTTTGCTTTTCTCAACTTATCAGATTCTGAAAAGTAAGATTCATTATGTTTCGTCTTTCTTTTCAATGTGACGTTAACACATTTATTTGGCTAAGCCATTTATCTATTGTAGTTAAGTATGTTGTTTTTGACAAATGCATGTGTGTGACTATACTTATCTTTGTATTGCATATGGGTAGATATGCTTTAATTAAAAGAAATGTACATGTGGGTAAATACGATACAAATTTTATTTTGCTGCATATGAGTAGATGTGTAGTGTTCTTTCTTTTCCTTGCCACATTTCGTGATAAGGCTACTAAGCACATGATTGTATGTAGTATGTTTCACGGCTACACCGGATCCATCCGATCCATCTTGTTTTAGGAAGCTAGGCTTTTCGTGCCAGGGTCAAGTCATTCTTCATGTCAAGAAGAATCTTGAGGGAGTGAACACTCCATGGTTGGCGAGGTAAAAGCGCTTGGGCCACACTCCCGTCTCAGATAACAGATGGACAATGTCCAATGGCTTTGAAGATTGGATACACCGAAGGGCACTTGTCAAGTTTTAGTAACCTATCTCGTGGTCTTGTACCTTCATTTTGATGATGAGTGTGGTGATGTTCAATTGATGTAAGCTTTGATGATTGAATAATGTAATCATAAAGTTGGTGATACATACTATTGTTTGTGTACAATAAGGGCATGCAATGTATATGTAATGCAAATCAACACCATGGTTGTTAAGCTATATTATAATAGTTGACAAACTAATTGTATTTATTAGATTTAACTAATGGACAACAAATGATTTTTTGACTTTTCAACTCTGTTTATGATTGATTCTTTTCCGCATTTTTTGTATTTGCGTGATGTGGCATTCTTTTATTAGGATATGATTCTTACATTATAGAATTTGGTTGTGTTTGAATTTTTAGCATCAACATAGTGATCCATTATCAAGATCACACATTGTGGAAATTTAATGACATAATGCAACATTTTTCATGGGAGTTGATTGTGTGGGAGAAGCACGAAATGTTTGACTGAATGATTGAGGACAAGCTGTAGGTAAGGAAGACCATGTTTCATCTATTCAATGTTCATGGGGAAATCAGAGGCTATCATCATATAACTCGAGTGCAGTCAACACTTTTAGTGGTGTGATAACAAATGACTTAAACATCATGCACTAAGAATTGACTCTTAGACTAAAAGTGTTAAATATTCAAAGTTGACTTATTTTTCCAAACTTAATTTCTTCCGTAGTGTGTGATGTTTAAGGATAGTCGTGTGATAAGATTGGAAGAGTAGCAAGAGCTATATATCTTTATGAGATTATAAGTTTGAAACCCAGAGATCATGATACCTTCGACATCAATATATAAGAGTGCATGCAATGGATGTGATCTATTTTAACATAATGCCATTGAGAGAATTTCAATATCTAATAGCCAGAAGTACCATTAAGATGATTACAAAGTTGCAACAAAAAATTTGTTGAAGATCCTTTAATAAGCCGGATAACCCACACAAGCTTCATCCAGTGCAGATACAAAAGTGGAATCTTTAAGTACATACTACATAAATATCCAAGTGACTGGTTAATAGGGAACTAGAATTAGGAAGCTTAGGCAGGAATTAGTTTACATACGAGGGTTTATTCCCTTTGTGATTAAATGGTACATGCAATAGAAATGTGATATGTTTAACTTTCTAATAGAGGCTATTGGACATGTCACCAAAGTACAAGAAAGTGTAGCTCATTTAAGAAACAATTGAAAGAAGTTCACACTTCAAAGTAATTTCCATTGGCATCAAAATGCTATTGTGCAATAAGAGAGATTTTCCACATATCAAAGACACCTTCACATGATAAATAATTTAGAAGACTAATCAAAACTTTCACATACAGATTTTCCACCTCTAATGTTTTATCACACTTTATGAAGTTCTAAATATGGTGATAATTTGATCTTAAAAACAAAACATTACATGGATGTTAATAAAACTCTAAAATAACCTTTATAAATTTTTTATAAAGAGAGTATTCAACTCCCGAAAAATTGGTTATAACTTAGAAATCATTTGGTTGTTGGAATAGGAATAGGAAATTAGAATTATGTTTTTAATTTTTTGTTTGTCACGTTAATTGGAATAGGGAATAGGAATACATATTCTCATTTTGCCCCTAAAATGAGCTTATGTCCATTCCAAAAAATAGTTATTGGAATAGTCATTTTTATTCTCAATATGCATTTATGTTCTCAATTTCTATGCATACAACCAAATAGAACAATCTGAGGACATTATATATTGTAAAAAGAATGAGCGTTAATTATTTGTAGTGCCCACCTATAGTTTTCTTTTCGATTTTGATTTCCAAATTCTTTTAGGCCCATTTCATGCATGTGTTAGTTTCAAGGATATTTAATTTACATTTATATAATATTATTTCATGACTTGGATTACATATATATCAGTAATGAATTACTTAGTTGATTATATTTCACGTGCTATTTGATGATTATGGTTACTTGCACATTAATAATGCCTTAATGATTCTCAATTAGTAAATGTGGTTGCTATCATGATGATGTTATATGATATGTCTCTAAATGATTATTATTTTATATTCATAATGATGAGTTGCTATGTTAGAATATGCAATGATTTTTACTTGAGATTTATTATAGTACTTACCCCATACTTGCATGTATATGGTGTGCATGTTTGTTCTACTTTTCTGTCTAACATGTTTGATGTGGTTAAGGGAGGGAGACTCGAGATCTACACAATGTACCCCTTCCTCCCATTGTTTGTTTAGCTTAGATATATATGCATATGTACATGCTTGTATTTAATGTAGGTTGTAGGTACCAAACATTGACTTCCCTGAAATGCTAGGATGAATGTGCCCTATCACAATAACTCAATGATAAAGATCAGATCCAATGCTAGCCATAGCCTAAATAATTGTCATCCAAGGACTCGTCTATAAATGTCTACCCTTTTTAGACCCGTGAGTCTTTCTGTGCGTATTTTATTTGATTTTCGCTTTGGTTAGTTTTTTCTTATACATTTTATGTGGTTTGACTTTGCGTTCTACTTGGTAAATAGTTTAATCGTGATACTTGGTATATTTGAATATTTAAAGATATTTGATTAAAAAGGAAAAATATTAAAATAAGATGATATTTAATTTCTTCAAATTATATGAATATATGCTTAATTTAAAGTTCTCAATGAGAAAACTAAATAAAAATAATTTAAATATTAAATATTATTTTAGTATAAATATTTAATTAATATTGAATAAAGTTAGAGTTGTATTTAAATAATGAAGTCTAATTATCTTTATTGATTAAATAATAAACAATTGTTTTTAATGTACTTGCATTAAATAAGAAAATGAGAAAATAAAATAAAAGAGTTTATTAAATTAAAAATTGAGTTGAATATGAATGAATTGATTAATTAAATAAAATAATTATATTTTAGGTCTTTTAGAAATAGAAACCCTAAAGAGAGTTAGGGCTCTATATTAGAGGTTTCTCAGTTCATTATTTCACACATAGGTTTTGGGGGAGCAAAATTTGGAGTTGGAGCAAAACAATTGTTGAAAGTTTTGGAGGGTTTGGATTTGCATCCATTTACAAATTGTCTCAGATTTTAGTTGTTATTTTGAAGCAGGGTTTGAAAACCCATTGTAGAATTTTATTAAAAGATTTTTCTACTTCGTGTCTTCTTGGGTGCTTGCATAATGCTCATTAATATATTGTATTGATTTTGGCATAAAGAATTATGTTGTACATTTTTAAAATGAGAAATTATTGATCAAGAAAACTTGACTGAAAAAAATTGTAAAAAAATCTAAAAAATTATTATGAATGTATTCTTTTAAAACTCTTTCTAATATAGGAAAAATTCAATAATAGAAAATTAAAAGAAATCAACAAATTGAACAAACAATGTTTTAACTTTATATTTGCCATTAAAACCATGTGATTATCATGATTTTTTAAAATAAAAAAAAACATTCTTCTTATATATGAAATAATTTAGTTGCAAAACTTCTTAGAAAAATAAAAGATTAATTGAGAGGATAATATTTTGTAACTAAACTTATATATTTATGTGAAAACAATACTAAAGATAGAAAACTAAGTATTATGCTTGCATGATTTGAGAGATTGAAGGCATGTGAAAATACTAATTGCATATTGATTTTTATTTTATAAAAATAGAATTTAATTAATTTTCAAATTTATATTAATTTATTATTATTAATGATTCTTATTTTTTATATAAAAAAATGAAAAACCAAATTTTGATTTATTAGTATTACTTAATAATTTCAAAAATTCAAATAAATATTATTCATTTAATTATAAAGTGGATGTTAGTATTAATGATTCTTTAAGTCTAGTTAAACTAATAGTTACATAAAAGTGATTTTTTATTAATGCAAGTGAGAAGTTAATAATAAATATTTGTAATTGTTATATTCTAAGAGAAGTTATGGTGAAGTTCACTATGTAATCATCTTGTTAAGAATATTTATTATTATGAGATAAATTATAAATAATTTAATTAAAATTATAATTTAAAGTTTGAATTATTTGTAGTTGCATTATGAATTAAAAGAAATTAAATATTAAATTTGGACTTAAACTGAAGTCAAATTAATATTTTTTAAAAAAAAATTAAAATTTATATCATTTTTTAATATAACAATATAAATCATTTATGATTTAAGTTTATTTAAATTAATAACATGATAATATTGCATGATATTTTATATGTGCAAAGAAATTTGAAACTTAAATTCTTATTCTTTAAATAAGTATATTAACTTAACAATTTATGTAAACATGTATAATCTTACTTTATTGCTAAACACATCCTTGTGGCTCAATCTAAACATAGCAAATGATGAAATTAAATTATATGACATAAAACTATGTGTTTCTTATGTTTTGTTTAAAGTCTCATGATATTTATTTCATGATGATTTTATGTGACTTGTATAGTTAGTCGAATTAGGATGTGCACTAGAGGCTTTTCATGATTTCTTTAATATTTTTTTTGTTCTGGATGTTGTGATGAGTTTAGTGATTTCAATTTAAAGTTGTATTTATGAGATTTTCTTTGTGTTGCATTTATGTATATTTGGGTTTGAAGAACCAACTTATTTTTGGATTGCATGTTAAGAAATCGAAATTGATCATTATGGGTGTTGTGGTATTGTAATGCCTCACCAAAGGATCCAAATAATTAACCTAAAATTTCACTAAGAGTGGTAGCAATTTTTTTTTTGAAACATGAAAGTAACTCCATTCATAACATAGTAGTGAAAGAAAAACAGAGTATCCATAACAGGTTACATTCTTCAAAAATCCCTTAACGTCGAATCACATCTAAATTAAGTATTAATGAATCCATCTAATACTACATCCACATGAAATAATAATGAAAAGTCCAACGTTCAAAAATTACATTTCTGATTGCTCAATCATCCATTGTACATGCCACAAGGTATGAAAAGCTTAAAAGAATATACACATGTAAAAATGAAGTACATCATCCTATTCTAAATCCATGATGAAAATGAAACCACATGTCATACATGATACATCATCACAAAAAACATCCATCATAAAAGATAATCATAAATCACAAACATCACTAACTAAGTGCATGGTTCCTCCCAACCGTAAATAGCATCATGAGACCATCGTGGATCCTAGCCATCCCTCCGTGCATAACATTCCAAATCACTGAAGAGATCATTGGTATTAACATAGTAGGAATGTCACTCCTAAATCATACTACATCATATGCAGAAAGTAATTTAACATGCAAAGTAAAGCATAAGATAACATCATCTAACATATGCAAATCATCAATGTGAGGATACATGTCCACCATCATAATCCATGAAGATAGATACTGACAAAGAATGCATCAACCACGGTGTCTCAGACAGATTTCAAATGGTAAGAGTGGAAAAGCACTACCACCCGACCGCATAGAACCTAAGTGGTCCACTCTTACCATGCTGAGGAGATAATCTCAAGTCCCAAACAGGTTATCAAAATCACATAGCATAAATACTCTCTAAGTCTAGGAATCTTAAAAGTATACTAACTCAAAGGTTCCAATCCCAAAACCGACATCTAATTTCAGAGGCACACAAAGACATGTAGGAAACTTACTATGCAAGCGAGAAAGTGTCATCGCACGGATCACGCTAGAGTTACCCTGGCAGTCTCTCAATAGATCCTGGCCCCCTAGTGATCCCTGTGCAGCCACTAGTATCCTCTCATACAGACAAGGCATACTACGAAATGCAAGGTCGCAACCAAGCGTTCTCTCTACTCCCATCCTAGTCTATACAAGCACTCGAGGCATGGGTGAGAACATACAATTATCTTATTAGGTAAGTATTAATTAAATTTAATTAACTCTAATTAATTAATTTAATTAATAATTACATAACCATACCAACAACCCAATGAATATCAGTTGATTAATAACTAACTATAATTTGTAAGTTAAAAGTCAACTATAATCCAATTCTCCAATATTAGTAGTTCAATTATGATTTGTTATTATTTAATAATAAGTTACATTGGAAATCTTATTAATAAATCTATAATGACTACATTCGTCACTCTTTTCAATGAATACTAATATTTCCTTAACAAATTCGTATTATCGATAATTATTTCAATTAAGAGTCTATCACATAACTTAATTATTAATATCATAACTAATAATTCAATGATTATTATCAAGCGAGAAGACTCTTTGCTACCCTATAGATATCCTGTCTAAATAGTTTGATCAATTAAGTTTAACCCCCCATTTAATTTTGATCTTCAATAAATAACTTACCCATTGAATTCCAATAATCAATTAGTAATTCTAATGAACTCAAAATTATCGAAACAATAATTGCATAATTCAAAAACTTCGATTTATAATATATTCTATTGATTAACCTTAATTAAACTAAATTTAATTAAGTTAATTTTTAAATTCTAAATATATAAAACTACATTAATATCTCTCCTCTTTCAATAATAATTGTCAAATTATTATTAATACTTTTAAATCATTATAATAATCATCATTAAACATCTATTATTAACATAATTTAAATTACCATCTCTTAATTATTTAATATATATTAAATAGTATTTACTATACATTAAATAAAATTAATATTAAAAGTCAACCATTTTCTAATCCTTTAATATTCAAATTAATAATTTAAATGAATTCAATATCTCTTTCCATCTATTCTATCTATAATCCTTTCCTTTAAAAAACTCCATTACATAATTTAATTATTTCATTTAAAACATTCTTATTAATCTTAATTAGACTAAATTCTAATTAAGTAATTTTATTAATTTAAAACTATATTATTTACTTAAAATTTAATTAGCTTGAATATTCAAATTTCATTAATATAATATTATATATATATCAATATAAAAATTATTATTATAAAATTCGAATCATATTACTACATTTTTAAAAATAAGGAAGGCGATTTATAAAGTGTTTTTATTAAGTGATATATTTATCACTGTGGTGCTTTATATGAAAAAGGGCACCATGCAGCTCCCGTACCTTGTCGCAAGGCTTGCGACGACAGTTGTAGTACCTACAACAGCAGTATGAGCGATCGTCGGCCGCAGCCTTCAATGGAGATGTGGGTAGGGGGTGGGTAAACTCGCCCCTCCCTAATGTAATTAATATTTTATTTTAGTAAAAATTTTTACAATATCAACTTCAACATGTTTTACAATACGATTCGACTGTGATTTCATATTTTAATATATATTTCTCCATTGCGATTTAATATTCGATCTTTCAATCAATATATATATATATATATATGTGTGTGTGTGTGTGTGTGTGTATTTAAATATATATATGTATGTATGTATATATATATATATATATATATATATATATATATATATATATATACACACACACACACAGAGTTTTATACTACAACATAAACATATGCATGCATGTATGTATGTATAAATGTATATATGTGTGTGTGTGTGTGTGTGTGTGTGTGTGTGTATGCAGATTTGAAAAAATATAAGCATGTATATTTCTACAGAGAACATATACACAATTTTTTTAAAGGTTTCCAATTTTAAGAATTTCCTATAACATATTTGTTCTCTAATTTTATCCAATAATTCTTCTAATAGGTTTGATTATAAATTTTAACCCTAGCCCCATAATTTCATCGGATCTACGCATATGAAAATTTCTTATATAGAATTTAACTACCCACAACAAAAATGCATACAACCAAGATATGAAAATCTTCAGAAAGTATTCAGAAGACACGAAGAAAACAGGAAGTGCAAGAAGCAGAAATAACATAAGCAAAGTCACAAGTGTCTACCCGGACCCTGATGCTAAATCACTTCTCCTCAAAATTCGCAGAGAAAGCTCCTTCCTTCTCCAACATTCTTGGGACCTCCAAACACGCTCCAAACGCTCTCCCTAAGCTTCTAGGAGTTCTTGAATATAAAGAACTCTCAAGAAGCACCTAGAATGTCTCTAGAAACAACCAAAAGGTGTTGACAACTGAGCATGAGTCTTTTCCAACCTTCTATATGAGTCATAAGGTTGTAGACACCATGTGCTTAATTTATGCGCTAACTCCTATTTTGTTGACAACACGCGCATAATTAGAGTGCAAACTCCTGTGTTGTCAACATGACAGCTCACAAGAGTTCGCATACTACTATGTGAATGAATATTAAAATAATGCACATTAATTAATTTAATATTCACTTTACTCTTTTCAATTTAATTTATTAATTTTTTTAAATCTCATGCACTAACTTTAATAATTCCACTTGTTTTATCTTAATATATTTATATTTTAATCACATGCACACATCATGAAATCTAGAATCTTTTAATAATTTTAATATCTTTTCCATTTTTAAATTCATTTTCGAAACTTAATTGATAAAATATTTATTAACTTAAATAAATATGATCACATTCCAATTTTAAAATTATAACTTTTATCTTCAAATTTAATTATTTTATTTAATTAATTTTCCAATTAATTAAATAAAATAAATATTAAAATACCATATTGATTTTTCATTAAATTAAACCATTAATTAAATATTTTAATTAGGCTTAATTAAGATAAAATACACTAAAGACTCATAAAGTAAAATACAAAAACCCATCATAGCAAAACACATACAAAATCAAACCAAAAGGGTTAATATCACAAATTACGTCATTCGACATATTCGAAGGGTACTCGATTCAGATACTTGTCCTAATTTTCAATTAGGACAAATGACTTAAAGGGTTGGGATTTGGATTCGAGAATTTATCTCCCCTCTCTTACCATTGAGGTAATGTGATAGGGTACGCTCATCTTGACAATTCAGGGAAGTCAATACCTTGTACTTGCAACCTGCATAGAAATTATGCATGTACATACAATATATATATATATATATATATATATATATATATATATATATATATATATGCTAAGCTAAATAGGTAATGGCAGGAAGTGGTGCATCGTGTAGATCTCGACTAGCAGGTGACTACGACTCCCTTAATCACATTAGAAATGCCATACATAAGAACAAACACGCACCATACACATGCAAGTATGGGGTAAGTATCCATAAGAAAATACATGTGATAATAAACCATCTAACTAATCAATAACCAAAAATAATGTAATAATCATCATGCATACATGAAATATAGAGTCTAAGTAATCTCATCACATATCAACTGAATCCATAACACAATACTGATAGTCTCAAAACAATGCTGCTAACCATCAACATAAAACTAGCCCTAAAAGAGTTCGACAATGATAACAAAAATGCGAACTAGGGGTAGGCACTACATCCACCCCCCCTAAAATTAGGCTTACTCCTAGAAGCCTGCAAGAATGACAAAACTAAGATACTCACTGTGCGGGTCCCATTGAACCCTTTCCCCCTGTAGGGGAATATGATTCCACTGGTGACACTACAACACACTTAGAGCAATATGATTCTGGTTTAATGATAAATTGAAAACCATATTGATCCAACGTTTATTCTTTTAACAACTACTGAAATAGATCCCCTAATACATTCTAAACAAGAGCAACTTAATGCTTGCAAAGATAATCGAGGGCATACTACCTTACAACATAGATAAAAGATACATGTTTTGCAACTAGAATGAGTTTCAATTTTCAGTTTTTACCTCGTTTAGGTTTAAGTAGAATTTTCAATTTTGAAACCTAAGTGTTGAAGTATGAAAAATATACAAGTAACAATTTTAAGTTCTGTTTCAGTTCACCTAGTTTCAAGTTTTCAGTTTGAAAGAGATATACATGATAGTTCAAATTTTTCATTTTTGTTCAACTAGTTAACACTAGCGGTGTTCCAATATACCCAGAGCTCCCAATGTTGAAACTCAGGCTCTGATACCAAATGTAATGCCCCGCCAAAAGATCCAAAGAATTAACCTAAAGTTTCACTAAGAGTGGTAGCATTTTTTTTTTTGAAACATGAAAGTAACTCCATTCATAACATAGTAGCAAAATAAAAATAAAGTATCCATAACAGGTTACATTCTTCAAGGATCCCTTAACATTGAATCACATCTAAATTAACTATTAATGAATCCATCTAACACTACATCCACATGAAATAATTATGAAAAGTCCAACGTTGAAAAATTACATTTTTGATTGCTCAATCATCCACTATACATGCCACAAGGTATGAAAAGCTTAAAAGAATATACACATGTAAAAATGAAGTACATCATCCTATTCTATATCCATGATGAAAATGAAATCACATGTCATACATGATACATCATCACAAAAGATATAAACATCCATCATAATAGATAACCATAAATCACAAACATCACTAACTAAGTGCACGGTTCCTCCCAACCGTAAATAGCATCATGAGACCATCGTGGATCTTAGCCATCCCTCCATGTGTAACATTCAAAATCATCAAAGAGATCATCAGTATTAACATAGTAGGAATGTCACTCCTAAATCATACTACATCATATCAGAAAGTAATCTAACATGCAAAGTAAAGCATAAGATAACATCATCTAACATATGCAAATCATCAATGTGAGGATACATGTCCACCATCATAATCCATGAAGATAGATACCAACAAAGAATGCATTAGACATGGTGTCTCAAATTGTTCTCAAATGGTAAGAGTGGAAAAGCACTACCACCCGACCACGTGGAACCTAAGTGGTCCACTCCCACCGCGCTGAGAAGATAATCTCAAGTCTCAAATAGGTTATCAAAATCACATAGCATAAATAATCTCTAAGTTCAGGAATCCTAAAAGTATACTAACTCAAAGGTTCCAATCACAAAATTGACATCTAATCCCAGAGGCACACAAAGACATGTAGCAAACCTACTATGCAAGCAGAAAAGTGTCATCGCATAGATCATGCTAGAGTTACCTTGGCAGTCTCTCAATAGACCCTGGCCCCCTAGTGATCCCTGTACGGCCACTAGTATCCTCTCATACAGACGAGGCATACTATGGAATGCAAGGTCACAACCAAGCATTCTCTCTACTCCCATCCTAGTCTGTACAAGCACTCAAGGCATGGGCGAGAACATACAATTATCTTATTAGGTTCATTTAATCCCCATTTAGTGTAAATGTTTTCACTTATTAAATAACTTATAATGAGTTACCCTGGCAACCACTTAGGGCCCCGACCCCCATTGTGAGCCACTTCCTGCCACTACAAGTAGATAACCTACCCTAAGCTCATGGAATCATAAATCACAAAATCACCACAGTCCTATACAAGCGACTGGAAAAATACCAAAAGATAATCCATAAAAAGAGCATTAAATCTCCATGAGTACATGAAAAGCATCCATAGATAATCATGACCACAACAATTTTCTATTGGCAACTTAAGGTATCATTGATAATCAAAAGTATCCATTGGTTCTCAATAACCAAAATATATCTCAAAATCATACTGATCGAAGACTCCAAAATGGTTGAGTCAAAACATGTCACAACATGAAATCATCAAGAAATAAATCAACATTTCAGTCCCATCATGGCGACTGGAAAGTAATCCAAGGATAACTGATCGATGACTCAAAAATGGTTAAGTCAAGTGTCTCAGATACATATAACTCAGCTTCACTCAAGAAGATTGATGAACAATAACAATCAGTAAATACAACATCTCATAGAGCATGCCATCACATTACTATGGTTGGGTTTATAAAGAATTGAGATCAAAATACATCATCATGACATCACAATCATAACCCTCGAGCCTCTGGTAGACGTCCTATAATTGGTCAACACTAGTCAACCCAAAAAACCAAAACAAGAAGCATAGAGAAAACACAATGCAAACACATGTTTTGGTTTGCTAAAATTACATAGTTGAGTAAAGCGTAAAGGTTTCAATTTCAGTTTGCAAGCATACTTCAAGTATATAAAATTTATCATTTGACCTACAAGCCAACCTATTTTGTTCCCTCGATAGCATTATCCTTCCATTATTTAAAACTAGATTTTAAGAATAACTATAGGATAAATATTTACTCATTAAACTAGTCTTCATTGTCCCTTAATTAAAATTATTCACTTTATTAATTAATCTTAATTAAAATGATTAATAATGAACATAGGTATTACTCTTTATCATTCTAACAATACTTAATTAAAACTCAACTAAAATTTAGGTCTTTTAATCGCTATAATAATTAAATCATCACTAATAACCATTAAAATATCTAAAGTCATTATTCAAGTAATTAGAATAAGACTTATCAACTTCGATATAAATACTTTACAACTTCGTTAAAAGAATCATATCAACTAAAAATCTATTACATAAATCAATTATTAATTAGATTTAATTAACTCTAATTCATTAATTTAATTAATAATTACATAACCATACCAACAACCCAATGAATATCAATTGATTAATAACTAACTATAATTTGTAAGTTAAAAGTCAACTATAATCCAATTCTTCAATATTAATAGTTCAATAATGACTTGTTATTATTTAATAACAAGTTATATTGGAAATCTTATTAATAAATCTATAATGACCACATTCATCACTCTTTTCAATGAATACTAATATTTCCTTATTATCGATAATCATTTCAATTAAGACTCTATCACATAACTTAATTATTAATATCATAACTAATAATTCAATGATTACTATCAAGCGAGAAGACTCTTTGCTACCCTATGGATATCTCGTCTAAATAGTTGGATCAATTAAGTTTAACTCCCCATTTAATTTCAATCTTCAATAAATAACTTACCCATTGAATTCCAATAATCAATTAGTAATTCTAATGAACTCAAAATTATCGAAACAATAATTGCATAATTCAAAAACTTCGATTTATAATATATTCTATTGATTAACCTTAATTAAACTAAATTTAATTAAGTTAATTTTTAACTTCTAAATATATAAAACTACATTAATATCTCTCCTCTTTCAATAGTAATTGTCAAATTATTATTAATACTTTTAAACCATTATAATAATCATCATTAAACATCTATTATTTACATAATTTAAATTACCATCTCTTAATTATTTAATATATATTAAATAGTATTTACTATACATTAAATAAAATTAATATTAAAAGTCAATCAGTTTTTAATCCCTTAATATTCAAATTAATAGTTTAAATGAATTCAATATCTCTTTCCATCTATTCTATCTATAATCCTTTCCATTAAAAATCTCTATTACATAACTTAATTATTTCATTTAAAACATTCTTATTAATCTTAATTAGACTAAATTCTAATTAAGTAATTTGATTAATTTAAAACTATATTATTTACTTAAAATTTAATTAGCTTGAATATTCAAATTTTATTAATATAATATTATATATATATATAATAATCAATATAAAAATTATTAATATAAAATCAAATTATAAAATTTGAATCATATTACTGTGTTTTTAAAAATAAGGAAGACGATTTATAAAGTGTTTTTATTAAGTGATATATTTATCACTGTGGCACTTTATATGAAAAAGGGCACTGTGCGGCCCCCGTACCCTGTCGCAGTACTTGCAATAATGGTACGAGCGACCACCGACCACAACCTTCAATGGAGATGGGGGTAGGGGGTGGGTAAACCCGCCCCTCCCCAATGTAATTAATATTTTATTTTAGTAAAAATGTTTACAAACGTTTACAATATCAGCTTCAAAACATTTTACAGTACGATTCGACTGTGATTTTGGATTTTAATATATATTTTCCCACTACGATTTAATATTCGATCTTTCAATCAATACACACACACACACACACACACACACATATATATATATGTATATATATATATACATATATATATATATATATATATATATATATATATATATATATATATATAGATATGTATATATATATATATATATATATGTATATATATATATAGATATGTATATATATATCTGTATATAGATATGTATATATATACATGTATATAGATATGTATATATATGTATATATATACATGTATATATATATACATGTATATATATACACACACACGCAGAATTTTATACTACAGCATAAACATGTGTGTGTGTGTGTGTGCAAATTTGAAAAATTATAAGCATGTATATTTCTACAGAGAACATATACACAATTTTTTTAAAAGGTTTCCAATTTTAAGAATTTTCTATAACATATTTGTTCTCTAATTTTATCCAATAATTCTTCTAATAGGTTTGATTATAAATTTTAACCCTAGCCCCATAATTTCATCGGATCAACGCATATGAAAATTTCTTATATAGAATTTAACTACCCACAACAAAAATGCATACAACCAAGATATGAAAATCCTCAGAAAGTATTTAGAAGACACGAAGAAGATAGGAAGTGCAAACAACATAAATAACATAAGCAAAGCCACAAGTGTCTACTTGGACACTGATGCTAAATCACTTCTCCTCAGAATCCACAGAGCAAGCTCCTTCCTTCTCCAATGTTCCTGGGACCTCCAAACACACTCCAAACGCTCTCCCTAAGCTTCTAGGAGTGCTTGAATATAAAGAACTCTCAGGAAGCACCTAGAATGTCTCTAGAAACAACCAGAAGGTGTGTTGAGAACTAAGCATGAGTCTTTTCCAACCTTCTAGATGAGTCATAAGGTTGTAGACACCATGTGCTTAATTTGTGCGCTAACTCCTGTGTTGTTGACAACATATGCATAATTAGAGTGCAAACTCCTGTGTTGTCAACATGACAACTAATGAGAGTTCGCATACTCCTATGTGAATGAATATTAAAATAATGCACATTAATTAATTTAATATTCACTTTACTCTTTTCAATTTAATTTATTAATTTTTAAAAATCTCATGCACTAACTTTAATAATTCCACTTGTTTTATTTTAATATATTTATATTTTAATCACATGCACACATCATGCAATCTACAACCTTTGAATAATTTTAATATCTTTTCCACTTTTAAATTCATTTTCGAAACTTAATTGATAAAATATTTATTAACTTAAATAAATATTATCACATTACAATTTTAAAATTATAACTTTTATCTTCAAATTTAATTATTTTATTTATTTAATTAAATAAAATAAATATTAAAATACCATATTAATTTTTCATTAAATTAAACCATTAATTAAATCTTTTAATTAGGCTTAATTAATAAAAAATACACTAAAGACTCATAAAGTAAAATACAAAAACCCATCATAGCAAAAGACATACAAAATCAAACCAAAAGAGTTAATATCACGAATTACGTCATCCAACGTATTCGAAGGGTACTCGATTCAGATACTTGTCCTAATTTTTAATTAAGACAAATGGCTTAAAGGGTTGGAATTGGGACTTGAGAATTTATCTCCCCTCTCTTACCATTGAGGTAATGTGATAGGGTACGCTCATCCTGACAATTTAGGGAAGTCGATACCTAGTACCTACAACCTGCATAAAAACTATGCATGTACATAT
The DNA here is from genome assembly GCA_028749045.1 of Cupressus sempervirens. Lineage (NCBI taxonomy): Eukaryota > Viridiplantae > Streptophyta > Pinopsida > Cupressales > Cupressaceae > Cupressus > Cupressus sempervirens. Next base: position 502,697,963 of record CM053785.1, read on the forward strand.
ATATATATATATATATATATATATATATATATATATATATATATATATGCTAAGCTAAACAAGCAATGACAAGGAGTGGTGCATCGTATAGATCCCGACTAGCAGGTGACTACGACTCCCTTCCTTAACCACATAAAAAATGCCATACATAAGAACAAACACGCACCATACACATGCAAGTATGAGGTAAGTATCCATAAGAAAACACATGTGATAATAAACCATCTAACTAATCAATAACTAAAAATAATGTAATAATCATCATGCATACATGAAATGTAGAGTCTTAGTAATCTCATCACATATCAACTGAATCCATAGCACAATATCTGATAGTCTCAAAACAATGCTGCTAACCATCAACATAAAATTAGCCCTAAAAGAGTTCGACAATGATAACAAAAATGCGAACTAGAGGTAGGCACTACAGGTATGGGACACAACTATGATTTATGTACTTAGAAGAGGTTGTCTAGGTACATGTCTTTATGAGTGGCTTTCAATAGAGGTCTTAGGTCCAAAGTGGTTAGTACCAGAGTAACCTATAGTAAGTTATGTAATAAGTGATAGCATAGCAATTTAAAATATGTAGACATACATTAAAAAGATAAGTTAGTGATGTTTACCTTGCCCATGCCTTGAGTGCTTGTATATATAGTCTAAGAATGTGAATGGGATGACACTTAGTGAGAGGTATGACTAGTTTGAATCATCTTTATGGGAGGGTATTGTGGTTCTGCATATGTCACATTGAGGGTCTGGGGTCTAGAGTGACTAGTGCAAGGTAACTCAATGCTTGAGGGTCCAAGGTCTAATGAGATATCAGTCCATGGTAACTAAAGTAGTTTGACCATGTGATGACACTCTCCAGTATGTAGCCCAAGTCTCCTCCATAGATTTTGTATCTCTCTAGTGGCATATTTATTGTTGGAATACTTATTGTTGATGTTTTATTTTTTATGGTTGTTGGTGATTCTGTTGGTTATTGTTCTTTTGACTTGGAGTGGATATCTTTCATTCACTTTATCTCTTGACTTCTAATATTTGATTTATACATGGTATCTATATGTTGACTTTGGTATGTGGTGTTGGTATTGGAACAAGTGTCTTTTTGATTTGGACTATCTTTTCTTCTTAAGTAGTTGTGTACCCTTGAGATAGTTTTGGCTATTAAGATTCCTTGCCTAATATTGTTTTATGATTGATTATCCCTATGCAGGTCATTTGTTATCTTCCTTGCATAGTGGGAGTGGAAGCTTGACTAGGTGATCATGAAGTCAAGATGTAGTGACTTCTTACCATTAGGGTCCCCCTTAGATTGCCAGTTTGTTGGATGTTCATGGATTCAATTGTACAATTATCATTCTTATTCCTATCTTGGAGATTTCTATTTAGTTGATGTATATATATATCATGTATCTTGTATTTTGAGATCCTACATAATGTAGCATTGTATTTTGATGTACTTGTATTTATTATTGCATACCCTACTACAAGTGTAGTGGATGTTATTTGGATGTTCTTTATCATATTAGTTGTATTTATGTATTTTCTTATAAGATTATGTATATGTTATTCATTTATGATTGTGGATATTGTGCTTAAAGATTAAAACTAATTAATAAAACTTTCTTAAACATTACTCAATTTGAAGGAACCCTTGAGGAATGAAAAATGTATTTGTAATTGCTTGTGTACTTGATGTGTATGTGTATATTGCTTCCATATAGTGTGCAACATTAGTTAAACTTGAAACCAGATTAAACAACATAAATTTATCAACATAAATCTTTGATCAAAATAGTTTGAATAGCGAAACTGGAAACATTAGAACCTTTGAGTAATGCAACTTAAAATCATAACATCCATGTTCTAGATTCTTACTTTATGTCTATGCATATGTACATGCTCATCTTTTATGCAGGTTGTACTATTCCCTGCCATTGCCTATTTAGCTTGAATATATATTCATATGTGCATGCTATGCAGGTTGTAGGTACCAGGCATCAACTTCCCTGAAGTGTCAGGCTGAGTGTGCCCTATCACAATAATTAAATGATAAGAATGAGAAGATAATGATCGGATCTAATCCCATCAATAGTCTAAATACTTGTCCTACAAGGAGGATTCGTATTTGACAGTCTACCCTTTTTAAACTTGTGAGTTTTTCTATGCATATAATGTTTGATTTTCAATTTGGTCAATTTTTTCTTATGCATTTTATGTGGTTTTACTTTTTATTCTTCTTGGTAATGGTTTAATAGTGATGCTTGTTATATTTGAATATTTAAATATTATTTGGTAAAAAATAGAAAAATATCAAAATAAGATGATATTTAATTCCTTGGAATTATATGAATATATGCTTAATTAAAAAGGTTTAATTTAAAGTTCTAAATTTGAAAACTAAATGAAAATAATTTAAATATTAAATATTATTTTAGTATAAATATTAAATTAATATTAATTAGAATTAAAGTTGTATTTAAATAATGAACTCTTATTATCTTTACTGATTAAATAATAAATAATTGCTTTTACTCTGCTTGCATTAAATAATAAAATGAGAAATTAAAGTAAAGAGTTTATTTAATTAAAAAGTGAGTTATATATGCATGAAAGGATTAAGTAAATTAAATAATTATATTTTAGGATTTTTAGAAATAGAAATTCTAAAGGGAGTTAGGGCTCCATATCAAAGGTTTTTTGGTTCATTATTTCACACTTTTTTTGGGAGCAAAAATTTAGAGTTGGATCAAAAGAATTGTTGAGAGTTTTGGAGGGTTTGGATTTGCATGCATTTAGAGTTGTCTCAACTTTTAGTTATTATTTTAATGCAGGGTTTGAAAATATATTGTAGAATTTTCTTCTTCGTGTCTTCTTGGGTGCTTGCATAATGTTTATTAATCTATTTAATTGATTTTTAAAAAAAAATTATATTGTAGACTTTGAAAATTATTGATCAAGAAAATTTGACTGAGGAAAACTATAGAAAAATTAAGAAAATTATTATGAGTGTATTGTTTTAAAACCCTTGAATTTTTTTTTTAGAAAATTGGAAGAAAACAAGAAATTGAACAACTAGGGTTTCAACTTTAAATTTGGTATTAAAACTATGTGATTGTTATGAATTTTCTAAATAAAGATAAATATTCTTCTTATATCTAAAATAATTTAGTTGCAAATTTTTTTGAAAAAATAAAAGATTAATTGAGAGAAAAGCATGTTGCAACTAAATTCATACATGCATGTGAATACAAATATACTAAAAATAGAAAACTAAGTATATTATGCTTGTTGATTTGATAGACCAAATGCATGTGAAGTATTGATTACATGTTTATTTTATATTTTATAAAAATATAATTTAATTTTTGAATTTATATTTAAAAAAAAAAAATTATAATTATAATTTAATAATTCTAAATTTTTTTAAAAATAATCAAAAACATATTTTTGAAATAAATATTATTATTTGTTAATTTCAAAAATCAAATAAATATTATTCATTTATTTGTAAAGTGGATGTTACTATTAATGATTCCTGAAGTCTAGTTAAACTATTAGTTGCATATAAGTGATTTTATATTTATTAATGCAAGTGGGAAGTTAATAAATAAATTTTTGTAATTTTGTTATATTCTAAGAGAAGTTATGGTGAAGTTCACTATGTAATCATCTAGTTCAAAATATTTATTATTATGAGATAAATTATAAATAATTTAATTAAAATTATAGTTTCAAATTTGAGTTATTTGCAATTACATTATGAATTAAAAGAAAGTAAATATTAGAATTGGACTTAAATTAAAGTCAATTTAATATTTTTTTGAAAAATGAAATTTATATCAATTTTTAATATAACAATATAAGTTATTTATGATTTATGATTATTTAAATTAATAACATGATAATATTGCATGATATTTTATATGCACAAAGAGATTTGACAGTTAAATACTTATTCATTTGAATAAGTATATTAACTTAACAATTTATGCAAACATGTATAATCTTACTTTATTGCTAAACACATCCTTGTGGCTCAATCTAAACATAGGAAATGATGAAATTAAACTATATGATAGGAAATTATGTGTTTCTTATATTTTTTAAAAAGTCTGGCTAGCAGTAGCAGTAGCAATCATAAGTGGAGGAGAAACAATTCTAATCATTTCCATGAATAGCATAACAGAGATTGGAGAGGATGAGGTAGAGGACAAGGATCTAAAAGAGGAGGCTTCCATGGAAAATGCTTTCACTATAGAGAAGAAGGGCATTGAGCATTTGAGTGTTCCCAATCCCAAGGAAGGACAGATTAGAGAATTAAAGGCTAGACCAAAGTTGTGCATGTTAATGAAGATGCCAAATTATCCCATTCTGAAGATGTTGAAAGAGGAGAAGTCCTAGTTAATATGAGAGTCTTGTTGAGTGGAGAGAATGAACCCGATCAAAGGAGGAATTTGTTTCGCACAAGGTGCAAATATAAAGATAAGTATTGTGATGCGTAATCGATGGTGGAAGCACTGACGGTCTAGTGTCAAAAAATATGGTCACAAAGTTGAAGTTGAAGAGGCGGAAACACTCGCATCCATATCATATTGCCTAGGTGCAAGATGACAACAAGGTCATCATCAATGAGCAATGCTCAATGAAGTTCAAGATTGGAAGTTGCCAAGATGAGGTGTTGTGTGATATCATACCTATGGGCATATGTCATATGTTGCTAGGTAGACCATGGTAGTTTGACAGGCATGTTGTACATGATGGGTGTTCAAATACCTACACTCTGACAAAGGATGGAGTGAAACATAAGTTGAAGCCATTGAAGGAGAAAGAAGAAAATGTATGTAGTGCTGCTAAATTATGTTTTTTTGTTGGGAAGGAGTTTCTCCGAGGAATGAAGCTTGATCATATGTGTTTTGTTGTAATCCCAAAAGATGGTAAAGAAGAAGTAGAGGAGGTACCTGTAGGAGTTGCAAATTTTTCAGGAGAGTTTCCTGATATTGTGTCAAATAATGTACCTGATGGATTAGCTTTAGTGAGGAAGACCAATCACCAAATGGATTTGATTCCAGGAGCATTTTTTCCAAACAAGGCAATGCATAGAATGACACTAGTAGAAAATGAAGAGTTGAAATGACAAGTTCATTAGTTATTGCAAAAGGGGTTGATTCAAGAGAGTTTGAATCCTTGTGCAATACCAACAGTATTAGAACCAAAGAAGAATGGAGAATGGAGGGTGTGTACATATTCATTGACTATCAACAAGATCACAATCAAGTATAGATTTTCATTGCCAAGGATAGATGATATTATGGACAGTTTGAGTGTTGTGTATTTTACAAAGATCGATCTGAAGAGTGGATACCATCAGATTTGCATCAGAGAAGGTGATGAGTGGAACACTACTTTCAAGGCAAGGGAAGGATTGTACGAGTGGTTAGTCATGGCTTTTGGGCTAAACAATGCACCAAGCACTTTCATGAGGCTTGTGAATGAGGTACTGAAGGAGTTTTTGGGTATGTTTGTCATTGTTTACTTAGATGATATTTTGCTTTAGTAAGATCTTGGAGAAACATTTGATGCATATTCGAAAGGTGTTTGATAAGTTGACAAAAGAAAAGTTGCTGATAAATGTAACACCCCACCAAGGGATCCAAAAGAAATAACCTAAAGTTTTACTAAGTTTACCAACAGTTTTTTTTAAACAAGAAAGATACATCATACACATCAAACACATAGTAGCGGAAGCAATAACATACAATCAACTAAAAGCATACATAACAAGTTACATTTCGTAAGGATTCCATGACATTGAATTACATATAAATTTAATCTAATACGAAGTCTAACAACTACCACATCTACATGAAACAATAATAAAAAAGTCCAATGTCCATAATATACATTTGTTCTGAATGCCTCTTGGCAAATGAAATTCGAAATGCTCAATCATCCACTATGCATGTCACAAGGTATGAAAGGCTAAAAGAATATACATATGTAAAAATAGAAATACATTATCCTGTTTGGATCCATGATACAAGCACCATAAAATAAATGAAACCATCTACCATACATGATACATCCATCCATCATAAAATATATAAACATCCATCATGAAATATAACAATCCATCATAAAACACAACTAACTAAGTGTGTGGTTCCTCCCAACCATTAATAGCATCATAAGACCATTGTGGGCCCTAGCCATCCCCTGTGCATAGCATCCCAAGCCACTAAACAGATCATCGGTACTATCATAATAGCGATGTCACTACTAAAACATGCTATAACATAAGCATAAGGAAATTTAACATGTTAATCATCAATATAAGGAAATGCGGCAATAAATAACATCATCTAAACATGATAAAAAAGCATCCCAAGAATCTCCATCCATGGTGACTATGGACAGATCTCAATGGTAAGAGTGAAAAAGCACTACCACCCAACCGTGTGGAACCTAAATGGCCCACTCCCACCGCACTGAGGAGATAGTCTCAAGTCCCAAACATGATATCAAATCACATATCACAAGTACTCTCTAAGTCCAAGAAATCCTAAAAGCAATCTAACTCAAAGGTTCTACGATAGATCAACATCTAATTCCCAGAGGCACATAAGACACGTAAGAAACCTACTATGTAAGTGGGCAAGTTTCATCGTATGAATCATGCTCGGAGTTACCCAAGCAGTCCCTTAGAACTCTCGGGTCCCTAGTGATCCCATTGTGGCCACTAGTATCCTCTCATACTGATAAGGCATACTACAAAATGCAAGGTCGCAACCAAGTGTTCTCTCTACTCCCATCCTACTCTGTAGTAGCACTCGAGGCATGGGCGAGAACATACAATTAACTATTATTAGGTTCATTTTAATCCCCATTTAGTGTAAATATTTTCACTTATTAAAAAACTTACAATGGGTTACCCTCAGAGCCACTTACGGCCTCCAGCCCCCATTGCAAGCCACTTCCTAACACTACATGAAGATAACCTACCCTAGGCTCATAACATCACAAATCAAGAATCATATAAATATCACCTTAGTCCTATACAAGCGACTGGAAAGCATCAAAAGATAATCATAATAATCACAACAGTCCTCTATGAGAAACTAAAAGGCATCAAATGATAAATCAAAATATCCATCGGTTCTCAACGAGCAATCAGAAAGTATCCCAATAATATTGATCAACGACTCAAAATGATAAGTCAAACATGTCACAACATGACATCGTCAAGATCAAAGAAAACACTTTAGTCCCATCAAGGTGACTAGAAAGTAACCCAAATATAATTGATCAAGGACTCAAAAATGGTTAAGTCAGATATCTCATAGCATAAATCTCACTATCCCATAAAGACACAGAAACATAGTAACCAACAATATAACACACTCAATAAAGAGCATACCATCACATATCATGGTTAAGTAAAAATAATTAAGATCGAGATCAACATCAACATGACATCACAAACACATAATTCCCAAGCCTCTGGTAAATGTCCTAAACTGGTCAACACTAGGACAAACCCCAAAACCCCAAAACATAGACAGTACACAGAAACAAGGTGTAAGTTTCATGCTTTGGTTTATTTAGAAATCACATGGTTGGGTTAAATGTAAAGTTTTAACTTAATTTCAGTGTAAATTTTGAGTACCAGGACTCTAAGTTCAACCTATAGTTTAACCCATGCATTTTTTGAATAAGTTAAAGAATTACCCCCATAATATTCTAAATCAATTTCCTAAAATACTCTTAAGGGTAAATTTTGTTTAAACCTTTAAAATAATAACTAATGAAATAGTTTCAATCTTATTTAAAATCATTAGCGTTATAGTATGAAATCAATTTCATTAACTACTCCCCTTTTAGTAATTAAACTTAATCAAATTAAATTTAAATTAAGTTAATTAATGTTCAAGCAATTTAAATCCCTATATTAACATTCCTAAAAAAGAGTAAGTTTAACAAATTTAAAATAAGCTCATTAGAATCAGATCCAATTCTTCCCTAACATCTTATTGATTATTAAATATTAATAATTAATATTAATCCATTTAATAATTAAAACTTATCTAATAAAAATTATTAAATAATAATATTAACACTTATCAATGATATTGTTAAATAATAATGAAATTAATATTAAAATTCATTAATAAAAATTTGTTAAATAATAATTAAATTTTATTAATTATAATAATAATAATCTATTTATAAAATATACTAATTAAAATATAATAATAAAATAGTATTTAAACTTTATAACTTTAAAAACTTTATTTAAAAAAACAAATGATACCCAACACTGTTAATAACAACCACATGGGCTGCTGTGTGTGGCCTCTTGCTGATGCAAGCCTGTGACAACGTTGCTGTCCAAGTGCCTGCAGCAGCAGTGGCTGTCGGCACTAATATATATAGGGGTGGGGGTACATGGTTTTTTCCTCCCCACCCCAACTTATATATATATATATATATATATATATATATATAGTATAAAATATAATTTTATATAATTCTCCTTTTTAAATATTATAAATAAACAAACCTCCCCTCCTATTACAATATTAAGTTTTAATAATATATTTTTACTATTATATATATATATATATATATATTTAAAATTTAGAATGCCCAATTTCAATTTCAAATCTTTCCCAAATCATCTGATAAAAGGTTTGTCTAACATTCAAATTTCTAAATTAAATTTTCTTTTAAATCTCAAACCCTCCCTGTTATAACTAATTTCTTTCAATCTTATTATACAGATGAGATAATTATTATAGATTCAGAACAAGAGAGGAATAGTTTCATGCAACGAAATCCAAAGAATCAATTTCAACAATCACAAAGAAGACAGAATTATCTAAATAACATAATTTTAACTAGGTGCATAGAATTCAAGAACCTACCTGATTCTGATGCTAAGATCACAACCACCCAAATGATTTGTGAGAGAATTTGCTCCTATTCAAGATCTCTCTAAAATTTTCTCAAAATTTCCCTTCCAAAATTTGCTCTCCAAATTCGTGTCTCCCAAAAATGAACCCTCCAAATTGAGATAAAGAGTCATCTCCTTAAATTGGGACACTAATTGTGCGTTCACTCGGGAGAACTCTGTGCTCACCAAACTTCAACTCCTATTAACCTTCTTAATCTTTCTTTTTTATCTTTTCCATGCACATTAATTGCATTATTAAACTAACTTTATTTAATTTTCACTTGACTTCTCCTTTAATTTATTAAATTAAATCTCATGTGCACTTTATGCAATTAAAATATCTTTATTAATTTCACTTGTTTTATTAATTTCTTATATTTTGAACTCATGCATGCATCATGTGAATTGACAACTTTTAATAAATTAATTTTTTTTCCACTTTTTATTTTTATTTTCAAAAACTAATTGATAAAATATTTATTAACTTAAATAATAATAATATTTAGCATTTATTTAAAAATGAACTCTAAATATATTATTATTAAATGAAATAAATATTATCACGTTCCAAATTTATACTATAACTTTTAATTTCAAATTTAATTCTTTTTATTTAATTAATTTCCTAATTAATTACATATAATTAAATATTAAAATATAATAATAATTTTCTATTAAATTAAATCATTAATTTAATCTTTTAATTAGACTTAATTAATAGAAAATTCACCAAAGACTCATAAAATAACATACAAAAACCCATCAAAGAAGAACACATACAAAATCTAACTAAAAGGTTATAATCACAAATTAACGTCATTCGACGCATTGAGAGGGTACTCAACTCAAATACTTATCCTAATTTTCAATTAGGACAAATGGCTTAAAAGTTTAGGATTTGGACTTGAGAATTTATCTCCCCTCTCTTACCATTGACACAATGTGATAGGGTACACTCATCCTGGTAATTCAAGGAAGTCGATACCTGGTACCTGTAACCTGCATAAAATTCATGCATGTACAAACACAATATTCTAAACTAAAAAGACAATGGTAGGAAGTGGTGCATCATGTAGATCCCGACTAGCAGGTGACTACAACTCCCTTCCTTAACCACATCAGAAATGCAGTACATAAAGAAAACAAACACGTACACCATACACATGCAGTATGGGGTAAGTATCCATAAGAAAAACACATAGGATAAATAAACCATCTACCATCATCAATAACTAAAAACACTGTAATAATCATCATGCATACATGAAATATAGAGTACCAAGTAATCTCATCATATAATAAATCAAATCTAAAACAATATATGATAATCTAAAAGTAATGTTACTAAACATCAAGCATAAAAATAGCCTAAAAGAGTTCGATAATGATAACATAAATGCGAACTAGGGGACGACACTACAATAAACCTGAAGGAGTGCAATTTTTTGAAGGAGTTGGTGTACTTGGGATTTGTAGTTTCAAAAAAAGGTCTAAAAATGGACCCGGAGAAAGTGAAGGCTATTTTTGAATGGCCTACTCTAAAGAGTACTACAGAGGTAAGATTTTTTCATGGACTTTCTAGTTTTTACAGAAAGTTCATAAGCGGTTTTAGCAGTATTTGTGGACCTTTGACTAAAACAATGAGAGGGGATAGGAAAGAATTTAAGTGGATTGTAGGAGCAGATAAGAATTTTAATTTGTTGAAATAGAAAGTTACAAAGAAACTTGTTTTAGCACTTTCACATTTTAACAAGGTGTTTCAAGTAGATTGTGATGCTAGTGGTACTGCAATAGGAGCTATTTTGAGCCAAGAAGGTAGACCTATTACTTATTTTAGTGAGAAGTAGAATGATGCCACAAGAAAATATTTTGTTTATTATTAGAAATTTTATGCTATATTTTAGGAATTGAAGAAGTGGAGACCCTATCTTCTTCCTAATGAGTTTGTTTTATATATTGATTATCAAGCTTTGCAATATTTGAATTGTCAAGGACAATTGAACCAAAGACATTTGAAGTGGGTCGAGTTTTTGTAGAGTTATACATTTGTTTTGAAACAGTCTAATAGAGTTGCATATGCTCTTTGTAGAAGGAAAATTTTACTAATAGAGATGTAGATTGAGGTGGTTGGGTTCAAGGAACTCATTCATTTGTATCCAAAAGATCTTGATTTTGGGTTAGCATGAAAGGCTTGTATAGAAACTGCTACACTTGACAAGACGAAGTGGTTGGATTTCATAGTCCATGATGGTATGTTGTTCAAAGGAAGCCAATTGTGCATTCCAAGAAGTTCAATGAGAGAGAATATCATTAAGGAGAAGAATAGTGGAGGATTGGCTAGACACTTTGGTAGAGATAAGACCATTGCTTTGGTTGCTAAGAATTACTACTGGCCACAGTTACAACAAGATGTCAAGAAGTTTGTACAGAGTTGCAAAGTGTGTCAGATGGCTAATGGAGTGAAGTAGAATATGGGGTTATATTAGGCATTACCTCTACCAGAGAAATCATGGGAGGATGTCAGCATGGATTTCATTCTTGGATTACCAAGGACTTAGTGAGGGCATGATTCTATTTTGTGGTGGTTGACAAATTTTTATTAAAGATGGCACATTTCATTCCTTGCAAGAAGACTTGTGATGTTACTCATGTGGCAGAGTTATTTTTTTAGAGAAGTGCCGAGACCACATGGTCTGCCAAAGAGTATAGTTTCAGATCAAGATACAAATTTTGTTGGGTATTTATGGCATACATTATGGAAGAAATTGAAGATAGATTTGAAGTTTAGTTCATCACATCATCCATAAACCGATGGGTAGATAGAAGTTGTGAGTCATAGTTTGGAAAACTTGTTGAGATGTTTGGTTGGAGATAAATCAAAATGATAAGATCTAATTTTAGCTCAAGTAGAATTTGCATATAATAATTCTATCAATAGGAGTAATGGTAAATCACCATTCCAAATTGTATATGGGAGCAGTCTCAGAAATGCTTTTGAATTGAGACAGTTGGATACAGGCGAGATAAGTAGTGTTGAAGCAGAAGAATTTGCTAAGCATTTGAAGAAGATCCATGAGGAGGTGATGAAGTAAATTATAAAGATGAATACACTGTACAAGGTTAAGGTAGAAGGAGGTATAAGGAATTTTAAATTGGAGATGAAGTCATGGCTCATTTGAGAAAGGAGTGTTTTCTATTGGGTACATATAATAAGTTGAAAATGAAGAAGTTTGGACCATGCAACATAGTAAAAAGACATGATCCTGGAAATGCCTATGAAGTGGAGTTGCCTACTGAATTGAATATTTCACTATTATTTAACATTTTAGATTTAACAGTATTATGAAGGAGGTGATGGAGATGAAGTTACAGAAGTGCAATGGAGTATTTTGGTAGCTAGTTCGGCTACAAATGAGATTGAGGAGATATTGGATAATCGTGTTGACAAAAGTACAAGGAAAAAAACTTATGAAGAATTCCTAGTCAAATGGAAAGGGAGGCTAGTAGAAGATTCATCATGGCTACCAAGGAAGAAGGTTAACCATCTTGATTTTCCCTTGAAAACCTGAGACGTAATGGGGTTACTTCTCAAATTACCCCAGGTGTCTGATGCAGGAGCATCGTGGGTGTAAAATAAATCTTGCATCACCCAAAAATATTTTGTTTCATTTGTTTGAATAAGGGTGTCTTAATGCAGAGTTGTTGTTTGTGGAGACTTTCTACTTAGTAAGTGAATTATATGAGCTTAGAATGTCCTAATTTCAGAGGTGGATGTTCATCTTGGATATATCAGCCTACCAATTGAGGCTCGGTGCCATATCATGAATATTCATGGATTTATTGCATATTTTTGGTGTGTAATTTTGGTATAAAAACTTTAGGCTCACCCTTGAAGTCCTAAACATGCTTGGATGAAGCTTGAAAGCTTGATGGATGGGTGCATGCATGGATTCAAAGCTGTACATCAAAAGCTAAGGATTTTGAAAAGCGGTTATAATAGAAAATCGAAAAAATAGTTTGAAAGTTATGGCCTTTCGAAGTTAGGCTAACCAAAACTTCCAAAATAAATGTAAAAAATGTATTTGACTGACTCTATATGTATTGTTAGGGTTTGTCGGCCCTAGGTATTAAGTTTGAGTCCTAGAACCTTCTTGGATGGCATAAAATAACCTATTTAAGAAATGCCCATACATTGTCAAGGACAGTTCTGGGGGATAGTTCACAGCTTTGTCTTACATATTACTATATGAAGGCACCCATCTGGGTTAGCCTATTGTAATTTAGAGTTTTGTAATTTTGTATTTGCGGTGATAATAAGAAGCCCATATTTTGTTCTTTCAAGTTGCTGTTATTTCTTTGTTTCTATTATGTGTTTAAGGTATTAAGGGGAGCACCCTTCACCATGACTAATGAGCTAAGGATTTGAACTTCTACATGCAAAATGCCACAATCAACCGATTGTTCAGTCTTTGGGGCTATCATGAAGTGAGAAATGTAACTAACAACATAGTGGTGTAAGGTTTAGTGGCAATTAGATAGATAAGGCTTCCCACTAGTTGCCTAAATATTGACTCATTCTCTAATGGTTAATTTGATTTAGTTGAAAGCTTCAACCCTTTTCTGCATTGGTGTAGAAATGGGATAGAAATCTTGTATCCAAAATTTTTCCAACAAACTTTTCGCATACTTTATCAAAGATATGAAAATGGAAGTACATATTTGCCAAAATTCCACACCAAAACAATAATGGAGAAGTCCAAAACCTGTCATGTCAAATGTCTTGCACAAATTTTGTTTGGTTTTCCAAACCAAATGTGTTGCAATACCACTAATGATTAAATCATCAACATAATGAAAAGATCAACAATCTCCCCACTAGTATTCTTGACATACAAATTAGAATCAAAAGGATTGTGCTGAAACCCTTGATCAATTAAATACTTATCAATCTTTATGTGCCATTCACGGGGTGCTTGTCTGAGGCTATAGAAAGATTTTACCAATTTTCAAAGATGTTATTTACCTACAACCTGAAAATCTAGAGGGTGTGTCATGTAAAATTCTTCCTACAAATCACCATTCAGAAAAAGCACTCTTCAAATTCATTTGATGGATGTGCCAACCAAACTATGTTAAAAGGGCTAGGACAAGACAAATGATACTCACATAATGTCTTCTCATAGTTAATGTCCTCGCTTTGTGAGAAGCCACTACCAACTAGTCATCCCTAATACTTATAAAGTGTGTCATCACCCTTATAATTGACCTTATAGAACCATTTGTAGCCAATGGGTTTCTTCCCTAGTGGAAGATTAGACAAAACCTAAGTGTTGTTTTTTACGAGACTCTGATGTTCAACTGCCATTTCTTGTTCTCACTTTGGTATACCCTTAGCCTCTAAATATGTGTAGGGCTCAAAAATATTGTGAATATTGACCATAAGAGAAAAAAAATGTTGTGGCATATTGATTGCTCTTATTTTGGGAAGATCTACCCTTAACTAACTCATCATCACAAAGATCACTCATGGTCCTGGCCTACCACTTAGGCCAAGGAGTAGGACCAATTTCTACTAGGAATAATAGGACCTAGAATCACTAGATGTGAAGCCTATATATCTAGTAGGAGAGCTAGTGAATAATGTAAATTATATCTCTCCCATCAAGAGAATTGAATGGAAAATGTTGGATGGATATTTTGCAACTGACAGTTTTGTGAAAATCCAATTGCAAAATAGGATGACCAACCATAGCATATGAGATAGACTCTCTCCTACCTTAAAAGGAAGACTCCCTCTTCTCATTGTTCCTTGGATCCACTCAAGGTAAGCAAGAAGTCAAGAGATCTTGAAAGGGGTATTACCAATATTCTTTCCTCTTAAATTTTAGGAAAGAAATAACCTACTTGTAGAGCGAGTAATGGGAAAGATGAAATCTCTAACTACACTTCTATCTAAAGATGAAAATAGTGATACCGATAAATCAACACTAACTCAAAGGCTAGTTGAAAGAGTACTAGTTTGACTCTAAGTCCAATTTTAATCTAATCTTTACTATTAGGGCTCAAAGACATCTAGAAGTAAAGAGTTCTAACTATTTTTGTGAATTAAGAAAGTAATACAAGCTACAACCAAAGCATCTAGTCTATGTATTACCACAGTGGCTTCTAGTCAAAGCTTTGAATCTTAATTTTTGTTAACTCTTTTATGCTAAATTATTGAGATTAAAAAAAAATCATGAATCAAAGAAGACAAACATAAATTATAGTTAGAAATTTCCATTTGCACTAATCACAATTACACTCAATCTAATTTCAGCTCCAATTGTTTCTTCGTATTCACCTTTCATCCAAAATAGTACTACACAATAAAAGTTATGCTTGCACAATTTCTTTAGAGCTTTCTTGCATACAGTAAAAAATGACTTTTACAATGAGAGGAAACTTGTTTATATAGGCAAAGGAGTTGAGAGAAAAGTGGAGGAAAAAGTGGGAGCAACTCAACCAACTTTGACCTAGTCTAACTAGGTGAGAGAAATTATTGGATTACATGTTATAAGCATATGATATTGAATTACATGTAATTAAATAATTTCATGCAATTCATTCTCTCCAATCTACAAAAACATGAAAATAAAGAAAGAAGAAGTCACAAGAAAGTTGAAATAACCCTAGGGATTATTTTGAAGGGCATTGTACTTGGCAATGCAATCACATACTGTAGGAAGATTTGAGATTTCCATTGTCTTTGATATGACTTCAATTCAAACTGTATTGACATAGGATGATTTCATAGCCTTATAAGTTGGTGAAAGAGAATCCCATAGATGTTTTGCTATTGATTTGTATGTAGGAAACTTGTTCATCGTATGTGATCCAAATTGTTTAGAATCAAGATCGACATTTACTATGACTGTATACTTTGAATTCATCTCCTCCTCTATGACTAGGTTGTCATGTTCTGTAAGGACATTATATCCCATTTTCTCCAAATTACACATGATCATTGTTTCAATTGATTGGTAGTCTTCTAAGGCTACCTACAACTTTATCAAAAAAATCTTAGCATCTCTTTTTTGTGACCCATGAGTCCTTGACATCTATAGAACATTTATGAAGATGGAACAACTTCACATGCAATTGGACCATCTAAATCAACATTAGCCATTTCATTCTAATCACCTAGCATTTCTTGCAAGGTATCAAATTCTTGATTCAAAGAAACAATTAGGTCATGTAACATCTCTTCAATGCCTTTGATACATTCTAGAACTTTGACCATATCTTTGATGGATTGAACTCCTTCATAGACAACCTCTCCAAACCAAGTCTTTTTTGCTTCAACTATTCATTTTTATTGAGGTGTTTGAGATGTAATGCCTATGTTTTGTGAAGACTACTGGTGAATGACCTTATTGAGGTTAGCAACTTCTTTCTTAAGCTAATTCTTCTTCTCTCACACCTCATGGTTGTTTTTAATACATTGGCAAGTGCATCCTGAGCATCCTATAGAAAACTCAGTCACAATTGTTTACCAAGTTTAATTTTAGTGAACTTGTAATCTGAACGTTTAAGTTCTTCGGTTGGTTTATCTACCAAAGGTTCAACAATCTTTGCATACTTAATCTTTCAGAATCTACCGCAATCCTTGAAACAATTTTCTGCTTCAAAGATTTAAACTTGTTTTTCTTGATAGGAAAATTGTCCGAGGGTATGACAACCTTGGTTCTTTCCATAGTGATCTTACCTAACCATGCATGCAAACTAAAATCCTCATCTGTAGAAAGAGGGACATCAACCACTACCAATATTGATCCTAATTGTATTTCCATCGTAACAGTACATGCTTCAGGCTGTACAACTGAATTCATGGGTGCCTAATGAGAAGATTATGCCATGAACAATTCAAAACCAACCATTGAAGTATCAAGTTGGGAAACTTCACCTTTCATGAGAGTTGGGTAATCTTCAAACACATTTCCCAAATTTTTAACACTACTCAATTGTGAGAATATGAGGGGTTGCTAAAGAGATAGGGAATGTTGACATGTTCACCTTTGAAGTAGGGATGGTAGATGTAACAACTATCTAGAGCATTGGAGGGATTGACAACAAGATGGTGTGTTGCATTCATGACTATGTTTGTCATTGATGTCAACATATTGAGAAGATTGGAAAAGTAGTAGATAGAGATTGAGGTCATACATGTTGGGTGGATATTTTGCAGCCAACAATTTGGGGTAAATTCAGTCACAAAATAGGATGATTAGCCACAGTGTGTGAGATAAAGTCTCCCCTACCTTAAATGAAAGGTTCCCCCTTCTCACCATTCCTTGGATCAAATCAAGGTAAACAAGAAGTTGAGAGATTTTTTTAAGGGGTGTTACCAATATTCTTTCTTCTTAGCTTTCAGGAAAGAACCCACTTACCTGCGGAGCAAGTAATGGGCAAGATGAAACCTCAAACTACACTTCTATCTAAAGTTGTAAATGGTGATACCGATAAACCAACACTAACTCAAAGGCTGGCTGAAAGCATACCAATTTGGCTCTAAGTCTTGTTTTAACCTATTCTATAAGAATAACCTCTACTATTGGGACATAAAGATTTCTAGAAGTAGGAAATTCTAACTATTTTTTTTTGTGATTTTGAGATGGTAATACAAGTTATAGCCAAAGCTCCTAGTCTATGTATTACCACAATAGCTCCAGTCAAAGCTTTGGCTCTGTTTGCTTCTTAACGCACTATGCTCTATTATTGAACACACAATAACAACATGAATCAAAGGCAATAGGCAAAAATAATAGTCAAAGCTTCTAATTTTCTCTATCACAATTTCTTCCAGGCAAAGCTTTGACTTCAATTTCTTCTTTTATTTAGTTTTCTCCTAGATTCATACTACACAATCTAAGTTATGCTTACACAAGTTTGGCAAAGCTTTCTTGTATATCAAAAAAAGATTATTTTAACAATGAGGGGGGCACTCCTTTATATAGGCAAAGGAGTTGAGAAAAAGATGGAGGAAAAAGTGGGAGCAATTTAACCAACTTTTACTCGATCTAATTAATGAGAGAAATTATTGGGTTACATACAACTCACATTACATGTAGTTACATCCTTTAATGCAATGCATCCTCTTCAATTAAAAACATGAAAGTGAAAGAAGAAGAAGAAGAAGAAAAATAGAAGAGAATTGAAACAATCCTAGGGATTCAACTGAAGGGCCTTGTACTTGATGATGAAATCCCAAATGATAATAGGATTGAGAGTTCTTGTATTTCATACCACTACATTCACCCTAATAACCATGGTGTTACATCTTTTGATAACCTCTTACTCTCTTTGATGAATTGTTTGTTGTCATTTGAAATCTTGATGTGATCAAGTTGTTTTTGTTAAAGTTATTGTGAATTCTCTTTTGTAGATTGACAGATTCTAAAGTCTCTGACACTTTGAAAACCTTGTTGACGGTGTCTAGATGTAAACTTAGAATAAATTTCCATTATCATCTTTAACTTCTTTTTTGAAACAAAGTGCTTGGAGCATCCCATCGTGAACTTTGGTTCTCAGATAACCATTGGAAAAATGGCGGCCAAAAGAATTCTCACTTCTTTGATTTGAAGCACGCCTTCTTTACTAGATGTCTTCATTCTTTATAGAAATCCAAGTATATCATGACTTGCTACAACATAAAAGTTTCAATGGGATTGAATTGATGAAAGCTTTAAGATTTGAGTTACAATTGAATCCACAAGGAGTGGGTATTCAAAGTATGGATTAGATACTTATGGAACACATATGATGGCTAGAAATGAACCAGAAAGCATATGTATTTGGATGGAAAGGATCAAAGTCAGACTTGGAACGATGGGCATGCTTGGAAACATGAAAGTGGAATGCATGGGAATGCATGTAAATGAAGACTTTTGACTTAAAAAATTTACTTGGGCTTTCAAGATGTCATCGCACGGAAAGTAGATTACATGTAATGTTGAAGAATGGAAATTGAGATGACATGCAAATGTGGATGGAGAATGAACTTACATGTAAGTCCATATGAAATGTGTTATGATAAGAGAAGTGGAATGACATGTATTTTTCTCATGAAGTGTATGTGCATATAGAAGGAATGAATGCAATGTGCCTTGAGGTGAAGTGAGATTTTATAGATGTCTTTAGGAAAGGTGAAGTCCAAGTACATGGGAATACATGCAGGTGACATTTTTTGACCTTTAAAAAAAGTGTATTTAAGTCAAAAATGGGTTTTAGAGATGCAATTACATGTAAAACTTTTCATGTAATCATGTCATGTGATTGGATGCAAAAAGTGAGATGAGTGCAAATTGAAATGGAAAATGAGATTACATGTATGTGCGAATGGATGGGATGACATACATGTAATCACATTTGATGAATGAGATGCAAAGTCTTGTGGCATGAAAAGATGAAAATGAAATGTGATGATGCTTTTGCATGAAATGGAATATGGAGTGAAGTGAAACATGACCAAGTGAATTTAGCAAAAGACGAAAGAAAAGCATATTTTTGATTAAAAAAAAGTGATTCCAAAAGGGAATTACATGAGTCATTTTTGACCTTTGAATGCAAAAAAGTGCCCTCCAATGTCATCTATAATGAACAAAACTCCAAAATGACCCCTCCCTTGGCAAAAAATGTGAGTTTTAAAGGCCCAATCTAGGTGTTTTTGTCCAAAATGTGGCTCCAAATGAAGTTGAAACAAAATGTTTTTAGCATGAATGGGGTTACCAAATGCATGGGAATGCATGAGGATGCAAAAAATCCTATTGAGGGAAAGATTTCAAGTTATTCTATGCAGAAACCTAGGAGAAGTCACCAAAAAATGGGTTCCTAGAGGCCAAAGTCATGAAATTCTTCAAAAAAGGGTTTTGGAAGGGCAAATGAATGAATTTGAATGAAAAATGGAACTTTTTTGTGTGATTACATGTTTTAAAATGCACAATATACCCAAACACATCTTTTTGAGGCCATTACATATTTTAAAAACATGTAATGGGCTCTCCCAAGGCAGAAACACACATTTTTGGTGCATATGCATGTTTTAAAAACATGCTTTTTGCCCAAAAAAGGGTTTTGGGGATGTAATTACATGTATTTGGTGCAAAACATACCTTTTTGGTGTAAAGACATATTTAAGTTACTTGTGTATGCAACCCAAGGCAAAAACTCCCATTTTTTATGCATATGCATATAACATATGTAGCTCGACTTTTTGATGTCATTGCACATTTAAGTTGAGTTTACATGTAATTGCATAAAAAGTCCACTTTTAAGAATTCATTGCACATTTATGTAATTTTACATGCAATTGCATAAAAAAGATCCACTTTTATGATGTCATTGCACATTGAAGTGATCAATTGCACATGTCAATTTAACTTGGATAAAATATTACTTAAGTAGGACATAAATTATATTTGCATTATCATATGAACAATATAATGTGTAAATATAATTTAATAAGTAATACTTACTAGAGCATTTGATTTAATTATCAAAAATTAAATTGAACATAATAGTTAATATAGTCACTTAAGTGAAAAATCAAAAAACAACTCAACTTAAAAATATAATATAAAGTGCACTATAGTTACTTTAAGTGAAAAAATAAAGACTTAAAAATATAACATAAAGTGAATTTAAGTTATATGTTTCAAAAAGTGAATGTTAAATTAAAAATATAACATGAAATTTTTAATTCGTGTAGTTGCATCAAAAAGTTGACTTTTTGGGCACTAAATTGGTCATATCTTTTGATTGCCAACTCAGATTAAGCCCTAAGATAGATCAAATTGAAGGGAAAACCAAAAGAAATGACTTGAGTAAAACCAAAGAATTAAAAATGAAGAAACACACATTCAAAAAAAGAAATAAAGGATGTTGAAGGCTTCAAAAAATTAAGCATAGGCTCAACAAACAAAAAAATAAAAAGAGTTGATGAAAGCCTTCAATAAAAGAATTTTCTATGTGAATTGGAGTTGATTGATTGATCAATTTTAACCAATTGAATAAAAAATTCAACCTAGAGGAATTCAAAACTAGTTGAATTTTTTTGTATTCTTACTTGCATTTGTGGCGATAAAATGTAGGACAATAGTATAGATTGAGTATTGAAGATGAAGTCAAGAATAGTTGATGACATGTTCTAAAGTATGTCCTAATTTAGTGGTCAAAAGTGTGTGCAAAAAGTTGAAGATTGGTAACAGTTATTTGTGATTTATAGAAGATTGTTTGCAGATAGAGTTCTTGAGAAGCAATTTTTGGTGATTGGATTATATCTCCTAAGAGGGAAAGAATATGGATGAGTGCAATTAGACAGAGACATAAGACATCTTGATGATGACATTAGTGAGTGCACAAAGTCCAAGGTCACACACGTGATAAATTATGAAGACTATGAGCCAACAGTGTTTTGTAATTGTGAAAAGATGTAATGTAGTGTGTTATCTTAATGAGGTCCTATTGTAATTAACTGGGAAAGTCTAAAGGTTGACTCTTTGAATTATTGTGAGGACTTGGTATAAAGAAAGGATTATTTCCTTGGTTGTAATATGAATAAAGTGAATTGTATTAGATTTGAGAAGATTGGTAAATGTAATAAGTGATCAAAGGGATCATTATGATGTAAGTTTACAGATCTGGTACTGAGATCTAAGAAGTTTTTGGTGTGGTAGTGGTATAGTAAGAGGAAAAAACAAGAGTTTGAGTTCCTAAGATTAGTTGCATTTCTATTATTTTGAAAGGAATAATGCACAATCCAGTTGAACAGTGTGTTCGGTGGTCTTGCCCCTAAATTTGTTTCAACAATGGGTCAATCTACCTTCTACAACTCCTAACCTACTCATAGGGATTCAAAGTCTCCTAATAGGGACTAATATGCACTTAATGTATTTCTTTGGATCCTATCAAAGTCCATCCTCTTACAAGGAACTTATATATTAGTACATCATTTTGTGGGTACCATCCCCATTGGGGTTTTCCCTTTGATCAAATGTTTCCCTAGTTAGCATATCTAGTGTTATTGTGTATGTGTATCTTCTTATGGTTACTGTTTATATTGGTCACATGTTTAAGGTTGATAAAATTTGTATTGATTTGATAACTGATTCACCTCCCCCCTCTTAGTTATCTTGGTGGACTTTACTATCTAATAGAATCCATGTCATTGTCTATATCATCCAAAAAGGGTATTTTTGGAATGGATGGACCTTGAGTGTTTTTCGGCCACAGAGGAAATATGATCATAATCTCTCCTTCCTCTTCATCTTCCTAATCAAATTCTTCTTCATATTCCTCCTCACATTCTTGCTCACATTCTTGAGCCTGTACAGGTGCTTGAGAAGATTGTTGAACTGATTTTTATCCCTTCTCACCTTTAAGCTTGAACTTGAGAGATTTAACTAGAACTAAGAAAGATGCATCATTGTTTCTTGAAATATCTACCTAAGTTGTCCTTCCAATTGGTCCAATATTATCACAATCTACCCTAAGATTAGGATATACTCTTCTGAGGTGATTGATTTTCAGCCACTTGTTAGTGTTTTCTGGTGTAGGAACACGTCTGCGATAGGAAGTTTGGTGGCGATAGGAAGACAACTTGCAATATGACTAATGCAGGGTACAAAGCAAATATCAGAAAGTTTTGATTTTAAAATCTAAATTTTGAAATGTTTGTGTGTGTGAGTTTAGAGTTTTATGTTTTAAAATAATGTCCTATGATGTGGTGGCATAAATGGAGGAGTGAAATAATAAACTCTCCAAATATAGCCACTTAGGACCATGTGTGTTTGTTTTAGTGGAGTTAGTAGTGTGCAATGATTTCAGAATCTAATCATATCCTAAAAAAGGACAGATAGTTGGCAGCAGGAATATTCATAATTTTTGAAACAGTCTCCTATTCTTGGATAGGGATGTTTCATATTCCTTATTTAGGGAGTCAGTTTTTAGAGAGGAAGAGAGAGGAAGAAGACAAGTTTTTATTTTTGGGTTGAATTCGGTATGTTTGCAGAAATCAGTCTCAGTGCGTTTGTAATATCTCCCAAATGCACTGTTGGATTTTCATGAGCTTTGGATATGTTATTATAGGCCTAATTACGCCCATCTTCACCAGAGCGATCAAAGAGTTTTGATCTGGTTCAAAAGTTATACATGTCTGTTCACGAGTCTATCTAGAGACAACAAGAAGCAATGTTTTGCAGAAAAATGTACTCTGATGCGTGGTCAATATATCAGGTTTGAACCGTTGGATTTCTCTAAAAAATTTATATGTTGTTTGAAACTTAGTTATGCCAAATCTCAACGGTTGGATTGAGTAAATATTTTCTGGTTTGAAAGTTATTCATGTCTGAGTGCAGGTCTATCCGGAGGCAGCAAGAAGAAATTTTGGGGGATTTATTTTCAAAGTTTTGTTTTGAATCTGATTTTAGTGTGTGATCCTGGAGGTTGTAGATGCCCCTTGAAGCAACTCAGTTGAGTGACTGATTCCTCCTGAGTTTTCCAAGGTGTGGCTCTGCATCATTTTCCAAGGTGGATTGAAATCTATCAAATATAGAAGTACCTTCTTTCTATTTCCATTGTATGGGAAAAGGACATTGCTTGTCAAAACCATCCTAATGATATTTTGGATCAAGAATGTTGTCATCATCTTTAACTTGAAAATTGAGTGGGTTTTCAATCATGTTAAGATCAATGATTTCTTGCTATGTGATCCTACAATAATCTATCTTCATGATATCCATCTCAGTGCGCAAATTGATCCATATATCCTCTATGTGATGAACATGGATGAATGTTCTTTTGATCTTTGAGTGCATTCCTCAAGTAATCAAAATCAAACCTAGCTTTAAAATTATTCAATGTGATTAGATAAAGTTCTGCCTCCATATTTTTCACCTTGTAGATTGAATTGATCATATATTGACAAATCACCAAGGGCTTGGCTGTAGTGATATTGAATCCTAGCCTATGTTGAGTACTCTAGTACATTTGCATCTCCATCAGTTGTCTCACTAATTCCATTAGAATGATTTTATCAGTAGCATATCTTGGCAAAGTATATGGTTCTCCTCTGAAATAGCCAAATCTCAAATAAGTGGAAGTTAGAAACTACAAAAAGATAGCACCAAATTGATTTACCCTATTCCAAGCTTAATCTAATACTCTCTTGATTACCAACTATTTATCAAATTAACATTTGAAATGTCCAAAAAACACAACTTGGACTCTCCTATAGTGATTCTTGCTTTGTGCTAATGTGGTTTGATCATAATAGCTCCAAATTGGACCTTGAAGATGATCTCCTTTAGTTGAAAGTCCTCAGAAGAATCCCATAGATGCAACAACGTAAACTAGGTAGAGTAATGAGAATCCCTACGATTAAGATGATATTTCCAATTTGGTTATCCGAGGAAGGCTAGGAGAATTTTTTTGACTCCGCAAATTGGATCGTCGATCTTTGTGACAATGAGTAAGCAATAGAATTTGATTGATTTGTCCATAGATAAGTATGAGAAATTTGAAGAGTGTTTTAGAGTAGATGGGTTTCTAGGTGAGTAACATTGTGATGCAATGGGTGATAAGTGTTCTATTCATTCTCATGATAGATGGGTGTTTTATGAACCACTACTCATGAAACATAGGTTAGTTAGTTTGACTCAAAAGACTACATAGTTGAATCCTAATAACAATATCAAATTAAAAATTAATATGTCAACAAAATAAACTAATTGAATGAATAAATTAAGTCTTATATATATATATATATATATGTATATATGTATATCTATACATATATACATATATATATGATATATATACATATATATGTATGTATGTATATACATACATATATATATGTATATGATATATATATACATATATATATGATAGATATATATATATATATATATACATATGATATATATACATACATATATATATGATATATATACATATATATGTATGCATATATATACATACATATATCTATGTATATATATGTATACATAGATATATATATGTATATATATGTATGTATATATATATGATATATATATATATACATGTATATATACATATATATATATGATATATATCATATACATATATATATCATATATATATACATACATATATATAGATATATATATGTATACATATATATATATGCATACATATGTATATGTATACATACACATATACATATGTATACATATATATATATATATATACATATATGTATACATATATATATATACATATATGTATACATATACATATATATATATATGTGTGTGTGTGTGTGTGTGTGTGTGTGTGTGTGTGTGTGTGTGTGTGTGTGTATATATATATATGTATATGTATACATATATGTATATATATATATATGTATACATATATGTATATATATATATGTATACATATGTATATGTGTACACATATACATATGTATACATATACATATATGTGTATATATATATATATGTATATATGTATATGTATACATATGTATATGTGTATGTATACATATACATATATATATATATATATGTATACATATGTATATGTATACATATGTATATGTATATTTATATATACATATATGTATATATATATACATATATATACATATACATATACATATACATATATTGTGGAATGAATATGTAAATAAAATAATATAACTGAATTAATGAAATTAAGCCTTCTATTAGTACTAGAAATCCAAATGATATTTTGTTTAAATTTGAGAGTGTTTTATAAAAGAAAAGATTAGTAGTGCTTGTAAAATAAATAATTACATTAAATTAATAAGTAAATGATTGGTATTATCAATTATATATGGCTTTGAGTGTATTTTCTTCTATATTTTTTTGGTTGCAAGCTATTTTTTTATTCTTCATTTTTTATATTTGTCATATGTAAATAGTGGCATGATTCTTAATTTGTGTAAGAACTTTACATCAGAAATTGTTACAAATATTTTCCATTTTTTTAATGTGTCTTATATCAACATTGACCTTTCATTATTGGAAAAGCAAAATTTATCATTGTAGAGCTTGAGTCGTAGCTTACTTGTAAATTTGAAACAAAAACCTTTGTGCAGCAAAACACATTCTTAGGATATAAATTACAAGAGAGTGCATAGAAAGCCATGATTAGGCTGAATAAAGTATATGAACTCAATTCTACATAGCTTCAACATGTAGTATTATATCCATTTATGTGTTCTTTCTACAACTAGAAGAAAGTTATTTATTTTAGATTGTCCTACATCCACATCAAAGATGGAAGATAAGATTTGAGTACCTTATTGTAATTCAGTTGTAAATTCAATGTATGTTATGGTTTATACTAAACCAAACTTTGTCCAAGCAATCAAAGCTCTTTCCAAATATATGACTAATCCTATTAAAATTTATTAGGATGTGGTTATGACATATTTGAAGGGCATCTTAGAGTATTCTTTTGTTAGTGTGGGGATTTCAAAGGAGATAAAACTCCCATGTTATTTGTGTCTATGTGGATTAAATAACTAAGTGGGAGATATCAAGAGTAGAAGATTGACCAATGCTTATGTGTTTACTATATTTGGTGGTGCAATTAGTTGGATGAGTAAGCAACAGAATTTGGTTCATTTGTCGATAGATAAGTAGGAGATATCTAAAGAGTGTTTTAGAGTAGATGGGTTTCTAAGTAAGCATCATTGTGATGCAATGAGTGATAAATGTTCTATTCATTCTCATGATAGATGGGTTTTTATGAATAACTACTCATGAAACATGGTTCAATTAGTTTCACTCAAAAAGACTACATAGTTTAATCCTTATAATAGTATCAAATTTTGACTTGTTGTGGAAAACATCTTCTACTTATCAATTGATGAGACTGAGGGGATCTCTAATAAATGGCTCATAAGGCACAACACTTGTTGAAGGTATTACAAATAAGGTTACAAGTAGAGTGGGCTAATTATGGAGGAAACATTATAGTTAAGTGTGTTCAAGTTAGAATAGTATTAGGATAGATGACCTCCCAAGAAGTCTGAGTGCTTCACCTTGATGAGCATCACCTAGATGCAAAGTGTAATGTGTTCCATTCATTCTCATGAAAGATAGGGTCTTGTGAACCACTACTCATGAAACTCATGAAACATGGGTCAATGAGTGTGACTCAAAAAAAGTTATAGTTGAATCTTGATAGCAATATGAAAAAAATTGCTTTATCTACTACCAAAATTGAGCATATGGCAACTAAGTAGGAGATATATTTTACAAGGAGTCAAGATGTGATATTGCTATCATAATTTAATTGTATATTTTTAGTAAAACTCATTGATCCATGTTTCATGAGTAATAGTTCACAAGAAATCATCTTTGATGAGAAAAGATAGAACAAGTACCAATCATTGCATCTAGGTGATTATGGGAATACGAGAAAACTTTGTAGTGTAAGCATACAAATACGAGTATAAAGATAGGTATATGAGATAAGATTATGAGTATGCTTTTTAGGGTTAGATTAATTTTGTTAGTTGACCATTTTAAAAACCATTATAAAGGGGCTTAGAATAAGTGTTTGTCAAATGCCTTAAGTGTTCATATTATAATCTTCTTTTTGTTGGATGACAAAATAAGTATATGATTGTTTTTATAGTGGATGTAACCCATATTGGGTGACCTCCATTATATCCTTGTGTTATTATATTTATTTCTTTTCTTATTTATATATTTTATTAATATTATTTATTGTTCATATTTGTCAAAACCTGAACACCTATAACTATTATGAACTAGCCACAATCAATCAATGGATTCTAAATTTAGTGGGTAATAAACAAGTCTATGAAAGACTTATGTGCTCTTATGCAATTCAAACTCTATTAAACTTAGGTGGGTGAACCTATCAACATTTTTAGATCAAACATAATGTGTAGTGAATGTGGAAAATTGAGTTAACCAACCCAAAAAATCATAATATCATCCTTGGACTAGTTGCATCTTTAATTGTTGATGATATTTAATTGGACTATCATGATATCATCCTTGGACTATAAATCAGTACTTGCCCTAGGGAATGGATTCAAATATGAGAAAATGGAAAAAATTCAATTGAAAAACTATGTATTATTAGTAGATTCAATTTTATTAATGTTTGACATTAACAAATGTTCTTCTATAACTACAAACTTCTACTTACAAATCCAAACCTTCTACTCCAAATTATTGTTAATCATTTAAAGAATTTTAATTCCTTCCTCAAAAGAAAGTAGCAAACAACTAATAGAAAATTAGGAGCACTAAAAATATGAATACAAACATATTTTACATATTTCATTCATATTAAATCAAGTGTACAATTTAGAGACAACATTGTATGATTATGATCGAGACTTCACAAATTGATTAATATTTATGATCATCATCTTTTATATGTATCTTTTAATAATTGACATTATCATATGCACACATTGAATACAAAACTTCATAAAACTTGTACAATAGAGAAGAAATGAGAAGGTGCAGAAGAAGAGGAAGCTCAAAGAATAAATAAACACTTAACATTTAGCACAGTCTCTTCCCTCTATAAGATTCCCCTTGAACTACACTACCCCTTCCTCTTAATTTCATTATATTTTGTTTTTAATCGCACCTAAAAACTATTTCCTTGTGTTTTTGTTCTCCCCTTGCTTTGCAATTAAAAATGTTTTCTTTGTCGGCCCTTAGCCTTGCATTCTCTCATGAAAAATATTATATAACACATCATCATTTTTTCCTTCATCAAAAATATTATATAACACATCATCATATTTTCCTTCATAAAAATTTGTTATATAACACATCATCACTTTTGCCTTCATCAATTAAATAGATTCCTTAAAATTTTATATGTGCCTTAATTGTCTATTTGCATATTTAACATTTTTTGTAAAATTATTTTTTCATTAGATGAAAACCTTGGTCTATTAAATTAATTTTTTTCTTCACAAACTCAAATAGAAATTACTACCACTATTTGCAAATGGAGCAACAACTTTTATTCAAGCTATTATTATTTTCCTCCATGCTTTATGCTATTTTCCTATGTAAAATATTTATCTTTGCGGAAATAATTAAACTATATTGTACTCTCCTACATACCAACTTTGTGCCATATAATTGTCTAGAATTTGATTTGACAATATAAGAAGAAAACCCTATAAGAAAATTAGTTTTCACCATTCATTTTATTGATTAACTTATAAAATATTAGAATGATATGCTAAATTTGAAAATTTGTTCAACCTTGTGTTAATCTTAGATCAGTTTTGACATATGAGTAACAATATACTTAAGTCATTTTCTTAGTTCATGCCAAACAAGTAATACATGCTGAGCATAAGTTGTTAGATAGTATATGTTGAGCGACATATATTTAGTATGAGCCAAGTAACTAGTAAGTGCCAAGTCACTCAAGTGTTGAATAGATGGTATGTGATGAGCTATTCATATGTCGAGTGATCAGTGGATGTGAGTTATTTAGAGGTCGAGTTACGACATTGAAGTTATAGTTGATGCCGAGCATCAGGGACTTCAAGTGCCGAGTTACATAGTTTTGACATAGTTGTTTGTAATGGCACAAACTTCTATGTAGACCATTTTTGGGCCGACTTAAGGATTTTCTTGTGATCTTTGATGATAAGGATGAATCTTAATTGTGAATCCCTATGTATTACATGCATCCAATCAGAAAAAGGGAAGGATTAAGTTGCTAGATGGGTGATGGTTCATACCTAACCCTAAGCCACCTAGGTCTTATTAAGGAGGACAAACCCTAAACTTTCTAAGAGTGCTTAAGGAGAATTGAAGAGAGTTTGCATACAAAAACATAGAATTCATGTTGATTAAGGTGTTATGATTTGAGTTACATTGTAGAATTAGTTAAATGAGAATAGAGGAAAGGAATCAAAAGACAACAGAGTTACATTTGATCATAAAGGATCAAGCACACATTAGTATAGAGGTGATCTGACATCAAGCAATAGAGTGCTAAATAAAGGATTATTGTTGAGACATTGTAATAGGTGAATCAATTAAATCTCTTAACGAAGTAGTCCTAACAGGCTATTGTGAATCCTTTAGCAGGGTTCTTACTTCATTATAAGTTTAAGTCCTCTCACCAAGCACACTTCTAACAGGGTGTTTAAATCCTTTAACAGGGTAAGATCTAACAATCTTTTAAGCCTTTAATCGGGTAGACCTTTCATAGGGTAGATTGTGTTTCATGATCAAAACATTGTAACCTTAATTGGATACACTTTATTATTGTAGTAGTGAAGATTTGTGGTTGTCATCTCTACCCCAATTTTACCTTCTCCTTGGAGGGTTTTTGGGTAACCAAATATCTTGTTTCATACATGTTTTGAATATTTTACTTTCATGCTATGGATGTATATGCTTAATTTGGTATTTCAATTTATATACATAGATTATGAGATGGATGTGTGGTGAATAGTTTTTGAGGTTGAAAGTTTTAAGTGTTGATTCACCCCCCCCGCCTTTCTCAAAATTTACTTCCCTATTGTATTTTCACCACCTTGGGGACATCCCACAATAAGGGGTTACACTTTTACCCACAAAGGAAAAACACAAGTGAGGGGGAAATATTTTAAAAGCATGTTTGATTGAATAGACATGTTTGATTGAACTATGTCTAGAACTTTGATCAAACATGTTAGGTGGATATTTTTCAACTAAAATTTTATGCAAATTCAATTGCAAAATAGGTAGACCAGCCACAACATGTGAGATATAGTATCTCCTACCTTGAAGCGAAGGTTCCTCCTTCCCCCTTTTTCTTAGATCAACTCAAGGTAAGCAATAGGTTAGAGGTTTTTTGGAGGGTGTTACTAATATTATTTCTTCTTGTTTCAGGAAATAATCCATGGTCACAACTTCCAATTTGTTCTATCACAATTATTTCTAGTCACAAGTTAGAATTCAATGCTTCTTTATATTCAGTTTTCTTTCATATTTTTACTAAACAATCATAGTTATGCTTGCACAAGTTTGGCAGAGCTCTGTTGCATATATAAAAAATGATTTTTAAAATGAGGTGGGCACTCCTTATATTTGAACAAAAAGTGAGAGAAAGAAGAAAGAAGGAGAAAAAGTTGGGAGAAACTCAAAGAAGAAAGAAGGAGAAAGAGGTGGGAGAAACTCAACTACGTTGACTCAATAAAACTAAAAAAGAAGATTTTTTGGATTACATATGTTGAAGGTTCATGTAATCAAATTACATGTAGTCTATCTTCTACAACTGCAAAACTAAAAATTCCCTTGAAGAAAAATTTAAAACTGTTGAATCAATCTTGTAGATTATCAACAAAGGCTCTACACTTGATGATGCAATCATGGATGGTAAACAAATTGGGAATTCCTTTATTCTATGTCATTGCATTCTCTTTGATGAATTTCAAGTTATCATTTGAAAACTTTATGTAATCAAGCTTTTCCTCATTTCACGATTGTGAATTATTCTTGTCATATTTCCACATTCTAGAGTTTACGACACTTTGAAAACCTTTTAGATAATGTCTAGATGTAAACTCGAAACACATCTCTCTCTCTCTCTCTCTCTCTCTCTCTCTCTCTCTCTCTCTCTCTCTCTCTCTCTCTCTCTCTATTTTCCTAAAGTTATCCTTATATTATTTCGTGCATCGATGGATTGTTAGTTTCTATTTTTTTTAAAGAACTTTGGTGCATTGCCACACAAACTCAGGGCCTAGGGACACCATTGAGAAAGTGGAGACCAAATTAATATTTCTTCTTTTGATTCAAAGTATTTTTTCTTCATAATATGTCTCTATTATTTGAATAAATCCTATCATATCTTGAAAAGCTCATTGTATTATGAAGATTCCAAATAATGAAAACATCTTCCAATATGACTGGATCCATAGAGGGATAAGTCTTCAGCGTATGGATTAGATAGTTGATGCTTTTGAATGTTGTAAAGAACTTACCAAAATTGAGGTTTGGATGGCGGATTACATGTAGGAGAGTGGGGATTTTATTTTGGATGGCCAAGAATGTGAGTTTGAAGCATATGAATATGTTCAAAAATGATAATTTTGGTATTTAAAAGTGTGAACTTTAACTAAAATCAGGTTCTTTAGAGGTAATTACATCTAGTAAAAAATCATCATTTTTACTTGAGGTAAATATGCAATTAGTTTTGGAAGATGCAATTGCATATTTAGGAAGATGAAGTTGGAATGTATTTTGAAAATGGATTGAACATGGAAGATGAAAGCATGAAAATACACTTGCATTCTTGGGTTGAAATCCTCAACCTTTCACCAAAAATAAACCAAAACAAGCAACAAGATATATACACAAACTAAAAACAAAAAGAAAGGCATACCTCTTGCTTTTACTCAAATTTTGACAACTCCAAAATTTCTCTTTGCATGCAATTTCATTTTTGAGATGAAGAAGCTTCACATTTACAACAAAGATAAAGATTGTGAGCTTATTTTATAACTTAATGCAAGAAACTTTGAACAAATGGATAGTAATGAGCCAAAGAATGCATAAAGTAAGTAAAACAACCAAGAAATGCAAGCAAGATTAAATCCTCACACTTACTTGGAAATCAAAGAGCAAAATTTGGAAGCAATAGAAGTTACGATGAACTCGTCTTCTCCAAAATTAGGTTCTCCAAGTGCATTTTCATGTGGTAACCAAATATCTTTGAAATTTTCAAAGTTTTGTTCAAATTGTGCTCTCCAAGGTCAAATGTATGTGCAAGTATTGACCAAATGTGGTTGCAAGTCCCCTTCCTTCAAATGTTTCTTGTGATTTTGAGTTTAGAAGGCCCTAAGGCATGATTTTTAATACTTTTGATCAACAACTCGTGGTAAATGCATGAAAGATGAATGGTGTTATTGCATGTTTTCCATGTAAAATATGGTCTTGGGATGCAATAGCATGACATGCCTATTTGCATAAATAAAATTAGAGTCTTTAGATGCAAAAACAAGTAGTGAAGAATGAAGGCAAATGCATATAACATTGTTTTGACCTAAATTGCACTCTCCAAGTGCATTTGCATGTGATATTTTTTTGGCTAAAACACATGGTTTACATGTCAATTGGGGTCTTGGGATTCATTTGCATATTTTAAAATGAAACAAGTCAAAATGTTTTCACTTGAAGAGCAAGAATTAACTCTCTAGATGAAATAACATGTCAAATTTTTTGGTGCAAGAGGCAAATTGCACTCTCCAAGTGCATTTGCATGTTTTAACTATGCAAATAAAACACATGAATTTTGGCATTTTTGAAGTTGTAGAGGGAAAATGTGGACTTGGAGAGCATTTGGATGTCTAGTTATTGATCACACTCTCCAAATACTATTGAAAGTTTTAAAAAGTCAACAAACATGCATGTAGTGCAAAATTAGGGTCTTAATAGGGGATTACATGTCTTGTATTTGCTCTTAGAAGGAAATCACACTCTCTAGATGCAAACACAAGTTTTAAATATGCAATGCATTTACATATCTAGCCAAAATTTAGTTTTCTATATGCACTTGTGTTCTATTTTCATAAATTAAAATGTAATAGAGTTGCATCACTTAAGTTTTCTATTTAGCATATGTTTAATTGACTATTGAGAAAATATCACTTAAAGGGTCAAATACAATGTCTACACTATATAGTTTACATATTATGTCTAAATATATTCAAAAAGTACACAATCACTCAAATATTTTAAAATAGAGCATTAAAGTATATCTCAACATTAAATTAGAGTATAAAGTGAATAGAGTCACTTAAAAGAAAAATAAAAAAGTAACTCAACATCAAATTATAGCATAAAATGCACTATAGTCAATCTAATCACTTAAGTGATAAAGTAACTTAAAAACATAATATAATGTCATTTTAAGTTATATTTTTTCAAAAAGTGCAACTCAACATTAGAATATAACATCGATATTTAAATATGCAATTGGACTTGAAGAACCCACTTTTTAGACAATAAAACCTTGATATCTTGTGACTAATAACTTCAATTAAGCCCCAAGAGATATTTAATCAAAGGCAAAATTGAAAGCCAGAGATTGAAGGAAAACAAAAGATTAAAACAATCTAAATAAATACTTCAAAATACAAAAATGGTGTAAGACCCTCCTCATATGTATTTATTTAAATATGAATTTCTTGTTAAACCCTTTATAGGAGATTTAAATAGATGTATGAACATGACAAGGAAATGGTAAGGGAAATGATATTTTTCTTGCTAGAAAATAGTAGAGAATATTATGATAAACTCTAACTATCTTACGTATAATTATTTTATGATTGTTGCAATTATATAACTTAATACTTACCCTCTTATGAATCATTGGAAATTCAAAGACAAATATTATCAACTCACTAGAAGTTCTCTTAAGTAGCTTGATTTTAAATATTATAATTACATTATGATGTGTTAAGGTTGTTAGGGTATCGTGTACAAGAGGTTATACTTTTGTATTGGAACAAGTTATTTGGTTACTTGAAATTATGGTCTAAATCATAAATATTGACACCTGCATAACTAGGTGATAGATGGTTATGAACTTAGATGATGTTAATTATGGTACCTTGATATTAGATTATATGCATTTAGATAGTTTAGTATGCTTTATTAATGATGTTTATGATGTTTTAGGTGTACACGTGCATTATGATGATTATTTTAGTATTTTAATTTGAATTAATGATTATGTTATGATGATTCAATTATGAGATTAGTGATTTTAATCTATGTGCATAAATGGGAAAAGTTTATTTAAGTGAAAGTTATAATGTTTTGATCAATTTGATTATGTAATTTGGTTTGTGTGTGTGTGTGTGATTTTATCGAACTACTAATATTCACATTGAATGTACAAGAAAAAAGCCATAGAATTAATCAGAGAAATAGTAAATGACCCTCTGTGCAAACTATAAGACCAAGGTTCAATCCAATTAAGTGATTTGAACCTCATTGTCAAGTGTTTAATTTGTATCGTAATATGAATGTATGTGTATCGTTATGCATTTTGTGACATGTCAAATGTTATGTAAAAGTAAATCTTATGGTGTCACTTGACACTCATGATATGCACATGTTTTTTGACATGTCAATGTAACCCGTTAACCTAAGACTGATTTAGTTAGTAACCTAAATTAATATCCCTTGATTAGGGTCTAATGGAAAGGCTACGTCCTAAAGATTTTGGAGATTAGATATTTCAAGCCACTTGTATAGGTTAGGAATTGATCCTAGAAGCCAAATTTAATATAATCCAAGTGCCCAAGTGATAGGGGTATGTGTTATGAACCTTTTCCAGCCTTCTAGAACTTCCTAGCAACATTTATGACCCCTAAAATATCCCAATTTTCCTTTGTTGTGAAAATGGATCATCTCCATGTGGTTACCCAAGTTTACACTCTTGCTAAGAGGTTTCATTTATGATATGGGCAAGTGGGGAGACCAAAGGAGGCTTAGAGTCAAGATTGGAGTTATTGCTATTATGGGTGGGTGAGTTTAGAGGTTATTTAGAGGCCCTTTGAAGAGTTGGAGGGTGTTCACCCACTCTTTATTTTTAGAGAAGTCAAGCTTTGGAATTGGAAGGATGAAAGGATTAAGCTCATCTCAAAACTCAACCTTGCCATAACCTTTGTGATTGTAGGTTTCTCCATTGCCATGGATATGTTCATTTTGTTCATTGCATAAGTGTGTGTGTAAATCTCTTGTATGTTTGGATTTTTGTTTGTGTTGTTATCATGTGAGGGATGGGTATTGTGGGTTTTTACTTGCTTCCTTTTCATTTTATTTTCCTTTTTTTTTTTGGGAAAATTGTGAAGGGAGTGTTGGCATTACTCACCCTCGGATAGGACAGAAGTGGCCATGTATGGGGGAAGGGGTTAGTTGGACACAAAGATTATGTAGAGTCTCTTTTCATGATGAGGAGAGGGAAGAAAGTAAAGGTGTATGGGCCCGTGCATGCCAATGAAGCTGATCTTACTTTGGAGGGGATAAGGAGGAGAAAGTATGAAATTTTATGTGAATTTCTAGCCTCAAAAGGGCATGTATATTGTATGTTTTTACATTGAGCAGTCTCCTACTTGGTAGTCCACCTTCATCCCTATGTTATGGGTTTTATGTGAACCTAATTATGCAAGCCTTGGAAGGGTGTTCTTATGTTGTGTTTCATGATGTGAGATTTGATTTGGTTGTCACCTGGTTGGTTACAATTTCTCCCAGTTTAGTGGGTGGCCTTTCGAGGCCTAGGATGGGAGGTGAGCTCTCCATGGTTGTTCTATGTATTTTGTAGATTTCTTGGATAGGTTCTTGTGATGGAGCAACCAGTTTTAAATCCTTGGTAGTGTTCCTTGAGTCATTTGTTGGAGACTTCTCCTTATGATGACCTTTCATTGTATCTTGCAATCTTGTTATAAAAAAGGGAACTTGTATCTCTATTGAGACCATCTGGAATCATATTTCATTATGTAGATGTTGTTGTAATAAGAAGAATTATGATCCTTACTATAAATGTGATGATATAATGAGAAGATGTAAAATGGATTTCATTGCAAATCACTTGTAATTGCTTGGAATAGCTTAAATGCAGAAATCTAGTTGTTTCACAATTCAACCTCTTGTAACTCTGGATTTAAATTTTGAATACAAGTTGATTGATTATATTATATATAAGTATTTTTGTGAAGTAATTAAAATTATATTATGGATAGATTTACCTATGTTATAAAAAAATGAAATTTGATGTTCAATTGATATAGTTTTATAGTTGCAATCTAAATTTGTTAAATATGCATAATGGAATAATCAATATAAATTTGAATTTGAATGGACACATGATTATCACCCCAATAATATAATCCTAAACACATTAAAATTATCTCTAATATCACTAAAGAAAGTTGGATCAAATACCCACTAAACCATTTTTCTAAAGTCCTAAAAAAAAGTCATTAAAAGAAAAATGGATAAAAAGAGCACCTACAAGATGTTGTCAAATACATGGGAAATATTTTAATTCCAAATTTTGGTAACAAATAATATTCCTTTGATTCCCTCACTTTTCCCTACACAACATATAAAAAATAATAATAAATACAAAAAAAACATACACTAAAACCTTTCTTAAAAAGAAGGGGAGCAACTTTAATACTCGTCTTAAATACTTTAAGGGGAGCCCTTTTCATTGGGCTGCCCATCCTCCTTGTGCACATGTTTAAACATGTTGGGGTCATGTACACTCACCCCACCCCATACTCCAAGGAAGGTACACATGTTTTAGTTTTGGAGAGGACACAAATCAACAAGGTTTGAAAAAGAAATAACTACACATCAATTCTCTTATCTCCTAAAATACCACCACATAACTTTTTCCCTCAAAACATGCATTCAAAGATGCTCACATCACCCTCCTCTTTGATGACTTGGGCATTGACTTGGAAAGTGATGTGATGTGATTGCTTAAAACTTCTCCAACCCTTTTCCTTTACCTTTTTATTGCATCCACATGCCCTAGAAATGCTTCCATGTGTACTAAGTGGGGATAAGGCCTTACAGCCCTTGGGAAACATGTGGAAGGTGTGGGGGACCATGTACCTACACTTAGAGAACCACCCAAGCCTTGTGAAAAAGTAGGGGGCAAGGGGTAGGGTCATGTGGTGTAGGTGTTAGGTATTAGAAAAGGGTGTGGGGCAGGTTAGGATAATGTATGATTAGGAAAATTTAGATTTGTTAGTAGCATATATTTAGTAATTATTAATATAGTTAGTTAGTTTTGAATTAAATCAAATTTGTTAATTAGTAATTTTGGTTAGTAATTGTAAATAAGCTTTAGTATAAAGGTAAATTTGAATTTAGATATTCTAAATTTACAGTGACAATGTTAGTTGCTTAGGCAAGTAATGTTATGTTTTAGTTAGTAATTGTTATCATGTGGATAATTAATATTTTAATATCTTATAATAAGAATAGAATTTGGTGATAGAAACAAAGTGAATGCAATAGCATGCAAGGGTAGATTAGTAATGTATTAAAGGGTTGTAGTTCTTAAGTGATAGTGGTTTATGATTTCATGGTAAGGTAACATGTATGTTGAAATCAATTTATTAATGAATGTTTAAATGTTTGATTTAGTTCTAAATGGTTAGGTTATAATTGGGACAAAGTGTTAAGGTGTTTCTAGGCCATCCTAAATGTAGCTCCGAACACCTATAGGTTTATCTGTAAAATGACTTAAGTATGAAGGTATCACACCAAACTAATGTAACTAGTATTACTAATCAAATGTTTCTCAAATAGTATGCCACACTTTATTAAACATGAAACTAAAGTTAGTCAACTAATTCATTCAACCTGACCTAGGCATTCTTGTAGCACAAGAACCTAGGGTTTTGAACCCATGCAGTAGAATGGAATAATGACTCTGCATTCTCATGCAATGTAAATAAAATTCAAACTATGTACCTAGATCTTGTAACCTGAAAAACTAATTGTACCATGTTATTACTCTTTTGCAAAGTGCTCAATAATGGGTTACATTTTTATGTGTTAACTTAGTTGTTATTACCTTTAAAAAAAAAAAAGATTGTTATTATGCTTTTTGCCCTAATTTTTGGGCATGACAAAGGGGATTTGAAGGCTTCAAAAATCAAGTATAGGTTAACACATTAAAAAAATAAAAAAGACTTGACGATAGGCTTCAGTAAAAGGATTCATTAAATTAATTAGGAATGATTGTTTGATCAATCTTGGCTAGTTAAATTATGAATTATCTCAGAGGAACATGAAACTCTATTAGACAATTTTATATTGTTACCTACATTTTTTATGACTAAATGTAGGACAAAAATTGGATCTATCTGAGAAACATCATTTTTTTGTTCTTGGAAACAAAGAGTGGCATGGAATTTAGTTCTCTAAGTGGCTTTATCCACTCCATTGGGTTGTAGAGTCAAACGACTAACAAAAAAAAACTAAAATAAAAAATCCTACAACCAAAAAAATGTAAAAAAAATGTACAAGGTGTACTTATATGATAATCACTAGAAGTAATGTTTCAGATGTTGTCTACTAGATGGCAGGGACATTGGGTTTCCATCATGGTATACAGGCAAGAAATTGTTTTCACCTACAACTAGGTGAATTCTAAAAGGGCCTTGCGAAAGAGAGTCAAATTTGTTGTGCATTCCTTTTGGTTCTCTTCTTTTATCCAAGAGAAGGATAGGATCCCCAACTTGGAATTCTCTATGTTTGGCTTTCTTATCAAAGAGAACCTTGACTTGTTGTTGATGAGTAGAAAGTCAATCCACTACTTCTTTTTGTTCCTCCAATTGTTGAAGAAACATGATCTTGTTGTCCAATGAGCTTGAATAAGTTTCATCTTTAGATGACTGCACAAACTTGAGAGAGGGAAGCTCTAAAGTTATAGGAAACTTAGCATTGATCCCATATAGAAACTAAAATGTAAATTTTCCAAGATTGTTGGAAGTGTACTAAGCATTGCCATTATGTTTGGTATGTGTTTTCCAAATGACAACAACCTCTTATATATATATAAAGAGAATAATCAATAAAGAGAAAAGTCCCTTCGTGGGGCATGTCTATTCATTAATTAGATGATTAATATAATATAAGCTTTAATCATAGTTATATATATACACATACATACATACATACATACATACATATACATAACAATAAACTTATATCTCCTCTATGATGAACCCACATAAAAGATGAATACATCCAAATTGACTAAAACTTTAACACTCCCTCTTAGTCAAGAAGGATAAATACTTTTTGATAATCAAAGGTAAAGGATGATCAGTATTTTGAATAACCCAAAGATGATCAACAATTGTCATCTAAGCTCTTAATTATTATAATACCTAGTATTCATTTATACAAAAAAACCCAAAGATAATCAACATGATGACATCGAAGTTCTTAGTTGTTAGTCTCACAAAATGCATGCTTGCCTCATACCCAATATGTATCTATATAGACAACTTGAAGATAGTAAATTTAATGACATTTTGGCACTCAGTTGTAAGTCTCACAAGATGCATATTCTCATTATTTAAGTACAACACTTACTCAAAATGCATAACATACAATTTAGTCAATTGAAGCTGTCACACATAAACACTTCCTCTTAGCTAGGGAGGATAAACACAAGACATATATTACACCATTGGTAATATTAGGAATGACAAGTTTAAGGACCTCTTTGATCAAAAGATATCCATCATTTTAATATCACATTTGATATCAAAAGTATTGGTCTCCTAGAATACATGATATTCACCAATACTCAAATGTGTGATATCACATCTGATATCAAAATCAATTGGCCTCCCAAAATATTTGATATTCACCATATACTCTAAGTAATGGTCTCCACAATATCAACTCTTGATACTCACTATATACTCAATAAGGTAATGGTCTATAGGATATCAACATATGATATTCACCATTTACCAAAAAATTGTTTATAAGTTATGTGCACACACATTCTCATTATGCGTACCATACAAACATCCACCATACAAGGTAGAATCTATCATGATCTGCATAGATATCATAAGATATCCATCATAATAGAAAATAAAGTTATTGTGAGATCATCACTTTAGAACAACTTCTCTAAATACAAGAGATGATCATGTGAAAGTCATTACTTCCTCATGATGTACACAAGGGGTAGGCCCATTAAAATCACATAGTCACAAGGTATATTCATGAATCATAGTCCTCTTGACTGTTACAATTTATTGATCACTACAAGATCCATCTCAACATGGTTTACTCCCTCTAAACCAATAAGAATGAGACCATCAAAGGTTGAATGAATCTGTAGTGCATGCCCCTAGTTCGCATTTCTGCTATCATTGTCGAACTCTTTTAGGCCAATTTTATGCTTGATTAATAGTATTATAGTTTTGAGATTATCAGATATTGTTTTACATTCAGTTGATTATATGATGAGATTACTTGGTACTCTATATTTCATGTATGTATGATGATTATATAGTGTTTTCAATTATTGATGATGATTAGTTAGATGGATTATTATGTGTTTTTTTATGGATACTTACCCCATACTACATGTGTATGGTGTGTGTGTTTGTTTTCTTTATGTATGGCATTTTTGATGTGGTTAAGGAAGGGAGTCATAGTCACCTGCTAGTCAAGATCTACACGATGCACCACTTCCTACCATTGCCTTTTTAGCTTAGATTATTGTATCTGTACATGCATCGATTTTATGCAGGTTGTAGGTACCAGGTATCAACTTCCTTGAATTGCTAGGATGAGCGTACCCTATCGCATTATCTCAATGGTAAGAGAGGAGAGATAAATTATCAAGTCCAAATCCTAAACCTTTAAGCCATTTGTCCTAATTGAAAATTAGGACAAGTATTTGAGTTGAGTATCGTTCGAATGCATTGAATGACATTAATTCATGACTATAACCCTTTAGTTTGATTTTGTATGTGTTTTGTTATGATGGATTTTCATATTTTATTTTATGAGTCTTTAGTGAATTTTCTATTAATTAAGTCTAATTAAAAGATTAAATTAATGATTTAATTTAATGAAAAATTATTATGACATTTTAATATTTAATTATATTTAATTA
Source organism: Cupressus sempervirens (assembly GCA_028749045.1). Taxonomy (NCBI): domain Eukaryota; kingdom Viridiplantae; phylum Streptophyta; class Pinopsida; order Cupressales; family Cupressaceae; genus Cupressus; species Cupressus sempervirens. The sequence continues at coordinate 502,739,658 of CM053785.1, forward strand.
ATTGGAAAATTAATTAAATAAAAAAGAATTAAATTTGAAGATAAAAGTTATAAGGATAATTTTAGAATGTGATAATATTAATTTAATTTAATAATAATATATTTAGAGTTCATTTTTAAATAAATGCTAAATAATATTATTATTTAAGTTAGTAAATATTTCATCGATTAAGTTTTGAAAATAAATTAAAAGTGGGAAAAGATATTAAATTATGAAAAAAAATAAGTTTGCATGATGTATGCATGAGATTAAAATATAAGAAATTAATTAAAAAGATAAAACAAGTGAATTTAATAAAGATATTTTAATTGCATAAAGTGTGCATGAATAAAATTTAATTAATTAATTGAAAAGAAAAGTCAAATAAAAAGTAAATTAAGTAATTTAATAATGCAATTAACGTGCATGGAAAAGATAAATAAAAGTTTAATCAGAGTTGAAGTCTAGTGAACGAAGAGTTCTCTCAAGTGAATGCACAATTAGTGCCCCAATTTGAGGAGAAAAGTTCTTATCACCAATTGAAGGTTCATTTTGAGGGACACAAATTTTGGGAGCGAATTTTCTAAGAGGAAGGAATTTTTCTGGAAAAGAGAACGTTCTGTGAGGAGGGATTTCTCTTCAATCTTCTTGGGGTGTAGCGATTAACATCAGTGTCCAGGTAGATGCTTGTGAATATTCGCACAATTTAATTACGCAATTTCTCTTTCTTATTTTCTTCGTGCCTATGAAATGTAAATCTGAATTCTCTGTGATGAACCCTTAAACATTTTAATATTGTAAATTATTAAATGCTTCCCAATATCTTCTGCATACGTGGAGATTAGAAAAGTAATCAGAAACCCTCGTTTTCTAGATTAAAGAATTTAGAATTTTTATTCAGGAAGGGTTTGACATAAAAAGAAAATTTTATATTAGAAATTTGAATGGTTAAACATATTTTTCCTATTAGACTAAATTTGTAAATATTACCAAAAAATTAAAAATTAAAAATATTGTAGTATGGGAAGAACGGGGTTAGTTTTATCAAAAAAATTAAATTAAATTAAATTTTTTAATCAAAAAATTTAAAAATAAATAAATATTAAAAAAATCAAATTTTGGGGGGGGGGGGGAGGCGGGGCCACCACCCCCATCTCCCAATGGCAGCCGCTGACGCAAGCTCTGTAGATGCAAGACCTTCTGACACAGGCGCTGTCGTTGCAGGCCTACGACAGCAGTCGACCATCCCTTAAAAAGGGGGCCGACGGCTTAAGCTTGCCGTTATATTTTGTTTTAAGTTTGTTAAAAAAAAATTATTATGTTATTTAATAAAAAAAATTATCAATACTTTTTATTATTATTAATTAATTTATTAATATATTTTAATTATATTTAAATTTAGTTAAATATTAATTAATGAATTTAATTAATAAATTTTGTTAATATTTATTATTGTTTTTAATTAATTAATAAGTATTTGTATTAATATTAATTAATTAAATAAAGTATTAACTAATATTATGGATCTTTTAGGACAAGAAACTATTAATTAATTTAGTTAAACATTATTTAATTAGAATTAATTAATAATGAAAGATGTTTGAATAAGTATTAAATTTATTTAATACTGATTTTAATAAAGTCATAGATTATTTCTTTGAAAATTAGCGAGTATTATTTTATTAATTTAAATAAATTATTACTCCTTGATTATTTTGGGAAAATTGACCTAAATTAGATAGGGGTAACTATGTGAATTACTTAAAAACAAGAATGGGTAATTTGTAAGGGTCAATTATGGATTTTATCTATTTAAAACATATGTTCAATTGGTAATGGAAAACCTTAAATTAATTCAAAAATATATTATCATTCAAACCCAACTGTGAGACTCTAATGTTTTCTATGTATTGTTTATACTTTGGGGTGTTGGGGGTTGATTTAGCTTTTACCAGTCTTACGTTGTTACTAGAGGCTTGGGGTTATGTGATTGTGATGTTATGATGTTTTGATCTTGATCTTGATTATTTTTACTCAACCATGGTAATGTGATGATATGCTCTACGATGAGTTTGTATTTTACTGTTTGTTATTGCTTTCCAGTCTTCTTGTATGAAATTGAGGTGTATGTTTATGAGATATTTGACTTAACCATTTATGAGTTCTCGATCAGTTATATTTGGATTACTTTCCAATCGCCTTGATGGGACTGAAGTGGTGCTTTGATCTTGGTGATGTCATGCTATAACATGTTTGACTTAACCATTTTGAGTCGTTGATCAATATTATTGGGATACTTTTCAGTTGTTCATTGATAACCGATGGATATTGTGATTTATCTTGGGATGCTTTCTAGTTGCTCGTAGAGAACTGATGTGATTATTGTGGATTATCTTTTGATGCTTTCCAATCACCTGTGTATGACTGAGGTGATATTTATATGATTCTTAGATTTGTGATTTTATGAGCCTAGGGTAGGTTATCTACTTGTAGTGTCAGGAAGTGGCTTGAAAAAGGGGTCGGGGGCCCTAAGTGGTCTTGGGGGTAACCCATTGCAAGTTGTTTTAATAAGTGAAAACATTACACTAAATGAGAGTAAAATGAACCTAATAAGAGTCTTGTATGTTCTCACCCATGCCTCAAGTGCTAGTATAGACTAGGGTGGGAATAGAGAGAATGCTTGGTTGTGACCTTGCATTCTGTAGTATGCCTTGTCAATACGAGAGGATACTAGTGGCTGTAGTGGGATCACTAGGGACTTGAGAGTCCTAAGGGATTGCTCAAGTAACTCCAAGCATGATTCATGCGATGACACTTGCCTGCTTACATAGTAGGTTTCCTACATGTCTTTGTGTGCCTCTGGGGTCTAGATGTCGATCTATTTTAGAACCTTTGAGTTAGTATACTTTTAGGATTTCCTGGACTTAGAGAGTACTTGGGATATGTGATTTGATATCATGTTTCAGACTTGAGACTATCTCCTTAGCACAATGGGAGTGGGCCATTTAGGTTCCACATAGTCGGGTGGTAGTGCTTTTTACTCTTACCATTGAGATTCATCTGTAGCCACCGTGGCTGGAGCTTCTTGGGATGCTTTTTTATCATGTTTAGATGATGTTATTACTGACACATTTCCTTATATTGATGATTAGCATGTGATAGGTGATGTTATCTACTTTGTAGGATCATCTTATATTTTATTCTAGCATGTTTTAGTAGTGACGTCCCTATTACGATGGTACATATGATCTGATTAGTGGCTTGGGATATTATGCATGGGGGATGGCTAGGGCCCATGATGGTCTTATGATGCTATTGATGGTTGGGAGGAACCACGCACTTAGTTGTGTTTTATGATGGATAGTTGTATTTCATGTTCGATGTTTATATCTTTTATGATGGATGGATGTATCATGCATGGTGGATGGTTTCATTTATTTTATTGTACTTGTATCATGGATGCAAGGAGGATGTTGTATTTATATTTCTTCATATGGATATTCTTTTAGCCTTTCATACCATGTGACATGTACAGTAGATGATTGAGCATTCCGAATTGATTTGCAAAGTGGCATTTAGAAAAAATGTATATTATGGACTTTGGACTTTCTATTATTCTTTCATGTGGATGTGGTAGTTGATAGACTTATCTTTAATTAAATTTATACGTGATTCAATGTCATGAAATCCTTAAGGAAAGTAACCTGTTATGTATACTTTAGTTGATTGTATGTTATTGCTTCTGTTACTATGTGTTTATGTGTATGTTATACCTTTCTTTCTTGTTTCAAAAAAAAATGTTGGCAAAACTTAGTAAAACTTTAGGTTGTTTCTTTTGGATCCCTTGGCAGGGTGTTACAAAATCGCATCCTCTATCTACTTCCTCTCTTTCAATGTTGCCTCTAATGAAATACAAGGATTCCTTCAAATCTCAATCTCCCTCTTCTTGCAATAATATTCTTGAAGGAAAAGATCAAGGCAAATAGCTCTTTATCATAAAAAATAGAAATACAAATAAGAGAGATGCTACAATGATAAACTAAAAATAAACAAAGTTAATAAGCATTACTACATTTGGGATCAAATTGTGATAGTAGGTCGTCAAAATTGTGACAACCTCTCATTGCCCAAGTGACACCAGCACGAATTAGCCTTGTTAGATAGGCTTCAGACTTTTTTGTCACAAATTGTGATGACAAGCTAGTTTTTCACAATTGGGATGCCTATGTCATCATAATTTGGAAAAAATAAAGGTGAAGAGTATCTCTTTACATCATTGTAATTTGGACAGTTGATTGTAGCAATTATGATGGTTGATATTTTCAATCTTTTGTTGCACTTGCCATGGAGTTGTTGTAGGCTCAATGGGCATCCATCAGATTGGACATCGCAACGGTGACAACATGCAACGACAATATTGTTAGAGTGACATCCATCCGGTGGATGTTACCATCACAAGTGTGATAATTTGTGACAACAATGGTGTGAGAGTGACTACTTCCCATCAAGAAAGACGTTGTAATTGCGATGGCTCATTGCATTGTCGAAAAAATTTGGTATTTCTGGTATTCTATTGTTAGTTCCTTCCATGGAAAAGAACTCTAGAAGTGTAGGCATCTAAACACACCGTAAATATTGTTCTGATCTATGTGCTAAAGGACAAACCTTGAATCAATATTTTAATATCTTTTAAAGCATGTTTGCAGTCATTGAAACAATATGGATCATATTGGAGATTAAAACAATGCCTAACAACATTATACATAGAAATTTTAAAAAGAAAATTGTAACTTAAGTATTAAGCAAAATAAGGACCACACTGGTGCAATGATCACATCATTTGGATCACATTGTCTACCACTTGAACATACAAGATTTCTCAAATAATGCCAAACATAACTTTTGTATGTTTGTTTTTAACTAAACAACATATATTTAATACATAGATCAACTCTTGAACAACTTGACTCCAATTTCTTTACTTCATTCAACTCATGAACAACTTGAATGACAAAGATAAGTATAAGTTATAGGCCAGAGAACACAAGCAACTCCAATTTTATAAAATTCTAAACAGAAATAGAAAAAAAATTCACCTTCATAAAATCTTCTTAGATTACATAGTCACGCTTCACATGGATGGTTGTCATACCAACTTTTGTACAAATGTTACGAAGATTTTCTCCATTGAAGCCTCGATAAAAGTTGAAATAATCTCAGCTATACAGTAATTAATCAAACAATAATTACCAACTCCAGCACATACCAGTATAGTATAGGATAAAAAATCAATATTTTGGATAAATTTCAAATTATTAAAGAAGCAGAACAAGACCTCAGAAAGGTTTACAACAACTTCATAATCTATGTCTCTATGTTTTGTAATCCTTGCAGCATGTATTTTCAATACTTTTGTTCTTGCTTATTCATTTGGAAGTGGAATCTCAATCTTTCTATCCAAACAACCAAGTCTAAGTAGGGTTGGGTCTAGAACATCAGGATGATTTGTTGTCATGATCATTTTTACCTACATTTAATGTTAGAAGTTAACAAGATTTTCATGTCATAATGAAAAACACACTACCTTGAAGAATCTTAAATAAGCTACATAACATAGTTTCTTATTTAATGTAGTTGATTGACAATTACAATAGCTTGAGCACCTTAAAACACAATACCTTTCCTAACTGATCAAAACCATCTAGTTGGTTAAGAAATTCCATTAAAGCTCTTTGATTTTCTCGATCAACACTTGTTCCTTCACTAAAATGGCATTCACCAATTGCATCAATTTCATCCATAAATATAAGGCATGGTTGCAAAAAAGCCCCACTATAACATTAATCATTTCATTTATATTATTCAGAATACTTATTAGTAGATTGCAATGCAATTACTAAGAGGAATAAGGTTTCAAGCATATAGAGAAATACTTTTAAGTGTCAATACCTTCAAATTCTTAGATGTGATGAGCTAATAATTCAACATAAACAATGTTTTGAAATTTTAAAAAAACTATTATTATATATAAACAAAATATTAGCATTTTTAATTATATTAACAAATACCAAAAATTAGTCTTTTGATGTTTAAATGAATAAGAAGTCATACCTGTTGATGTCGTGCATAACCAAACATTTCCCTCATCAACCTTGCACTTTCGCCAGTATAACTATCTATTATAACACTTGAAACCACTTGAAAAATAGTATTACCAAAAGAAGGCATAAATCAAACCTTAGGTACAAGAAATAAGAAAGTTGGATTGCATAAAAGTAATATGAATATCAAAAAAGTTAAGCTACAACCTTAAGGAAAATGGCATCAATGTTACTAGAAATAGCTCTTGCTAATAGTGTAGTTCCCATTCCGAAGGGCCATATAGAAGTACTCCCTAAAATTGGAGAAAAAATAATCAACCTCTATGAAACAATTCGAACAAGAAGAAATTAAACATGCAAGTTGAAATTTACATAAACAAGTAATTACCATGATTAATTTGCACCCCACACACAAATTTTACCTTAGGAGGTTTGATTCCAACCCTAAGAAAGAGTTCAAGATTCATAAAAGTAAGTTCAGTAGATTCTCTCAGCTCCCTAATTTGATTTACTAACCCTGGTACTACTGAGTAGCTCACATTGCTAGGATCCTCATGTAGCATATTATAAAAAACAAGGTCCACCTGCATCTAATATACACAAACAAAATGATTAGCCTTTTTCCAAAAAATTCCTTCAAATATTATGATATAATTTGTGCTTATTAACATCTTGTCGATGTGAGATTCTAATGCTAGGTACCTCACAAGGAATAGCCCTCATTATTGTAAGTGTTTTCATGTCAAGAACAACACATGTACTTGCAATGAGTTTATCTTTATCTACCTTATTCCGACACCCAACAACATATCTTGGCCCACTACTAGCTTTCACAATTATAGTACAAAGAAAAATTCATAATCCCAAAATTAGAAAAACTAATTTACTTCAATAGTACAAGCATGAATAGTTAAATATTATTATTTTTAAAATCAAACATCCATTGGAGATAGAATCATAGATTCATAGGTGATACATATATTAGAACAATAGTGAAATAAAGTATGATCCTACCACATCCACATTCCCCTATTGGGAAAATCTGAGAAATGTAAGAATGTTTGAAGGGGATTTTTTGAAGAACCCTAAAAATTATGGGAACAATATTTCAAAATGGAAATAACAAGGATCAAGGATAGGAGCAAGAGATGAGGATGCATCCAAATGGGGGATAAGGAACCTAGAAAATAAGTATGAGCATATTTTTAAAATTATATATTTTCGTCACCTTTCAAACTACATTTATGCATTTGATTGCATGTTAAACATGTAAATATCATATAGAAGAATGTATGATATTGATGCAAAGTAATAAAGAAAAAATCATCTAATGGTTCTTGATTAATTTTCCAACTGTAGCCATGCCAAAACATGTCATTTTTATAATATTATATCAATCAGTCACCTTTCCAACAATATTTGTGCATTTAATTGCATGTCAAATATGTAAATATCATGGATACTGAATGTGTGATATTGATATCAAGCAATCAAGAAAAAACTATCTAGTGGACCTCGATTACTTTTCTTATTGTACCCATGTTAAAACATGTCATACTTATTATACTATATCATCCAGTCACCTTTCCAAAACTATTTAAGTAGTTGATTACATGTCAAATATATAAATGTTAGGACTATAGAGACAAAAAATGACAATCAAGGAAAAACTATCTAATGGTGATTGACCAATTTTCTGAGTCTAACCATGTATGATAGTGAACCAAGAACAAATTTAAGGAAACTATTAACTAATAAACTAGTATGTTAGTATGTTTTTCTATGAACTTTTTCACCTTCAAAGGAAGATAAACTACCCATACATAGCAATACATAAAATAAAATGAGAGATTAAGCATGGAACTATATATTGCTCTATTATGGAAAAAAAAAAAGTGTATCTACAGGACATAATTACACTTTAGTTGTTATTTGGAAGTGTGAATAAATGGAAATAATTACATGGAAAAGCTAAAAAAATTCAACATGTCACCACAATCAAAGAAATAATGAGAATAGCTCATCAGAACATTGTGAAACAAAAGAATGCACAAATACATAAATTATGGTGTATTCATGTACCCTAGAAGATTGTTTTTCCCATTAAGTCTACTATCCCCCAACATATCAAGTCAATTTGTATGACAAGATTCATTAAAAAAAAAATTTAAATATATCATGAAATGTATACTTTAGATTGATCTAATATCATTGTTTCCACTATTCAAATTCTTCTTCATGTCTCCCAATTTACAACAAAAGTTATCAAATGCAATCATTCAATGAGAAAATGGAAAATATAACAATAAGAGGAGAAAAACCCGGTGACTCATAGCTTTGCCCATCCTAGTGTCATAATTATAATGCAACACAAGACATGAGAAACTACCAATACAAAAATGAAGATATGTAGTTGATGGAGTCCATCTTGTGATATAAGAGGAACCTTCCCCTGCATCAAAATAAGGAAAAGATCATTTAATTTTATTTCCATTAGAAAAATAGCTGCATTTAATCTAAATATACAAGAAAAAAATTCTACCTTTGAAGCAAAATGATTAGATGCAACCTCATCAGTTGCCAAGCTCTGCCTTAATGGTGTTTCATGAGAAGCTATGAGCATGAACTTTCTATGTATTGAAAACATTTCAATCTCCTCAACACTACTATCTTCTTCTTCTGAGGCCTCCTCCTTTAGAAATGGAAGGAAAGAGTCTCCTAAGCTCTCAAATAAACAAATCTTTACAATTCTTGTTTGTCCAACAGTAAGCAAAAGTGAGATAAATCCCAATAGCATCAATTTTGCAAGCAATTTAGAAGAAATCAAGCTAAATACTTTAATCGTGTTATTTAAATTAGATCATGATTTCTAATATATTTCTCTTATTTATATGATGAATCATAGAATGTGATCCAAGATGTTGATGCAAAAATAACAACACAATCAAACATGATTGTAGATAAATGGAAATAATAGAATATCTTAGAGAGGAATAATTGGAGGCAATCCCATAGAAAGCCATTATTTTAAATACTTCATACGTTGCAACTAAACTTTATAAATCAATGAGTTTGACTATGGCATCCTTCTAAATTGCTTGAAACCAAGAGATTCACATAATTAGTTGCAATGCATTCACATGTTAAAGTTGAGGTTCACTCGGTTTTGAGAATAGTTTAATATTATCTACTAATCAGGGCCAACCACATGAAGTTGGAAGCTCATTTGCTCCCCCCCAATAGCTAAATTCCCCGTTAACATCTAAAAGTTATTCATTCTATTAATAAAATGTAACATTCATGAATTATCACATGATAACATTCAGTAACACACAAGTTTCATTTGAACATTCACAAGAACATTTAATAGAACATAAATAAAACATCTAGACATTAACATTTGTCATTATCAAATAAGTTACATAAGTTCACATGAATCATTTGTTTTTTTTTTTTTTGTGTCCTTCCCTATATTTTTGAAGAGGCATATCCATGTCGTCATCAATATTTATTCTCACCCATGGACATGCACTTGTTGTCATTTGCAAATGTGGGTCCTCTGCAATAACAAATAAAAGGGTTAAATTTTTTTTAAAATAGACTTCAAAGATTTTAAAGAATATTGTAGTGCTCTTTACCTTTTCCAACCACATCATCTAGCCCACTGGCTTGGACCTCAACATCCTCATCAGGAATAACCTCTACATCCCCTGCAACTATAATACAAGATGTTATTCTTTGTCCATCTCATCATCATGATCATCATTGCCGTCGACATCATCACCACCACTATCTCATTTATCATTGTCTTCTTCATCATCATCATCATGATCAGTATAGGTATCATTTGCATTAGGAGCATCATCAACTAACTCTTGATCATGATCCACTTCTTCCTCTTCCTCGATATCTTCTTCTTCCATCACATTATACTTTATCGATCTTCCTCTTGGATCATTTTTAACAAAAAATGACCAACCTAATTTATGTGGAATCTTTGAGTAAAATACCTGCTCACATTGGCTTGGAAGAATATAGGGTTTATCCCCAACTGGCTCAAAAAACCTTATATTAATCATTGGAAATCCATTCTCATCCTCAATAATAGTTATATCAGGATCATTTTTATTGTGTCATATTTTGTACCATTTGATGAAAAAGAGAACTAATTTGAAGGAATTAAAGTCATAGTCAAGAATATCAACCAAAATGCCATAGTATAAATTTTGAGATTCTTGAGGATGTAAGTCATTTCTAGATGAAATATTGGTCACTTGGAATATTGTGCTTATCATAGAATCACAAGTCCTCTACATGTCATCTAAATCTTTGATGTCAAATTTATAACCATTGAATAACATATACTTGTGGTGCTTTATCTGCAATAATGTCAAACATGTATAAATTATTGCATCACAAGTTCAAAAACATATGGTTGATTAACAAACTTATAAGTACCTAGAGATCTCTTAAACCATATGCTAAATCTAATTCATTTTGTGTAGCATTGGGATCTCCATTACAATGATCTTGTTTAACCAATGAAGACACAGATGCCCATTTTAATCTATGACCAAAATGTTGACATCATTCAATCCATACCATCATCCAATCTTTGATTGTTTACAATAAACAAATGTATTGCATCCCACTCTTTAGTAGCTGTAAAAAAGTAAAAAGATGACTTACAATAGATTTATTGTGAAGATTAAGAATTAATTAACTACAATAACATCTCATAATTTATTACCTTTCACTTTCCTAAATCTATCATTCCCCACCAAGTACTCCCCTTCAATTTTTTTAATGAGTCAAGATCCCAAATGCAATCTATATGGGTCTTTGCTGCAAGATTAGGAAGATATTGAGTAACTTACACCATCATCTGGTATACCATATATCCCTCAATCATAGAACCCTCAAGACGTGCTCTTTGTCAAACCAAACCCTTTAAAAAATTTAAGTGTCTCTCAACCATCCACATAGTTCAATCTCCTCAACTTGGTTTATGAGGTAGTGTTCTTGTGCATTGAAAAAAGTTGAAGGTAAGCACTTTTGCATTTCACACATTAGTATAAGAATTATTTTGTTCCTATATTTTATATCTTCTTTATGGATTTCTTTAGTTGAAAACCACCTACAAGGGATTCAAGACACAAAAACATATAAATATGAGACTTTACAATATATTACTTTTTTGATATATTGAACAAATATCACTACTTACCTCATGTATTTTCCATGATCATATATCACTTGTTTGATATTATTGTCGAAGTTATTTGGGAGTGATAGGGGTGGCACATACTGCAACAATTATAAACTGGTCATTTCATTCTTTTCTAACGTAATACAAGGAAAATTGAATGTAGTTTCACAAATATATTGTAAATACAAAAGACCATGACTTACCTTGATAAAGGTATTCCAATCATGCATTTTCAGCCATGGGCCAAATTCACTTTTTTTTTTTAATGAGATTGCTTATATTCACAAAAAAATCCTCTAGGAAATCAATTTTTTTGTATGACTTCTTTTATGACATTACTTTGTTGCTCTGTCAATAACCAAGGACATGCACTTGCATTAATCTGGTCTCCATTGCTATTTGATTTAATGATTTTTTATATTGCATGATTGGAATCATGAATATCACTATAAATTTTGGAAAGTTTTTATTTGTCATGCCTTCCATCCAATATTTTCCACAATGTCTTTGTTACATTCTTTCCAATATACATAGCATCAAACAAATGCATAATTTGTAGCTGCTCATAGTAAGGAAACCTACTAAATTCTCTGGGATAACATTTTAGTCCCTTTGGAATGTGGTCAATACTAATGCCTTGATGACCTCAAATTCTATTATATTCCAATTGGCATAGGTGAGGTGTCCGTTGTGGTTTCACAATTCATGCCCCATTCCCTAGGAATGGAGACCCCCTATTGAGTTCTTTTGAATCTAAGGTTCCTAATCTAGGATCTAGGAAGATTAATGGGGTCTTACCTGGTCCCCAGAATCGTGTCCCGCGTCCTTTGTAAGGAGTCAAACTTTCAAAAGGACATGTCTTTTTGAAAAGGTCCAAAAGTCAAGAAATTTTAAAGGTCAAAAAGTCAAAAAATAAAAAATAAAATCATAAAATCAAAAAATAAAAAAAATTGGAAAAGTCAAAAGTCAAAAAAATAGAAATAAAAATAAAAGAATAAATTTTGATAGATTGCGCACCTGCGCAACTTTGAAGGTGCACAAGTGTACTCACCTTCAGTGATGCGTGAATGTACACCTACGTAGCTACACATGCACGCATCTGTGTACCACCGAAGGTGGGTGGGAGTTATATAAACCCCCCCACCCCCTTCTTTCCTTACTTCATTTTCATTTTCTCTCTCCACATGCCCATAGAACCTTGCAGCTCCTTCACTCCTAGGTCTACACTTTCACTCTACACCCCCACACAACTCCAGACTTTGTCTATCCATGCCCATCCCATTCTACACACAGATAGGTGTACAACAAAGAAAAACAAATGGGGTGTGCTACTTGTGCGCTCCTGTGCACCCTGAACCCAATCCTCTGCAATGGTGAAAAACTTTTTAAAAATGCAAGCAAAAAAAAGATACACAGTGTGTACCCTATATGGTGCCCTCTCGTGCACCCCAACCTTCGTAAAAACCCTCCTCATAAACAAAAGGGTGAGGTGCATGGTAGCACACCCAACTTGGTGTGCTCATGTGCATCCCCCATTAACAAACCCCCCAGTGCAAAAAATGAGAATGGATGCGTAGTGTGCACCTAGCTTGATGCACTCCCATGCACCATGCTCCACAGAAACCATAAAGTGAGGTGCGCACTTACGCACCCAGACAGGTGCACTAGTGCACACCTCCACTCATCAGAAGGGTTAAAACTTAAAATATTTTAAAAATGCAAAAATAAATCCCAAGTACCAAATTTGGTGTGCATCTATGCACCTAATTTGGTGTGCAAGTGCACACCTTTTACTTTTAGAAGTTTTGTTAAAAACGAGAATTGGCTATTTTTTGCACTTTTAATTTTTAGGTTTTTTTTTAATTCCATGCTAATCATTCTTATTTTTGAACTAATCGAGTCTTCATTTTGTCATGCAAATATTATGGCATCCTCATTTGGCAAGAAAATGGTACCCAAGCCTGTGGTTTTCAAGTTCCAAGGGATCCCATTCAAATCAAGGTTTCAGGATGATCATGTAGAAATAAAGGATACTGATTTGGGACACATCAACTTGGGGGAATTTCTAAGAAAATGCAACAAACCCATAAAGAGATCAACCTTGGTATCTACTTTGATTTTATTAGGGTTGGTGAGCATAGCTTTGCACCCAACATCAGTACAGTCATCTGAGCTCATCATGGCATTGGCACAACACTTTGTTCCCAAGGAAAGGGTGGTTAAGAGTGTAACTAGAGAAGTTGTTCTTGACCTCCAACCTAACAACATTGATAGGGTCTTCCATCTCCCTAGGGTAGATCAATTCATCAAACTCTTTTATGAGGTAGCTAAAAGGTGGTATAGGGAACACCTAAAGGAGGCAATAGATATCATCCAATCTTCCTATCTCATTGAGAAGACTCCTCTAGGGAGGATAATAGGAAAGGTGGACATGACAAGGGGGTATATGAAGGAGGATATTGGCTACTTTATCATTCTTTTGAGAAAAGTGATGGGTTTATCGGCAGTTGGGCACCTTAATGTTTTCATGGTCAATTTCATTGAGACAATCAAGATAGCAAGAATGCCACTTGACTAGGCCACCACATTGAGTGAGAACTTATGCGAACAATTGGGAGTGATTAAGGACAACAAGAAATTTTATATGACCTCATACATGGTGTATCTGCTAATGACAAGGGCCACAAATTATCTTGGATTGTACAAGAGGGGCAACATGTAGGATTCCAATGCCTAGCATTAGATTGTCTACCCTCATCTGGTGAGGAAGAAGCTCTTAGGAAAAAGTAAAGAGTATAGAATTGTGAATGATGCGTTCATATTCACAATCATCTGATTCTTAGAAGGAGACTATGCAAAGAGGTTATCTGATGATGCAATAGCACAAATAATAGCTCTTTGGGCCTACTACATCCAGTTCAAAACATTTACATATCTACGGGTAGTTGGTGCCACTGTCAACTCGAAGAAGCTCCCTAGATATCCTTGTGATAGACTAGTTTTTTTGGAGATTGCACGATAGATTGAATCTATGTATGATAGGGTTAGGAGGCAATGGAGACCATGTTAGACATGGCCCTTGGTCACAAGACCATACTAGGTTAAGTGGAAGAAAGATATTTCATATTTCGAATGGGAGTGGGAACATTATCCCCTTGAGGAGTACAACTCTCCTAGGCCATATTGTGATAACATTGGCAAAGTTGAGAGTCTGGCTGGCGGAGAATTCCACCATGAAGAGGCCATTTAGGACCACTAAATGAATGCAACAAAGGACTATGATGTCTATATTAGGGACTATTGTAGGATCACTTTGTATTTGGTAGAGAAGGCTCTCAAAATAAGCATTCCTGAGGAGATACTGTAGTAAGATTTTGGGGAGCTACTAGACCCCTTGTTCAACTTGGACAAGATTGGAGAAAGACCCATAATGAATGCCAAGGTTGACAAGGAAGAGGGTGATAATATTAATCATTAGGTGAGGCATGTCATCAGGATGACAAAGGATTGGATTGAGAAACTTTTTCAACTTGATCCAATACCTGACACCATGATTTTTCACTTGCAAGCCTGCCCAGAGCAAGGTAGAGGAAAGAAAGTTACCATTCTTACCTTTGCGGCCCAATCTCCTATAAGGCTAGAAACAGTATACCAACTTGACTGCCCAGTTGGATACTACCACACTCTAGAGAGGAAAGGAAAGGGCAAGAGAAAGAGGAGCTCTCCTCAAAGGGTTGATACGAAAGAGGGTCAAGTGCAAGCACCTCCCCAGTAGCAGGAAGAAAATGTACAAGAGTCAGAGGTTACTAGAGCTACTCAAGTCCAAGTTGACCATCAATTGCCTCCTTTTGTGCCTAGCCAGTCATAAGAGGGAGAAATTCAATAGGTCTCTATCCATCCTCCACAAGTAGAACCAACATCCCCTTCTGGCTCCATGAAATAGAAAAGGATTAAGATTTTTCTGAAGAAGAGGCAAAGGGTGATTAAAAGAATGGTGCCTTACCCATCTGTCCCTGAAACATTTTTTGAGGGAGAAGAAGAAGAAGATGAGGAGGAGGAGGAGGCACATGTGCCTTTACAGGGAAGAATCTAACTAGCTAGAGCCGTAGAACAACAAAGGAGAAGAAGTTCCATAGTAACACCACCATCTACCCCAGAGGAACCCTTGGAAGTCTCTTCTTCATAAGACAAGGTACAACAATGGGTGGATGAGTAGAATACAGAGGGCGATGATGTGTTTAAGATGTCAAATTTTGATTTCATGCCTGTGGGGATAGAATTGGTTGGGGACAAGATCAGGGATACCCCTATAGGTGAACCCCAACAGGAAGACTAGACGCAAATGTCGCCAGAGTCACAAGGTCCTGATCTTACTCCCCATATGTACCACAAGTCTTAGTGGTAGATAAAGGCCTGATTACTCCTTCGCCCCCAAGTTCAGAAGAATAGGTTCAAAAGGAACCTTCACAAGAGGAGGAGCCATAGAAAATGGTGACTAATGAAGTGTTAAAGGAGGGAAAAATGGTAGAATATTCTCAACTAGCTTCCCAAGACACTGAGGTGCAAACTACAGGGTCTACAAAGATAGAGGCCATAGAAGAAGAGCCCTCACAAAGGGAAAGTACTCTGAGGAGGAGTGATAAGGGAAAGGAGGTAACCAAACATACTCCTTCATCCTCAAGAGGTAGATCTTTAGCTGAACAGATCCCAAGGTGGCTCAAGAAAGAAATAATGAGGAACATGAAACCATAGTTTCGTGCTAATGAGGAGGATATTTTTGAGTTAGCTGAGATCCTAAATAAATCTGAATCTCCATCACATAAATAAAAACCGTTGGCATTTGTCAACAATACTTGGGATCAAGATTTATTTGCTCAAGTGGTTGTCCCTCCTAATGATATAGAAACAAAAAGCCTCGATCCTCAAGATTATCAAATCAAGGAGGTCATGCTTGGGAGGCCCACACAGGATACAGCCAGATTGATGGTAACCATGGGGATCAAAAAAGTTTTTAGGAACATGGAACATGAAGAGGTCAAACTCCAAAGACTTCGAAGGAAAAATAAGATCCTAAGAGGATATTTAGCCAAAGTGGTTGGTCCTTTGGGCCTTGAGCACCCCAAGGAGACCTTGAAAACTATACTCAGAGAAGGGGGAGCTGTGCATTTGGATCCATTTTTGAAAACCCATCAACAGTGGTGGGAAATTTTTGAAGAAAAGGGTATTTTGATTATCTAGGGGAACCTGAAGTTATTGCACCCTACACAAGAGAATATGAATAAAATAGTGGCAATTTTGAAGCAGGACTTCAGCATTATGAATGAAGTAAGGGCCTGGAGTAAGGACTTACAAGTTTTGCAAGCAATAAAGGGGAAAAGGTATAGGATTTTGGTAGATTTATACAGCAGAGGAATTAGATTTGATTGATGATTGGATAGAGAAAATTCCAGATAGTAATAAAGTAATGGAAACATTACACGCAGAGATCCACCAGCTCAAGGACCAAGCTCGAGAGTGAATTTTGGAAGTAGAGAGGCATTATAACAATGCATATTTAGAGATTTTTGAATATGAGGAATGAGAGAAGTTGTTTCTTATAGAGGTAGTAGTAGAGAGTTTTAAGAAGATTTTTAAGGAAGCTACTAACGACGAAGACATCCTGCAGGCTTTCAGAATAGAAGAAGCCTTATTAGAATTGGATACCAAACTTAGGAATTTTGCTAAGACTTGAATTGAGGTAGACAATTATAGATGGAAGGTCAAAGATAAATATGAGGCTCTAGATTTACTGGATGCAACTAAAATTACTGAGATTATTGAGAAATTCAAGGGCAAACAACCAAACATAGCTTTGAGATGAAGGGGAACAAAACCCAAAAGCTAGAATTTCAATTTTGGCACTTAGTAAAGTTTTGAGATTTTGGACATTTTGAGGTGTGTAGGTACATAGCTCCATAGGTGTGAAAGTTTGCATGTCTACAAGTCTGCTTTTCCAGAGTTGCACTGATAGTTAACTGCTAGTTCTAAAAAAAGAGCTTTCCATGCATCAGAGACATGTTTTGACGGCAGTTTAACTTTGACAAATGCCCAATGAAGGATTAGCTTCCATTTTTGGCACTTCAAGACACTTCCACTTCGAATTAAATCTTTCTCATTCTTTCTCCTCTTATAAATTCTTTGGTTTTGACATGTAAAGGCTCATGCATCCAATTAATGAATAAAAAATGGATGGAGTCCTACTTAGCACCAGTTAGATTGGTAGTTTGTATATAATTAGTTTTTTTTATTAAATTAAAAGAATTTTATTGCATGAATATATCTCTCACTCTCAACACTAAGGAGAAGATTTCTTATAAATACTTCATTGTAATATTTAATTGGAGCCGCCATTATTTTGCAGTAAAATTATGCTTTTGGTGCTTGCATTTGGAG
Organism: Cupressus sempervirens; assembly: GCA_028749045.1. Classification (NCBI taxonomy): domain Eukaryota; kingdom Viridiplantae; phylum Streptophyta; class Pinopsida; order Cupressales; family Cupressaceae; genus Cupressus; species Cupressus sempervirens. The sequence continues at coordinate 502,757,379 of CM053785.1, forward strand.
TGCAGTAATTCTTGCCTAAATGTGTCATAATTTTTTGGATTTATGTTCATGAAATTGTGATTGAGCCAAAGGTTTATTTCTTTGTTTATGATTGTGTGATTCGTTAGTTCTGGTGTTTGCTATGGTTTTGACGAATTTTGCTGACGTAACTAGCTTGAGAAGAAATCATCGAATTGTGCTTGCATAAGTGTACTTTTCGTGGTCTTGCAATTTGATGAAGGGTGAAACATCATTTGATCACTAAGTTTCTCACTGATAATTGCATTAGTGGAATCAAGGAAGTGTTGCTCCTTCTTTCATTGGATACCTACCAATTTCTTTGAAATCTTACCTCGTAGACAAGTTGTTTTATGTAGGTTATGTCCATTAGGAATTTGAATTTCATGTTATTTTCTTTAAAGTTTTGTTATTTTCTTTGCTAAACCCCCCTATTAGAGTAGGAATTCATATTAGTTACATTGTTAGATTGCATTCATAAAGAAAACATAAAATACAAAAACATAGTTCTTTTATGTGTTTTATTTTGAAGTAGTGTGTAGATTCTTCATCTCATCTGAAACCAAAACAAACCAACAAAGGCCTCCTTGTGAAAAATAACATTTATCTTCAATTGAATGGATTCTTGTAGGTCACAAGATCAACTCGAAACCTTGGAGTTGATTCAAAAAATTAGTTTTTCAAGAGAGGAGTTCGTAATAATTCTTGTCAGTTAGCATCGTGCAAAATGACATCTCAACAGTGTCATTCTTCATGGCTTTGATGTAGTCTCTTCTTTCCTACTGAAAAGATATTTTTTAGCACTTCGATACTTATGATTTATGTGGAGGAAGTGCATATTCTCATCAAACACCTACTTTATTAAACTTTTGGAATGATGAGATTTCATCTTTAGACCACACATTCAACATGCAAATTTTCCCTTTGTTTGAAGACCTACAAGATAATGATACAATTAGATTAAATATGTCCACTTTTGGAATTAATATTATTGTGTACAAGCATCATGAATTTTCCACAAAAGCATTGCATGGAATTGAAATTGTTTTTATCCAATTGGTCTAGAGATATCATACATAGTGAAACCATTCCATAAGACCAACAACTCATCAATAAGAGGCACAATATATGCATTCATATCTTTCACTTGGTACTTACCTAGTTGAATGAACAACACTAGTTAATTATTGTGGTCATTTCACTCCAAGACATATAATTACATGTAGGTAATAATAAAATAATAATATACTTGGCACAATCATTGCCAACATTATGTTCTCACTCTTTATTGACATCCATGGATGGAGGTTATTGTTAATAACAAAATTAGGCCACACCAAGTAAATGGATCTCATCTCTCCAAATGGATGGATATTGTCAGTTGCCAAAGAAAGCATGCTACTTTGAGGTTCTTCTTTAAAGTGTTGCCACTTTTCCTCTATGTCCATAAATGTTGAACCATCTGCAAGCATTTGAATAATGTCATCTCAACTTCTATTGTGTGCATGGTAATCCATTAATTGTGCCAAGCTACTACACCAGAATAATTGCTTAAGATGTGGAATAATGGGGATGTAGTGAAGAACCTTGTGAGGCACCTTTTTTGTCACTTGATCATCTCAATATCTACTCGTATGGAATTCAGGGCATTACGTTGTATTTTTGTGTTCTTTATGATAAATCTATTGATTGATACTCCATTACAATATGTTTCATAGTGGCACATAACTCTCGGTACGAGTAAAGGAGAAACTGGTCAGGGAGAATCTTGCATGGCTTCTTTTCATTTATCTTCAACTATAAAGAAGACATGGATAGAGTTCTTTGTGGAGGACCGTGGTCTTTGGATAAAAGCTCTCTTACCATTAAAAAATGGGAACCTAACATGGATCTTTCAGACTCTTTTTTATTAACCGCTCCCATCTGGGCCATACTTCCTGGGCTCCCTTTAGAATTTTGGCATGAAGACATTTTTAAAGGTATTGCTAGTTCCTTTGGTGAACTTGTGGCATTGGATAATGCTACGACTTCTAGAACCAAACTTCATTGTGCCAGACTTTTTGTTAAAGTGGCAGACCTAAATCATCTCCTAGCTAAGGTGGATATGATTTCCAAATTGGGTAAAAAAACTCAAGAAATATTTTTTGAAGATCTGCCTAATTCCTTCTATGCTTGTAAGAAGCAGGGGCATTTGGTTAAAAACTGTCCTTCCAAAAGTAAAAATCAATCTAGCAGCGGTTTGGATGGGAAAAAGAACAAGGTTCAACAAAAGAAAGTATGGAAACCTAAAGAAGCCCATCGCCAAGAACAAAAGATTAGTGAAGAACTTCAAGCTCCATAGGCTGAGGCAGATAAAGAGCTTGCTTTTGAGGAAGCTAACTCTGAGAAAGAAGGTCTTGGTTTACATTCTAAAACCAGTTTACTTGGACAAAGATTAGAAGATCAAGTAGATTCATCAAAACAAATCATTATTTATCAGAGGGTAGAAGAACAATGGAGAGATTTTGATGACAAAATTGTGCTTGAGGAAGGAGAAATCTTGGCTAATATCAAAAATTTACCTAAGGAGGGAGATTATCTTTTTTCTTACTCCAAGGAGATCCAAGTGCTATCCTAGATTGATAATGACCTTTCTATGGATGAGCCTCCTCCCCTAGATGATGTGAAAGAAAATGGCTCAACTCATAAACCAAACCAAAGAAAAAGGGCTGAAAAAAAGAACAATACTAAGGAGGTAGAGACTAGAAGTAGCAAAATAGATCAGCATATCAAGGCAAAACCTCTTGCTTCTAATCCGGATAAAACTAGGAAAAGAGTAGAACAACACTTTAAGGTGAAACTGGATGTTGGTTCCCCAGACAAACCTAGAAGAAGATCTACTAAGAAAACTAGAGAGTTAGAAAGTATGTAGAATATTGCTGACAGTAGGCAGGCAACTATTCTAGATTTTACTCCTAAAAAATAGATATGAAGATCATAACTTAGAATATTAGGGGGTTGAATAGTACTCATAAACTGGACATTGTTAGGAATTTTGTTAGAGAACAAAAGCATGATTTTATCTTGCTTCAAGAAATTAAGATGAATAAAGAGAAAGCAAAACATATTAAAGCTTTTAAAAATTATTCAATAAATGCCAGTAGTTCAGAAGGGGCATTAGGGGGAACTCTGATGTTATGGGAGAAGAACTATTACTCTAGAACAATTTTGATTGCTAGTAAACATCTTATGATAGCCAAAATTACTAGTATAGTCCAGAAGGAGGGTTGGTATATTGTGAATATTTATGCTCCAAACATAAAGCATCTAAGGAAAAAGGTATGGGATTCTATTTCTAATTTTAAAAGTAAAGACTATTTTGGACGATGGATTATAATGGGAGATTTTAATGTCCCTATTTATGATCATGAGAAAATGGGAGGCAATTCTACTTAGTTGGAAGGAAGATTTGATTTAATGGAATTTATAGATAAAGAGGGCTTAATGGATATGGGCCTCTATGGAATTTAGTTCACTTGGAGTAACAAGAGAGTTGGTAATGAATGTATTCAGCCTAGGCTTGACCGTGCTCTTATTTCTCCTGATTGGACTAAAGACTTCATTTGTAAGCTGGAAGCCTGTCAAAAAATTGGATCGAATCATTTCCCCCTTATCTTCACTGCTGTGAAGATTAACCTTAAGAAGAATTTTCCTTTTAGATTTGAGAAGATGTGGATGCAACACCCATAGTTTGAAAGTAAATTGAAAGAATGGTGGAATATTGATTTTGAAGGCACAACCCTCTTTAGAGTTGCTTCCAAGCTTAAAAATGTTAAAAGAGAAGTCAAAGGATGGAACAAGAACAGCTTTGGGAACATTTTTTAGAACAAAATAGCTATTAAGGAGGATATTCTAAAAATTTAGGAAAAAATCTAGAAGGAAGGATATACTTTTGACCTCCTCCTTGAAGAAAATGAAAAGCTTGCTCAATACCATGACATCATCACTAAAGAAGAAATCTACTGGAGACAAAGATCTAGATTGATATGGTTGAGGGAAGGAGATAAAAATACAAAGTTTTTCGATCTCTCCACTTTCAAGCATAGGGCCAAAACTCACATATCATACCTAAAAAAGGGAGATGTGAAGATTGTTGAGGACAAGGCCATCATGGATGAGATGGTGACTTTTTTCTCTTCTCTAATGATGACTAATCCGAACATCAATGTGGATAGTCAGGCTAAATTCCTCAGAGTGATTCCTTCACTAATTTCAAAGGAATAGAATAAAATGTTATGTTCAATTCCTAAGGATGATGAGATCTTCAAAGCTGTTTGCTCTCTGGGAGGAGATAAAGCTCCTAGTCCTAATGGTTTCCCCATGTTTTTCTTCCAAAAGCTTTGGAGAGTCATGGGTAAAGATGTTTGTGATGCTATTAAGGAATTCTATGGGGCAAAACAGATGCTTAAGGAAGTCAATTCCACCTTTCTGTGCCTTATTCCTAAGAAAATTGGTGCTGACTCTCCAGATCAGTTTAGACCGATCAGTCTCTATAACTCTTTCTACAAAATTATTTCCAAAGTTCTCACCTCCAAACTTATTCAGGTGATCCTGTTGATTATTTCTAATCAATAGAATGGATTCATCCCAGGTAGACAAATCCTTAATTCTATCATCTCTTCTCATGAGAATATTCATTCCTTGTCTTGTTCTAACAATCAGGGTTTCATTATGAAAGTGGACATTACAAAGGCCTATAATAGAGTAGATTGGTCTTTCCTTTGTAATATTTTTCTTGCTTTTGGCTTTGACCATAAGGTTGTTGGTCTGATCCATCAATTGATTTCTACCTCTTCTATCACTGTCTTGGTTAATGGTAGCTCCTCTCATTTCTTTTTTCCTTCTTGTGGGTTGATACAAGGTGATCCTTTATCCCCCATCCTTTTTGTTATTATGGTTGGCTACTATTGAGATTTATTAGGGACTTGGTCCAAAGAGGTTTGATTAAGGGTTTACAACCATCTTCCCATCCTTTAATTTGTTCTCATGGACAATTTTTTGATGATATCATCTTCATGGGTAAGGCTGAAGTGAAGGAAGCTAGAATTTTAAAGCAAGCTATTAACTTATATTCTTCTGCATCAGGACAATTGGTTAACTGGAGTAAAAGTGTTGTATTCTTTATTAACACCCCTATCCACAAAAAATTTAAAATTTCTAAAATACTGGGATGTTCTATAGGATCTGTCCCATCCTCTTACTTGGGGCTTCCCCTAGGCTTGAAGGTCCCTGATGCTTTCTAGGAAGATCTTATAAACAAATTCAACAAGAAACTGGCAGGATGGAAAGGAAATATTTTAAGCTAGGCTGGTAAGTTAACTCTTCTCAAAGCTTGTCTCCAAAGCATACCTACTTATGCTCTAAGTCTTTTCAAAATTCCTTTGAAATTTTTTGAGTCAATTGATAAAATTCAAAGAAAATTCTTATGGACTGGCTCTGAGGAAAAAAGGAGAATGCCTTTAATTGCTTGGGATCAAGTTTGTAAAGCTCGAAGTGAAGGGGGATTGGGAATACAAAAAATTAGAAGTATGAATAAAGCCCTTTTAGCCAAACAGGGGTGGAGAGTTTACCATGATAGAAAAGAGTGGAGTACCATATGGAAACATAAGTATCTCTTTAATGTTGAATCCCTTCCTAATTTCTTTGCCTCTCCTAATGTTATCCATTCTTCCTCCATATGGGGAGTTGTTCAAGGGACCAAGAAAACTTTAGAAAAATGATGCTCCTTGAAAATTGGTAATGGGCTAAAGGTAAAATTTTGGGAGGATATCTGGCTTAAGGACCATCCTTTGATTGGAGACTTTCATGACAAGGCTTTAGTTGACTGATGCAAGCAGAGATTTGGCTTTCTAGTAAGTCATTATTGGTAGAATGATTCTTGGGTGAATTTAACTGATGTTGATCAAGGTTTCAGTAATATCCAACTATCCCTAAATGTTGTCTCTCTTCACCCTTATCTTAAGGATGAGATTATCTGGCATGCTGATCCAAGGGGTCAATTTAAAGTCTCTTCTATCTTTGCTTCAAAGGATAAGGGTAATCAACCTTTCTGGTCACATGCTTGGATTAAGGGTCTCATACCCATAATTAACATATTCTTTTGGATTCTTCTCCAAAAAAAAAAATTTACCCTTGACAACTTGCAAAAAAGAGGTATAAATGTGGCTCATAGGTGTACTTTATGTAGAAATGGACTTGAAGATAGAGATCATATGCTTTTGAGTTGTTCCTATGCCCAGGAAGTCTGGACTGAGATTTTGAATTTTTGGGGTATGACATGGGTCCATCAAAACAATGTGGATCTTTCTTTCAAAAGTTGGAGCTGCCCCTCAAAGGATCCTGATGCTCAATTTCTTTGGAAATTAACCCTCCCTCACCTTTGGTGGGGCATCTAGAAAGAAAGAAATAATAGGATATTTAGAAATAAAGATCTTTCAGGATGGGTACTAGGTTAGAATATCATCAGAGCCTTTAAGGAGAATTTTAAATCCCAGAGGAAGTCCGATCAAACCTTCCAACTTGATAACCCTTTATGATCTCAAGGATCTAAGTTGAAAATTGATAATCCTAGATCGATCATAAAATGGTTTGTTCCTCCTAATGGATGGATCAAAGGGAAATTTGATGGAGCTGCTAAGGGAAACCCGGGAAGAGCATGATGTGGAGGTGTTCTTAGAGATCATGTGGGAAATGTTATTAATGCTATAACAATCCCTATTGGTCACTTGAAAAGCCATATTGTTAAAGCTACTGCAACCCTCTATACCATTAAATTAGCTATTGATTTTGGGTATTCCAAATTATGGTTGGAAGGTGATTCTTTGAATATTATTAATACCCTAAATAATAAAAATTCTATCTCATGGTCTATAGAGGTTGTACGGTTATGAAAATCAAAACCTTATTTCAAAAATTTGAAAAAGTGGTCATTTCCCATACATATAGAGAAGCCAACGAGGCTACTAACTGGATAGCCAATCATGCACTTCAAACAGGGCATAAGGTGAGGTAGCTTAATGAATCAAACAAGCATGTGGATCTTAAAGCAATTATTAATTATGATGCCATTCATTCCAAAGTGGGAAAGATTTACTTGGATTAGAAATTTAATGATTTGCAGGAGTTGCCTTACGACTATCAGATTACCTTCCCTAAGGAGGTACATTCATGTGAAGGTTATGTGCTCTCTTCATGTATCATCAAAAAGGAAACCTCGATCTTGAGTCACAAAAAATTGGTCTCATTTCAACCTTTCTGCTATCGGTATCTAGGTGTCTCTGGTTTTTTGCTTGCTCTGTAAAATGGGGGGTGAACTGAGGAAGTAGGAGCCCAAAAAATGTGATGACTAGAAGGCTAGGTAGGACGTTTGGAAGATTCTCCCAAAAGGGAAGGTGGTTAGTTTTCTGGAGTGGTTGCATGGATTCAAACCCCATGTCACCACCGCCTTCTTCAAAAATTGGGTCGATGAAAAAGTTACTCTCCATGGAGTCACTATGAAGCTTACTGAGGAATTCATAGCCAAGGTTACTAGGCTCCCCGTGAAAGGTATTAAATTCTCGAAATAGACTAGTATCTCCAATGCGACCTACAAAAAATTCTCAAAGATAGATGAAGAGGAGATGCAATTGGAGAAGAATGGAGACTTCTTTGATGTGCAACAAATTAAACGTATTTGGCATGATGTGCTTGGCTGTATTCGTGAGTACTTAATCCTTGATGGTAGGAATAAAAGGGTGCACAAATTCCACTTTGTCTTTCTTAACCATTTTAGGTATAAGGACAAAATTTCCTTCCCTTTCTATTTGCATTTCTCTTTGCTTCAAAGCTTGCATGCCCATAAAAAGAAAGAGTCACGGACCATTTTACATGAAGGTCTGATATTGCTCATAGAGGGTTTTTGTAAAAATAAATCCATTGCTAATGTAAAATTGATGAGAATGTTAAAGGGAAAGATAAGGCAAAACTGATACTGAGGTGGAGAGTACTAAAGGCTTAGAAAAGGAAGTCCTAGAGGAAGAGGAAGGGACGAATGTTGGGGAGTTTAGCTCTAACCTGGAAGGCTATTTGGAAACAAAAGGCAAAAATGAGAAAGGGAGAGAGGAAGAAACAACTAAGGATAACTCAGAATAGAGCAAGTCTAATAATGAGGGTACTCAGACTATGTCTGAGGGAGGTGATAAAGATAAAGATAATTTAATTGATGGTCCTGCCATTATGAGTGAGGAGGAAAACATGGGGAAGACTTCCACTCCTACAAAGGAGACTGAGGGACAAGATAAGGAGGTCCATAGTCAACATGACCTTGTGGAGACTAGGGAGGAGGAGCCATTGGTGGGGAGGAACAAATTGATAAAGTTGGGTCCCCACCACATACCATTGTTGAAGATGTGGGTGACTCCTCGAAGAGGGAAACCAAGCTCTCCTTCCTGCATTCTACCAAACTTAAAGCTAATTCTTTCCTCCAAGTTGATTCTTGGATTTATAATGAAATAATGGGGTTGAAGAAGAAAGTGGAAACCTTGCAACATAACTAGGAGGTTGATCGGTCTATTACCAAACACTTGGAGGAGCAAATGGGAGACATCCCAAAAAAACTTAAGGATTATGAGCAGAATCTTAGAATGCTTATCAAGGAAAGTGGAACAAAAATGGAGCAGGTAACTTCAAGCATCTGTGATATGGCGGCAAGCCTAGGAAAAAGAGCAAATGAAGGAACCATATCTTCGGAGGGCCTTAGCAAGAGAACAAGAGAGAGTTTGAGGAAGAAAGCTTTGATTGTTGTTGCTTCTTCGGCTACTAACTCCATCTAGGATATGACTAAGATTGGTAAGGAGGCAGTTAAGATGATCACAAAACTACAATAGTTTCTTTGGGTCTGCTTTTTTGGTTGTTCAGGTCCATTTTGCTGGTTGTTACATATGGTCCCTATGTTTGGTCCTGCCTTCTAGTTTTTAGTTTTAAATTGTATTGGAGGTTCTAGGTCCTTATAAAACTTGGGTACTTTATTTGGACTATGTATGTGGTTTCAGGTCCCTATAAAACCTAATTTTGGTGCCACTTCTAGTAGGTTTAAGGACTCTTTTCCTGATGGCTATATTGCTTTTTCTTTTCTGAGGATGTGAAAGGGTTTCGGGTTCCCTTCAAAACCTATTTTTATCATAATCTAAAACAAATAGTCACCTATCAATCTACAAGAAAAAAAAAATCATTAGTATAAAAATATTAACAGTACATATTTCACGTTTTATATAATTTAATGATGTATATCACAAACCTTAGCATACGTGACATTGTTATGTTGGATAAACCATTCATAACCTTCAAACTCACCAACACCAATACAACAAAGAGAAGAGTTGATTAAGATCCTTCGTAAAGCGCCATGTTTTCCTTCTCAAGTAAAGGTATATCATGGAAGGCCTCAATGTCATCCTCATCATCATCATCATCATCATCATCAATAGCACCACTAGTACCAAACGTGTCATGAATCAATGCATTTGTACCATCATCTTCCATGAGATCATGATCTTCTCCTTCAATACTCACACTTCCATGTTCCTTCAAGATGTGTTGGTCCATATCATGTACTATCCTGGGAAGATTCACCTATATAAAAAATGATGATAATCAAACCTTTGTTTTGTGGTTCATATGTATATTAATTTCAAAAACAATTTAACATACAACTTACCAATGGATAATAATCAAACCCCCCTTTAGTGTGACCATTCTCCCTAAAATGTCTCTTAGTTGTTTTGATTTTGATTCTTCTTGTCTTTAAGTCATTACAACTCTTGCAAGGACAATAACATTTGTCATTGCCTTCTCTTTGAAAGTTGGATAACAATCTAGTGATTGTCTCCCTATTTTGATCAAATTCCCTTGTATTATCTGACATGATCCTTCTTCATAAGAATGACTTATTCTTGTACCCTTGTTGAGTTGGTTGTTTATATCTACAAAAAATATTAGACATGTTATACTTAATGTTTATATCTACACATATAGTTTTAAAAGAAAAAAATGGTGTAATTAATGTGTATATCTACAAAATATTGGACATGTTGTACTTAATGTTTATATTTGCACATATGGTTTCAAAAGAAAAATTTGGTGTATTTATGTGTCTTCATTTTGATTTTGTTTAGGGGAAGCTCGTCAATGGTAATAGAAAACAAGAATGCATTTTCTAAGAGTTTACAATTGTTGAACAAAATTAATGTTTTACAAGAAAATGCACGTGGAGAATCATTAGCTTAGAAGCAAGAATATGGTGTTGAAACAGTGCATAAAGTTCTTGACATGAGAGGTCCACAAGTGAGGGTGTTGACCAATCTTGAAAACTTGAATTCTGAAATGAAAGCTATCAAGGATCAAATGCCTATGCTAGATTTACAACACAATGTGAAGTTGATTTTAGATATGGTAGAGGAAAACATTCAAAAGTTTGATCAAAATTTAAGGCACGAGAGAGAGTTTGTGGCAATATACGAGAAGGAGAAGGAGTGGTTTTAGAAAGAGGTTGCATGACACAAACAACAACTAGACAACATAGAGGATATTATGAGAGCAATGAATAGAATCCATGAAAGTGTTGCAATAAATAAGATTGTATGAAGAAAACCAAATCCAAAGGTAAATATTAGATCTACCTTGCTAACTCCTAATGGGTTGGGCTATTATTATTTGTCCCCATCACATTCACTTTGATAGCCATGATAGGGAGGTGATCTCACCTAGTTCATCCTAATGACTTTGTATTCCTTAATTGTGATCTTGGGTGCTCAAATTAATGTCCAAGACATTTGCACCTTAGGGCCCTATTTGATCATCATTTGAAAGAGCCTCAAAATCGACCACAAAATGTCTATCAATATCTTGTTCTTTACTTTCATTAGAGGGGGAATATGTCTCTTTATTACTTGGACATAAGGGTGACTTTTTATTCTTTTTAGGTGGCCCCTTGTCCTCTATCCCCTTCCTCTTCATTCATCTTGTTTGTAACTCCTTGTCACTCCCTCCATTCTTCTTCTTGTTTTATTGAACTTTCAAGGAGTTGTTCACATGATTCCTCATTTAGTTCTTCTACATCTTTCATTAGTTCATATTTCAATGGAATTATTTTTTACTTCAAATTAGCCATCTATTGGTTTATCCATGTGTGAGTGAATGGTGTTAAACATGAATCATTATTGTGTCAAAACTTCATCTTTGTTCAACCAATCTATAGCATGAATTGCATTCTTTCTTGTTGTGTCATGATCACCTTGAAATAGCATCTACATTTGCTTAAACTAGCATATCCTAATATCTTAAATGCAATAAATTGGAGGGTATAGTAACTCAACTATATGAGTTGCTTCTATAGTTGACCGCTACTTTCATTCATACTAATTTTCAACATACTCTCTTGAAATCTTTGAGCTTATATTTGTTCTCTAATTATTTGCAGAGAAACAATGCTCTTTGCTAGATTTGGTATGGGATCTATAAAGAATTTAACACACTTCTCACAAGATTCTTACCCTCCAATTTATTGTATTTAAGATATTAAGATATTAGGATTTGTCATGATCACATTGGAAATAACATCTGATCACCTTGGAATTTGTCATGTATTGAATCTACATTTGCTTTGCCATTGTTTATAAGAGTGTTTCAAGGTTGGGAACCACTTCAACATCCTTAGCATGGTTTAGAGGTAATGTCATTATGGAAAATTCTTATGTAAGGGAATGAACCTCATAATTATGTCATTTACACAAAAGTAGAACTTTCTTCTTCAACTCCTTTCACTCAACTCCCCACTAAAGTTATTCTTCTAGCAGTGAGAATAGTTGCTACAAGTTCTTGGGAGCCAAGAGACCTTGAACCTATGCTACATTTTCTAGAGATATGGGAGAAGTTACCACCAAATTCGGTACTCCATAACATTTTGGATCATATAGGATGCCCAAATTAACAACAATAATAGATACTTGGAATCCTCATAGGGAGAGTGTGTTAATACATGCATGGTTACATCCTTGGCTTCCATTGTTGGGCCAACGTATGGAGCCTTTATATCCAACAATTCATTATAAGTTGGAGAATGCACTTCATGCCTAGCATGCAAGTGATGCATCTACTTATGCAATTTTATCACCTTGAAAAACTATATTTGATCCTATTAGCTAGGAACAACTGATTGTATGTTTAATTGTACCTAATTTGATGACAATTCTACAAGAATTTGTAATGACCCCAGGTAATCAACAACTAGACAAATTTAACTAGGTTATGGCTTGTTTCTTTCTAAAAAATATCTGCTATGATATGTTTTTGTAAAATTTCTTGTGAACTTTATCCATTTTTTGTGGTCTACATTATTTTTGTGTAGGATCTTGAGCTAAGTCACTTAGCATAGGTTGAGTGAGTATTATTTTATTATTATTTGGATTCTGGAATATGTATGCAACTAGATCAATTTTTTTGTTGTGTTAATATGTAATAAGCACCTTCAAAAAGATCTCTTTGTATATATCAAGACTAGGTTATCACTTGTTTCTTTCTAAAAATATTTGTTATGATATGTTTTTGTAAAATTTCTTGCGAACTCTGCCCATTTTTTGTGATCTACATTATTTTTGTGCAAGATCATGAGCTAAGTCACTTAGCACAAGTTGATTTAATTTTATTATTTTATTATTTGGATTTTGGAATAGGTATGCAACTGGATCAATTTTTTTTATTGTACTAATATGTAATAAGCACCTTTGAAAAAAGATCTCTCTGTATATATAAAGACTAGGTTATGACTTGTTTCTTTCTAAAAATATCTGCTATGATATGTTTTTGTCAAATTTCTTGCGAACTCTACCCATTTTTTGTGGTCCACATTATTTTTGTACAAGATCTTGAGGTAAGTCATTTAGCATGGGTTGAGTGAGTTTTATTGTTTTATTATTTGGATTCTAGAATATGTATGCAACTGGATCAATTTTGTTGTTGTGAGCTAATATGTAATAAGCATCTTTAAAAAGATCTCTCTAAATATATAAAGAGATACATGTTTATAAGGAAATATAAAGACATACATGTTTAAAAGGAAAATAAAAAGAAAATTTACATAGGAGCATCTTCTTGCCCTTGAAGAAAATCGCAGAGCAAGGGCATGTAGATCACAAGGGCATGACACGACAATAAAATTGCAAAGCTGCAAGGGCACAACAACAAAATATAGAGATCACAAGAGCATGGCAACAAAATGCACTGATCACAAGGGCACAACAACATTCATAGTTCTCCACCCTCATTCAGAGCTCTCCACCTCTTTTGTGCGCAACTCTCCATGGTCAAAACACTCTTCTTGAATGGAATCTCATGATCATATTAAGTTTAGAATTTTCTTAATACTTCATACTTATGCATGTATAAATATACTTTGCATATAGTATAAGTTAATCACTAAGCAAATAATTAAGCCTTCTTAATAAAAAATTATACTTTACATAAGATATTTTCTTTATTCATAATATAATATTCATACGCTTCTTGGTAATTAGCAGTCACTCATACCTTAAATGTAATATTAGAAGTTAGTTTTCTTTTCAATAAGCTATCAATAAATATTAAGACATATGAATATAATATGATCTTTATACTTTGAATATAATATACACATATTCAATTTTTTGATGTGCATATTTTAATCTATATTATTATTATTTCCATATCAGTACTATAAATACATAAACATGTTCATAATGAAATAGAAGAAGAATACTTACATTCCCCTCCATCCACATGAGTAACCTTCAATGCACAATGGATATGTTCATGTAGGTTGTTAAGGTACTATACAAATGTATCATTCTCCCTTGTTATACTCCACGTCATGCTAATGTGGGTGTTGATGGGATAATACCTTAGTACATCCCCCCTTTTATCATGTAAGCATGCATCCATTTTTATAACTGGCTCAATAATTTGACAATAATATATTTGGCTTCTTATTTAATACTTGTATTATAACTTACCATGGCCTCTTGTTCCCATGTGGTAGCAGTACTTTGGAGGGTCCTCTGACTTGACATCCCTAATGGCATGGGTATAATAAACCATGCAATAACAAGTTGACTTACCATGGAGGTGTCACCCTTTATTATACTTTTCCCATTCACTCTTTTGCCCATCACTCTTTTGCTCTTAATAATTCTAGGATGGTTTAATGTTTAAAGCTTTTGTAGATGCAGTTGTATTTGTCTTTGCTATTCTCGGTGAGTATGATATATATAAGATAGAGCCTATTCTATATATGACTGCAAACTGTTGCAGATAGTTGATTCCACTTTCTTGTTTGATGGGTTTGAATGATGAATGTGCATATTGGTTTGTGAGTGGGACTTCTCTGAGGGAGTACCTCAATGCTACATTTGAAATATAAAATATATTTATCAATTGGTCTAATGACTAGTAAAATTTTTTTGTATATCTCTTCTTCAACCTGCTATGATACTATGTAGATTTTCCAAGATCACTGCAAGTGTACTAAGCACTTCCATTATGTTTGGTATATATTTTCCAAATGGCAGAAACCTCTTATTTATATATATATATATATATATATATATATAAAGAGAATACTCAATGAAGAGACATGTCTATGAAAGGATGACATCCCAATAGCCTGCTTAGGAGTAATGTAGTCAACCCATAAAGCATCAAACAATGTCTTATGCCAAGTACTTTGATTTTCTTCCACGAGCTTCTTGATGATCTTCATAATATTTTTGTTTCTTGATTATGCTTGATCATTACCTTATTGGTAATAGTCTAAAACATGTGCCAAAGTAATCCCATGATTTAAATGGAACTTAGTCACTTCCCAGGAAGAGAAAGCAATTGCATTATCTACGGAAACCTTGTTTGGAAAACCAAAAAGTGAAATGATGTTATGCTTTAGAAAGTCACAAATTACCTTTGACGTCAAGTTCTTGATAGGGATTGCATCCACCCACTTAGTGAAGTAATCTTTTGCTACTAGGATGTATGTGTGACCTTTACTTGAAGGGGGATTTACAATATCAATGAAACTAATTCCCCATTTCTAAAATGGTTCCTTGATCACTACTATCTTCAATGGAAGAGAGAAAATATTTTTTTTCCCATGAATTATTGGCACAATTCGCATTTCCTTACCTAGTGATGAACATCATTGAATAATGTGGGCCAATAATACTGGGATCTTGTGATCTTGTGAATTGTAAAAGGCACTTAGAAGTCTCCTCCACAAGCTTGATTATGGAAAAATTCTAGAATCTAAACTTGTTGAACTTTATCCATACAACATAAAAAAGTTCTATCAATTCCTTGGTTATAAAGATGATTCTCCCAGAGAATGAAATCAATAACCTTTAACTTGAGAGTCTTTCATTCTTTGTATGATAAATGTGGGGGAATTCACCACAAGTCAGATAATGAAACATATCAAAATACCATTCATCCCTTGTGCTAACAAATAGAACATTAGGAAAAGAAGGAGATTTATTTTTCTCTACTTGCAAAGGTACATTTTGGCCATGAATTGGCAAAGTCCCTTACCGAGAACCAACTTGGTAGGTCTTATCTCCTTATCATATTCCTAGATCTTGGAAATCTAGTTTCCTCTCTTCATACCAAATTCTTGTTGTGTCAAGATGGTCTTGATAGTAGTATCTAAAACAAAATCTTTGACATGTGATTTCAGGATATAGAACCTAAAATGCTTCACTACTTTGACAACAACATAAGCATGCTTCTCCATCTTACTTTATTTCAACTCATGAGCCTTAAAAGGAAAACTCATGAATGAAATGGTGATTCAATGCCTTCATCATTTTTCTAGATCAAAATAGAAGACATAGTATGCTCGAAAGCATAAATGTACATGATAAAGCTTTTTGTGTAATTGGGGAAAACTAGTATTGGTGTATGTGTTATTACATTTTTAATTTCTATGAATGTTGTCCACCCTTCTTGACTCTAGCAAAAGGTGTATTTTCCTTTCATCAAATCAATGATATGATGACTCTTTTTGACAAAATTAGGCATAAACCTTCTTAAGAAATTCACCTTCCCAAATAAAGACTAAAATGTTGTCTTGTTTGATAGAAAAGATAAGCTTTGAATTGTGTGCTCCCTGGCTGGATCAAGTTTGACCCTCCTTGGACATGATGTGTCCCAATAGTTTGCCTTCCATCTTACTAAAAATTGATTCTTGGTATTTACTGATACACCATGTTGTCTACATCACTCCAAGACTTGTCGAAGATGATAGAAATGATCTTGACGTGTTTTGGAAAAAATAGTCAGGTCATTTAGGTACACAATGATGCTTTTATTAATGAGACCTTTGAAAGAAAGATCCATTGCTTGCTAAAATGTCACTTTGGCATTAATGAGACCAAAAGGCATCTGCAAGTATGCAAATGTGCCCCATAGGGTGGTAAACATAGTCTTATACTGATCATCTTCTTGGACTTCAATTTGATTATATCCCAAAAAACTATTTAGCATAGATAGCATCTTTAAACTAGTGATTGAGAGATAACCAATTCAAGTCATGAAAATCTACACATACATTGATTTCTCCATTCTTCTTTCATATGGGAAATATGTTAGCTACACATTATGAATGATGGATTGGGAAGATAATACATGCCTCCAACATCTTTTTTATTTTGGAAAGAAGGTTCCTAAAATCTTTGGATCATACTGCCTTTATTTTTGGGAGAAAGGAGTTGCACCAAACTTCAAAGGAATGTCATGTTGGACTTCCTTGGGATGGAAATGCTTTAGATCTTCATAGGAGTAATCTAGACCATCCTTGTATTCATGAAGCAATGTTATGAATTTCTTCTTCTCTTCATCAATGCACCAGTTACCAATATTAACTGGCTTGGGATCCTCTTCAATCCAAATGTTGTATTTTTTATATTGTCCTGAAGAGCTAGTCCTCATTTTTTGTTGCTCTTTGATATATCTATCATGTTTGTCAAATATATTTTCCAAGAAAATTAGATCCTTGGGGATCTTATTTTCTTTTGGTTGAATAACTTCCTAACCAATATTAGGATCTTCATTAGAGATAACCTCATTTGGAAAAAATTCACCTCCTTCAAAGTATTGCTCATAAAAAAATACCTTAGATTCAAGGAAATTGATGATATGGGTATTATCATTGAACTCTTGCCAATATTTACAATTACCTAGGATACTTGCTCGATAAACCAACTCTATCTCATATATGTCATCCATGAAGTCTTGGTGAGGAATAAGCAAAGTGGTTGAAAATTCAAGTGAATCGACTCTATCATTTAGCTCTCTAAGAATCACTAAGATATTGAAAGCATCAAAAATCTTAATGAAATCCTAAACTATATCACAATAATATTGAATTTGATCATTTATGGCTTGATATTGATCCTTTACTTGACATACCACCAACTCAACATCTCCTTTAATCTACATGTTCTAGATTCCTTTGATTTGCACCATGTTTAGTCCCAATATTAATTCCCCATATTTAGTCATGTTATTGGTATTGGAAAAGTGCAACTTGTATGAATAAGGGAAAAAATCATGTGAAATCAACACAATTCCCACACTAGATCCCATAGAAGCACAACTTCCATCGAATTCCATGGTCTAAACTTCATTGAAACTGCTTGTACTTACTTTAGAATCCATAAGAATAATTTTTCCTTCAAGGGAATCTATAGAATCCCCTTCAATAATAGTTCCTTATTTGAGAAGGTCCCTAGAATCTTCTTTAGGAGAAATTATTTCTTCAACTATGACTAGCGGTTGATCTAGAATAACAACCTCCTCTTGATCTTTAGTAGCATCAACATCTATCAAAAAGTAAGAATATACTCTCTAAGCTACTTGCTTAGTCTTTAGAAAAATTTGATACTTCATTAACATGTAGGTAGTAATTACCCATTCCAATTGACTTAAAGAGAATTTGTGTATGTGGATCATTAGATTTGACCATCACATACTTTATTTCCCTCTTAGGATGCAACTTCTACATAACACCCTTGACAGGTGTTCAGGCTTCAATCATGTCCATGTTGAGTTCACCACCCACATCCTTATAGAAATTATGACCAAGCAACATGCCACGAGAAGTAGGTGCATCTACAACCAAGATGATCATTTTGATATTTTTGTTTGGGAAGGACACAAAGGAAAATTGAGCATCTTTGATTTGTCCTTTCAGAGGTACTTGCTTATTCTTCATGGAATAACAATTACCAAAGGATTTATTCAAGGTTAAATCCAAAGCATCTACAACCTTAGCCAACATGACATTATCAGAGGTACCAGAATCTATGCCACAATTTCTTAGCTTGAAAGCATCTATCAGTAGATCAAGTTAGAAAGACTTAATCTTCTTGGAATTGAGGATATAATAGTGACTGCGTCATTCGGCATGCTCTTAGATTCTGGGGAAGCCACATGGGGTTAAGTAGGTTGTGATTCCTTGACAAATTTTGTAAGCCTATCCAGTTGATATGGATATGCTTGAAGGTATTCTACCTTAGACATCTAGATTTTATTACTCTTAGCATGATCTATGATATCAAAATCTTGGAATGAACTAGCTAGAGAGAAATTTAAAAAATTCAACCTAGGGCTTAGTAGTTGTAATAGGAATACTGGGATTCAAAATAATAGATGGAGTAGGAGGATCAACACTTAAATATTTATTTTTTCCTAGGTCATTAGGTAGGGATGGTAGCGGTGTTCCCCTATTTGCAATGGTGACAAGAATGTGAGGAGCATTAAATTTCTTTTTAGCCTCTTCTTTTTGTTATGCCAACTTTATTTATGAATGCATCATGACTATGTATGCTTGCGATAAATCAATCTTGTGGTCCTTATCATTGTATTAGATGTACCCAATTGTAGAGTTGTTTTATACTTGATGATCTTCATCGTGTTGGGCAACAGTAGCCTTGGACGGACACTCTTCTTGAGTATCACTAGGAGGGTCATCTTCATAGTAACCAGTGGTGCTTCAAGTGAAAGCCTCTCCAAAGGAGGAGGATGTTTTTTCTAGTTCTTGGATGCATCATTATTGGTATTGTTAGGATATGGTCTCCTTGAGATATACTTGTATAGAGTGATAAGTGGTCCTTGAGATATCTTCTTCTTGAGGCTAAGAAGTTCATTTACTAGTATCTAAACTAATGGATCAGCCAAAGTTGATGAAGAAGATTTCATATAGGAATTTTTCTTAAATCATTTTGAATCTTTTTAAATTTTCCTTGTAAGTATCAGGTCATCTTCAATCTCCATTGGTAGAGTTTGTGCAAAAGCTATATTTGCAGTGACAACTCTTCTCAACAAGAAATTAACCTCTGGATCTTGATTGTTAATAAATAAATATTTCAAATTCATAATAGTAGTTCAGAAGCAATGGGAATCTGGTTGGCCAGTTTATTGAACTTGGAGATAAATTCTTGCATGCCTTATTGCACATCCTTCTTCATTTGTGTGAGTTGTGTTATGAGATCATACTCATCTTCCATTGTCTTGAATCTTTTAAAAAACTTGGTGTACAAAGAGTCCCAATTTGTGATAATTAGGTTCCAAGTCATAGAACTAATCAACTACTATACCTTGTAAGGTCTTGATGAAGATCCTTACAGATATATCTTCATGTTCAACACCAAGAACTCCTGCAAAAATGTAGAAAAAATTACCATGTTCATCTGGGTGTTATTTTTTTTTTCTTCATAAAATTTGAGAAAATTCCTATGAGAACCTTGGGGTAATGCATGTAGCAGTGTTGTAAGATTTAGTGGGCCAAAACTTTCTCCCCATGGACTAGTAGCCATATTGGTAATAGTGGGAATAAGAGTAGAAAGAAGTAGATGAAAGGTAGAAACAAATAGTTTGAGGAAAATTGGGGAATCTTCACTAGGAATGGATGACCTCTTTTTGGAAGGAGGAAAGCTTGTAGTTTGGGAAAGAGAAGGTATTTTAATAAGTAAATCAAAATGAGCTTGTTGGGCCCAAAATGATCCAGTAGAACTTGATGAATTTTCAGCCTTGTTTCTCCTTAAATAAACATGCTCAAAACTTGCCAATGTGATAGCTTGTAATTTTTCAAACACCAATTAGAACAAGGGCATAAAACTTCAAATAAAAGCAAGAGGCATCCAAATGTGCTTGTATCCCCTGTAGAGTTACCAAAAATCATTGGGTGGATTATTTGCAACTGATAGTTTATGCAATTCTATCACAAAATAGGTAGACCAACCACAATGTGTGAGACAAAGTCTCTCCTAACTTGAAGGGAAGGCTCCCCCTTGTCACTATTCCTTAGGCCAACTCAAGTTAAGCAAGAAGTTAGATATTTTTTAAAGGGTGTTACTAATATTTTTTTCCTGTTGTTTTAGGAAAGAATCCACTTGCTCGCAAAGCAGTTAATGGGCAAGAAGAACCTCTAAACTACACTTCTATCTAGGAATTGGAAATAGTTATACTAATACCAAAAACCAACTCACAAGCTATTGAGGGTGTATCAAGTTAGATCTATATCTATTTTTATCTATTCTATAAGAAAATTGTCTACTGTTGAGGTACACAGACTTCTCAAAGTAGAGAATTTCTAACTATGTGCATGAATTTGAGATAGTAATATAAGCTATAGTCATAATTTATAGCCTATATAGTACTGCAATTCCCCCTAGTCACAACTTTGACAACAATTGCTTCTTAGATTCACTATGATCTATTTAAACACATAATAATAACATAAATGACGAATAATAGAAATAAATCAAAGTCACAACTTCCAATTCATTCTATCACAATTGTTTTGAATCATAGTTTAGAATCCAAATGCTTCTTTCTATTAAGCTTCCTTTAAATTTTGTACTGCACAATCATATCATGTGTACACAAGTTTGGTAGAGCTCTCTTGCATATATAAAATATGGTTTTTAGAATGAGGTGGATAGCTCTCCTTATATAGGAAAAAGAAGTGAGAGAGAAGGAGAAAAGGGTGTGAAAACCTCAACCACCTTGACTCAAGAAAACTAGGAAAGAAGATTTATTGGATAACATATAATGAAGGTTTGTGTAATGATATTACATACAATCAAATTACACGTAATCTATCTTGTACATCTATGAAATTAAAAATGATCTTGAAGGAAAAGTTAAAATTATTGAATCAATCTTGTACATTATCAAAAAAGGATCTGCACTTGATGATGCAATCATGAATGGTCACCAAATCAAGATTTCCTATATTCCATGTCCTTGTATTCTATTTGATGAGCTTCTAGTTATCATTTGAAAACTTGATGTAATCAAGCTTTTTCTCATTGCACAATTGTGAATTATTCTTTGTTAGATTCACATATTCTGGAGTTTCAGACACTTTGAAAACCTTCTCAATAATGTTTAGATGTAAACTCAAAAGAAATTTCCCATAGACATCCTCTCTCTCTCCCTCCCCTTTGGTGCATTCCCACATAGACTTAGGTTCTAGGGCTTCCATTGAGAAAGTGGAGAACAAATGATTATTACATCTTTTTATTCGAAGCATTTCTTCATGATAAGATTCCTCTATTCTTTGAAGAAATTCTGACATATCATGAAAAGTTTTCTACAACATGAAGATTCAAAATAATGAAAACATATTCCAATATGATTGGATCCATGAAAATTTTTGGAGTTGAGTTGAAATGACATATCCATGGAGGGATAAGTGTTGGAAGTATCAATTAGATACTTATTGAAACCTTTTGAAGGCTGGAAATGAATGGAACAACTTGTATTTTAGGCAAAAATGGCCATAATCAGGGTTTGGATTGTAGATTACATGTAGGAAAAATGGGCATTTTATTTTGGATGGCCAAGAATGCAAGTTTAAAGCCTATGAATGTGTGCAAAATGAGAGTTTTGGTATTTAAAAGTGTGAACTTTAACCAAAATCAAGTTCTTGAGAGGTAATTACATGTGGTAAAAATTTATCAATTTTACTTGATGTAAATATGCAATCGAATTTGGAAGATGCAATTGCATATGTAGGAAGATAGAGTTTGAATGTATTTTGAAAATAGATTGAACATGAAAGATGAAAGCTTGGAAATGCACTTGCATTGTTCGGTGGAAACCCTTAACTTTTCTCCAAAAATAAACCAAAATAAGCATAAGGATATATACAAAAACTAAAAACTAAAAGAAAGACATACCTCTTGCTTTGACTCAAATTTTGAAAACTAAATAAATATTTCAAGCTTATTTAATAACTTAATGCAAAAGACTAGGGATGCATTTGAACAAATGGATAGAAATGAGTCAAAGAATGCATAAAATTATCAAAACAAGCAAGAAATGCAAGCAAAATAAAATCCTAACACTTACTTGGAGGTCAATGAGAAAAATGTGGACAAAAGAGAAGTTAGTATGAACTTGTCTTCTCCAAAATTGGGTTCTCCAAGTGCATTTGCATGTGGTAACCAAATGTCTTTGAAAAGTTCAAAGTTTTTTCAAATTGTGGTCTCCAATGGCAAACACATGTGCAAGTATTGAGAAAATGTTCTTGCAAGTCCCCTTCCTTTAAACATTTCTTGTGAAATAGGGTGTAGAAGGCCCTAAGATATGAACATTTTTGCCTTTGAGTAGAAAATCATGGCCTTGGGATACCAAACACATGAAAGATAAATGGTGTTATTGCATGTTTTCCATATAAAATGTGGTCTTGGGATGGAATAGAATGAAATGCCTCCTTGCATAAAGCAAATTAAGGTCTTAAGATGCAAACCCAAGTAGAGAAGAATGAAGGAAAATGCATGTAACATGTGTTTTTACCTAAATCACACTCTTCAAGTGCATTTGCATGTTAATTTTGGCTAAAATACATGCTCTCCATATAAATAAAAGTCTTGCAATGCATTTTCATGTTTTAAAATGTGACAAGTCAAAATGATTTGTCTTGAAGAGAAAAAAATGGAGTCTCTAGATGCAATAACATGTCACATTTTTGGGTGCAAGAGGCAAACCACACTCTTGAAGTACATTTTCATGTTTTAAATATGCAAATAAAACACATGCATTTGGGTGTTATTAAATTCTAAGAGGAAAAAAGTGGACTTGGAGAGCATTTGCATGTGCAAGTATTGATCAAACTCTCCAAATGCAATTACAAGTTTTAAAATGTCAACAAACGTTCATGTAGTGCAAAATCAGGGTCTTAAGAGGGGATTACATGTCATTTATTTTCTCTTAGAAGGTAACAACACTCTCTAGATGCAAATGCACATTTTAAATATGTAATGCATTTGCATATTAAAGCCAAAATTTGGTTCTCTCGATGCATTTACATGTATTCTATTTTCAAAAATAACATGTAATGGAGTTGCATCACTTAAGTTTTCTATTTAGCACATGTTTAGTTAATTATTGAAAAAATATCACTTAAAGGGGTCAAATGCAATATTTACAATATATAATTTACATATTATGTGAAAATATATTAAAAAGGTGATATTTCACTTAAATGTTTTAAAATAAAACATTAAAGTAAATATCAACATTAAATTATACTATATAGTACATAGAGTCACTTAAGTGAAAAATCAAAAGATAACTCAACATCAAACTATAACATAAATTGCACTAGGGTTACTAGTCAAGGTACTTGCTCATAGGTAGTCGTGGGTATTATGTGACTAACCCATATATGTTATTCAAAAATTTGAGTCGATCATGTGAGAAGGATTTTTAAATATGGTTTTGGCACCCAAACATTGGGAAGTGTAAATAGTATTTATACACTTCATTGTTGTGTTGTTGAATTTTTTCATGTTGGTGTGCAAGCAAGGAGATAAGAGTTGCAGAGTAGAGAGCCAAACAATAGGTGGGTTATAAGAAACAAAAAGCAATAGGCAAGAGGAATAGGTGAAACATGAGTGTTCATAGTGAAAGCCAAGATAGAGAAGGGAAATCAAAGGATCTTAAAGGATTGAGCAAGAAGATCTACAAGGAAATTTGTGCCAGTCTCTAGATCTACTACATAGTTTTCTTTCTTACCATTGCAACTAATTTTAAGTTGTTAACCAAGCATGATTCATTAGTAAGTATTTGTAAATCCTCTAACAAGGTACCTCCTAGAAGGAGTGTTGTAAATCCTCTTACAAGGTAGATTTGACAAGCTTATTTTAATCCTAACATATTACCAACTTTCTTAACTGCATGTGTTCTCAAAAGGAACAATTGTAGCCTTTAACCAAGTAACCTTTTATCTACAATAAAAGTCTAGTGGGTATAATACTCCTACCATGGTTTCCATCCTCTCAATAAGGGTTTCCATGTACAAAAATCCATGTGTCATTGATGTATTCTTTCCTATGTGAGCTTGCATGACTCTATTATGTTTCTTTTATTGTTGAATTATTGCTTAAATAACTAACAATTGTAATACCCCAAAATTGGCTTATTGCCATGATCACCAATTCTGGTCTAATTCTGATCGATTCTAAAGTCCTATGTCATTAGGCAAATTCTCATTCTGCTGCTCGCTACTTGACTTAATTGTCAAATGCTGAAAACCTAAATCTGCATTCATCATACTCTTTATTTAATTCCTATAGTATTGACTCATATTAGTCACATTAAACCTACTTATTACAATTTAATTTAATTTAAAGTGTTTACACTTTAATTAAACTAAATTATGACCTAAGGCTAATGTACTATGGAATTAAATTTATTTAATTTACTAAATATGTCTATTTTAATTAATTAAACAATATTATTTAATTAAATGGAGAAGCTACTTATAATTAATTAAGCAAAGTTATTTAATTAAACGGGAAGCCATTCCTAAATAATTAAATGAAGTTATTTAATTAAATAAGAAAAATGTCTCTAATTAATTAAATAAGAAAAGGTAATTATGAGAGCATATCTCATTTTATTAAATTAAATATCTCTCCAAAATCTCTCTTTAGTTCAAAAAAGAGAAATTCCTAGTTCACTACTTATCAAATTGGAAATGACTCAGATCACTTACTCTGACACTAAAGTCTATCTGAGTTGACTGACTCTTACACTCAGATCTGAGTTAGTTAACTCCCTTTAATTTGGGAATCTTCCTTTATGACTAAATCTCACCTTTAATCCTGACCGTTGATTGAAATCGATCTCAACTGTTGATGCATTCCAGGAAAATCTATTTAAGAGACCCTCATCTTTTCATTTTTGGAGAATAAATTAGAATTTGCATCGAATTGCTGTTGAAATTTATACTCACATTTGCTCACATTTTCTCACATTTTTGCATACATATTGCATTCTTAGTTTAAATTCATTTAGCTTAATTATGCATAGGTTAATCTAGTTTTGTTTCAATTGTTCCTAGATTAGAATGCATTTCTCATTTTAGAATAACTTGTATATTCATTTAAACTAGCTTCATTTTATCAAATCCTTCATTCTTAGAGGATCTGGTTGCTCGCACCTCAATTCTGAGGATATCAATGGGCAAAATCATTTTAGATAGAAGGCAACAGGTCAGCTTGTTGGATGATTTTTGGATGGAGAATCCAATGTTCATTTTGGGATGAATCCTCATATAAAGACCATGTTGAAGTGTGTGTGTAAAGTGTAAGGCCACATTCCAAATATACATTTCTGGCGCCCACCGTGGGTTAGAGAAAATTAACTTTTCTGGCCTCTTTCTGCATTTTTAACATTATTTTTGTGTTCTCTGTCCATACTATTCCGTACAGATTCAGGAATCTTCACGTGAAACTGTTCATTTTCTCATGAGGATCCATAATCTTCATGCCAAGATTCTTTTTGTATCGCACAAGAAAGTGCATGAGCGCGTGAAACTTCGCGCAGGCTGTAAAATAATTTCGCGCGGGCTCCAAACAATTTCACGCGACTATGACAAAGATTTCATGCGAAATCTTGTGACAGCAATTTCAGTTTTAAGCATTATTTTTTGATCTTCAAATTGTTTGATTTCACTAATGTGCTTGTCTTGATCTATTCCTTTGGATTTCTTGCAGCTTAATCATTGTTTGCAGGACATTAGCGAAAGACTTCTTTTAAAACCCACTCGAAAACATACTGACTGTTTGCTTGCAGGACGCTTGTCAAAGACCATATTTCACACCCACAAAACAATGTGTGTCTTCTTTTCTTGCTTTCAAAACTAGTCTAATTAGGGGCTTGTGAACTCCCTAGGGTGTAAGACAGAAGAATAGGAGAATATGCTCTTCACTTCTTGGAGGTCATGAGCAAGAGTGAATCAGAAACCTAGACGCTTCCAAAAGACAGCATTTCGAAGAAGGCAAGTAGCTTGGCGGTTCTCCAAAGCTTGTTCTCTTCTATGATAAGACAATGATTTTCTTTAAAGGAATCAAAATATTTAAGGAAGAATGAGTTTGGATTGATTAATCCAAGTCGGTAATTAATTTGTCTTGCGTGTTTGAGCGAGGAAATAAGGTAGAGGATTATGCTCTTTCCCCTTGAGGGAAATCGAAAACTCAGACCCTTAGATCTAAACCACTAGTCTATGTCAATCCTTTAGAGGGCCTGCTAGAGTGATCCAACCTCTAGGAATGACCCAAGTGAGCACACTCCTTTCGTCGGAGATTCCAACTCACTATAATCAAGATGCTTTGTAGAGTGAAAGACTCCAAAATCGGATTAATTTCTTCCCCTTAACTCTTGATATCGCATATCAAGGGGAAGATTTGTCTATGCACTGGTCGGCACTGACCCCTGGCTTGTTAAGCAAGTAGTGTGCACTTTCAAATGCTGGTGTGGGCTGCTGGCCTCAACTTCGCTTGCGGAGCCACCAGGGATTAATTCAAACGGAAGCCAAGTAAAAAACCTCTTAGTTAGAAACCACCTGGTTCACCTCTGAAAGGAGGCATAATCTTTGTGCAAGGAGGGGGAAGAATCTCTCCTATAGAACTCACCATAGGCATGCTACTGGATGTTTGAAGGTGGTATATGCACTTGTCCCCTACCACAAAGGCACTCGTTCAGTGTATACTATTGAATCCTTTGAATATACCAAAAATACGAGCGCCCTCTAGCTGTGTGAGGTACACGCATGCACATAAGATGTGGGACAAAGGTTTTTCCTTCTCTACCAATTTTTCTTTCTAGGGATAAAGTGTGTTTGTTATCGAGTCATCAACAAATTCCAAACCAGTTACAACAAACAAAGGTCAAGACTTCCCTATCCTGTCAAGTTGCTTTCTCCTTGGCAAGACTATTTTCAACTACTGCTTGCTTCCTACTATCTTGTTTAAACACTTTGCCTGGATTGAAAACTTGAAACTTTGTCCAAACATCTTACTCGGTCAACCTTGATACCTGTCCAATCAGATTTGTTTGATAAATCTGTCTACTCTGTCTAAAAAGTCCAAAAATCTTGTCAAATTCAGTCACTGTTGTAAAAATGGTCTACCTTCTCGCGTGAAAACTTTTTCAGTCTCGCACAAAATCATATTGTCCTCATGTGAAATCATTTTATTCTCGCATGAAATTAAACTGTTGTCATTATTCTTCACGCAACCCTCTAAACTTCCTCGCGTGAAATTAAATCATTGTCACTAACTTTTGCACGATCAAGGAAACTTCTTTGCGTGGCTTGTAAAGGTTTCTCACGCGAGATTTTGTGTCAACATTTCCACTTTTGGTTTGATTTAGCTATCTGTGGCCTGCACACTGCCCTTTTCTACATTTGTTTGTCACTTTCTGTCTGCGAACATTCTTGAAATAGCGGCACTTTGCTTTGCTAAGGGCTTGTATCTTGCCCTTTGACTAGTCTCATCTCATAAGTTATTTTTTGTCCTCATCTTAATGCTTGTCATACTTTGTGTCACATTGGTCATAATCTCTGGCTATTCTAGCCTTTAAATCAAACCATCTATGCCTTAGTGAACAAAATTCTTACTATTATCTTGTCCTTTCTGAGACTCAGTCTTAGTGTAGTCCTCGTACAAGTTCTAGCTACTTGTCCTTGTCTATGATTGTCGCAACCAGAAGTGGCAACATGTTTTATCCCCATAACCTTAGACATGGTCGTGCTAGGGGTCGTAATCATTGTAGAGGTTGCTTACCTTTCATTATGCAATCTATATCTAGTTCGGCTAGTGAGGCATCTTTACTATCTCCCTCACCTGCCAGGTCATCTCGAGTTTAGTGAACATTTTCCATAAACTTGCAACAAATTAGGAATCCTTTGTACCAAGAGGATACTGAGATAGGTAGAGGTCTTGCATTACCAAACACGATGTCTGATCCTTTTTTTAGAGGACCTTTTGAAACACAACACACTGAAACTGAACACGTTCCTATAATGACTAATCGTGAACCTGAACATGGTAGTCATAGTCGACATCAAGAAACACCTAAGAATGACAAAGAGAAAGAGAAAGACTATGACACCGATGAGGAACAAGAAGAGGTAGAAATACTCCCTGAAAACATAGCAAAATGTTGAAGAGACAAAAACTTCCAAAATGTCATGGGAATCTTACTCAACGAAGAGAAAGAAAAATACTTTCTCAAACTTTCCCAAGAGGGAGCAAAGTTACCTTCTCATTTCAATGTGGAAACCATTGTCACACTTGAAGAAGAAATTGACACCTCTAAACTCCAAAAACAATTAAATATTATACAAGACCAATTGGCTCAGATGATGCATGAGAAAGAGAAACCCACAAAGGCATACACATTGGATGCTCTTTGTCCATTTCCATTTGACAAAAGCATAAACATGTCACATTTCCCACGATGTGTAGAACTACCCAAAATGACAAGTACTTTGGTACTACTAATCCCCAAGATCACTTACGAGAATTTGGTGCTTTGTCTATGGAGTTTATACACGATCAAACCTACCTCATACATTTATTCCTTAGAAGCCTAGGTGGTTAGGCTTTGGAGTTGTTCTCACATTTACCTCCTGGTATCAAGACGTTTGACGAAATTGCCAATCTATTTGTTCAGCAATATTCTCATAACATACAACATCCTATCAATATTCGAGATCTATGCAACCTTAAATAGAAGGTTGGTGAACCTTTCCTCACTTTCCTCCAAAGGTGGAGACAACTATACACTAAGTATTCCTGTAAAATTCTAGAAACGGAGAAGCTTGACATTTTCACTGATAACCTCTTACCTGATTTCAGGTATAGAGTCCAACTACAAGGTCCACATACCTTTGAAGACATGATTACATAGGCTATTTGTATCAAAGAATTTATGGTCAAGAAAGGTGAACTCACTCTTCAGAGAGACATAAAACAAGGTTCCACTTCCAACAGGGATAAAACCAAACATGTCAACAAGAATCGAGAAATTGTACATGATGGAGTTGTTGACAATGTCACACCCAAACCTGCTAAAGCTGCATTTAATCTCACAGATGGCCTCAAAGCAGCCAAAAATGCTAAGAAACCTCCTCTTGACAATAAGATGTCTAGGAACAAACTGAGAAACTCTTGGACAACACGCCCCAAGCGAGAGTATATGCCTTTGGGAGAACCTTTAGATGTGGTTTACAAAACATTGCTACAACATAGGCTTATTTCACCAATGGATAACCCTCATCCCTATGATCCACAACCACATCCACCGTGGTGGAATGAGACCTCATTCTGTGAGTATCACCAAAATAAGGGACACAAAACTAGCAATTGTATAAACTTGCGCCATAAAGTCCAGGACATGATTGATGCTAGTGATCTTGTGGTAGATGGACATAACAAAAATTTGAATCACAAGGTGTTCAAAGAACCTTTCCCAACTTATGAAAAAGGAGAGACTTCAAAACCACAACCCTACAACAAGGTCAACTATACATATTCCAATGATGACAATGTCATTCGCATGGTTGAACCTATGGATTCTGAATATTGCGACATTATTATCATTAAGGGCAAGCAAGATAACAACAAACCCAAGACACCATTTGTCTTGAGAGGCCCTACTTCTGATGAAATGGATAATACACCTTCACAACACTGTGCTAATATTGTTACTCGCTCATGTGCGAAGTTGGTGCTCAAAGGTCCTACACCTCCTACTTCAGATCTTGAACAACACAAAGACAAAACCCTTGCTCGTCCATTTGGCAAAGGTGCAAAACCCACAACGAACTCGACAGCAACTAGTTATAGTGTTCTCGATCAGTTGAAATAAACTAATGCTCAGATTTTCATCTTTGAGCTACTTAAAATCTTGCCTGCTCATAGGCAAATTCTGGATAAAGCCCTCGCTGAGGTAAATGTTCCTCAAGATCTTGATCTTGAGTGATTCCAATTCATGGTGGGTCACCTGACCTTGGCATATCTTATGAATCTTTCTAAGGAAGATGACAACTCACTGAGTCATCCACATAATCAACCTCTACACATCAAGGTTATGGTCCATCAGACACGCGTTCGTCAAGTACTCATTGATAATGGTGTTGGCCTAAATATTGTCTCTACTACTCTACTTAGACAATTGAATTATTCTAAGGACTCTGTTGATCCTCGATGAAAGATCACTATCAAAGCATACGATGACGTGGAATGAAAGTCTCTAGGTCTTTTGGTTTTACCAATTCGCGTT
The DNA here is from genome assembly GCA_028749045.1 of Cupressus sempervirens. Classification (NCBI taxonomy): domain Eukaryota; kingdom Viridiplantae; phylum Streptophyta; class Pinopsida; order Cupressales; family Cupressaceae; genus Cupressus; species Cupressus sempervirens. Next base: position 502,788,054 of record CM053785.1, read on the forward strand.
GGTCCTATCGAAAGGGATATCACCTGTCAGGTGCTTGACATTCCCTTGGCCTACAACATTCTGTTAGGATGGCCATGGATACATGAGATGCACGTTGTACCATCCACATACCACCAATGCATCAAGTTCCCATTTCATGGATCTAAAGTTACTATTCCTACAACTACTAGCTACACTTGCAATATGCTCAAAGCTGCTAAAACTTTCGTCCCTTCTAACCGTGAGTCTATTGATTATAACGACAATAAGCTGAAACAAATTGAGTTGTCATTCAAACTAAAAGAAACTAGTATGGGAGAGTACCACATTGAACTAGTGTTTTCATTAACGTCTCTCCCAGAGTCTCCTCAACATTGTGGGAGACCCTTAGAAGCAAAGAAGTTGTTCGTGCTAGCACCTCCGACCAAGTATAATGGCACTTTTGTCAAGGCTATAGTTCCCTTAGAAGATGAAAGTGAAAACAAAGCCATTTTTGCATGGCTTTACAGAGAAGAGGCTCTAGTGCACTTAACAAAACAAGCTTGAGAAATCACTCCTAAGAAATATGGACCTGGTCTTAGGCTTATGAAGCATTTTGGTTACAAGGGAACTCGCCCTATTGGGTGCAATAATAATTGCCTAATTGATCCTATCAAAGCAAGAGCTCAAAGCAACCGTGATACAACTGGCCTAGGGTTTAAGAAGGTTCCTTTCCATTTGGGATCAAATAAATTCATCCCCAAACCTGAGAGTTCATTTGAAAATGAGTCACAAGTTGAGTCAGATGCTCAAGAGGAAGAATCTGATGATGAGGATTCCTCTCCTCATCCTATCCCTTATGATCTCATTAAATTCTTTGTTGAGCTAGATGACTTTGTGCCACGTGTTAGCACTATGGATGATATTAGTGATTCTTCTAAGGACAATACTGAGCAATTCAAATATCATTCTGAAAAGGGAGAATCTAGTCAGTCATGTCGTGTCGAGTATTTGTGTAAGAACCCAAAGGATGAAGGTGACTATGTCCCTATCACTATTGGGGAGTTCTATAATCTCTTGCCATGTAGCATTGATTCTAAGGAATATGAGTTTTACTCTCTTTCAGAAGCAACAACTGATAAAGACATTGACCAAGTGCATGTCTATGAAAACCAAATTGAAGTGGATGAAATGTCTAGGGTTAGGTCACATGGGTTGAATCCAACTAGTGTCCTAGAATTGTCAATTACTAACGTTCATACTCTGAGGCATTTGAACACACCTGTGGAAGAGGTTGTCATAGGTCTCAAATTGCTAGTCCAAGCACTTAATGACTATACTATGAATGCAATTGAACCAACCACTACTCTCTCACTCACACATCCCGAGCTTATAGACTGGAACCCTAATACATCTAGTGAAGTCCCCACATTCCAGAATGACTATGCTCTCACTTGTTACCTAAATGCTATCGAACCTGTAATGTCTTCCACCAATGAGCATAACGTCAACATGACTAAGGTTAACATCAAATATCATAGTCACACAATTAAAAAGAAAAATGCAAAAGGTTCGATGGTGAAAACCACATTGTGGCAGTGTCAAAACCCAAAAAAGTAAAAATAAAAGATGTATCCAAGGGTGAAAACCTCTCTAAGGCACCCACGGATGAGATATTTGATGTACTTCCCAGTCACTTTCAAGAGAGATCATCAATGTTGATAGAGTCAACATAGCCAATTAATCTGGGCATAGAAGAACATCCTCATTTGATACATCTCACACAGTTGTTGTCACCTGAAGAGAAGGAACAATTCATTGCCTTTTTCAAGGAAAAGAAAATAATTTTTGCCTGGACACATTCTGACATGCTAGGATTGGATCCTGATCTTATCATGCATCATTTGTCCATAGCACCAGGCATCAAACCAGTTAAATAGAAGCTTTGAAAAATGCACCCTCATGTTGCATTGCTCGTCAAAGTAGAATTGGAGAAACTCCTAAAGGCTGGTTTCATTCGTGCAATTGATTATGCCGAATGGATATCCAATATTGTTCCAATTTCCAAGCACGATAAATCTATCAGGGTTTGTACAGACTTCTGCGATCTCAACTTGGCATGTCCTAAAGATGACTTTCCACTCCCTAATATTGATATGATCATGAACATGACAGCTGGCTATGAGATGTACTCACTTATGGATGGTTTTTCTGAATACAATCAGATAAAAATTGCACCAGAAGATTAGGATAAAATGGCTTTCACATGTGCATGGGAAATCTTTTGTTGGAATGTGATGCCATCTGGTTTGAAGAATGCTGGTGCTACATATCAGCAAGTTGTTACTGCAATTTTCCATGACATGATGCATAGAACCATAGAGGACTACGTTGATGATACTTTGTTCAAAAGTGCTAAACACAATACTCATCTACAAAATTTGGGTCACATCCTAGATCGTATGGAAAAGTTCAATCTTCGGCTCAATCCTAAGAAATGCGCATTTGGTGTCACATCATGAAAGTTGTTGGGATACATTATTTCTGGAAAAGGAATTGAGGTAGATTAGGAGAAAGTACAAGCAATAATGGACATGCCACCACCTTGAAACATTAGTCAGATGAGAGGGCTATAGGGAAGGCTTCAATCTATTTGCAGGTTTATTTCACAATTGGCAAATAGATCACAACCCTTCACAAAGACCTTACATAAGGGTGTGAAATTCAATTGGAGTCAAGATTGTGAGAAAAGCTTAACACAGATCAAACAATATCTTGTCAATCCACCCATCTTGATGCCTCCTATTCATCAGAAGCCTTTGCTTTTATATGTTTTAGCCACTGAAACATCTCTAGGCATCCTATTGGCTCAAGAAGATAATGACAACAAAGAAAGAGCTATTTACTACTTGAGTCAAACACTGGTCTCTTATGAGAAGAACTATAGTATTATTGAGAAAGCTTGCTTGGCACTTGTCTTTGCTTCCCAGAAGTTGAGACACTACATGCTTGCTCACACTACACGGCTCGTGGCTAAAATAGACCTACTAAACTACTTGCTCAATCAGGCAGCTCTCACAGGAAGATTGGCTAAATGGGATATGATACTCAGTGAGTTTGACATCCAATACGTTGAACACAAGGCTATCAAGGGAGAGGAAATTGCAGATCAACTAGCCGAGGTACCCATACAGAGTCTTCTGCCGATGAACATTGATTTCCTAGATGAGTCAATTCTGACAATCACACACCACACATGGGTTATGTTCTTCGATGGGTCCTTCACACAACAAGGATCAAGTGTTGGATTACTCTTTATTACACCACAAAGATACTCATTTCCCAAAGCATACAAGATTTTTTTTCCTTGTACAAACAACTTTGTTGAATACGAGGCTTTGATCAATGGCATGAAAATTGCAGCTGAATGGAGAGTGGATCAGTTAGATATCTTCGGTGACTCTCAGCTTGTTATCAACCAGGTTAATGATGTGTACCAAACAAAGGATGAGAAACTAATTCCTTACAAGCACATGGTTGATGACTTAAAGAAGTATTTTGCACACATCACTTTTCAGCAAGTTCCTTGAGCAGATAATAAAGCGGTGATGCCATGGCCACCCTAGCCTCTCTGCTACAAATGCCTAAAAATGATCTCTGACATGAGTTCTTGGTGGAAGCATTACACTACCTAGCCTATGACACCCCTAATTCTAAGATTATTTGTTCCATTATAGGAAAAGAATCATCTCACTACCATCACATCTATTCCTACCTTTGTAATCAAACCATTCTAGAAGGCCTGACCCGAAATGAGAAATGCTACCTAATTTGTAATGCTTCACATTATGTCATTATTGCTAACGATCTGTATAGGAGAGGTCTCGATGGAACACTCCTTAGGTGTTTAGAACCTGAAGAATCCAAATGCGCACTAATTGACGTTCATGAGGGCATTTGCAGAACTCATTCTAATGGCCTCACACTAGCTCACAAACTCCTTCGTGCTGGTTACTACTGGCCCAAAATGGAGCAAGAAGCTATAAAGTATGCTAGGTCCTGCAAGTAGTGTTAGTTACATGAGAATCTCAACCATGCTCCAGCCAAAGAGCTAATTCCCTCTACTACAATATGGCCATTTCAACAATGGGCTTTTGACTTGGTGAGATAGATCCACCCAACCTCCTCTAATGGACATAAGTTCATTATCACAGCTACAGATTATTTCATGAAGTGGGTAGAGGCAGTACCTCTCACAGTTGCTGATGGAAAAACTTTAGCACTTTTCATCACAAACTACATCATCTACAGATATGGTATACCATCATCAATCATTACTGACAATGGAGGACAATTCAAGAATAAAAACCTCAAGGAACTATGCAAGAAATTCAAGATCACACAGCATTGGTCTTCCATTTATTACCCCTAGGGTAATGGCCAAGTTGAGGCATCCAATAAGGTGATCCTCAAAATTCTCCATCACATAGTCAGTAAGTCAGGGAGAGACTGGCACCTCCAGATCAATCTAGCTTTGTGGATGTATAGGACAAGCATCAGGACTCCAATGGACACGACTCCCTTTACTTTGGTATATGGGGCAGATGTTGTGCTTCCAATAGAGGTCGAGATTCCTACCTTGAGAATCTCTATGAAGGGCCTTATCACTTATGATGACTATAGGATAGCTCGACTTCAAGAGCTTTTGTTACTGGATGAATGATGATAAGTGGCATGTGATCATCTGCGAGCATATCAACAAAGAATGGACAGAAGCTATAATTGGAAGGTCAAGCCACGTGACTTCTAGCTGGGTGATCTCATCCTGAGAGAGAACCCCAAGAATCAACAACAGCGAGAACAAAAAGGAAAGTTTGAACCAAACTGGCTTGATCCATACATCATTACTATAGTATATGGATCTGGTGCCTATCAACTTTCCACAACCAAGGGAGAAGTGCTCAAAGAACTTATCAACACTCTCCACCTGAAGCAATTTTACAGTTGATCTAATATCGGCAAGCTCTTTGTACATATTTATATGTCTTGAAAAAAAATCTAAAAATCAGAAAAAAGTCCTGGTGAAAACCTAGCAATAGGCATCTTGGTAACACCAAAAAAAGTGAAAAATCTCAAAAATACAAAAAAATCAAAAAGAGAAAAATACGAAAAAAATTGAAAAAAAAAAGTGCCATTGGTGAAAACTTGGAAACAGGCACCATGGTAGCAAAAAAAGGAAAATCCTGCCAAGAAGGTGAAAACCTAGTAAACAAGCATCTCTTGTTCACAATGCTCCATCTTGTAGCACATCTTCTAGCTATTCTGTACAGTTGCTTTCATGCTTTCACTTTCTTACTTTTCCTGCTTTTTGCTCATGTATCCATGGATAGAGTATTGTTACAGCTCGGGGGCACTCCCCCTTAGTGTTACTCTTTTTGAGATTCTCCTCATAGAATCTCCTTTGCAATAGTCACCAGTGGTCCTCACTGCTTCTACCTACTATCATCAATGTCACTCATTTCGAGATCCTTCTCATAGGATCTCTTTTGCAATAGTCACCAATTGTTTCAACTGTCTGCCTACTGTTGCTTGGGTCACATCTCCAGATTCCTTTATGGAAAATCCCTCTTGCGTCAGTCACCAGTCATCCTAGTTGTGTCTGTCTACTTTCTCTTAGTCCTCTTTAGGTTCTTCATCATGAAGTTTCCTCTTTGACCTCAGTCACCATTCATTCTGACTGCATCTACCTACTATTGTCAACCTACCGAAGAGATTTCTTTCAAACATATTCTAGACACTGACACTTGACATCAATCCTATAACACAAATAATGATTTCAAAATGATATAATTGTTTGGATATTCTAAGAATTTGCTTTGTTTTCTTTGTTTTTCTTTATCATATCTCCTCGAGCAACTTGATGATGTTGTCTTCGACTAGAGAAGCAATGATTGGGGGCATGATCGTTTCTTTGCTTTCTGTCTGTGGTTTAGTTCCAACAAGTTGATACATTCCTATAAAAGGGGTGTCCACTATAAGAGCCTCCATCTTGTATTGGATGTCCGGGTGTACCTCAACTCCTTTTGTATGAATACATCAATAATATTGGTTTTTCTCCTTATTTTTTGGAGTGAACTCTTCATGCTACAATAAATAATGATACTCGTCCTGCTAAGTGAACATACGGGTCACTATGAGTATATCCCACACACTTCTGTCTTAGGTTACGAATGCAAGGGTCATTGCAGACAGAATAAATACTGAATACTTAGCATAAGATGGATCTCCCATGTGTTTGGCATGTTTATATGCAAGCAACATTCAGGTCATCCTAGCGTTTATGCTTTGATGCTTATGTTAACTTGCTACATTAAAAGGGACAAATGTTCTGGTTATTTTGGCTTCTTGTGCCTTGAATGCTTACATTTAATTTCAACAAACCAATAACATATGTTATATTCATATTTCCATGATTGCAATGTCAATGGGAATTGTATGACCTACGAGCTTTGTTCTATATCCGGTGATGATTAAATATCGAGTCTTAGTAACCAGACCTGGGGTTGCATTTAACATAGTCTTGCATTACATACGCATGCAATTCAGTTGTAATTCTATTTCTCCCCTGTGTGATGAAGGATTGGGGGCATCTTCAAACATGTTAGGTTTCTCCATGGCTACACAAGCATTCGGTCCATTGATTCGTGTTCCTCAGTGAAGTAGTTGTCACTATCAAGAAAAAACATGCAACACTACATGAGATGTCAATCCATTTCCATATGCATTGCATCCATATACTCATAATATCTACTCTACATTCTCATAATCACATCACATCACTGCATTCATATCAAAGTACAAATTGACATCTCATGTACATCAAAGTAAAGCAAAACAGACAATGACATGTACACAGGGATACTCGACTCAAGATCTCGTATATATATATATATATATATATATATATATATATATATATATATATATATATATATATATATATATATATATATCAAAAGAATAGATTAGTACAAAAATGGGCGCTACTCGAGCACAATCAATAAAAAATGATGCATGTGGTGTTGGCACACTAGTCGATACATAGCCAAAGATAAAAATCAGAGTCAGGCACAGAGCGTCTAACTCTATCCCGTACCCTCGCCTCTAGGAGGAGCAAGAGTAGTAGGTGGCAAAGGCAGTGGTGGGATTTTTGGGCTGGTAGGAGGTCATGCACCTCCAGACTCTCATACGTACTGAGAGAAGTGATGAACCTATAGTGTCTCATCTGGTACTGCACTTGTATATGCAGCATAATAGTAGGTGACCCGAGCTGACTGAAAGCAAATCTCATCCTGCGCTAGCTCCAATCTCTGCTCGGAAATCTTCGCGTGCTCTCTCCATCGATCTATCTCTCACTATCTCTCCACCAGTTGTGCATCCTGAACTGCAACTGAAATCTATAGATTCACCAACTATCAAGAGGCCTGATGAATTTGCTCTCGATACCATTGTACTATGTCCTACACCCCACCTGTCGGTTGATCTGGCATATCCTCATCTAGCATCTTTAATGCCTACCACTGTGGTGGTGCCTCCTACTGTGGTGGCACCTATTGTTGTGGAGCCTCCTGCTGAGGGGCCTGCTCCTCTTTCCTTTATCTCTACTACTGACTGTGTCCTATCCCACTACCCTTGGCACTTGGGTCTGATCCCATCTCACATGGGGGAATCTGCATTTGTTGTACCTAGTGCCAAACCTGTGACTACTGATGTAGCTAACCTGGCAACTATGGTTGTGCATGCTACTACTGGGGCACCTGCCTCTGTGCCTACCCTACCATCCCCAGTGGATCTATAAAGCATGGGAACAAATGGCTTATCAAAAATGCCTGATACCCAAGCGTCATCCCTACATCTACTACCTCTGGTAGGTAGTCCCACTAAGCTATAGCTAGGCTGTGAATATCTATCACGGATAGCCCTAGATCCATCCATGGTGGCCATCCCCACTCAACATCCTTCTGCAACCTGGCAGAGGTGCAGTACTCAGCAGAATTGTCCTGTGGTCGGCCATACTACCACCACACTCGTGAAATCACAAATCTCTCTATGACTGATGTGGTCATGCCCGCCAGAGGTTGAGAATTAAACATCCATGGTAACTCTTTGGGGGCATCATCCTAGTCCTCTGTCTCTCGCTAGGGTCACCATACAATGAACACTAGGTCATCAATATGTATCCTTTAGTTCTCAATCTTACCTAGGTGTACCTAGGTAATGTGCCCTCAATATCTGCATATATAGGGCTTCATGGGCTCTCTGGCATCCTAAAAAATGGGCTTGCATACGGGAAGGTGCTCCCATGCCCATACTTGTAAGATGTACACTCCAGCTGCCATCATCTTCTTCTCATGGAAGATGATCTCGTGCATCTCATGGAAAAGATAGACCAACATGCATTAACCCCACCCAAAGATCTCAGGTGCCTCCAACATTCTACGAAGCATGGCTCCCCCCCGCACTCCAAACCATGCTATCCTCTATCAGGACATAAGAAACAACTCAAAAATATAGCCAACATAGATGCCATCCTGTGTGTTGGTCCATAGGTGTGCATCAGCTCATCCCAACTGATGGCCCTACCCCTCGGTAGCTCTCTCCCAAACACAATAGACAATGCCTTTGCACCTACTCTGGGAACTGTATCATAAATGACCTGGGCACCGTGGAAGGGGATCCTCAGTATCCTCCATATATCCTCTGGGGTGATCGTCATCTCACCCATCGATAAATGAAAAGTGTTTGTCTCTGAATGGAAACACTCCACCAAAGCTATCAGTAAGTCGTGATTCACCATCATAGCTGGAATTCAGCATATTGAAGACAAACCCAATCGAGCAATGTGTGCCTGATCAACATCATCCAAACTTCGCAATAACTCCCCATATGGTGGGTAATGCGATCTGAGTGCGACATCACCAAAGACCTCCTTCACGCACAACAAAAATGACAAATGAAATGATCAGTATCAAGTCGAAACAATACACCAAAATAATTTAAAATGCAATTTTTGACCACGAAAGTGAAACTTTTAGGCATGACTGTCACGAGATTTCGCACGAAGTTCATGAAATCTCTCGCGAAGTCGGGAAAATTTCACACGAAGTTCTCCAAGTCTCGTGTGAAGATCTTAAATCTCGCACGAAGAATTATGTCATCATGCGAGAAAATATATTTTCGCGTGAGAAACGAATGCCTTTCATGCGAAGAATCTTGTTCTTCGCATGAGAGATGAGTGCCTCCTACGCGAAGATCCTCCCTGCCGCGCGTAAAGAAACAACGCACCATGTTTCTTCACGCAAAAGATGATAGGTCTTACGTGAAAATTGATTGGACCTCCTAAAAACATGCTAATAAATGCAAAAAATGACCTAGAAATGCATGAAAACCAAAGTACAAAGGTAAGGAATCGACGACTCATCGGTGGTCTGTAGTCTATTGGTCGACTATGACGTCTAAAGCGCTCAAATCGATGATATCTCACATTAACTACCATATCTCTCTCAAAAATCAAAATCACTAGAAGACAAAAGCACAAATGAGTTTGAAAATCACACCTTGGACCATTATATAGCTGTTGACCAAATTTTTCAAAGTGCTCGAATTTGCACAAAAATCACCCCTGGCTAATTGGACCGTTCTAGATCCATTTTCGGGATGAAATTTGAAATTTGACACACCTAAATGCCTCAAACATTCATTTTAAAGTTTTGGGGACCGACGCGATCAAACGCTTGTGCAGTCCAAATTTTTTTGATACTTTGTGATTCTTGGAATCCTTTCAACTCTATATTCTTCATGTTTGCAAAATTCATTTTTAAAAATTTTCAACTCAAGTAAACTTTACTTAATTCTAGTCAACTAATGGTCAAACTTGGTCTTCTGGATCTCAAAAGCATGTTAAACTAACTCTGAATCATCTTCTGATCATTTCGATCTCTTCCATATTCTATTGAATATTAGATTTATCCAATATCTCTTTATGCTGCCTACATCATATTTCTGGTGTGTCATCCTTCAATTTTGCTCCCGAGGGGGCAGGATGATTACATCATTAAAGTAAAATTCAACTCAATCTCAATCTCATTGCTTGGGGCATCTGGTTCCCATCTTATGTCCTTATCACTTGGGGCATCTCATCACTCGAGGCATCTTGCTCCTTCTTATCTGGCATCTTTTCCATCTATCTTATCTTTTCATCAAATTGATCAACCTTATAACAACTCTTCTCAGAGTTTGATGGATAGGTATTGGGACAGTCTAAACCTCGACTCCTGAGGATCAAGCCTTGTTCTGGGGATGATTCTATGACTCATGATTGGACCTTGTTATCTTTTATCAATCTCAAGTATCTAGGTGTTCTATCTGGATCCTTGAAGGTTAAGCTCCTTTCTGGAGATAATCTTCTAAATGCTTTCAATCTCAGGTATCTAGGTGTTCTATCTAGATCCTTGAAGGTTAAGCTCCATTCTTGAGATAATCTTCTAAATGCTTTCAATCTCAGGTATCTAGGTGTTCTATCTAGATCCTTGAAGGTTAAGCTCTGTTCTAGAGATAATCTTCTAAATGCTTTTAATCTTAGGTATCTAGGTGTTCTATCTGGATCCTTAAAGTTCAAACTTCATTTTGAAGAAACCTTTTAAATGCTTATCAATTTTAGGTATCTAGGTGCTCTGCTAGGATCCCTTAGGATTAAGCTCTGTTCTAGAGATAGTCCTTAAAAGCTTATCAATTGGTCTTCGTATCATCAACTTCGGAACCAATCTTATCTTCGCATCATGCTGTCTAATTTTCTTTGAATTGAATGTGTTGCTCGCACATTCATTCAAAGAGGGGCAAAATGTAATACCCCAAAATCAGCTTATTGCGACGATCACCAATTCTAGTCTATTTCTGATCAATTCTAAAGTCCTATGTCATTAGGAAAATTCTCATTTTGCTACTCGCTACTTGACTTAATTGTCAAATGCTGAAAACCTAAATCTGCATTCATCATACTCTTTATTTAATTCCTATAGTATTGACTCATATTAGTCACATTAAACCTACTGATTACAATTTAATTTAATTTAAAGTATTTACACTTTAATTAAATTAAATTATGTCCTAAGGCTAATGTACTATGGTATTAAATTTATTTAATTTAATAAATAGGCCTATTTTAATTAATTAAACAAAATTATTTAATTAAATGGAGAAGCTACTTATAATTAATTAAGAAAAGTTATTTAATTAAATGGGAAGCCATTCCTAATTAATTAAATGAAGTTATTTAATTAAATAAGAAAAGTGTCTCTACTAAATTAAATAGAATTATTTAATTAAATATCTCTCCAAAATCTCTCTTCAGTTCAAAAAAGGGAAATTCCTAGTTCACTACTTATCAAATTGGAAATGACTCAGATCACTTACTCTGACACTAAAGTCTATCTGAGTTGACTGACTCTTACACTCAGATCTGAGTTAGTTAACTCCCTTTAATTTGGGAATCTTCCTTTATGACTGAATCTCACCTTTAATCCTAACCGTTGATTGAAATTGATCTCAACCGTTGATGGATTCCAGGAAAATCTATTTAAGAGACCCTCATCTCTTCATTTTTGGAAAATAAATTAGAATTTGCATCGAATTTCTGTTGAAATTCATACTCACATTTGCTCACATTTTCTCACATTTTTGCATACATATTGCATTCTTAGTTTAAATTCATTTAACTTAATTATGCATAGGTTAATCTAGTTTTGTTTCGATTGTTCCTAGATTAGAATGCATTTCTCATTTTAGAATAACTTGTATATTCATTTAAACTAGCTTCATTTTATCAAATCCTTCATTCTTAGAGGGTCTGGTTGCTCACACCTCGATTCTGAGGATATCAATGGGCAAAATCCCTTTAGATAGAAGGAAACAGGTTAGCTTTTTGGATGATTTTTGGATGGACAATCCAATGTTCATTCTGGGATGAATCCTCATATAAAGACCATGTTGAAGTGTGTGTGTGAAGCGTAAGGCCACATTCCACATATACAAAGTTTAAGTTATTAAAGACTTTAGCTTAGTCAATCAGCTTTAAAGTATGTATTGATTCACCAAACCACTCCCCTCTTAGTACCAGTTTGGGGCAACTGTTATCCTATTAAAGGTAATGAAAATAAAATAAATTATGCTTGAGCATATTGCTCAAAGGATAAAAGGTTAAACCACCTTTACAAATTGATAACAAATCCTATAATATAAACTAACTAATCTGCAACTTACTTACCAAAATAGTTCCTTTAAAGTCCTCAAGGAATGATAGATTACAGCAATACCTCTTCACAAGCACCCAAACAACTTCTCTACTCTACATTAGTAATTCAACATCAAGGCTAGCATCTATGCTTATCAGTCCATACATTATAATGAGAAAGATAACTTTCCTTTATACCCATTACAAATAATTAATCAGCTCATCCTATTAGGGCTTCCCAATGTACAATTAATTACATAGAACCATGCTAAGGCATATACATCTTCACAAGAATCTATACAAAAAAACTATGAAGTTTCCCATATGCTACAATATGAAATTAACTCTTGTTAATAATATTTCACATGCTATAGTGATTCAATCAATTGCAAGTAAGATGCATCACACATTACACTCCAAAAACCTTTCTTGAATAATACAAAAGACTAAAATATCTAAACATACATGCATAAAAAAGTCTTCAAACATCTTCCATTCTCACCAACATTAATTTATCATTTCCATCAAGATAAAACAAAAATACTTCAATTCTCTTTATCATATTTTCTTACACGCTGGTATGTTATCCATCTTTTAAAAACAAACTAACTCCTTTAGAATATCTCATAAAGTATAGTGAACATAGACATGATTTCTACACTCATTATTATACACAAATTTAAGCTTGCATGTCCAAATCTATCAATCACTTTTGATGCTGAATTGATCAATGACTTGCAATTTATGAAATCCAAGTTTTTCATGAACCCAAGAACATATGTTGACATTATTGACAAAACATGTCAATAATAATACAGTATTGCAACACTAAAAATGTCAAAAATCTCTCATATTTCCAATAATCTTCCCCTTTGGCATTGATGGAAAAATATGCTGAAAATTATCAATCCAAAAGTAATGATCAAAATATAATTTTTAGAATGTACTCAATATATACAATCGTTGAACTTCTCATACATATATCTTTCTCGATGAAAGGTTTTCCACATTTTATCTCCCCCTCTGACATCAATTGCAAATGAGCCAAAATTTTAAATATGAACCTTCTAACAATCTCTCTCTCTCTCTCTCTCTCTCTCTCTCTCTCTCTCTCTCTCTCTCTCTCTCTCTCTCTCTCGTATAGATTTATTTACCTAAGAAAGACATGCAACTCTAATGAAAATATATGTAATGGATAAAGCTAATTTATAACCAAAAATCAATGTCAAGTTCCAATAAACATTGTTATAAAAAATAATTATAGAAGAGCTCTAGGACTAGTTCTACACCATCAAACCACTCTCCCTAAGGAGTAGTACCAAGCATTACATCCAGGTGAATAAATGTGCTCTAAACATACTAGATTAATACATCCTTGCATCAATAACTCTTCATAAGGAGGGGACACCTCCCCAAACCTACTTCTGAGATATTCAAAGGTGTTCTTAGGAAAAGGATTAGTAAAGATATATGTTACCTACACTTTTGTAATCATATTTACAATCTAATTTCCTTCTCAATGATATTCTTAGTAATATGTTTAGTCTTTGAATGTAATATTGAACTATTTGACATGTTAATGATACTTGTATTATCGTAATGTATGATGATAGGTTTAGAAAAAGTTACACTAATATCTTTTAGCAAATGTTTCATCCATATCAACTAATTACATTTATTTGTTGTTGCCACATATTTTTATTCTTAAGTAGATTGTGATATACAATCTTTCTTCTTACTTAGCCATGAAACCAATCTTCCTCCAAGGAAAAATGCACCTCCACTTGTACTTTCTTGCTCATCAACATTTCATGTCCAATTTGTATCAATATAATCATATAATGTGAAATAAATTGATCTATCATACCATAAACTAAATTCCAAAGTTTCTTAACTATCTAAAAATTCTTTTTACTACTGCCAAGTGTGATTCTTTAGGTTCTTCTTGATATCTTGCAATAATACCAATTGTTCTTTCTATGCCACGTCTAGTATGAGATAAGCATTCTAAACCAACAATCATAGATTTGTACCTTATCTCTATAGTTGATGGGGGAACATCCTTGAAAAGTTAGTGATCCTGCACCATTTCTTAGTTGTATCTTCCTATTCTATTCTTACTATCAAGTTTGAGAGATTTATCTAATGGTTGATTTGGTGATTAAATTAATGTGTGCTATGATAGATTTGTGTTCTAGAGGATACTTGGACCATTACTCTATGACGATAATTCATTTGGTTAATTTTAGTTTGAGTTATGGTCGATCTATTGAGAGGTAGTATGTTCTTGGTTCTTGGTGAACAATGCATACAAGAAATTTGGTGGTGGTCATTTGTTCGAGAACTTCATGGATTGTAATCACAGATTATTAATGGAGACCTATCTAAGGTTATTTTCCTATGAGTTTTCCTTATTTTGATCAAAGGTGTTTGGGTTTAGATCTTTGACATGTTTATCGATAATCTGCTCTTCATTTTCTAGGTTGATTTGGAAGATCTAGCATGTGGTTGAGGATCATTATAACTAACTAGGTGTGATTTTGGATCTTGGTTGGTGGGTCACATGTGGACCTAAATCTAAGATAACATGGTTTTATATGAGTCATGGGTTGGTTTGTATTCATTATTTGGGGCCTTTCCTAAATAAAGTTACATGTTTCATTCAATTCTTGGTTTGAATTGACTTTTTAGTCTAATTTGTATAAAAGTTGTACCTGTTGATGTAATTGGGAGAGGTAGATTAATGTAGGGTTGATAGGGATAATTTTAGGGAAATAATCCAAACCAAGATACTAGAGTAAGCACACAAAATAACAATACAACACAAGAATAGAATTGAATGGTTATATGCAGATCCAATGAAGTTTAATTACAATGTCAACCTTCCAATTACAATACAATTTGAACATACAAGCTTAGAAGCTTACAATCTTAACCACTAGATCTTCTCTACCAATATTTCTACCTCTAAAAATCAATTGCATTACAATATATAGCCATCAAGACATTGGTCAACTAAGAGATTACAAAATAAGAAACATGTTATAAAGGATAGGTCCTACCCCACAAAAAATCAACTACCACATAAATATGCATATGAAAAGTTGTGATCTTAGCAAGAGGTCCACACATGATCCAATAAGTTGCATGTAAAGCTACAAAAAATTGCATAAAGACACAGACTTCATTGAATAAAATTTCCACATGCTACACAAGGTTCTAATCAAGAACATGCCTTGAGAAAGAATACAAGAGAACTCTCTAGTGATAAAACATTAAGACCCACGATCAAAGGTATAATGTCTAAAATAGGTCCACTTATGAAGTTGTTCTTGCATATGAAACAAACAATAAGACTGTTCACATGATAAATAGACTAGAAACGAATTAAGTCTTTTTGGTTGATGCAAAATTGCCAATGAACCCAAGATGCTCCTATATTAGAGATAAGAATTCCAATTAGGGTCATCTTCAGAGGTGATAGCTCGAAGGCAAAGGATTAAACTGAGATCTGATTTTTTTTAAAATCTTTGTCCATAAACAAGAAGGCTCTATAGCCTAACATGTTTCATATAATTTGAAGATATTTTATGAAGAAAATTGTTGATTTTTTAATTATATATGTTGTGTTTCATTGTGCTTCCATTGTGTGATTCTTGTTGTAATGTGTGGACTTTATATTCTTTAGACCCTCCATCCTTAGTGCTAGATTAGATAATATCATGGTGAGGTTGATTCCTATAGTTTTTTAATCCATGATTTAGTACTTATGAACCTTTGGCTAGTTATTTGTGAGGTGGAAGATTGCAGATTTTGTTCATAGTAATTGGACGTTTATACAAGGTGACTAGAAGTAGACCTACTATAGGGGTTGTTCCTTTTGGTTTCTTCCTTGCTAAAAAAATCACTAGTTTGAGGTAATTACACTTGAGAGTTGGAAGATGCCTATTAAAAGGATAGACCCTAGGTGATTGAAAAGATGAAGGAAAATCTTAGAGATGAGATTACAACTAAATTGACATGGATGAGGAATGAAATCATGAATGTTATTGGATGTTTATGGAGAAACCCTAGAATAGAGGATGGTTATGAAGAGGCTACTAAGGATTTTGGAGCTGAAGTTGAAAGAGTTGATGGTGATGATAGATAAGACATGTTGGAAAGATATATAGCTTTGTTAAGTACCATTTATAGGATGAGAGTATCTAATTTATTGGGTACATTGAATCTAGAGGACCTAATTCATTGGATAGGTGAATGTGAGGACTCCTTTTTAGCTTGAATAAATTAGGGGCCCTCTTAAAGTGAGATTTACACAAACTAAGTTGAAGGGACTTGTTGCATTATGGTAGAAAGAATTGTAGAGAGTTACAAAAGAAGAGTGTGAAATGTGGATCACTAGATGGAGGTTAATGGTTACCAAACTTGAGGCAAAGATCATACTTGTTGACTATAAGCTTGAATTATTCAAGAATTTTTATAACTTGAAACAAAAAGACATGAGTGTGAAGGACTACACTAAGGAATTTTACAAGCTTTCCATTATGTATGGTTACTAAGACCTTTCCAGGGAAAAGGTGGTAAGGTGCATTGATAATTTGAAGTTTAACATTTGAGATAAGATCAACATGTTGAAAATAGATTCAGTTGAAGATTCTTATCAGCGTGCTCTTAATGCTAAAGATAAGATGAAAAGGAAACATAAAATCTATAGAGCAATATGAAGGACAAGAAAGTAATTAAAGAAGCACCTAAATCAAATGCACTGAAGAGAAGGATAGGTGGTGGTGAATTTAGAGGTACATATTCCAAATGTGATCGAAATGGATAGAGGGATTTTGAGTTCAAGAAAGTTTTTGTGTTGCAAGAGGAACCAATCATTAATGTTGTTGCACTAGAGGATGGTGAATCTCTCATGGTCCATAGGATGTTCTTGAGCAAAGGCAAAGTTGAACCTTGTCAAAGGAGCAACTTATTTAGGACCTTATGAAAGTCAAAGGTAAATGTTGCAAGGTAATTATGGATTATGGAAGACAAATAACCCAGTTTATGAAGAGATGGTTTGGAAGCTTGGGTCAAAAAGGTTGAGTCATCTTTGTCTTTATAGGATAAGTTAACTAAAAGATGGTCATGCTTTAGAGGTAGGAGAGCAATGCTTAGTGAATTTCAAGATTGGGCCTTATGTAGATCAAGTTGTTAGAAATAGGGATTACTAAGATCGGGGGTGAATTAGTAATCTATAAACTTTAGTCGCCAACTGGATATTATTTCTTACTTTAAACCATGCATAACAAAGAAATAAAGTAATGCTAAATAGTAATAGTAACAATGCACAAATATAACTCATAAAACCATA
Organism: Cupressus sempervirens; assembly: GCA_028749045.1. Lineage (NCBI taxonomy): Eukaryota > Viridiplantae > Streptophyta > Pinopsida > Cupressales > Cupressaceae > Cupressus > Cupressus sempervirens. The sequence continues at coordinate 502,805,657 of CM053785.1, forward strand.
TTTTGTTAACTAGGGAAACCCTAGCCAAGGGAAAACCTAGTTAGGGATGATACCCACTAGATAATATACTAATATATAGGTTCATTGTTAGAGGATGGACCCTGTTAGGAGCCAGTGAGAAAATTTAGTATAAGGAGTCCCTATTAGGAGACTTTGAATCCCTATTAGAATATTCCAACCCTATTAGGATTTGTGGTATAGTAAATGCAAGATGAGCTCACTGCCCAAACATGCACTACTAATTAAAAGAAGAGCTCACTACCCAAACAAGTAATCAGACTTTTAGAATATAAGTATTGTATCTTCTCCCTTGATTGATCTCTAATCTTTAGCTCAATCTCAAATCACAAAATAGCTTGCACAAAACTTTTCATATATCGCTTTCACAAAAGTTCACATACAATTGCTCAACATCATAATTACATGATAGCACACTTCTTATTGCAAAATGTCCTTTGCATAAATACCATGCCTTTACACATATTTCTGCTAGTTTGGCTAAGGCCACAATCCACTTTTCCAACTTAGAGTAAACATCTAGGAAGTTGGCCCTAATTGGACAAGTAATTATCTTGTAAACAAAATAATCCTTTCCTTCAATTCCACTATCCTATTTTGCTTCAAACATGAGTATATTTTTTCTATATAGTTTTTATTAACTTCCAAGGTTATACACATTACCAACAACATGTATATTATCTCCATCTAACTTCACCAGTCATACTATGATGTCAACAACAAGTTATAAACAAAGCAATAAACTGTTCTGTACCCAATTCTATACTTAGACAATTTTTTGATTACCAAACACTAAGTATCTTTAATTATGAGGTTTCATGTAAGCATGTACATCATGTGTTGCCATAAATGACAAAAAGTACATATCTCTATTAGCCAATTGTCAATAATCTCCCCCTTTGGCATTTATGGCAACAAAATAGGGAAAATTGACTAAGTGACAAAAAATTAACACAATAAAATAAAATAAATAAAATAATGTGTTGTTTATTATCTCTATCTTTACATACTTCCCCTTACAACATGTTTCTCATTATGTACTTACAATATTCTCCCCCTTTGACAATTCAAGTACTTTCCAATTTTCTGCAACTACTCCCCCTTTGACATCAATGACAAAGGTCAAAATGTCAAAAATCAATCCAAAACTGTCAAAAATGTTGTCCTTCCTTATGCTAATAGGATCTTTATGCAATCATAAAAAATTTCCTTAATTTTATCCATACCCTTAGTCCATGTTTCCTTGGTGGATTCAACTGAGGTGAGAATCGCACAAAAAGCATATGGTACAATCTCAACTGCATTAAGATTTGAATATAAAAAGTTAGAATATGTGTCCTTAGCCTTGACACATTCCTCCAATTGTTTCTCAACAAAAGATACTTTCAGAGCAATAGACTCTCTAAAATCTGATATTCTCTTCAAAATGTGTTCCTTCCAAAGTTCTAGTTTCCTGATATCACTGTGAATACTGGTCACTTGTCCTTCAAAATCATTAATCTTACAAGATGGATGTTGGATCTGGTTGGATAAAGCCTCTAGCTCACTCATCGTTCCTTCTATCTAACTATTAATGTCCTTAGTCAATTTGAATGATAAAGTACAATTAATATACAATGTTTTCCCATCCTGTTGACATTTTTGAAGTTCCTTGATATGGGTATCAAGACTAACCAAATCATTCTTAATGTTCTGATAGATAGTGCTAAAGAAGTTAGCATCATGTGAAATCTGTGCCTTTTCTTCTACAACATTTAACAAGTTAGTAAACTCTTCATCAAATCATTTTAGCATTGTTTGTGCCCTCTATTTAGGATCTGATTATGTGTGTTGCACTACCAAAGTACCATGTAGTCTGTCAGTAACCTCCAGCAAGGTTTTCTATAAGCTTTTCACTATTCTATTCTTCTGTATAAACTTTGATAGGGATGAGATCAAATTTTTTTGATCATCATCGTCAATTGCTAAACTAGCAAGAGAGAGAAAAGTAGAATAACTAGACATTAGTGTCATCCTCCCTTTGTTTCTTAGCTACCTCTTTTATTCTTCTCTCTTCTTCCTCTTTCTTTTCTCTTTCCTTTCTTTCCTTTTCTCTCTTCTCTTCCAATCTCTTCTTCTCATCTTCCTCTATTTTCCTTCTCATCTCTTCTTCTACTATTCTTTTATTTTCTTCCTCTTCCTTTCTTTTCTTCTCATCCTCAAGCAATTTCTACTTGGCCTCTTCCATTTTCTTCTTTTCTTCTTCAAGTAGCCTCTTTTCTTCTACAATATGTCTCAATTTGTCTTCAATATCCTTGGTATTAGGTTCATTAAGTTCAAAACCTTCAAATGGATTGGTATCATCAATGTTAAGGGTAACATTGGTCTCATCAATATGCATGGTGTCACCACTCACTGATACTTTCAAGGTTCTAGGTGCTGGAGGAGATGTTGCCTTTAACTCTGTCAACATCTGACTGATTGTTGCCACTGTCTCCCTTCCTAATTTATCTTTTTCACCCACCATAAACAAAAATGGTCTTACTTTATTTCTTAAGTAAGGTGCAAGATTATTCAACAATCTCTTAATCTCTTCTTCATGATCAATCTTGCAAATAGTTCTAAGCATAGACTTCTGAAGTTCTAGATCTTCTTCTCTTGCAGAAGCCTTCTTCTTTATGAGTATTTCATAGACTTTCTGGTTTACTACACCCTAAATATCCTTCAATTTTAGATTGTTTGCTATAATGTATCTCACAATAGAGATATCAATTTTGTCCTTCTCAAAATTGTTATACAAATCATAAAAAAAATTCATCTAAACAAAGTTACCTTCATTAGCAATTTTGTGTTGATCTTTTCTATCTTTGGCTTCCAGGGTTGTCAAGTTTTGCCTCTTGATCACTTTGATGATGTCACCTTCTCTGCTTGCTTAACCTCTTGTTCTTCTTCCTCTTCATCATTGGAATCAACAATTTCCAACAATGTTTTCTATATTTTGCCTGGTCTAATGGCTCGTTGCTTGACCCTTTTTTTCTTAGTGGTCACTGCTTCCACCAATCTCTCAGATTTTCTCTTTGGCTCACTAGGTTTCACATCTAACATTGTTGCGTATGGAATGCTTTGCTTTGAAGATGTTTCTGTAATAGATAGTGATAAAGGTTGTACATTCAGTATTCCTTGCTTTATAGTTTTCTCGACTGCCTCAGAATCACTCTCAGTCATATTGGCCTCTGATAAGGCTTTCTTCATAATAGACTCTATCTTCTTGTGTGATGTTTTCTCCAAGGTTGCTTGATGAGTTGACTGGGTAATCTCATCATAAGTTCCAAATCTATATTCTACTTTATCTTTCTCTAATTTCAATAATAAATCAATATAACTAACTGTTGTATCATCATTTAGTTCATAACCCAAGGAATCAAGAAATGTTTCCTGAGGTTCCACTACTTGTATATAAGTATAATCTATGTCACCCATAATGCAAATGTCTTCCTTAAATCTATCTACAATTGCAAGTGCAATTCTGAATCTTTGTTTCATTTCATTCTAAAATGTTCTCATTATCAGGTTGCCACTGTCCAATATCTTATCTATAGGATGCCTTCTACATACTTTTGTGATCTTCTTCATTGTACATCTGTCACTGCTCATTATCTCAGTGAATAATAAATAAGGAAATCTTTTAAGTACATGAAAGAATATGTGATTGATCAATGACTGAAATCTAAACACACCATTCTTTGTCCTCTTGATCTTTTCTATGTTTTCTACGAGTTGCATTCTCAAAATTTCACTAAGATTCACTTGTTCCTTCTCTACACATATCCTATAAGCTGCATAGATGAATCCAGCTGATAGTGCATCAATATTTGAGCTTGCACATACAAAATAGGCAATGATTCTACTCAAAAATCTTACATCATCTTGCTTAATGGTGCTGATCACCATAGCCTTTCCATTATACATTGCTTTAGCATAGCTCTCAACTTTCTTCTTGACCATTTTCTCACATATAGGTATAGTTCCTTATTTAATAAGACCAATTACCTCATTAATAAGGTCTGCAGAAATATCAATTACACTATCTTGCATCCATAGTTTACCATCATGTATCCTACTTAATATGATTTGTGTTCACTCATCTGTGTCTAGTTCATGGTAGAGATGATATTTGAATAGATCTAGTTCCTTTAAATGTTCAAATTCAGGATTCATAGTCATGTCATGATTAAAAACTTATTCCATATCTTTGTTCATGTATTCACTACCCATAGACTCAAATTTATTATTCAGATAGCTTCCTACATCTTCAAGATATACTGCTTTGTTCATAGTGATAGATAATGTTGAGCTAGGGTTTCCTTTAGTAGGTTTTATGGAAACAACCTTCAACTTAGGTTTATCCTTCTTCTCAACATTGTGCACTACTGACATATCCATGATTCTATCAATTATGAACTTTTACCAAACAAATTTGTAGAAAAATGATACAAATACCTCTTTCCAAATATAGGGTTTTCTTCAAAATCACCTTGACAAGTTGCTTCTAAGTGCTCTTCACTTTGGATGCATTCGCAATGAAGTGAAAATCAATTCTATACTCCATTTATTGTATCAACTTGAACTTGCATTATTTGTGTACTTTGCAAACACAAAAAAGTTGTCAGTTACATTATGTAATCAAATAACTACTCAAGATCATTTATCTGATCTTCAAATGCCATCTGAGGTTTGCCACAGCTATTATCCATCATGAAAAAACTTTACTAAACTTTTCTATATGAAATTCTTTGAAAAAACAACCTTTATTGTAATATCAGTAACTCTGACTTCCTTCATAACTTGTTTAGATAAGCTCACAATTACACACGAGCTTAGGTACCATCTAAACTTAACTAAATACACCTTTTTCACAATGTTGCTACCTCTAATTTGGCTTCTAGATGAAATTCTCAAATTTTGATGTTGTGAACAAGCTTAATTCAACTTAATTGAATCAAACTCAACAACTAACTTTGATCGTGTTGTCTCATTATCATCTAGCTTTTCTTTTAAGATATCTACTCCTTTCACAAATGCTTCATTAAGTTCTTCTCAATGTTCACTAACAACCTTTCTTTGTTCCTAATTATCTCTGTTAGTTCCAGAGTTCCTTTCATGGTTCCTTTTGTTATTTCTAATGTTCTTTCCATCATTCCTTCTATTCTCGAAGTTTCTTCCATTGTTCCTTCTATCTCCAAAGTTTGATGTCTGAAGTTGTTGCATAACTAACATATTGGTTCTCTACTTCTAGGATTTTGATGATCATCAGGTGCATGACAATTCTGAGCAATGTGTCTTAAGTTGTTACACTTATAACACATGATCTATCTTTTGTCTTCATAAGATCTTCCTTCTCTCGATGTCCTTTCATTAGATATTCCTCTATCTATAGGGTCAATATTTCTAGACATTCTACTATTCCTTCTATCATTATCATGCTTCAGTTTCATACAATGAATTGCTTTATGACCCATATCATGAGAATTATGCCAATAAAAGTCCTTAACACGATTGAATGACTTATTTGTACAATCTCTTCTCATATGACCTATTTCATTACATGAAAAATACTTACCTCTAAATTCATACCTAGTGTCCTTAGGAGATTCCACTTGCTTTGGGTCATTCAGAATTTCAACTTCCTTTTCTTGTTCAACTTTCTTGGATTTATCAGAAGATTGATTGGATTCAATCTTATAATCAGATTTACCCTTCTTTTTTTTAGATGATCTAATGTCAAATTTCTTTGTAGACATGTTAATTAGATAACCAAGACCAGTCTTATCATAAGTATGTCTCTATATTGACATTGAATCATCAAGTTTTTCTCTACTAGAATAAAGCTTCTCAAGTTGTTGCTTGCCCTGAGTTAATTCACCTTTCACAATAGTATTGTACTTATGAAATTCTTCATGATATTCTTTCAATGTTTCAAACTTAGATGTTTTCTTTGCCATACTTGTTATAAGATTTATATTTTTGGCTTTCAAATGAGATTCAACTTTGCTAGGATCATTTCTCAAAGTCAACTTCAGATTCGTAATTTTGAATTCATGCTTCAAGATCTTGTATTTTGTCTTTAGCTTTCAATAATCATAATCACTAGTTCCAGATTTAGTACATTTGGGCTTGGATTTGAGATGTTCAATCTTTTCCTTCAATTGTCCAATGTATACTTTGGAGTCTTCATATTTGTCCTTCAGCTTATCTCTTTCTTCAGTAAGGAGATCAATTTGTTCAAGAGCTTCTTCAAGGTTCTTCATCAATTATTCCATATCCATAGGGATCTTACTCAAGCTATTAAGCCTGTTCAAAGTAACCAAGCTCTAATACCAATTATTAGAAATAGGGATTACTAAGAGGGGGGTGAATCAGTAATCTATAAACTTTAGTCGACAACTAGATATTATTTCTTACTTTAAACCATTCATAACAAAGCAATAAAATAATGTTGAATAATAATAGTAACAATGCACAAAGATAACTCATAACACCATATTTTGTTGACTAGGGAAACCCTGGCCAAGGCAAAACCCCAGTGGGGATGATACCCACCAGATAATATACTAATATATAAGTTCCTTGCTAGAGGATGGACCTTGTTAGGAGTCAATGAGAAAATTTAGTATAAGGAGTCCCTGTTAGGAGATTCCAACCTTGTTAGAAGTTTTGGTACAGTAAATGCAAGATGAGCTCACTGCCCAAACATGCACTTTAATTACAACAAGAGCTCATTGCCCAAACAAGTAATTAGACTTTTGGAATATGAGTACTGTATCTTCTTCCTTGACTGATCTCTGATCTTTAGCTTGATGTTGGATCACAAAATAGCTTCTAAAAAACTTCACATATATCACTTTCACAAAAGTTCACATACAATTGCTCAATATCACAGTTACATGATAGAACACTTCTTATTGCAAAATGTCCTTTGCATAAATACCATGCCTTTACACAAATTGATGTTGGTTCAGGTAAGACCACAATCCACTTTTCCAACTTAAAGTAGACATCTAAGATGCCAACCCTAATTAGACAAGTAATTATCTTGTAAAGAAAATAATCCTTTCCTTCAATTCGACTATCCTATTTTGCTTCAAACATGAGTATCTTCGTTCTGTATAGTCCATACTAACTTCCAAGGTTATACACGTCATCACCAACATGTATACTATCTCCATCTAACTTTGCTAGTCATTATATGATGTCAGCAATAAGTTATAAACAAAACAATACACTGTTGTATACCCAATTCTATACTTAGACAATTTTTTTTATTACCAAACACTATGTGTCTTTATTTCTAAGGTTTCATGTAAGCATGTACATCATGTGTTCCCATAAATGACAAAAAATACATATTTCTATTAGCCAATTGTCAATGCAAGTATTGTGTGATATTGTAGAAATAAGAACTTATCATGTATTTATTTGAATACCTTCGCAATATGATTGTAAGGTTGTACATGATTGTGTAAGGAATGTATTTGTCATTAAGAAGGATGGAAGGAAGTTTTCCTTGACTCCTTTGTAGGAAATAGAGACATGTATGAAAAACTTAAGTATTTGCATGAAGGTTGAGTTACAGACTGATAAAAGGGTCATAGGTCAAAGGGAACAACAAATCTATAGCAGTAGAAAGTCAAAAATTCATGAGAAGTGACATGGTGACATGGATCATATATTTGTTGCAGATGTGAGATCCAAAAAGGAAGAGAAATTCCATAAGTTGTAAAATATTAGAGATACACATGTATGTGGATAAAACATCAGTATGGTATTCTTGTGATGAATTCCACTAGATGTTCTTGAGTCACTAAGAATGTCTTCTTCACACTTGGGCTGCTTGATGAATGAGTGTCCTTGGGTAATTGGAAATATTACATCATTTCTTAGTTGTATTTCCATGTTCTATTCACACTAGTAAATTTGGACCTATTTTTTGACACAGGGTGATTGAAAGTTCAACACTTACACATCAAAAAAAATGTCAATACAATTGCATCAAAATTTTGACATACTCCATGGCTTTTGATTTATCGATAGACTATGCTGTTAAAAACCATCCCCATCTATGTCACATGGCAGCATCAGACAACTAGTTCAAAACATTGAAATATCGGCACTAGCCAAAGATGATTCGACAGGTTTGTCATACCATCAACTGTAGGCCTAATCAAAATATCAACGTTAACCAGAGATGATTTGACGAGTTTGTCATACCATCGATGTCAGGCCTTGTTGAAATATTGATGCTAGCCAAAGATGATTTGATAGGATTTTCATACCATCATGGTAGGCCTTGTCAAAATATCGATGACAACTAGAATTTTTAAAAAAAATTCAAATAGTTTCACTGTATATCAGGCTAATAACAGTCATATGAAGTCAAGAACCCTAACTACATCAACAAGTTTGAAGACTTGTTATCATTTTACTATAAAAAATGAATGTTAGCATATTCCTACTGCCCAAACCAAAGGCTTCATAGATTTCTATGAGAGAGAAGGCAGGAATATCAAAACTGAAGTGTTAGAGTTACCATTCCTACCGAAGGACTTACCAGTTGTTGCATGTTATATTTGCAATAAGAATGTATTAGGGATACCAATAGTGATTAATCATTTTCCCATTCATTTAATCAAAGTGCTTGATGATTAATCATTAACAATGAATTTATTAGCTTTTAGTTCACATGTAAAAATGGAAAATGATGAAGGTTGTCTTTGGTTGGTAAGTGGCTCACAATTGATGGAGTATGATCTTTGACATGACCATGCTCCAATGTTCTCCTTGTGCTTATATAAATTTCACCATGGCCAATATGAGATTGGGATTGACTTTTTTCCTTAACAGAAAAGATTGGAAGTCCTTTGTTAAAATTACTAACTCTCTCTTTGATTTTTGTAGATTCTACTTTGACTTTAATACTAGAATTTGAATAAAGACTTATGCCTTCAACTCTAAGCTTGTGAGCTTTAGTTAAGTACAAGGAATGAATCTAAGAAGAGGGCTATAGAAGAAGTATGAGGCAAAAAAGTCTTCATCCTGCAACTAAACTTAATAAACATTAACAATGTAATAAAACATGTAGAAAGCCAATTTTCCTAATTAAAATTTCTCTATAGTTTTGTCTTATTTATAGTACCCACTCCTACTTCTATCCATTGAACACTCCACTTATATCCACTTTTTTTCCATGCAGCACTCTCCACTTTCTATCCACGTTTTGTCCATGTAGTGCTCTCCACTTTGCATTGAAAAATGTTTCTTTCAAGTTTTCTTAGCCTTCCCAGCATTATAGTGGCATGAAGGCCAAAAAAGGAGATTCTAAAGTGGCAAAGAAGACTCTTTTTTGCAATAATCATCAAGATCATTTCTGTTCCATTCATCATTTGTGATATTAGTTAAAGTGTTTAAAATCCTTCAACATGAAACAAATCGTTGTCCCAAATCTTTGGTTGTCAGACAACTCTTAATCAATAAAATCTCAAAAAAATTATTGCTAGAGATTCTCATATAACATACAAAAATATATCAGAGAAGACTCCATGTGGGTCATCTTATAAACTTTTTCTATTCTCACAAAAATACATGGAGATGTTATTGGACCTATTAGTAAACCATTATAAGTCCTTGCTAGTTGTGTTGAAATCCCAACTTACCAATTAGTAGACCATGATTACTAGTTGTGTTGAAATCCCAACTTACCAGTTAGTAGACCATGATTACTAGTTGTGTTGAAATCCCAACTTACCAGTTATGTTGAAATCCCAACTTACCAGTTGTGTTGAGAAGGTGCAGATAACAACAAAAACATAGTCCTAGAATCAAAGTTAAATGGTAATTGATTTCTCAAAGATGTTTACACAACTACCAAAACAAGTAAATTAGGAAAAATTTATGATAAAAGTCTTTATACATTTAATGAGAATGGCTTTATCTAACTACAAGAACTTATAATGGTCTACATTTATACTTTCACATGTTTGCATGATGTTTCATAGAGAAAAACAAAATATTTCCATAAAAAAATTAACAAGAAGAATCCTTCGAATGAAATATTCATAAAATATCTAACTTAGGTAAGATAGAAAGATGGGAAAAAGGGAAGAAATTGAAGCAAAAATCAATACTTGCACTTCACTCATTCTATAGAATTAGCAATCAGGAACATGAAATAATCTTTTGAAGTAATAGTGTAGATTCAAATCACAATACTACACAAAATAAGTCATATATCAATCTTTTATATTATTATAATATATAATATTTGTACATTTACCTAAGACGGTCAAATCTAGAGTGGGACCATTCCAATTATTTCGAGTCAAAAATATTTAGCAACCCTATGAACCAAACCTGGACTAGTAGATGTAAATACAAACAAAATATAGTTAGACCAATAAACATTACATAAAAACAAAAGATACAAAAAAAAATATAATGAATCAACAAAGAAAATGTTTTACAAATGCAATAGTGGTAGATTAAAATACTAATCTATGCATCAAAATGGGTAGTGATGAATTTGATTTAGATAAAATGCTTACAGTGTTGTAACATACAAATTACACAATACAGTTAAATGGGGTCCTACAATCAAAATATGAATGCTTGAACAATAATGTAACATGCCATATACAAATATAAGAAAAGTGCCAAAACACAGTTGCAATTGTAAATAGTAAATTACTAATTGCTAATATCAATACCAAAAGCAATATTACCTTCATTAAAGTAGTTATTGCTCAGACCTGCAAACATCTATCTCCATCCTTGTGTTTGAATAATGATAGCCAGCCCTTTAACATTCCATTTATTTGGGGTTCTGCTAACTGAAGAGAAGTTGTATGGCCTTAACTAACCGACATTTTTGTACTAAGAACAACCTAGCAAAAGAATAGTGGAAATGACATGATTCAAAAAGGATATACACTTTGTGGCTTGAGATAAAGATTATTATGATAGATGTAAAATTTCAAAAGAATTATTCATGAATTTTGAAGTCAACCCATCCAAATTCTTTATATGTAGAATTAGATAAAATCATCAAAACATACCTGCATTTTCCATCTAACAACAGCCACTGAGTAGGTAAATGGTTGTTCCCATAAACCCATGAAGGTGTGACAAGAAAGCTTCATTGCAATAGATGTTTGATGTTCCACAAGCACATGCCTCTTAATGTTTTCATATACATAAAATTTTAGTCATGCAAAATCTAATTTCAAAATCAAAATGAAATGTATTGTTGATATGGTACCAAGAAGATGTTTTTGATGATTACAAAGTTGATAAATGTGAAATGTGCATAGCAGATGAACTCGGTGGCAATATGCTTAATGTGAATGTTCTTCCTTCAATGATCATGGACACAAATCTCAATGAAAGTGATACATTAAGTATGAACAACCAAATCAAATTATTGTGAAGGTGGCAATTGATTATGACACTCCACTTTATGAATATTTACAAACAAACGTGTTTAAATCTACAAACAAGTTATTGTGATTTATAGTACTTATATAAAAAATTAATCTACCCATTTTCACCTGCAGTAAATTTTTACTTCATATGATTGTAAAAAAGCCTAAAAATATGGGCAATTCCGGTATAATAAATTAGGGCAATTACATAAATCAAGCTTTTCAAATATATTGTTTAGTAATAGTTATTTTAAAATGAAGTTGTTATCTATAAACATTTTTGTTTTAAATTCTTAGATATTTTAAATTTAAATTAAAATGTTTAAAATATGTGGCATTGAAATTGAAACCCTAGCTTAACATCAAACAATTTCATTACAAAAAAATCTTAAATCATCAGCTTATTGTCTCTGTACTCTAAAAATCGATGTGCCAAATATTTGCAACAAACTTACACCACAAATCCGAACAAGGCCAAAGCTCACCAACAACATGTTATCTGATGATAAATAAAAGGTTTGTAGATTAAATGTTAGGATTTCAGAGGGAGAGAATCAAATGGGTTCCTATTACACAAATTGAGAAGTAATCAGAGAGAAAATTATGAAAAGAATAATGTAGACAAAGATTACCCTTTAAGGGAAACAAGAATAACAACACCTCTCAGTTTTACCACTTTTTTAAGCTCATATTGTGTTACACATAGGTGAGAGGTGGATGATTGTAGTTGAATATAATATGCAACTTCAATCTCCAGTACAAATATCAATACCTAGAAATGAACATCCCAATAGCTTTATTGTGCCATCCATGTCCTCTGCCTCTGCTACTCTCGCTTGGTAATTAGAAATGTCTCTGCATCAAGTTCTGATAATCTACAACCAGACTTTTATTGCTACATCTTCTCTTTCCTAGGAATATACACAGCTTTTGAGAAAACTAGAATGCCTTCAATTTGGCCAAAAAGAACCTACCAACTGTCACATTGTATAGGCATTTGTTAAAGTTTGATCGATTCTAAGTAATAAACATTAAATAATAATCAAAGAAAATAAAATTTAAAAGATACTATTGGATGATGTCCATTTACAAGGACTTTATAACTGTGTATGACTTATATCTGGGTCAAATCCCTTTGCATTGGTGTTGGAAGGCATTCTCGAATGATTGCATGGTTGGGGCTAATGTTTAATGCCAATAATCGACATTATGTTGCCATGAATGTTATATATGATTGGTTGATGTAATTGGTGAGTAAAAATAGACTCATATATGATGGAAAGATTTTTATAGAAGCCCTTCAAGACCAGGGACACATCGTCTTCGTGTTGGCATGAGAAGCATTCAAAGGTTGACATTAGTCCTGAGTGCAAAAAGAAAATGTTGATGTGACTCTGAGGGGTTTTCATGATCTGTTAGTGAAATTCCAATATCTACAAGAAAACACTTCATTTCAGGAGGAATAGAGTTTATAACAAGGATGTATTTCCTCGTAAGCAACAATTTAAGTCACTATGTTATCTGTAGGAGTTAGATAGAGAAATATGAAACTAAGGAGTTCATTTGAAGATCTAATTTGCTGATATAATTTGTATGATTAATTTAAATAGTGTTTGCACCATTTCTAAGAACATTGTATAATGTAATAGCATTCTAATTTTAAATATCGGGGCTATAGAGGCTATTTCTAAGTATTCTAGAAAAATATGGGATCTCTGTTGGGCATGGGATGTAACTATAGTTTTCATTAAACTTAGAAACATTACATTCAATCATTTTAATCAAACACCCATAAATTTCAAGGTATTCTAGAAAAATATGGGATCTTTTTTGGGCATGGGATGTAACTATAGTTTTCATTAAACTTAGAAACATTACATTCGATCATTGTAATCAAACATGCATAAATTTGCCAATCTGAAATGCACATCCCTACAAACAAGGAGTACTTATGTTCTCAAAAACATGACAAAGGTCTTATGGTTAAATTAAGACCTTAACGAAAAACAAGAAGCAATGCATATGGAAAGAAAAACACCCATTATAATTCTTATCAATTTATCTCCATGATAACACACAAGCTTCAAATAAAATACTGCAAAAGTAGGGTAAAACAGAATGTGGCTTACTTCTCAACATGTTCATTCCAAACTCATGTATATAACTTCAACGTATGATTGCATAACTCTCTTTGTACACAACCAAAAAGTAATAATGTCACTCAAAGCAATTTTGCAATCTCAAAAAGACAATGCAAGAACAAGTCTGAATATGCTTGATTTTACCCACCTCTTCCCAAGCCTTGTAAATTGTAAACCCATGACATAATAGACTCATTCTCAAATGACAGAAAGAAGACAGTTGTTCATGATATATGCATATTGACAATCAAATAATTTCTCCTCCTTGGTGGACAAGTGTGATACACAATCCATTGGTTAAGCCCACCGCGTGTAATCTGAATCATTACAAATTATCCATTCCACATCATAGTGAGAAAATCATATTTTTTAAGAATAGAAATAAACCATGATATATAGAACTAATTTTTTGTAGATTAGAATTCATAAAATTACATGGATTCTAGAATTAGTTCCATTATGTTTTGAAGATTTGACTACCACACAGAAACTAACAGATTTCATAATAGCCAGTAAGAGAAACAATGGAATGGTAGGTAGGCTGAGATGGAGAAGTAAGGTTTTGAATGTGTGTTTTTGAGCATCTACTCTGAATTTGAATGGTAGCCACACTTTTAGTGCAACCACCACACATTAAAAAACACTTTTCTTCCCCACACTTTTCTAAAGAAATAGACATGTCCTGACAAATGAAGAAGATAGAAAAAACCTCACTTATCAAGTATATAAAAATAACTGCTAACTAATTCCACATAGTCAATAACCTTTAGCATATAGACAATTTTTAATCATGACTCATTCTAGACAATGTTGGGTATTGATCATCATGCATTGCAATCATCCTTAACTACGCTTGCTAAGCTCAATCTCCATAGTAAACCATAAATATCAAATTGAGAAGTGTCATTTATCCATGAATTGGGACATAATGAAAGGGGTGAAGATAAAGATAGAAAGTTGTGGATCAGATATAGATAAAGAAATATTGAAAAGGGAAATAAAAGAAAGAGTGAAAGAGGAAGGAAGAAATATGAATGTAAAGAGAGAGGGGGATGGACAAAGAGAGAGAGAGAGAGAGAGAGATATATAAATAAAAATACATAGAGAAAGAAAAAGATTTTGGAAAGACAAAGAGGAAGGGAGATAAGTATATAGACTATGAGAAAAATAAATAGATAAAGAGGAATAGATCTATAGAAAGATATAAAGGAATACAAAGAGTGAACAAGGGGGTCAAGATTAGAGGAGAGGCTAATATGTGTGTAATTACAATTTTTGTATTGTAATTCATAGTATTTATGTTAAGGTCATTTTAAGGTGTTCAACTGGAACCTACTATGTTCACCCACTAAAAGTAATTTTATTCGAGTGTCAAGTTGGTAAGGCATTTGGGAAGAATTGATGGGACCATATATTGGTGTTTAGTTTTGATAGGTTTAGTTTGAGCTTCGCTTGGTTTTGAGAAACCTTTCTTATTCTCTACTAACAAGGACAACCACGTGAAGGTGGAAGCTCATTTGGCCTCTCCCCCCACCCCCATAATAACTCTAAATTCCCCATTAACAACTAAGTAAATATTCCATTCATTCATTTTAGAAGTATATCTTGAATCATTATAATCACATAACATGCATTAACATGACATACAATTAATTAATACATATAAACATTCATCAATAATTTGTGAACACATCAATCATTATATTCACATAACATTCATTAACACAACATATAATTCATTAATTCATCAATAATGCGTGAACATGTCAATCATTATAATCACATAAAAATATTCAATAACATGACATAAAATCCATTAATAAGTAAAATTCATAAAAATTCATCAACACATTCATCATCAAACAAGGATTTTAACATTCATTTCTTCTTCTTTTTTTGTTTTGTTGAAGATAAAGGCTAATAGGCACATTGTGACTATCTTCGACATTCTCATGTGGCTCTTGTGGTTCTGATCTTATGACATGAGGCTTCCTCTTCTTTTTTGAGGACAAGGTCGATGCACCCCTGCAATAAGAAATAAATGGGTTTAACTCTAAATATATTTTTTAATTTTATAAGTATTTCATTAATTAAAGAACATAAGAGGGATTTTTCTTTACCTGATAGTGCCACATCATCTACTCTCACATTTTGTTCAGTTCCAATCTCAACATGCTCAACACTAACATTACGCTCTACATACTACAAAATTATCACATAAAGGTTACACCAATTGCAATTTAAGATGTTAAATTTTATTAATAGTTGCATACTTGATTTTTAATAGATATTGAATATGTACCTATATTATTATGATGCACATCAAGGCCTTTGTCATGTGTAGAATCCGTGACTTTGTCATCATGAGTAAGTTTTGTGTCGAGAGTAGTAGGCTGTAGTAAAATTTCATGTGCGCATTGTTATCATTGTTTGAAATTAACATCAAATATATTATTTCTTATGATGTTCTCAATTTTTGTTATTATTCATTAGGCCTATTTACCTGTGTGTGAACCGGTACACCATAATTTTCTACATCTCTTTGGCCACTGGAATTTGTACGATGGTGATGGGGACACAACCCAAGAACAGAATGGACACAACAGAAAAGGGAAAATTATATTAACTGAGAAAATAAGCTAGTACAAATAGTACAAAGGAAATAAACTTCAAAACATGCCCTAAGGGCTTACAATAGCATAAATCTGGAGATAATTTCTCCTTTCAGTACCTCCTCTCAAACTCCACTCTGAACTGCCTTTTACAATGCCAGAAATCTCCTTAAATAGACCTCAGAGGGTTAAGGACTAGGAGTACATTCTAGAAAGTGCTAGTAGGCATCCACTGACCAAATAGAAGATTCCAGAAGCTGCATTAGAAGTCAGTGAAAATCTAGAAGAATCCAGAAACGGTAACCGAACTTTCAGGAGGCATAACTTTTGAACCGTAGCTCCGATTGACAAACCGTTTACATTTTTGGAAAGCTCTCGAAGTGCTCTATAGCCCTATGGACCAGCTCCACTCGTCCCCCATTTTTTGGCCCTTTTTGAGGTCATTTAATGCCCCTAACTGACTTTGAAGCATTCTTAGGAGGTCTCCAAAACCCGAAAAACTGTAATAACTTTCAAACCGTGGGGCCTTTTGACCTGATTCTTTTTTTGGAATGCTCTAAATCACAATTACATTCATCTGGCCAATTCACACCTTCTAGGTCACCAAAATGATGGCCCAATTGCATGCTACTATTTTTTCAAAATTTTCTAGCACACTGATAGTTGAACTGTGAGAGTTGGAACCTTTATTTGACCCAAATGGGTGTCCAAAAATGAAAACACATGAAATAGAAACTAAGTCTAAGTACATTTTTTGGGTGACACAGGATTGCCCTTATACCTCTAGATGCTCCTGCATCAGATGGTGGGCAACCACTACTTTATAGCCTTGCTTGAAGCCAATTTGTTTGTCCTCTTCTGTAGGCACTAGATTAAATTCAATGCCCTATATTTTTTTCATAATATCATCAATATTGAATGTATTTCTTATTTGTAATTTTATATTTAAAATTTGATATTAAATTTGATTTACTGCTACTTACAAGGCATGAGTGAATTTCCATATATCCACCAGAGCCAAGAAGGTGTTGACCAACCTTCTCTTTCCTAGCTTGTGTAGTCTTTGATGTATCCTACAACCTGTATATGTAAACTTTGAAATATGTTAGATTATATAAATCCACAGTCACACTTCTAAAATTATCTTGTAAAATCCACAATCCAAATAAACATGTCATTGTTTGCATACTATGTTGATTTTAGGATGTAGAAATATGGTGCAAATTGCATCTTGCAGATTGTGCATAATGCTTCAAGCATGTTGTTAGTGTCATAAGGATATTTGATGATTCATAGCATTATAGAACTTTCTAGGCATACAATCTACCATAACTTTTAGTGTTTGAACAACTGATGTACTTCCAAATAGTTTTGTTAACATCTCTTGTTTGTCATCATATTTTAATCAATTCAATTTATGACATATTTGTTGCATTCCAAATAAATAATATTATTTTTGTTATTTTACAATCACTTGAGCATTCATTTGTGTTATTGAATAGCATCAGTTAAAGACCACAAATTATATATGTATGTGTGTGTATGTTTTACATACACTCACATACATATACAAATCAATCTGATAATATATCTTAAATCTTATCAAGCACTTCATATCAAAATAATATGAAAATATGTACATATATATACATTTGATACAAAAAGTCTTATAGATTGATACAATGTGCCTCTTTATATGAATAACATATCACTTACAATTAGTTAATACTAACTAACTAATATAATCCTATAGAATATCAGATTTAGAAGAATCAAGGCTTCACAAACACTCCAAGATAGTCTATTACATTTTTTCAGAATGTCTATATACTAAGTTATTTTAAGAAACTACAATAGTTATTGTAATCAAGTCAAGCATTTAAATGAATAACTAGAGATCACTAATTTGTGCATAATTATATCAATACTACCACATACCTATTTTTTTTAGATGGTGGGTTAATTCCTTTATCTCTTAATCTCATCTCTTTTGCATCTTCAATGATTTCATTTCACTCTAGTTGTGGAACCATAGGAGGACACACGTACTTTGGGTGAACCTTTAGAGCCCTTTTGTGTTGGTCTCTCACAATCTTTAGATGTTTGCAAGCTTTTTTTAGAATTTGGACTCTGTTCAAAATATTTTGACCAAAGAGCTCCTCCATAGCTTTTATGAGCTGATCTTTTAATTTAGGACCTTGCTCATTCCACCTTTTAACAAAAAATAAAATTGTTAGATAAAAAAATTAGTTCAGGCTATGTACCTTATATATTTTACAACAAATGGATGAACGGAAAATTTTAGCAACCATTTATATCAAGCTACGTACTTTTTACGTAATGTGGGCCCAAATATCTTCAATGTTAATTCATAAAAAGTTTCATAAAAATATTTTTTCTTGCAAAATCATCACAAGATCATTACAATTTTAAAGTACTCGGAAGCTTAGACAATTTTAAGGGAATCATATCTTTCTCGGCCATCAATAATGATGCCTCCAAAGATCAAATAGAAGTAACACAGGCTACTCTAGAAAAGGCTGGTAAATTATCACTAGTGCTGGTATCAATTCTATCGTCATGAGAAGGTGTACCTATTCCTACAAAAAGTTAATCAATGTCATATTATACTCAAATGAACAAGTATAAATCAAATCATATTTAACACATAACAAAATATAACAAAATAAGGATTTACCAGCTCTAGTTGTAGCAAGTATGGATGTTTGCAAGTTTTGTGTTGTCAATCCTACAGTTGGCAATCTCAGAGTGCTGGCCAACCTCATGGAAGTAGGCATATGCACATCATCAACACTTGAAAAATAATCATATATATACAATGTATTGTCTTTTTAAAATATAGATTGTAAAAACATGACAACAATAATATAACTGTCAATAATAATCATGAAGAAAATAATGTCCCTTCCAATTATTGAGAATTGAAATCACATACCTGTATCAGGTACACTGGTACCCTTGTTATGTGGAATAACTGGGTGTGGTCTCAAAAATTCATGTAGCAAAACATACATATTGTGGTTCATGATCCATAAATTAGTATAAAACATAAAGCTTTATTGAACTATTGTCCTAGCAAAAGACTCATTGTTGCTTAATTCTAGACAGTGTGCTCTATGACACAATTCATTTCTTGTGACTTGTTTCTCTTCTATTGGATTTGGATCCATCACAAGCCCAAGAATTTGTAGATTGATTGTCTCAAGGGTCTTTTTACACATGGTTATAGGGTCACTATTATATGTGATGTCATCATCGCATAATATTGTGGCCTTCATATTAGTAAGTAATTATTATTGTGTAATATGTAATTTTCCCTTTCCCTAAGAATCAAATTGTGACAAAAACATTAGTAAAACAATCAAAACAAGTCCAAAAACTTAACGAAAGTAACACAATAATATGACATTTT
The DNA here is from genome assembly GCA_028749045.1 of Cupressus sempervirens. Lineage (NCBI taxonomy): Eukaryota > Viridiplantae > Streptophyta > Pinopsida > Cupressales > Cupressaceae > Cupressus > Cupressus sempervirens. Next base: position 502,825,314 of record CM053785.1, read on the forward strand.
GTAAAATTACAATTGCATAATTTTTTATACAGAAGATTTGCTTGCACTAGAGAAGGGGTGGGAGCAACATCCTTGCCTCTATCATCCAATGGATCGACCATGTTGCCCCGTGACTAAACAAATATATAAAACATCAGCATAATGAAAGGAATAGTCGACTTAGCAAAAATAGTTATTACTAAAATGGTATATTGTATATTGGAGTTCTAATTGGAAGCAATTAGTTTAAATATTACATATATAGTACTTACAAGTATCATGATAGTAACTTTCTTTGTATATATGTGATTCAAATTCTAATCTATTAGCAACTCCTCCCCTAAACTTATTGTTTTTATTGCACATACAAAAACATGATTTCCCTCATGCGCCTCAAAAATACGATTGGGTCGCTTATTAGTTGATATAGGACACATACTATTTATAAAACCTACAATTTTCACTATTGCTTTTGGCCTTCCATCAATGTACATAATAAGTCTTTTACATTGATCATTTTCTTTCCATTGTAGATAATTTGTTGACAATGCATACCTATAAATCCTTTTTTATATTGAACTATCTACATCCAGTTATTGTACTTGTAACAAGGTCTTGTATACTCCATCAATTCAACAACTTTGTTATAATTGACCTTTATGCCATCCATGGAAAATAGGCCAAAACCATGTAATGTTGATGGAGCTATGTGATATGTCTTCTCATTAACACAAAAAATTAGTGTTAATTGGAGGTAACTCCTTGGGTACCCATTCTTTCTCAAGGTGTGTGTACCTCAAGGGAACCTTGATGTCACCCTTTGTCTCATCATCATAAGAACATGACCCCTCTTGAGCAAGGAAAAATTGCATGCATTTATTGAATTTTCTTCTAATATTTTGACCTCTAGTTTGTCTCTCTTTCGTAGACCTACTACATGTCTCGCTATACTCTTCTATTCCTACATTTCCCTCACTCAAGGAAGACAAATATGACAGATACCTATTTGGTGGTACCTGTAGCCCATCAAATGAGGTATAGTTGAAGGAATTAAATATTTTTCTATAAATGAGGCTAATATTGATGAAGTTTTCCTAAGTTAATGTTGAAGGTAAACAGAAAGCAAGCATGTAATAAACTTATACCTCCCGATCCATGTCACTTTGTATGATCCTCATTATAGGGGTATAGTTTCCTGCATATGTAAATCATTTGTCTTAAGTTAGTTACAAATTACATGATATATATGCTACAAATTACATAGAACATAACATGAACAATATGCATACATCACAAAAAATATAACATTGTATTATTTTTAATTGGTTGCCTCTACAAAAAACATCTTATAAGTAATCAGTACCAAGAATTGAGCATCATAACAAATATTTTAACCTAATTAGCACCTAATACATTTCCATTGATCATTTTATTGATTATCTTCTTCATCCATCTCATCATCATGAACATAATCATTATCATCATTATTATCCAAATTGTCAAAATGACCATTGTCAACATCATGATCATCACTATGACCATCATCATCGTGATCATTGTTGTCATCATCATCACCATCACCATCACCATCACTACCATCATCATCTTCACCACCACCACCACTATCATCATCATCAATTCCATCACCATCATCATGAACATCTTCACCATAATCTTCTTCTTCATCTTTGCCATCATCATCATCTACTTCATCTTCACCGTCCTCAGTATCTTCTTCTTCAATCACATTATACTTTATTGGTCTTCCTCTTGGATCGTGTCTAACAAAAAATGACCAACCAGGTTTATGTGGAATGCTAAAGTAAAAAACTTGCTCACATTGGCTTGGAAGAGCATAGGGCTCATTTCCAACTAGCTCAAATGACCTTTTATTAATCATTTTAAATCCATTATCATGTCCAATAATAGTTCTATTAGGATCATTTTGATTTAGTCATAGCCTATACCATTTGACACTGAATAGAACTAGTTTGAAGGAATTAAATTAATGCTCAATTATATCATCCAAAATACCATAGTATATATTTTCAAATTTTTGAGGACGCATGTCATTTCTAGACAAAATACTGGTGACCTCGAAGACTATAGTTATCCTAAAATCACAAGTTCTCTTAGTCTCGTCCATCTTTTTTATGTGAAATTTATGACCATTATAGTACATAGCTTTGTGGTGCTTGACCTATTATTTTTTAAACATGTCAAAATTATGCATCCATCTGTGAGTTGATATTAAACAAATGGGTCATGATAGATTAACTTATACATACCTTTCCACCTCTTAAACCATTTTCTAGATCAATTACCATTGGTGTAACATTGGAATCTCCATTACGATGAGCTTCTTTAACCAATGAAACAACACCTTCCCATGTTAATGAGTGACCATTTTGTTGAGATAGTTCAATCCATACCATCATCCAATCAAGATTGTTTGCAATAGACAAATGAAGTGCATTCCACTCATGAGTAACTGTATAAAATGAATAGACTAGTTAGAAATAATTTATATTGATGATGGATAAGAATTAATTAACTACAATAACATCTTATAATTACCTCTCACTTTCCTCAATCTACCTTTCCCCATCAAGTACTCCCCTTCAAATCTATTAATGGAGTTGGGATCCCAAATGCAATCTACATGAATCTTTGATGCAAACTTGTAAAGATATTCACTAATGTATACCATGGTTTGGTAGACCATATATACCTCGATCATGGAACCCTCGGGACATTCTCTCTATCGAACCAAGCCCTTCAAAAATTTCAAGTGTCTCTCAACCATCCATATTGATGTAGTTGGTACATGTCCACACAATTCAATCTCCTCAACTAGATGTATGAGGTAGTGTTCTTGTGCATTGAAAAAAGTTGAAAGTAGACAATTTTACATCTCACACATAAGCTAAGAAATTTTTCTCTTCCATTTTTTAATGTCTTTTTTATCAATTTATTTAGATGACAACCACCTAGAAGATATTTATCACACAAAAACATATTAAAGAGACTAATAACACTTCTATACAACAAGTCTAACAAATAACACTTCTAACCTCATGTATTTTCCAAGATCATATATAACATGTTTGACACTGTTGTTGTCGAAGTTGTGTGGGAGAGATAGAGGTAGAATGTACTACAATAATAATAAAATGATCTTTTCAATATATTATAAAATAAAACAATCAAAAGTACATGATGTTTTACGAATTTATTATAAATAGAGAATAACTTGACTTACCTTGATGAAGGTATGCCAATCACACATTTTCAACCCTAACCCAAAATCACCTTTCTTTGATATGAGACTGTTTATGTTTGCAGCAAATCCTGTGGGAATTTATTGTTTATGGCTTCATATATGGCATTAGTTTGTTGTTACATTAATAACCAAGGAATGGCACTCGTATTAATCTAGTTTCCATTGCTATTTTATTCAAGGATAAACTTCAATACATGATTGGATTCATTAATGTCATTGCAAATTTTGACCATTTTTTCTTTGTCATGCCTTCCACCAATATTTTCTATAGTTTCTCTATTGCATTCTTTCCAATATGCATAACATCAAAAAAATGCACGATTGGGAGGTTCTTGTAGTATGAAAACCTACTAAATTGTCTAGGATAGCTTTTAAGTCCTTTTGGAAGTTTCTCGTTGATGCCTTAACAACCTTCACGAACATTAATTATATCATTAGTAAACAAAAGACAGTATCCAAATTTGAATTTCATATGAAAACTTACATCAAATGGAATGACATTACCTCGACATTTTATTCTATTGTATTCCAATTTCCACATGTGCCTTTGATGTTGTCTCTTCTTTCCCATTGAAAATATTTTTTTCAGCAATTTGATACTTGTGATTTTTGTGGAGAAAGTGGCTATGCTCATCAAACACCTACTTTCCTAAACTTTTTAAATGATGAGATTTCATCTTTGCACCACAAATTGGACATGCAAATTTTCCCTTTGTCTAAAGACCTAAAAGATCATGTATAATTGGATGACATTTGTACTTTAAGATTCATATTTATAATTATCACACGCAACTTAAACATACAATGAAATTTTTTTAGCACTATTACATACCAAAAATATCCATTAACAATTTTACATACCATAAAAATGTGTTAGTCCAAAGGCGTCATGTATTGTTCATACAAGCATTGCACAAAATTGAAATTGTCTTTCATCAATTGGTCTAGAGATGTCGTGCATAGTGACCCCATTCAATAACTCCAAGAACTCCTCAATCAAGGGCTTAATATATACATTCATATCTTTCACTTGGTACTTACCGAGTTAAATGAACATAAACAAAACATAATTATTACGGTCATTTTGATACTATGTGTATAAATTAATTTAGATGACTATTAAATGGAAAAATACCTGTACAATCATTTCCAATATTATGTCCTCCCTCTTTATGGACATCCAAGAAGGAATGTTATTGTTAATAACAAAAACAAGCCAAACCAAGTAAACATATCTCGTCTCTCCAAATGGATTGACACCGTCTGCTACTAATGAGAGCTTCAGATTATGAGGTTCTTCTTTAAATACTGGCCACCTATTTTCTATGTCCTTAAATGCAGAACCATCCGCAGGCATTCACATAATGTCATCTTGACTTCAATTGCATGAATGGTAATCCATAAATTGTGTCAAGCTAGTACACTTGAATAATCGTGGTAGACGTGGAATAATGGGAATGTATTGAAGAACCTTGTGAGGCACCTTTTTGGTCATTTGATATGATTGATATCTACTAATGTGAAAATCAAAGCATTCTATTTCAAATTCATGTTGTTTATGATATATAATATGATCAGTCGGACATGCATATATTGTTTGACTCTCCATTCGAATATCTTTCATAATGGTTGATAATTCTCGATAAGAGTGAGGTAGAATATATGATGGTGGTAACAAACACTCACCTATCAACGTATAAAATCATATTATTAATATAAAGAACATTAATGGTATGCTAACATAGAAGATGACAAAAATGACATTATACATTAGCATACGTGAGATTGTTACATTGGATATACCATTCATAATCTTGAAGTTTACCGACAACAATATGGTGGAGAGAAGTGTTGTTTGGGAGCCTTGGTATAGGGGCTCGTATGCCTTTTCACTTATAGGTATATCAAGGTTCTCTTCATCATCATTATTAGATGCATGACTATCATCATCTTCATTAGTTGCACCAATAACATCTTCTTCAATCCTCTTCTTTGGCACATTATCAACTGCACCAATGCCAACATCTTCAATTGTGTTCTCTACCTCAGAATCATCTTCTTCCATGGCAGAATTACCTTCTACTTTGATATTCACACCCACATTCACCAAAGGATGAAAATCCTTTCCCCCTTCAATGTGATCATGTTGCCTACAATGTCTCTAAGCTGTTGTGACTAGAATTCTTTGATTCTTTAAACCCTTGCATTTTTTGCAAGGACAATAACATTTTCCATCATCGTTTCTTTTGAACTAAGAGCACAATCTAGCAATTGTTGCCTTAGTTTGTTTTGGGTTCATATTGTTAGGTGTGGACTTTCCTCATAAGAAAGTATTTGGGCTATAATATTATATCAAATATAAACATACAAGCATTAGTAGTATCTTGTATATAATCGATAATAATTAAGTAATTAAATATTACTATCTCTTCAGTAAAGATGGCATATAAACAAATCAAATGAATTATACGATATAAATATTGGCATTTATTTTGAACAATATTATATATTGGCATTGATTTTGAACAAAAATTATTCGTTTATGTATGTTGCCACTCAAAATATGTTGCTACAACAAATGTAAGTAAAGGTGTGGATGATTTCAACAAGATCAGGTTAGGATCAAGAAATACTAGGGGGTGGGGGTGAGGGGGCATGAATAAGTGTTGTAGCACTTTCAAACCAATCAATAATTTTTTAACTTAACCATAAATATAAACATAGAATTGTATCAAAAAAAAGTGATAGTACAGTAAAGAACTCATAACACAACAATTTATTTTTGAGGAAACCCTAGCCAAGTGAAAACCACAATAGGGTTGGTACCCAAATATGAACTAATCCGAAAGTTCATTATGAAGAGTTATGACCCAGTTCATATTTTTTTCCTTCTTACAAGACTTAACCTTGTTAGAATTCTCAACCCTCTAAGTAATTGTTTAACAAAAACAAAAGTACACTTGCCTGATAAAGAACTCATTATCCAATTACAATGAAACTATACCAATGCCAAAAAGACTATACTAACATGAAAATATATGATTAGTCTAAAATGAATCTTTCATATAATCTAATGTAGCATCAAGTCTCACACATATAAAAAATAACATTGATCATAGGGTCATAATGTATGCTCACATACAAAAACCAGTCTTTATAGTCGACTAACAAAAACTTTTCACAAAATTTTTAGCACAAACTCTAATATGAAATATAAAATTATACTGCCCAAGGGTTACCATATACTACATCATCCCTACTATGCCAAGAAATTGAATTCATTAAACAATTAAATTAGATAGGCCAATTTGCCTGATCTCCAAATTTGTCCTGAACAACTGCTATAGTATGTCATTTTTACTCTATTCACCCAAAATATGTGCTAATAAATACACTAATATAGAATACAATATTTGAAGCATTCATACACTATAAATATTATATATATCAAAAATTTGAGCCAATTCTAAAAAGTATTATGTGCTTGCTAACCAAAACTATCTAACTATATACTTGTCCTTGCTCTATACTTGGGCTTTTTCATGAATGACTTCCATTCAAAAGTTATTATCTAACCAAATGAACATGTCAACAATTTATATTTTCATCAATGACAACATCTATAACTTCATCCTATGATCACTTTCCTATATATCAAGGGCGGAAGGAAAATGTATATTAAAACTAGAGAATGAAGGGTTATCCACATAAAGTTCAACAAGCATATTGGAATTGATGAAAGTAATAAAGAATAAACTTAAAATCATGTCAAAGTCCACTAGTGTAAAAAATAAAGGCAATTCAATTCGTAGGTTTCCATCATTGATATATGCCAAGACAATTACTTTCAAAGTGCCATCTCTACAATTGTGAAACAAATGTAGACAACCCCTCATATTATGCCATTGTAGCAAATTTATTCACTATATATACTAGTCAATAAATTATAATAATATAGAATCTTTTGTGATATAGAGAAGATATCATAATGAATAATAAGCATCATGTCCTCTCCTCTATTGAAACCAACTTGTGATTACATATAGCCAAAAAGGCATTTTGACTTGATTGAGCATTAGCATGCATTCCTAACCATAAATGAAAGCATGTCAGCTTGATTAAATCAGATTAAGTTTAGTAAGAAACTCCCAAAGAAAAATAATTGGGCCTTTTGGGAAGGGCTCAGAAATCTAATAGATAACTAATCCTTATATAATGTATCAAGGGCCCCTATATTGAATGTTACTAGTCCTTATGCCCCATTGATGTGAAAAAGCACACATTGCCTTCTTAAAAAAAAGCATATTAAAATCTAGCTCAATAATGATTTTTAGTCATCGACCCAGATCATGCCACCTTACTGAGCCATAGACAAACATTATGTAGCAGTTCATCACCTTCAATAAATCATACATAGAAGGATCTAAATTTCAAAATGAGAGTCCATGTGATAACATTGTCAACAAGTATATTGGAACTAATTAAAGTAATAAAGGATTAACTTGAAATTGTGTCAATGTCCACTAGTGTACAACATCAAGGCATCTTCCTTGGCAATTCAATTCACTAGTTTCGATCATTGACAAAAACTAGGACAATTAATTTCAAAGTATCATCTCTATGATTGCAAACTGGAATATTATTGATGGGGAAGAACAATAAACCTCTGCTATAAACCTTTAAGTAAGCATTTTATTTACTCTCTTTTTTTTTTAATAATTCATTCTACTATTTAAACATCACATACTAAGGCTTGTTTTCTAAGATAAAAGTACTAAATAATCAAATTTGACTTACTTTCTACATGTTTAATATTTTTCCTTAATGTGTGATGTTTAAAGGTCACCTTAAAATAAGCTTAGAATTTTTGTGTTGAAACATTTCATGTGTTGCCTAAGAAAAATCAATCTATGAGTAATTGATTAAAAGCAGCAAGATGATAGAAAAATTAGTAGCAAGATATAAATAAATGATGGTTCAAAAGACTAGTTATTTGATGTTATTAATGATTTGTGTGAGCAAATATGGTATCATGAATAAAAGTGGAAGAAAATCTTTAAAATTTGAAGCAACAATAATCCTAAGATACATTGGTCTGTGGAAGAAATCGAGAGTAGTCTGTCCATTTCAGAGAGTATTCAAATAAGCATGGGAGCATTTGAAGATATATGAAATGAGGCATCAAGAGTAACTTGGAGTTATGTTATATGGAAATGATAAAATATTATTTCATTAAAGGAAGAAATAAACAAATTACTACCAGCAAAAAATGCCACATAAGTCAAAGATAGATCTGCACTTAAAATAAATTTTGTATTGTGGTTATAAATAAACATCTCCAACACACAAACAATCCAAGTCAGTATAGAATGATATGTCCTCACAAAGACATAGAATATGGGTACAAAGGAGGTTATATGAACATGGAATAAAAACATGAGGGGTTATAACATACCTTTCTAAACATTTAGGATCTGGATAACCAAAAGACTAGTGATGAGAAACAAATAGCATAAGAAGATGAACCATTTTATTCTCTAAATTGAAAGAAGTAGAGATAATTTTGGATTTTAAAGTGAGAATGAGGGAGACCAAGATGAGGCTATTTTTGGAAGAAATAATCTGAGATAAAATAGAGTACATTGAACAAGTTGTGTAAAACTCATCTTGATTCTTAACAATATTTTGGTATCCACACATGAATGCATCTTGAACTGGTAAGACGGTCTATCCTTAACATCATACATCTGTGGCTTATTATGATAACATTACTTCAAATAATAATTGAAAATACTACAAATCAAAAGCTAGAAATATGTAAATACCTCATAAATGTTTGAGTTTAGGGATTTCTTAGATTGCTTCAAAATATTTATAATCTCTTTATAATTTCTCTTTTTCAATATATGTCCTTAAAATGGATCTCTCAAAAAATCAATCCTGTAAAAAAAATCCCCTTCTTTGAAACTTGGTGTAATATAGGTTTAATCACCTTGAACAAAAATCAGATAAGACAAAGATTTTCATTGAACAATTTTTTTTTTTGGTTGAAATACATTTAATTGTAATTGAAATTGATTAATAAATTTTGTTCAAAAAAAAATCTTATGGGCACAGGTAAAATATCCAAACATTGTGTGGGAAGATAGCATCCCTACAAACATTCAACACCAACAATTAAAAATTAAAAAAAAGTTTCATTTTTAGAGAAGGCTTCTTGGCCAATCCTACATTGGAGGAGATTAAGTAGAGAATTACTATAGGTCATTCTTCATTTGTGAGGCACATAGGGTTCTTCAACTATTAAAAGAAAAAAGGGGAGAATGGTATTCGATATTCTGAGTTGAACCAACAACTACCAACAAACTTTGCATTGATTCTTCCAAATTAAATCAAGCACAATTTACTACATTAGAGAAAGATGCTCTAAGAAATTTTGCAAGAGAATCTAACAAACAAATTTTACTTAAGACACTTTTCTAACTAGGAATGCATTAAATTATTCATGGGCTCAAAATAGTGAACCTACACAAAAAGCCTTAAATTTAACAACTCTTCTAGGTATCATTACGCTAACTATACCACTTTAAAAGAGATTATAATTATGTGGCCATTTAGCTTGTAAGGGAAGTTTTAAATAGGTCCCCACTTTAAAAGATGGCTTCCTGAAAGATCTACCATGTGTCGAAGTGTTGATGTCAATGCATTAACTTCAAATGTTGGAGATGGTTGCATCTGCTATTATCCACCAAACCCTAAGCATTATTTTGCCAACAACATATTTGAGATGGTTACATGATAGGCTTTTGGAAGAAAAACTTTCTCTAGTTATATTATAGGATACCATGTAGCTTAAAAACTTCTTCATGAAAGTAATGATGGGCAGCAGTAAGAGTAGCGGAAAACATTTATGGTCCCTTTGATAAAACATAAAGTATTTTATTTAACATGACTATTTTAAAAATTGAAAATTTGATTTTCTTGATACCATCTATTATGTACCATGATGTTATTGTTAGTGGAACTAATGAGAAATAAATCCAAAGTAGTCTCTAAACCGATTGGGGTAAGGAGGAATAAAGAAAGTGGCATGGTACGAAGCAAGAAAGGATCATTTCAGACACTTTAGCCATTGTATTTCATGGAATGTAGAAAAGTAAAAAAGCAATGTATTGTTACATCTACAACAATACATCTTCTAAAACAATCAAATTCTGAGATAATAGAATCATTAGTATGCATCCAAAGAGACGAGCATACCTTCAACGACACTAAAAAGATTGTGTAATGCCACTAAACCCGAAGCTCCCACTCTCACTTTTCCACATGCATAAATGAAGTTTCACTTTTATTTTGTTTTTTTATATCCATGACAACATAAAAAATTTGACACTAAACTTAAGTATCATAAAAATTTAGATGTTATCAAGATCATATTTTTTCAAAATGAACTTGGCAAGCCAAATTGGCTTGTTGTCAAAATATTAGGTCGAAAATGCAACCCAAATGTACTAGTGTCATATTGCCTAGTCTAAGATATTTGGTTGATGGTTGAGTTGGTGATCAAAATAATGGGTTTTATCATAGCTTTACATTTTAATGGATACTTGGGTCATTACTTTATGACCGCAACTCATTTAGTTAATTCTAGTTAGAGTTATGAATGATCTTCTAGCAGGTAGTTTGTTATTGGTTCTTGGTGAATAATCTCTAGAGTAAATTTGGTGGCAATTGTTTGTTTGGTCTCTTCATGGGTTATGATCACAAATTATTAATGGAGACCTATTTAAGGTTACTTTCCTATGATTATTCCTTGTTTAGATCAAAGGTGTTTAGGTTTGGATCTTTGAAGTGTTTATGGATAACATGTTCTTCATTTTTAGGGCTAACTTGGAAGATCTAGTGTAAGGGAGAGGATCAATTGATCTAATTGGGTGTGATCATGGATATTGGTTGGTGGGTCATGTATGGACCTAAATATAAGATAGCATGGTTTAATGAATTATGGTTTGAGTAGTGTTCTTTATTTGGGGCATGTCCTAAATAAAGTTACAAATTTCATTTAATTATTTGGTTAAGATGACTTATTGGTCTACTCTGTATAAATGTTTTACATGTTGATGTAATTAGGGGAGAGTGTGTGTGTGTGAGAGAGAGAGAGAGAGAGATGATACTCAAGTTAGGGGCATCTTAAGAGGTGATATCTCAAAGGTAAAGGATCAAACTAATATGAGTTGTTTTCTTTTGTATTTGGCCATAATGGGAAGGCCTTACAACTCGAAGGATCAAACTAATATTTTGTAAATAAAATGGTTGATGTTTGAATCATATATTATGTGTTTCATTATTTGTCCATTGTATGCTTCTTGTTGCAAGGTGTGGACAATCTATTCTTTAGACCCTCAATCCTTGGTGATACATTAATAATGCAAGGCGAATTATCAGTAGAAGCAAACTCACAACTTGTAACCACAGATGTCCCAACTAGTTTGCATTTTTCCATACTAAACTTCACTAGCAATTCCTTAAGATACTTAGTTTGAGATATAAAGATACTATCTTTAGTTTGAGTTATTTGAAATATAATAAAATATTTCATTTCTCCTATCATAGACTTTTCAAATACACCTTTCATTTCACAAAAATTGTTACTTTCCTCATCATTTCCTCCAAGTATAATACCATCTACAAAAACTTCAATGATTAATATTTCATCTAAATTAACTCTCAAGTGTAAATTATTGTATGCTCTTTCTTTCTTAAATCTCAAATGCAACAAGTGTTTATCTCACCTTGCATACCAAGCTCGTAGAGCTTTTTTCAACCCATAAAGATGTTTCTTAAGTTTATATACCATGTCTTCTCACACTTTCAATAGAAATACATCTAGCTACTCAATGTATACTTCTTCCTCAAATTCTCCATTCAAGAAAGATGATTTGACATCCATTTCATACACTCTAAATTTCTTGTTAGTCGCATATGCCAAAAATAGTCTAACTACTTCTAATTAGAGGCAATGGTTTCATCAAAAAAATCAATACCCTCATGTTGTGAATAGAATTTATATACCAGTCCTTTTTTATTTCTTATTGATTCTTCTTTCTCATTCATATTGTTCATTAGTACCCACTTAGATCCTATAATATTATTGTCTTTAGGCCTAGGAACCAATTACATTGTATTGTTCTTTTCATTTTCTTCTAACACTTCCTTCATAGCATCGATCCATGATTCATATTTACATGCATCATCATATTCTTAGGTATCAAACATATTTCATTCCTCATTCTACCTCTAGTCATAACTCCACTACTTGTATTTCCAATAACTTTTTCACCAACATGATTAAAAGAAATATACCTTGGTGTTCTCTTCTCTTCTCTTTTCTCTTCAATCTAAACATGACCTCCATTATCAATCTCAAACAATTGATCTTGTTCTACATTCCAATTTTGAACTAGTCTCTAACTTGTGCTCACCTTATTAGTATCCTGATCTAAATGATGCTCCAAAATTATTTATTACATCTGAAATATTTCATTAATTCTCACATCTGCACTTTCAAAAATCTTCTTTAGTCTTAAGTTGTAGCATCTATTAGCCTTACTCTTAGTAGAATATTCAAGAAATATACATACCTTTGTCACTTCTAAAAGAAAACTTCCCTATTTTCTCATCTCTTTTGATATAGAATTTTCTTCCAAAGATTCTAAAGTACTTCACTATAGGTGTATGACTGAACCAAGGTTCATAAGATGTTTTTACTTGTTCCTTGCCATATTTTAACTTCATTTAAGTTGTATACTACAATACTTACCACTCCTTTCTAATGTGCATGTGTTATATTACCTTCAAGTATCATCACTCTAGTTGCATTAAAAATAGTTTTTTTTCTTATCTTTGCTACTTCATTTTGTTGTAGTATGTTAGGGGCTAAAGTCTATTTGTGAATTCCATGATCCTCACAGTATGTATTGATTTGATCAAATGTAAGCTCTCCTCCTCTGTCATACCTTAAACATTTTATCTTAAATCTATATTCATTTTTAACATTTACATTAAAGATATAAATCTTATCAAATACTTGAGATTTGTCTCTTACAAAAATAACCCACATCATTATGGTGTAATCATTAACAAAAGGAATAAAATACTTCCCACCATAGAATGTTCTTTTATTTGTAGAACCACATAAATTTGTGAGCACCAATCCCAAATTTCTTATAGTAGTAGTTTTTTACTCTAAAATATATTCCTTGATTTCTTTGTCACTACACATTCCTTACACATCATGTTAGGTGTCTTCATGGTCTTAGGTACATCTATGACCACACTAAAATTATTGACCTTTACTATGTTATCAAAGTTTATATGACAAAAGTTTCTATACCATAACCAACTATCATCAACTTTTGCAACCAAACAACTTACTTAAGAAGGATTTAATTGAAATGCATTACCTCTTCTCTTAGAATCCATTGAAATCTCATTCCCTAATTTATCTTTGATTAAACATTTTCTATATTTGAACTGTAAATGATAATCTTTGTCTACAAGCTGTCCAAAACTTAACAAGTTATGTTTCAAGCCATCAACAAATAAGATATCATTCATGTTAGTCTTACAATCAAGTTTTATAGAACCTTTTCCTTTTATCAAGCAAGGTGTATTATCACCACATTTTACAACACCTCCATTATACCAATTTAGATCAATAAGCATACCATTGTCACTTGTCATATGGTCTAAACATCCACTTGCTATAATCCAGTAATTTCTTCTTCTCTACATGTGAAACTAATGTCTTTTCTTCCTTAATGGGTCTTTCATCTTTATTTGCAAAAAATCCCATCTTATCCTCCTTATCACTATCATCAAAGTTTATTTCCTTGATTTCAATCTCATCATCACTAACATAAAGACATTCCTTAGGAAATTTTGACTTGTAGGGTCTAGGATTAACCTTAGATTCTCTTGTAGAAAATCTTGATGCAAAATGACTAATTTTCTTGCATGAGTAAAAAAAAACAAGGTAACTTTCCTTTTAATATTCCCTTACCTCTTTTTTCTCTCACTACTACATTTGGACCCAAATTATGCTGGCAGGTTGTCGTAATTATGACAGCCACCCATCACCCAATTGACAGTATCAAGAATTGGCTCCTATCATATGGGCATCAGACTTTTGGAGTTGTCATTGCGATGAAAAACTTGTTTGTCCTAATTGTGATGCAAAAATTCATCACAATTTGGAAGAACACAAGGCCAAGAGTTCATTTTCATGATGTCATAATTGTGATAAGCAACCGTCGCAAGTATGACATCTTACATTTTCAGAGGGTCATCTCATGTGTGAAAACATATGATAATAGTGTTGTGGGTGTGATGGCAATCCATTAGATTTAGCCGTCATAATGGAGATGGATATGTGACAACAGTGTTGTTGGTGCAATGACATTCCATCAGATCAAGCCATCACAATTGTGACAACCTGCTAAATTTTTTTTATTATAAATGAGATTGGGAAAGCGGATGAGTGTGGAGGGAGAGTCATGTATTATATTGCAAGAGAAATAAATTATTGCACCCATGGATTCAAATTGGAAATCATGGCTCTTATGTCAAGTCCTCAATAAACTAATGTTGTACACAAAATGTATGTTGAATCCATGACTTCCTGCACAGAGAAATAATCATGATGTTGGGCTTCTTATCTACACAAATTGTTGTGCCAAGAATGATTTCTAATTCTCCCTCTTACATTTCTTGTCCCTCTCCAAGTGCTACCTCTATTTCATCGAAGTCTCTATAGGGTCTTAAGATGGATTGTTCTTGTGACCTTGGAGATGTTATTTTTTCTTTGAGGAATGTTGGTTTGAGTCATGGCAATGAATTCAGTTACGGTGTTGATAAGTCCTCTCTACAAAACCATGTTGGTGGGGATTAGTGCAACTTAAAGAGGTCATTGGAAAGTGGGGTTAATTGTGGATTCATGGGGTTACATATGGAAAAGGAGCTCAGGGCTAATATCTTCAACAAATTTTGAAAAGACCAACTAAAGCAAGAGTACAATTTTTGTGCTACTGCTAATCAACCAGATCTTGTGTGGGTCAAGGAGTTGGTTGAGGAAGTATGAATAACCTTTGCATGGAATAAAGAGGTGTGTTATTAATGAATTTTATAAGGATTCCAACTATTTAAATATTATATTTTTATGGCTAGGAATTGTGAGGATTTTCTTAAAGGGTCTTGGATGATTTTGTAATGCATCAAATTAACGAAGTCATGCATGTGTGTTATGATTTGGTGGCAGATACTTTAGGTTTTGAAATTTCATTAAAAAAATTGTGGTCGAAAGAATTTTAATGGTTAAGATTTCAAAGTAATCATACTTTGCACAAGAGCATAGGTTTCATGCAAGCTTCAGGTTATGGACCCTACAAAAGACACAATAATTCAAATAATGATATGGTATGTATTTATATGTTTCTAGCGCTAATCAATCTTTGGTAAAGGAAGGTAATGAAAGACATGATCATGATTTCTAACATATTATGAGATTTTTGTTCTCAAATTATAGTAATCTGTGAGAACAATATTAACCATTATTCTCTTTAATATGGTGTATATATTTTTTAATGGATCACACAAAAACATTGTTGTTATATTTCAATGTTAAACAACCAAGTAAATAGCAAAAGCCACATAATCAAAGCTCTACTATATTAGTAAAAAGAAAGTGAATATATATATTTCTTCTGTGACAGATGTTTCTTATTATTATTAGTTGTAGTAGAGTTCAACAGATGGCATTGTACCAAGGAAAAAATGTTTCATGCTAACATTATAAAATTATTTTGATACATATGTTCAGGAACAAGTCAATGTAATTATTATGATCATAATGCTCTCTTGATTTTCTCATAAACAATAAACTATTAGCCGAAACAACATGTTTAAAAAGTTTCCTTTTTGTAGATATATTCCATAACATGATAACAATTGAACAAAGAATAGAGAAGTAGAGCAATGCAGAGTCAATTATTTCACTTAATTCAACCAAGCAAATAATGTGAATAATGTATGGTGTGAATTCAATGGAAACATAGACAACATTGAATTACTAAGAACCTCTTTTATGACACATTAAAATATGACAACATTAAATAACTAAGAAGCTCTTTTATGACACATTAATAGAAATCCCTAAAATAATGTCAATAAAAATTCTTTTTCTATCATTATATTTTCCTTTTTATGTAAAGTGTACTACATTATTCATTATACATATTTCAATTAAGAAGAGATTGATTCCAATTTTAAGTCGTGAACTTTTTAAAAACTATTTTTATAATAGTTGATTTCAATAGAAAATATTTAATACATAGCATTATATAAATATCCTCTAAAATCAATGAGCAATGAATGTGATTTTGTGGAGTGTTTTCCAAGAACCACTTGCCTCTAAATAATGTATACTAACATATTTTGAGTGTGATCTTAAAATCATGCTTAATAACTCACAACATTATGTAGAAAATTGTGTGATTCAAGAACCCGTTGTGATGGTTCCATTTACTTCTATCACAGTTTGAGTTTCTCTTGTTGTTGTTGATGGTGTTGCCAAATCTCCTTTCCTTGGTCCTTGTGATGTCATGTCCATTCTTCCTATTGGTGTTTCAATGGGGGATGTGTGTCTTCCTTGTTCATCTCTTGCTTGGAGGTTCCTCTTTCTCATATTAATCTGCATAAATTTCAATGATATTAATCTACATTTGGGATTGTTGCACCACATTCTTGTTATAAAGATGTCTAATGAGCATGGGAAATAGAAAATGAGTAGAATGTTATGCAAATTTACCAAAAGAAAAGCATGAAATATCATAAAATATTAAAATGTAAAGGTGAAATTGGCATTTGGAAATAATAATTGAAATATAAATGTTACCTACTTTCTCCATTAAGCATTGCATATCATATAGAACACATAGCGTGAGTTCATTCTGAAGGGACTAGTGTTTCCCACTATCAAAAAATTGAAACATAGGTTCAAGTACACAGTGTATTGTGGTGGCCTCCTTTGCTAGTTTGACCATGTTTTGAAGACAAATCTTTGACCAAAATTTAGGATCCCTTGATTCCTCCTTGTAATATTATTCAACATATCAACACACACAAAAGAAATAATGAGAATAGTTCATGAATTAATGTATAATTTAGAATGATCTAATATCATTTGTTTCCACTATTCAAATTCTTCTTCATGTCTTTCAATTTACAAGAAAAGTTATCAGGGCCAACCACATTAAGATGGAAGCTCATTTGGCCCTACCCCTCTCCCCCTGCCTTTAAAAAAAAAAACATCTAAATTCCCTGTTAACATCTAAAATTCATTAATTTTATTAATAAAATGCAACATTCATGAATTATGACATGATAACATTCATTAACACATTAGTTTCAGTAGAACATTCACATTAACATTGAAACATAAGATTCATTAGAACATTCACATGAACATTCAATAGAACATAAATAAAACATATATACATAAACATCAGTCATTATCAAATAAGTTACATAAGATCACATGAATCATTTCTTTTTTCTTTAATTCTTTTTTTTTTCCTTCCCTGTATTGTTGTAGATGCATATCCATGTTGTTTTTTGATATTTCTTCTCACCTGTGGATGTGCACTCATTGTCCTTTGCAAAGGAAAGTCCTCTATAATAAAAAATAAAAGATTATAGTTTTAAAAAAATTGAGACTTTAAAGATTTTAAATAACATTGTAGCACTTTTTACCTTTTCCAACCACATCATCTTGCCCGTTGGCTTGGACCTCAACAGGCTCATCAAGAACAACCTTTGCATCCCCTACAACTACAATACAAGATGTTTTCTTAATCCTAACACATATCATAGTTAAGTTTGTATTACTACACCACATTCAATTTATAATTTTTACTTGTATTAATAATTTAGAAATAAAAAATCGAATAGAAAATATATACCTTGAGTACTAGGATCCACATTTGAATCGCCACCTCCATGGTGCTCGATTGTTGTATCAGGATTGGCAGGCTACGATCCAATGTAAATAATTAGTGCATTTATCAAAAATATATACATATAAATACAAGACAAATACTAGGAAATCTTAATCAATCATTTTAATATATATAAATATATTCACTTTAAAGTTTTAAATAAATATATAATCATTGTTTCCTTACTTTAAAAAAATATAACAACTTATATTTTTGGAACTTAATATCAAATACAATAATTTCTAAATTATTCAATTTGAAATAAAAATCAATTGACTTATTTACCTCATTGATAGATGCAGCAGAAGAACCTTGTGCACTCATTGCTCAGAGTTGTTCAACCACAATTGTATAGCCTTTTGTGTAGCCTGATTTCTTGTCCTCTTTAGAGATTGTTTTTTAAACTCCATGGCCTACATTTTTGCTTGGTATCATGAATTCCTTTTGTGATCAATTTCGTTAAGACCAAATTGTTTACAATTTACAAATATTTAGATTTTAATTTTTCATTTACTTATACTTACAACTCATGTAGTAAGTTTTGAATATCCTCTCAAGCTGAGCTTGTGTTGCTTGTGCTTCTATTTTCTTGCTTCGATTGCCTTTGATGTGTTAGGTGACCTATGTGAAGTTTGAAATATGTTAGATCACATAAGTATTAAGAGTACTTATTACATAATTTTATTCTTAATATTATGACACATATTCTTTCCTTGGGTGGTATCGTTTCTCCATCACCTAATATTTTTATCTTAGTAGCATCATTTTTAATATTCTCCCACTCAATAATGGGAATATAGGGGGCCTACTCATAACAATGGTTTTTTTCATTTGGGTCTTGTAGGTGTACCTAATATACTTCAAAGCTTGGCCCAATTTCTCAAGGAGCCCAAATCTTTGAAAGATGTTGGGTCCAAAAAGTGTTGTCATGGCATCAATGAGTTGGTGCTTTAACTCTTTTGATTGCAGATTCCACATTTTAAGAAAAGAAAAAAACTGTTACATTCATAAATGAACTAAAGCTCCCTTTTAATTTTCGTGAAGAAATTGATCAAATTAAGGAAACATGATCTAGCAATGAAATCAAAATATGATACCCTATGCATATGTTCGGCCCAAATATATGCAAACATTCATCATTAAGTTTTTCATAAAATATAGTATTCCCTACAAAATAATAATGTGATAAGTAGTTATTGCAAGGGACTACATGAGAGGTTGGTGTATCTGATTATGAGTATAAGATTGTATAGTAAAAGAAAGGATCAATCTTTAAAGTACTTGGAAGTTGGGGTACTTTCAAGGGAAGACCATCATCATTGCTAACGAGCAATTGACCATAATTCTTTATTGTTCACGTACATCTAACATGGGAACACTCAGGAAGGTCCTCATTGCCTCCTACATAAAATGAATCCAATATTACAAAATGCCCCCAAATAAATAATAGTTCAAGTGAAATAAACACATAAAAAAATGAGAGAGAAAAGGAGGAATCTAATTACCAATAGGTAGTGCCACTACATTTATCACCGAGCTACATGTTTCCAAATTTGTAGTTGGTAGTGCCTCTTCAGTTATGTTTGTTATAGCAAGCGGCATAGTGACAAAGGATCAATGATAGGAGCTGAAAAATGAGATTGTTAGGGCACAATAAAACAAGATTGTTAGAGTTATTAAAAAAATATTGTTCAAGTAAAACATAAGTGTAGGATCGAATGACATGTGATGTACTTGAACCACCTAAAGTATCATCCTCTAGGGGATTGCCCCTCAACATCCTCTGAAAAAATAAAACATATGCATTTAATTTAATGACATAAATAAAAGAGTATACTATAAGAACCATTATTGAACTTTTGTTATAATCAAAAACTACATTAATACTTATTGTATGTGTGCAAACTAGGTTCACTAACCTATCAACCTAATTTTGTAATACATGCGTTTGAGGTTGAGTTAATGTCAATTGTGATAAAAAAATTCCTATATCATTAATCAACTTTTTCAAAGCAAATGCATGATCATGGGCTGAATCAAAATCAATAATAAATTCAGTCAGGTCATCGTGCAGCTCCTCATCCTCATGGACTACTTTTTCCTTTCCCTTTTCCTGATCAACACTCATTTGTGAGAGCAATATTATTAGCTCTATATTTAAAATCAATCTAAAGTAGTAGTGAAGAATAAAACATGATAAAAAAATGCATTAACATATTTCTAATTTGTACAAAAACAATGAGTTTTACTTGTCAGGAAGAAGAACAATTGTCGTCGTGCGTATCCTATGGCTATTGATCCATATTGTAGCCCTACATTTCAAAAAAAATCATTGAGACATGTTGAAACACGTGTTAGTATTCTAAGTTAGCAAAAAAATTAATGGTATGTTGGATTCATTGATTGGTGTTGATTTTAAATGGGCATAGTGCGTATCACCTCGCCCATGATAATGGCTTTGTTTGTATCTATGTGATTAAAATTGTAATTATTGTGGTTTCACAATGCATGCCCCATTTCATCTAGAAATGGGGACCCCTTAGTTTTTTTTTGGCTTTTCGGATCCCTTGTCTAGGGTCCAAGTCTTTTTTTAGTGTTTTGCATAGTGTCTTTGATCGAATCTAGGTCTTTGCCTAAAAACCCAAGTTTTGGGATCAGAATTATGGGGGAGGAGTTCATTTTGTGCAAATAAAGTGTGCACTAGTGCACCTAGCACACCTCCCCAGGTGCGCTAGTGAGCTAAACATCAAAGAAAAGCACTTTCTCTTGGAAAGTGTGCAGTTGCGCACCTCTACCCCTTATCACCTCCATTTCTTCCCTCGAGCATCACTTCCTGCACCTGCACAGCAATAGGTGCACTAATGCACCTTAGCTCCTTCACTTCACCTACACACACTAACTGAAAACATGTTAAACACCAAAAGGTGTGCATTTGTGCACCTATTTAGGTGTGAATTTGTGCACCTATTTAGGTGCGCAATTGCATACCTTTATACCTTGAGAGACCCTTTTTGCACCCAAGTACTATAAGGGTGTGCACCAAGTGCACCCCATGAGGTGGGCTGGTGCACACTCTCATATATTAAGGTTTGCCAAGCAAAAAAAGGTTCACCTCCGAAGTGTGTCAGGTGCACCCTTTTTTGCATATTAGCATTAAATTGAGGCTTTTTGATATTTTTTAGCACTTGAGGCTTCTGGGTTGTATTTTTTTCATCATTGGGTTTTGTCTTAATTAAGTATTTTCAACTCTTCAGACTAATGTTTTCTTCCTTGTGTAGGTAAAAAGGCATCCTTAACTTGTCAAGGTCATAACTTTTGACCTAGAGCTCAGAATTCAAAATCATTTACATTGTTGGAAAGAAGAACTAAAAATCTAATTTTAGTCCTTAAAGCAGTGAGTCTTTGGCTACCCAATTTTAGGGATCAATGAAAGTTTCAACTTTGAATATTTTGAGCAGAAGACCTTTGAAAAGGTTAGTTAAAAGGACCTAGAAAAACTTGTAGAAGAGTATGAAATTTTTTTAAACATTTGATCATTTGGATAATCTGGATCACTTGGTCTCTGACCGGGAAGGATCAGGCAATCAAAGAGAAGAAAGAATCAAGAAATTTACACTAAAGATCAAAGATACAGAGGTTGGATACATGAACCGAAACAGTTTCCTCATCTTATGCAACTATTAAAGACAAGATTCAACACAAGTGCCTTAGGATTTTAGAAGTAGAAAGAGTTTAGGTCTATGAAATTTTTTGGCTATAAAGAGGGTATAAATCATCAAAAGGATCAAAGTAAGTACACAAAAGTGATCTAAAACCCCATTTGAGCAAAACCTAGAAATTGTTTTCAAAACTGAGAACTTTGATTTTTTGGTGAATTTAGCACCTTGCACAAATTTCTTGTGAGGTGCATTGGTGCACAGGTGCATAGTTGCACTTCTTCCAAGGTGTGCTTCTTTAGAGGTGCACCAACAATTAACTACCAGTTCCAAATTTAGAGCTTTCCATGCACCAAAAATGCATTCTGATGGTAGTTTAACTCCTACCAACATCCAGTGAAGGTGGAGCTTCTATTTTTGGCATCTCCAGAGACTCCTACATCATCTAATGGCTTTCTTCTTATTTTCTCATGCATTCTTTGTTTTAAGACATGTAAAGGCCCATGCATCCATTTAATGATATAAATATGGATGGATTTATAATTAGCACTAGTTAGAGAGTTAGTTTGTGCATAAATAGATGGTTTTATTAGCTTAGAAGCATATGTTTGCATAAAGAAATTTCTCACTCTCAAAAAAAATTGAGGAGAGAACTTCTTATAAATTCATGAATGTAACATGTATTCTAGGTTGCCACCATTATTTTGATGCAATAATATATGCTATTGGTGCTCACATTTGGAGTGTAGTGATTCTTACCTAAGTGTGTTATATTTTGTGAATGTATATTCATGGAGTGTAATTAAGCCAATAAGTGTAGTGATTCTTTCCTAAGTGTGTTATATTTTGTGAATGTATGTTCATGGAATGTAATTGAGCCAATAGTTTTATTGTGTGATTTTGGTTGTGTGATCTTTTAATTCTGGTGTTTGCTAGAATTCTACAAATTCTACTGACATACTTAGTTTGAGAAGAGATCACCCTCATTGTTCTTGCATAGCGTTTTGCCTCGCATGAGCACACTTTTCATGGCCTTGTGATCTGATGAAAAATGAAACATCTTATAGTTATTGAATTCCCATTGACGATTACATCAGTGGAATTAAGGAAGCGCTACTCCTATTTTCATTGGTTACCTAGCGATCTTTTCAAAAGCTTAACTCACAGACGTGTTGTTTCTATAGCTTGTGTCCATTAGGATTTACTTTCATGTTAATTGCTTAAATTTATTGTTTCCCTATCTTAATTATTTGTTTTACTAACCCCCTCAATTAAATTAGGAATTCATATAGTTGCATTGTTAGATTGCATTCATCATAAAAATAGAAAATACCAAAAAACATATCTCTTTTGTGGTTAATTTTGAAATAGCAAGCAGATTGATCATTTGATCCAAAATTGGTTAGAAAAGGCCTCCTCATGAACACAAACATTTATCTTCAACTGAGCGGATTCCAGTAGGTCATAAGATCACCCAAAACCTTGGCGTTGATCCCAGATCAACTTTTCAAGAGAGGAGTTCAAAAGGATTCCTGTCGTTAAGCATCGTGCAAAATGACAACTCAATAGTAATCAATAATAATCTCTCCACCTCCATGGAAAATAAGCCCAAACCATGTAATGAGGATGGTGCTATACAATATATCCTCTCTCCAACACAAAAATCAGTGTTTGGGGACCCATTATTTCTATAGATGTTTGTACCTAAAGGGCACATCAGATTCACCTTCACTCTCATCATCATAAGAACATGATCCCCCTTGAGCAAGGAAAAATATCATGCACTTGTTGAATTTTTTCTAATATTTTGATCTCAAGTTGATCTCCTTGATTTAGACATACTAAATGTCTCACTTTCTTCTTCCATTCCTACATTTTCTTTGCTTGAGGAAGACAAATTTGACAAATACCTATTCGTTGGTACCTGCACTCCACAAAATAAGATAGATAGGCGGCAATGAGAGAGATATTTTACAAATGGTAAAAGATATTAATCTCTATGGGGTGTATTGACTTATACTTGATGATCCATGAGACTATGTGGGATGCTTATGAAAGGGCTTCAGGTTTCTACAATAGTAAATCAATTGTCATATGTTAGCCAAAAAATTCATGATACATATACTCAAAATTACATCAAATATTAGCATCACATATGAATTATAAACAATAAAAGGTACATGACAAGTTAATCAAATTAATCATTGATCTATCAAGAACTGAATATTGAATAGCATAGGCATTGATCACACAACTATACATTTCATTCTTCTTATTGATAATCAAACCCCACTCCAATGTTAGCTAATCAAACCCCGCATCATTGATATTATTATTCATCCATCTCATTGTCAAGATCATTATCATTTTTGACATCGTCACCACCACTATCCTGGTCATCATCATCATCATCCTCATCATCATCATTATTAGTAAAAGCATCATCATCGTGATCATTAACAACATCATTTGTATCAAGAGCATCATCAAATAACTCTTGATCTTGATCCAATTCTTCCTCTTCCTTAGTATCTTCTTCCTCTATTGCATTATACTTTATCGACCTTTCCCTTGGATCATGTCTAACAACAAATGACAACCCAATTTATGTGGAACCTCTAAGTAAAATGCCTTCTCACATTGCCTTGGAAGAAAATAGAGCTCATCTTGAACTGGCTCAAACAACCTTGTATTAATCATTGGAAATCTATTCTCATGTTCAATAACAGTTCTATCAAGATCATTTTGATTGATTTGTAGTCTGTACCATTTGACAATAAAGAGAAATAATTTTAAGGAGTTAAATTTATAGTCAAGTATATCAACCAAAATGCCATAGTATCAATTTTGAGATTCTCGAGGATGTAAGTCATTTCTAGAAGAAATATTGGTCACCTCGAAGACTACACTTATCCTAGAATCACAAGTTTTGTGTGTGTCATCTAAATCTTTGATGTGAAATTTATAGCCATTGCAAAACATAGCTTTTTGGTATTTCACCTATAATAATGTCAAACATGTATAAATTATTCCATCACAAATTCAAAAATATATGGTTGATTAACAAAATTATAAGTACGTGGAGATCTGTTAAACCATATGCTAAATCTATTTTCTTTTGTGTAACATTGGGATCTCCATTAAAATGAGCTTTTTAAACCAATGAAGACAAGGATTCTCATTTTAATCCATGGCTAGAATGTTGACATTGTTCAATCCATACCATCATCCAATTTTGATTGTTTGCAATAAACAAATGTATTACATCCCATTCTTAGTAGTTGTACAAAAGAAAATAGATGACTTACAATATATTTATTTTGAAGATTAATAATTAATTAACTACAATAAAATCTCATAATTTATTACCTTTCACTTTTGTAAATATATCGTTCCCCACCAGGTACTCCCCTTTGATTTTTTTAATGGAGTTGAGATCCCAAATGCAATCTATATGGGTCTTTGCTGCAAGTTCAAGAAGATATTGAATAATGTACACCATCATTTGGCATGCCATATATCCCTCAATCATAGAACCCTCGGGACATTCTCTTTGTATATCCAAATCCTTCAAAAATTTCAAGTGTCTCTCAACCATCTGCTACAAGCTAGAGTTGTTGCACCAAAAGATCAACCTATTAATGTGCGATACAACCACTAGACTTATAGAACACAGGAGGTGGTTAAGCCATGTCATGAATCCCAAAGGGGAATGTTGATAGTTAGTCCAACAATCCCCCCACTTAGCATTAAGAGAGGATATTTGAACCTATGACCAAGCTTTGATACTACTTATTACAAGCTAGAGTTGTCGTTGCACCAAAAGATCAACCTATCAATGCATGATACAACCACTAGACTTATAGAAAAAATGAGGCAGTTAAGCCATGTCACAAATCCTGAAGAGAAACATTGGCAGTTAGTCCAACACCATTCACATTGACCTAAGTTGTACATCCACACAATTCAATCTCCTCAACTTGGTGTATGAGGTAGTGTTCTTATGCATTGAAAAAAGTTGAAGGTAAACACTTTCGCATTTCACACAATAGTGGAGAAATTTTTTGTTCTAATATTTTATATCTTCTTTATGGATTTATTTAGATGACAACAACCTACAAGGGATTCAAGACACAAAAACATATAAATACGAGAGTTTACAATATATTACTTGTTTGATATATTGAACAAATATCACTACTTACCTCATGTATTTTCCAAGATCATATATCACTTGTTTGATATTATTGTCGAAGTCGTTTGGGAGCAATAGGGGTAGCACATACTGTAATAATTGTCAACTGACCATTTCATTCGTTTCTAACATAATACAATAAAAATTGAATGCATTTTTAGAAATATATTGTGAATACAAAATACTATGACTTACCGTAATGAAGGTATGCCAATCATGCATTTTCAGCCCTGGGCCAAATTCAACTTTTTTTTTATATGAGATTGTTATCGAGGATCAATCACCTATGCTAGAGTTACAACACAATGTGAAGTTGAAAGCTATCTAGGATCAAACACCTATGCCCCTTGTCCTCTATCCCCTTCTTCTTCATTCGTCTTGTTTGTAATGCCTTGTCACTCCCTCCATTCTTCTTCTTGTTTTGGCCTTCTTATTTTCTTGAATATTTAGGGAGTTGTTCACATTATTCCTCATTAGTTAATATTTCAATCAAATTTCTTTTCCTTCAAATTAGCCATCTATTGGTTTATCCATGTGTAAGTGAATGGTGTTAAACATGAGTCATTATTGTGTCAAAACTTCATCTTTGTTTGACCAAACTATAGCAAGAATTACATTCTTTCCTATTCTATCATGATTACCTTGGAAATAGCATATGCATTTGCTTAAACCAATATATCTTAATATCTTAAATGTTGGTTTCTTAGATTTTTTCATTTGAAACATTTTGCTAGTTTTTGTGTATGTTCTTTATTTTTTTTTCTCCTTTAAAAGTTTGTGTGCACGAGATATTTAAAGAAAGCACACTTCTCACAAGATTCTTACCCTCCAATTTATTGCATTTAAGATATTAAGATATTAGGATTTTTCATGATCACCTTGGAAATAACATCAGATCACCTTGGAATTTGTCATGCATTGTATCTACATTTTCTTTGCCATTGCTTATAAGAATGTTTCAAGGTTGGCAATCACTTCAACATCCTTTGCATGGCTTAGAGGTAATGTCACTGTGATAGAGCCTTCTACAAGGAATGAGCCTCATGATTATGGGATTTACACAGAAGTAGAACTTTCTTCTTCAACTCCTTTCACTCAACTCTTCACTGAAGTTATTCTTCTAGCAGTGAGAATAGCTGCTAGAAATTCCTGGGAGCCAAGGGACCCTGAACCTATGCTACATTTTCTGGAGACATGGGAGAAGTTACTACCAGATTCAGTACTTCATAATATTTTGGATCATATAGCGATGCCCAAATTAACAACAACAATAGATACTTGGGATCCTCATAGGGAGTCTATGCCAATGCATGCATGTTTACATCCTTGGCTTCCATTCTTAGGTTAGCGTATGGAGCCTTTATATCCAACTGTTTGTTATAAGTTTTGGAATGCACTTCATGCCTGGCATGCAAGTGATGCATCTGCATATGCAATTTTATCACTTTGAAAAATTGTATTTGATCCGGCTAGCTGGGAACAACTGATTGTTTAAATTATTTTCAATTGAAAAATTATTTCTCCATCTTCAAGTAACCTAAATCCTTGCTTCTCCCAGCTATATTTTTTCTCTATTGTTATATATTCTAGAATACACCTTCAATTTCTTTCTCCATATTTTTATGATGCATAGAAAAGCCCATATCATCTTAGAATAACACTAAGGAAAGTGGTTGCAAATATATGAATAAAGAAATCAAAAAAGAGTTTAATTAAATAAATAATTTGTGTGTCTGATGTTATTTAATGAGATACTAAACCAGCTAATCATCATATACTTATAATGATCAAAGTATGCACAAAGTAAGATCTTGGTACATAAAATTTCAGCAAAAAAATAGAGGGAACATAATTCAAATAGGGAGTCATATAGTATCTAACTATAACTATAAATTAAAAATGATATCAAATACAACCTTGTTTGCAATAAAATTCCATTCTCTATATTTTTTTAGTCCACACCAAAATCAATAATAGGACAATGAGAAAGAGAATATCATACTATTAATTTTAAAGATTACATTAGTTTTATATGTATCTCATTCACTCTGAAGACTAACTTGGAAAAGCTATGTCCTGCATAAAGTTTTGAAAAAGGAAGGGTCCCAATATGCCATATTCAAATACATAATGATATCCAATAGCTCTCAAGATATAATCATGTATAAGAACTAAAAAAAAGAGTTGAACAAAGAGAGTACCCATACTTACAAACAATTACCTTCAAACCACATTTCAAAATGAAACCACCCATAATTAAAATTGGATCTAGATACTTGGGATCCTCATAGGGAGACTCCAACACATGCATAGTTACATTCTTGGCTTCCATTGTTGGGCCAACATATGGAGCCTTCATATAAAACCATTCATTATAAGTTGGGGAATGCACTTCATGCCTGGCATGCAAGTGATGCATCTACATATGCAATTTTACAACCTTCAAAAACTATATTTGATCCTGCTAGCTGGGAACACCTGATTGTTTGTTTTATTGTACACAATCTGGTGATAATTATAAAGGAATTTGTAATCAACCCAACTAATTAGCAACTAGACCAATTTAATTGGATTATGGCTTGTTTCTTTCTAAAAATATCTACTATGATATGTTTTTGTAAAATTTATTGTGAATTCTGCCCATTTTTCATGGTCTGCATTATTTTTGTGTAGGATCTTGAGGTAAGTCACTTAGTATGGGTTGAGTGAGTTTTATTGTTTTATTATTTGAAATCTAGAGTATGTATGTAGTTGGATCATTTTTTCTATTGTGAGATAATATGTAATAAGAACCTTAAAAAATATATCTCTAAATATATAAAGAGATACATGTTTAGAGGGAAATATAAAGACATTCATGTTTAGAAGGAAAAGAAAAGAACATTTACATGTGTACCTCTTCTCACCCTAGAAGAAAATTATAGAGCAAGGGCACAACATGGCAGTGAAATCATAGAGCAAGGGAATGACATAACAATGAAATCGCAGAGCAAGGGCACAACAACCAAATGCACCGATCATAAGGGCGCGATAATGTTCACAACTCTCCATCCTTGTTCAAATCTCTCCACCTCTTTCACACATAGCTCTCCACAACCAAAACAAATGGAAAATGATTTATGACATGTTTTTTTGTTTTTTTATGCTCGTGAGGGTGTCACAATTATGATGCCAACATTGATATTATGACAATATCGAGGACAATTACAAAAAAAAAACAAGAAAATCACCACAAATTACACCGCCATCATAAATTGTTGTTGCAATTTGACCCCAAATGTTGTAGTGTCTTTTCACGATCAAATCTCTAAGTTCATCTTTCTTTCTTTCCTCTTTTTTTCTTTCTGTCCAATCCTTGGCATAATCTCTAAGGTTTCTACTACTAATGCTCCCAAGTTTTTTCTATTAATGCTCGCACTCTTTGTTAGTAACCTTTTATCATTATGTACACTAGCTTTAACTATAATTGCAACTTTAGATAGATAATCTCTAGATTTAGTAGTTTCAAAAGCTTGTAACTTACCATTTAACATTTCCTTTTTGAATCCCTTAATGAGAGGAATGACTTCCTCAATAGAATTGACTTTGTTCTTATAGGATGGTGTCAAAGATCTGAGATTTTTTTGTACTACCTCATCTTCAAATATAATTTTGACTATGCTCTTTATCCATATTATAATTTATGTGGTTCTTTGTAGATAGGCTTTGATGGTATCATCTTCCTACATTATAGCATTCTCCAACTTAGCTTTACAGTTATGCAACTTTTTCTTCTTTGTATCTTCATTTTTTTCATTCAATTTTTCTAAATTAACCCAAATAAAATGAGCAAGATCAAGTTCTTTTAATTCTACAAACTTTGCTTCAAATTGTATGCTAATAAGTTCTTCCCTTATAATTATGTTGTATTTAAATTCTTTCTTCTCCTCATTCATGCATGAAGATAGACTTCTCTCTACTCTGATGCTAGTCTTCTTCTTTGTGATCAACCAATAATCTATTCACATACTAGATCAAATGTGTTCTCATCTTGTTCTTCCAAGTATCATAATTATCTCCATCAAATTTAGGACTCTCCTTCCTATATTCCATTATGGATATCTTTAAGTTTCTTGACTTCCTTCTCAAAGAGGACTTAATGTTCTCATACCAATTCTTAAGAAGCAAAGTCCACACACCACAATCAAGAAGGGGGGGATGGGTGAATTAGTTGCGAGCAAATATAATTAAGTGAAAACTTATAATATTGATCACTAAATAAGAAACCATACACCATGACATATCAATTTTTGTTCTTGAGGAAAACCCTCAACCAAATAGAAAAACCCCAAGTGGGATGGTACCCATGAAATAGTGTACTAATATATAAATTCCTTGTGAAAGGATGTGACCCTTTTGGGAGTCAAATACAAATATTTTAGCACAACAATCCCTATTAAAGGAGATATCCCTATTAGAAGACCTTGAAACCTCTCTAGAAGGTTCACACCCTATTAAAGGTTAATGAGAACAAAAGATACTCTACTCGAGCACACTACTTAAAGGCTAAAAGGTTAAACCACCTTTACAAAATGATAACAAATCCACCAATATGAATTGAATAATCTTCAACTTAATTGTCAAAATAATTCCTTTTAAGTCAACTAGGAGTGATAGATTCCTATCATATCCCTTCACAAGCACCCAAGCAAGTTCTCTACTATGCTATGATAATCCAACATCAAGGCTCACATCTATACTTATCATTACATACATTAAAATGAGGAAAATAACTTCCCTTTATACCCATTACATACAATTAATTAGATCGACCTACTAGGGCTTCCCCAAAGTATAATTAATTATATAGGATGATGTTAAGGAAAACATTCCTAGGCAAACATTCCTTTATAATAATCTATACAAACATTACATGAAGCGTCCCACATGCTACAATATCAAATTTAATCTTGCCAATAATCTTTCACATGCTACAATGATCCAAATGACTTCTAGTAAAATGCATCACACATTATAGACCAATGCCCTTTCCAAAATAAGCCAAATGAATCACAAATTGAACATATGTGCATGAACAAGTCTTCAATTATCTTCCATGCTTGCCAACATTAATTCCTTCTCACCATCAAGATATAGCAAAGGCACTTCAACTATTTCTCTCATATTTTCTTGCACACTAGTCAGCTATGAGTCTTCACAAAATAAAATGTAACTCATGTATAATATCACATAAAGTATAGTGAACATAGCCATGATGTTTATATTCATTCTTCTACATAAATGTAAACTCACATGTCCAAATTTATCAATTACTACCTATATCGAATTGATCAATGATTTATGATATATAGAATTTTATTCTGTAATGAACCAAAGAATATATGTTGATATCAATGAAAAAATTGTCATTAATACAACATCTTTGCAACACTAGGAGTGTCAACAATCTCTCCCATTTCCAACAAAATAAACCTAGATTGAATATTTGATAGATGGTGACATTAATCATTAAGACATCAATACAACTAAATGTCATAAACAAAACTAGTGTTACACTCAAAAAAGAAGAATAATCGTAGCACAACACAAATTACTAAATGCATTGTAATAATGTTTACTTCTATGAACATGGATATTACACTTGATATGACTATGGCATATTACTTTCTTTACCAATTTCAAGGATACACCTGATACATATAAATGCTACTTATTCCAAATATATAAAGAGACAAATGACAAAAAATAAGAAGAAACTTTATAGTTCATATATAGAAAGAAATTTATATGGCTTTAAAATGACACAACAAACTACATATAGTAATTACATTATATAAGGTATAAAGACAATTGTAACTATAAACAATATTTTTTTATTGATAATTGGCCAATCCTTTTTATTAATTATAAAGTATGGTACATTTTACCACATTCAAAGTGCAGGCACCAAGGGACAAAGAAAGGGGAAGAAAACCCCTAGTCTCGCTTGGGACTTTATGTCCTGCATATTCATACACTTCCCATAAAATAGGGACTTTAGGAGGCATACATCTCATTACATTGTGTTATTTATATGGTTCAATTGGAAGCTTGATGTCATACAATGCTATATATCATACAATTGTCCTCTTCTAAGGGTCTTTAGGAAGGAATTCCTTCCCTTATAAAATATTTCAAAAGTATATCATCATGGGTATTTCTGATATCCAATTTCATCTTTCTATATGGCCTATTCCATAACACTTATGTCCTTACAAAATTCATAATATACATTTCTAAATATTACTATTTGAAGTCAAGTTGGTATGTTCCTCAAAGAGAGCTCTGTAATACCTGCAAGTTCATACCTACAAACTCATACCATGGATGATAACATAAAAATAAATCCAACAATGATACTAAGAAAGCATGGATTCTCCAAATTATCACAACCAATATAATATAAAGGTTGTACATTTATTAGAAAAAGTTTATGATGGAAAGGTATTTGGCTATTTAGAACCTAAGATGTTTGATTATTGTAAAAGAGCCTTACAGAATATTTTCTATAATAAGATGCTCATCAACCCCTAGGTTGGCTACCTTATCAACTAAACCATTCCCTTCTCTATAAATATGGCCTATTTTAACATTTCTAAAGGATTTTAAAATTTTGAGAGCAATTTCTATGCCTAAATTTAGGATTCAAATTCGAGTTACTCTCACTCTTATTGCATTAATAATACTGATTGAATCACCTTCTATTTCTAGATTAGGAAAGCCTTTATTATTGTGAATCTTGAGACCTTTTATAAGAGCTTGAGTTTAAGCCATGTTGTTAGATGCTACTCCTAAAGGTTTGAAAAATTTTGCTAACATATTTCCTTGACTTTCATGTATAGTTCCTCCACACCCCACTATACTTGGATTACCTCTCGATGCTCCATCAAAGTTTATCTTAATCCAACCTTCTTGAGGGACAGTCCATTTTCAATTTTCCCTAACATTTTTTCTTGCTTTACCCCCTTTTCCCACCAAGCTTGGGACTTCCAAACCATCATTTTCTAATTTGTTCATCCTACTGAGAAAATCATCCTTCAAAATTTTGCCTATTTACTACCCTATTGTTTGTTACTTCTACTATGTTTACTTCCATTTTATTGATAGGAACAATAATTTCCATCCTTGTTCCTTTAAATAATCTTATTTTTCTTTCTTTTTGCAATTCCCAAGGTACTATTAAGGGAGCTATTTTCTAGATGGTATTATACAAAGAATATGTATGTGAATTAGGCCATGTTTTAATGAAGTTAATGAGTTTTTGTGGATTTGTAGATTTCCATCCTAATTTTTGTTGAAGCCATTGCCAACATTTTTGTGAGAATAGACACTACCATAGAATATGGTCCACATCTTCTTCATTATTCTCATATATTAAGCATTTTGAGGGCCCTTCAAAGCCAATCTTACTAGACAAGTTTGTAGTTAAAATTCCATTTTGCATTGTTTCCCATAGGAAAAAGCATGTTTTTGGCAATGAATTTTTATCCCAGCAGAGATGTAAAGGGAGTTCTCAAATATAAGGGGCATACTTTTGATTAACCAAAAAACCTTATTTTACCACATATTCTCTTGTTTTAGATTTGACCCATTTGATATCATCTACTCTATCTTTAATCAAAATATTTCTTAATTTAAGGATCTGTTGAAGGTATTCTCTTTCTTCTGGGCTTAAAGGTGTACCTTCTAACAATTTTCAATTTTGTCCCATAATTGGGTTGCCCATAGGTATTTATATGTAGTGATTAAGAGTGTCTCCCTAGAGGTCTTTAATGATGGTTTTAAGTCCTTGTTATTTAATTTGTCATTCTATAAATATATATCATCCCCAAGAGTCTTTCAAAAATAGTGTTGAATTGCCCCTTCCTACATCCAAACTTATATTCTTTGTTATAATTTTTTGACATTTCAACATGAAGTTCCACACTTTGGATCCCTTAGGAGGATTATTTGTTCTAAATATACTTGTTGGATAATTAGGATATAAATATTTATTGTAGATTATCCTTGCCCATTTCCTACTATAATCATTATATAATCTTCATATTAGTGTGGCCCCTAGTGCCAAGTTTTTCAACCCTGTATCCTTAATCCCCACCCCTCCTTGATTCTGTGATTGGTAGATTCTATCCCATTTTATTAGAGAAAATTTACGTTGTTTAGAGCTACCTTGCCAAAAGAAGGTTCTTATTTTTTTATTTAATTTGGCTTTGGACATGACATTTGGTGGATTGGGACAACTAACAAAACTATCTTAATCATAGTTGCTCATCTTGTGCTAGTGAGCCACTTCCATGTCCAACTATCTCTCTTTTGATCTAATTTAATAAACGATATAACTTTAAATATTTAATAGATAACTTAAAATAGTATTAATTACAATCCCACTAATAGTATAACATAAAATCTCACAAAATAACTTCAAATAGTATAAGTTAAAACCTAATAAATATAACTTAAAACACCCCAACATAAAATAGTATAACCTAAATCCATAGATATGCACTTTGAAGTATAAAACACACAATTTTCTTGCAACAACTTGGGTACGATATGTCATGGCACAACACTTAATCACCATTTACAATATTAAATAACATTATAATATTATACAAATAACTGTGGAAAGGCCGGGGGGGCGTAATTGGCCAACTATGCGATAGTGGATAATGATAATATTTAGATGACTGAAATAGAGAACAATTAAAAATAAGTAATGCTATACTAATTATTTTTATATGTAGTTAAAATTCCATTGAGAGTATTTCTTCCTAAACTAATTGGGAAAAAATAAGCTCATTAAATCAAGTATAGTGATGCTTGAACCAAAAATTTATTTCCCTGGCAATTTTTGTGTTTTTATGAACCTAAAGTTTCTGATGTTCATAAACATTGCACTAAACATGTTAAAAACTTCATTCCTACAACACCCAGAAAGCAACATAATCTTTTGCATGAAGGAAACATGTGAAACTTTAATTCCACAAACATTGATACAATTATTGTACAATAAGAAAATGAATGCAAATGATAGATCTTATTTCCTTATTGCACATTTACAAGGAAGATGACTCGATGAGCTCAAATATGTCATTAACACTAAATGAAATTGATAATAATTAAATGAGATGATATTGAATAATGATGCACAATAAAAGGCTAATTGAGTGAAATTGATAACTATAAACAAGATATAAACTAACACAAACATACAATGACATGTATTTGTAGCAAAAAAGGTATACCTCACTTGTCATTAAAATGTGAAGATGA
Source organism: Cupressus sempervirens (assembly GCA_028749045.1). Classification (NCBI taxonomy): domain Eukaryota; kingdom Viridiplantae; phylum Streptophyta; class Pinopsida; order Cupressales; family Cupressaceae; genus Cupressus; species Cupressus sempervirens. The sequence goes on from CM053785.1 coordinate 502,860,792, forward strand.
TTTGGAGGTTATAGAAAATATTGGGCACTTTGTACCTAGGTACAAAATTATTTGCCCATTGTATACCCTATAACTTTGTCTGAAACTTTCTTAAATTGTTCATTAGATCCTATATTGCTCAAATTTTCTTTGGTAAGTTCATACTTTAAAATGGGGAAGAAAGTTATAAAGAAAGGGCTTGCCTTAGTCAAACTCCTACTTGTAATCAACCTAATAAAGAAAATGAGAGTGTATTATCATATATTAGTGGCCATATTTAAGAAATGAAGTGTACCATGCCTTGGAAATACAAATGCTTATTTGAATGTGATCAAAGTTGATGCAATAAATTTGATGTGACACAAGAACCCAAAGGAAATCATGAAAGACAAAACCTTGTGAAAGTCATAATTTATCACAATGTTTGATTAAGAAGAAGAGAGACGACTTAAAGATATGGATACTTGAATTCTAAATGAATGTGAATGCTTGAATGTGTGTAGATCTTCTTCCTTGATCTTAGACTCTTTTGATTGACCTTCAATGAGGAAATAAGCTTTATTCATAGAGAACATTTACCTTGAAGACATTTTGAATGCTTGAGAACACTTTTATGCTAGAGCACTCTTGAAATATTAATTGCCTTCTTGATTGCTTGATTGTGCTTGATAACGGATTACCAAAATAAGAAGAGATAGGATATGTACTTCTCAAAATATTTCAATTTTTAAAATTAACCTAGATGGACCAAAAATTTGGAAAATGTCACCAAATCACCAATACAAGGTCATGGTTCAAATTGCAACCCAAAAACCTGAGGGATACAACTCTTAAAGCATTTGACAAATCTAAAAATCCAACCAAATCACCATTATGAGGCCCCGATTCAAATTCCAACCCAAAACTTGAGGTATACAACTCCTAGGGTATTCCATACCTAAGTATCAAATGCCAAAACCATTGTATACCCACAAATTAGGACTCAAGCTTAAATCCTAAGTCTTGAATGACTAGGAGATACCATATTACAAGGTATAGATGATAACATAGAGCCTATGTAGGCTAATAGATGACTAAAGATAATATAGTAAAGGAGCATGCATATAAATACAAGCTCACATTGAGCTTTGATGAAATTGTAATAACATAGGACCCATATTTGAATTTTGGTGTCCACTAAGTGTCATATAAAGTCCTACTATGCATGTTAAAATGGGAAAATAATAAGGTGGGTGCTAAAAAATCATTAAATTGTACACACCTATAGAGTGCTTACGATTTATGATGATATAATAATAAAACCTTTAAGAACATGATTAGAGTGTAGAACAAACAAAAACAAAATACAACAATTGTAAGCAAAAGAATGAGACAAAGAAAGTCAAGCAACAACCTTAGTGAGACTTAAAATACTCACTTAGGTCAAATGCCATATGACAAGCTATTTAAATAGCTTCTAATGCTTCACTGCAACTGCAACATTGAAAAACTTAGAAGGGTTTTATGGATAAAAGCACTAAAATTTTTACTTAACCAGTAAACTGCAAAAAGTTGTCAAATATTGCAAAATGAGAAAATAAAACTAGCTTGAAAGGTTACTTTTAGTGGTAGAGAGAACATGTGAAACCAAAAAAAAGAGCAATGTCAAACATGCTTCTAGAAAAATGCCAAAGGCTATATGATGTGAATATTTTCTAGAGTGAGAATAAGAATTTCAATGATCTAAGTATAACATGTTTTGGAGACAAGGTCATGAACACTTTAGAATATGTGTGAAAGAAGGGAGGAAAAGTGTTCATTAGGTATAATGAAATGAAGCATTCGATGAAACTTGTGTTGGATATTGTACAGTAATAGGTCAAACAAACACAAAGGGTAGTTAGTGTAGTTTTGGGGAAGTAGTGAGGTGGCAATACACATTTAATGTGCATCATTATGAAATTGGGCATTGGAAAAGAACAAGAGACGTATGGGAAGAATGAGTGTGTATTTTCTGAAGTTCTCAAAAAGTAGAAACATTAAACATTTCGCTTTAGAGTTGTCATGCCCAAAAATGAGGGCAAAAACACACGAACAATAATTTTTAAAGATAAATTCAACTAACTTAATAGGTAAACATGTAGACCATCACTGAGTACATTGCAAAAGAGTGATAACATGGTAAAATTAGTTTTTGGCTTACAAGATCTATGTACATAGTTTGAGTTCAGATTATATCCCATGAGGATGTAGAATTGGTATTTCATCCTATTGTGTGAGTTTGAAACCCTAGGTTCAAGTGCTACAAGAACACCTAGGTTAGGTGGAATGAATTAGTTGATTAACTATAGTTTCATGTTTTATTAAACTCTAGGTAAGGTGTGACATCATATTCGAGAAAGAATTAGGTTATTATGTCATCTTCTATTCGTTTCAGTATGTTAGTTCAAACTACTAGGTGAACTAGTATGCATCTCTTAGGAGGTGATCCAGAACCCTAATACTGGTTCCCAATTAATCATAATTTAATGATAAAACTTAATTAATACATTTGAATATTCATCATGTAATTACATATGATGTACCTTTCATCACTACAACACCTTCCTACTTCACTATCGGGTCACCTACCTAAGACCTCTTCTTTTACCTTTGATTCCTATGATCTTAGTAATTCAAATTAATGACAACAATATAAAATATTAATAAAATAATATACTTAAAAATATGTACCTAAAAAATATAATATATTGCCCTTGATAATATGACTCACCTAATAATCTAACACATGAAATAAATCCCAAATATTAACCTTAGTCTATAATCTATCCACAATTTTCTAACATACTTATAAATGCCATAAAAAAAGAGATCTTACAATACTAAACTAAACTAAAACTAACTCATTGCCCATCATTACTAATTTAATTAGGAACTAAACTATACTAACAATTACTAACTATGCCACTAACTACATAAACACTCCTAAATTTCCTCTAACACAACCCCCCTTTTCCATTCCCAAGTAGCCAAGTGGCCTGTCCACGCTCTCCCTAACACATCTACCTAGGCTCACATGCTCCCCAAGGCTCTTTGTGTGTTTCCCAAGAGGATACAAAATCTTCCCAAGAAATGTATGAGAGGAGGAGGAAACTGCAGAAGGTGGAAAGAGAATTTTCTGAGGGCAATAATCCCATTTACCAAGCTACACCTTCTCCCAAGTGTCCATCAGCTAGCTCATGCATGGGGAATGAGGAAAGGTGGAGAGTACATGGGGTAAGTGGTGCAGAGGAATTTAATTCTTTCCCAACGCATGAGAGGAAGGTGAAACAAAAGGTAAGTTGAAGGTTTGTGTTTAAAATTTTATTTTGCACTCCATATTTATTTCACATGTTGACTTGCACCCTCATTCAAAATTTCTCTTGCAACATGCATTCCTTGGGAAGTGAGGTGGAAACAAATGGGGAGGGTGACATCAGTAGTACAAAATGCATGGAAGAATAAATGGGTGATTAGTTATGGGTAAAGTTTTATAGGTGAGAGCTTTTTTTGGTGGGGAGAAGTGGTTTACACTATAGATATTTTTTGAATGTTGATTCTTTTTATAATCTATTTTTTATTTACTTATTAAATTATCTAATTTGTTTAGAAGGCATCTATAGAGAATATTCTCTCTCGCAATATTGGGAAAAAAAACTTTCCCTTACAAATTATAGAGAGCCTTTTGGCTCAAATACATGGAACTATATTTATTTCTTTTTGCTCCTCTTTTATCAAGGTATTTTCTTCCTAGGAGTTTTATAGTGGCATAATATATTATTATTTATTCATTTTATTGAGTGTATTGTAGGTATATTACTAATATTTAATTTTGTATCCAAGTTAGGAGTGATTTTAGGTAGTTTACATATAATGCAACATAAGGTACAATTCGGTGCTTTAATAAAAAAATATACAAGCTAAGGTTTTAAGGTGCAAGGAAGTTGAATGTTTCTTAATCGAACATTGGTTATATCTCATGATCTTAAGGATGAAGTATTGCATTTATAATTTGAATAAATCATATATCCACATTCTATAACAAAAAAATTCAAATATAATGAATTAAATCCAAGATTCCATGGAGGGAATAAAGAGTATTCAACTTTATTTTGTTTTTCATTTTTTGTTTTTGCAAAGCAGTAAACTTAAAAGTAGGACATGATTTTCAATCCAATAATACTTGATCACATAACTTGCTTATTTCCTACAATAACAACATTTCTAATTATCAATATTGAAGTTACAACATTTGATCCATTCCTAGATATGGTGCTTAAGGCTTTTGGGTTTGATGACAAAACTTGTAAGCTAATCTCTCAGCTGATTACTACTTCCTCACTTGTTGTCTTAGTCAATGGATCCCCCTCTGATTTTTTCAAACCTTCTTGTGGTCTTCGTCAGGGGGATCCTCTCTTTCCTATTCTATTCATAATCTTGGTGGAATGCATAGGCAGACTTATAAAGAAGAATAAGAAGGAAGGGAGAATCAAAGGTTTAAAACCTTCTTCTAAAAGTGCCCCTTTTATGCACCAGCAATTTGTTGATGATACTATTATGGGAGGCGAGGCTTCTGTTAAGGAGGCAAAGGCTATGAAGGACATCTTGGATATCTACTCTAGAGGGTCGGGACAGTTCATCAACTAGGAAAAGATGTATGTTTTCTTTATCAACACTCCTGAGGACAGACAGAAGAAAATCTCCAGAATTCTGGGTTGTAGTGTGGGGAAGCTTCACTCTACCTATCTTGGGCTTCCTTTGGGCACGAATCCTCCTGATTCTTTCTGGAATGACATTATGGACAAATTCAGTAAGAAGTTGGTTGGTTGGAAAGGGGCCTCTCTTAGCCAAGCTGGAAAATGCAAACTGGTTAAATCCACCCTTCAGAACTTGCATGTTTATGCTTTGAGCCTTTTTGTGATCCCTAGGAAATTTGCTGAGAGGATGGAAAAAATTCAGAGAGACTTCTTATGGATAGGGGCTGAAAAGAATAAAAGGTATCCTCTAGTTGCTTTGGAAAAAGTCTGCCTCCCCAAGAAATATGGAGGTCTAGGCATCAGGAAGCGTACTCACCTCAACAAGGCTCTTTTGGCTAAGAAAATATGGCGTATCTTTAGTAGCACAGGGGAATGGAGAGACATTATGGAAAAAAAGTATATAAAGAGGCCCTCTAAATAGTTTACCCTCTTCAATGAAGATATCCCAAGAGGTTCCACTGTTTGGAATGGTTCTTTAAAAGCCAGGGACTTGGCAAATCCTAGAGTCTCTTGGAAACTGGAAAATGGGGAGGATAATCAATTTTGGTCCAATAGTTGGCTTATTCAGGGCCCTCTTATGAGCAACCCTAGCTATGAGGTCTAGGTGAATGACTGCATCAACTATTTTGGGCAAAAAGTTAGTAACTATAGGAACAACCAGGGATGGATAGACCTATCTGTCATCTGTGAAGATCTTAATCCTATCATGATGATGCTAAACTCTATGGCCCTAAATAACAACAAGGATGAATTGGTCTGGGGAGATAATGCCAATGGGCTATATACTGTTGCCTCTGGGTATTCGACCCTTTGGAGATTAAATGAGATTCCTCCTTGGTCGAGGGCTTGGCTTCCTAGCCTCATTCCAAAAATTAATATGTTCTATTGGCTGGCTCTATAGGATAAAATCCTCACCCCCAATATAACCTCATTAAAAGAGGTCATATTATGCCTAGTAGATGTGTGTTATGTAAAGATCAGACGAAGACTAGCAATCATTTGTTCATTCATTGCTCTTTCTCCAGGGAGGTTTGGGTTTTCCTAACCCAAGACTTGGGCTTCAGCTAGTGTGTGCCTTTTAACCTTCTGGATTTCTTCTATCAATGGAAATGCACGTTCAATTGGTCTAATTTGCAGGAATTAAGTTCATGGATCCTGCCTCATTTCTGTTGGAGCATCTGGAAGGAGAGAAATAATAGAATCTTCAGAGATAAAGAGGAGTTGGCTATAGTGATAGGAAAGAAAATATTTGCAAACATTAAGGAAAACTATTCAGTAAGGAAAGGGGGAGATATAGAATTAGGTGGCAGAAAAAAGGAGAAGGCAAAAGACAGAAAGACGAAAAGACAAGAAGCCAAATGGCTTCTCCCCCCGAAAGGATGGCATAAAGCCAACTTCAACAGAGCGTTCAAGGGAAATCTTGGCTCCTCAAGATCTAGAGGCATAATAAGGAATGAAAATGGTGATGGTATTGCGACTTTTTCCCTACCACTGGGATTTCAAACCAACCACTTTGTGGAAGCAAATGCTACATGTAATGCTATCAAATTGGTGTTTGAAATTGGAGTTACTAACCTTTGGCTTGAAGGGATTCAAACAATTATAAATTGTATTAATGGAAACTCTCAACCATCATGGTCGATTGCAAATCTTATTAATGAGACTCGTGAGACTCTTGCCAAATTCAGTAGAGTCCACATCACTCATATTTTCCAGGAAGCTAACCTGGTTGCTGATAGGTTTGCTAATATAGGGGTCGGTGCAAACCAAATTATGACATGGCATCCCAAAAATATTTTGTCGATGGATGTCAAAAGCATGATCAAATTGGACAAGATCCAAGGAAGTACAAAGAAGATCAATGTGCAATTATGAGTATGAATGGATCAAGGAGAAATGGTACTTCCCAAAAAGGTAGCATGAGAAATTGTAATTGCTATAATTTATTACAAACTTTTCGACACGCTTTCTAGGTATTTTTTTGCATTTGCAATAGGAGCAACAAAAAGGTTATTTCTTTCTATATTTTGCTCAACCAAAGAGGTTCCTATCAGTCACAGTGCGAGGTGCATATGAGAATTGAGGGTACGCAAAGTGCAGATATGGTAGGCAAAAGGTGCAAAAAGGAGCCAGTTGGTGAAATGGAGAAATGAAGGAGTAGGGAAAAAGTTTGGGAGCAGCTGGATCAGGGCAGGATTACCAGATACATTGCAAAACTGCATGGTTTTGATCAGGAGGTGACCAATAGTATGGTTGGTTCATGGAAGGATGATAGAGTTAAGGTGAACGGGGTTTCTTTCATGATCACTGAGGAGGTGATATCGACCATTTCTGAAATCTTGATTGAGGGTTTTAAGTTTTTTAGGGACAAGAAGCTCTCGGCTAATGTTGTGCGGGATTTTGTGAAGGATACAGAGGAATTGAAAGCCCTGAAGAAGATTGACACGTACTATGTTCTTGATACCATGAAGAAACTGTGGAGGTATGTTTTGAGAGCTGTTATCGAGTACATTACTTTGGACCCTAGGTTTGATCGGGCTCGTACCCACCACTTTGTTCTTTTGAATCATTTTTGACACAACTGTAAAATTTATTTTCCTTTTTACTTGTTAACTTCCATGAGCAAGGCGGTGGTTAGCTTCAAAAAGAAGCCCACTGATAACCCCACTCTACATGAGGGGCTCTTGCTGCTCATTTATGAGCACTTTAAGGCTCAGACTATAAGCAATTCCCCCCCCTCAGACTGAGAATGTGACCTCTGGAAGCTCCAGCTTCTCTTTAGACTCGGATGATATTTAGAGCTTTAGCTCTGAGGATGGCGGGATTTCTTTTGTTGATAAAATTGTTACCCTCCAGGTCAAGAATTTGCCTTCTTCCATTACCCCAAGTAGGAAAAGCCCTAAGGCTCACGAGCAGAAGCAACCTGTGAAGGATGTGAACGTTGACAGCGATGATGAGGAGGATGTGGAGATGAAAGAGGAGGAAAATGAGATGCAAGAGGAAAATAAGGAAGATTGGGGAGGGAAGAAACACAAGAGGGAGGGTCTGGAGGATGAGAGATTGCAACAAGAAAGGGATATGTCTTCCCTCCCTCTTTCTCCTATCCATACTCAAGCCCAACCTGAGGAGCAAAAAATGGATTCTAAGACTGAGAGTGGGGAGGTACTGGTTAAAGACAGGAGGAAAGCTTGGAAAAACTTTAATGTTAGGACTCGAAAATGGGCATTTTTAGAGAGGCCATGAACCCGCAGGTCCTTGTGGAAAACCAAGAAGAGGAGCGGCTTGAAGAACTTATAGACCCTACAATTGTGGCTATTTCAGATAATGCAAGGGAATCTGGGTTGAACCTCTTGAACAATGCCCACAATAGTATGATTGATAACTTCAGATCAATCAAGTGGCTTTTCCATGAGCTGGAGGAGGTCAAAGAGCAGGTGGGTCATATGGAGGATAACAGGAATGGAGCAGATTTTGATAATAGAGACAACAATTGTGAGAGGCTCAGCCTGGTGGAGAGAAGGATTAACAACCTCGAAATCTACAATCATAATCTCTCGAACCAAATGATTTCGTTGCTATGCTCCATTAACAACAACATTATTTCTTTAACTAGCTGGATCAAAGACAGAGTTATGAAGGAAGAAGAGGAAGGAAAAGACAAGGAAAAAGCCAGACTGGAGGTCAACACTGCAAAGGACAACATCAATAATGGTCAGGACCAGGAGGATCAAAGGGAGCACCAGTAAGAGGTTGAGGAGAACCAGATGGCCTATGAGGCTGCTCAAGCCATGCAAGACCTGGAGAGAAAGAACGAGGACTAATCCACTGCCTGTTCTTTTGTCTCAATCTATTTTTTGGCTTTTTGTCTGGGCTTTTGCCTTTGTCATTTCTAAGTAGTTTCTGTTCTTGGTCTTTTCTATGATCTTTGTTTTTAGGCTGGACCTTGGGCTTATTATCATCCTTTGAACTTGAACTCTTTTGCCTGGGCTTTTCATGCTTATTATCAGCCTTGTTATTGTTTTAACTCTTGGGTTTCAGGGTCCCTGTAAAACCTGTTTATCTAATAAAAAACATTTGATCCATTCCTTTCATATTCATTTTCAACATGAATATACAATACAATAGGTGTTATTACAATGGATAAATCTCCAATACAATGACATCAAGGAACCATTAGTGCCCCAAAATTGGGTTGCTCCATCATGATGACTTGTCCAAACAATCTGTAAAACACAAAAAACAACCATGGAGAACTCACCTCCCATCTTAAGCCTCAAAAGGCCACACACCAAGCCAGGAGAATCAGTAACTAACCAGGTACCATTTAGAATCCAAACACAATGACATAACTCAACATACAATTCCCATCCAAGGTATGCACAACAGGTTTCATAATGAACCTATGACTAGGGAGAAGGTGGATTTTTCCAGATAGGAGAAGTCAATGAAGAACACAAATCATATGCCTCTTCCAAGGCTACCAAATCATACATACTTCCATTTCTTTCTTTTCTTTTTTCCCCAAAACATACTCAATTTTGCATTGACAATAAAGAGCCCATAACACCTTACTTCCTCCATCTTCTCAACATGAGAAGAGACTCTACACTAACCTAGAGTCCAACTAAACCCTTCTCCCATACACGACCACTTCTACCCTATCCAAGGGTGAGTAATGCCAACACCCCCCTCACAGCTTCCCCAACAAAGCAAAGAGAAAAACCCTTGAAATAAGGCAAATAAAAACCCACAATACCTATTCTTCACATGATACAAAACACAAACATGCTACAACATGCAAGACATTTACACATACAAACAATGAACAATGGACATAACCATGACAATGGAGAACCTACCTTCACAAGGTTATGACAAGATTGAGTTTTGAGATGAGCTAAATCCTCTCCTTCTTGCAATTCCAAACTTGACTTCTCTAAATGTAGAGAATGTGTGAATAATGCTCAACTCTTCAAAGTGACTCTAAATAGCCTCTAAACTCACCCACCCAAAATAACAATAACTTCAACCTTGATTCTAAGCCTCTTGTGCTCTTCCCACTTGCCCCTCCATCAAGACAACCCTCTTTGCAAGAGTGTAAACTTGGGTAACCTCATGGAGATGATCCATTTTCGCACAAAAGGGAAATTGAGATATTTTAGGGGTCATAAATGTTGCTAGGAAGTTCTAGAAGGGTGTAAAAGGCTCCTAACCCATACACATGCCACTTGGACACTTAAATTACATTAAATTTGACTTTAAGGATCAATTTATGACCTATATAAGTGGCTTGAAATATTTGATCTCCAAAAATGCTAAGGATGTAACCTTTCCACTAAACTCTAATTAAACAAAATTAATTTAGGTTACTAACTAAATCAGTCTTAGGTTAATGGGTTACATTCCTAACCCTAAATTGACATGTTAGTACACATATGCATATAATGAGTGTCAAGTGACACCATAAGATTTACTTTTACATAACATTTGACATGTCACGAAATACAAAATGATACACATACATTTAGATTACGATACAAATCAAACACTTGACAACAAGGTTTGAATCATTTTATTGGATTCAACCTTAGTCTTATAGTTTGCACATAGGGTCAATTACTAATTCTCCAATTAATTTCATGGTTAATTATTCTACACACTCAATTTGAATATTAGTAGTTCGATAACATTGCATTCATATATTTAAACCAAAATTGCATAATTACATTGATCAAAACCTTAAAACTTTCATTAAAATAACCTTTCTCATTTTTGCACACATATTTAATCATCACCAATTGCATAGTTAAAATATTGACATATTTATAATTCTAAATCATTTACTGAAATACATTATCATAATGCATGCACACTGATTAGAACCATTTACAAGCCATTTTTATGCCATATTTTAATCCATTTCGTGTACATTCATACTCACTTCCATGCTTTATTTCTATTCTAATTCATCTCATTTTATCATTTTATGTTGCATGTGATTTAATATATGTAAGTAATATTTAATATGGTTTTGGGATTAAAATATAGAAAATATATTATTGATTGTTTTTACTAATAGGAATTATAATCCCAAGCTTTTGGGAAATTGGGGTTGTTGCATACATATTATAATAACTTTCTGCTACAGGAGCTTTTTGATCTTCCTATCACTCTCTTCACCAAATAAACAATTATTCATGTCATCTGCCAACTCAATTATTTTTACAACCACATGGATTTATTTGATTATCTACTTTAACATTTTGTATATTGCCATTTGATTATCCAATTCTTCCAACAACTTTATTGAGGATTGTGGAAAAGGATGCATTCACTAGCTACATGGAGGATTTGTAGCTATAATAATTTCCTATTATTATTTTTTGTTGTAAAACAATTTTATCACGGGAGTATTCTACATACTTCATAATTTCTTGTCGGGGTTTAGGATTTTGGGCCAACATGTAATCATTAATTGTAACCCTAAAGTGGTAAAAATAATTGTATAAAAGGGCTTAGGGTTAGGGATTGTTTCATAGTTGTGATGCAAAAATTGGTTCTTGCGACAATATTGAGCTATAAGGGATTATGGATTGTAATCATGTTGTAATCATTGGATCATAATAATATTGGACTTGTTGTTTGGTGGACGTAGCCTAGGGATTGAGTGAACCATGTTAAATCTTGGTGTCTTGTGTTCTTTTCTCTGTGATCTATTATTTTCTGATATTAGTTATATTTGCATGTAATTTTTATTTATGTATGTGGTTTAATCTTAACAATTGGTATCAGAGCCTAGTTGTTTTTTTAGTTTTCCTCTACAGGAAAGTCTCACAGTTGAGTGGGAGTGATGGCAAACAAGGGTAAGCTGAGGGTTGATAGGTTAATGGGCAAAAATTTTAGTTATGGAAGATGCAAATGAAAGACTATATTTATTAGAAAGATTTCTGGAAGTCGTTGAAAGGCAAAGCCAAGAATCAGGGATCTATGTCAAATGACGAATGGGATCTTTTAGACAAAAAGACACTTGGAAGCATTCAATTATGCCTAGCACCATTGGTGGCATTTAATATTACAAAAGCAAAGACAATAGAAGAATTGATACAAAACCTAGCGAAACTATATGAAAAGCCCTCCGCTTTAAACAAGGTATTTCTCATGAAGCATTTATTTAATATGAAAATGGCGTAAGTTGGATTTGTTGCAGATCATTTAAGTGAGTTTAATATTATTACTAGTCAATTATCTTTTGTGGGTATCAATTTTGATGAAGAAATTAGGGCTCTCTTGATTTTGTGTTCTTTGCCTGAAAGCTAGAATGGCTTGGTAATGGCTGTGAGTAATTTTGTTCCTGGATCTAGTACCCTAAAATATGATGATGTGATCAGTATTGTTTTGAGTGAGAAAACTCGTAGGAAAACCTTAGGTGGATATACAACAGGAAGTGCTTTGAATGCACAACGCAGGGGTAGAACGATTGAGAGAGGAAGTAATTCTAGAAATCGTGAGAAATCAAGAGGAAAGTCAAGGTGAGGAGGTTTCAATCGAGAGGACCGAATAACTGTTGGTACTGTGGGAAACCAGGGCATAAAAAGAAAGATTGCTAGAGTTGAAAGAAAAATGAAAGAGATAAATTAGATGGAGATAAGGAGGAAAATGTGGTAAGTAACAAATCTGAAGAGGATGCTTTACTTCTATCTTTAGAAAGTGGTGATGATTAATGGGTTTTAGATTTTGGTGCTTCATTTCATGCTACACCTCATAGAGGTTATTTCATTGATTATGTCCAAGGGGATTTTTGGCTTGTTTATTTAGGGGATAATGAACCCTGTTAGATTGTTGGAAATGGAAAAGTTAAGATTAAGTTGTAGAATTAGAATCATTGGCTACTGCATGAGGTAAGACATGTTCCAAGGTTGAGTAGGAATTTAATTTTAGCAGGGAAACTCAGTGACGAGGGTTGTGTAGTTACTTTTAATGATAAAAATTGGAAGGTTACAAAAGGTTCCCTTGTAGTAGCAAAAGGTGTGAAAGTAGGTACCTTATATCTTTGTACAGGTCATATTGTTCCTTCTACTTTAATTGTTTAAGAGAAAAATGAATGTTCAGGAACAATTGCTGCAGTTGAGCAGGGAGAACAAATAGTTGCTATAAATTTTGATACAACGTTGTGGCACAATAGACTTGGGCACATGAGTGAGAAAGGTATGAAAGTACTTTATTCAAATAATGTCTTATGAGGTATGAAATGTGTTAATATAGATTTCTGTAAAAGTAGTGTATATGGAAAACAAAAGAGAGTGAGTTTTGTGAAGACTAGGAAGGAAAACAAAAAGGAGAAATTAGAGCTTGTGCATACCGATGTATAGGGACCAGCTCAAGTATCTTCCCTTGGTGGCTCTCATTATTATGTTACATTTATTGATGACACAACTAGAAAAGTATGGGTTTATTTCCTTAGACAGAAATCTGATGTATTTCAAACTTTTAAGAAATGGAAATGCTTGGTTGAAAATGAGACTAGTGAGAAATTAAAATGTCTCAGATCTGATAATGGCGGTGAGTATTGCAGTCATGAATTTGAAGATTATTGCTCCACTAGTGGTATTTGTAGACAGAAAACTATTCCAAGGACTTCACAAGAAAATGGAGCGGCTGAACGCATGAACATGACTATAATGGAGTGTGTAAGGAGCATGAGGTTGCATGTTGGGTTGCCCTTACACATGTGGGCAGAGGCTATCAATAATGCTATATATTTGATTAATAGAGGTCCCTCTACTCCTTTGGGTTGTGGTATTTCAGAGGAAGCATGGACTGGTAAGAAGGTGAGTTATTTTTTTCTCAAAACCTTCAGCTGTGAAGCATTTTCTCACATAGATTCTAAATATAGAACCAAGCTAGAAGCTAAGTCAAAGAAATGTGTATTTGTTGGATATGACATTAATGATTTTGGTTATAGGCTTTGGGATTTTAAAAATCATAAAATTGTAAGAAATAGGGATGTCATATTCAATGAGAAAGTGTTGTACAAAGATTTGTTGCAGCAATATGAGAAGAAAGAAGATGATTATGTGGTGTTGGATGATACTCCAAAAGATGATGTTCCAGCCATTCCTCATGATGTGCAACAACTGCAACAGTAAATACCACACACACCAGTGATGTTAGATGGTCAACAAGGAAAATTAGACCTCCAAAAAGATTTTCTCCCTCTTTGTATTCTATTTTATTAACATATGCGAGTGAACATGAATGTTATGATGAAGCTATGTAAGTGGATACTAAGATTCAGTGGGAGTCTGCAATGAAAGATGAAATAGACTCTTTGTTGAAGAATAAGACATGAGATTTATGTAAGTTGCCTGCAGGTAAAAGAGATTTATAAAATAAGTGGGTTTATAGGTTGAAAGAAGAGGAAGGAGGTAAGAAAATATTTAAAGCCAAGTTAGTTGTAAAAATGATTTGCATAGAAAAAGGGCATTGATTTTGATGAGATATTTTCTCCTGTTGTTAAGATGACTTCTATTCGTACTATTTTAAGTATTGTGGCCACTGAAGATTTGCATTTAGAGCGGCTTGATATTAAAATAACCTTCCTTCATGGTGATTTAGATGAAGATATATCTTTGGCTTAGCCACTAGGATTTGAGGTCAAAGGTAAGGAGAACTTAGTGTGCAAATTAAAGAAAAGTTTATATGGCTTGAAGCAAGCACCTCGGCAATGGTATCTAAAATTTGACAAGTTTATGCATGAGCATGGATACAATAGGTGTCATTCAGATCATTGTGTTTATTTTAAGAGGTTGGATGATGACAACCACATTATTTTATGTTTATATGTTGATGATATGCTTGTAGTTAGGTCTAAAATGGATCATATTAAGGGGCTAAAATGCTAGTTAGCACACGCATTTGCTATGAAAGATTTTGGGGTAGCAAAACAAATCCTTGGTATGAAGACTTGTAGAGATAGGAAGAATAGAACTTTGACGCTATCTTCGGTTGATTATATTGAGAAGGTGTTGCAACGTTTCTTTATGGAGAATGCTAAAGCTGTTAGGACACCTTTACCTAGTCATTTGAAGTTGACTAAGGAGATGTGTCCCAAGACACAAGAAGAGGAGGATAAGGTGTCCAAGGTACCCTATGCTTGAGTTGTAGGAAGCTTGATGTATGCCATGGTATGTATCAGGCCAGATATTGCACATGTAGTGGGAGTTGTTAGCAGATATATGAGTCATCTACGAATTGAGCATTGGAATGTAGTCAAATGGATTCTCAAATATTTTAGAGGAACATCCAATAAGTGTTTACACTTTGGGGGCTCTACTATTGATTTATAGGGCTATTTTGACTCAAATTTGGTAGGGGATATTGATACCAGGTGGAGTACTACAGGTTATGTCTTTATTGTTTGTGGGGTAGCCGTTAGCTGGGTTTCTAGGTTACAGAAGATTAATGCTCTATCTACTATAGAGGTAGAGTATGTTGCTGCTACAGAGGTAGCCAATGAGATGATATGGCTTTAGTTCTTCTTGGAAGAATTGGGACACCCTCAGAAGGATAATTATTTGTTTACAAATATTCAAAGTGCCACTCATCTTGCAAAGAATTTAGCTCTGCATTCAAAGACCAAACACATACAGTTGTGGTACCATTTCATTCGGTTAGTTTTGGAGGATGGACAATTAAAGTTGGACAAGATACATAAAGATGACAATCCAACATATATGTTTACAAAGGTAGTAACAAGGGAGAAGTTGAACTCCTCTTCAGCTTCGATTGGTCTTCTAGACTGAACATGAATAAAAGAACAGCAAAGTCCAGGGTGGTTTGATCTAGTAGGAGCCTCATGGAGTAGCTGCATAGCTAGATGATCAGTCTCCAAGCGGGAGACTGTTATTTAGTGTGGAGCTTGATCGGTCCCCAAGTGGGAGATTGTTAGATTGTGGTGACTGATCAGGGAAGTACTGCACATATTTCATAATTCCTCGTCGAGGTTCGAGGCTAGCCCAAGCCTCGAGTGGGGGTTTGGGGGCAGAGCCCCAAAAAAAATTTTGGGCCCTATTTTATCAAGATTTTGGGTGGACATGTAATTATTAATTGCAACCCTAAAGCGGTAAAAATACTTGTATAAAAGGGCTTAGGGTTAGGAATTGTTTCATAGTTGTGATGCAAAAATTGGTTCTTATGGTAGTATTAAGTTGTAAGGGATTATGAATTGTAATCAGGTTGTAATCACTGGATTGTAATAATATCTGACTAGCTGTTTGGTGGACGTAGCCTAGGGATTGGGTGAACCACATTAAATCTTGGTGTCTTGTGTTTTTTTATGTGTGATCTATTATTTTCTTGGAGCTTGATCAGTCCTCGAGTGGAAGATTGTTAGATTGTGGTGACTGATTAGGGAAGTACTGTACATACTTCATAATTCCTCGCTGGGGTTTGGGGCTGGCCCTGAGCGGGGGTTTGGGGGTAGAGCCCCAAAAAAAATTTTGGGCTAACATGTAATTATTAATTGTAACCCTAAAGTAGTAAAAATACTTGTATAAAAGGGCTTAGGGTTAGGGATTGTTTCATAGTTGTGATGCAAAAATTGGTTCTTGCAATGGTATTGAGCTGTAAGGGATTATAGATTGTAATCAGGTTGTAATCATTGGATTGTAATAATATCGAATTTTCTATTTCGTGGATGTAGCCCAGGGATTGGGTGAACCACATTAAATCTTGATATCTTGTGTTCTTTTCTGTGTGATCTATTATTTTTTGATATTGGTTATATTTGCATGTAATTGTTATTTATATCCGTGGTTTAATCCTAACATATCCCCAGACCCCTTCTTTCAAATTTAAAAAAAAGAGAAGAAACTTGTGGGGAAATTGCGTCAACCAAAGGTGATGTTTTTATACCTTCTCTACCTAATGAATACAACTTAAACAAACTTGATCTTCCATTATCACAGGTATGCAAGAATTTTCTATCTAGGTTTGAACATGAGAAAATAATTGATGAATTCTTAGAACAATGTGATTTTGAGGATGCTAATTTAACCACTTGTTGTTCTAATTGCTATAGGAAAGATGACCAGTGCCTATGCCTGAACAACCAAGAGCATATTATACATGAAGTACAAGATATCTATGAACCTTTCCATGATAAGGATGCAAGTGAACAATTCTTCCTTTACCTGTTACTCCATTTCAAATACCAACCCAAGAAGATCAAGGTATGCATGATGTTGGTAACATATATTGTCACTCTATTTCATTACAAAGACAACATATTTCTTCAAAACATACTTCTATACCTAGTATGCACAATGAATATAATCATGCATGCTCACAACAACTCGTATATCCCTCTTATATTCCACCATATCCATCCTTACCATCTCTGTTCTACCCATTCCTCCTTAATCTCATCCACTTTATGTCCTCAACAATTCTTTCCATCATACCATTCACATTACACTCCATAATGTCCACCAAGGGCAACTATAATGCCTCATACCACACTTCATAATAAGGTGGTTGAAATGGAATATAATACTAAACTCTCAAGGATCCCTTTACCATTTGATGATGTGCTTGTAATTGGAAAATCAACGTTGGAATGCATTGATACAAATATGGTTTGTGATTTTGGTTTAATTAGATTAGAAGAACAATATAATTTATTGAATTATAATCAACTTTGTTCTTCTTTTCCATTTAGTGAATCACAATTAATACCCACAAATGAGCCCATACTTCAAATTGCACCAATTTTAATTATTGGACTCATAAGCATGTATGTTTATATTAATCATTCACTAAGTAATATTAAGCCATATGCTTTCCTCCTTCCACAAATGTGTTGTCGGAATCTCCTAGATCTATATTTTATTACTTTTGTACTTATGCATATTGATCTTTGGAGGCCTATGGTTAAATTGTGTATTCCACATATACTTGTCGATTTGGGACCAATAATTGATTAAGTACATTAATCATGCAAGATTATATGCATTAATGGCCAAATAAAATATGTTGCACATGGATGATTATTCATTTCAAAGAGATCAAAGTATTATTATGTATATATTTGTCAATATTGATTCTTTGTATTGCCATCATATTTCGTGATTCATTAGATTGTCCTAATAACTCCATACTTTTGTAATGTGAAATTAAGCTAGGGTGATATCCATTGAATTTTGAAATCTTTGGTTATCCTATTTCTTTGGTTAAATATTCTCATGCCCTTGCAGTATAAAGTTGAGGGAAATCCCTTGCTTTTCTAATTCTTGATTGATTCCTAATAAATGTTCATTAATGCTTCTGATATACCTCATTGTGTGATTCTTGGACTACATCAAGACATGTATTGCTATTGTAATCATATTCATTTGTTTTGTCAAGTGTTTATTCATATTAATAACTCTACCGATCATTTGTACAAACACATTACTTGCTTAACGGTAGGGTTATTAATTGGATAAAATTGCTTTACTATACTTGATATGCTTGGTTTTGAGAATATGGTTACGTCTCTTGATATGGTGGGATGATCTTAGTACGAATACCAGTTGATGATGTTTTTCTACACATGCATTGAATAAACACACTATGTTGGCTTTGTTAACATTGCATGGGCTTGCTACCTATTTGCTGCATATTAGTTTCACTTGTGCTTCAATATTTGAGATCACAAGAAGAATATGACATAAGGTGTTCACCACCTTGAGATGGGATTTTTTTTTTCTTGGGTGCTCAATCACATGGAGGACTTTATGCAACTGGGTCTATGAGATCCATACACAATGTGGTACTATTTTGTTGAGCTATGATCTAGAAATACTCCTTCCTCAAGATGTGTCTCCACCTCTTTGAAGTTATACAGACACATTAGAGACTATAGTTGGTATTTCACTCCACCACCTTTTCTTTGATAATGAAGGTATTTATTTCATGGAATGGACTTATTCATCAAAAGGATTGGATAGCACAACTTCATGCTAGGTGATCATGCATTGTCATTATCAAAGCCCTATGTCTTGTGAGGATCATCCTTCTTATGAGTAATTCTCTTATCCAAGTGTGCTGATGTGTTCTAAAGTTCTCCAAGAAGATTTTGAATTCAGTAGCATGAGATGCATGGATCCAGGTTGATTTGTGTCGTGTTTCAGTATTCCCATATTTTTGGAGATTATTTGTAGTCATAATTCCAATTCCATTAAGAAATCAAGTTTCCATAGTGCCTTCTATGAGGTCATGGACAAAACTTAAGTTTTGGATGGTATCATTTTTTTTATCATCCATGTAAGCATTTCTTGTTCTTTGGTCATTCTATGGAGTTATTGAAAAAGAAAAAAAATGAAAGAATTTAAAAAAAAAGAAAAAAATCGATAAAAGATAAAAAAAAGCAATAAAAGATCTAACAATGAAAATCTTTGGGCATTTTTGGCCAGTTAGTATCTAAAAACTAGTTTCTAGCGAATGTTAACTACAAAATAAATTCTTAGTGGTGAAAACTATTTTTGCAATGCCATTAAGTGGCAAGTGATTGAAAACTAGCTTGCCAGCGGTCACTTGTTGTTATCAAAATTTGGAAAAGAAAAAAATGAAAAAGAAAGAAAAAGAAAAGAAAAAATGAACATAGAAAAAAATGCAATAATTGGTGATCTCATTGGCTTCTATGGTTTTGGGAACCTCTCGTCGCTCCCTCTTGAAGCTCTTATTTAGCATGGTCATCAACACTTTGATCACCTATAGTATACTTGTTCCATTGAGGTGTACCAATGGAATGTGCTACCCATTGTTTGTTCTACACTACTTCAGTTTGATGATGGTAGCTCCTCAAGTTGCAGTTCCTAGTACTATTTTTTGGTGCCTTCCCATGGTATTCTCTCTTAGTGATTTCAGTCAAATGGAGGTCTTTTGTGGTGTTGCAGTTTTGGATGACACTCTTAGTTCCTTGTTGTTGATTCATCCATTTTGGAGGCGCCAGTTTTGGAGTTTCTCTATGTTTTAACCTTGGTTTCTCTGCCCATGCATGTTGGTAAAACAATCAATTTTATTTTTCATTATTTTTTCTCTTAACTTTATTTGTATTGCTTAATATATTGATCCCTATGCAACACCCTTTCCCATCCTTTCCTTGTTTCCCATAGACGGTCAACCTTTAAGTTAGGGGGAGGAGCGTAATCCTATTATCTTCCATCTATCACCCTTAATAATTCCATCATACTATATATTATATCCATCATACAAGAGCCTTTGCTTTGTCTCTCCTCTCTCCTATTTCGCCCATTTAAACTCCTCTTATACAAATTGAGATAAATTTCTCATACATGTAACCATTTGAACCATGATGTTAGAAATGAAAAAGAAAAAGAAAAAATGATGAAAACATTGAAGGGGGTATTAGTATTAGGAATAGAAAATTTCAAAAGTGACAAAGTTTTTCATAAAAAGAAAAAGAAAAGAGTTTTGTGTTTATACAGGAGTTATCATGGTTCAGGGTGGAGATGAAGCCAAATCTATAAACCTACAATGCTTCTAGTTCACACCAAAATCCTCTTGATCATACTGATTGCACGAGGACGTGCAATATGTTAAGTTGGGGGGAATTATGAGAGCCATATATAATCCATTTTTATGCCATATTTTAATCCATTTCATGTACCTTCATCCTCGCTTCCATACTTTATTTCTATTCTACTTCATCTCATTTTATCATTTTATATTGCATGTGATTTAATATATGTAAGTAATATTTAATATGGTTTTGGGATTAAAATATAGAAAATATATTATTGATTGTTTTTACTAGTAAGAATTATAATCCCAAGCTTTTGGGAAATTAGGCTTGCTGCATATAGATTATAGGAACTTTTTGCTATAGGAGCTTTCTGGTCTTTTTGTCGCTCTCTTCACTAGAATCTGATGTCTAAACAATTATTCATGTCATCTGCCAACTCAATTATTTTTACAACCATGTGGATTTATTTGATTATCTACTTTAACATTTCGTATATTGTCATTTAATTGTCCAATTCTTCCAACAACTTTATTGAGGATTGTGGAAAAGGATGCATTCATTGGCTACATGGAGGATTTACAACCATAAAAATTTCCTATTATTATTTTCTATTGTAAAACAATTTTATCAAGTGGTTAGTATCCCAAAAGTTATGGAGATTATTCCCATTTATAGCCATGGTTATAACAAATCTATTTTATTATGCGGCCAATAATATATTGTGTAAACCACTTATTTTCAGTTTGTTGGCCACGTTAAAAAACAAATAATCTATTTTTAGATTATTTGTTATAGGGTGCAATAATATAAGCAACATATGTAAACATTTGAATGTAATTCTTTTTGGTATCAAATTTCAAAGAAATAAAACCATTGTGTTGATTGCTTCTATCATAGTTCTGTAAGCTTTATCTCTGTCATCTGATCGGAGGAAGGGCACGCCCTCTCCAATAGCTGAGAGACTGTAAATAATTTATTCTTGTGCATTTTACCATTTGTTTATTGTGTTTTATATTGTTATATTTGATAGTTTGACAATTTTTGTTAGTTAATATTACATTTTTATATTTGATGAGTGTTAATAATCTATTTTTATTTCTATGTTACAGGTCTAGTTGATATGGCTTTCAAATTTGATTTCTACTATAATATGTCTTAATTTTTGTACTGTAGTTCCTGTCGCATTTCTGTACTATAGTGCCTGTCACATTTCTATTTTGTAGTTCCTGTAGAATTTTCATCACAACATTAGAAGAGAAAGTATTGTGCATTGAGGAATTATTTTATCAGATTAACCATTCATATCTTATGCACATTTATAGTCTGTAGATTCTTTTGGTTTGTATTTGAGAGTTTTTCGTTTTCTAGATTATTAGATCTATTGAAATTGTGATTGCCAAAAAATGATAGTTCCTGTCACTAGAATTGTTTTAGTTTGTTGCAACTTTATTATTGTGTGTTCTAGATGCATTCATAATCACTCAGCTCACAACTTGCAAGCCTTGATGGTATATTGCTCGAATACCTTTTACAAGCTTATGCCCCCAGATTGACACAAATATACCAACCTAAAAATCATCTTAATTTATATTAAATCTTTCTAATTATTTGCCCCAGTATTGACCTATCACCTACACATAAAACATCAAATAAGATGATTAAGCATTTTTAAAGTAAAACATCACACTACATTAATTACATAGATATTGTTCAGTCCATCAAATTATGTTTTAACATATCAAGTCATAATGTGTTAAAATAAAATGTATCATATGTGCTATTATGGATCATAGCGAGGCCTCACAAGAGTGATGTTTTCAAAGACAATAAGAACCAACTATGTTAATATCTTTACAACTAATTCTTGGAATGATTTATTCAAAAAGACGATGTTTGAGAAATTGGGGCACTCATTATCAAATTGTACAAGAAAAGGGCCAAAATGTAAAAATTAGTGTGTGAGGCGCTCATTTTCGTAGTCTATCATTAGTATCTCAAGATTTCTTTTCTTTCTTTCTTTCATTTGTCAAACATATAGAAATGCAAATTGTTTAGAAGCCACAAAACAAAGGTACTATATTGTCAATGTAACATGCCACTTGTTGTAGTGAAGTTGCAACCATCAAAACACCTAAATCTTGGACATCTTGGACCAATCAAACTTTGACACGTAAGAAGTCGCCTCCCCAATATAAAATTGAATATTTTAATTAACAATTACCTAGTTTCCTATGTGACAAATCTTGTGGATGTTGATTTAGACCCACCTGACCGACCCCAATTCGGGTCCGCTACCATATTCTACACTCCCTTACTGTGCAAACCACGACCGCCGCCCCTCAGAGCCCCCCAAAGTAGACGGAATCGACGACGATAAGCATATTGGGAAGCGACAAAATACGTTTCCAACTTTTTCAGTTGCATTACCCTCAATTCTCCACAGAATGACGACACAGACTGTTAGCCCAAACAAACAACATCAAATAATGGATTGAACGAAGCAGAAACATAACACACAAGAGCAATTAATTGGTAATTTTCTGCTATTATGTGAAGCAGAGTCATGGAAGCCATCGCAATTTCATCCAGAAGCACCAATCTCCCCCTGTTAAATCTCAGAGCAAGCCGTCAATTATGTAGGCCATTACATCTCCTCCTTCCAAGAAAACAACAGAGATTATCTTTCTATTCTCGTCAATCCGGCCTTCAAATCACTGCGTGTCAAAAACTAAACGTACCATGCCCAAACAACGATGCCCACGGGCCCGACCATTCAGAGCACCAGCATGATGGTCACCACCGCCAGCACGGGCACGACCATTCAGAGCATCACCACCATGGGCATCATCACCAACATGGGCATGTGCACAAAAACCTTGAACACGGGCTGGAGGACGGACAGCTGAATGCGGCTCAGAAGGCTCTACTGAACTTGGCCAAGGTTACAGGATGGGCCAGTTTAGCTGATTTATTGCGGGAAAATTTCAGGCTTTGCTCTTCTTCCATGGTCTTGTTGCTTTTGGCGGCTCTTTGCCATTACGTTCAACCAAAGGCGGCAGCGAAGTCAGCTCAGAATGCGTTAATTGCACTCGCATTTCCTCTTGTGGGGGTAATTATATTTTTTCCCTCAAAATTTTCTTCAATTGAGGCAATCCATGTCGTGCCATTTTAGCTTAAATTTCCGAGCTTTGAATTTATTTACTATTCTATTCTTCACAACTTTATTATGCTTTCTCCTTTTTCCAAGTTTTTCAGTGTTTCTTCTACTTCAGAATCTGAAGTGGCATTCCTGCTACAGGTTTGCATTTTGTTTTATGCTTTATTTGTTTATAAGTTTAATTTTTATTTGTAACCTCTTGGTCACATTCTACGAAGTGCAGAAATTTGAAATTTCCTCTCCCAGAATGTGGAAATAGATTCCATTTGAAAATTTGACAAATAGCAGAATTCTTTGTAATCAAGGCAATACGAATTCTTGTCAATGATGCTATCAGGTTCAATGTAGTTTTATGAGTCAAACGCATTGACCCGTGTTTTCTGAGTAATGGTTCACAAGAATCCATCTCTCATGAGAATTAATGGAACATATAGCACTTGTGGCATCTAGGTGATGCTCACATAATCTACTTTGCTTGCAACTGTTGAATTTGTAGCATTTGTCGTGATACCACAAGGATGGTTCCAAATAGGTTGAAATTTCTGTCATGACTGTGATTCTACCATTTTCTTCAGCATTTCTCTCATGTAATGAACAATACGTTAAGGAGTTACAGATAGTTCTAGTCTATTAGCAGTTTTTAGAAGTTGTTTTCATGCATCATATTGTATTTTTTTCAGAGAAATGAATAAAAGTGCAGCAGCAAGATAATTTTCAGTCTGAATCTTGTCTCTTGTTCATGCTGTTTGTGATCTTTTGTGTTTTGTGAACAAAGAGTATAAAACTTAGTTGCAATCTGTTCTAGGTTGTATGTGTTGATATTGTTTGCTTGTGATTCAAGGAGTCATGTGAATGCTTAGTCTATCATCACAGGGTTGCAGATTTCATGAAGGGATAGGTTGAGTATGAGAGTCAGAAATTATGTAGATGTCTGATTCACAAGGTGAATGGATAGATCACGAAGTCCCCATACATGAAATGTCTCAATGATTTCCAGAGATGTATGTGGGATTGCCCAATAGATAATGCACTGATCAGCTACAGGATCAAAGTGTTATGTTGTTCATATCATGGTTTTGCTGAAATCAATCTTTTTAGTCAAAATCTTTTTCCCTTTCTGTTGAAGAGCTGAAAAGTGTTACCCTCACTTAGCTTATCTAGTTCATATTTCATGATTCTAGCTATTTCATGTCTATGTTGTCTGCATAAGTATTAGAAGATTAAGGGTATTATCTGTTTTGTTATATTCAAGTGTATGCTTTAACACTGGTACCATAAAAATGAATCTAAGGTACACCCGCCTAGGTTTTGCAGAGCCTGAAGTAGAGGAAGAGTACTGGTGTCTGAACGGTATGTTGTAGATGGGAAGTAGCTGCCCCTAGATGTATTTTGCTCTCATTAGAGATTTTTTAACATGACGTTTTAGAACACCAACATGTTGGATATCTAACATCTCATTGTTGCTCAGAGGGAAATTCACATACATATACATACATATGTATACACACACACACACACACGTGTGTGTCTATATATATATATATAGAAAGTCTCATAGTTCACTATACAAATAATTCGATCTGATTCAATCTCCATTATAATGCAGCGATCCTATTGTGACAACATCACAGTTTATGTGAATCATGGAGGTGATTTTGTCACTCACCACTTCTCCATTATCGTGAGTCATTATGTTATCATTGTTCCTCATCACAGACTGAGGTTGAGTATAATGAAATATCAGGCACTGATTATGATTGGGCTTCTCAAATGCATTATCACCGGGTGTGATTAATAATCATGAATCATAGCTAATGGTGGTTATGGTTTGTCTCATGTAGAGACATGACCCGATGGGCCCAAAGGGCATGTAGGGTCACATCCCTACACAAGACACAACCATTCCAATTCATGTATAATTGAAATGCCATGATCGCTTGGAAACACATTCAACAACACATGCTATTACCAATGATCCGCATTCAGATATATCTACCTGCAATCAAAGAAGAAAGCATTAACATTATTCACTAGAGAATTCAAATACATGTAAGATATCAAGATTCAGTTCATGATTGATCTAGTTATATCTTCGCTGTGATAAGTATCAACATAAGAGTAGACAGATCTGAACATAAGTTAAAGAATCAAATTCTACTTCTGATCTTATTCTTTAACATGGTATCGGAGCTTGGCTGGTAGAACAAGCATTAACCGACTGTTGCTGATTCAATATCACTAAATTTTTGTTTTCTCTATAACAACCATGGTAAAAAATATAAAAGTTAGGATAGACTGGAAGGCGCCTCTAACTTTGTTTCATGGAAAATTCAAATCACAACAATACTTCAAGAACTTGAATTAGAGTCATTTATAGAGGGAAACAAGGAGATTTCTAAAGATGAATCAGAAATAATATCATGGAAAAGACGGAATAACAAAGCTAAGAAATTAATCATTGATGGTGCTAAAGATCATATTCTTCATCAATTGCAAAACTAACAACTGCTTATGAAGTGTTCAAAACCATTCAAGATACATTTGAGATAAACACTGAAAGCAGATTGCTTACATTAAAACAACAACTCCTAAACATCAAGATGGAGAAAGGAGATATAATCACATCCTACTTCTCCAAGATCTCTGAATTAAGAGATCAACTCTCTACCATTAGAAACAATGTTGAAGATGTTGAATTATCCCTAATAACTCTTAGAGGATTACCAATATCATGGGAATCATTTATTCAATGCATCAGTCGTCCCTCTATACTCAAATTTGGTCAACTCAAAAATGAATGTACTCAATAAAAGGCTCGATTAATCTCAAGAGGTATCATCTCTAACAAAGAGGAAGAGATTCAAGCATTGCATATAAAATCAAGCAATAAAAAGGGAAAATTCAAAAGGAACGGAGGAAATAAAACCTATAAGAAAAGAGATCTGTCAAAAGTTCAATGTTATAAATGTGACAAATTTGGACATACTTACATGTCATGTCTAGAGAGGAAGAAAAATCCTGTCAACATGGTTGAAGTCAAGGAAGCATTATTCCACCTTGCCTTATCTAGTGAGTAAACACCAATAAAAACACTTGGATAGTCGATAGTGGAGCCTCTATACATATAACTAGATTTAGAGATAAAATTGAGACTCTTGAAGGATATTCAACTGAAGAAGTGACAATAGGCGACAACTCCGCTTACCCTGTGAAAGAAATTGGGACCTATTTAGTACAACTAATTACCAAAGTTAACTTGCACCTAAAAGATGTCCTATTTGTTCTCGGAATCAAAAGAAACCTTATCTCTATATCCAGTCTAGTAGAGCAAGGATATCGAATTGCTTTTCAAGAAAATAAAGTATTGTGTTGGTTGAAAAAATTCAAACATTAAAAATGCTATTTCTATTGGAGTTAGAGAAGGAAGTCTATACAAACTTTGTAATTCCACAAATCTAGCCCTAAATCATGAAATAGGGAAGACAAATGAGATTTGGCATAGGAGACTAGGACATCTAAACTTTAGAGCATTACCCATTATAGAGAAAATTGTAAAAGGTTTACCAAACCTTAAACCTGAACATGAAGGAATATGTAAAGGGTGTGCATTAGGAAAGAACCCTAAAACTCCTTTCCATCCTAGTGAACATAAATCTAAGAGCATTCTTGAACTCATTCATATTGATTTATGTGGACTCATGTCAGTACCTTGATTAGGAGGATATTCATACTATATCATCTTTGTATGAAAACTTGGATATATTTCCTTAATAAAAGAAGCAAACAAGGTTTCATCCAAATTTAAAGAATTCAAAGCTTTAATTGTAAACCAAACTGGGAAGAAGAACAAAATTTTAAGATTTGATAATGGAGGAGAATATATCTCTGAGAACTTCAAAGATTTCTGTATATCTGTTGGGATTAAGAGGGAGTATACTGTACCATAAAATCCTCAACAGAATGGAGTAGCAAAAAGAAAAAATAGAACTATCATTGAAGCAACTAAAGCAATGATGCATGGTAAAAATCTACATACATCATTCTGGGTTGAAGCATCTAATATTGCTGTATATAATCAAAACATATGTCCTCATGCAATTTTAGAAAACATAACCCTTGAAGAAGTTTTCTCAGAAAACAAACCTGATCTAAGTTATTTACGAATCTTTGGTTGTTTCGTATATATCCACATTCCTAAGGAGAAAATAAAAAAACTAGAACCATCAAGGAAGAAAAGCATATTCATTGGCTATAATGATTTTTCCAAAGCCTATCGAGTATATGTGTCAGGATCAAGAACAATTGAAATTAGTAGAGATGTTAAGTTTGACGAAGATGTTGCGTTCAAAACTTCTAAAGATGTAGAAGAACCTAGTGAGTTCTATAATTGAGAGGGAGAGTTGCATAGAAGATAATGGACCCACTACATCTAATCTTGAAGATAATTCAAATCCACTCAACAAGAAAAGACCTTTATGGGCAAGAAAAATGTTTGAAGAAAACAATGTGGTACTTGATGAAATGCTTAGAGAAACCAAGAGGACAAGAAATCATTCATGTTATGTTACTCACCTATACAAATCCATTAAGTATGAACCTTTTGATGTTGAAGAAACTCTAAAATCTCAAGCTTGGAAAGATGCCATGATTGGAGGAATATCAATCTATAGTAAAAACAATGTTTGGGATATTGTGCCAGGACCCAAAGACAAATTTGTTGTCTCCTCAAGATGGTTATTCAAAATCAAACAGGCACTTGACAATATTGAGAAACACAAAGCCAAATTTGTGGCGAGAGGATTCTCACAAAAGGAAGGGATCGATTATGATGAAACTTTTGCTCTGGTTGCCTAATACACATTTGTTAGAAGTTAGAACTATACTTGCAACAACTACATCCAAAGGTTGGAAGATACATCAGATGAATGTAAAAACAACATTCCTGAATGGAGTCATCAATGAAGAAGTATACTTGGAACAACTAGAAGGCTTTGTTATCCACAAGAAAGAGTCACATGTATGCAAATTGAAGAAAGCTCTTTACGGTCTTAAACAAGCCTCCAGGGCACGATATGAGAGAATAGATAGCTACCTTACCAAATTAGGGTACTTAGGAAATGAAGCAGATCCTAACATATACTTCAAGAAATTAAAGGGTGATATGTTAATACTAGTTCTCTATGTTGATGATCTTCTGATTATAGGTGAAGACCATCTTATTATTAAATGTAAGCAAGACCTCATAGCCGAATTCAAAATGAAAGATTTAGGACTTCTACACTACTTGGGATTAGAAGTAAGACAAAAGGGAGAATACATTTTCCTAAATCAAGGGAAATATACCACTGACATATTGAATAGATTTGGCATGATGGACTGCAAACCACTATCCATACCTATGGAGACAAATATCCATAAACTCAAAACTGAGGCAACGAATCTGAGTCCATTGATCCTACATATTATAGACAGATAATTGGATCATTAATGTACTTAGTGAACAATTGTCCCGATATTTGTTATGCCACAAATGCACTAAGTCAGTTTATGCACGAACCTAAGAAGATTCACCTCATGGCAGCAAAACACATTTTGAGGTACTTACGGGGCACTATTGGACTTGGGCTGAAATATGAAAAAGTTGAGTTACAACTTCATGGCTATTCAGATTCTGATTGGGTTGGATGTTCTACTGGTCTGAAAAGCACTACAGGATGTTGTTTCAGTCTTGGATTTGCAATGATATCATGGTTTAGTAAGAAGCAATCTTTTGTTTCTCTAAGTTCGACCAAAGCAGAATACATAGCTGCATCCATGGGAGCACGAGAACAGTATGGTTAAGGAAGTTGCTGGTTGGGCTATTTGGGAAGCCTCTAAAATCTATAGTTATTCATTGCGATAATCAGAGTTGTAACAAATTCTTCGCATATCCAGTCTTCTATAACAAGTCAAAGCACATAGAGATACCTGTTCAATACATCAGAGATATGGTAGATAGATGTGTCATCAAGTGAGAATACATTAGGACTGAAGAGTAGTCTGCTGACATATTCACCAAACTTCTTGCAAAGTTGAAAGTTAAATACTTCAGAGGGAAACTTGGTATGACAAAACTATAATTGCAACTCTTGAGATAAACTCTTAAGTTTTGTGTAATTCTCTCTCTCTCACACACACACACATATTCTGTTGTTTTGAAGAGTTACTATTATGCACATGTATTTGTTTATGAAAGGTGACGATATTTCATTTTATGAGATGTTAGGTCTCTATTGTGAGGTGACAATCTCAGCAATAGATTGACTTGTTATCATAGACTTCATTAAAACGTTGTCCCAGGATGTGGCAAATAGTATGATAACAAAAGTATCATGATTGACTTCTGTTGTTGTCCTGGAATGAGCCGGAAGTCGTGATACTACTTGTGTTGATTTTTTTTGAGTTCTTGATACATTGTCATGATAAAAACCGCATGAACCGACTGTCTTGCCCTATGCCAGATTTCATGACAATTAAATGAATTATGATGGACTACCTTAGTCCCCAAATGAGTTGGAGATCATGATTCTATGTTATTGACATCTGGTAGACTATACCTAGTTATTGTCCTGGAATGTGCTGGAGATTAGATATCGAACATCTTTCTAGGATATGTGTGTTGATGAACATTTTAATCTAAGATTGATAAAACCTAGATTATCATTTTGTGAGATAGTCATATCCTCCCTTGCTAAGAGGGAGTGTTAAATTTGTAGCATATGTTGGATATCTAATATCTGATTGTTGCTCGGAGGAAAATTCACATATATATACATATAAATGTGTATATATATACATATATTCACACACACATACTCATATAGAAAGTCTCATAGTTGACTATACAAATAATTTGATCTTGTTCAATCTCCATTATAATACAGGGATCCTACTGTGATAACATCACAGTCTATGTGAATCATGGAGGTGATTCTGTTACTCACCTATTCTCCATTATCGCGAGTCATTATGTTATCATTGTTCCACATCACAGACTGAGGTTGAGTATAATGAAATATCAGGCACCGATTATGATCAGGCTTCTCAAATGCATTATCACTAGGTGTGATTAATAATAGTGAATCATAACTAATGGTGGTTATGGGCTGTCTCATGTAGAGACATGACCCTACGGGCCCAAAGGGCTCGTAGTGTAATAACCTTGTCTAGTTAAAGCTAAATCAAGCATCAGTTTCTTTCACATTTCAATGTTTTGACATTTTGTCAAACACTTGGCAAGCAACCCAATTACCATTGAATATATGATGTCTTGAATTTTCAACACAATATTAGGATGTACAATAAAACTGATCACAAATTTATTTAATTTTGGCCTTATAAGTTTTGCATAAATAAATACCAAACACAAATAAACAATTCTGAAATGATTCACACTAGCCTCTAAATTCATTCATTGACAAACCATACAACAATATAATAAAAAGGGAATTGAATTGTTGGTTGATTGCTATAAATCAGAATTTGAAGCCAGCCTATTATACTTTCAAACTATGCAATATAAACTGAATTTTACAAATTAAGAACCTAGTCTTTGCAGTAGAATTTAATTGCAAAGTCAAATTGAAAGCCGCTCGGTCCAATTTCAATCTGGGGTTCATAGTCTACCCTTACAAATGCTGCCCATAACTGATATAGAAGTCATGCCAAATACAAGAACCCTTAGCATTCAAGCTGTAAATCCAACACACTACTTCTGATGCAAATCGAACAAATTGGGATAACCAAAATGACCAAACTCCAAGTTGTAGACTAAACCCTCGCCCAACAATAGAGATAATTGAAAAAGAATTAAAATTAAATTCTTCAGCAAGCTAGTCGCTTCTCAGCCACAGTAATAACAGTATAAGAAGACGCCAAATTCCAAATTCCCAACACCACAGTATCTCCCAACCACAGTGTATACAACAATGGAGATAAAGAACAATTCTCAGAAAACTAATTCACAATACCTCAGCTGTGAATTACAATGAACTTCTCAAGAACAAACCCTTATACTTCAACACGGGCACAGAAAAATCAGACTTCAGAAATGTCACAAAGAGACAAAGCAAAATAAGATAATCAAATAATCGGATGCTTTTCTCATCAAATGTCCTCATATTTATAATCTCCAAATGGCATTAGTTTCCCAAAAGAACTCTAATTAAGAAGCTTCCTCTACTCACTTTTGGCTCCAAAAATGATCTTTTCCACCATAACTTAATATTTTGACATGCAAGGCCACTGTTTCTTGTTCCCATGATTTAAAACTTCTTGTCCTGGTTCCAACGAGCTATGATAATGAGGTGACCAACAAATAACACCAACAAAAATAACAACCTCAACATATTTAGATGAACAATAATAATAATTCATCCGTCTTGCGAAAACAACTGAAGAAGCATCAAAATTCAAATTTGACAACACTAAAGTGATCCTGATGATGAAAGACGATGAATGAACTTGACAGGGTGACTTACTATAAATAGACGCTCCCTCCAAGATTCTTGGAGCCCAAACTAGGAGCTCAAATAAAAACAGAGAGCATCACCCAACTCCTCTAATGCAACTGAGCTCATTGGAACCAACAGTTTGACTTACTATCCCTCAAATGGAGCCAAACCACACCATAGGCTGCTGAAAAGCCTATAACCCCACAACTGAGACCCTCAAATCCCATTGTCAGCTCACGAGGGTCGCAATGGTGAACTGACCAAGCCAACTGCAGGAACTTGCTAAAAATGGGGACATTACACGTAGATTACATCCCTACACAAGACACAACTATTCCAATTCATATATAATTGAAATGCCATGATCACTTGGAAACACACTCAACAACACATGCTATTACCAACGATCTGCATTCAGATATATCTACCTGCAATCAAAGAAGAAAACATCAGCTTTATTCACTAGAGAATTCAAATACATGTAAGATATCAAGATTCAGTTCTTGATTGATATAGTTATATTTTCGCTGTGATAAGTATCAACATAAGAGTAGACAGATCTGAACATAAGATAAAGAATCAAATTCTACCTCTGATCTTATTCTTTAACAGCAATCCCATTCGCATTCACATTTTCTCTTGTTGGGGTATGCATCAAATGCCATTCTTGCATTACTCAAGGCTTTTCTTCTTTGACCAACTCTAACTGGATTTGCGCCACAATTTTCTTAAGTTACAGCAATCTAGGTCTTGCTATCTTCTTATTTCATACGTACCAATCAATTTATATATTTTTTCTTTTTGAATTCAGCAGTTAAAGATAGTTATCTTTTTTGTTTAAGATCCTCTCATTATTTTTACTTTAAAATGTCTTCATTTTTGTAGACCTTGGTGCCGTTCCTTCTGTTCTCCCAACATTAAATTGTGTTTGTGAATCCATGAAGAATGTATGATAAGAATGGGAGTTTATGGAGTACAATTGTACAAGCAAAAAACACCTTGATACTGTAATTGCCTAGGCCTCCTTGTGCAGAAACCTCTTATTGGGATTTAGAAATTTGGAATTTTATTAAATAATAAATATAAACTCTTGTTTGTTCCAAAATGGAGACGGTCGATTTCTCAGGCAGGTTTTATTGTAATGAGACTTGGTTGAAAAGCATCACATTATGTCAAAATGTCAAATTCAAGTTCCTACCCGATTTTCCAAATTTCAATTGGGACTTGTGTTTGCTGACTATGTGATTGATGGAGATGGCTTCAAGATCTTGAAGAATCCAGTGATGTTGCTGGAAAAGTTAAGGTGTTTAACTGTTAGCTAGATAGCCAGTCTTCTACAATAGGGTCCAGATAACGTGATTTGAGGAGAGACAAATCTGATGTTGTAATGGTGCATGTAGCATTACTATCCATATTATTGGAATCGCACAGAAATGAGATGGATATTCTGTATAAAATATTTAATTACATGGGAATATTGAAAGCAAGTAACTCTATTTGGTTGGCTCTGCAGTTTGGAGCACTTATATAGGATAGATTGGTTCATTGAGATTTCTGTCAGTCATCTTTGTTCTTTATGGTTAACAAAATGAAGCATATTAATTGCTCCTAAGCTTAGAGGATTTGGATTTAGGTCAGAGAATGGGAGTTCCGATCTTCGCCAGTTCGGTAAGATGCTGCTTGACAATCGAGCATGTTACGCCAAAAGTGCTCCTCTTGGAGATACTTTGACTATCTTGCCCTCCATCGTAATTATGTGATATGTCAATTCTTAGAAACAACAGAACGTTCAAGGAAAAAGTCAGATTGGTCAACTCATTTTGCAGGAAGGATTTTAAAATCCCTTTCATAGGATAAACAACATGCTATTGGTTCTTTGGGCTTGAACCTTATTAAAGAATTATATTAATGTTGGATATTTTTGTGGTATTCTGGTTTGATTCTATACAACTCCTTGCTTCATTGAGGGATCTTTCCTAACAGGGATATATTCCTTCCTACTGGGTTTTAAGGCTCAGGGTTTAACCATTTTGGTTTTGGTCCCTCTCGTTTTGTGTTCAGTTGCTTTTTGTAATCTAGAACCTTTGCATCCTAGTGATTATCCTCAATTGGTTGTACTCTGGTCCCATTGGTTGGTCATTTGTGACATTAATTTAATGAAATTCTTTTTTTTGTGACTCGTATATCTGCTTGGGCTGCTAAGATGACGTGAACTTGTTCTTCTAATTTCTAAAGCCAAAACCTAAGAAAC
Organism: Cupressus sempervirens; assembly: GCA_028749045.1. Classification (NCBI taxonomy): domain Eukaryota; kingdom Viridiplantae; phylum Streptophyta; class Pinopsida; order Cupressales; family Cupressaceae; genus Cupressus; species Cupressus sempervirens. Next base: position 502,894,972 of record CM053785.1, read on the forward strand.
TAACTGTTGTTAACCCTCAGAATGTCAAAGCTTTATAGAATATATTTCTGCCCTTGCTTCCCTCAATGGCTCACCATCCTAAGTGTGACACTTGCTGGAAATTTTGTGGTCAAAGCTGAAAGTTGTATCTGAATTTGATGGTAAATGGTTGAATGGCTTTGAAATTTCAGAAATGAGAGTCATCTTCCCTCCCATTCGATGCTTTTTCATTTGACAAATTGTAGTTGGAAGTTTGTTCAATTGTGATATTGCTATCAGGATTTAACTGTGTAGTTTTTGAGTCAAACTCATTGATCCATGTTTCATAAGTAGTGATTCACACGAATCTATCTCTCAAGAGAATAAATGGAACACTTAGCACTCATTGGATCTAGGTGATGCTCGCAGAGGTGAAGCACCGGGACTTCCCGGGAGGTCACCCATCCCAGTACTACTCCAGCGTGAGCGTGCTTAACAACGGAGTTTCCTCAATGGTTAAACTTACTCTGCTTGCAACCCCATTTGCAAAACATTCACCAAGTGTTGTGCCTTATGAACCAGTCATTAGAAAGCCCCTTAAGCTCATCAATTGCTGTGGAAAATATATCCTATTTATCAGTTTGTTCAATATTCATTTAAGACTTCAAGTTGTATTAAACCAAAACCCACATGTCCTTATTTGCTAATACTGTTGGTTTTGCTTCATCTGTAAGGTTTAATAAAAGCTTCACTGTAGGGTGTTTTGTATGAAGATGACAGCTATAACATATTTGCAGACAAATGACCTTTGGCAAAAAATCATTACAAAAACAAAACACTGCGGGAAAATAGAATGGTACATGAGTAGATTAGAGGCTGGATTTGAGAAACCTTAGTTTGACTTCAATTTTATACGGTAAATAGCAAAGTTTTTAAATTAATATGGTAAGATGGTCAAAATATTCTACCATAGCATGAGCTTCAGGTTCTGTAATTGTTAGATAAAGTTTTAATACTTTTTCTGCTGATAGTTTGTTAGTGAAGAATAAGTAGTTTCTTTGACCATAGTATGTGGTTGACCCTCTAGACTTTGAAATGTAACAGATATCAGCAGCGCTTGATGCATTAGTCGATATTGCTGGTGGAAGAGTTAATATCCATGTCCTAATGGCCTCGGCTGCATTCGCATCTGTATTTATGGGAAATGCCCTGGAAGGCGGATTACTTCTTGCAATGTTTAGCCTTGCTCATATTGGTAAGGCATTTGAAGTTATAATTGAGTGTTTTCAAGTCTAGTACACAGGTTTTGTGGCTGGTCTCTCCATTGCTTGTAGTGTGTCATACTACTAAGAATTGCTTTCTGTAGCGGAGGATTATTTTGCGAACCGAGCAATGGGTAATATCAAGGCTCTAAAGGAAAGCAATCCAGAATTTGCTCTTGTTTTGGATTCATTTGATGCTGCAGCACCTTTTCATTTATCAGCGGTAACCTACAAACATGTTCCGATGCATGATTTGGAGGTGGGGTCATACATATTGGTTAGAGCTGGTGAGGTATACAACCATCTGAAGTGTTTTCTTTCAATTCCTGCATTTGTTTTGATGCAAATAAGGTATTTAAGTCTAAAGAGGAGCCCTTGCTAGTAGAATTCTGTCAGAATGTCTTCTCAGGCATCAAGACTATTTACTTGGATGGGGTCATTCTCCAAAGCTTCTTATAAAGAACTCACTAAATTCTGAAATTCCTTAGAATATAAAATGCCTTTATGGTTTGCTTTGATATCCTTAGGTGGAACTGAAACTTAAACTAACTCTATTAACAAAAGTAATTACAATTTTTATAGGAAATTGCATAAAAAGTTATATGAAGCACCGAAAGGGATTTTACCCCATGTGTGTAACTGCTCTCCAGTTAGGATCATAAGTTCTATGCCAAAAAAAGCCCTCTAAATATGAGCTGGATTTAAGCACTCGGGCTTTCTTTATGTCAGAGTAACAGAATCTTGTCTATCTTCCATTATGGTCTCAAGAAACATGCATGTCAAAATGACAGACATTCTCTATGATTGATATATACACGTACACATATCCCCACACACACAACCAGTCTCCTTTGAAGAAAAATATAATCTCTCTCCATCCATTAATTATATGATATCTTTGGTTGATAACCAGGACAAATCTGCTGGTGTGCGTCCTTGGAATAAAAGGATATATACATTTACATACTTACATCTATTCGTATAGCTACTTACATACGCACACAAAACCATTTTCCTTTAAAGGCAATATAACTGCTCAAACGTAACCAATTCAAAACTGCTGGCTAATTGGCCAATTATATGGCATTTTTGGTTGGCAACCAGGTCAAAACTGCTGGTTTCCCTCCTTGGCTTAAAAGGATGTATACATTTACACTACACATACATAAACATGCACCCTGCAGACCCACACTTGTGTGCATTCACACATGCATGCGCACACACAGGCACATCTGTATATACACACATATAGATCAAACGCAAAACAATTCTCTTTTTAAGACAAATACAACTGTTCTCCAACCTAATATATGGTATTTTTGGCTGGTAACCAGGTCAACATTGCTTGTCTCTCCTTGGATTAAAAGGATATATACATTTACAGACTTACATGCATGTACACACACAAATATGCATGCACAAACTGACATGCATGCATACACATGTACACACACATGCATACACATGCACCCACACCCACACCCACACACATGCATCCACACACACGTCTTTGTATGCATGAATGTTGTCAAAGAACAGTACATGAATTGCTACAAAAGTGCTTATTGTATTTTACAAATAATAAGATAATAGATCATTGTTTAAGAGCATACATCCAAAGGAATGATATGAAGAGAGAAAGGGCACATACACAGACACAGACACATCTACATCTATATGATCCTATATAATTGATAAATATTATTGACCATGATGAAATTTTATAAAACTTCTCTTGTCCTTCAAGAGCAATAAGGTAGTGAAGGACCAAAAGGCAACAATATTATGTTGCTTGAATGTTAAGAGCATATAGCTGGATGGAAATATGCAAAGAGATACCAAGCATCGATAGCTTTTACAATGTAAGCATCGAAGCTTATTGTGAATGCTGCAAGCAAGTTACTAAGTAATTTTCAGCAACTACATTGTAAGACTACTTAACTGAAGCAAAAAACAAAATGATAGTGTTCTGAAACCAGCTGTTAAAAATTTGTGCTACTGCCATTATTAAGCATTAAGTCCTCCTAAAGGCTATGGTAAAGGATCAGATTATTACCAGCAGTGTTGCATCCAGTAGCATTGAATTCTTGGGCTATGTGTCCCAATCTATCAACTGATACCAAGATAATGATATTTTTGTACATGCGTGATTGGACTACGGTTTAGGTTTGAGTTTTGTTTTGAAGTTATTTAGTGTTGTCTTAATGAGTAAAGTATGAATAAAAGGAATCTGAGGCTAAGCTCATTCATTGGACTTGAAATTTGAGGCAAGCAAGGAATGTCAATTCTCAGACCAATTAATGTTCCCGTCCTGATTATAAAATAGAATGTTTTGTTCATATTTGCATGCCATGATTTTTGAAGCTGATAAATAATGTTAACTCATAGTGTAAATGAACTAGGCTGTTCCTGTTGATGGAGAAGTATGCCAAGGAAGATCTATGGTTACTGTTGAACACTTGACTGGAGAGGCTAACGCAATTGACAAGCAAATTGGGGATGTTGTTCCTGGGGGAGCAAGGAACTTGGATGGTATGTTGATAATCAAGGTACGCTTAATGTTGGTAAATTTTCTGAAATGCTACCTCACTCTATCTTTATCTTAAAGTAGTTTAACTTAAGCATATGGGAAATAAACTGAATTTATGATCTTATATATGTTTATCCTATCTTTCAACATAAAATACTTATTTGATTTATGCCCTTTGTAATTTTGCTATTCTTAGGCCAAAATCAGTGTTCTATTTTTTAAATAATTGTATTATGATCTACCAACATACGTGTGATGTTTGCTGCCTAATTTGTCTTAGAATTTCCTTTAAAATCACAATTGCAACAAATTGGGTTAGGGTCTCAGCTCATCAAATAAAGCTTTCCCCAAGATTGCAATCTTGCGTTTGATTCTGGCCAAACAACATAAAAAAAACATGTGAAATGCATGTACAATCATATGTCTAATCATTTAGTCAAAGTATAGTATGAAACATACTGGGACAGAGACATGATGGATACACCCAAGGCCATTTCTAAAACAAGGCCTTCTTGTCCTAGATTGCAATGGTCCTACTAGAACAACGCTCTCACTAGCCCCTTGCAACCCTTATGATTAAGGTGGATCTAGAAAACCTGAAATTTTCACAATCTCAAAATCTCACAAAACCAACATCAATGTGTAGAATTTACTGATAGAGTCCCGATGCAACTTGAACTGGTTTAAAAGGAGTTTGTATGCAGAAGTTATATGCAGTCAAAAGTCCAGTCAAACTGGCGAATCAGGGGGCTAGGAAAAAGGTGAAAAATTGATTATCTCAATTCCAAGAAAAAATGATGACAAGTATAGTTTTCGTCTTGCTTATTTTGGAACTATATTCTGTTTGAAAAATGGAGCTTGTACATGAAAGTTATGGATGGTCAAAGATTGGTTAGAAGATTGACTTTGGTTGACTGATGATGTCAGCATGACATGGCAATACAGTTCTGAAAATACAGTTGGTCCAATTTGAACATGACGTGTGTCATCTCATTAGCAAATTAATAACTTATACATGGCATATCCATTGACTGGATAAGGTTTGACATTTACCAGTGGCATTTGACTTTGACAGGTGGCATTTGACTTTGACAGACCTGCGTTTGGACAAAATGGTAGTTTGGGGATTCAAACCCCAAACCTTGCTCCCACAAAGCTTTGACCTTGCCGTTGCACCGTAAGTGATGTTTGAAATATAAATGGCGACGTTTGTATTTAAATTTGAAATTGACACGTTTGATAAAGTAGCAAAACAGAATGGGTGGGATTTGAACAGTCTACCTCTCTTTCACTACCAAACCACTCCATCAATGCACCACATGTGTGCCACTTGACTATTAAAGGACAACAAAGTTATTTGTTGTGTATATACTATAAACACTAGCAGCTCCTATAATAGTGGATCGTGGGTGGAACCCGCAACCTCCATCCTACAAACTTGGAGCGCCACCACTACATCAACGTTAATTTTGGGACTGCTTTTAGTGGATTTCGGTTTTATTGATGTCTTTGCGATGAGCAATGAAAGTAGGACTTGAGTTACCGCTATTATTAATGGGTTTGAAACTCATAAACAAAAAATTAACACACTCAAATTGTAAAAGTATTATCACAGGTAGGTCTATTTAATGAAAGCCACATTTTGAAGAATTTTTTGTTATTTAAAGGGGTTTTTTTCAAGATTTAGTGTAAAATTAGGAGATATGGGTATATTTGCAAATAATATGGTTTTAACCCACATTAGCAAATAAATGTATATATAAAGGGGGTTTAGCTATGAGAAAGAGTGAGGTGGTGATAGCTTGGGAGAGTTTTTGTGCTTGTGAAAGTGGGGCATTACTTTGGAGAGAAATTTACAAGGTGTTTACATACACCAAAAATTGTAAAGAAGAGAGATTGCAAGGAAATTGTATGCAGGCTTTTACAAGCTTGGATATTGTAACAAGGCATTTTTCTTTGCGATATCAATTAAGTAGTCCCAGCATTGAGAAGCAGACCCAGAGATGTAGTTTTAATTGGACGAACTCTGTTATCAACCTGCTGTTCTACCTCCTGTCTTGTTATTCTTCTCTCTATTTTACATTCTTGCTATTTCATTTCAGTTTAAATTCTAATTACTTTGTTTTAGTAATTAGTTAATTTCATTAAATTTTATAAAAAAAGTTTACCTAATTGTTATTTCAATGGTTAAACAACATGATCACACAATTCTGCATGGATCGGGAAATTCTGTAGTTAGAATCAATCTACAAGTTTATCTGTAAACCACTAATTACAGATTGTCTTAGACTCGGGCCATATCCTTTCAAGGTGCGTTTCAGACAATAATAACTATTCTCTATTCTCATCCTGTGGAGTTGGTTGGAGGTTGTAAGGGGTGACTTGGCTTAGTGAGTGCCTTCTTGTCCTAGGCCACAACTCTCCTATTAGGACGACCTCCTCACTAGCCCCACATGAACCTTCTCTTACACCTTAGGCCCTTGCTACGAGATGAATTGTAGACAATCAAGCACATCCTATATTCTACTATAAGCATTCATTTAAGCATCATCTATTATTCGTATGCACATGGATATAACTATATCATAATTACTGTAAGGAGGAGGGATGTTGAAGATGGCTGGTCTAAAGATAACTTCTTGGATGAAAATGCTGGTCAATCTCTTTGAATTGATCAGTCATTTTGTGTGCTCTTTGTGCTATTTCCTTAGATAATCCTTGGTGATTATATTTGGCAGTGCAAGATTTTGCTGAATATATTACTTGTTGGATGATCTGCTCATGCCTTATACTCTGATCTGCCTTCAATGAGTACCAATTGTTGATCGAGTCCTGATTATTTATCTCTTTATTCACATCACAATGTATCCCTTTTGATGCTTGGAATGAATCCTTCTCCATACTTTATGGGTGGAAGTGTCACCACCTTGCATAAGGATTGAGTCACCACTTTTCATTGTTGCCTTTGAGAATAATATATTAATGCCCAAAATGATCTCCCTTGGATGTCCTCATCAAATGAACTTTCTACCTTTAATATCTTTGAAGGGGAGGAAGACTCACATCTTCATCTTGTCTGCCCCTTTGCAATGGTTGCAACCTTTCACAATTAACACCTTTCAAAGGAGTCACAAACCTCCAACATTTCTGCCATTTGAAAGAGACACAACCCTTCATGATTGTCCCTCTTTGAAAAAGTCACAACCCTTAGTAATAATAACCTTTACAAAGATTCACAACCCTTTGAAAGAGTTACAGCCCTTCATCTTCTATCGATATCTGAAAGAGTCGTAACCCTTCATAATTACAACTTTTTCGAAGAGTCACAACCCTTCATAATTACTATTCTTTGAAAGAGTTTCAGTCCATCATCATTGCTGCCCTTTGAAGGAATCACTTATTTTCTTCATGTTTCCTTCTTTTTCTATAGAGCTTTTTTTCTAAATTCCTATGCTCTCCTATTTCTTCTTTACCTCATATCCCCTTTCTCCTCCTTTTTATATCTTATGTTGAGGGACTCACAACTCTTCACATGTATCTCTTGACCTTTCATTAACTTAATTAATTTGTAATTAAACAATACCATATTTTATTATTATTTATCTATTTATTTATTTTTATATTTTAATTTTATTATAACTATTTATGATTAAATCCTATTTATGAAAAGAGGACATTACAAAATGTCATCATTGTTTCTAGAGGCTCCTGGATGATATTGATCTCTACAAAGAGTAATCATAAAAGAAACAGGATTTAAGAAAAGTGCAGTTCTATGCTCAAGAGACATGCAGTGTGAGACATTCAGATTCATGAAAGGAAAACAATGGACAAGAAAAATAGAAGACAAAACATTCTAACTAATCTGTTATATTGACTTATGCAGTACCATTAGCAAATGAAGGTTACAAAGTCATGAGCTGTAAGACATGCATGTCAAAATCCAGACTCCAAATATTCCAGACATTTTTTTAGCTCAAAACATATTGTGATTTATATGAAACATTTTCTAACTTATCTTACTGTAGGTTGATGTGTTTCTTATTCTCAACTTCAACCAGTTCTTGCTTTCTGTTGCACAAGTGTGAGTTGCATACTAGTCTTCACACAATGTATTAATTTTAGAAGCATGAAGTAGGAATAATATTGAGATTTATACTATTTTCTGTTGAACACATTTAGTATAAGTTGAAGGAAGCAATAACTGAATTTTAATGTCATCCTTGTTTTGCACAAAATCAGTGAAATGTCTTCACATCTCAACTTCTAGAACACCAGACAAAAGATAATAGGAGAATGAAATTCGGTGCAAATCCAACACCAAAAGTATTGCCCAGCTTAAGTGGTTCATTGAGGAACTCTTGTAACTGCAGTGATATTATTCTTAATTTTATTTCTATATACCAAACATTATTTTCAAAGCAGTGTTGTATTATTCTTTCAGCTTAACCTTCTTGCATGAAATATGGGGCATACCTGAAATGTGAACGGTGAAGTCTCATCTTTCTTGCACACACCTTCTTCCAGCCATTGTGTCTCTAGGTAACCAATGTCTCCTTAGGATATTTATTTTTCTTGAGCTGTGACACAGAAATAGGGCTTCATCTTTGTCTTATCACTTGCATACATGGTTTCCACTTAATGTGGTTTTATTTGTTAGTTTTCCTAAAGCAATTAATAATTGGTTAAATTCCCTGTACTTTCAATGTTACATGATTTGACAATGTACATGTTCTGATCCAGAGCAACTTAAGTCTTAACTCTATGGTTTTGCTCAAATCTTGCATCACATACATAACAACAGTAATCCTCAATATCCGTTTCAGCATATGTTGTTTCTCTTATTTTTTTTCATGTTCATGTAAAGTCAAAATAAGTAAGGTATTTTCAGATGTTCCATTAAGTCAAATTGGTTAATAATGTCATATCCCGTCATGAAGAAAATTTTGATGCCCTAAGAATAATTTTAGAGACTGCATGATCAGACAGCAGAGATAATCATTTATTTAAGACACAGCGATTAGTAAATCATGGTAAGAGAGATAATCATTTAAGACACAGTGATTAGTAAATCATTGTTGGATAGCGATCAATAGTTACAAGTAGTGATGGTTGAGTCCAGTGATGAAGGAAACATTAGGAGGTTGCAATTTCCTTATGAAGCAGCTTACTTATGTTTTCACTAACAAAGTTTATTAATAAAAAACTGGTTCCTTTTGAAGAATCGCTTCGTTTGAAGGAGGCATACAATTTGTGAAATGATATAATCACACTTCTTGGGAGGCATAAAAATAGTTGCTGAATGGGGGATGGGAGACACATCGCATCAAGGCAAGACATTGAAAAGCATCAGTGATCTCATACCAGGGAGCAGGATCAGATCATAAGTTGCTATTGATTTGTAAGCAGCAATATTCTTGTTTATTGAGAATGCATGAATATATGTTTAACTTCAAACATGTATCCCTGATGCATGCCGCAATTTAATGTTTCAATGCACAATTTTGTAAATATTTAATATAGGATAATATAGTTGGTACATAACATCATATATATCAGATATAAGCAACAATATGGATTTCCAAATAGCAACAATTGATTAAGGCCAAATGAGGCCAAGAAGGATGGTATATCCACTTCTGGGCACAGGGTAGAGGATTGCTTTGGGCACCTTGTTGTAGTTTCCCCTTCAACCTCTACATGGATCAATTGTTGTGAGGAATTTAAGGGATTCTCAATCACTGGAGGGTGAATAACAATGACATGAAGAGGGAGAACTGCTATAGGATTTCGCATGAAGTACACAAGCTCATCACAGATGGATGACAAAAGGCCACATGAGGCTAAGAGGGATTGTATACCCACTTTTGGGCCTAGGGTAGAGGATTGCTTCAAGAACCCCATCATGTCTTCTTATCAAAGCTCTGCTATGGTTGAACACAAATAATCAATTAGATATGTATATGGTTAAGATTATTATGAATATGTGAACTTTAAACCTAGCAATGGTTGATCTTATGAGTTGTATCATCGATTATTCTCTAATATTATTGCAGGCTCTGAACAAAGATCTATCTTCTTTTACATTCTTTGGGTAAAGCTACATCTCTAGTGTTGTTCTTTTCCTTGTTTTTTATTGAATTTGTGATTGTAGGGCAAAACTTAGGACAATCTTAAAAGGTGATATTACAATTGGTTTTAGAGCTTTGTTCCTACCAGTCTAAGGGATCAAAGATAGTGTATGCAACTTAGCCAAAGAGCTCTAAGGGCTTTCAAGAGAGAAAAGAAGAAACTTGCATCCACCAATAACTTTTTTTAAACAATACAATGGGTGAACAAATGGGAAATGAAGTTTGGCCTTTCATTGAGTGCCAGAAAAAACAGCCCTAACTCTCCTAGAGAAAAATGAGAAGGGCACCACAACTCCAAGCCTTTTGAAATAGGAACAATAATCCTAGATCAAATCAAATCAATGAGAGGGATGCAAAATTCTAATCGTTCTGAAAATGATTGGACCAACTAAGATCAACACCAAGAATAACTAGATCCTCCTTCATACCTAGAGAAGGGCTAAATAGAGAAGAAGAAATCAATGCACAAAATGATAATTTAGAGGAGCTTGCTGAATCATATTCAAGACTTGATCCTAAAACTAGGAGGAACATTCTAATCAAAGAATTTTGCGAGGCCAGATCAAGAATCAACCATAGAAGAGAAGGGGTCAACCCAATAAAATATTTCATTATAAAATAGGAAAAATAGCGCTTCGTATTTTTGATGGGTTAGGGAAAGTCATTGCTCATTCATAGGTCCAAAAATTGGATACATCTCTATCTCTTAAACTCACAATGGAAGAAGATGCCATCCAATTTGCCTTCTCCCATCTAGAATGCGTCACTCACAACTGGTGGCACCATGGTTTGGTTACACAAGGCTGTCAAAACATAACATCTGATGATGACTTTACCACTAAACTCCTTGAGAGGTTCGATTAAAAGCATTTAGAGAAGCATTTCAAAGATTTAATCCAATTAAAACAAGAAGGAACTGTAGAGGACTATGTGATAGAATTTGAAAGACTCTTTGTCACGGTTCTTTGAATAACTGAAAAAGAACTCATATACCTGTTCATTGAGGGACTTTTGGAATCTATCCGAGGTCTAGCAAGTTCCTTTGATTGTACCACTCTCCAAGATGCAATCCTAAAAGCTGTATATTTTGATACCACTAAAATTAGGGATAAAAGCTACTCTAAAAATATATAATCAAGAGAAAACCCTTCTATAAGGAAGATAGGAATACAAGAACGTTTCCTCCGAGTGTTGACCCTGAAAAACTTCAGAGAATTTTTTAATGTTACAAGTGCAAGGAAAATTGGGAGCATGGACATGTTTGTAAGAGAGAACCCCCAAGGGAAGATTTGTGCTTCAATTGCAAAGAAAAATGGAAGTTGGGACACGTATGGAGAAAGAAGCCAAGTGTGCAATATAGAGGCATTATTCTACAAGGAAGCAGGAGAGGAGCAAAAGGAAATGAAGAAAATCCAAAAAAAAGGAACAGAGTGTTGAGATACTAATAATCTCAGTAACTTCAGTAACCTGGAAGATATGATTGCCTTTTCTCTCACGCTTTGAGAATCCGACCTAGTAAGACTTGGCACCATATAATCAATCTCCATTCAATCTGATAACGAACTCTATCGTATACTCAATGTCTTACATATGAAAATTGTAGGTTTGGTACTCCTCAAATGCTTGTGCTAATGCTTGTAGGGGTCCCACGAATAGAGCCTTGGGGCCTTCACTTGCTCTAGAATCACTTTCATTGGATGCTAAGAAAGAATGCATCTAGTAAAAATAATACCATGCTTAAACTAGAGATTTGCCTTGCCCAAAATTTCATGCTGAATTGTAATCAGTAACACCTCCTCCAACATAGAATATTTGCCAATAATCAAAAAATCAGCTTGTATAATTTTAAGCCAATAGTTCTGGCACCAATATATTTTCCTAGGTGCACGTCTATAATAAAACTAGTAAATCCTACAACTTTTAGTCCTGGCCTATAGCATTTGAATGGTATAAGGCTTTATCATTCTCATTGATGAAAACTTTAGAAATAAGATTGGGCGCCAAAAAAAAAAATGCAATATTAATAGTTTTGATTCATGAACATTTGGTGCAATAGATGTATTAATCGAGCAATAATTAACATAGTTTGTTCTAGACTTTGAACCTGCTACTACTTTTATAATATTCACATCTAACAATATAATATACTTTAGACTTTAACTGCTACATTTAAATATCTCAAGGTACTGCATCAAATATACTGGGACAATAAAATACGCATTCAAAATATATTGCTGAAAGAAGTCTTATTCTGGAAATAATAATGTATCTCCATAAAATTATGTTAATTTTCAAAATTGTCTTTGGATGAAGAACTCACAAATTTGTTTATCTTTTCTTAATGGCAAGGTATCCCTAGCAGACTAGGGTGGGTAGTCTCACCACCAAAATCGCGAAGTGCCTCTGACTTACAGACCTTTGGTAAAGATGATGATCATTTTAGAAAATGTCCATAAGCTTTGCTACAACCCCATGACCTCCTTATAAAGACCTCCAAGAATATCTAAAAGTTTAGGCCAACTAGAAAATAAGTAATTTGAGTTATTATTTTATTATTATCACTTTATTTTATGATTAATTTAATTGATTAAAGTCATCCTAAAGAAAAAAATTATTTTTTGGACAATTTAATTAATTAATTAAATTAAGTCACTACTTTGGACGAATGACCAAAGGCCCATCCAAATCTGAATCACTTATGTCTCCCTCTACATGTGTAGGTATAAAACTAGTGGCTGGTCCACCAAACTTGTGCTCCACTATCCCATCTTCATCGATGATTTGAGCCTGCAATGGATTCTTTAAAAGAGGCAACCTGTGAACCTCATGACACAAACCCGAATCATACCTCTTTATATCTGTAAGTTCTTGCTTCCTCATCTTTGTATGCTCCATCTCCATGTCTTCTTCCTAATCCTTATCATCAATATGGAATAATCTGAATATGGGAAGTGCTAGAATCTTCATATGATCCTTTGGAATGATTGTCGAAATCATAAGTCTCTAGTATGCTTTTGAGTAAATCACTTCCTTGATCTCCTCGATCCTTGCTTTGTTGTTCTGATACCTGAGACGATTCATGTCAACAATCTGACATTTTGCTTCTTGTAGAGCTGCTGGAGTAGCATCCAAAGTATCCTTAGCATTCATAAGCTGGAAGGTAAGAATGACAACTTCTTCTTTCCCATGCAATGGTTCTGAATAAATTTCTGAAAGATTGAGAAGCTGGTCCCAATCCGAGAGATGTAGATAATGTGCTTTTATTTTCTTTAGAGCCTCCTTGACCACCCATGGATGAAAATATTCTTCTTCAACTCCTTTTTATACTCTCTTAGTTGAACCTTCCAAAAATGATTTTTGAGCATCTTATGCACATTATCAAAACGTGTTAATGCTACAACAATCTTATCTTCATTGACCTTCAATTGGCTCTCCATTATGTGATATACTGGGCTTATGAACAATATTTGCTTCAAATGGTGAGTTATTTGGGTGTCCTTGAAGACCTTTACTTTCACAATCAATTGCCTCTATGATATCTTCTTTGCACATTTGCTGAATTAGAACTAGGGCAGCATTATGTTCAATCATGGAGCCATTATCATCACCATTATCTTTTGATGTCAAAATAGCTTCGTATTAGTTTTGTATAATTCAACTATCTTTCTAGAGGTGTCATGCACTTTGAAGTAGCAATTGATTCTTCCTCGTGAAATCTCATTGTGGCCTTCTTTAGCCTTCATCTTCATTGCCAACATCCTCTTTCTTCTCATTCGTACTTAGACAAGGCTTCAATTTTTCTTACATTGTTTAAATACGTTATTGACCAATCGACACACAATCATCGAAGGAGCCCATTATTGTTTGCGAACAGCCATAAGAACTGATAAGATAGATTGGGAGATAGTATCGCTCTCATTGATGGTTAGAAACATGATATCCTTCATTGTTGAGACAACCTCTCTATCATGATGACCTTTGATTCTAACAAGGAATTGATAAGTTGATTGGGAGATAGTTTTGCTCTCATTGATGGTTAGAAACATGATGTTCTTCATTGTTGAGATGACCTCTCTATCATGATGTCCCCTAATTTTGACTAGGAATTGATGAGGCATCAAACATCAAGTCTTTCAATCCCAAGTCCAAGAGGAGATTGCTCCAATTTTTGTAATGATCTTTAGTATGGTAATCTTGCTTCAATAGCGAACACTACTGATACCATCAAGACCTTGAAGACTATCAACCATCGGATGCAATACCTCCTCCATGGTATCATTTTCACATGGAACTTGAGGTACTGAAATTGCCATGATCTCACTTAGGCATGATGTAATATTCAAATTTCCTAACCCTTAATTTCCTTTTATTTTATTAGTAGAAAATAAGCTATCTACATAATCACATGCATGGGATTAACGGTTATAACTTATAACAAATTAACTGTATTCACATGAAATGCCTTAACTACCAATTGAAGATTTACTTCCTTTATTTAATTACAAATACACAAAATAAATTACACAGAAAGAGTAATCACTAACTAACTAAAGCATTCAACTATCACTTCATATAACTGAAAGAAGTAAATATAATTGCATCAATATAGACATATTTCTACTTGAAATTGAAATAAGACATGAAAGGAAATGTAAATACTATCTAAGTTCAAATCACTTTAGACTAAGAGATGTAGAGCCATTTTGTCTAGTGCAAGTCTTTCCATTGGTGGAGAGGAGAAGCATTGTCAGAGGCTTAGCCACCCAACCATGAACCTAGATTCCCCACTCATTCTCAATTGAGAATGACCCTAGCATGCACGGGATAAGGCACGTGTACACCATCTTGTCCTGCCACTTGAGAATCCTGGTGTTAGAGTGTCAACTACACAACCGACTAGATTGTGGAGTCCTTCTAATAGCCTATCCATCCGACTGCGATTTATTCCGACCTCTAGTGATTTCCCACTAAACTTAACTTGGCCAAGGATTTACATGGACACTGTGTGCCAGATCACCCACCGCTTGACTTGACAAACAAGACATCACCCAAACTCCCCACCATAAGCTAAGTAGAGTTTTGTTTTCAGATTACAAATTTTCAATCTGGTTTAGATATAATTTTTTGTTTTATGTAGATTGTTGTTCTACTCATCTTACATAAAATACACCACACATCTCTTACATGGCCATCCTTGATGATTCTCGGTGTAATTTTCCAGCCTACATATGCTGGTTTGAATGATGCAAGAGAATATCAACATTCTTTCAAGAGCTTTCTTAAATAAGGGCAAGTAAATATTTGTAAGCCTTTCTCAGCCACTAAACACTCAACAGGGTGTAATGTTCCTGTTATAAAATAAATTATTAATAAAACTTTTGTTAATGGGCCAATTGATTTAATATATCTTGGACCCATTTTTGTTTTGTTTCCGTAGTTTTGTGTAGCCGTTGGCTATCTTTGTACACCCTCGAAAGGTTTTCCTTGACGAGTATTTAAGCACGACTTGTAGGTAGTTGTTAGAGATGCAATTTGGATTATTTCTTTGTACTGCGAATTCCAGTTGGTATTCTCTGTTCACCATTTCAGAAATGAAAGATCTTCCTTACTTGGCTATTTCGGTTTCGGTGGGATTCAACCCTCACCCTATTCTGTTGCCTGCATTATTTTGCTTGGATCTAGCAAATCGGAGCACTATCTTTTGGCATATATTAATTGACGGATTACTTGTGTTCGATCTCTATTATTGTTTGGTGTTGTTTCATAAATTCGGATCTATAAGTTTTGCATGAATGATCATTCCCTTTAGTCGTACCCCTTGTTCCACACATCTTTTGTATCATAAACTTACCCATCTGTACATCCGTACTGCCTTGTGTTTCTCCATTTTCCCCCCACCTTACGGTCTTGTCTATATACACCCCTGTACGACCTCCCTACATTTGTACGACCCTTTCTGCATACCGTATGGTCATCCTTGCATATCGTACGACCAAACCTACACACCGTACGACCTTTCTAGATACCATATGACCATCCTTGGAGAGTGTACGACTAGTTCATAATACTGTAAGTCATCTTCCTTGCTCACCGTATGACTTCTATCCTCCCTGGGTAACCGTATAGAGCCCTCCTCACATCCATATTGCTATTAGCAGTCCGTACAATTTTTGTAATAGCACCATCAGGTGACATTCTTTGGCAACTGATAGAGGAGGATTGTTTTCCAGAGGAGACGTAGGACACAGGAACATTATAGTGGTATTAGAGCTTCGATCCTGCCAGCTTGTGGATAGTGAATGAGAGTGTATAGCTGGAAGAGAAGAAGAACCCATTCCGTTGATAGAATGGCTGTGGAACTAGAGCACATAGTTGCCGATTTCGTGGCACTACTGAGAGAACTTGCGAGGAATCAGGCACTGGATCAATGATACTCAGCGTCTCATGGAAGAAACTCTCAAGAAGTTGGTAGACATTAAAATATCCGGTGAACAAAATGGTCACAATGCGGACTCGGTGTCGGGTAAAGCAAACCCTCATCCAGCACGCTGTTGACCTTCCATGTTGTCTTTTCCCCCACGGATGGAGGCACCACACGAAGGGAAACAACCGACCTTCGAAGAAATGCAAGAACAACTGAGAGAAGACTGGAAGAATGCGAATTTGGAGGAAGATATATCCTACAAAGATTACACAGATACGAAGATGAGATATTCGGGAGGCGGAAACTGAGGATATTTTAACGATGATCTCGGAAGGAAGTTGAGTAAAGTAAATTTGTCTCCATTTGAGGGATCCGAATCCATATCTGTGCAAGCGTGGGTAATGAAGGCCGATACTTCCAACTTAATCCCATGCCAGAAGAAGAAGCAATTAAATTTGCGGCATTACACTTGGAGAGAGTTACACATGAATGGTGGCATCATGGTACCATCACGCTGGGGCATGATCAAATAAATATCTATGCAGAATTCACTGAGAGATTAATAGAATGATTTGAAGGTAAAGATCTGGAACTCAATTTCAAAGATTTGGCACAACTGAGGCAAATTGGATTTGTTGATCAATACATTTCGGAATTTCAGGAACTCTCTATTTTGGTCACAAACATTTCTAAAAGATGACTGATAGTGCTCTTCATGGACGGACTGACAGGACCACTGAAGGGTTGGGTAAAAAGGTTCAATTCTACCACCTTGTCGGAGGCCATTAAGAAGGCAAGGAGTATGGCATCATCATCGACATCATCCTCATGAAGTTACTCACATTCCAAACTGCTGGTGTTTCCGAGGGACAAAGCAAACGTCCATCGAGAAAGCCGTTGTTGGATGAAGCTACTAGATAGGAGCTCCGAAGAAAGAAACTATGTTTTAACTACAAGGGACCATGGGAACTTGGGCACAGATGCCTCGAGAAAGGAAAAATCCACTACATTTAGGTTGTGTCCGATGATGAGAACGAACAACAAGATACACCCTCCGAAGACAACCAATCCCATGAAAACACCAAAATGGTTAGTTTGAATCGAACAAAAAGAATTGCAGCATTGGTACGACACAGAGGAACTATTGCCCTAGTCGGTAGCTTGAGGTGCACGGTGCATTGTGTATGAGGAACCCTTCAAGGAAAAAGAGTTATGGTGATGCTCGATAGCGGAGCCACTCTCTAAACTTCATAAACTCATGTCTGGTGAAGTGAAGAGGTCTACCTATGGAGACACATGTAGGATTCCAGGTCAAGGTTGTTGGAGGGACTCTTCTGCCCTGTACACACCTTGTTCTTTAGCTAAGTATCACAATGGCAAATCACACGATGACCGAGGATTTCTTTATAGTGGACCTTGATGATATGGAGGTTATTCTGGGCATATAGTGGATGGAGACACTTGATGAATACACTTGGAGCTTCAAACACATGGACTTCACTTTTGTTGTCAATGGAAAGAAGGTTGTTCTCCGTGGAATGGAAAATGAGGGTCCGAAGGAGTTTTTGCACATTGGATGGAGGTAATTTTTCGGCGTGATGATGTTGCTTGGGCTGCATGCTATTTTGTCTTGGCAAAATCTATAAAAGGGTAACGAACACCTCCCCAGGATGATGATCTCCAGAATATTTTGAGTGATCATGATAAAGTTTTTATAGACATTCCTCCCATCATATTGCCTCATCGAGGGTTTGAACATACTATTGAGTTAGAAGCAGGAGCCAAGCCGGCCATAACCACACCCTATTGCCGTCGCAGGAAATTCAAAGATGAGATCAAAAAGATGATTCAAGAACTACTGGAGAAAGACTAGATCCATCCCAGTTCTAGCCCTTTTGCATCATTAGTGGTATTGGTAAAAAAGGACGGGACGATGCGCATGTGTGTGGACTACTATGCATTGAACAAAAAAACAATAAAAAATAGATATCCCATTCCAAGGATAAATTTGTTGCTGGATGAATTACATGGTGTAGTTTATTTTTCGAAAATAGATCTTTGTTTTGGATACCATCAGATTTGCATGAGGGAAGAAGATGTGGAAAAGATGGCCTTTTGTTGTCACTACGGGCATCATGAGTTCTTGGTCATGCTATTCGGATTAACGAATGCACTTACTACGTTCCAATCATGCATGAATTGCATCTTCAATAAACAATTGTGTAAGTACTTACTAGTATTTTTTGATGATATTCTTATTTATAGTAGGACATGGAAAAAGCACCTAAAGCATCTAGATGAAGTGCTAAGTATCATGAAGGATCAACCCTTGTTCGCTAAGGGATCCAAGTGTGAATTCGATATGACAAAAATATTGTACTTGGGGCATGTTGTCGGTAAATATATAGTTCAAATTCATCAGGAGAAGATTCAATCTATCCTTGATTGGCCTTCCCCAAAATCACTCACGGAGTTGCGAGGATTTTTTGGATTGTACAATTATTACCAGAGGTTTGTAAAAGGATTCTCTCAGCTTAGCGCTTCATTAATAGATCTAACAAGAAAAGAGTCCTTCCAGTGGAATGAAAAGACGTAACTCACTTTTGATAAGTTGAAAGAAGCAATGAGCACTTGTCTCGTACTTGCATTACCTGATTTCACTCAACCATTCATTCTAGAGTGCGACAAATCCAGAGAAGGCATTGGTGCGGTATTGATGCAAGATAGACACCCCATAGCCTATGAGAGTAGGAAACTTACACAAACAAAACACTTATATTCGATTTATGACAAAGAGATGTTGGCCATCACATGCACTAACCAAGTTTCGACAGTATCTAGTGGATGCCAAGTTTGTCGTTCATACGGATCACAATAGTTTGAGATATTTTCTGGAGCATCGGGACTTGAACAAGAGGCAACAAAAATGGGTAAGCAAGGTTTAGGCTTTTGATTTTGACATTGAATATGTGAAAGGAAAGAACAATGTGGTTGCAAATGCTTTGTCGAGGAAACCTGCCATTTGTTTATCGACCCAGATTTTAGCGGACTAGAAAGCACATTTGTTGGTAGAATATTCCAAAAAGACATTTGCCTATGAGATAATGGATGGCAACACCTAGGATGATCCGTACAAAGTGGTGGACAACATCATTTACTATTAGAATCAGATATATTTAGTGTCGGAATCCAAATTGAAGTAGAAGATCTTGAAGGAGGTACATGACTCACCCTTGGCCGGACACCCAGGCTTCCTCAAAACTTACAGACGTCTCAGGGAGATGTTTTTATGGAAAGGTCTTAAAGGAGACGTATTGTAGTATGTAAGAGAGTGTGCGGGTTTGCAAGCAGAACAAAAGTGGGAAAGTATCTCGATAGATATCATAACTGGACTTCCCAAGGTGAATGGAAAGGATTGGATCTTTGTGGTGGCTGACAGATTGATGAAGTACGCACATTTCTTCACCATTCCCTCAAATTTTCAAGCCGCACAAGTAGTCAATCTATTTTTTAGAAGAGTCTTTCGTTTGCATGGGTTACCCCAAAACATTGTCAGTGATCGGGATGGGCAATTATTAGTATCTTTTGGATAGAACTGTTTCGTCTGGTAGGGACAAAATTGTCGCCCAGTTTTAGTTGCCACCCTCAGATAGATGGACAAACGAAGATTGTAAACAAGTGGCTCAAAGGCTACCTTCGGAAATACGTTTTGACACAACAACAGGAGTGGATCAAATGGATACACCTAGGGGAATATTGCTACAATATCACTTACCACATGTCCATTGGAATGACACCTTTCAAAGCACTATATGGGTATGAACCCCTTTCCTTCATTGACACAGTTCTGGGTGATAGTTGCACACTAAGGGCGAAAGACTGGTTTCAGGAGGGACAAGACATCTTGAGATGCTTAAAGGAAAACTTACAATGGTTACAGAATCAACAAAAGATGTACGCTGACATACATTGAATTGAGAGAAGTTTCGAAGTGGGAGACTTGGTCTACCTCAGACTTCAACCATATTGACAATCCTCATTGAAGGAAAAAGGGAAAGAAAAGCTAAAGCCATGATTTTATGGCCCTTATCAGGTAGTTTGCTGCATCGGTGAAGTTGCCTATGAGTTGGAACTTCCAGGGGGGAGCTATATTCATAATGTTTTTCATGTTTCCTGTCTTAAGAAAGCTGTAGGACAGAATGTCATGATAGCTACAAACTTTCCGCCACTCAATGAAGAAGGAAAGCTCATATTGGAACCAACTGAGATCATCGAAGTACATGAGAAGGCCCTGCGGAACTGCCCGGTGAAGGAATATTTAGGACGTTGGAAACACTTGCCATTGGATGATGCGACGTGGGAGGGCGAGCACATTCTGCAACATTCGGCATTGCATTTGCTTGAGGAGCAAAATTTGGGACGAGAGGACTGTAATGTTCTCGTTATAAAATAAATTATTAATCAAACTATTGTCAGTGGGTTGATTGATTTAATATATCTCAAACCCATTTTTGTTTTGTTTCCGTAGTTTTGTGTAGTTGTTAGCTATCTTTGTACACCCTCAGAAAGTTTTCTCTGACAGGCATTTAAGCATGACTTGTAGGTAGTCGTTAGGGATGCAATTTGGATTATTTCTTTGTACTACGAATTCTAGTTGGGATTCTCTGTTGTTCGTCATTTTGGAAGTGAAAGATCTTCCCTACTTGGCTATTCCAATTTTTGTGGGATTCAACCCTCATCCTATTCCGTCGCCTGCATTATTTTGCTTGGATTTGGCAAATTGGAGCACTATCTTTTGGCATATATATTAATTGAAGGATTATTCGTGTTCGATCTCTGTTATTGTTTGGTGTTGTTTCATAAATTCAGATCTATAAGTTTTGCATGAATGATCGCTCCCTCCAATCATACCCTTCACTCCAAACACATCTTTTGTATCACAGAATTATCCATCTATACATCAGTACTACCTTGTGTTTCTCCATTTTCCCCCCACCGTATGACCTTGTCTATATACACCCCTGTATGACCTCCCTACATCATCTATACGGTCCTTTCTGCATACTGTATGATCATCCTTGCATACCGTATGACCATTCTTGCACACTGTATAACCTTTCTAGATACCGTATGGCCATCCTTGGAGACTGTATGACCAGTTCATAATATTGTAAGTCATCTTCCCTGCTCACTGTACATTGCAACCCATATGGCTTCTATCCTCCTTGGGTAACCGTATAGAGCTCTCCTCACATCCGTATTGCTACCAACATTTCGTATGGCTTCTGTAATAGCACCATTAGGTGACATTCTTCGGCAATTGACAAAGGAGGATTGTTTTCCAGAGGAGACATAGGACACGGGAACATTACATAGGGTATACTTCCATGCTCTTAGCGACATATGGAAGGATGCCACTATAACAGGAAGTGTGTGTGGTCCCACATGATTGCCTACTCATTATCATATATAAGAATAAAAATAAACAAATGAAAGAAAAGAGTTGCAAAGTAACTTGAGCTGACGACTCATCCCATGATTGGCATGTTAGTACACAATAAGTTTCGAACCCTACCATATGATCTTATATGTCCATTTGGACCGTTTAGAAATGAAAGGAAGAAACAGATGCATACTTCTAGTCTAGTATTGAATAGCAGTAATGCCATAGAAGAATTAAAATTTACGACTTGACAGAGGTGTGATGCAATATGAATGTGATATTTCTATTGCTCCAAGCTGCAAGCTCCTATGTCGAAATTTAATGGCCACTATTTGGTGCTACTAGCAGGATATAATTTTCCTTGATATGAGCTATTGTGGAATGGTAAGAATTGCATGCAAGAGTGGAGAGCAAGCTCCCGAGTGGCTGAGTTTTTCCTCTTTATAGAATAGTGCTCGGTTACACAAGTCTTGAACCCAATCAAGGAGTTACGTGCATGAAAAGATGTGCAAGGTGGCGAACATGAGCTTGAAGTTTTGGACACATATGAATAGTAAAGGTGGCCAAATTATCAAAAGAATATAAGAGGCTGCTTGATTATGAGATAATTTAATTTTTTTAGCAACTGGCCTTCACCCAACCTATTATAGATAATATTCATATGATCTAAGTATGGTTGTATGTGATGTTACACACACATATACACACACACATGCGTTATATATTAAAATTGAGTACACATGTATGTACAAGAGTATTAAAGTATACATATGCACATATGTGTTGCTCCAAGATATCCGCATCTATACATATGTATGTATAATGAAATACGTTCAATTATATGTAGGTATCATGGATATTATCTGTTGGCTCCTGATTTAACAGTGATTTCAACTACCTTTTACAATGTTAGAATACCTAGGAATTAGCTAAAGACCATGATGGGTATTCTCAGTTTTGAGAGGCAAAATAAAAGGACCAACTAACAAGACTATGAAGTCTTCTCCACTTTGAATTCTGCAAGATTCAAGTGGGTTTACCTTAGGAATTAACTCTTTCTTCTTTTAATATCAATATTCTCAACATGAAGTCCAAAATAACAGATTATTTGGCCTTTCTTCTTCTAATTCAATGGTAATGAAGAGATGATAACCAGCTATTTTATCAAACCCTAGACACCATAAATCAAGTACAGGTTGACATTTTACTCTTGTACAACAGAATATTAAAAGATTGTTTGATATAAGTTTTCTGCATTATGCAAAACATTCCAATCAGACTAATTTACAAGGATGGCTAGTGCCTTATCCATTGGGCTATAACTTTTAGAGATCACACACCTACTTCTGGATCTTATCTTGACACTTTGTGTAAAGATTTATCAAGGTTCATTTCCAGAGCTCATACTTATCATATATTTACTTAAAAACCATAGTGTTCTTTCAACTTACATTAAGCATTTACATAATCCATTATATTATCAGCAAAAGCAAAATTGAAATATAATTCAAAATGAATTACAACTGAAATTTAATAAACTTTGCCATCAAATCTCAGAGAACAAAACAAAGACAAGAAAAGAGACAAGATCTGGTATGAAAACCAGCTTTCAGTATTTTGTATTGATTTCTTTGAAACTGTACAATTCAGTGTTTATCTCTATCAGGAATTAACACACATAGACCAGCAACTGTTAACTGTTGTATTCACTTATGGAACTGATTTTACAATATGCATGGACCGACTCAAAATTTACATAGACTCATGCAATCAAAGAAATTCAAACCATCCTGTAGTCTTGGGAACTCCCTTATATATTGTGAGTTGCAACAAGCTTCAGCCTAGAGGGAAAATGATAACTGTCCTTAAAACAAAAAAGATTACAAAAGGACAAAAAACTGTCACCATCAAAATTTGCACGAGAAGAGACAAAGCTTTTGGTCTTTGGCTTGGTAACAAAATATTCTCTTTATTGGTCGCTTTGTGGTGGGGCCAATTTTGTTTTGGAAGTTTCTTGTGCATCCACTGAATCTGATGATTGATTTTCCTCCTTTTGTTGTTCCTTAGGTTGTGGGACCATTTGCTTTTCTTCTCTTGCACCTGACTCTTGACACTTGGATGTCTGTTGCAAGTTGTTGATTAATTGCCATGTTATCAGTTTGTGTAGCTACATCAATCAACTGCATTTCATCTGTACTTGTTTCTCTATCTACTAGCCCCTTTTGAGGAGACATCTGTAGCAATTCCTGTAATTGAAGAGTAGTTTGCCATCCACTTGTTGAAAACTGTGTCATTTGGCCAATTGAAGCTCATTATTTCTCTCTCCCTCCTCAACACATCTTTGCCTAACCTTTTTATTCCAACAAAATCTGCATGGAAAGAATCAAAAAATAGTTGTACTTGTGCCAACTCTTCAGTAGTTCTAGCAAACCAGATGTAGTTCTCTTTATTTACCACCTCATTCATCCTAATGCTTAGGAGCTCCTTCAACTCATTCCCCCATTCTTCCTTATCTTTTATATGGCCTAGACCATTTAAAACATGGGGAAAAAGATCAAAACTATTATAAACAAAAATTCAATTTTCTCTGCAATATATCTCTGTTATGGTCAAAACTTAGTAGATTATGTGCTTGATCAAAAGTTTTCTCAACTTGATCACCAAAATTGTCAATGACAGAACAACACAGAGCAATGATGACACCATCCTTGCTGATCCACTTATTCAAAATTTGTCTCAAGGTGGCTTCATTATTATTCAGGTCTTTCCACATATCTAGCAACCTTGAGATCTCCAAATGCAAAATAGGCCAATTGACTTTATCAGCTAGGAACAAAATTGAGTCTCTGATCCTATCCTCATGTAGGGTCCTTAACTCCACGTGCAGCTCCCACAATTTTGTCTTTTCTTCTTCATTAATTTCCTCTGCATTGGCACTCGCTTGATGCTGAGGGGTATCAGGAATTTCACTTATTGGTCCAGTGGGTGGTGGAGGAGCTAGGGAAGAAACAATCAAAAGCTGGCTTGATTCTTCTCCTACTTTTCTTTTGCCCTGCTGCTTTTGAAAGTTTGAGATGATTTTCTCCATCTATCTTATTTTTCTACCCCTTTCATCATATGCTTCAAGAACCTTTTTAAAATTTTCATTGAGTTCAAGGAACTTGTTCTTATCCTTAGCAGCCTACTACACCAAAATCTGTTACTTCTTTACTTATTTGAGCTACCCACTCACTATCCACTTCTTCCACCCTGTACACCATCAGGCTCCCTCTATGCTCTGCATCTGATACCTCTTGGATCCAAGCCTTGTCTCCTTTTTTGGATAGACCACATGACTAGGGCTCTATGATCTTCACTGTATTTTACCCCTTTATGGGCTTCTATTACTTCCTCTTGAGTTCTGAATTTAGTTTCTTTCTCCTTCCTCACTGCATCGAAAATCATTGCATTAGCAATGTCCCATTTTGGCAGTATTATCACCCTCAAATCTTTCAGTATCTGTTTCCCCTTGTAGGGGTTATTTGGCTAAATTCTTGCATTAGGCCAGCCTTAACCTCCTCCACTATGTCAGAGTCCTGTCTAGTAGGTTGCTCTGCTTTTATTTTCTTGCATTTTGCCTCAAAATTTTCAATGTTACTCCATAAAAACTGGATGAAGGCCCTAGACTTTACAAAACTTTCATCATCAAGAAATTCCCTCGTTGCTTGCTCCACAACAGGATCAATCTCCTTTCCTCTGAAATCTTCTATAGTGAGGGCTAGGAGTGGTGTTGGAGGCTCTTCAGGTGCTCCTTCCTCCACCTCTCCTGTAGTTATTACAATGTCATTCTGACCTCCGATTTGTTTTAACTATTCCCTTAAGGACTCTTCATTATCAAAATGGAGGGGAGTTTGTGAGGGGGAGTACTCCTCAATTTTAGATGAAGAACCTTGCTCAATTCTTTGCCTCTTAGTAGTTGTTGCTGAGGGAGGGCTTTCTGAGAGTTGCCTCTTGTGCAAAGGGACAGGTTGTATATTCACACTCTTGGCCACAACATATCCTGCCTTCCTCTACAAGGTGTATTGACTTGGGCTTATGATTGCTTTGTTTGCCAACCTCTTCTCAATCTCTATGGCCTAGTTTGGGTAGGCTTGTATCAAAATTGCCTTTTTCTCATTAAGGGTTTGCATGAACCCAACAAAATTGTTCATAAGTTTATTAATTTTATCTCCCCAATATTTAATATCAGCAAGGGGATCATACTTCTTATTTAAAGCATTAATGAACTCTAGAATTCTACTATATACTTTCCACTTTTCCTTTTTTTACCTCTTGCTCTTGCAAGGAGAATTCATTTCTAGTAATATCCTCAAGAAAGTAAACAATATGCTCATATGATTTTGCTTTAGTCTTAACTTTAAACATATCATAAAAACCCTCTGCGTCAATGAAACGAGGATGAGACTGAACCATTTGGTATCTATCAAGGAATTTACCTAGATGTCTCCACCCTCCTTTGGTGAGCACAAAATTGTGGATGACTATGAAGTTTGGGAAAATTGTGCCTCTAGATCTGCCCACCAGTTCTCTTTCTTCCAGTCCTCCGACCTACCATAGAAATTCTGCAATTTTAACCTTCAAAGACACTTGATATAGAAGGACATGAGGATTCCCTTGGAAACCATACATTCTGAAAACAATAGATATAGAGTATGGGATGATATCTCCCCAATTATGGCTCACTTTCAGACCCTTGGCATGATCCTTGGTCTAGTAAGGGCTGGGGTATTCTGGGGTTGTCTTCTGTTAACAAAATCCTTAGCTTTGAGGCAAAATATCTATCAAATCGAACAAAGCTAGCATCTACAACCTTCCAGGTCATGTCAACACCCCATAGCTGAACATGCAACTTCTCCCCACCTTCTCCAATTCTAGCTTCATCTCTTTAGAGAAAACAAAAACCCCTTTATACAAACACATGTACATAAGTGATGAATACCAACAAAAATGCTTCTCAGCCTTGGACTTAGTGATGCCAATTAATCCATTATGGATTTCTCACGTGAGGTATGTTGCAAAATAAAAAATAGAACTCATACCATATTGCAATGTCTAGGCAATAATAAAAACTAGGGATCCTTTGATGTGATCTTGCTCATCCATCCCAAAAAGTTTGCAAAGGGAGAAGTAAAGTGCCTGTGCCCTAGGATTAAAATATTTCTTTAATAATGGCTCAGGGGTATTAGCTGTCACTAATGGTAGATGCCCTATCTTCACAAAATGTTCTTTTAATGGCCCTCTTCGGAGGTATACACTCTAAGCATCATACCGTGCTTGCAAATCATCTAGGTCAATGTTCTCATGTAATGCATGGTTAGGGTTTAACATGAAGACCTCTTTAATTACCTTGGGTGTGACCCTAAAAAGGTTTTCCCCCGCATGATTCTTCACTACCCTCAACACTGGATCATACCTCTTTGATATCATTGTCAACAAATCATCGTTAAAGAAAACGCCAGGGACAATCAACTTTCCAATATCAAACTGCCATACATTGCTTAAAGGATTGTCATGTTTCCTTTCCGAAAACCATTTTCTAAACAACTCCAAACCACCAGTAGATGTTTCGGCATCCTTCAACCAATTTGCTTTATCATAAAAACCCTCATTAATCAGCAATCTAGGGTTTTTGGGGATCAACTCTTTTCCCTTAGCTGCTTCATTAGTGAAGGCAATTGTTCTAGAAAGTCATCATGCACATTTCTCTGTTGGAAATCTACCTTTCTAGAGAAATCCCTTCGTGGAGGCATTTTATCAATCTAATAAAATTCAGATTTCAATTTTTTCAGAGAATCAAAGGTTTCAAGTACTTACCCACAAATTCCTTTTTTCAATTAAAACTCTGTTTGCAACGATTCACTGCTTTAGAAAATCACACTCTGAGCTCTGGTTCTCTGCGCTTCAATTCTCTTTCGCGTTATAACTGATTATGGATTGAATTGTAAGTTTTATGCAGATTTTCTTCACAAGAACTCACATTGATACAACATTGATTGTTCCAATAGTTGAATTATGAATGTTATGTTGAAAATTTGAAATTTGGCCGTTGATCTGGGCACGGTCAGGTGATCTTGTTTTAAACTTAACAATTGTATTACCTTTTGGCAAGTTAGACATGTGTCAAGACCTCGTATTCTCGCTTTAGTTAAAAACCATGCATCTTCAATTTGCGAGAAAGTGACATCTGTCGATCTTCATCGCATGGACGGTTGAGATCTTTGCCTGCGATAGTATACACAGTGTGGCCCACATGGATACGTGGCAGCTTGTTGCATTCTTGCTTTAGTTAAATTTCAAACAACTTTAAAATGCGAGAATGCAACAACCATCGATCAACTCAAGATCTGACGGCTGTGAGATTAATGTCTTTTGTTACAGTTAGTACTCATAGTGAACCAAAACACGCCACTTGGAACTCTGTGCTTACAGCCTCCTTTTGCAACTCATAGCTCAAACTGGCCCCACAAATTCCACGTGTCAACATGTCGCAACCTCGCTTTGGGTAAAAATCGATCACTTCTGTTTTGCGAGATTGCGATGATCATTGATGTTCTGAAGATCTACGGCTATGAAGATGCACCGTCTTCTGGCTCATTGGAACGTTGCATGGGCCCACACAGACACTTGTCAATATGTCGTATTGTCGCACTTTTTTACTAGTGAACGACTCTAACATGCGACAATACAACAACCGTTGATCATCATTTGGATCAACGATTGGGAAGAAGTATGCAACCTGACTTTAGAACCAATTTGGATGTGACATCTGGCACCCTACAATAGACATTTTCAAGGTAAGACTTTATGGCCCCACCAGGACACGTTTCAAGATGTCCAATCTTCTCACTTTTTAAACAATGAGCAACTTCACTTCGCGAGGATGTGACATCCGTTGATCTAAGAGGAGATCAATGGTTGTCATAAAACAACATCTTTTTGCACTCCCTCATGTCCCATTGTACAGGTGTTGTACTGTCGCTTTCTCGCTTTAGGTAAGCTCCTCTCATCTTGAAATTGCAAGAATATGACAATTGTTGATCTAAGAAGAGATCAAGGGTTCCCAAAGTAACACACCAAAGGGAATTGAACAAGGAAAAACATTGCACGGGCTAACCACGACATGACCTTTGCTTAAGGATGAGTTACGAGCTAGGGTGAAAGCAGTGATTTCGCAAAAAATTTCAAAAGATTGTAGAAAAACCTTGTAATAAGATTTTTTTCGAAAGGTATTAGGGCTTCATTCAAATTTAAAAGGTGCAAACAATTTGAACAAGGAATCTAGGACACAATTGATATTAGGGCACGATTAATCAAGAGACATACAAACCCTAATCACAAAAAGGTTACCTGGATTTTTCATAACAAAATTTAAGGGATTTTTCCATGTTGAAAACCAGGCCAACATAATCTATAATAGGGCATAATTCACCAACAAATGGAGCAGACTTTCCAAGTGGTATTCAAAGGTAATAGTCTTACTTTTCTTTTATTTGTTTATGTGAAATATAAATATGTATATGCATTTGATGACCTAGTTAGCTCATGGTGGACACTTGGCATTGTCTAGTTTGTCCTAGCCTCCTTTCCCCCTGATTGTGATGGTTTAGACGAATACTTGATAGTTTGGTGGCAGGTTGGTGGACATGTGCCCTATTCTCTTTGTTGGTTCCCAAAACCGCAGATTGGAATCCTACGAGCCTTGCTTGCTCGATGCTGGGATATCCAATCGGTTAAGGCCAACTTGACGGGATTGATCGATGCAATCTAAATCCCCTACACTTCTGGCTCTGCAAAACCAAGGTAGGTGTACCCAATTCTGAACAAAACACTTGAGCCTAGGATGCTTATAGCAAATTGGTTAGAATGCAAAAGCGATGAAAGCTTCCAAAATGGCAAGAATTATCGAAAACTTTTAAGTTGAAAGTTATGAACTAAGAACAACAGTAAATGATTGTATAAATGTTTTTGAAATAAGGATAAATATGAATTAATGCAACAAATGAATATATTAACTCTTCAGAGGAAAAAAAAAAAGAAATAATTGCCAGCATATGGATTGCGAATTATGAAAGTATCGAAGGTCTTTGATCCTCAATGTTGTTCTTGTGATTATAAATAATAGAAACCATGCTACCTTTTCATAAGTGACAGCTTCAAAAGTTTATGTTTGGAATAGCGGTGTCCAGGGAAGATTCAATCCAAGCATTTGGAAACATATCAAGGGTCACCGTGGACGTTTGCAGGAGAAGGCATATTTTTATTTGTCACGAAAATAGTTCTGAGTAATATATTCATATATAAATCATTTTAACTCTGTATTTTTGTGGCAGGAAGAGCCATCAGGAAACAAGAAAAATATATGGGGGGGGGGGGTTGAGCACAAGGAGACTTTATGTCAGCAGCAAGTATATGCATCGGGTGTACGTTCGGATGTGGGAGTCATCATGCATAGGAGTATCTAGAGAAATATAAGTATCAAAACAAATGCAAAGTGCAAAGTGCCTAGACGAAGGTGTCGAAGGAATCGAGAGTTTTAACGGATGTGAGATGAAGGAAAGTTCCATGTAGATGCTGTAAGTCAATATTGTAGAATATGGCTTGCAGATTAATGTTCAATAGACAGGAATTATGCAGAAAAATGCCCACAGGAATGAGAGAGATTGCATCCAAAGTTATAGGCCACGGGAATCATACAATCGCTTGTTATAATACAAATTATATTAAGAATTAAATATTGGTTAGTTTCTAGATGAAAAGGTGCAAGTCTAACTGATACCTTTTCATTCTCTATAAGTATATGATGAGAAAATAAAACAACTTACCATTCATCTTTATTCCAAAAAATTTATCTGCATTCCTCAGGCATACAAGTTATTATAATTCCTTTTTTGGAAGAGATTGAAGTTGAACTAAGCTCTTGGAGATTGAAATTATTGGGCATATATTTCAATAATGCGTGATCTAAGATTGTGTTGGGTGGAGCATCTACATTAGAGTGTCTTCAACTCAAATTTTTCCGCAGTATAATTAAGACTTTTTTGTGCTGTAGAGTTAAATATTGTATAAGTTCGTCCTTTGTGATTTTTTTTTGTTTTCTATTAATAATTTATTATTGGGATAAGTGGATCAAATTATTTGCTGCTATTCAAACCCGACAAATACAAATATTGTGGAATATTGTAATTGTTTCCTTATTTGTATCTATTTTGTCCTTTTAAAGGTTAAAACATTATAGGCTGGTTTCAATATGCATAAAACAAAATAATTTGATGCATTTTGATAATTGAATTCTTCATAGATTTAATATTCACAATATCATAAAGTTGTATGTGAAAACATATAGTTTTGACTCTATCGACTCTATCGCCCTTTTTAAATTTCAGCACTGATCATTAAGTCGCTCATATTTCTCAATCTTTTTACTGGCAATATTCTAATCCTTCTCTTTTAAGGGTTTAATATCTATTTGTTTTACTAATTCACTTTTAATCTTATTTCAGCATTTCACAAGTTTATTAAAGTAATTGTAATTCGAAGATTAATAATCATCATTTGCAATCTAGAAGTTTCTTGGAAATCTTGCCATTTAGGGAAGTTGTCTTTGCGTTGAATTTATCTGCTATAAACATCTTGGATTCAAGTATGTTGTCTAGGATCAGGTGTTCAAGCCTTGGTTTTGCAGAACCAAAAGCACAGAGGATCTAGATTGAATTGATCAATCCTGTCAAGTTGGCCACAACCAATTAGATATCCCAGCATGGAGCAAGCAAGGCTCATAGGATTCTAATCAATCGTTTTGATAACCAGCACCCTCTTTGTCCATGCTTCCCCCCCCTTCGTCGCACTTTTGCAAGACGAAAATGACATGCTGAAGTATATTTCCACATCATTCAAACACAATTTAGTTGTTTTAACTAAAGTCTAATAACCATATTAACTAGCCATTTCCAATTCTTGTAATAGCATAACAATTAACCAATATCTTCAATTTCACATGAAACATAACAAATAAGTTAATAACCAATATTTCCATTTCACGTGAGATAAAATGAGTAACTAATTTAACCAACCATTTCTGATTTGCTTGAAGTCTCAATGGCTAAATAGAATATCTAAAATTAACAAAATAGGGAATGTAACACCTGAAGTAACCATAGTCTAATCTTATTATCCAAGTGCCTCAACAACCCATGTTGCCTTAAAGAAGTCACAACAAGATCAAGAGAGCTAGCTGCATTATTTTGGAGGTGGCTTCTCCACTAAGTGCAAGCATCTTTCTAATTCATTTGGGGTGATGAAAACAACATCCCTTGGTTGATGATGATTTCTGAGCTTGCTACCTACCTCTTGTAGAACATAGCTTCAAATTCCTTCTCCGAAATATTTACTTTTGAATTTTGATACATAGTTTCCACTACTGTTGACAGTTCATATATTATGTTCTTCCAGATTAGTATTTCTTATGTTTTATATGTGAGGTACAGATAATAAAACAACAGTAGAACAATATACGCACTATATACAGAATCAAGAAATACTCAGAAATGCTGCAGTCTGAACTTAATTATCTGCAAGGAATAACTAGGATTCAGACATAAATAGCAATCCAATGATATCAACAAAGAATGGGGGTTTCAATCAGCACCCTTCAAGGTTGAAGGGAATGGCTATCTTGGTCTCCTTAATCCTTTAGACTACACACAGTGTCCAGACGAGATGTAAACATTGAGAAAATCTCAACAATTTGGAAAAAGTGACTGCTTTTTCTCCTACTCTGTGGGAATCCGACCCAGCAACACTTGGCACCAATATTCAGTCTCCAATCTATCTAAGAATGAACTTTGTCACGCACACGACGACTCGAACAGGAAAAATAGCAGGTTTATTACTCTTCAGATGCTCTTGCTAATGCCTGCAGGAGTCCCATGAATAGAGCCACAGGTTTTCTGCTTGCTTGAGAATTTCTTTCATTTGATACTGGACAAGAACGTGGCCAGGAAGAATGATATTATCCTAAACCAGAGATTCACCTTTTTCAGTAATTCACGCCAAACATTGCTCGGTAATGCCTTCTCCAATATAGAATTGTTGCCATGAACATAATCTTCAGTGCCCAACAATGCATAATCTTCATCATGTAGGTGATCTAAATTTTACGTCTTATAATGTTAAGCCAATAGTTCTAGCGCCAATATATATTCCCAGGTGCATGGCTCTAAGAAAATTAATAAATCCTTATACCCTTGAACTTTTATTCTGAGCATTCAAATGATATAAGAGTTTATTATTCCTGATGAGGAAAACTTTAGAAATAAGATTGGCCCCCCCAAAAATATTATGCAATATTAATAGTTCTGATGCATGAATATTTAGCAGAATATATTTATTAATTGAGCAATAATTAACTTAATTTTATTCCAAACTTTAGACTTGTGGACAGCTGTACAATATCTACCTCTAATAAAATACTTCAGACTTCAACTGCTACATTGAAATATCTCAAGGTGCCACATCACATATACTGTGACAGTAAAATATGCATTCAAAATATATCACTGAAGGAACTCTTAATCTCTAAATAATAATGTTTTTCAGTAAACTATTGTTGCTCTACGGATTTCTCTTCGGATGAAGACTTCACAAATCTGTAGGATACTAGAGAGGAAAGTTGCACCACTGAAACTGCAAAGCTCCTCTAGCGTACAAGCCTTTGGCAAAGATGATGATCAATTCCCAAAACATTTATGTGCATGCCTTTATGACAACTCCAGGATGACCTTGTGAAGACTTCTAGGAAATATCTAGAAGTATATGCCAAATGGAAAATAAGAAACTTGTTTTTTATTTATTCTTTTCATTTTATGAATAATTTTTAATTAATTAAAGTCATCTTAAGAGAGAATTAATTTATGAACGACTTAATTAATTGATTAAATTCACTTTTATAAAAATTTGGTGACATTACGGTGGCTCAGTTATTTTTTCATTGATAAAGTAAATAAATGGATAAATCTATTCCTTTTTAAGAACCTCTTCTCTTGGAGGGGGCACATCATTTGTTGAACAATATGTCTTTTCAAGACAATCACACTTGTTGGAGGCATAAAGAGAGTTGGCTTTAAGCATTATATTTTCTACATAACATCATATATATCAGATTTAAGTAATAATTTAGAATTCCAAATAGCAACAATTAATCATGGCGAGGAAGGGAATTCAAGGAGGGAGAACTGCTGTATGCTTCCTCATTAGGTACACCACCTCATATGGATGGTGAAAGGTTACATTGGGCCGAGAGGAGTGGTATATCTGCTCTTGGGATTAGGGTAGAGGATCACTCTGGGCACCGTATTGTAGTTTCCTCTCCAATTGTTACATGGATCAATTGTTGGGATGCATTTAAGATAATCTCAATCATAGGAGGGTGAATAAGGGTGGCATGAAGAGGGAGAATTGCTACAGGATTCCTCAATCAGTACACCATCTCATGATGGATGGATGGGAGAAGTTTGCATGAGGCTAATGTTAGAAGTATACTAGCATATTTTATTATTAATGGTCAAAATGAAGTTTTAAGTAGATTAGCTTCTTTCTAATTTTGCTTTTAGCTATCAATCGTTTCTTTAGGAAACATCATCTATGTAATTGCCTATATGTACGTTTCATTCCTTGAATAATTGACAAGTAGTTACAAAACATGGTATTAGAGCGGGAATAATTGCGCTGATAATCCTAAAATTTTCTAAGCGGATTGTTTTAGTCAAAAAAGTTTTTCATCTGATCTAGTGCTTGAGAGATTGTGGTTTTTTTGAAGGGTTGATCTTTGAGAAATTTGCACCTATCTTGTATAAAAAGCCCACAAAGTCATTTCTTCTCTGTGTGCGAGATTTTGTTGCATTGAAAATTCACGTTGGTTTTAGCTTGAGGTTTGTGGGTTTTAGTGCCATTTTTGTCATTTAGACCTGCGTGTTTATGCTCATGGGTGTTTTTTGTAGATGTTTTTGTTAGAGTTATTAGATATTTCCTAATTAACTCTAGTTGCTTAAGCTAAACTTTAGGCATCTAATAATTAATTTCTTTTATTAATTATTTTGATGCAACCTAGGTTTGATCTTTTTTTAGGGTTTCGATCTCCTTTATAAGGATGATCTCTCATTGTAAATATCAACTTGAGAATTCACTTTTGATAATAGCAATCTACTTTTTGCTCATCAAGAATGTCTCATCTATGGATCTGGCAATTCCTGCCTCCATAGTTTTTTGCCTCTCTCTCTTCTGTAATAGGTGTTTGCATGTAGGTGTTTCTTGGGAGCTGTGGGGTTGATCTTTCATCAACTTCAACAGTTTTTTTGTGCTACCTACAACGTGCGACCCGTGCGAAGGGTTTTTAGCATCTATTTTCTTTGCAACTATGACACATAAATGTCAATGAACGAAATTTCTTTTCATTTTAGTCTCTATCCTTGCTTAGATTATGTTCATGTCACACCCTTTTTTTCTGTGGGATGGGAATCCCATGCTCACAAAGGGGGATCCAATTTGTGTTCATGTCTTCCTCAACCCATTCCACATTCAAACCCATGAGCTAGGGTTTATGTATATGTGATGGATGTCATTAAAGTTCTTGTGCCTAGGGTTTTGTAGACCAAGAGTTTCTACATTTTAGAATAGAATTTGCCTTTGTTTTTTGTGCATTGAGATCTGTGCCTTAGGTTTTGTGCAATTATAGTTTAAGCCTCTTCTAATTACCTCATTTGTCA
Organism: Cupressus sempervirens; assembly: GCA_028749045.1. Lineage (NCBI taxonomy): Eukaryota > Viridiplantae > Streptophyta > Pinopsida > Cupressales > Cupressaceae > Cupressus > Cupressus sempervirens. Next base: position 502,930,519 of record CM053785.1, read on the forward strand.
TGCCTCAAAAAAGTGTAAAAGATGGCTTCTTTGACCAACTTAATGTGAAAGGCAATCAAATGTTCAATGACCACAACTACAATACCTAGAAGTAGTGGATGATAACAATTTTTAAATGTCAATGTCTTGACCAGATTGTTCTAGGCAAGTCTACTTGTCCTACAATGGAGGGTCAATGATCCAGTAGATAATTGTCTCTAAAATTGAAGTATCCCCAATGTTCTATATATCAGCTCCAAGTTAAAGTTCTTGAGAAATTGAACTCAATGCCACTTGAATGGGCACAAAACGAGTCCATACGTCTGAGATATGGTTGGTCAAAGTTGTGGTCAAACTAGATACAAAGGCCACTCAATAAAGGCAAAAAATTCACCACCTCTAAAATGGTCAAAACCAATACCAAATTGAAGAGTTCAGTGAGAGCTTTCCAACAATGTTCGTTTCATTGAAAATAGAGTTTGTATGTGGAAGTAATGACAATTTGAAGTTTGAGGTGAAAAGCATGATTCTTATGATGTCTGCATGGTGTTATCATGCTAACATGGCACAATAGGTGAATGGGCATCTCCAATCAATCAGTGTTTGACATGTGGTAGGTTTGATGATGTGGCATAATGACTAGTTTTGTCTAGTCAGACGTGGACATGTGGTATATGTTGATGAATAGGAAGTTGTCATGTGGAATCCACCAAATGATGCCACGTGGGACCGGAGAGATAGCATTCTACATCCAAAATATTTGGTAGTGAGGTTCGAACTCATAACCATCTTCCAAATAACCTCCTAACTTACCACTACACTAGACACAAGGCTTTTGCTATTAATACTTGGTCAACTTACTCTCTCATAGCGACCACCTATGTTGGAAAAGTGAGGTAGGTGGGTGTTGAACTCCCAACCACTGGCCTCCTAAAAGTGTGGGTGGTCGCTGCACTATTTATAGTGCCTGTAAGTTAAACGGGCTACCATTTATTTAACCTATTACCTATCCCACCTATCCTTAGTTAAATAAGGATATGGGTTAAAAGAAACACCTTCAATTACATGGTGAAAAATCAATTGGAATTTTTAAAGGGGGTATTGATGGGATTATGTGTTTTAAATAGGGATTTTATAGTTTTGGGGGTTTTAGCCTAATTATGGCTACTTTTATGTATAAAATGGGGGTAACAGGCCTTTGTAAATCATCTAGGTGATGAAGGTGGAGATAATATTTTGGAGACATGCTTATTATTCCTACATAATAGAGGATAATATTGCTGTTTTGCTTGAAGAGAATGACTTGTAAACACTTGTAATCTATGTCACAAGGTTTGAGTTCGACAACATTAAGATTCAAATAAAGTTCAGGGAGGAAAAAAAATTCAAAAAAATTTGACATTAAATTCGCCTTATATATTTTTAAGTTTAAAAAATATATATATATTAAAATAAAAAAAATAAAAAAAACATTATATTAAATTTCAATATAATATAAATACATTTTAAAACATATTCATATTTTAAAGTTTTAAAAGGTAATTTAAATATTACTAATATGTAATAACAATTATATTAGATTTTTAATACTAATATAAATATATTGTAATTTAAATATTTAAAATATTAGACTTTAATATATTAATAAAAACAAATCAAATAACAAATCTAATGATTCAAAACATGATAAAAATAGATTTAAAAAAATACTAAATATTATAATTAAGATAATATGCTAAATACTAAAATATATTATAATTAAAAAACAAATCTAGATGACTTAATAATAAGATATTAAATTTTTATTAAAATTAAATTTAAAACAAAACAAAACATAAATATTAAGTCTAAATGTTTAAATTAAATCTACGTAAAAGTGTAAAGAGAAGCCAAACTTTTAACCTATCGACTTGAATTTATTTTCTTTACAGGAGCCGAATCATTTACTCCAAGCTTATTTCCGTTGATGGAGTATGAGCTTCTATACGCACCATGGATATGGATTTTTTTCCCTGGTCGGTGGTGGATATCAATCTGCCCATTAATGCCATCCAATATTAAACTGCTGTAAGAAATATTTGCGGCTGAAAATTTGCTCGCTGCTTGACCTTAAAAGGCTCTGGAAAACAATTTTTTAATATGTTTTATTTTAACAAACTGCACCCTTCCTACGAATTTTAGGACGAATTTTATCGATTTTTTAACAGACTTTTGACATTCATTGAATTCCGAACTTCATGATGGAAATTGGGCGAACCTTGTGACTAAGCTTGTAATTGATTTCTTGCAGCTTATTGGTCACCTTATTGGAGAGGGACCTGGGGATGTAGTCTGACACTAGGACGAACTCTATTATCAATTTTGTTTTGTCTTCTATCTCTTTACTCTCTTTCTTTTAATTCATTACCTTATTATGCTTTGTTCATTTAAGCATTTCAATTACATTAATTTGCGTATTTAAAGCTTTTTATCTAACTTTATGTAATTATGTTAAGCATTCCTCTGTAATCGACCTAGATCCTAATCATATCAAGTTTGGTATTAGAGCTCGTGTGACTAGTATTGCAGATTTGAATGCTAACAAGATATAGGATTCAACAAGGTGAAGAAAAGCTAGATGAAAACAATCCTGAGATCGGGAAACGAAGGACTAATCCACTATCACAAATGGAAGACAATGCTGGTGGACAAGTTTTTGAAGACAAAATTATCCATAAGACTCTTCAGAATTTGTAGGCAATGGTAGAAGTTTTGGTACAAGAAAGAGAAGAAAAGATGCAAAGATGTGCAACTTGTGAGGGCAAAGGGAAAAGATCAGGAGGTGACCACAAACCTCCGAAAATGCCCCCAACTCCCTCCTCTCCTTCTCCATCTTCTCTTTCTTCTACTCATTTTGAGTCTTCTAATTCGTTTAAGGGTGGACATAAGCCTAGAATCAAGTTGGATGTAAAATTTGGTTTACCAAAATATTGTGGGGAGTTAAATGCTGAGAAATTAGACAACTGGATTCAACAAGTTGAAGTCTATTATAGAGTCCAAAATCCTCTTAGATGATGCTGATAGAATTTAGTTAGCTAATCGTTGGCTATGAGGTATAGCTCTATCCTGGTGGGAGAGTAGGATTTGGGATGAAACTTCATCGCATGGTAGGTTCAATTTATCTTGGTCAAAATTTGTCAGTGCTTTAAAAAAGCAATTCTATCCCCTAGGCCATAGTCAATAGTTAATGATGAACTAGCAACGTTTTAGGCAAGGGAAAGGTCAGTCTGTCCAAGAGTACACCCATGAATTCTGGAAAATCTGAAAAAGGGTATTTCAGTAAATGTCTCATTGTACACCAAGGATACTTTATTCAGGTATATAGGTGGTCTTCACTCTTACCTTAGACATTCTATTTTAGTTTTCAATCCATGTAATTTGGATAAGTATGTGTACAAGCGACACGCTTAGAGTCAAGGGGTAAGGTTACTTTCTTTGATAAGGTTGGTAGGAAGCTATCTAAGTTTGAAGGCAAATCTAAAGACAAAGGGAAGGGAAAAAAGATAGCTACAATGAAGAAAGAGGGTGCAAAACCCACATGCTCACATTGTAAGAAAGAAGGGCATGATGATTGTAAATGCTGGAAGTTGCATCGAAAAAAGAGGCCAAGGATATATGGTGGAAACAAAGGAAAACAAATAACTACTGCTATTGTTCAATAGGATCTTGGCTCTAACTCTGGAGATGAGACAAAGATTGTTGCTACCGGGATCCAAGGTAAAGGAAAAGGTATATCTCTTTCTCCAGCTACAAGTTCTTCTAATATAAGTGCAAGAACAAATAAAGAATCTTCTTTTTCTAAGAATTAGAAGCAAAGGAATGAATTATTTCGTATTTGGGTTGTTATCAAACATACTAAGGTTGATACTTTGTTTGATATGGGTTCTCAAATTAATTTGATCTCTGAAGAAGTTGTTAAAAATCTTAACTTGACTACAACACCTCATCCAAAACCATATCCTCTTGGATGGGTTTGCAATGATGCACAATTACAAGTAAATAAGCAATGCAAATTGAGATTCGCTATCACTTCAAACTTTGTAGACGAGATAGAAGCTGATGTAGTCCATTTAGATATTTGTGGTTTGGTGCTTGGGAGTCCATACTTGTATTATCGACAAGCTATCTTTTATAGGGGGAGAACAAGTATCATCTTTTTAAAGATAAGATTGAATACATTGTATGAGGACATAAGATAAAGACTAATCTTGCTCTAGTTAATGCTGGTTAGATGAAAAGGTTAGTCAATTCCAGTAAGAACTTTGTATTAATGCTTGGAAAAGCCAAAGAAAATGAAACATTTGAGGCATTTAGGGGGTGTGAAGCTAAACATAAGTCTGAAATGGTCAAGGTTGTTTCCGCTTATGATGACTTGTTTCGAGAACTGAAAGGATTGGCTCCTAAGAGAGAGATACATGAAATTTAGCTACAATAGGATGTGTCACTTCCTAATATTGGCAAGTACAGTTTATTTGTTTTGCAGAATGAAGAAATTAAAAAGCAGGCTCAGGAGTTGGTTGAGAAGGGAGTTATTCGTCCAAGTACTTCTTGTGGTTCTCCTATTGTGTTGGTTCCAAAGAAAGACGAGATTTGGAGAATGTGCATCGACTACAGGGCTTTGAACAAGATAACGGTAAAGAACATGTATGCCTTTCCTAGAATAGGTTATTTACTTGTACAGTTGAAACATGCAATTTATTTCACTACGTTAGACTTGCATAGTAGATATCATCAAATTCAAACCACAAAGAATAATATTTGGAAAATTGCTTTCAAGACAAAACAAGGACTATATGAGTGGTTGGTCATGCCCTTTGGGCTTTGTAATGCAACGACTGCATTTATGAGAGTTATGAATGATGTCTTTTGTCCCTTTATTGATGATTTTGTCATAGTCCATTAAGATGATATCCTTGTATTCAGTAAGTCTTGGGATGATCATGTAATTCATGTAAAAAGAGTCTTGAATGTATTAAGAAAAGAAAAGCTTTATGTAAAGACATTTAAATGTGAATTCGAAAAGTGTAATAGCCCCAACAGGTTATAACTTCTTCAAACACCAAAAATTTTTATATTTCAGTTGTTTGACATTTCGTCAAACACTTTGCAAGCAAGCTCTGATACCACTGTAATGACCCTCCTCAAATCTGCCCTCAGAAAACGCTGATTGAAGGCTCAAAGAATTTTGTCAAACAATTCACATGCAAGGGACATATGACTGATATAGTATTTCAGCTTGCTTTAAATGACTTTTTTCCAATTTGCATCAATGAGAATCTAGTGATAGAAGATTACAATGAACTACACAATGACCTAACATGAGTGTGCTCCTAATTTTGACAATATTCAGTGCATATATTATGATCTAAGCATGAGAAAAGAACACCTACAGCCAACTGACATTTTTGCAAACAGTTGGTATGCAAACTATCTAGCTGATAAATAATGAGATTGAATTGCTTAAATGACACCAGCAACTATTATTTTTTTGATTGCAATCAAATTTCTAATACAATGCTCATGAAATATGGCCAAGACTTTGGCATTTACATGGATTACCCAAAATGACAATGCTGGTATAATGTACACGTACAGCTGAAACGTATAGTACCCTAAAAAAAACAATACTAACAAGGGAACCTGGTTGTAGATGGCTGTAATAATTTTCTTTCAATGCTGCCCCTTCTGCTTTACTTTTTCGAACTGCTTTTTCGGCCTGCTTTTTCGGTTCCACTTTTTCCGCTTGCTTTTTCGATTCCGCTTTTTTCGCATGCTTTTTCGGTTCCGCTTTTTCGGACTGCTTTTTCGTTTTTGCTTTTTCGGATTGCTACCCTGTTGAATCTCAAGACCATATCTGTCAATGGCGTCAAGATTTTCAGCTTGAAGGGATTTCGTCCTTCAAACTATTGAGACATAACCTCTAGAAAATTCTCCAATTTCTTTGATATTTCCAACCATGCATAAAAGAAGCTCTTCCATTTCTTTTATAGTGTTCTCACAAGAGCTCCATCCTTTGTTTTCTCAATGTGGGATAAAACATAACTCTCTTTATGTAACTTATGTCTCCAATGTGTTATAAAATAAAGGGGATTTTTAATTTAAATATTTCCCACAAACTATAGTCTATGCATTAATAAAGTTAAATATTTAGATTTAACTTTATAAAATAGCTTTATCAATGCATAACAAATCTTGTCAATGATAAACAAGTCTTCTTGTCGATTTTAAACAATTACCATCGACATACTGTTGCCACTAGATGTCCACCCATGCGCAAGATGACTTACTATAAATAGTAAGTATGCTCAAAGTTGCCTCAAAACCCCTCAGAAAGACCTGCAACTGAAACTATCTAGGCCAAATGGCCTCTAAGCCCCTTTAATGTCCTGGTTAGCCTATAGGACTGTGGGGAAATAGGCTAACGACAACATCATGCTATGAATGCTAAAAAGGGGACATTACAAAAAGATAACATTAGTGTACTTGGGCTATGTCATAGGGGGTGGTTAATTGAAAGTAGACCCTACGAAGGTTGAATGTATTGTAAATCGAAGAACTAGCTTTCTCTGAAGAAATGCCCAAGTCGATCCCAAGAAAATTCCAAGAAGAACAACATTCAGTGCAATTACTGCTACGAGTATGGTCACATGAAAGATTGTTGGCACAACTTGGCTTTTGAACAGAAGAAGTAGAGAGGGTCTCAACAGAAAGCCAATGTAGGCAGAGTACACCAAGCAAGAGTTTTCCTTCTATGCCTTTATGAACAAACACCCAAGAGATTATATCAAATCCTTTGCTTAGTACTTTGACATAGGTGCTTCTTGTCACTTTACTTATCATTAAGATTGGTTCATTGACTACACCATTCACTAATTCAATTATTTTTGGAGAAGAGTATATTGTTGTTAGAAAAGGAATCATAGATATTAAATTTGGACGGAGTATTATAATTTTCCTTAATATACAATACGTTCTAGGCATGGAACTAAACCTTCTCTCTATTAATCAGATGATAAGACATTTGCCTTAGCTGGACAGGATATTCGGTTCACACAAATGCAATATTGTTGATTATGAGACTTGTCCTATAGTTGTTCTAGGTATTGAGGATTTGGTCTTTATATATTAGTTAACACTAGTGATTCTTAGGAGCATGCTGTTATTTTCCCATTTTGAGAAGAATTTCAATAGTAATTGAATAATAGGATATCATTAAATAAATAATAATAATAGAATCATATATTAAAATATAAAAATAAGAAATAATAATAAAACCTTTATTATAATTCAAATGATGACTAATGATATAATTTATTATCAATAAAATAAGATTTAAAAAAAATACAATTAAATAATAATAAAGTTACAATGAATGAATAAGTAAATAAAATTATCTCCAAGAAACAATATTTAAAAAAGTATGTTACCTTTCTAAATAGGAGTTAATAATAAATGAGAATAAACTTAAAATAAATAAGTAAATAAATCTTATAAATTAACTAAATCTAATGAAAGGTCATGAGATATTTAATAAATAGTGGTCTCTTTCATTTGAATGGCGAAAAAAAAGAGTAGATAAGAGTTGAAGAAGGGTTAATGGAAGAGGAAAGAAATGAGAAGAAAATAAGGATGAGACTTTTCCAAAAGGTTGCAATGATGAAAGAATGACTCTTTGAAAGGGTTCTAATTATGAATAGTTGTAACTCTTCAAAAATGCTGTAATTATGAAGTGTTGTGAGTTTTCGAAAGGGTAATGGTTATGAATTTTTAGAAAGACACAGATCACAAATAAAACAAGATTTATAAGTCACCATTGAATAAGAAAATAGGGAGAATTGTATTAGAAGGAGAACATAGAATAAGATAAAAAAAGAGATATAATTGGATACCTCTTGGCATATATTTAACGTGAGAAGCAAGGCGAGACTAAAAGGTGGAAAGGCATCATAAAGGTATGTGTATAAGGTATATTTTATATTCAAAGTTTTCTTTACATTATCATATATTTTAATAAATACATGATTGACTATATAAATATACATGTATTTGGAAATTTACAAGAATGATATTATTATATTGAAAATTTACATTAAAGTAGAAGAGCAATATTTAAAGATTTGATAATGTGTGCATTAAATAAAGAGTTAATTGATATGCTATAAGAGACCAATAAAATCTCCTTATTGGGGAAGTAAGATCAAGCCTCCATAGTGCTAGTATAGGGATTATGAGCATTTCTATATGAATTTCTAAGTATTAGTGTATGGATTGTGATCATCTCTATATGAATGGTTAAACTGGTTTTAATAAAATCTCATAGTGCTAGTGCGAGAGGTTAGTATAACCTTCAAATAAATGGCTAGATGAGATTGATTCTATAATGTCGGTATCAGTGTATGGATTGTGATCATCTCTATATGAATGGTTAAACTGGGGTTAATAAAATCTCATAGTGCTAGTGCGAGAGGTTAGTATAACCTTCAAATAAATGGCTAGATGAGATTGATTCTATAATGTCGGTATGTGAGATTGGTATAATCTCCATCTGATGATATGCCTGAGATTGATGAATCTCTACAATATTGGTATGTGAGATAATCTCCATTTGATCAACATTGGTATAATCTCTATAATGCCAATATGTGAGATTAATAATCTCCATCTGACCGACATGCTTGAGATTGATTTAATAGTGTCGGTATCAGAGATGGGCATAATCCCCTTTTGGTTGACACGACTAAGACTGATGTAATCTCTTTAATCTTGGTATGTGAGAGAAATGTCTATCTAATCGACATGACTAAGATTGATATAATATATATGTGCTAGAATATTCTAACGAGTCAAAATATGCATATATGATGAGACTTGGGTATGGGATGTTTCTCCCAAGAAGAAACCTTAAGGGGTGCACTCTAGAGAAGATGATGGAATAAATAAGGGTTAGGAAACCCAATATGGAGACATCCTTAAGAACACAGATTGAATGGCCGATGTGCCTACACCCCCTTCAAATAGTTAGAAAGGGCCATCAATCATGTTTCAAATGTCACGATTCACCATCCACTCATTTTTTATGCGGCAAGCGATGGATTCGTGGATCTCCCATGACACCACATCCGTTAGCTAGTTTAACCCTAGCGTTGTTGCCCCCTCTTGCCTTCACAAATTTAGACATAGCATTGTAGCCTATACTAAATCTTCGTCATCATTTTCTAGAAGTTGTTGTGTCTTGTGTCCCACTCCAATTTCCCTAGTGCTAGGGGCTCATCTCATCATCTCTCTCTAAGTCAAGCCCATATCTCTCTCTGAGTCGAGCTTTGGACCAGAGGAAGATGCCTTCGTAGGAGTGATTTGATGAAGCAACTTTGGAGTAGATTACTTGAGCATAGAGAAGCAATCTTCCTTTAATTACTACCTGAGAATAATCATTAGGTTCAATTGACAAAAAGATAACAGCTTTGGTAGAGTTTCTTGGAACTATTGCTGTAAGAACCCCTACAATTCAATGGTAATTGCCCCTCCTATTATAAGGCTAGCCATACTATTTGCAAGGGTGGGTTGGGTGTTTATGCCCCTACTATTCTATGGGGCATATATTATTGTTATTATCCCTCTGCATCCATCGACCTCGACTTCTCAATCTGGATCAATTATTCTAGTAGTAGGGTAGTAGTTCATTTCATACAACATAGTTTGACCAATCAATAGGAAGGATTAAAGAAACATGGAGGATTGGATGGAATTATTTAGGTATCGCCGCCGAGAATAATAATACTAATAGAATCTTAATAATAACCATCCCGCATTGGCAGCATCAAAATAAGCAACAAAGTAATCTAGATAATTAAGAGACAAAGGGACAAGCAAGAGGGGAGGAAGCCATTGGGCGGGGATTAGGAAACCTTTAGTTGGCTCTGTCTATAGCCCCTATGAGTATGCCCTACTCTAAATGCTAACTATAGATGTGGGGTGGGGGGCTAAGAGACATATGAATGGATGACTTAGCATTGGTATGGAAGTCTTGGGGGTGGGAAATGAATCCTTATACTCTTTCTTAGCTAGTATGATATGAACAATTTGGTCTGGTGTGTGTGGGGCTGGGTGGGGGGTAGAATATTGAACCACCTTACGTGGCTTGGCCTAGAATAGTAAAGTACTACCTGCCTTACCCGACAAGTGCTCATTCCTAGTTACAATTGCCTTAATAAAATGCCTATCTATAGTACGATCTTACCTAGAAAGCACTCATCCCTAGTTGCAATTGCCCTAACAACTTGAAGACCCAATTCCTGTTGCTCTTACTTTGAATTAAAGGATATGGAGGTAGGGTCGTTGCCAACACTATGTGATCCGTAAGTCAACTAATGAGACCCCTCACCCTCCAGCCGGGAAGGACAAAACTTGACTTGGGCTCCTCATAAGGGATTGATTAAGGATCTTTCCGTGCGGTGGTTATCATCAAATAGCTTGCTTGCACTCCTTGGTGATCACCTAACGTCCATTTCCCCTCCCCCCTTTAGAATAGTGGGCACCTCAACGATCACCTTTGCCACTAAAGCATTGGAAGTATCTTATGTAGGGTTCAGTAAGCCTATAGGTCAGGGTAGGGTTTGGTCGCCTTTCCTCTCTCTTCACGGGTAAGCCAAGACCCAGGGAAGACTTTAAGGTTTTAGGTTAGTGTAACATTGCACCTAGAATATTGTTAAGCTTGTTAACATTTCTTTTACAGGTATTATTTGTTCCAAGCTACTCTAGGAGCAGGGACATTGCAATGGTATCAGAGCATGATCTCGCCATCTTGTAGGGTAAAAGAGGATATGAAAAAGTAATTCATATGAAAGAATAATGTGGGAAGCTAATAGAAATTGGAAGAGGTTCGATCATAGCCACAACAACCTCAGAATTTGGACTAGAAGATGTACATCTTCCGAGTCATAAGAAGAAATTATTTCATTGCTTGAGGACAAGCAACTTGAGGAAGAATGGATTGTCAATGTACCCCATTCAAAGAAATTTTAAAATAATAATTAAATGATAAAACATTATTGAACAAATAATGATTTTAAAACTAAAACTAAAATTAAAAAATGAGAAAAATAAAATAAAATAATTATAATAATATAATAATAACATATGACATGATCTAATATCAATAAAATAATATTTAATATAATATATAAAAATCAATAACAATAAAATTACAATGAATAAATAAATAAATAAAATTAACTACAAGAAACAATACTATAAAATTTATGTTACCTTTCTAAATAGGATTTAATAATAAATGATAATAAACTTAAAACAAATAAGAAATAAAAATATAATGTAAATAATATAAATTAACTAAATCTAATGTAATGTCCAGATAAATTTAACAAAGAGTTGTGTCTCTTTCAAAATAAGATATAAAAGGGAGGAGAGTTCATTTGAAAGAGGAAAAATAGGAAAAAGCGGACAAGGATTTAAAGAAGGTTTAATGGAAAAGGAAAGGAATGAGAAGAAGATAAGGATGATATTTTTTCAAAAGGTTGCAATGATGAAAGGATGTGGCTCTTTGAAAATTATGAATAGGTGTGACTCTTCGGAAAGGTTGTAATTATGAAGTTTTGTGACTTTTCAAAAAGATTATGATTATGAATAGTTGTGACTTTTCAAAAGAACATAGATGTCAAATAAAACAAGATCTATAAATCACCATTGAATAAGAAAAAAATGAGGAGAATCATATCAAAAGGAGAGAATATAATAAGATGACAAAAGAGATATAATTGCATACGTCTTGGCATATATTTAATGTGAGAAGCAAGGAAGCTCTAAAAGGTGGTAATGGCACCATAAACATATGTATTATATTTGAAGTTTTCTTTACATTATTATATGACATGTCAATAAATACATGCTTAACTAAATAAATAGGCATGTATGTAGAATTTTACAAGAATGATATTTAAAGTTTTGATATTATTAATATTGGAAATTTACTTTAATCCAAAAGAATAATATTTAAAGATTTGATAATGTGCTCTGTAAATATAAAGAGCTGATTGATATGTTATAAGAGATCAATATAATCTTCTTATGGGGAAGTGATTGATCAAGCCTCCATAGTGCCAATATAGGTGTGTGAGCATCTCTATATGAATGGCTAGGTGCCAATATAGGGATTGTGATTGTCTCTATATGAATGGCTAAACTGGGATTAATAAAATCTCATAGTGCCAGTGCGAGATGTTAGTATAACCTCCATATAAATGGTTAGATGAGATTGATTTCTATAATGTTGGTATGTGAGATTGGTATAACCTCCATCTGATGATATGTACGAGATTGATGGATCTCTACAATACTGGCATGTGAGATAATCACGATATGATCGACATGCCTAAGACTGATATAATCTTCATAATGCCGGTATCTGAGATTAATAATCTCCATTTGACCGACATGCTTGAGATTGATATATTAGTCTTAGTATCAGAGATGGGTATAATCCCCATTTGGTTGACATGATTGAGATTGATATAATCTCTATAATGTTGGTATAATCCCCATTTGGTTGACACAATTGAGATTGATATAATCTCTATAATGTTGGTATGTGAGATTAATCTTCATTTGACCGAGATGACTAAGATTGATATAATTTCCACGTGCTAGAATATTTTGATGAGTCAACATATGCATACGTGATGAGACTTGGATAGGGGATGTCCCTCCCAAGAAGAAACCTTGGGGGTGCACTTCAAAGAAGAAATTGGAATAACCAAGGGTTAGGAAACTTGATCTGGAGGCATCCTTATGTTTTGGGGTTAGAATTAGTGTCATTTGCACCTAGACTATTATAATTAAGATTGTTATTGTTTAGTCCTAACATTTCTTTTACAGGTATTACTTGTCCCACGCTAACTATAGTAGCGGGGACGTTACAAATGCCATGGCAGCCAAAAGTTCTTCCCTCAACAACTTTGGCATCAACAATAGTGGCATTTGAACATACACTCTCTCTCTTTTCTAGTTTGGGAGAGTTTGGTTGTTGGCTTACTTGAGATTCAGACTTAGTATGATGGAGTTTGAGGAGCTTGTCAAGTTGGAAAGTTGCATTTTACTCCATTTTTGGATGGTGATACTTGGTGAGCTTCTAAGGTATTACAATTGGTTTATGCCAATGTTTATGCACTAGTGAACACTTTGGTTCCAGGTCTATGTATTTCCTATTATTTGTTGATGATTTTAGTCATAACATATGGGTATATTTTTGCAAACAAAAATTAGAGGTGTTTGGCATGTTTTAGAAGATTATGGCCTTTTTAGAAAAATAGTCCACCCAGCAAATATTAATTCTTAGGTCAGACAATGGGGATGAATTTTTTTCTTTTGATTTCTTCAACTTTTGTGCACATCCTGGCATTAGGCATCAACATACTAGACCTTATACTCAACAAAATGATTTTGTTGAGCTGAGAAATTGCACAATCACTTAAATGGGTCGATCTGTGTTGTAACGTAGAAGTCTTCCAAATAAAGTTTGGCAGAAGTAGTCTACATTTTGATCCATAGGCCGTTAAGAAGACTCTAGTGGAAGCTTGGTAGTAGGAAGCCCGAAATCACTCACTTGAAAGTTTTTGGTTCTTGAACTTACATTTGGATTCTTGATGCCGAGTGTTCAAAATTGGATTCCAAGAGCCAGAAGCTCACGTTCACAGTATAGAATGGCAACTGCAAAGCATATTAGCTGATTGATGTAGACGTTGATTGTCTCATATTTAGTTGGAATGATATCTTCGGTTCAGAATGAGGGCCTAACAACATACAATTAATTTTGTTCTTATGCCAATATTCATTGTATCATTTGACTTGTCCTTGCCATCTGAACCCATTTTGGATTGAAAATCCAACAAATGGACATCTAGAGTGCATACCTCAATGATAAGTTGCAGGAAGAAGTTTATATGATGTAGCGTCTTGGTTTCATGATTGCTAGTAAAGAACACCAAGTATGCAAACTAGTGAAAGCACTCTATGGCCTAAAACTTGCTTCTTGAGCTTGGTAAATATAGATTGACAAGTACCTTGGTGATTAGGTTTTTTAGAAGTGTCCTACCATTCCAATTTGTATGTAAAAACTATTGGTGGTGATATTCTTCATGTCATCTATGCTGATGATCCAATTTTTATCAGTAGTTCAACACTTCTGTTTTTAACATATCAAATAGTGTTTGTGCCATTCTTTTGACATGAAAGATTTGGGACTTCTGCATTACCTACTTAGTTGTTGAGGTTTGACAGACATATGACAGTGTTTTTGTCTCTAAGTTAAAGTAGCTAGGAGTTTGATAGACAAATTTTGGATGCAAGATTGCAAACCAACATCCACACCAATGGAGAAAGGGCCAAAGTTGATCACCAAATCAGATTCACCCACGGTGGATGAATCCACGTTCAAGCAACTAATGGGCAGTCTCATCTATCTCACTGCAACTCGACTTGGCATCAGTTTTCCTGTGAGCTACATCTCTTGCTTCATGATAGCCCCTAAAGTTGAACAATGGCTTGCAACAAAGCATGTACTCAGATATGTTAAGGGCACTTTTGATTTTTGTATTCTATATGGCAGAAGCAAGGATCCTAGATGCATTAGTTTCACAAACTTTGATTGGGCAGCTTTTGCTGATGATAAATGTCTACATCTAGGTATGTCTTCAGTTTGGGAACATATGCGGACACGTGGACCAATAAGAAACAATAGACAACAACTCTTCTTCCACTAAAGCAGAATTTTGGGGAACTGTTAAAGCAACTTGTGAGATAGTTTGACTTCGAGGGATTCTTTCTAACATGTCTCAATTAGGTTCTTTACCTTTATTTTGTGACAATGAAGGAGTGGTCAAACGTGCCAAAAATGTAGTCTTCCATGAGTAGACAAAGCATGTTATGCTTTGCTATCTTTATATCCACAAGCTTGTGAAGAGGGGTCCTATAGTTGCAGTATGTTTCAAGTGAGAATCAAACTACAAGCATCCTCACCAAATCTCTGTGCTTGGACAAGTTTGCGAAATTTAGGGGCCAACTTGGCGTAGATGATAAACCATTATGGGAAAGTATTTGGAGTATATTGGCATATTTTGTTATTAATGGTCAATAATGTATTTTTAGGTAAATTTGATTCTTTCTAATCTTGCTTTCAGGTATTGATATTTTTTTAGGAAACATCGTATATGTAATTGCCTATGTGTATGTTTCATTCTTTCATAATAGACAAGCACTTATCATAACGTCCAAGTGGGATAGTATATCCACTCTTGTGCCTAGGGTAGAGGGCGTCATATCACACCTCCTTATCCATGCTCCACTATGGTTAAACCCAAATAATAATTTTATGTGTTATATGATTAAGATACTTATGAATATATGTTCTGCGACCCTTGTAATGATTAATCTTATGATTTGTATCTTCTACAATTGTCTAACATGATTGGAGGATATCTCAACAAGTATCTATCTTGAGTTTACATTCTTTGGATAAATTTATGTCTCTAACTATGTTATCTTCCCTATTTTTTCTTGAATTTGTGATTCTAGGGAAAAACATGGGGCAATCCCAAAAGTTGACATCACAAATAAATGATATTAATTAGCAAATGTCAACTCATTGCTAAAGGGCAAAGACTCTTCTAGTCATTAATCGTATTGCTTCATCTGGGTTTCTTTTGGTTGATTTTGCTGATTGTATTCATGCCTTCCATAGGGACTTTAGTGTCTTGGTAGTAGCTCTTGCTCTTGTACCTTTAACACATTATATGGTCCTTAAACACGGGTTGTTTCCTTCATACCACAATTTGCTTCAGTTAAGAAGATTTCATATACAAGTTACCATGTTCTAGATCAAGTTGCTTTGTAGTGAAATTTCCAAGTTTTACCTGTAATTGGAATGTGACTTATGCAAGAATGAGGATTGATGATGCAGAATTTGTCAAAATTTTTACATTTTCCCTTGATTTAGTCAATCACATGATTTCCAACAAATTGGGAGTGAGTAGAGTTGCCTGGTTGTGCCAATTATCAGCTGTGAGCTGCGTGTCGGCTAGCATGCTCTCTTATACCCTCTGAGGGTCTTCTTAGTATTATGTGATTTTTTCCCCTTGTCCTTGCTAGTACATATTTTTTTGATGAACTACTGAATTACCCGAGGTCGTTATCTAAATTGTCTGTGTTTGAGGCCAGAACAGTATGTTTTCATCATCTATTTAAAATTATTTATCATGCCATTTGGTCCAAATGTCCTCTGCAATAACATGCTTGTATATAAATTGTTTTTACTTGTGCTAACTCTCAATAACCCCCACTTCTTCTGCCCTATCTGTTTTCTTTTCAATTAAATGTATGATTGGTTTCCAATTATACAACATTTGGCTCTTGTGTTTGGTTTATGCTTTGTAGTTTTCTTGAGTGGAGGAAATATTGGACTTTGACAACAAGACATGGCTTATAAATAGTATTTTTAAATACCATACGTTTTTACTTGTTTTTTTCAGGCAACAAAGACATGGAATGAGTCTACATTGTCCAAGATTATGCAGTTGACTGAAGAAGCCAAATTGAACAAACCAAAATTACAAAGGTGGCTTGATGATTTTGGTGAGCGTTACAGCCAGGCTGTTGTGGCTCTCTCTATTGCAGTAGCTGTTTTAGGCCCGTTTCTGTTCAAGTGGCCTTTGATGAGCACTCCAGGTTAGTAACTGTTATAATGCATTTAGTACTTATCAATATCTATGGTAAATATATTAATCTATATCCTTAGGAGTGATGCAACTCCTAACTTGTTTGTGTTTTTATATTCTTTATATCTCTACCTAATTATACATTCATTGATCATCTCTGTTAATATGCATATTGTATGAGTGTGTGCATTCTATGACAATTGAATCCAAGGGGAAAAGCTGAATGTATTTGAGATAATGTTTGCTGAATAATTTCATTAATGAATGAATGTAATAGTTTGCATTAGTTTAGCTAGCTTAAGGTATCACTTATAGACAATTATTCAAATACCGAATCCTGTTGATGATATAACATATATGATGTCTTTGATGACTTGACATTGAATGCTAACATAAGCAACAATAAATGTATATTATATTCTGTCATTTTTTTGCTATTTTGATCTGGTTTTTAAAAAGTCACAAATAGAAAATGAGGCAATAAAAAAATTGCAAATGAACAAAAGAAGATATGTTTGTTAAGTTTGTACACTGTTGGTGTGAAATAAAATGTGTACAATTTTGTGACTTCACCAATCCAACTTTGTAGTGGATATGATGATCTTCTGTGGGATCAAAACAGATATAGTGTAACAACCACCTGAATTTTGTTGGTGACAAGACCCCCCTAAAACCCCAACTATCTATTCCAACTAGGAAAACAAAGATAAGATAAATTTATTAATGTCCAACGATAGATCACAAATGGTCAAGGGGACAGTTAGACAAAAGACAAAAATCCTGCCCACATTAGGGACACCAAATGACATTCGAAGGTAAAAACAACCACAACAACAAAAGAGGGGGAGGGGACTACAACAATACCCTCAAACACCTGCTAGAAAACTGGAACAACAGAGAACTCCAAAATAGAAGGATAAAACGATGGCTAGGTAGTGTGTGGAGAGTGTCTTTGAGACTTATTGGAAGAGAAAGAAAAGGAGGAAAGTTGCTGCTGAAAATAGCTCTTCCGAGTTCTCACAAATCTGAAATGATTGGAAGGAGGGGGACCAAGTTGATGCTTAGTACCACGTACTGACTGAAGCCTAAAGAAAAAGGAGTCAATAAATCAACAAAATTGGGTACCAACATGTTGTCGATGCTAGAGAAAATGGTCTTGAAGTCTAATCACTTCCTAAAGATAGAGGGGCAATGGATCTTTGATCCGCGAACCTAAAAAAGGTGGAGAGAGACTAGACTCCTTTGAATAGGCAGTAGAATGTCCCTCTGATCTCATACTATATAGGACATTGGAAGATGAATTGCTCCTTTGTCTTAGCCTCCTTGATACTCCATAATTGACAAATCTTATTATGTTAGTCTAGTTGATAATCTATCTCAATAGGGGGTCGCTGAGAGCCCACTTTGGAAGAACCAAGGGGGATTTGAAGGGAATGTGACTAGTGCTGAGAATCGAGATAAGTAAGAAGTGCTGATAAAGAGTCCTTCCCGCAGATCCAAGAAGTGCTCAACATAAAACGCCATCTCAGGGTGAAGGCCCCCAAGGGGTTAACTTAAGTAGTGTGGATGAATTGCTTGTAAATGTCTGTTCTGAATCCTGATACACTTAACCTAAGTAGTGTGGATGAATTGCTTGTAAATGTCTATTCTGATACACTTGTTCAATTCCTGTCTAGCGGGGAGAAGGTGGTGAGGAGCATCAAAAGAATACTCTAAAGGAAGAAAATGATCTATCTAAATCCAAATAGACCCAAGAAGGGCCGAATCTTCAACAAACCAACCATGGGCATAAACCAAAGAAATAGAAGCAACAATAGACTCAAAGGTGCAATAAGTGAGGTAGAAGCGCCTGTGGTGCCCCTCATGACAATTGTCAATGTAGGCAATGCAAGAACCAAGCAATATAAAAAACAACCCCAAGCCTAAAGGTGTGAGCCTCAAACTCCGCAAGAGTAATATTATGAGACATTGATTGCTTGCACTTGATAATATGTCAAAGAAGAAGAATTTGAGCACACTCCACGGAAGCCCAATCAGGCTCCATCAAGGAAGTTCCCCAACCCACATAACCAAAAAGAACAATAGGTCTAATAAGAGAATCGACGAGGGTCAACTTGGACATGATGTCCAAGAAATCGTGTTGGAAACACTGTCTCTTAAGGACAACCAAAGAACCATATCCCTTGTTGATGTGAGACTGGATGACATGTCTCAAACTAAAAAGGGGACTAGAGAACTTAACAATCAGGTAAGTGTAGGAAGGAGATTTCCACCTCCAAACCTCTAAAGAAAATGCAAGGGAAATGTGTTGAGACAGTTGAAAACCATCACTTTAGTTTTCCCCAAATTGATAGTCAATGAATGTAAAGCACAAAAAGTCGTAGGACTATCAAGTTGTCTCTGTAAACCCTCACAAGAGGAAGCCAAAAGAACATAATCAGCAAAGAACAAAGTAGAAATCCAAATCTGGTGGAGTAGGCAACCATCCTCAGCCCAAGAGTGCTCTTGAAGGAACCCCTCAAGCTCATCAAGGTAAATACTGAGTAAAGTAGGGGATAGAGGGGCAACCTTGCTTAACACCAATAGTGCTCCTAATGAAATTAGAGAATCCCCTGATCGTCTTAAGAAGATGCAAAATTCTTGTAAAGTATCATGATAGTTGTGACGAAAGTCTCATATAAACAAACATCGCAAGTCTCTGGGACAGGTCCGTTTAGGAATTGAATCAAAAGCCTTGTAGAATCCACAAAACAACGATAAACCTTCGAGGAGTGATACCGAGCCTCCACAAAGTAATGCTAAACCTTCGAGGATTGATGTTGAGCCTCCTCAATAATAGTCCGAAGATTCAGATAATGGTGTGGTCTGATAATTGAGTTTGAAACCCGCTTACCCTATAGTACAGATACCTTGTTGGTCCAACTCCTTGGAAAGGATGTTGTGTAAAACTATGGTATACAGTTGGAGACATCATACCCCACCATGATTGTTGTTGGAGGTGAAAAGATGGTAAAAAGTGGGGGAGGAGACATGGATGAGGGATTGGTCGCAGATATCATAGAGTGAAGAAGTGTGGGAGACCAGGGAACCATGGTGCAACTTGGTAGGAAGGGGGAACGTCGGGAAAAAAGAGAGCACCAAAAGGATTTAGGGGAGCAGATAAGTGAGATGCGAACGACTTTCCTATGCTGGGAGATGTAGAGGCGTTTCTTGCAATAGAGGAGGTGGCAGTAAGAGGCTTCCAGCCTAATGTAGGAGGGATAGATGAAAACATTGTGCAAGACATGATGGTGAGCTTTATACTCATTGTACCGTTTGTTCATAGGACAAGTGTTCTTAGGTTTGCAGAATGAGGGGGTGGGGGGTAATGAAATGAGGAAAAGACAAAAGGGTGGCTTTCCAAATAGAGCGAGAAAGAGGTTAAACTTGGCAATGGATAGGAGCTATTTAAGGTGGTGGATGAAAAGATCATGCTCACCATTGTCAAAATAGAACAAGGTAGGGGGAAGGGCCATGGGATCAAGTGAGATAGAGGAGTGGAAATGTGACAGAGTGGATGGAGAGACAAAGGAGAATGATCAACGAGGGAGATGGGGAGGGATAGAGGAGTTGCTAATGGATGGGATGAACCCTTGACTAGAAAGGATATAATTAATGGCACTCACACCACTACAATGAGGTCTGCACGTGAAAAATTGAGAATCTAGGAAGCAAGATAAGTCATTTAGAAGCAATAGATCAAAAGACTCGCAGGCTGATCTCTAAGACAAGATTAACCTGTTTTAAGAGGGTTGGGGGAGACTGGGAAAAGGCCACAAACTTTGAGCTTAAGCTTGGAAGATTTTCTAGCCCATTCTTCCACTGGCTTCAACTTAACCATTACATCTATACCAACAAGAGGAGGGGTGTTGCTGTGAGCACATGCATTTGTGCACAATTTAAATTGTTTCTCTATTTTGCACTTGAGAGATTACTCTTGTTTTTGAGTTTAGTTTGTTTTTCTTTCAAAGCAAGAATGGCCGATTCCTTATCCGTGGCATGAACTAGGTTGGTGTTGATGAGTACCTTAAGGTTTGTGTTCTCATCAATAATTGAGGAAAGCTTGTTTGCTACCCCTTGCAGAGATTGCTTCAGAAAGATGATTTCATCTTCAAGTTGTGCAACCTGTTCCAGCAGTTCAGTGAATGCAACATTCAAAGGTTTTTATTTGGAACATGTGTAGGGGAGTAAGAGTCGATTGGGGGTAGTGGGGAGGAGCAAGCTCCATTTGCATCCATTATTAGAGGATGCTACTTTGATAGTGAACTACCACGAGTATAGGCAAAAGCAAAGATCAAGCATGGTCAATGGCTAAAACTAGTGGAAAATGAGGCTTGGTCTATAGCAAAGACCAACCAATAGCTGCACTAAGACGAACAAGAGAAAACTAGTAGTAACAAGAAATGGCACCAACAAAGAGAATTAGTGAGCAAGACTAGAAGCCATGAACCAAGTGGTGAAGGTAGAAGACAACAACCTAGTGAAAGAAAGCAAGCAAGAATGTGAGTAGGGTTGTAGAGACAAAACAAAGCTAGAGAACAGGATCATCAAGACAAAACATGCCAGAGAGCAGGGTTACAGAAAGAAAACAAAGCCAAAGAACGCTAGAGGGTAATTATGCAACACCAAACAAACACACATCGAAGACACAAAAGAAAACAAAGGAAAAAGTATGATAAGCGTTGACCAAATTTCCCTCATGATGGAAACCATGGTTGAATTTTTGAATGAAAGGACATAACTTTACTACAAAAAACATGGAAAGACTGTCATGACTAATTTTCCATGAAGGAAGGTTGTTCTATCCTCCTAAGAGATGTTGAAAATAGTCCCTTACCAATGCTAGGGTTTTGTTCTCAAGGTCGAAATCTGATATGAGTTGATTGGCAATGGAGTATCAGCTATGACCAATCAAGCAAACCTTAACCCTCTATCATTAGTGATGTCCTTGTTTTCCATACTCCCACTTGACCTTATTCATCAAAGGATGTGATGTTCCAATGATGAAAATTCCAATCAGTCTAACTGCTAATCCATACATGAAACATGGAAGAATTTGTATAAGGTGTCATTGTACATATATGAAGTGTTACTGTCATAGCCAAATAGAACACTGTTTTTGCTGCTAAAGAGGTTGGAAACCTAGCAAATCAACAAAACTTGAAGTTAAGTGGTACATTTTCAACACTAAATTATGTTGTGTGCTATATATATATATATATCTTATTTTCTTTTGAATATATCAAACTGTAGCACATAATTACTTGGTTAACACATTCACTCAGCAGACCCCAAATATGAAGTTCGGTTTGCTTGGAATTCAAAGTTGGTGCACATTCGCTATAAATTCGGTGCTAGTCTGAGAAATTTTGTCCATATTCACTATTTCGAACCCTGGGAAAATTTGAAACGAATTTGACAGACTTCTAAAATCTTTGCGCAAGCCCGGAGATAATTCCAGCGAATTTGGGGGCCAATGTCAGTTTTGTTGACTTTCAATGAAGTTAGAGAAAGATGGCCAACTTAGTGGACTGCATGATTAGATTTATATTAAATTTAGTTTTGTTGTACTCACTATGCTATGTTGATCTATAGAGTACACAAATGTCCTATTGGCAGAGTACTCTCTGATTTGCAAACTAGTAGAGTTTTCTGGCCTGGCAAATTTGTACGACGTTTATTGGCACCAAAAACTTGCCTAAATTTTGGCAAAAACTCGTTGCGTATTTGCTAAAAACTTGGCAAGTTTTTGTTAAAAATCCGTTCATAGTTCTATAACAGTACTTAAAGTCAAAAAAATGTAATGTCCCCTGGTATTGTTGGCTTCTGATATCAAAACAGTGCTCGTATTACTTCAATTCATTAATGGAAAAAACCTTTACTCTCAATAATTTATCTTGGAACCTTTACTCTCAATAATGTATCTTGGTACTCTACTCAATTAATTATCCCATTTTGTTTGAATTCACTTGATTCATAAATCCAATAGGTGTATGTGTCGATATAATGAGGTAGGTTTGCCCGTAATTTGTATTGTATGTACTGCAACCATAAGATGGATCCAATATTATGTATTGTCTTTAACTTTGTTATGAACTTATGATTAACCTCAATCTTGATAAGAGGGAGTCTTTTTCTTGATATCTATTAATCTTTGTCCGGTATTGTATGGACATCTCAATCTATAGTCTTATATTTTTTCCTCAATGTATTGTCTGAGGCAAATTTATCATTCGACCTTCCTACTGAGATAGACTGCTTCCTTCTTGACCTGCGGTTATTACTGATTTTCCTGTACCTATGTGGTGACTGGAATAGCTGAACTGGAGGCTGTCGGGGGTGTTTGGGCGTTTCTTCTTCCTTATATGCAGTGCTGGATCAGATACTGTCGGCCGAGTGAGCTAATACTGTGCGTGGTTCGGTGTCTATGATGGGGAAAACAAATTATATTTACTTCTGAAAACTGACGTTCCTTCCCTCTTGGTAAAGGAAGAGTCACAATCTCTTCCCACTTCTTATCTGGATACTTATCGGGTCTGCTAACTGTATAAATTAAAAACTCTGATACTTATTGGGTGCTTCATTTGATTGTACTCTGCCTATTTTTTGTTCGTATTCCTCTCAGGAAGCCGATGCTGCTCAAAAATCCAAAAGAGACTCTTGTAGCCAGTGATAGATGGAGATATCAATATTGTGGTCCTTGAATACATTAGATAATTCTGAGCGTTCATTCTTGGGGCATGATAAATTCCTAGGATTTACACCTGCAATTATTATACTGAATATCTCAGCTTCTCATAGACTATTAGAAATATTTCCATTTAATCAAAGGTCTGATATGCTCTTTGCCTGCCTAGGAAGTTCGTGCAAATTGAAGAAGATCATCCTATTTTTATGCCCTTCTGTACCTGAGATCATAATCATTGTGTGTTCAGTCTTTTGTGTCACTGCTCTTTCTAACAGATTCCTCGTCGTTCCTCTGACCTGAGATTTCGCCTGATATATTTGTATATTTCTATTGCTTAAAATCTGGACTGACTTCATTCTGATTTGTTGTCTCTCACATTCAATGTCTTGATCACCTCTTTGGCTGGACAAGGGTCTTCAACTTGTTTGCTTCTGCGGCTTAAGTAATAGATGCATTCTGTCTTATATGGATGACAAGGTCATCGTTACACCTTCCTTTATTCCTGTAGCACCTTGCTTGATATTGCCTGATTTTTTCTTCCTGTGACGGTGTCCAATCTTCTAGCTAAAGTTATATATTTTTATGCCCTTTCCATGATCCGGCTAATCATCCTATATACCTGAAGTAGCTTCCCTAAATGGTCATTTGTCCAGACGTGTCCCATAGTTTATATAAGATTTTAATTATTTGTACCAAGGGATACATTAGAATTAGTTTTGCTTGTCTAATTTATTTATTTATTAACTATTTATAATCTCTTTATTATTATATTATTATTATTAGAAATTATATATTATTTACTTGCAAATTATTTTAGGGTCATTACAATTATATATTAAATATTATTATATTGGTACATTATTATTACTATATATTATAATAATTAATATATAGATAATATATTAATAATAAATTATATTACAATTTATTATTAATATTTCAAATATTAATTTAGTATTTATAATTAGACTCTATTAGGAACGGGACATTACAAAAAAAATGACCGAAATTAATTTCATCTCTCATTTCGTCAGTTGTATTTTGCTGAGATGGGGAAAATAGTCTTCCAAATATGTGTACTCGAAACACTTTCAAATTGACTTCTATCAATTTGTAGCAGATTTAAGGTGGATTTGAGGTGGCTTTTGAAGAGGATGACATCAATGATTTGGAGAGGCAGGCTATGGAGGAGGGGAGTGCATTTGGTTTAACATTGGATGAGATTGAGTTGAATTAGTAGTTATTGTTAGTGCCAGAAGAAGCTAGAGGCAGAACTACTTCCAGTATGGAGGATGAGCCCCAGACTGAATCAGACATACCGAGCTAGGAGGCACAGTCATGCCCAGTGCAGATTTCTAGGACTAGACCCTCTAGTTCTACCTCACCATTAGTTTTTATTAGAGCTGGGAAGAAAAAGATGTAATTGTAATGATGTAGTTACTTATAGTTTTACATAAATTGTTTACTATTTTGCTTCTAGCCATTAGCATTTCTCACGAGAATGTGATTTTGTACACACTTTTTGTGTTTAAAATTTAAATATATCTAGAATAAGCTTGTTTCTTTTGCATTCTCATTTATTGACTCATTGGATGCATCGTCTCATTGAATTTTGGCAAAAAAATTCATTTCTAATTAAAATTAAGAAATTTTTTAAGCTCCCAATTTTTTGCCGAAAAGTGGTTGAGTTTTTCTTGAATTTTATTTTCAGGCCTTGGCGAGTTTTCCAACTACGACAGAGTACAATGCTTATTGTATCAACAGACTTGGAGAAAGATTACCAACTTAGTGCACTGTATTGTAAGATTTATATTATCCCACAGCCTGACAAATAGGGCCGAAGATTGTCCCTGTGAAAGAGCAAGTAGTAGTAGAATGACAATCATAACCGCAAGACCCCTTCCAAACACTGTTTCCACACACTTAGAATTGGTATAATCTTCAGTCATCATTAGGTCACGATTATTATCTGGCGCCCAATACATGCTGTTCCCACTATCAAAGTGCACCACCATTGGTTTGTACTGGTATGGTACTCCCTATGTCAATTTCTATTTACAAAACAAATAATAACCCACGATTAAGATCAATACATTCATGATGGTCAGTTAAGCTCCTTTAATAAAACAAAACAGGAAAGGCACTTAAAATGAGAGATAAAACATATCACAGAAGTAATGCAGGCATTGCCAAGAGTCCATGTCATGTTGCTCACATTAGCAGGTGTCCAATTACCCAGCAGGGTACTGTTTCCAACGATCTTAAGCACAAGTCCATATTTGGCATGTTGCACCGTTACAAATGTTATGATCACATCTTGCCCCATGAGAAGCGTAATGACATGTTGACATTATTGCTCTTAAATTTTGAGCCAAAACATTGATATAGTGGTGTATTTTTGGCATTTTGTGATGTCATTTGGACTAAAACATTAATATATGTGCTAGTGTGTTTTGCTATGTCCTATTATTATTGGCATAATGCTGTATGAACTTTACTGCTGCATAGATATAGATATATATATATATATATAGAGAGAGAGAGAGAGAGAGAGAGAGAGAGAGAGAGAGAGAGAGAGAGAGAGAGAGAGGGGATTGGATTTAGAAATTGCTGCTAAAAGTTCAGAGTATGGTATAGAAATAATTCCACCCTCCCCCCACCTTTCTCATGCCTGGTAATCAGTTCCAATACTGGAGATTTATTTCTTGGTTAACTGCCTTCTTCTGTCTTAATATCTGCCTGATTAAAACACTTTAATTCCAATTGAGACTGTCAAATTTGCACAAAGATGATCTCCATGTGAAATCACTTTTGGGATTAGTAGTTTTTCATCTTCCAGTTCTAGATCTTACAAGGTTTTGTCCTTAATTAATTTAACCATATTCCATGGTGCACAAGCAGCTAAAAGCCGGTAATAAAATGTTTCTCAGTATGTTTCCTTCTCCCTGCTTGGCCTGTCTTAAATAGGTTTTCCCTTCTAGACTCGTTTAAGTCTTTAAATGTGCTTTGATAACCTTTGAGTATAATTTCTTTTATATTATTAATTAATCACTTTGTTGATTTTGAAAGACTTATCTCAGGCTGCAATGATATTAATTACTCAACTTGCTGCAATCCTCAACTTTGTTGTTTATACTGTATATTTGCTCTCTAAAATATGTACAGAAGTGAATGAAATTTCAAAGCTGATTAACATTCTAAAGCAGAATCAGCCCAGGCAATTCAGCTTTGTGTCAGAAGTTGTCTCTTTTGCAATATGGTTCCCACCAAATTAACTCAGGCTAAATCTGTTTTGCTTCCTTTTTCAGTTTATTTTAGAAGAATTAACATTACATGTTTCCACCAGACACTGTCATAGCAGATCCATGTGTCCTCTTTTTTGTCATTTCAACCATGACACTTGACTGCTGCAGTAACATTGTTAAGTGCTCTATTCATGGTGGTTTGTCACTTAAAAGACTATGTTTTGCCGCTAGTTTCTTTTTTGTATGGTTGTCTTTTAAACCTTTAATTCCTCTTATAAGCATGCTTATTAGCTACTTATGTCACTCAGTAACAGTTTCAGCACCCATTTTACTCAATGCCGTCACTTAACACTGCTCTTCATGCACATGGTTGCCTGTTTGATCGATGATTATCATTTTACTAATGTCTTCTTGCCCAGGGATGCCTAAACAGTGTCTTTGGCACACCCTATGCCCAGTGCTGTCACTGGATGAACCCTTTTCTCTGCTTTGGCAGTCACATTAGCTTCAACTGTCACTTAGACCTCCTTTAGGCATATTTTTGAACTGGTTTAGTTACCTATTGTACTCATTTGGTGCTTACTTTTTATGTTAGGGCAACTTGAAGGGCTTAGCCCTTCTCTCCTAGGTGCCTGTATCTGTCTCTATTGTTACTTGAAAGATTTCTTTGACTGTCACTGCTCAAGCATGCTGTCGTGCTCCACCGTTGACACTTGGCAGATACTCTTAGTTGTACTTGAATTTCTGTCATTAAAATCAACTTAAACTCCTATAGAACATGCATTCCTTGCATGCTTGCAATATGAATGTTCTAAATGTTCTCTTTATGTGTGCTAATTGACATGTGCGCCAATTAAACTTTGATCAAGCTCTTTCTCCCTCTTGAAAGTTGACAAGTCTCTGCTGGCGCTCCAACATGGGTGTTTCTGCTTCTGCAAATAGCTTGTCACAATTTTTTTTTTCCTGGATTGTCTTTCCATGTTTCCTTTTCTTATGTTTGACCTGATAAACAAACAATGCAACCTATAAGATTGCTAACCTTGCTTAAGATGGAGCATGCAACATAGGTAGCAAAAACCAGAGTAAGGCTTTCAGTTTCCACATCCAATACCTTTATAAATGACCTCAGAAAGGCACAAGAAAATGATGTCCAAAAGTTGAGTTTTATGGGTGCATATAAGGATATAATGAGCGTGCAACAAAGTCAGTGACAACCAAAACACGATTTTCAGTTTCGTCATCCAATACCTTAATGAATGTCCTTAGCAAGAAACAAGAGAATGATGTCCAAAAGATGAGTTGTGTGGGTGCATAAGATGATAATATGAATATCGTTTTGACTGGTTCTTTATATTGTTGGATTGTATGCATCTGCTTACAAATTCAAATGCTTTTTACTGTTGGTGACATTGTTCTCTTTTAGGGGGCTACAATAGTTCAAAGTTTGACAATTTCTTTTTATGCTCGTCTATTTTCTATATCTTATTTAGTTGTTTTATGGTTTGCCTTCTTTTGAAAGATAAAACTATTGAGAATTAAATTTTCTTGTAGAGATGATGGATTTTACAATATTGTGTTTCTCCAAATTGTATAGAAATATGTCTACTCTTTTTTTCCTAATATTGTTTTGAATAGAAGATTAATGAATTTAGCTTTGTGTAGGTGCTAGAGGATCCATTTATAGAGCATTGGGCCTTATGGTAGCTGCTTCACCATGTGCATTAGCCGCAGCTCCTCTAGCTTATGTGACTGCAATTAGCGCTTGTGCAAGTAAGGTAACGACTATGGAATTCTGGTGTAATGCCAGAATAGGAAAACTATTGTTTATTGGAGGCTCATCTTCTCAATAAGTTTTATGTTACTTTTGATTGTGCTTAGATTCATTTGTGTTTGTGTCTTAAAAGTAAGTTTGTACTGCGTTTGATTTTGCTAATATTCAGAGCTATGAATCATATATTGAAAAAAAGGGCATGCATGCAAATGATCTTAAGAGTGCATCACAAGAAGAGATGAGCAAAAAAGAAAAAAGTGATCCACATTAATATAGGATATGCCATTTTCCTATGGACCAGTATCTGAACCAACAGTCAAATTGGGCAAATAAGTATGCTTTGCAAATGGATACCTTGTAAAATCATCTTAGTGGTTGAGACATATGGTTCCATACTACTTAGTTATTGCGACTTTCCTTGATATGTCCAATATGTTGATTTTTAGTCTACAAATAGGAACCTTGTATCATATTCAATTTCATATTATTTGATCATATCAATATAGGGTTGTGAAATTCATCTGAGCTCCTCAGTACAGGAATACATATTACATATTGAAAATTTTCCAATGGAAACCCTGGTATTATGGTTAATGTTTTATCTTTTTGGTAACACCATAGAATATGGCATGGAACTAATAACACACATTTGTTTACGATTCAAAAATGTTTGAAATTATTCAGTTTTAGTTAGTTAATTGGATCGGCCATCTTGAAGTGAGATATCAGTTTCAGTTTGATGGTGTCAGAGCAAATCTGCAGGGTCAGAATCAAAACAAGGGAATAACAGGGGCACAATGCTTGTGAACTATGACAAATGGGAGATGTATTTTGTTTAGTGAAAGAGTTGCTTGGGATGAAGTTGCCAATGGTTTGGTGTCTGGACAGCAGGAGAAACTGTTACCTGTGGGAACAGGTCTGCCATAGAGTTTTATCAGCTGTAAAATTTATTGCAAAACATGACAGTTTTGTTAGCCTCTTTTGTTGAGTTTAACCAGTTAATCTGCTCAAATTATGTCATAAGTACAACTGTTGGGTATGTACTAGCTTTTGAAGGATTAGTGAGGGAGCAGAATTGATAGTTTTGATTGAGGATTATAATCCAACTTCACTATAGATAATCTCAGGGCTGCGGTCCTTAGGCATAGCTCTAGTCCTTACTTGTTGAGTCAACAATACTTACAGTATAATGAAGGTGAGAAGACCCATTTAATCATTGAAGATGTTCTTGATAGCCATCATGAAAGGAATTCTGCTTACACAATCATTCTGGTAGAAGATTCTTGGTAGATTTTTCTTCCATAGGGTTTCACTCTATGTTCCACGGAGTTTCCGGGACGGGGACGTTTTAGGGGACGGGGACGTGTTTCCGGTACGGGTACGGGTCGAAGCCAAAATTTAGGGGACGGGACATTAGGGGACGGCGATTAAAAACAAAGGGGATTTTTTTTAATATAGAGACAAAATTCAAATATGTATATCATAACATTGATAAACCATTCACCATAGACATTTTAGAAGATAAATACATGGAATATTATCAAATGGCAAATACTAAGTGCTTCCATCATAACAATATCACATACATATATAGCAAAAATTAAAATGCCTAAAGGCTTCAAGTATCATATGCTGAAATCAGAATGAAATAAAGAGAAGTCCAACTAAAATAGTTAGTAAATAGTAAATACCGAACGCAGTCTTGCCTCACTAAACACAATCTTTGCTCATTGCTGCTACTGCTCTTATGTTTTTTTCCTTCCTCTTAGCAAGTATGTTAAATCGAAAAATGAGTAGAAGAGTTAGTGTTTTAATGGACCAAATATGGGTTGCATATTGTTATTATGTCTTTAAGATGACTAGGGGCCACACGAACAACAAAAATTACGAAAAAATGTTTTTTTGGGGATGGTTTGCCTTTACCAGATTGACTGGAAAAAAGGGGACGGCCAGCAGTTTCGGGGACGGATAGGGGACGGCAAAACTGTCCCCGATACTGCTGGCCGTCCCCAAGTTTCCTGCCCAAAAAAATTGGCCGTTTCGGGGACGTTTCTGAATTTTTCAAAAAAGGGACGTCGCAGGGTACGGCCAAAATCCGTACCCGCGTCCCCGTTTCGTACCCGGTACGGGTACTAGGGTACAGAGGCAGGGGACGCGTCCCCGTGGAGCATAGGTTTCACTATTTATGTGATGTTGCTTTCTTTTACTTGCTTATGTTGGATTGTTGGAAGTTGCTAACATGTATAGCACAAGCTCAGTAACAATTAATGTACATAATGAGTGGATGTTGGTGAAAGAAATCAGCCATAGGCTGTAAGAACATAAAAGTTTGCAACCTTAAATGTTGTGTCACACATTTTGTACTTTTTGACTTGAGGTTTAATCTATTGTAAGGACTCAAGGGGATGATGAGAAACAGACCAAAGACTGGTTGAATCAACTTGGTAAATCAATTAATTTGCGGTTTGAGGTGCGTATGGGCCTAGATCAGCCTCAATGGTTTTCAATACCTAAGACAATGGATGATCATTTTATAGTAAAGGCTGATACAGAGGTGGGCCTTGAGTTTGTCTGCCCTTTTCAGTGGCATGTTGGGGAAAGAATTCTATATTTCTCCCAAGCCCAAATTTGGCCAACCCATACTGAATAGATAGTCTCAATTCATGCATGTCACGATCCATATGGTCCCTAGTACAATGAACAATCATTTGGTAGTAGAGGCTGATACAGAGGTGGGCCTTGAGATTGTCTGCCCTGTTACTGGCATGTTGAGGAAATAGTTCTTTATTTCTTCCCAGCCCAAATTTTGGCCAACCAATACTAGATAGTCTCAATTTGTGCATGTCATGATGCACATGGTCTGATCAATACAAGATTTTTTTAAAGTGATGCGGTCATTTGGCTGCTGCAAGTGGTCCATCTTGTTATTAGCATTTTAATTTTTCTCTTTCAAGACAAATCAAACAAGTCTAGAATGCTAGGTAAAACACCTCTTTAAATTATTAAGGTAAGCTCCTTGAGATCTAAACTAGTTTAGGGGCCTAGACAGTAAACTGTAGAGAAACTATACAATTATTGATATCATATGTTACTTAGAGGGGTTTTGCATAAATGAAATAGCGAACTGCCTATCTTTCTGTCTTGGGTAGGAGTAGAAGACCAGAAACATTTTTTGTTTCACAAGATAGATTTCATAGATCTTTTTAAGGAGTTATGAAAGCTTCTAACCTAAACACAACAATAACAGCTCTCCATTGGCTAAACTAGATGTTGGGCGTAATAATACAATGATGTAATTAAAGATAGTTAGTTTTGGGGTTGGCTCATTAGGTAGCGAGGGGATGTGTTAATGTCTTCCTAACCAACTGACCAACATGAATGATGTACTTGTTTTTTTGGGTAATCAAGAAAAGAATACTGGTTTCCCTTGCCAACATTGGTACTTATGATATTGGTAGTAAATGCTTTGTTGATACTAGTATATTTGAATTTATGCTTTATTATTCTATTTGTTAGCCATTCTACATTTTGGCGCCATTGCCTAAGTTCGATCCTGGAGGTCATATATTAGAGAGGATGGAGTAATGGGCAGACCATTCCTACCACAAGTACACATCACCAACGATGACAAAAAAGAGGAGGAAATAACAAGGGAAGATCAGATAACACATGATTTGGTGGTATCTCGGGAAGTTTTCGTTGACTAGTACATGTAAAGGGATGCCCAAAGAGAGCGGTTCTTGAGAGCATGGTATGGGACGATTTTTGGTTCCCCTAGTTGTCTACGACCTTCTTGGACAAATACCTCAGTTGCTGATTAGAAACTTGGTATGAGTGGAGGAAGATTGAGCCGAAGTACAAAGAGAGTGGAGAAGGCAACAAGTACTCCAGCAATTCATCGAGAGAAGTACCCGAGAACTTCAGGAGTGGGAAAATCCAAGAAGGACAACTAGGCGATAGAATAATTCATACCCCTAATACCAAATAATACCCCAAGGTATGTACGGGAAGAAGAAACCAAAGGGAAAATTGCTTTGCGGCAGATCCTACGTAATAGGGAACAAGAAGAAAGACACCACCACTTAAGAGAACTTGTTAACCATCCCCAATATCCAAATCAAATTGAAGAGAATTTAAGTGAAAACACAATAAAGGGCATACCCAATTTGGCAATGTCAGAAAGATGGGGGAGGAAGGAGGGGTGGATGGATCCTAAGACCCTGACGCGAAGAGAACATTGTTATACGCGAACAAATCTCTATTAAGTATTCGATCATTATTGGTGGAGAGTAACGAAATTATATTTTCAAAATGATGTAAAGATCTTGAGCAATATTCAACTCTGTTTTTGAATTCTTATTTGAGTTTACTTATTTCTTTTATATATATCCCTTTGTGCTGATGATAATAACTCTTTGATGTGTGCAGACCTTCCTTCAACTATACTAAGGCAGCTTTAACTTGATACTAGTATATATATGCAGTTTTGTACCTACTAATTGAGATCTATATTGCCCTGTTATTGATATATCTCTGTAGTTATAAATAAGCATATATATATATATGCATTGGGACATGGCCATGTAGGGGCCTCAACACATATCGTTTCCAAAGTAATATGACCGATATGGTAAACAACGTTTTATAACATCTCTATCGGTGATAAAACATAACCGATACATATTAAATGTAATCGGTATTTGGTTTGTAACTGATACATATTATTATATGATCAGTATTTTGGCATTTGATAAAATATGCAAACATAAGTTTATGATAACATATATATATATTCAATCAGGCCTTCATAATTAGATTTATCATCAGTCATGTATATTATCATATATTATATTTACTTATAGAGTTTGCTTCAAATGACTAAGAGGCTAACATTTTAAACACTCCCTCTTTAGCAAGGAGGGAATTGAAGCAGATATAATACAAGATTAAACACCACCTTAAGTGTGTTCTATGATAGATTTATGTTATGGTGTTTAGCAAGATTCGGTCCAAAGAACCGAAACAAATTGGTTTTCATGGTGTGTGGCAAAATCTGGCCCAAAGAACCATTATGAGTTGGTTATCAAGGTGTCCGACAAAATCTGGCCCGAAGAACCATGATAACACTTGTTCCAACACATTTTGGTGTTATGAGATAGATACCTTAAAATAGTGACCTCACACATATGAAAGATTGTCACCTTTCATAACACAAATTTGCAAACAATCTAATTTTCAATTATTCATGAATATATTAAATTACAAATGTATTTACAAATTTGTCATGCCAAGTTTACCTTTGAAGTACTCTATTTTCAACCTTGCAAGAGGCCTGGTGAAAATGTCAGCGTTTTGCTCATTAGTGCTGATATAAATTAGTTTGATGATATTTCTATCAACCATGTCTCTTATGTAATGGTATGGAGTCTCGATGTGCTTTGATTGATTGCGGAAGACGAGATTTGCAGAAAGTTTGATGCAGCTCTAGTTATCACAATGAATCACTGTGAGACTTAGTTGCTTTCCAAAAAGTCCAAATAATGGCTTTCTCAACCATACTGCTTCGCGAGCTCCCATGGAGGTTGCCATATATTTAGCTTCGGTGGAACTCAAGGTAGTTGTTGGTTGTTTTCTACTGAACCAAGATATCATTGCTGATCCAAGACTTAATCAACATCCTGCAATACTTTTTTGGTTTATGGAACAACCAACCCAATCAGAATCAATATATCCTTCGAGTTTAATCTCAACATTTTTGAACTTCAAACCAAGACCAATAGTACCACATAGATATCTCAAGATATGTTTAACAGCCATCAAGTGAATCTTCTTTGGTTCACACATGAAATGACTTAAAACATTGGTGGCATAGTAGATATTAGGCCTAGTGTTTACTAAATACATAAGTGATCTAGTGATCTATCTGTAGAGAGTGTGGTCAATAGATTTTGAATTCACAACTTCTTTTAGCTTGTATATATTTGTTTCCATTGGAGTTGCTAGAGGTTTGCAATCTATCATACCAAATCTAGTGAATATGTCATGTGTGTACTTCCCTTGATTTAGAAAAATATGATCTTTCTTTTGACATACTTCTAGACCCCAAAAGGTAGTGTAGTCGGCCTAGATCCTTCATTTTAAA
The DNA here is from genome assembly GCA_028749045.1 of Cupressus sempervirens. Classification (NCBI taxonomy): domain Eukaryota; kingdom Viridiplantae; phylum Streptophyta; class Pinopsida; order Cupressales; family Cupressaceae; genus Cupressus; species Cupressus sempervirens. The sequence goes on from CM053785.1 coordinate 502,965,146, forward strand.
TTCAGCTATATGATCTTGTTTGCATCTTTCAAATAAATGATCTTCACTTGTTATTAATAAGTCATCAACATATAAAACAAGTATTAAGATGTCATCATTAGATATTTTGAAATACATGTTAGGATCAACTTCATTTTTGGAGTATCCTATTTTGGAGAGGTAGCTATCTATCCTTTCATACCAAGCTTGTGGTGCTTGTTTGAGGCCGTAAAGAGCTTTCTTTAGTTTACATACATATAGGTTCTTATCCTTTATAACAAAACCTTTAGGTTGTTCGATATATACTTATTCATTAATGACACCATTCAAAAATGCAATCTTGACATCCATTTGATGTATCTTTCATCCTTTGGATGCGACAATTGCAATAATTGTCCTTACTAAAGTGTATCGAGCAACTGGAGCAAATGTTTCCTCATAATCAATACTTGCCTTTTGAGAGAAACCTTGAGTAACAAATCTTGCTTTATGTTTTTCAATACTACCATCTGAAGCATACTTGATTTTGTATAACCACTTTGATGAAACATCTGATTTGTCTTTTGGCCTAGGTTCAATATCCCAAATATCATTTTGTAATATGAATTGATATTCTTCGAACATAGCATCTTTCCATACTCGACAAGATAGGGCTTCTTCAACAGTTGATGATTTAGATTTTGTAAGCTTTGTTAGTTGTGCAGTGTAACAAGATTTATTTATGGTTTTCTTGCTCTCTCTAGAGATTTCATCTGGTTCAACATTATTTTCTTCGATCATTTTCCTTGCCCATAATGACCTTTTCTTGATATTAGAGATGTCTCTATTTTTTGTGTCCGTTAATAGTTCATTCTCTTTTGCTATGTTCTCCCTTTGATTTTTAGTTTGCCGATTTTCATCTAATTCTGTGATGGACTTATTTTCTGTACTAGTGGATAGTTTTATGTTAGCATTTTCTTCAAATTTGACATCTCTGTTGATTTCAACCGATCTCTGCCCAGATATATAGATTCTATATCCTTTGGTGTTTTCATTGTACCCAACAAATATTCCTTTCTTCTCGGATGGTTCTAACTTGGTTCTCTTTTCTTTAAGAATGTGAATATAAATGGGGCAACCAAATATTCTGAGATGACTTAGGATAGGTTTAATTCTTGTAAAGACTTCTTCAAGGTTATGCTTTCTAGGATTGAGTCTGGGCATCTATTTTGAATATCTACAACAATATTAGTGGCCTTAGCCCAAATGAGAAGTGTAAATTTTGATCATGTAGCATGGCTTTTGTTGCTTCAACAATGGTTCTGTTTTTTCTTTCTACCACCCCATTCTGTTGAGGATTATAAGGTATAGTACACTCCCTCTTAATCCCAATGGAGGTGCAAAAGTCTTTGAAATTTTAAGAGGTGTATTCACCCCCAATGTCTGATCTTAGAGTTTTTATTCTTTTTGATGTTTGATTTTCTATAATTGCTTTGAACTCTTCAAATTTCAATAGAAACTTCATTTGATTCTTTGACCTTTAGAAAGTAAATCCAGGTTCTCCTAGATAAATCATCGATAAAGATTATGTAGTATGAGTATTCTCCTAGAGAAAGTGTGGACTAGTTCTAGAATTGATTTAGATCTGTGTTGGCTTGGAGGAAAAGGTCTTTTTACATTCTTTCCTAGAGCACATCCTTTACAAATACCTATATGGTTTGAATTTAAGTTAGGTGTTCTAGTGGGATTTTTTCTATATTTGGTAGTGTTTAGAATCCAATATGTTCAAGCCTTCTATGCCATGTTTCATTAGGGTTTGTTACTTCATGATTTAGGGCTTGCTTTTGGATGTTACACAGTTTATATAGGGTTCCATCTCTAGACCCTATGGTGATAGCATTCTTGAGGTTAGAGTTTTTAGGACAATACAAAACTATCTTCATTAAAGGTGACTTGATACCCTTCATCTGCAAGTCTAGAGATGGATACTAGATTCCTTTTTATGCTAGGTACGAAAAGAACATCTTTCAATTTCAGAGTAATCCCAGTTCTTAGTTGTATAGAACAGGTCCCAATTCCTTTTACTGGATAGGTGGAGTTATCCCCAATGGTGACTCCTTCAGTGAGATAATTTCCAAAAGTTTTAAACTTATCTCTGAATCCTGTTATGTGACGGGATGCACCACTGTCTATAATCCACACATTTTCATTGGATTTCATCTCACTTGATAGTGCTATCTATTTCCCTTTTTGTTTTGGCAAAGGATGCTAGAATTATTTCCCCTTCTGGACAAAGTCTAAAGGTATGTCCAAATTTCTCACACTTGTAACATTGAACTTTGGAGAAGTCTTTTCTATTGTGATTATTGTTTCCTTTTCGTTGATCATTTTTCTTCCTTTTATGTTTAAATTATCTCTTCTTCTCTCTATTATTAGAGACTGAGAAAAGAGCTTAATTTTCTCCCTCTTGATTTGAAATGATCCCTCTAGAAATTAGTCATGATTCTTCTCAGGTGCAATCATTTTTTAGTTGATCAAAAGTTGGTATAGAAGGTCTACTAATGACTTGGATGAATGCTTCCCAAGATATAGGTAGTCCTCTAAGTGCTATTATGGACAATTCTTGATCTTCTACTTTGTTTCCAACAGAAGATAGTTGATTCTTTATTTCAGAAATTCTTCCAAAGTAAGATGAGATTGACTCTCCTTTATTCATTTTTTATATTCATATGTTGATTTTTTAATGTAAGTAATCTACTCGAGTTGTTGATCTCAAATGCATCTTTAATTGTTTTAAATACTTCAAATGCTTTCTTGAGATTTGATACTGAATCAACAATGATTTTCTTGGCTTTATAATTTTGCTTTTTCCAAGTGGCTTTTTCTGCCTCGTCTTCAGGTATTGAAATGTTTGTTTCAATGAATGATTCTAATGCCAATTCAATGAGGATTGTTGTAATTCGAATTTTCCACGAGAGGAAATTTTTTGCTCCTTCAAGCCTATCCTCGACTCTAACATTGTTTTCCATGATGTTTATTTTAAGAAATTAGTTTAGCAATCTCTCTACCAATTTGGCTTTGATACCATGTTAAGTATTCAATCATTATTGGTGGAGACTGACTAAATTATATTTTCAAAATGATGTAAAGATCTTGAGCAATATTCAACTCTGTTTCTGAATTCTTATATGAGTTTACTTATTACTTTTATATATATATCCCTTTGTGCTGATGATAATAACTCTGTTTGATGTGCACAGACCTTCCTTCAACTATACTGATGCATATTTAACTTGATAGAACTATATATGCAGTTTTGTACCTACTAATTGAGATCTATATTCCCGTGTTAATGATATATCTCTGCAGTTTTATATATATATATATATATATATATATATATATATATATATATATATATATATATAGTCATGGCCATATGAGCCATGTAAGGTCATTCCCCTACATGGTCATGCCTCTACACATATCGTTTCCAAAGTAATATGCCCGATATGATAAACAACATTTCATAACATCTCTATTTGTGGTAAAACACAACCAATACATATTAGATGTAATCGATACATAATATTATTTGATCAGTATTCTGATTACAACTGATACATAGTATTATATGATCGATATTATGCTTACAACCAATACATAGTATTATATGATCGACATTTTGGCATTTGATACCCTCATAATTAGATTAATCATCAATCATTTAGATTATCATATATTATATTTACTTATAGAGTTTGCTTCAATTTACTAAGAAGCTAACATTCTCGACAATCTCTAGTCACAGAGAGGAGGAACTAGGGGAAGAAGGAGAAGTCTCTAGACCAAGCACCCAAGGAACCATCCCGGTGGGAGGGAACACAATCCTGATGGGAGGGAACACAGTCCTGATAGGAGGGAACACGGTCCTGACAGGAAGAAACAGTTAAAGGAGAAGTGGGAGAAGGATGTCCATAGAAAAGCAAAAACTTTCGAGATTAACAAGAGAAGTAATGGAAGACCTTGCAAGAAATTGTAAAACTTGCATAATCATATGGTAGGGGAATGGAGAGAATGACATTGATGAATGTTTAATGACACTAATGTATGGCTATTGATTGGTTCACAGATTTGGAGGTTGGGAAGGCCACATGGAAGGATCCTTGCACAACCTTCGAGAAAGAATTCAGACTCTTACGGGATGATGATGAGATCGTAACAAAGATATACAATAGTAGACAAGGGAAAATTGAATCTATAAGAGCATATAGTAGTAGGCTGAAGGAGTTGTTAGGGAAATTGGATAACAAATCCGTAGATGGGTTAAAGAAAAAGTGGTTTATTGAAGGGTTAACCTTGTCCATATGGAGAAAAATGAGAATTGTCCGACCATCATCATTGCTGACGCGTGTACTCACGCGATTGATATAGAGAGCGAAAGTGAAACCTCTAAAGGAAGGCGACATGGAAATGGGAGTGAGAGTTCTGAAGTAAGTGGGGACAAGTCTAAAACCAGCCAAGAATTTTGAAAAGATATGATGAGGATGATGAAGGAAATAACAGGAAGTGAGGAGGAGAAAAGAGAAAGAAAAGAACTATGGTGTAGAGATTGGGAAAATGAAGGACATATAAAGAACACTTGCCCCATAAAGGCATTATGTGACATATGTTAGGTAATGGGGAACTCCATCAAGGATTGCCCCTCCAATTTGAAAGCACGTAATGCCTAAGTATTTTTTTACTCAAGGAGAACCATCCAACCTCACTCTACTCCCCCATGCAACACAAACATGGAATCATCACCTGGAGGGTATCGAAACAACAGGAGGGGTAGCAACAACAATAGTATTAATAACACACCAAGGAGCTGAATTCAGTACAATTCCAGGCGACGACCCATGATACAATGTAGTCGATGTAACAAATGGGGTCACTTTGCCTATGATTGTTAGAGTGGAGGACAAAATGGAGGGATGCTCTGCAAATGGTGCGGATCGGGTAATCATGAGGATGCAACTGCCCAAAACATAAAAGTTTGAACATGCTTGAGGTAGCAAAACTAGAGGAGGAAGTATTAGCCATCACTCGGTTGTAGACTAGAAAACTCACATATCTGGACGTAGGTATGGAAAAGGAGAGGTTGGACGAAGTCAAGAGGGAGATCCAAGATTTCATATATAAGGTAGGAAAGGTAAGTGCTTCTAAACCTTCCTCTACCAAGTCCATCATGGAAACTAAAATCATGAAGCAAGTCCTAGAGGCCACAATACTAGTAAAAATTGGGGATCTGTTGGAGAGCCTACTGCAGTTAAGGGTGGCAATAGCACACGGAACCAGTACTAAGGAGGAACCACTAAAGGAAGAAGTAAAAGTAGGGAAGGACAATAACACTATATTACCATAGGGATGGAAAGGACACCAACGGTGGTAGAGATGGAGTTTATAAGGTGTAGATTGATCGATGTTATTGTGGATGGAGGCTCAGGTGTTAATGTCCTTCCTGTAAAAACTTAGAAGGCTCTCGAGATACAACCCCTTTGGCCACCTACCTTCTAGTTGGTAGGAGCATATCAACATGGCATTAAGCCCATTAGGACCTTAATAGGACAAAAAGTGGTGATTCGAGAACAATAGGTTTTTGTGGATTCTGTAGTGATTACCGTAGAGAAGAAGGGTTGCAACACATTATTAGGGATAGGATGGTAAATCACAACAAAGACAAACCACAATTGGAAGAAAAGTAGCTTTTCCATCGAAGTAGATGGCTAGAAGTACATAATTGACATAAGGAGCCAGTTAGTAAGTCAAGAATTTGCATCGGATTCAGAGGTCGAGGGAGAAGATGGCTCTGGAGTTGAGCCACATGAAGAAGGCATACTCCGGCTAGGAGAATGTCAAGAAGATGAAACAAGTTCCCTCAATGGCTTGTTCCACTGACAAATGGGGGACTATGAAGTGTTTCAATTAGACTGTAATATGTGCATACTAAAGAGATGGAATTTGAAGAAGAATATCTAAGGTGTTATAAGGAACACAAGGAGGGTATGACCATAATTGATGACATCCCAACACACACATTCCCTAAGGATAATAAAATAGAATATGAGGAGGCTAAGTTGGAGAAGTTGAATCTAGGAGAAGAGGACCATCCTAAAGAGATTTGTGTAGGAGAGGTTTGGGATCCCATATTGAAAGTAACGACCTTTGGAATCATCCTTGAGTATAAAGACGTGTTTGCATGGACGTACAAGGACTTAAAAGGAGTGCCATTGAAACTGTGCATCCATCGAATACCCCTAGTACCTAGAGCAAGATGAATACGTAGGAGGCCTTATTGAATGAATAAAAACTATGCTCCCAAAGTTAAGGAGGAGATCACTAAGATGCTTCATGTAGACATAATATTCAAAGTACAAATGAGCGAGTAGGTGTCGCCCATAGTAGTACCCTTGAAAAGGATGGGAATCAAATCTAAATCTACGTAGACTTCAGATACCTAAAAGACCCCTTTCCAATTTCCTTTACAGATAGTATCTTAGAAGAAGTGGTTGGGCAAGAGATTTACTCCTTGGACGGGTTTTTGGGGTACAACCAAATCAACATTGCCGAAGAGGATAAAGCTGAAACCACCTTTATGGTGGAGGATGTGGTGCATGGTTACATTAGGATGCCATTTGGGCTGTGTAACACACTTGCCACACTTCAGAGGATTATTCTTCACATCTTTGATGGGATGTAAGTGGGAAATTTCAAGGCCTTTCTGGATGGGTGGTCTATCTACAGTAGGAAGGAACACCACCTGAAGGTTATAGGAGAATGCATGGAACGATGCAGAAGGGCTAGGTTGATACTAAACCCAAAGAAATGTAGATTCATGGTTCCCTAAGACTGGATCCTCGGAAACAATATGCAAAGAAGGGTTGAAAACGGATCCTAACAAAATCAAAGTCATTGTTAATATCAAGGTTCTCGTGGATGTGACTAGTGTCAAATCATTTTTAGGGCATGTGGGATATTATAGATCTATAAAGGGATTTGTAGAAGTATCCCTACCCTTAGAGAAATTAACTAGAAAAGGGGAGAAATTTGCATGGGGAAAAGACCAAGAGGAAGCCTTTCAAGAATTAAAGAGGAGGCTGGTGGGAGTTCTAATCCTCACATATCCTGACTGGAACAAGGAATTTCACGTCCATGTGGATGCATCTAACTATGTAATTATGCAATAGGCGCCACCCTAGCACAAACTAGAAAGGAGGGATTGGACCATACGGTGTACTTTGCTAGCAGGCTACTTTCAAAAGTGAAACAAAATTACATCACTATGGATAGAGAAGTACTAGGTATGGTCTATGCAGTTCAAAAGTTTAGACATTACTTATTAGCCACTCCATTTGCATTTTATGTGGACCATCAAGCTCTCATGTATTTGGTAAACAAACCTATTATCCAAGGAAGAGTAAGTAGGTGGCTAATCCTCCTTCAAGAGTTGACTTTTAGCATCATAGTCCTTCCAAGAAAAAGTCATGTGATTGCAGACTAATTGTCAAGAATAAAGTCAGGAGAACTCACTGGAATTGGAGTGAATGTGGAGTTTCTAGATGCTCTCTTGTTTTAGATTGCCGTACTATTGTAGTGGTACGAAGGTATCAACCAATACCTATCGACTTCTACATGTCCCAGAGAGATGCCAATGGCTGAAAGGAGATAAATTACATTGAAAAGAAAGACATTCCAACTTATTAATGAGTTATTATATAAGATGGGATGAAGAGTAAAGGAGATGTGTGATGGAGGAAGAGATCTATGGAGTGCTGAGAGAATTCCATGAAGGCTTGGCAAGAGGCCATATGGGACCCAATGCAACAACTCGAAAGGTATTATTAGTTAGAGTCTGGTGGCCTACACTCATGTAGATGCCCAAGAATGGGTCCTAAGTTGTGATTAATGTCAGAGGGCGGGAAAACCCCTCAAACGAGACTTCATATAATTGTTTCCCTCATAGCAAGAGTTATTTGAATGCTGGGGTTTGGATTTTGTGGGCCCTTTGTCTACTAGCAATAGTCACAAATGTAAATATATAGTGGTTGCAATAGAGTACCTCACAAAATGGGTGGGCGCGAGAATACTTCTAGACAACATGACGCTAAGTGCGACCAAATTCCTCTATGAATAGATAGTGACTTGGTTTGGCATACCCCTACAGATAACAAGTGACATAGGAGTACACTTTGTGGGCCAGGTAATTAGGACATTGACAAGTGAGTTCAAGGTTTTCCATACTTTTTCCTCTCCATATTGCCCTAGGCCTAACGGGCAAGCCAAAGCTACAAACAAAGTAGTGGTGACCATTCTGTACAAGAGATGTGGAGTTGAAAAAGAAGATTGGGAGGAGAGGCTTCCAACAGTGCTACGGGCATACCTGACTACCTATAAGGCCACCATTGGGCCAACCTCTTTTCACTTAATGTATGGGTAGGAGGCCGTAATGCCTATTAAATATATAGTACCCAGTCTAAGAGTAGCAGTGCAACATAGCTTGGGGGATATACAAACTTTGAAAGAAAGACTCGATGCCTTAATAAAACTGGACGAAAGGAGGACAGTGGCTCAATGGGCTACCAATGAAGTACAACAAAGAAAAAAGTTTTGGCATGATAAACATTTGAAAAGAATGAATTTTCAACCCATGCAACCGGTACTCAAGTACAATGGCAAGAATGAGATAAAGCCTAACAAGTTCAAACTACGATGGTTGGGATAGTACAAAATAATAGCAGTGCTAAATGGAGTAATAAAGTTGTCAACTTTAGATAATAACCCCTTAAAAGACTCATTTAATGGGTTCAAAGTGAAACTCTATAAAGAGAGGAATGAGACTTTTTATATTTATTCTATAGTCACGTCAATAAATCAAGAAGAGAAATTGGAAAATGAACCCTAGAAAATAAAGACGACGGCTATAAAATAATCATAATGAAGTAGTCCATATACAATGTAGGGTTCATATGACAAGAGTGGGAGCAAATGAAAGTATGACCATGAAGTTGGGAAGAGTACAGGAATGATATAGTTGGGGTTGGAGCCATTGTACAACAAACAAAAGGACAACACCTTGTACAGGTGAAGGCGGGAAGAGCATTCTCGTATGAGCCAAGCCAGACAAGGTAGGAAGTGGTACGTACGGGTAGCCAGGAGAAGAATATAAGAATTTTATGGAAAGGCTCATGTACGAACATCAAGAGTCCACATACGAGCTGTAGCCTGGACAAGAAGAGTCTACATACGACCTATAACATATGTAAGGACAGAAGAAACAAGGGCATAAAGACGGTCAACATATGGAGATGGGTCTGTGTACAAGAAAAGAGAACAGGGGGCTGCATACAAGGAACAATCTTCATATGCTGTACAAAGAACAGGAGGAGAAGATATAGTTGACATAAAAGGAAAAGCTTGCGTATGTCATGTGTCGTACGAAAAGGGTGAAGAGGTATGGGTGAGCAGGTAGCGATAATAAATAATTGGACAATTGGCCATAGATTGAGACACATGGAAGGAGATATTCAAGAATTAAAACCATAAGAATGACTAGGGTAATTGAAACCAATTACAAGATGGTAAAGACAAGCATTGGCAACCCAAGCAGAAGAATAATTAGTGATTCAAGGAAAGATAAAGTTTTGTAGGTGAAGAATATGGCCACGAAGAAAGACAAGGGGAAGAATGCAGAAAAATTACACCCGCCAATGTAACATTTGAAAGCTTGGCAGAAAGTGAATGTAGGACATGGTGGGAAAATGCAGAGGAAAACCATGTGCTAAAGGAGGCACTATGCAAGGCGTAGGTAGATAAAATCATTTTCATGCCTATTTTTTATTTAAAAATAATTGATATTGTGTTGAGAATTATGGTTGCTGGATACAACAAAAAAGGGCATAAATTTGTGATTCAATATTTTCAGCAAACCCTCACCATTTCATATTCTCCAAAAGAGATAGACAAAGTATTTGGGGTCCTTGACCATGGGCATAATGCAACAAAAGCCCCAACAAAAAGGACAATGGAAGAGAAGAAAAAATGGTTAGTACTCATGTGTACGAGTAATCTCACAGAACAAGAATGAGTCAACATTTTGAGTAAGAATAACAATTAGGGGTTGAAGAAAATATTTATAGCCATTAAAAAATGGAGGTGCATTGTTCACCTGGTAAAGAGCAACTCACTGGTGGAAGCCGCACGATTAACATTGCCATATGGATGTTACCCATAGTAAATGGACTAAATGTGTAGGGTTTTCAATTGGGCACAAGTCCTTTCAGAAAGGTTAATGGAGTTCTTATAGTTAAAGCATAAAGCATTCTACATGCCTCATCATGCCATTGCCTTGTTTCTATAAGCAATTCAAACATAGGTGGCTCTAGAGCATAAAAAGACTTTCGTACCAGTAAACAGGGTGGAGCTCTATAAGCCCGCCATGGCATATAGGTTTGACATGGATATATTTGGCATAGGGCATGGAGGAGGAGAGCCAAAGAAGAAGTTAAGGAACATAGTGGTACTAGAGGCTTCTATTCAAACTCAGTGCACAGATCAAGAAGATGAAAATTCTGATGGAGAAGAGACAACTACAGGGGCAACCTTTACTGACTTAGAGAATGGGGAATTTTGACTAAGTCACATTAAAGGCACACTTGTAGATGTTACATTCTTGCCACTCCTAGATGGGCCATTACCCATGACCACACAGTGCTGAGATTGAAATAGGTACAAAAATAGGTGCTGAGATTCAAATAGGTACGGAAATAGGTTGTTATGTCCCCTTCTACGCACTAGTGTTATGGTGCCAAGTTAATCTATCTCCACATCCGGATAGATTAATGACATTATCTGTTAGGATGCCTACCAGTCACATTGGAAATTTTATCTTAAGTACATTAATTATTATATTAAAGTCTGTGGATGCAGTTACTTTATCTCTATAAAGTCATTTACTTTATAAAGTTACTTAAGTGACTACAGGACATAATTGTTGTTTTATCCCACATCCCTTATTTCAACTTCTTTCCCTCACTTCGAGGTTATAAATAAGGGACCTTGCCTTGTGATTTACACACAAGAATTTATGAATAGAATATATTGCAAGTCTTGGTTGCTTTGATGTGATTGGTTTGAAACTGTGAGGACGAAATCCCTTGAGTTTTGGAATTCCAAGGAGGTTGGACGTCACCCCAATCTTCCTTCCTTGCATTGATGCACAGTCTGGGTAGAAAATTGGCAATGGTAGAGATGTTCAGAGCTGAACCAATTGGGAGGTAAGTACAGTGGAATAAATCAATAGTTCATGGTTTGGAATATATTTTTTTTGAGACTCCATTTGGTAGAGCAGCATTCTAGATGCAAGGAGTTGGTGTTTGTTGAGAACAGTTAAAGAAGAATAACGTGGAAGACACACACAGTGGGATATCGCAAAAGGAGGTTGTTCATGGGGCCGGTGACTGGTGTAGTTCTCACAGGCTACGGATTACTGCAAGTTCCATGAGCAATGGTAGAGCACCATTTTGAGAGTTGTGGAAACCTTTAGAAACACGGGTTCCACCTCCAGCAGCAACAGAGATTCAAAACACACTCTAGAAAAAGCCTATGACAGGTTTGGTATCTCACAACTGTATAAACTCACAATGTATTACACACTTCCACCAAATCAGTTCACACTAGCATTTGAAATCCGTGGTATCAGAGCTTACATGTGAAGGAGCAAGGTTGACATCAGTCGGCTTCTTATACGGGTTCTTCCTTTCCGTGCTGACAATTTGTAATACTAATCTAGCATTCTGGAAACCATACATGCCATGTATTAATTCCTTTAGCATTCATTAACTCTTGTTGTAATATAGTTTAAGTTGGGTTGTTTTTGTCGTACGTGGAGGTTAATGAAACACAATATTGATATTCTCTGAAGTGGTTATATTGTATTCAAAATCTGTAATCCATTTGATTATACATTTTGGAATGAATCTATCACAACTTTGTAGAACTTAAAAATAGGACACATGACAACTGTTTGACGAAATATCTCGAATAGTTATTCCTGTAAATTTGATCTTCCTAAGTATAGAGTATTATAGTGGTATCAGAGCCACAAGACTCGACATCTTGTGGGAAATAACAAATTTTTTTGCAGACCTATTTTTTATCCAAAATGATAGCTAGGAATGAGTAAAAGACAACATAGGTTCAGTCATCTACAATCGGAACAAGCGGGTTCTTCAGATCATATTGAGATTGAAGATAGTTTTATAGTAGATGAGGAAGTAATATTTGGGATTGGTGAACAAGCTGATATTACTCAACAGGTTGATCATATAGGACAGGTTGAACCGGAAAACAACGTTCAAATGGCATACAATGAGACAGAACAGGAACGTGAAGTAAGGGAAACATTGTGGGCTATCAGAGATGGACAAAACAACATTGCTAATGCTCTTCAACAACTAGCAGGTACTATGCAACAGTTGGCCCTGGTCCATAGAAGAGCTCCGAGCCATCACAGTGGAGGCGGTAGTGTAGTTGGATCTCCCCGAGCTGTTAGAGCTCCCACACGTAACACTGATAGGCCCTTAATGCCAGTATTTAATTTAGAAGAAGTAGTACCACCAGTAGCACCAAATTTACTACCGGACAATGTTATGGCAATGTTTGATGAATGGGATTTGTTTTCAGACCCAATTAAACAAAATCTGACCTTTGTCCAGTACCTAAATCAGAAAAGGGAGGCTGATAGATAGCAGCAGGACCAGAGACCAAGGGCACCAAATAGGGACCTAAAACATGCTATGAACAAGTTAACTCTCCCTACCTTTGATGGCAGTAGTCAAACATCCGCTAGAGTTTGGATTCACAAGCTTGATACCTATTTGACACTTAAGCCCATGGTAGAAGCGGAAGCCATTAGATATGCAACAATGCACCTCGAGGGAGCAATGTATGATTGGTGGCATCACAAATTAGTCACCCAAGATCATGGCCTCATAACTTCATACGAGGTTTTTAGCTCCAAGCTGATCACTTGCTTTGACAGGAAAGATATTGAAGTCTATTACAGAGATTTGGCTCAGTTATGACAGAGTGGGTCTTTGGCTAAGTTCATTGATGAGTTTTAGCGTATATCAGTGATAGTGCCAGATATGTCAGAGCAGAGCAAGGTGATGTTATGCATAGAGGGGTTACAGGACAGGTTTAGGGGTTTGGTTAAGGTACTTAAACCGAACAACTTGGATGACGCAATTAAGATTGCTCATGATTTGGATTCACCTTCATCATTATTGCAGCCTTCAAAGAAACTCTATAGAGGGACTACATCAACCCAAGGAAACAAAAACCAGCAGAAATCAAATCCTCCCAGATTGGATTTTGAGACACCTAATGAACTCAGGAGGAAGAAATTTTGCTTCACTTGCAAGGAACCTTGGACCCCTGATCATAGATGCCTTGGTAAAGGCAAGATTCACTATGTTGAGGTTCTTTTTGAGGATGGAGAGCAACCGAAAGGTGATGATGTTAAGGACAACGAGGAGGAAGAAGTTGAGGAGCAGCCCCTTAAAGATAAAAAGAAGAGGGCCACTATGGAACAACCTCCTGTTATAGCCACTCTTTCTAGTGATCCGGCATGTCATCCTTTTAGAGTGAAGGGTGTGGTTAGGGGACAACGCACTGTTTGTTTTTTAGATACAGGAGCATCCCATACTTTCATTAGCACACAAATGGTATCTAAGAGAGGATTGTAGATAGTTGACATACCCGAGTTCGAAGTGAAGGTAGCTGGTGGTGAGGTTTTGAGCTGCACAGAGAAAGTACCCAGTCTTCAGATATAGTTTGATGATTATCTTTTAGAGATTGACTTCTATGTTGTTGATTTGGATGGGTTGGATGCCATTCTGGGTAGACAATGGTTAAGGACTCTCCGTAGGTACACATTTGATCACGAGACCATGCAGTTGGAATTCTCACAGGGTGATCGGTTAGTAGTCCTAAAAGCCATACCAGATAGTGGACCCATGTTAATAACAACTCACAGGATGGAAGTCATTTTGAGGCACGATGATATAGAATGGGCAACAGAGTGCTTCATCTCTTCCAAGGAGACACAGGATACAGGACAACAGTATCATTGTGACATTCAGATGGTCCTAGACAAGCACAGGAGGGTATTTGAGGATTTGCCCCCAGGTATTTCGCTAGATAGAGGGTTTGAGCATATCATTGAGCTAGAGAAGGGTGCCAAACCCATCATTACCACTCCTTATCGTCACCCTAGGCAGTACAAGGAAGAGATAGAGAAGAGGATCAAGGAACTTCTAGATATGGGACATATTAGACCTAGTTCTAGTCCCTTTGCCTCTTTAGTGGTGTTGGTTAAGGAGGACGGCACCCTTCGGATGTGTAGAGATTACCATGCCCTGAACAAGAGAACGATTGAAAACAGGTATTTGATTCCTTGCATTGATGAGTTACTGGATGAGCTTCATGGGGTTGTTTATTTCTCGAAGATAGATCTTCAATTAGGATACCGCCAGATACGAGTCCAAGAGGAGGATGTGCATACGACAACTTTCATATGCCACTACGGACACTACGTGTTCTTGGTGATGCCATTTGGGCTCACTAACGCACTAGCCACTTTCTAGTCATGCATGAACCATATCTTCAAAAAACAGCTAAGGAAGAGTGTGTTGGTTTTCTTTGATGACATATTAATCTTTAGCAAGACTTGGGAAGAACATTTGTTGCACTTAGATGAGATCCTTAGCATCATGGAAGAACACTTTTATTCGCAAAAGAGTCTAAGTGCGAATTTGGGTTAATTGAGATTCTCTATTTGGGTTATGTGATTGGTGCCGAGGGGGTTAAGGTGCATCAGGAAAAGATACAGACAATCTTGGATTGGCCACCACCGAGAGATGTATCTAAGTTGCGGGGTTTCCTTGGTCTTTGTTCCTATTACCGACGATTCGCTAAAGGGTTTTCCCAGGTAGCAACATCCCTTATTGATCTAACACGGAAAGGGGCATTTAGGTGGATAGAGGATTCAGAGGCAGCCTTTGATAGACTGAAACAGGTAATGAGTATATGTCTAGTTCTAGCACTTCTTGATTTTTCTAGACCCTTTGTTTTTTTAGTGTTATGCTTTGGGAAGCGGAATCGAGGCAATGTTGATGCAGGATCGTCATCCCATAGCTTTTGAAAGCAGGAAACTTAGGGGCAGCGAATTACTATATTCTACTTATGATAGGAGATGCTAGCCATAATGCATGCCTTAGCCAAGTTTAGGCAATACTTGGTGGGAAGTAAATTTATAGTGAAGATTGATCGTAACAATTTACGTTACTTTCTTGAACAGAAGGAATTGAATGAAAGATAGTAGAAATGGGTCAGCAAGATTGCGATTTTGACATTGAGTATGTCAGAGGGAAAAATAATATAGTTGTTGATGCTCTTTCCCAAAGACCCCTAGTGCTAGAGTGCTATTCCATTTCCAAGATTTTAGCAGATTGGAGGTCCCAATTGTTAGTGGAGTATTCTAAAAATGCTCATGCATGTCAGATTATGGATGGTATACTTTAGGATGAGTGTTACAAGGTAATGAATGATATTATATATTACAAAAATAGAATCTACTTAGTACTCGAATCTAAACTAAAAGGGGATATTATGCACACCATACACGATGCACAATCACCACAGCACCTAGGTTTTGGGTTTTTTCAAAACCTATAGGTAGATTAGGGAGAGATTCTCTTGGAAGGGGCTAAGGGACAATGTATTGCAGCATATTAGAGAGTGCTAGACTTGTTAGCATAACAAGTTAGAACAGGGCTTTCCTGCAGGTTTACTTTAGCCTCTCCCTATTCCAACTCAAAGGTGGGAGAGTATCTCCATGGATTTTATCACAGGGTTGCCTAGTGACCAGGTTAGAGATTGCATTTTTGTGGTGGTAGACAGACTGACTAAGTTTGCGCACTTCTTCGCTATTGCCGTGGATTGGGTAGCCTCTCAGGTGGCTGAGTTGTTCTTTCGAGAGGTTTTTCGTTTCCATGGATTACTCGGGACTATTGTGAGTGATAGGGATAGTAGGTTTCTTAACACCTTTTGGCAGGAGAGTTTTAGATTGACAGGTACAGAGTTAACTTCCAACACTAGCTATCACTCGTAGACAGATGGTCAAACCGAAATAGTGAATAAATGGGTGGAGGGGTACTTGAGAAATTACATTGCAGGTCAGCAAAGAGCATGGGTTAAGTGGCTATATTTGGGGGAGTATTGCTATAACTCCATATATCATATGTCTATTCAGATGACTCCTTTCTACGCCCTTTATGGTTACGAGCCTCTCTCTTTCATTGATTTAGCCTTCAGGACAGCAGGGCGCCATTGGCCAAAGATTGAATTTTGGATCAGCAGGGCATCCTTAGAGCTCATAGGGATAATATTCAGTAGGCACAGAACCAACAGAAATTATATGTTGATCGACATCGTATTGAGCAGAGCTTTGAGTTGGGTGACAGGGTTTTTCTTCGTCTACAGCCGTATAGACAGAGCTTCTTGAAGAAAAGTGGATCAGAGAAACTTAAGCCTAGATTTTACGGACCTTACTGGCTACTGCATGACTAGGAGGGTGGGAGAGGTTGCTTATGAGTTGGATTTGCCAGGTGATAGCCGAATCCACAACGTATTTTATGTCACATGCCTCAAGAAGGCCATTGGCTAGCAGATTGTTCCTTCAGAGAGTTTGCCCCCGCTTGATGAGGAGGGTAAACTTAATTTGGTGCTAGATGAGGTGATTGAAACAAGGGAAAGGAAGCTGCGTAATAGGATTGTCAAAGAATATCTAGTTCGTTGGAAAGACTTGCTATATGAGGAAGCCACCTGGGAAGGTGATTCTATTTTGCAGCACTCAGCATTGAGATTGCTTGAGGGCAAGCAATCCCGGGAAGGGAGGACTATCATGTCCCCTTCTCCGCACTAGTGTTATGGCGCCAAGTTAATCTATCTCCACATCTGAATAGATTAATGACATTATCTGTCAGGATGCCTACTAGTCACACTGGAAATTCATTCTTAAGTACATCAGTTATTATATTAAAGTGTGTGGATAAAGTTCCTTTATGTCTATAAAGTCATTTACTTTATAAAGTGACTTAAGTGACTACAAGACGAAATTGTTGTTTTATCCCACATCCCTTATTTCAACGTCTTTCCCTCACTTCGAGGCTATAAATAAGGGACCTTGCCTTGGGATTTACACACAAGAATTTATGAATAGAATATATTACAAGTCCTGGTTGCTTTGATGTGACTAGTCTAAAATTGTGAGGATGAAATCCCTCAAGTTTTGGAATTCCAAGGAGGTTGGACATCACCCCAATCTTCCTTCCTTGCACTAATGCACAGTCTAGGTAGAAAATTGGCAATGGTAGAGATGTTCAAAGTTGAACCAATTGGGAGGTAAGTATAGTCGAACAAATTAGTAGTTCATGGTTTGGAATTTTTTTTTTTAAGACTCCATTTGGTAGAGCAGCATTCTGGATGAAAGGAGTTGGTGTTTGTTGAGAACAGTTAAAGAAGAATAATGTGGAAGACACAATTATAGCATGGGAATACATCCATATAGACAGGAGCAGCCCCATTTTCTGATTACCGACAGAGCCTCTCACGTCGGCATTTCCCTTTTCTCACTGCACCTATCATTCTCGACAGTGGGATATCGTAGGAAGAGGTTGTTCACGAGGCCAGTGATTGGTGTAGTTCTCACAGGTTGCGGATTACGGCAGGTTCCACGAGCAATGGTAGAGCACCATTTTGAGAGCTGCGAACACCTTTAGAAACATGGGTTCCACCTCTAGTAGCAACAAAGATTCCAAACACACTCTAGAAAAAGCCTATAGTAGGGTTGGTATCTCATAACGGTATAAACTCACAATGTATTGCACACTTCCATCAAATCGGTTCACACTATCATTTGAAATCCGTGGTATTAGAGCTGACATGTGAAGGAGCAAGGTTGATATCAATCAACTTCTTATACAGGTCCTTCCTTTCCATGCTGGCAATTTATAATACTAATCTAGCATTCTGGAAACCAGACATGCCGTGTATTAATTCCTTTAGCATTCATTAACTCTTGTTGTAATATAGTTTAAGATTGGTCGTGTCTGCCGTACGTGGAGGGTAATGAAACACAGTATTGATATTCTTTGAAGTGGTTATATTGTATTGAAAATCTGTAATCCATTTGATTATATATTCTGGAATGAATCTATCATAGCAATGTAGAACTTAAAACCAAGACACATGACAATTGTTTGACGAAATATCTCGAATAGGTATTCCCATAAATTTGATTCTCCTAAGTACAGAGTATTACATAGGTATTGGTCATGTCTATACAGAGGTTGGAGGAGAAGGGGTCGATACCCAACATGTCTATATGGAGAATAAGGAAACTCAAGAAATCCATTTGCAAGAAGCCCATATGGAAGCTCGTACTTAAGGGACCTTGATTGGACATGAAGCTTGTATAGAAGCCCGTATGTAGACGACATTGATAGAGCCCGTCGTCGCTACAAATGTCCATACGCAAGCAGTCCTTATGGACGACATGGTAGGCACAGAGGAGGTAGTTTGTAGGACAAACAAGGATAGTATGAAGGGGACAGTTAGTACATAGGGTGTAGGTAGTGGTGCATTGGACAAGGAAGGAGAAGGTAGTAGGCAACTAATTCCTCAGTGGGGTGCAAAACGGATTTCATCTCCAGCAATGGAAAATTTGGTTCCTCTAGACGAATTGGCTCATATTAAGGTAATCGACCTTTGATGCCACAAGAAGACAACTATCCATAGTGTGAGATTGGAAACTCCAACATGCATCGAAGTGGCTCAGCCAATTGCTTTAGTGGTACAATCTACAGGGAAGAAAGAAGCTTAGAGTGGGAAGCATATGGAAGTAACAGGACCTCAAAAGCATGCAACACAAGTTGAGGACACAGTATTGGACGAAGCTGATAAATTGCTAGGAAAGTTTGAGTTGATACCTCCACCTCCATCACCTCCCTTTGAGATGGAAAGTGAAGACATAATAGAAGCACAAAGCGAGCAAGCACAAAGTCAGCACTTGGAGCCATTAGCAAGAGAAATGACAAGACTATCACTGGATGCCATAATCCAAGCAATAGAGTCCATTGTGGCATTTGTGAAGAAAGACTGCCATACAAACTGGAGTTTACTCATGCAAAGTGGAGTCGAGCACAAGGAGCTAGTTGGCATATGGAAGGTTGGACATACCATACCTATAATGAGCAGAACCTGGATGCCATAATCCAAGCAGTAGAGTCCATTGTGGCATTTGTGAAGAAAGACTGCCATACAAACTGGAGTTTACTCATGCAAAGTGGAGTCGAGCACAAGGAGCTAGTTGGCATATGGAAGGTTGGACATACCATACCTATAATGACGGAGCAGCCACCACTTATGCGGTCACTTGCTTAGATGGAGGAAGTGTTTAAAGGGACATTCATAGAGCTTCAATAGGAAATTGAGTTGACAAGAAGGATGAAAGTAGAATGGGAAGCATAGAAAGCAACTCAAGGTGAGAAATTGGCATCAGCCGAAAGAGATAGGGTCGAAGCCTTGTGCATGCTGCAAGGAGTTCAAGTTAAGAAGATGGCTGCAGTTCGATTTCTACAATGTATTCACAAATGAGCATCCAGTCTCCTACTTCTCGAAGTATAGTTTCCTTTTGGTTTTTGCTGGGTGAAGACGACTTCTTTTTTTTTGGGGGGGGGGGGGGGGCGGTGGTGGATAAATGTAGGGCATAATGATGTAATTTAAGATTGGTAGTTTTGGGGTTGGGTAGTTAGGTAGCGAGGGGATGTGTCAGTTGGTCTTCCTGACCAACCGACCACTATTTAAGAACATTGGAACATGACTGATCTACCTGTTTTTTTTTGAGTAATTAAGAAAAGAATACTGGTTTCCCTCGTCAACTTTGGTACGTGTAATATTGGCAGTAAATGCTTTGTTGATACTAGTATATTTGAATTTATGGTTTATTATTCTGTTTTGTAGCCATTCAACAATAGAGCAGTAGTATTTTAGTACAAATGAGATCTGAAAGAACAACTTCAGTATAGGATGGCTCATGATTTTCAAAATGTAAACAGCCAGGTTGAATGCAAAGCTACCACTTAGATGAGTAACCAACATCAATTTCTATCTAATTTCAATTTGATTAGTGAAATCACAACACAATATTAACAAATGGAATGATATTTCACTAACAAAAGCATACCATCAACTACCATTATGACTGTTTTTTGCTCAAATTTTTAGGATACAAGACACAGGTAAATTTCAGGATTTAGGATAGTCGTTATTTTATCAGAAGAATCAATGGTTTTAAGCACAAATGTCTAAAGCCCTTGAAAAGTAAGAAAGCTATGTTACTGAATTCTTTACTGGAAACTCAAAAGGCGGGTCTGATTCTTGCAAGAGTCTCGTCTGGATTTGGTTCTTGCAAAAGTCTGTTGTAGACCTTGAAAGTCTGCTCAAATTCTGTCTGACAAACCGGGCACAATTTTTCCCATTTTTATGGAAAATTTGCAAATCTGGGGCAGGACAAGGGCCGAAATAGGCCAGACTTTTCTAAAGTTTGTTTGGTCTATTTTAATCAATTCAACCGTCTAACCCGAAAATAGACAATTGAGAAAAGCCAAAAAGGTAAAATATATGTCATTTGGACTAAATTATTAATAGATATGGTGGTGTAATTTGATAAGTAGGAGGTATTTTCCACAGCAATTCAAATTGTAATTTTGCTATCAGGATTTAACTGTGTAGTTTTTGAGTCAAACTCATTGACCCATGATTCATGAGTAGTGATTCACACATGAATCCATCTCTCATGAGAATAAATGGAACACTTAGCACTCATTGGATCTAGGTGATGCTTATGGGTCAATGAGTTTGACTCGAAAACTACATAGTTAAATCCTGATAGCAATATCACGACAAGTGTAATTTGTTATGTTGCTTTTCTATTAGCATAGTGATGTATGAACTTATCTGCTTCTCAGTCTATATATATATTAGAAAAAGAATATGTTTTTGTATAGGCAAATCCAAAACGAATTTGAACCCAACCCAATGTTTTTTTTGAATGAAATTGGAACTTGAATCCGATCTGACAACTTAGCAAGAAAGCAATGACTTCAAAGAACAAATAAAAACTCACATTAAGGACATAAAAAGTGGCCTTAGACACTCTATCTAGAAATAGCATATATATATATATATTAAAAAAGATATGTTTTTGTATAGACAAACCCAAAACAAATTTGAACCCACCTCAAATAATTTTTGAACGAATTTGGAACCTGAATCTGATCTGACAAGTTAGCAAGAAAGTAATAACTTCAAAGAATAATTAAAAATTCACATTAAAGAACATAAAATGTGGCCTTCAACACTCAATCTAGAAATAGCAACACTGGAAATGATAAGTACTGCAAGTAGCTATAGCCAGAAATAGTAATCTATTGCATGAACCTTTTGTGGTTCTGATGCTGCTTCAGCTCATAAACATGTCACATCCCTGATGAATTTCCACATCCCAATTACAATAAGACTTTACCAAACATTCTTACTGACTTGAATCTGAAATCCTGACTGTTTGTTACAATCAGCTAAAAAGAAAACCATTGCTGAGGATGTTGACAAGGTTGAAGTTATGGTTGAACAAATGGCTGCTTATGCTTATTTTTCTTGTTAATACCCTAGTAGCAAACCCTTGGGGAAGCTACAAATCATTTTTGGAACAGAGGATTTGCGCTAGTCACAACCTAGCCAGGAACACTTCGCTGAAATTCAAAAACTTCAACTTTTCCTTCATCCTCTACTGATTCTGACTGATCCAACTACTGATTTACGCTTGAAAACTTTATCATGGACTGTTGATGAGGCTGCCTTCATACATTTTCTAACAGCTGCTTTTTCTAGGTGACTGGGTAACTGTCGTTTTGGAATTCTGAGACACTGAAACCCTTCTGAAACATGCTTTTATAGAGTTGTTGCCACTCAAAGGCTTTGTCAACATATTCATATTAATCATTTCCATCACTCAAACCCTGTCCTAACTGTTCCAGATAAATGTCACTGATATCACTTTCATAAGTTACTGTTGTCAGTAAACATGTCCATGACCACGCCAGGCGTATTGTGATGTTTTGTCACTTCAGGATTGATTTTGTTGGTAAGTTGTACCTATAAAATGATTTAAGTCTTAATTTATCTTATTCCTTTTAGATACACTTTTATGCTGTAGTAGATTAGGCAGTTATTTTGCTCACTGTTACTTAAAAATCCTTCACTAGACCCTGCCAGGTGCCTATTCCATACACATTTGTCTCTAAACCCCTGCCAGGAGCTTCTCATGACTGTTGTATCACTTAAACTCTGCCCATGATTGCTCATATTCATCCTGGTAGGTCTATACTGAATTTTTGTCTTGCTACTTAAAAGACAAATAGGTTCTTATTTTAGGCACTACTGCCATTGAAAAGTTTCAATAAATTGTCTTAGGTACAAACCTTAACCATCTTTGCCACTTCTATTGTCTCAAATTTGACACTAAAGGCACGTATTTTTGTATCTATTGTCACTTAAGCTTCCCATTTGTCTGCTAGGCATGCCTCAAAGTTGATGTTGCCGCTCAGTGCAATCTATTAACTGCTTAGGCACTCTTCTAAATCATCTTTGCCACCAAAAGTTTAATTGCTTACACATAGGTACCTTTTGGCTCACATTTGTTACTCACTGCTGCAGTGACAGATCTTGGCACTTCTCTCTCTGTAATCATCAGTCCTTATCTGCAAGACATAGTTCACCTATCTCCTAAACTGTCATGAATGTTCTAGGCACTTCTCTGTCTCTAATCACTATTTCTAAGTTCATCTATCTCCTAAACTGCATGACTGATCTAGGCACTTCTTTGTCTCTAATCACTAGTTCTAACTTCACCTATCTTCTAAACTGCTTTCCATTGTTTTCTACTTCCATTTGTGGTGTGACCAACAGATGAAACAATTTCAAGTATGCAATCATTTCTTAGAACATAGGAAGCAGCAAAATATATCATGGTGTATGACTTCTATAGGAAACAGTGACACAGAATAAAGAATGGAAAAATACACATAAAAGAGTTTAGTATTGAAAGTTTTGTGCGGATGCAATATATCTTGAATCCAATTTAGTATGGACATGGTCTCACGCGAATAGGTTTGTACAAGAAGAATGCCAACTGACTTTCGCTATGATTCATGTCAACTGAGGGTGCCAAAAGCAAGAAATTCCACAGATGCATGAGTGATGGATGTACCCTGCTTCTCTCCATCCCATCATGTCTAGTGTACAGAAGATGCTAATCTCTATATGCAGTATGGAGCACACCTTTTGCACTACTATTTATTATGAATTGACTGCAACACAGCATGGAGGAAGAGGACGATGTAAAGGCAAGTTGATGGTTAGTGCTTGTTTCTGGATTCAATTGATGTTAAAAATTAGCACACAATCGAATCCAGAAACAAGAACATTAATCTTATGGATTGTGGAAATCTGCTAGCTTTAAGTTGATGATGGTTGGGCTAGAGGTTGTGAAAGCAAAGAACAAGATTCAGGAGGCTGCAAGAATGCTGAAGCATTCACAAAAACACAAACTGATAGCAACTTAACACTTGCAACAAAGAACAAATGAAATTTATGCACTAACTGTGAGAATTTAGCTTCTCAAGCAGGATGAATGGCCTCTTCAGGTTCACAAGCTCTTGGAGCTCAAGGGATATTCTCTTCTCCCCTATTACTTCCAACTTATTCTTGGTAAGTTCTTTCATCTTGTTGTTATTATTGTCAGAATAGTTTCCTAATTTTCTATTACAAGGGATAATGCAAATTGTTGAAATAAATATTATTTGTTTGTAAACCTACTTGTTATTTCAATCTTGTTGGCTTTCGGTAATAATGTGATGGCATGAGATTCTATGGTCTGTGTAGCCAATACCTGCATTTCTTGTTCAAATAGAAAGTCTAATATCAGGTGAGGTGTGCAGTTCTGGTGGTCCTCCCTGTATCATATACGTTGTATCTAGCACTATAAATTCTTGATAATTCTATTTTTCTTACTTTGTAAACTGCTTTTGAAATTATTGCGATTATTATTCCCTGGCAACGTAGAGTCCATCAGAGACCAAGCAATTAACCATTGAGTAGTTTAGAA
Organism: Cupressus sempervirens; assembly: GCA_028749045.1. Taxonomy (NCBI): domain Eukaryota; kingdom Viridiplantae; phylum Streptophyta; class Pinopsida; order Cupressales; family Cupressaceae; genus Cupressus; species Cupressus sempervirens. The sequence continues at coordinate 502,989,432 of CM053785.1, forward strand.
GCAAAATTAAACTGTTAAAATCTTCTATATCTAGTTTCCGGACACTGTAAATCATCTGCATTGATTTATCTAATTACATCTAATAAAATAATGAATGCTTGAAGCCAATATTATAAATGCATGCCAAGATACAATCACATTATTAAATTTGTGGGATTGTTTTCAAAATTTGTCTACCAGATTTGAACATAAAAATTCATTTTCTCTCTATGTTCTTTCATTCTTACATTTCTTTCTTTCATTACTGAAGAACTTTGTGCAATTTATTGTTATCAGAACTATACATGTTAACCATAGACAAACACAAGAAAAGTTTGATTGATACGTTTTTGAGGAAGGCACTGTTGTCTATGATAAATAAATAGATCGCTTGGGACAATGAGATTATATAGAACTACACTAACAAATTTACTGTTTCAATTTTTTTTGTATGTTAGAAGAATTCAGTATGTTCTGTGATGTAGTAATGTTGATTAGACAATTAAATTTAATTTTTCATTTATGATATTGCTCTTCTGAACAGCATATCAACATCAATTATATAAGTTTTCTATCTTAATATTGTAATAGCTTCCATCATGCGTATCTTTAGTATTTACAATGCATTGCTGTAAGAGTTTCCTGGCATCTCCATCTAACAGTTACGCTTAATAATAGTAGCCTGAATCCCATCATATGCTATGCACATAATCATGATGTAGAACACTTCAGGATTATTATTAACATCCTTTTCTACGAGATGTTTGCATGCTACTGTTAAGACAGTTCAAATTCTTAACATTTGGTATAATAATAGTAGGATTAGTGATTCTAACACCAGGGATGTAAATAAAAGTACAGAAAAGTTCTTAGGCCAGGCTCATGTTTCAAAATATGTTCTCCAGTGTGCATCTCTCATATTTCAATTGGATTTTTGTTGTATTGATGTGAAAAGTGGTATTAGGGCAAGTTATATAAAACGGTGTAGTATTTTTTTTAAAGGAGAAAATGTAGATCTTTCTTAGATTTTCCTGATAAGGATGCCTGTCACAAACGACTGATATGATGCAATGATTGAAAGCATACTTCTTTATAGTTAATGTATACTAATTGGTGATTTCATTATGTGCTTAGATTTTGATTGGTTTGTATTTCTCAGTTTCAAAAGTAATCATCATAGGTTTGACATTGACTTTTTCTGATGAAATTTGATTTGCAGGGTATTTTGTTAAAAGGTGGACATGTATTGGATGCTCTTGCATCCTGTGATACTATTGCATTTGACAAAACTGGAACTTTAACCACTGGGGAACTTGTTTGTAAGGCAATTGAACCGATCCATGGGCATAGTCTACCTAACCAGAGGAGTAACAATGGTAATGCTTGCTGTATTGCAAGCTGTGAAAAAGAAGCACTAGCAGTAGCAGCTGCGATGGAAAAGGGAACAACACATCCCATTGCAAGGTAGAGTTCTGAAATCTAGTTTTTTGTATGGTTGCTTAGTGTATAGTCATTTATATTGTATGATTAAGCCAAATCTGTATTAACTATTCCTTTTTAGAAATTGAATCTCTAATTTATGTCATAAAAAATGGAATCGTTGGGGATCATGATGGTCCAAAACTTGTTTGTTGAAAAACCAACATTTCTCAGACTGTTTATTTGTAACAAATGGTGGGCTGTATTAGAAAAATACATTTGAACATTCAGAAATTTTTTAATGTTATTCATCATTGAGTAACCGTTTCATTTTCTGTTGAGTAATTCCATGCTTGATCTGACACTGGCCTATTTTTTGAGCTGGCTTATGTTCATGTTAGGGTGTGTTTTGTAATGTATGTTACATATTTTTTATGTCCTGATTGATTCTTGAAGAATCTTGTTTGGTGAATGTAAAAGTAAGTGACAATTAAGTGGCTATCCCTTGTGAAAATTGTTCATTAGCACTCAATGCTGAATCTGAATATGATATATATTTTGCAATTAAATAAAACTGAATGACTTGTAACATATTTGTACCTTTAACGAGTATTCCATTCATTGCTAGCAAACTTGGACTCAACAAAAAACTGACAACACAAAATAGTGAGCTGGACTTGCCAGCTGAATTTTTTTGGTTGGACTAGGCAAACAGTTGGGGGAAAAAGACAAATTTAAGAGCACACTGTGTCTATTCTGATCAACAGTTTGTCATAATTTATTATGTCTCATAATGATAACACACATGACCCTTTCAACCGTATGCCCCCTTATTGAAAAAGGATTTAATAAAATTTATAAAAATAAAATTAAAATATTGAAGAACAAAAATAAAATTCAACATAATTAGATGAAGTTAAATTTAATGAATAGTCAAAGGCATGGCATAAAAAGGTGAGACTCCCTCAAACATGAGATATAAAATGGAGACAAGAAAACTTCATTTGAAAGGGATATATGGAGGAAGGAAGAAAGAATGGAGCAAAGGAATTAAAGAAGAATCAACGTAAGAAGAAAGCAATTAGAGGAACATATGGAAGTGACTCTTTCAAACTTCATTTGAAAGGAATACATGGAGGAAGGAAGAAAGAATGGAGAAAAGGAATTGAAGAAGCATTAATGTAAGAAGAAAGCAATCATAGGAACATATGGAAGTGACTCTTTCAAAGGGGTAACAATGATGAAAAGTTGTGACCCTTTCAAAGGGCGGTAATTGTGAAAGGTTGTGACCATTATAAAGAAGTGTTACTGTCACTCACATTGGAGTATATAAAGAGGAGAGAACTTCGTTTGAGGAGAAGATAGAAAGGGGAGATCTAATTGGGGAACAATATATTATTCTCACAGGCAAAAATAAAATTTGGTAACTCACACTCTTATCAAAATCACGAACCTTGTCCGGATCTTAACGGATTCAAGCACAAATATGGATCCGGATTGAACCTGGATCCGAATCCGGCTTGTTTTAGATGAATCCGGTAACTAAGATTACGACAATAATAAATGTTTACAATCTACATGATAGATTTTAGTAGCTAAAGAGAATTTGAATGTTTGCAAAAAAAATAAAATAAAAGAAAGCTGCCTTTGATTTTTTTACGAATTGAACTTTTAAAGTACCCTAAAAAACCTTGCATTTATGTCAAATGTATGCAAGAATATTGTTGAGCAAGTGAGAGAGGTGTGTAGGCTTTTGTAAGCAAAAACCATGAGTTTTGGAGGAATGTCTTGTGTCCATGCCATGTCAGAAAGGTTTTTGATGTAGAATCTATGAGTTGTGCTGAATAAACATTTTAAGTATTTGTCGAAAATTTGGCAAAATAAAGTTATTGTTTATTTGGTGAGTTACTAGGGAGGAAAGATGGTGAGTACTTGTTGATTGGGCAATGTTGATTGGGCGACTAGTTGCTAAGTTAGCTATCTATGCTTTTAATCATCCAGTGACTCATTAATTGTAGGAATCAGCTTGCTCAAGCTCTTCCAAACCAATACCAATTGGCCCTATTTGTGTAACAGTGTCTATTACGATAATTGATAGCTTCTATTATTAGTTAATGGTTATCTATTTGTAATCTATTGTAAATATTAGAATGTTTCTTATATTTAGTTAGGCTGTAGATAGCTGTTTGTTTTCTATCAAGTAGAATAGAAAGTTTCTATTCTTTATGATCGTTTGCTAAGGAAGCATCGTTTCATTCTTTTGTATATATTGACCTCTTGGTCTTTGTTATTATCAAGCAAATATTTTCCAATTACTTCATAATATGGTATCAGAGCAAATACTTGAAATTTTTTTTGACAAATTTATAGTTTCTTTCAAAATTGTTTGCTCAAATTTTTTGAAATTATTTCTCATTCTTTCTCTACAACCCATTTAGGGTTTTTGTTTTGAGAAATTCGAATACAGAAAATCGCATTTTTTCTTGTGCAAATCTGCATACAGGAAGAATGCATTTTTTGTGAAAAATCTGAATAAAATTGCAATTTTTAGGAGGATCCATCATTTTGCAGTGGTGTGGTGTTCAAGTGCGGACTTCTCCTGTATTTTTTGAAAAGGACCAAAACTTGGAATCGTATTGGAATTGGCAAGGCTTATTCGAATTGTGGATCACTTATGAATCGCTTGAATCGCTGCTATGAATCGGCAAAGTGAAAAGACCCTTGAAATTTAAAGATTTTAATGATTTAAAACTTATTTCATGCACCCTTTACCGAATACAACTAAAAAACACTATAACATCATCAAATAGAAGTTAACATACATAAACAAGAAACCTAATTGATAAATCCATCACACACGTAAAATGTAAATTGTAGCTTAAGTAAATAAAAATCATAGGATCATAATGAGAAGTGACATAGATATATAGATTATAGAACTATAAATGTTGTCAACAGTCAAATCATAATGTGTGTAAGACGAAGATCCATAATGATAAAACCAAATCAAAATGACATCAAATCCTAATGCATGTAAGATGAAGATCCATGATGATGAATCATGAAACACATGTCTATCTGTAAAGTCAAAGTGTAAAAAAAATGAAAAATCAAGGCTCTAGCTCAAGCCTTAGGCTCATCGTCATCCTCAAGCTCAGCTGTAGCCTCAGGGTCAGACTTAGCCTTTGAATGCCTTCTACAAAGGCTTCTAAGGTGGGTCCTAGAGGACTGATGAGCCATAGCCTTGCATGTGAGATGGGTGCACGAACATCACTAGGGCTCGTATCTGTGGCGTGCTTTGTGCGTGCACGTATGCGTCTGCTAGTGCTTGAATGTACTTTAGCCTCCTCTGCCATGGCCATAGCCTCTGCCTCTCTATCTACCTGGTCAACCCACTCACGGTCTTCCTCAGTAAAGACTTTTACATCTATATCCTCAGTGAACCACTCTGACTCTGGATCAATCTCCTCTAGAATGATTAGAGAGGAGTCAGTGGCCAAAATCTCTCTGGTCCTAAGGTGGAGGTTGTAATGAAGAAATACAAGATCATTCAACCTGTGCACAAACAACTTATTTCACCTCATCTAGTGGATATGCTTCAACATGGACCAACTGCACTCACATCCAAAAGCGCTACTAGGCCGACTCAAAATACGGATGGCAATCTTCTGAAGTTGTGGGGTTGATTGCCCAAACATTTGCCACCATCTATCTGAATTGAGGGAAAAGAAAAACAATTAGTCTCATTTACAAGCACAACTTTAAGGCTAAATTACAAAATCAAAAACTAATATGCATAAGTTGTAACAATTATGAATTAACTTTAAGAATATATTGTTTTTACCTAGCTGTAATGATGCGTGAGCCTCTATGGCCATCCTACTAGAGAATAGCAGCCCCTCCTTAGTATTGAATTTGTCCAACTCAATGGTTGCAGTTGCGGCACTACCATCAGAACTCAACCTCTGCATGATTGTGTATAAGCCAATAAGAACCTCCTCATCCGCCTTGAAGTTAGGAAGGAAACGATATGCTGGATTAAGGTAATAGGCAACTGTATGGATGGGCCTATGGAGCTGATTCTGCCATCTCCTATCAATAATGTCCCAAATGGGGCCATATTTCTCCGACACTCCTACATATTGGGCTCTAATGGCCTCGTTGCCTTTATCCATGCCCTCATATATTTAGCCTATAGAGGACTTCTCCCCATCAACAGTTCGTAGGAGAGATACAAGGGGCTCATTGATCTGCATATAATATAAAACAAAAAAATTGAGTCAAAACTAAATTATAAAGCTAAATCATCAAATAATTAAATTAATTAAATAATAAATAACAATACTAAATGTTAAATTGTAAAAAATTTACCTTGATTATTTCTTTAGTAGGTGCCCAAAAACCATCCTCATCAAAGAGGATATTCCCCACATCTATAGCCGCTATGGTCTTAGCATAGGAAGAAGAAACAAACTCCCCAACAATCATGCGCCTTGGTTCTATTTATCGTACAGGTAAAATAAATCAACACGTACAGACAATGGAACAGAATAGCAGAATTATATTCGCATATGCCAGACATACATTATGCTTGATAAGATAAGATCAATGATAATAGATAATGATTTACAATGATCCCAGACGGGATATAAATACTATCCGCCGAACCTTCCCGAAGGAGTCCGTTGGCCACAAACATTATATCTGCTACAAACTATTTACTCGTCGGCTACAAAATACAAAACATCGACGACAATCATTCCGTCGGCTACAAAAACACCGCCGGGACCATCCAGTCGGCTGACACCATCCCCCCCAAAAAGAAAAGTCATTTTCGGACAACAATTACAAAATATCTGAGGCAAATTAACAAACAAAATACATTATTAGAGTGACTACAACAAGAAAAATCTGCTTCTGTCCCATCACTTCCACATTCATCCCATGCCTGTAGCCTCTGCTAACACAACACTGCCTCCTTAGTGAAGCTGACCTTGATAGCCACCTGTGCTGCTTTCTCTGTTTTCAATTCCTCGGTACCCTGAGCCGAGTGTCGCTGCACTGCCTCCAACTGGATGATTAGCTCCTCCCGAGCTCTCTATGCATCCACCAAGATAGCCTCCCGGCCAACACCTACTCCCAGTGCCTCTGGTACACAGAAAATCCATGCCTGCAGCAACTTCAACTCTTCTCAATTGGTCAGACTCCCACGATTGATATCTGCAACGATTAGGGGTCCAGGGGGCAATGCCCTCGACAGGGTCGAAGGGCAGCGCCCCCTCGGGGTCCTAGGGCAGCGCCTTGGGTGCGCTCCCTGTCGCAGTATAGGGCGCTGTCCCTCGCCGCCAAGACCAAATTAGCACTTCGAAATCCACATAAAATTGCACGGAACACACCATTTCTGCCATTTTCTGCGAATTCTACACTCTTTCTGACAACCACTGATGCTTCCCCTTCCCTTTGGCATTATCTGTCACTCATTTTGAACAACTTGAATCTGTCGTCATTTTTTTTTTATGCCAGACATACATTATGCTTCATAATATCAGTAATAGTAGATGATTGATTTGCAATGATCCCATACGGGATATGAATACTATTCGCCAAACCTTCCCGAAGGAGTCCGTCGGCCACAAACATTATATCCGCTACAAACTATTTACCCGTTGGCTACATAATACAAAACACCGACGACAATCATTCCGTCGGCTACAGAAACACTGCCGGGACCATCCAGTCGGCTGACAGGTTCTTCCCTTGATATCATCAAGGACTATAGTGTGATAAAATTCGAGGCAAACCTTGTGATGCCCAGACGAGCTATCTCCCTATTTTTTGTGTATTTCCTCATTGTGGTGAGGACAAATGGATGATTGTATATAAAATTGCATATACTTTTTGCCCTTTTGACACATGATTTTACCCACTCAATCTTACCAATGTCCTTCAAGATGAGGTCAAGGCAATGTGAAGCAGAAGGAGTCCAAAATATAGTGGGGTGCCTGTCCATTAATAGTTTTCCTGTAGCAATTTTAAAATTAATTAGAATTTTACACATGTTAAGAAACTTAGAATTAGAAACGTTCAAAATTTGATAGGTTAAAACTTAAACTTTTAAACTTAAAACTTGAAAGTTTACTTGCAGCAACATAACTTGCTGCATTATCCGTCACCACTTGCATCACATGTTCTTCCCCCACCTTTGCTATGACTTCCTCAATACCTCACACAAGTATGTGGCGCTTTTGACTTGAGAGGAAGCATCAATAGATTTGATGAACATGGTGGATCTTACAAAATTGAAATAGAGCGAAACATTTAATTATCATGATTATGATTCATGGACCATCAACAAATTAACAATCAACAAATCAAAATTTAAATTAACATGGAGGAAAGTAGAATGATCAATCACGTCCACTGGAAACAAGAAAATTCAGGAGTGTTCTTCCCCTCCTATCTGTCCAACCATCAGTCATGATGGTGCAACCCTTTATGGTCCATTTCTTTTAGGGGTCGAGTAGCTCAAAATTCATGTCCTCTACCATTTCATCTAAGAGATAGCCACTCAACTGAGCCTCAGTAGGGGCTTTAAAGCTCGTACCACAAATAGTTACGGCATCTATCGTGCCTTGCTAATAAGGAGTCATGTCACAAATAGATTATGATTAGAAATTTAGATAACAAATCATTATGTAATATCAAATATGAATCTATGATTATAGAAGTAGAAATAGTAAATAATTAAAAGAGAGAGCAAATAAAAAAGAAATAAATACCTTGCTGCAATAAATGGAATGGTGCAAAAGTACCAAAACTTGCAAATTTGTTTTCTGGTAGCATCATGAATCTCCTTGTTCAAACTATCCATGGTCTCAAGTGAGGGTTGTGAGCCAGGAGTAGTGCGTGGCACAAAGTAACTATCCAATCTGGACTTCTACACTCTAGGCTGAAATATAATAGGTCCAGGCTTAGTATAAGAATGACTAGCACTAGGACAAGCACTAGGACTAGCACTAGCAGTAGCAGTAGCACTAGGATGAAAGGGAGCCCTAGAAGAATCCTCTCCAATGCAACCTACGGATGCAGATGCAGATGCGGATGAGGGCGCATGGGAGCCAATAACACCTAACTGTTCTTATTTAACTTCTCTTGTTCCAAAGCCTCTAATGCCATATAACATTTTCTTTTTGCCTGAGTGTTTTGTTTAGTGCACGGGGTAATATCATGTCCAAGTATGCTTGCAATATAATATTTGAATCTATAGATGCCACCCGAGTTTATTTCTTTATAAAAGAAACATTTTTTTTGATATTTTGTTCTTCTAGGAAATTCTTCAGTATAGATCCAAGCCGCATTCTTTTTAGGCATTATGGAAAATGAAAGCTAAGACTGCTGCAATAAGAAAAATCCATTGCAAACTTGAACTTAAAAAATACAGCAAGCCCTATATTATTTTTGAGCAAATTGTACAATGTAAAATCAAATAGATGTTTGTAATTTGTTATAAAAACCAATTGTAGGGTTTGCAAGATTGCACCTTGCAATTTAGTTAAAAAACATGTAGAAACTAAAAGACATTCAAGATTTATAAATGAAAACTTAAAAAAATTGACAAAAGAATGAAAAATACACTGACATACAAAACACAATCAACACTTACCTCTTGCAAATGAGTTGAGGAGTGTTGCTATTGGCTTCTCAAAGTTCCCAATGCAATTTTATGGCCTCTCCAAGCTAATTCTTGATCTCCTTGATGCTCTTCTTTCTTTTTGTTTGCAACCTTATGGTTTCTCTTTTCTCTTCTTGTCTCTCACTTTTCCTCTCTTCTTCTCATACTAAACAATTAGAAGGCCCTTTAGGGTTATAAGAAAGAGGAAAGACACAATAAAACATTAAAAAAGTGTTTTTTTTAAAATGTTTTTAAGTGTCAAATTTATGCTTGCCGCAACTGATTTAAGGCGATTTTTAATGGATCGCCATGAATTGCGATTTTGGCAATTTCTGAACCAAAAATCGGCGAGTTGATTCACCAACTCACCATGAATTGCTCGGCCTTAGTTGGATTGCTGAATCACAGCGAGTCACATTACTTTGGTTTTTTGTGCAACCACGACCTAGTATATGGAAGCCATCGCCATTTTTGCTGGTCGCACGCTTGATTACCACCATTTTTGAGCAACGAATCTCCATTTTTGTTGGCGACAAATCTCCATCTTTTTCACTTTCTACAAAAATTGGCCCTCTTTGTGGAAAAATTAGATGTTTTTCTACCTGTAAATCGTCGTTTTTCTGCATTTTTTTCCTTCCATGGCCACCAACTAGGGTTTTGTTCAAAAACCCTAAGTTTTGGGCTCAATTTTTTTTTGATCATAGAAACTTGGTGGGTTTTTGGAGAGCTCAATTGGGTTGTCAGAATTTTCTAGGCGCCTCGATTTTTGAGCCAATGGATTCAAAAATTGACAACATATTCTTTCTGGGTTTTCTGAGCTCTCTTCTGGGTACCCTTTCAATTTTTCCGAGTCTTCCATTTTTCCTCGAAATACGTGCCTTCATAGATTTTCACGCTTTTGTACTAAAAAATATGTTATGGCATCTCTGACAAATATTTTGGTCAAGGGCAATTTAAAATTCAACGGTCGGAATTATAGCACATGGAAGCAGTGGATATTAGCAATCTTTGAAGAGCGGAATACCGATCAGATTGTTCTTGGTGTTACACAGTGTCTGACTGTAGCTGGTACTGGTCGGGATGCACAGGAACATTATAACAGAATAGTGTAGTTGAACATCGGAATAGAACAATCACCGAGATGGGTCGATCTATGCTCGAACACATACATGTTTCAAAGAAGTTTTGGGTAGAAGTAGTTAACACTGCAGTTTATCTTTTGAACTAACCACTCATAGTGGTGGTCAAAGGAAAGACTCTCGAAGAGGCCTGGTCAGGTCTCAAGCCCAAAATCAGTCACTTAAAGGTTTTTGGTTCTCTTGCTTTTGTTTGGATCCCTGATGTATCATGCACCATGTTGGATGCCAAGAGTTAGAAACTCATGCTTGTTGGATACAGTAGTCTTCACGAAGCCTACTACTTGATCGACACTAAGACATCTCATCTCCTGTACAATCGTGGTGTAGTCTTTGATGAGTAGTGAGGGCCATTCATGCATGCTTCTCTTGTTTTTGATCAAGCAAAACAACTGATGAAGGCTTGTGATCTGGGAGTTAGACTTCTATTAAGTCAACCTAATGGGAGGACTGCAATAGCTCTTGCAGCTCTAGTTATACCAGTGATCCTTGTATAGACACCTCCAGCTCCTCATGCAAGATAACCCAGATTTGTGGATGCTTCTCCTGAGTTTGATCTAGATTCTTCTGAGAGGAACCTGATCATAGAGCATCTCCTAATACTAATCTTGGTCATTCTCCTCTCCGGCATAAGTGGTGGGCTAAGACACTTGTTGATCTTTGTGATGATGAGCTCATTGATGGGAGAAGTGCTTGGAAAACATGCAAATATATAGAGTCCTTTAACTTTTCTCTCATGGCCAACATTCATAGTATATTTGAACTTTGAACCTCAAACATATTCTGAGGCTAAAGGAATTCCAGAGTGGGAATAGGCCATGATATTTGAACGCTAGAGCCTGTTGAAGAATAACACTTGGGTCCTTTTTGATCTTCCATGAGGGAAGAAACCCATCAACTGCAAATGGGTTTACAAAATCAAATACAAATCTGATGGTACTTTGGATAACTATAAAGCTCCTCTAGTTGCAAAGGGCTTTTCTCAGCATCAGGGCATTGATTATCAGGAGACCCTTACTCCTACTGCAAAGATGAGCACAATTAGATTAGTTCTAGCCATGGCAATACAGTTTGGCTGGAACGTAGATCAGATGGACATCAAGAGTGCTTTCCTAAATGGTGACCTACAAGAAGTGGTCTAAATGACACAACCTTCTAGTTTTAAGGTTGATGGTAAAGAACATTAGGTTCTCAGATTAGTGAAAACTCTCTATGGCTTGAAGTAGGCCTCTCAAGCATGGTACATGAAAATTGACAAGTACCTTAGTGATCAAGGCTTCCAAAGGAGTTCTTTAAACTCAAATTTATACATTAAGACTACTGCCAGTGACATCATCCTTCTAGTTATTTATGTGGATGATTTGATCATCACTGGCAATTCAACATCTTTGATTTAGGGAGTCAAACATAATTTATGCTAGTCTTTTGATATGACTAACTTAGGGCTCATGCATCATTGCCTAGGCATTGAGGTTTGACAACAGTCTTTTGGTCTATTCATCTCTCAGTCCAAATATGCCAGGGCTTTGTTAGACAAATTCCATTTGCAGGATTGCAAGCCTGCATCTACACCCATGGAGAAAGGTCTCAAATTATTAGCCAAGTTGATTCTCCTTCTGTTGATGATTACTACATATAGGCAACTAGTAGGCAACCTCATCTACCTCTCTGCTACTAGGCTTGATATCAGCTTCATAGTTAGCTACATCTCCTGCTTTTGAAAACCCTTATGGCTGACCATTGGATAACAACAAAGCATGTGCTTCGTTATGTGAAGGACACTTCAGATTATGGACTTCTTTACTCTCAAAGTTCTAATCCTAGACTCAGTGGGTTCACAGATTCAGATTGGGCAGGCTTTGTTGATGATAAAAAGTCGACTTCTAGATATGTGTTCAATTTGGGATCTGGTGCCGTCGCATGGACCAGTAAGAAGCAACAGGTAGTTTTTCTCTCCTCCACCGAGGTTGAATACAGAGGAACAGTTAAGGCAGGTTGTGAAGTTGTTTGGCTTCATCGGATGCTTTGGGATATGTAGATGTCACCTGTAGGACCAACCACTTTGTTGATAACAAAGGCGTTATCAAATTAGCACGGAATCCAGTCTTCCATGTACAAACCAAGCATGTAGATGTTCATTCACTACATATGACAGCTGGTTGAAGATGGGACAAGAGACTTGCAATATTTTCCTACAATGGATCAAATTGCAGACATTCTCACCAATCCTCTTGGTCCTGATAAGTTTGTCAGATTTAGAGGACAACTTGGTGTTGTGGATAGATTAGCCATTAAGGGAGGGTATTACAATAATAGATAGCTTCTATTATTAGTTACCGGTTATCTATATGTAATCTATTGTAAATATTAAAATGTTTCTAATATTGAGTTAAGTTGTAGATAATTGTTTGTTTTCTATCACCTAGAATAGAAAGTTTCTATTCTTTACGATTGTTTTCTAAGAAAACATCATTTCATTGTTTTGTATATATTGATCTCTCAGTCTCTGTTTATATCAAGCAAATATTTTCCAACTACTTAGTAATAGTGTCATTGACTTATGTTGGATCTTTTGGCTCTACATCCCATTCTAATGCTCAGCTTTCCTTGAATGTAAGTGTTTATTGGTCAATGAGACACAATGTACTTTGTAAAGTCATAAGCTTCCATGCCCTCCTAGAGGGAAGCCTATATCACTTAATGGAATGGTTGAAGCTATGAGTAGACTAGTTCCTCTTAGCAACAAAAAAACAAAAAAACTTATGATAGAAAATGAATGGCTAAAGAGCTAGTCAAAGAAATAGGCCCATGCATAGTCACTTGTCTTGTGCCATAGTCTCCCTATCTGTCTTGACCTCCTCAAAATAACTCTTAAGAGGCAAATTTTGTCCACTCATTAGGAATGCTGCTGGCCTATGTAGAATCTCATGTGTTTGATAGCCTTCATTAACCCTTTGTTAACCTCAATATCTTGTATAGTTGTAATTCTTATTTTGTACAACCACTTTCATTTGGTCAAGAATAGAATTTATGGACTCATAAACTTCTTTAATTCAAGGTGCATTTGCATTACCATACTTAACCACTCGGTAGACTGGAGTAATGATGGACACTATATTTTGCATCATCTGAAAAAACATCATTCTCTGCCACATCCTTACACTCTGTGACTAGACATGTGATGCATGTCTAGTCAATGCAAGTGTCAAGAATATCTTCTTAGAGATGGTCCTAAAGAGTGCATGCTGTGGTGGTTGTTGATAAACATTTGCACATATTTAGCATTGGTAAAAATTATTTTGATGTATCAATTTCTCCTATTTCCTTGAGTGCATTATTCATGGTGTGTGCACAAGAATGAGTCCATCAAGTATGTCTTTAAGCTTCATTAATTATTTTCCCTTTACCTTTCCATGCATGGGTGACCCAAACTCCTTTATAGCATCTTGAAGAACCTAAAACTGAAAGTTAACATTCTTGCAATAATTTGAACAATCAACAACCCAAAGAAAATAAGGGCCCTATTTAAATGTATCCATGGTATTGAGGACTGGACAATGCCTAATGTCTGTCGACGCATCCATGACTCTACTGCATCCACTTGTGACGTAGACGGTAGAATTCCTTTATTTTCTCCATTAAAATATTAATCTAGGAATATTTCTTATCAAAGATTGTGGTCCTCTATTTAGTTCTGGGACACTCATTCAGTTTTTGAAACAAGATGACATTGCCATGTCTTAATACAGCCAAAAGCTGCAGAGTATTTTCTCCTTTGTTCGGTAGTCTCTTTAACCTCATAAAGATGAACAAGAAAATCTATAATGGAAGTATAGATAGCAATGCAAATTTTTCTTAGTGTTCACTGTTAACCCCTTATGTCTGAGCCATTAATTAAACCAAAACAGAGCATCAAACTGTTTTTATTTTACTTTGTTTTGAGTGCTGATCTTTGTCTTAAATATATGTTTTGTTTATGTACTTTTCATCCCAAAATTGTATAATTTTGTCTAACGAGTATGATAATTGTCCTGCTTTTGTTGACAAATGCTATCATAATATTTTCTTCTTTTTCTTTATTCTAACTTTGAAAATGTAACAGAGCAGTGGTAGATCACACTGAGGGAAAAGAACTACCTCATGTATTGATAGAAAAGTTTGAATCTCTTCCAGGCAAAGGTTTGGTTGCTACATTATCTGTTGTACAGGTACATTCTTTACCATTTTTTCAGATATTATTGTAATTTGTACTTGTTTTCTTATAAAATTATTGTGTTCTTTTTCACTTCTATCTGGCCTCATTGAGATGAATGATTTGCAAATCGAGATACTGGCTTTTCTCTTTTAATAAAAAATGTGATTTTTTTTTTTTCTAAAATAATTTATATATGGTGCAAAAAATTCAGATATTTAAGTTTAGCAGAAAAACGATACACAATGTTTATCAAACATGTAAAAGGCTAATAGATTATAACATCTGTTTTAAATCAACTTGAATGAAACAAACACAAACTATTCTGATATACCTGACATAAACTGATATTTAAATCCATAGGCATCACAAACAGTTGGAAGAAAAAAATGCTTTACTTATGCTCAGTTGCAATATATATCTTTTGACACTGGACCTCTTTCCTATTACAGATCCTTTTGAATGCTGATCATTGGATTACATCTTGAAGGGTTCAGGACAATTCGACCAATTGGACACAACTACCAGACACACTTATGATGTTGGGCTTAGGCCTATGAACATAGCACTTGATTTAATTGTCCCTTTATAAAACAAGTGGCTTTGATTTAAAAACCACAAATGTAGATAAATTATTACATATACGAATCTATGATCTTATCACAATTCTTTTGTACATTTGACCTTTACTCTTGTAATGTCCCCATTTTTGTTGGCATCGGAATTTGAGAGATTAGCCTATTATTGAGATCTTCATAGGCTAATTATTGTGAATGGAGGGTCTTCTATGGTAGTGGCTTGGCTTGGGAGGGTATTGTCTTCTCCACAATTCAGTAAGCTATTGTTTGTCTTCGTCTAGCTCAGATTGGACTTCGTTTGGGCTTAGTTTTGTGTACTTACTATTTGTGGTAGGTCGGGTGTTGATTGAGATGGACCCATTCTATTTTTGGAAAGTGCATTTGGTCACATAGAGAAATAATAGGTATGACTCCTATTTCATATGACATATTTAAATGATGACTATTTTGGGAGTTATTATATTTTTAGTGGTCAAATTATTATTAAATAATTAAATGGCTTATTATAAAGTTATAATTTAACTTTATAATTTCACTTAATTTGAAGGTTGAGTTATCATCGGAAAGAGCCATTTATTAATTAGTTAAGCTAAGTCAAGTGAAAGAATCTAATGGAAGCTTCTAATTTATGTTGTGAGGTGAAGCTTCTTGGGTGAAGTTACATTTTGGCAACAAAAGGGCATATGGAGGTTATAAATACAAGCTCATTTGTTGAGAAAAGCATGTTTGAATATTAATTTGCTTTTGTTGCCTTTGTGGCTTTTTCGTAGGTGATTTTCAAATCCCTTGTTGAGGTATAAGGGTTTCATCTGAGGTTTTTGCTCCATTGCTGAAGTATAGTGGAGATTGGTTTCTTGTGAATTTTGAGAATTTCATGGTGGCTTCTCGTATTGTATTTCCTATGGTTGAGGAGTGATTGTTGGTTGAAATGATTCAGTGTCTTCTTTTACTGTATTGACTGTGGCTGAGAGGGCAATTCTATCTTGGAGAGTTTGGTAATTTATCTCTGATTTCTGGTAATTTTTGATTTTGATTCCTCAAGGCTGGACATTTGTGGTTTTGTT
Organism: Cupressus sempervirens; assembly: GCA_028749045.1. Taxonomy (NCBI): domain Eukaryota; kingdom Viridiplantae; phylum Streptophyta; class Pinopsida; order Cupressales; family Cupressaceae; genus Cupressus; species Cupressus sempervirens. The sequence goes on from CM053785.1 coordinate 503,005,472, forward strand.
GGTGATAAAATCTTTATGTGACTGCAGGCGGGAATTGTCTGAAGCATACAAGTTAATAAATAAATTCAGAATTTGTTGTGAGCCATTTGTTGTTTCAGATTTAAATGTGCAAATTCACATGGCAGATTTATATAGTAGTGCTTGATATTTATTTGAGCAATGTATAAGGCTATGGTTAACTGAATTTGTGGACAATTGTTGCATTTTCCAATATCGTGTTTGGAATTTTAAATACCATATATTCAGTGAGAATTGGGTTGTTTGCCAAGTGTTTGTTGAAATGTCAAATGTATGAATAAGTGGAATTGTTAGAAGCATAACCAAATAGGGTTGTTACAGTGGCATCAGAGTGGTTTCCTATCAGTTTGTAGGAATTGGGCTCGGTTATTATTTTGGTTGGTGCTTACTTTTGAGATTGTCGGAATAACTTTGTGATTGGTATAGTACATGGATGGTGATAGGAGATTCATTCCAAGTAGATATTGTATTCGCAGAGGACGTACTTCTCTGCCTAGGGATGGAGAATTTGAGATAGAGGGTATTGTAAAACAGTTGGATGTGCTAGTAAATGAATTGAATCAAAATCATAAACATATGACCCAACTATTTTCAAATCCGAGATTTGTGGAGAGTGTGATATCACTTTTTCGAAGAGCGAAATGTGATGATACAATTGCAGCTACAAATACGTTGTACACTTCTTATGAGGTACCACATGAGTTGGGCATAATTGAGGTGGAATGTGAGGAGAATTCATGTCTGGTTGAGTTAGATGATGCAATTGTTGGCATGAGTTCCCAGGATCATGGATTTGATGGTGATGCAATCATAATGGGAGTAGGAGCATGCGATGATATAGCCATATCGGTGTTGGCAGCTATTTCTGCATTGATTGAGCCATCCATGGAGGAGTTCAACGATATGCATGCAGTTGTTGATGTGTGTTCTGATGATGGTGCACAAATTGATGATTATGAGTTTTCATCAACAACAGATTCAGTTCAGTTTTCTATTGCGACAGTTAGTGTTGTTCCTGTGTCCACATATTTTGATGTGGCTACACCTATTGTTCATACAGTTGGCATGAGTGCATATGGTTCGCTTGTAGCTACATCTTTTTCAGCAAATTATTGGTGATGATCAAGATTCCTGTCCAACATATACTATGTGGGTGGATATAGGGAAGAAGAGGATGCATAAATCTTCTATGGAGTTGCCTTCCGGTGATATTCTGACTTCCACATCATTTGCACAAGTTTTGGGTGTTAGGCTGCAGGACATGTGTTTGGTCCTGATGATGCTAGTTTGCAGTTGGTTTAGTGTCCATAGGGATGTCGCACACTTCTTCATTTGGGATTCAGGTGGAGATTGGAGTTCGGCATCAAAATATGAGAGATTAGCCTATTATTGAGATCCTCGTAGGCTAATTATTGTGAATAGAGGGTCTTTTGTGGCAGTGGCTTGGCTTGGGAGAGTCTTGTCTTCTCCACAATTCAATAAGCTATCTGTTGGTCTTCATTTGACTCAGATTGGACTTTGTTTGGACTTAGTTTTATGTACGTACTATTTGTTGTAGGTCGAGTGTTGATTGAGATGGACCCTTTCTATTTTTGGAAAGTGCATTTGGTCACATGGAGAAAAAATAGGTATGACTCCTATTTTAGATGACATAATTAAATAATGTCTATTTTGGGAGTTATTATATTTTTAATGGCCAAATTATTATTAAATAATTAAACAGCTTATTATAAAGTTATAATTTAACTTTATAATTTCACTTAAGCTGAAGGTTGAGTTATCATTGTAAAGAGCTATTTATTAATTAGTTAAGCCAAGTCAAGTGAAAGAATCTAATGGAAGCTTCTAATTAATGTTGTGTGGTGAAGCTTCTTGAGTGAAGTTACATTTTGGCAACAAAAGGACATATGGAGGTTATAAATACAAGTCCATTTGTTGAGAAAAGTATGTTTGAATATTAATTTGCTTTTGTTGCCTTTGTGGCTTTTTTTGAGGTTCTGATTTTCAAATCCCTTACTGAGGTACAGGGGTTTCATCTGAGGTTTTTGCTCCATTGCTAAAGTACAGTGGAGATTGGTCTCTTGTAAATTCTGAGAATTTCATGGTGGCTTCTCATATTGTATTCCCTATGGCTGGGGAGCAACTCTTGGTTGGAATGATTCAGTGTCTTTTTTTATTGTATTGACTGTGGCTGAGAGGGCAATTCTATCTTGGAGAGTTTGGTAATTTATCTCTGATTTCTTGAAATCTCTGATTTGGATTTCTCAAGGTTGGACATTTGTGGTTTCGTTGGTGATAAAATCTTTATGTGATTGCAAGTGGGAATTGTTTGAAGCATACTAAGTTAATGAATAAATTCAGAATTTGTTGTGAGCCATTTGTTGTTTCAGATTTAAATGTGCAAATTCACATGGCAGATTTATATGCTAGTGCTTGATATTTATTTGAGCAATGTATAAGGCTATGGTTAATTGAATTTGTGGACAATTGTTGCATTTTCCAATACCATGTTTGGAATTTTAAATACCATATATTCAGTGAGAATTGGGTTGTCTGCCCAGTGTTTGTTGAAATGTAAAATGTATGAATAAGTGGTATTGCTAGAAGCATAACCGAATAGGGTTATTACAACTCTAGATTAGTAAAAGCCCCTATTGACACAAATTAAACATGAGTTTAGGGCTCAGACATAGAAGTAGGTTTTCTACATGATAAATAAAGGGAAATGAAATGCAGTCTAAATAACCAATGTAGTAGAAGGTTGTAATGTCCCCATTTTAGCAGTTGACCAAGTGTGTGTGCGTTAGCCTTGTTCTACATGGTCCCGAGGGCTAACGAAGGGTTTAATGAGATCTTGGAGTGTTTTGGCCTAGTCATTTCCAGTTTGGGCCAAAACGAAGTTGATTTACTCAGTATGAGGCATACTTACTATTTTTAGTAAGTCGGCAGGACACAGTGCAGGTCAATTTTGGTGATTGGATTTGATACTCTTCGGTGAGAGCTTTCCGATGAGCTATCACTCGCATTATTTGAAGTCCGATTGCTAATACATTTTAATGCCTGAAGTTTTATTAAAGTAATGTCTAATTTAATTGTAAAATATTAAAGTGTTACTTTAATATTTATTTTATGGAGATGTGTACCCAAGGGAGACATAAGGGGTATTTTAATATATGTTTTATATACTACACATCTTTTATCCCACATTGCCCATATGAGTTGAGCGGACACTTGGAAATAGAATAAAAGGAAGCATTTGTGGCTTCATTAGCCAGGTTGAATATGAGAAGAAATTGGTGTGTGAGTTGCATCTCCGTTCTTGGCATCTGAGGACGTCTATCCTTTCTTGTAACATTCTAGACGTCATTCCCTTGAGGTTTGGCCTTTGGAATTCTTTGTTATTGGCTTCATTATCAAGCAATTTAGTTGCATTTCCAGCTACAGGCAGATTTGGTATTTTGCTCATATCTTCTTCACTACTTTTCCGACGCTTATACCACTTTGAGGGAATGATATTACGAAGGTAGTGGACTGATTGAAGGACAAAGCACTGTAGCAGCAAGTTCGAAAGCATGGGTTGGAGTATTATGTCAATACGCTGAAGTAATTAGTGAGTTGATAAATTTGCCATGTATTTGGTTTTATGAATTCTGAAAAATAAAATTTTATTAGCAGCAATTCATTTCCACTTTGCATATTATTGTAGTTTCTTTCTTGTTTATGTTGTATGATACCAATTCCATGCACAAAACACAACAAACAAATAAACGTTTGATTTCCGGAGTTATAAGGAGTTTAAAACATTAAACGGAGAAATAAGAGGTTGAATGCAAACTGTTTGACAAAATTCCTTTCAGCAAATTGGTTTAGTTTTTTGCGACATCCAGGGGTGCCCATTACAGTGGTATCAGAGCTATAAGTCCTGCCATCCTGTGGAGGTCTTATAGGGAATTTGGAACAGTCGGATAGAGGGAAAAGTGTTTGACAAATTGTCAAAACACTAAAATCAGAAATAAAAAAACACAGGCTAAGCATTTATGTTTGAGCATGCGACAGGGGCCTTATAATTTCCACGATACTAGAGCAAGACAAAATAGGATTTCAGACTTGCAAAGCAAACAGTCTAGTACATCCGTGCAGGGGGACATTGAATCCAACCATACAGACACAGAGGAGATATTCTTTGATTAGGACAACAATATGGGTGATCGAGATGACAGGAATACAGGATTAGGCGGAGGCGGGAATGCCGGTCTAGATCAGGGGGACGTAATGTTTAGACAATTACTGGATACATTAGAGTAGGGGCAGCATATGCAACAGGAGCAGAATAGGCGAATGGACATGATGTTGCAGCTCATGGCTAGACAGATGGGTGTCAATATTAATACAGGTGATGCCAACAACAGAAACAATAACAATGAGGGAAACAATAACAATGGGGGAAACAATAACCATGGAGGCCAAGGCAACAACAATGGTCCTGAGAATAACATTAATGGTAATAATGGACACGGCAACAATGGGAATGAGGTGATAACTTTAGACACGTTGCACGCCCAACGCGGACTGCGAGCTCGAGACCTCTTCTACCCACCTTCCCACCTAGAGATCCGGTTCAACTAGTAAACGTACCGCAGATTACCGAGTTACAAGATCAATTTAGGAGGGACTGGGAGGCTAGTGGACTGGAGTTTCAGGCGGATATTTCCCTCAGAGATTATATGGACTTGAGAATGAGACACATGCCTAGAGCAGGAGGGAGGAATCAAAACTTTGAGCTGAGAAAGAAAGTTGGAAAACTTTCCTTACCTTATTATGATGCTTCAGGGAAGATGACTGCACGAGCTTGGGTGCAGAAGGTAGATACATACTTGCAGCTAAATCCTATGCCCGAGGAGGAGGCTATCAAGTATGCGGCTATGCACTTGGATGGCGTTGCACATGAATGGTGGCATCATGGCATGGTGACTTTGGGGCATAATCAGATTACATCCTATGAGGAATTCATCGAAACATTGATTGAGAGATTTGACACTAGGGATCCCGAGTTACATTTCAAGGAACTAGCACAGTTAAAACAGTCAGGTTCTGTGGATGCTTACATTGCCGAGTTTCAGCGCTTGTCTATACTTGTTACTGATATCTCTCCTAGGAGATTGGTGGTGTTATTTTGTGATTGTCTTGCTGATCCATTATGAGATTGGGTGAAGGGACATGATCCACTCACCTTAGCTGAAGCAACTAAAAAGGCACGAGATTTAGCCCCTTCGGTATACAAAGGAAAAAACCATTCAACAGATTCTTCCTACCGCAAGGACAAAGACAAAAAGTTGTTTCAGAAAGAGTATAGCAAACCCAAAGAAAGATCAAAAGGACTAGACAATGAAATCTTGAATGAGCTTCGAAAGAAGAAGCTGTGCTTCCATTGTAGAGAGCCTTGAGACTTATCTCATAAATGTTCTCTCAAGGCTAAGGCAAATCAAATGGAGTATTTTTTAGCAGAAGATTCAGAGTCAGAGGGGGAGGATCAGCACTCCGATTCAGATGAGGGTAACACTATAGAGGAGAGCAACATTCCTAAGGATGATAGATCGTTGGCACGCTTGACAGGGGCCCAAAAGGCAATCACATTTAAGGTTAGGGTTACTATCCAGGGGCAGAAAGTGATATCTCTTATTGACACTGGGGCTACACATAACTTCATAGATGCACAGTTGGTAGCCAGGAGAGGGTTACAGACAGAGGAGCATGATGGGTTTAGAGTCATGGTGGCTAACGGTGATAAATTATTATGCACTCGGAAGATATCTAATCTTCACATCAGGTTTGGAGATGGCTACGAGTTGAAGGATGAGTTCTATGTTGTGGACATGGGAGATTATGATGTCATCCTCGGCATGACATGGATGGCTTCACTAGTGGAGTTCACACTCAACCTAGCGAAATTGGAGATGAGATTCCAGCATGAGGGCAGAACTGTGGTACTTAGAGGTCTTTTAGATGGAGGTTGCAGAGTAGTGTCCTTGAGGAGAATGCAGAGACTTTTTCGTCATGATGACATAGAGTGGGCGGCAGAGTGCTACATTATGCCAACTTCACCAGAGCCACAAGAAAAGAGTCATCCACCAGATATCCAGAAGATACTTGATAGACACGCTAAAGTATTTAGCGATATTCCTCATGGGGTTCCTCCTGACAGAGGGATGGAACATGTTATTGAGCTCGAGGAGGGAGCCAAACTAGTTATGATTACTCCCTATCGTCATCCTAAGAAACACAAGGATGAGATAGAGAAGGCAATTAAGGATTTGTTGGAGATGGGGCATAGCAGGCCCAGTAAGAGCCCCTTTGCTTCAGCAGTAGTATTGGTAAAGAAGAAGGATGGGACGATGCGCATGTGCATCGATTATAGGGCATTGAATAAGAAAACAATTAAAAACAGGTATCCCATTCCTAGGATTGATGAGCTAATTGATGAGTTGCATGGGGCTTCTTCGCCAAAATTGATTTGCGATCCGGATACCATCAGATCAGGATGAGAGCAAAGGACATTGAGAAAACAGCCTTCCAATGTCACTATGGCCACTTTGAGTTCATGGTTATGCCATTTGGTCTAACCAATGCACCCGCTACATGTCAAAGTTGTATGAACCAGGTATTCAGGAAGCAGCTGAGGAGATTTGTCTTGATCTTCTTTAATGACATTTTGGTCTTCAATAAGACCTGGGAGGAGCACTTACATCATCTGGAGGAGGTGTTATCTATTCTGGAGAGAGAGTCATTGTATGCCAAGGAATCTAAATGTGAGTTTGGCATGACTGAGCTCCTTTACCTTGGGCATATCATTAGTGTAGATGGCGTTCGGGTTGATCCCGAAAAGATTAGAGCTATTGTAGAGTGGCCTACTCCCACAAACCTTACACAGCTTAAGGGATTCTTTGGTTTATGTGGTTTTTATAGGAGGTTTGTTAAGGGATTCTCACAGATTGCTACACCCTTAACAAATCTTACCAAGAAAGGAGCCTTCGTGTGGACAGGGGCAGCGTAGAGGTGTTTTGAGCATTTCAAGCAGGTAATGTCTTCATGTCCAGTTCTAGCTCTATCGGATTTCACGAAGCCTTTTGAGCTTCATTGTGATGCATCAGGTGATGGGATTGGAGCAGTATTGATGCAGGAGAAGCATGCCATTGCATTCGAGAGTAGGAAGCTCTGAGGAGTTGAGAAGAGTTATTCTGTCTATGACCGGGAGATGTTGGCCATAATGCATGCATTGGCCAAATTTCGATCATATTTGGTAGGTGGACGTTTTGTGATCAAGACTGATCACAACAGTATTAAATACTTCATGAGCCAGTGTGATCTTAATGACCGACAACAAAAATGGGTGACTAAATTGCAGGCTTATGACTTTGACATAGAGTTTGTCAAAGGTAAGAAAAATGTGGTGGCTGATGCCTTATCTCGGAGACCTCACTTATGTGCTTTGGCAGAGATTTCAGGAGATTGGAGAGATCGGATTATAGCAGAGTATGTCGGAGATGCTTGGGCTTTTGGATTGATTTCAGGTACCATACAGGATGATCACTATGAGGTGATAGATGGATTGATCAGAGTTCAGGATAGGGTTTATTTGATTCCATCATCACATTTGAGAGAGGCGATATGGAAGGCATTTCATGATGCACCCACAGCTGGACATCCGGGGGTCTTCAAGACCTACAGGCAGATCCGAGAGCGGTTTTCATGGAAAGGGCTCAAGGATGATGTTCAGAGGTATGTCAGGGAGTGTGTGGTTTGTCAACAGAATAAGGGAGAGCACACATTTCCTGCTGGTTTATTACAGCCCTTGCCCATTCCTGATAGGAAATGGGAAAGTATTTTGATGGACTTCATCACTGGTTTACCACGAGTGCAGGGAAGAGATTGCATCTATGTGGTGGTGGACCGCTTGACGAAGTTTGCTCACTTCTTTGCTATTCTGTCCACTTACACAGCAACACAGATGGCAAATCTTTTCTTTAGAGAGATATTCAGGTTACATGGGCTGCCCAAATTCATTGTCAGCGACCGGGATAGTAAGTTTATGAGTGTTTTTTGGCAAGAGTTGTTTAGGTTGTGTGGTACAGATCTTACACCTAGCACTAGTTATCATCCACAAACAAATGGGAAAACAGAGATTGTGAATAAATGGGTGGAAGGATATTTGAGGAACTATCTAACTGCACAACAAAAGGCTTGGATCAGATGGTTGCATATGGAGAGTATTGTTATAACACCACTTATCATATGTCCATCAAGATGACTCCTTTCATGGCACTCTATGGTTATGAAGCACCTAGCTTCATGGATTTAGTTTTGGGGGACAGTAGAGTGCCCAAAGCCAAAAACTTATTGCAGGATAGTCAGGACATCCTGAAAGTGCTCAAAGAGAATATACAACAGGCCCAGAATCAACAGAAATTGTATGCTGATCAGCACCGAATAGAGCGTAGCTTCGAGGTAGGGGATATGGTTTATTTGAGGCTACAACCATATAGACAGTCATCGCTCAAGAAGAGCGGAGCTGAAAAGTTGAAACCTAGATTTTATGGTCCCTACAGGGTGATTCGCAAAGTGGGCAAAGTCACCTATGAGCTTGAGCTTCCAGAGGGCAATCGAGTGCACAATGTGTTTCATGTGTCTAGGCTTAAGAAAGCCATTGGTCAGAATGTAGTGCCTTCTGTAGGTTTACCCCCTTTGGATGAGGGGAAGCTTGTGTTAGTACCCGAGGCTATTTTGGACACCAGAGAGAGGAAGCTTAGAAACAGGATAGTGAAGGAGTATTTGGTCAGATGGAGAGACCTGCCGGACGAAGATTCTACATGGGAGAGTGAGCAGGTTATTCAGCAGGCTGGACTGAGATTGCTTGAGGACAAGCAATTTCAAGGGGGGCGGACTGTAATGTCCCCATTTTAGCAGTTGACCAAGTGTGTGTGCGTTAGCTTTGTTCTACATGGTCCCGAGGGCTAACGAAGGGTTTAATGGGATCTTGGAGTGTTTTGGCCTAGTCATTTCCAGTTTGGGCCAAAACGAAGTTGATTTACTCAGTTTCAGGCATACTTACTATTTTTAGTAAGTCGGCAGGACACAGTGCAGGTCAATTTTGGTGATTGGATTTGATACTCTTCGGTGAGAGCTTTCCGATGAGCTATCACTCGCATTATTCGAAGTCCGATTGCTAATACATTTTAATGCCTGAAGTTTTATTAAAATAACGTCTAATTTAATTGTTAAATATTAAAGTGTTACTTTAATATTTATTTTATGGGGATGTGTACCCAAGGGAGACATAAGGGGTATTTTAATATATGTTTTATATACTACACATCTTTTATCCTACATTGCTCATATGAGTTGAGCGGACGCTTGGAAATAGAATAAAAGGAAGCATTTGTGGCTTCATTAGCCAAGTTGAATATGAGAAGAAATTGGTGTGTGAGTTGCAGCTCCGTTCTTGGCATCTGAGGACGTCTATCCTCTCTTTTAACATTCTAGACATCATTCCCTTGGGGTTTGGCCTTTGGAATTCTTTGTTATTGGCTTCATTATCAAGCAATTTAGTTGCATTTCCAGCTACAGGCAGATTTGGTATTTTGCTCATATTTTCTTCACTACTTTTCCGACGCTTATGCCACTTTGAGGGAATGATATTACGAAGGTAGTGGACTGATTGAAGGACAAAGCACTGTAGCAGCAAGTTCGAAAGCATGGGCTGGAGTATTATGTCAATACTGCTGAAGTAATTAGTGAGTTGATAAATCTGCCATGTATTTGGTTTTATGAATTCTGAAAAATAACATTTTATTAGCAGCAGTTCATTTCCACTTTGCATATTATTGTAGTTTCTTTCTTGTTTATGTTGTATGATACCAATTCCATGCACAAAACACAACAAACAAATAAACGTTTGATTTCCGGAGTTATAAGGAGTTTAAAACATTAAACGGAGAAATAAGAGGTTGAATGCAAATTGTTTGACAAAATTCCTTTCAGCAAATTGGTTTAGTTTTTTGCGACATCCAGGGGTGCCCATTACAAAGGTGCTACTAGTTTACTTATTATTGTACTTATTGACAAAGTGCAAGACAGCAATATATATCATACATGTGTTCACACAGATCAAATTAAATGAAATTGGTAAGCCAAAACTTGAAAGGTCTAGGGTTAGTTAAGGCCATTTTCAAACAATGCAGGCTACCACCATTGTCAGCCATTTTTTGAAAGTATTTACTAATGCTGAAGTCAAATCAAGGTGTGTTCATTGCCTAGCTAATTGACAACCAGTGCTGACAAAATTTGAAGACAATAACATGGTCCAGTTATTTCCACATTACTTCGACATGTCCTACATCTTCTTTTCAAATTGCTTATCAACTTTTCACCTCTTAACATTTCAAGTGAACAACTAGCTCATCCTCAAGGATCAGTTTTCTTTTTGAAGAAAATCAATGCATACACTTTTATTATACCTATAGTCAATGAGTTTTAAGCCAGACATGAATACCCATAATAAACATTTGATAAATGTTTTGGTGGAAGAGACATGGGTAAGCTTTTAATTATCTATGTTTCACCCAATGTGTATTTGTTATTGATATTTTTGATGATGATGTCATTGGGCCTGATATTGCCATTGAATCTCAAGTCATATTCTTGGCATACGTTGTCTGAGCACTTCTCAGTTTCAATTCAATTGATTATATAAGCAATTTAGAACCTGGAAATAATAACATTGGCATCCTAAATGCAAATGTTATGCTTTGTCGGCTGATTCTCAAACATATTATAGTTCACATGTATTTGTTCTTAGTCTAGCTTGAATAGATTGACTTGTTTGATCTATCTATGACAACAAGACCAGTGTATTATGTATATTCCTTGGGATAAATATTTGTTTAGTGCATCTTCTGCTGAACTTAGAAGACTCTTTAATATGGTGGGGTAATAAAGATTGTCCTCGCATGTTTCTTTCAATGAGCATTGGAAATCTTGTTTAGAATATCTCTGCGCATGGTTGATATCAAAATTTCTAAGGGCTGGAGTTGATATTATGTTAAAGAACTGTCAATTTCTTGAGAAAAATATTGATGTCAATTTACTTAAAGGTACCTGATTGTGTTTATCTTCTTCTCTATACTTAGTGCAAGAGTAGCATGTCATCAAATCCCTTGAAACTAACATGTACAGTTTTGGAAGTTATTGTTTCTTCAATCTTCATTTTAAACTACTATGAACTCGGAGGCATTCACATCTGTTATATTGTTTTCCAGCAGTCTCTCTAGGGCTAGATTTTGCTAGTCAATTGGGTTTGTTGCCCATCTTTCTAGTAAGTTTCGCATGAAGATTGCTTGTCCGTAGTCAGATTAAATTGATGTTCCCTTTTATTCTTCGTATTTTGTAATAACCTCTACAAAAGTTTCCACAAACTGTTCATACTTAAGCTCAAACACATGTTTTGTAAACAGTTTGGAAATCATGAAATTGATCAAATCTAATTTGAAGATGTTAAAACAGTTGTAACTCTAAATTTCTTTTACAAAAATAATAATAAATAGTTACCGTACATGAAGATAGTCATTGATAGTTTCAGAAATTCTTGACATTCAACAATCAATTGCTGCTAAAAATTTATTATGGAAATGCAGAGCTGAAATGGAAAATCTTGCAAACTTTTGTAAGGTTCCTCCTCACACATACTTATTAAATATGAATATCTATGTATGTTTTACATTTAATCCTATTATCACTTTAAAAGAAAAAAATAAAAATTTGTTGGTGTGTTTTTGCCCTGTATTTTGGGCATGACAACTTTCAATTCTTGAATACTTTCCTGAGTTTCATATGCATCATAGATTTGATAAATCATTTCTTTTTGGCCATATACATGGTTGTAGAAGTGAATTGCCTTGGTCTGAGTGGCTGATTGGTGGTATTTCAGGTTTGACATATACATACAGAGATATCCAAACCTTGATTATTTCATCTTCATAACCTGTGAATGCTTTATGACTGATTATGGTGAATAATCCTCATAATATTGATTACCCAAAGCCTGCGCTCTTCATTATACCTTCATAAAGTTTAATGCCATCTCTGTACAAGTTGTGACTGGCTGTAATACACATCAAACTGTCATAAATAATATTTAATGCAACACTTCATCACTTACAATTCCCTCATCCAAACAGCGATCAGCAACTGAAGCATAGGAATTTAATATAGAATGGCCAACACAATAAAAATTAATCTGTCTTCTACAAATTTATTATTTGCCTCACATTGGTACCCTATTGGGCCTTCTAAGAATTTGTACCTTTTGTCAATCACTTCAAAAATCCTCTCAAACAGGTCACCCAGTAGTTAGATTGACCTACATTAAGTTTTGATGACTTCAAATTCTTTAAATTGTGCCTCCCAATGCACACCAAGTTGGTACAGCCCAGCTAGTGTATAAGAATCAGAGAAACAAAAAGCTCCAAAAAAATTCTGCTTATACCCATTGTTTTGCAAATTTTTCCCATAGACAAGTTTTTCCTCAAAAAAAATGTTCTTTAAAAAAAATCATTGACTACAATTTTCAACCTTTTTTACATTATAAAATTGCAAAGAAGCACATTTGAAATGCATCTAAAACCCTAGTCAATCTCCTGCCAACTCGTGAAACCCTCAAAACCTGTGAAATGAGAATATTTTATGAATAGTGCACAACTATAAACAAGAGCTTGTCAAAACATAGATAGAAGGCACAACTAGTTGCAAATTTGCATGGAGTTGGGATGTGATGCATTTGAGTCAAAGGCAATTTTTTGCTGCAATACTATCGCAAATAGACTCTATAACTTCATGCCATATAAATAGTAGTTACATAATATTCAACCAGTGTGTACAAATAGATGAATAAATTTTTCAACTTGTACATCACAAGAATCTTTGAATTTAAATTTCCAAGATAAAAAAAAGTTAATTCTATCTTATTTTGGTTGAACTTCCATCCAATAGGGTAGTATTTTAATGTTATGGCAAGTGTATGGTCTATATTATGATGTTATATCTTTGCTTGCTATTCATAATTTTTGTCTACTTTATCATGGTTTAATTTATCTAATACTCAAATGCTAGGGTTTCCATCAACACTGTCAATACCTTTTCACACATGTTTTAATTTTATGCCTAATTCTTGCTATTTTGTGTGCTAAATAAAAATTTCAATGTGCACATCTGTAATAACCCCAACAGGTTATAACTTCTTCAAACACAAAAAATCTTTATAGTTCAGTTGTTTGACATTTCATCAAACACTTTGCAAGCAAGGGTCCTCTGACTGATATAACTTTTCAGATTGCTGCAGTGATTCTTGTTTGGATTTGCCTCAAAGAGAATGCTTACAAAAGACTCCAAATTGTCTAAACAATGATCTAACATAAATATGCAACTAATTTTGGCAATAGTGAATGCATATATGAGTTCTAATCATGAAAATGATCACCTACAGCCAACTGGTATTTTAACAAACAGTTGGTATGCAAGCTAACTGGCTGATAAGAAATGATATATTAACACTCAAAGACAACTATTAATGACCAGCAATTGTATCTCCCTTATTGAGAATTTGAGTATCCAATACAATATTCATACTAAGTTAGCCAAGACTCTTGGCATTTACAAAGATATCAAAATATGATGCTTTCTGGTAAAGTAATATGCACCTACAGCTGCCAATGAAAACTAATGCAACACTAAATATTTAATTTCAATACTCCCCTACAGCAGTACGCTAATCACATGCATGATTAAATACAACTAAAGCCATGGATTGCTGAGACCATTGTGATAAATGTAAAAATGAATGATGTATCTATTAATGAATGACAGTTACAACAACACTCTATAGTGAAAGGCAACTATGAAAATACATATCAGACCTGGCATATGAAGTCGTCTTAGAGAATAGATGTATTGCAATACCACTGAACAGAAAATAACCTCCTCAAGTGCCCAAGTCGTGCCTCTCTAGCTGCCGCCCTTGATTGTAGATGGCTGTAATAATTTTCTTTGCTTTTTTTTTTTTTTTTTTTGGATTGCTTTTCCGGACTTACTTTTTCGGCCTGCTTTTTTCGGTTCTGCTTTTTCGGCCTGCTTTTTTCGGTTCTGCTTTTTCGGCCTGCTTTTTTCGGACTGCTTTTTCAGCCTGCTTTTTCGAACTGCTTTTTCGGCTTGCTTTTTCGAACTGCTTTTTTCGAACTGAAATATTTTTTCTCAATGTAGCACAAATAGAAGACTGAAGTATCTTCCTCCTAGCTGCAATAATTCAAGTGATATTTCACACCCTCAAAATTGCGTACCAATTGAGAGTTTTTGTTCTCAATGGCCACAAATATTTTTTCTCAATGTAGCACAAATAGAAGACTGAAGTATCTTCCTCCCAGCTGCAATAATTCAAGTGATATTTCACACCCTCAAAATTGTGTACCAATTGAGAGTTTTCGTTCTCAATGGCCAGTTGTGACTATTGCAGAAACCCTAGGCTCCACAATGCATATCAAAAAACATCAACATCAATAACAACAAATCTGGATGATTAGAATGAAGCCCGGGGTGCCTATTATTCTTTTTCTCCACTTTCTCCAGAAACTTCTAGAACATTATTTTATTTTATCTATTAGTGATTTTATAAAAAATATTTTATAATTCAAGTCACTTTATTAAATTAATTAAATATAAAGTTACCTTTTAATATTTATTTATTCGATAACTTTATAAATAATTAACTTAATATCACTTATCTATTTAATTAAAGTAATTAATTAGTCATCCTCATAAAATATTCATTATTTTGGACAACTTAATTAATTAAATTAATTAAATCAAATTGCCTCCAAAATGGGGACATGACAACATCATAAAGATCTTTCAAATAAAATTAACAAGATAAAAAACAGTGTTACTTGGGGATGCATCCCCATTATATTTTCAGTCGTCCTCGTCCCAAAAACATCTTAGAGATTTGGAGATACTTAGGGGACTTTGACTTTAACTTCTAGAACAAATTAGACTGACTCTTAAAGTAACACAAATTTGGCATATGAATTCTGCTAATTCTTATATTTTTAGGTTCTATTATGTATAAGTACATGCTTTATCCATGTTTTCATAGAAATATTTTAAATTTCTCTATATATTTTAATTTTTATATTGTTATATAACCGTCCCCATTTGCCATCTCCCCTCATCCCCAAAATTGGCAAAAAAATTTGTGGTCCCAGAAAGCCGTCCCGCTGTCCCTTGCCATCGCCGTCCCAAAAACTCGGGGGAATATAGATAAAAAATGTTAAACATATTTTATTTTGGTCAGACTTCTATCCAAAGAGAGTATTTTACTAGTATGATAGGTGAATAGTCTATATTCTAGCTAGCTTATCTAATCATATATTATGTCTACTTTATCATGATGTAATTTTGTGCGTACTTCTTATCTTTATTCTCTGCACAACTAAGTTTTCTTGTGAAGATTAGTTGGTTATTTGGTCTAAAAAATCTTCTATAGAGATAGCCTTTGTAAACAACTAATCCATATTCTTTGCTAAATGCTTCAGTTCAATCCCCATTTAGGTTCTCTATCATATCATTGCTCCGCTTAATGAATATGACAATTGCTATGGTTTCATTTTTAAAGGAGTCTCATTGTTAGATATGAAGACATAATGTTTGAGAGGTCATCTTTGATTACATAACATTTTGCCATCTCTCAAGTAGTAGTACAAAAACCCTTGGCTGCACAATAGCATTACCCTAACTTTTATATGTAACCATGTATTACCAATATGTCAAATTTTTACAACATTAAATCATAATTGTTATTTATCTTGCTTGTTTTTTGTGCTCATCTTGTAATTCTAGTTTACATAAGTTTTGTACTTTGATTAAATTTTAAGGTTTTGTTTAATAGAAATCTTTTAAAACTGACTTGGTTTTGTATCTAGAATCTTTGAAAATGCATTATTCATGCCATTTCACTTGACCTCATATGAGAAATGGTTTCTCTTTTATAGATAGCTTACATTTTTCTTTTGATGATATTTGCTTTGAAGTTTCGTACTTGAAAATTTCTTAGTGATAAAATGTTTTAACTTTTTTCTTTTATGCAACTAGGATGCAAACATGTTTATTGTAGTCTTGGAGTCTTATTAATTTTTCAAAGTTTTCCAAGTACATTATGATATTTCCGTCTATAATTAAACACTCCTTTGATAGTAATAATAACTCGGAGTGCAGTGTCGTTAGTAATATTTTACTGTCTACTCACATCATACAACAAGGGACAATCATTGTCTAAACTCTCTAGTTTAGACAGTTCATAGTCCAATCTCTCTATATTATTTTCCTTCTATATCTTTTTTCTATGAAAATGTCTATAAATTTCAAAAAAAAAAAGTTTCATCTCCTTTTCAACTTTGTCAATGTTTCTTTCAAATCTAATATTTTTCCCATTTATTTTCTATTTGAATCCACCCTCTACTTTTAGCTTGCCAATTTATTTCCCAAAAGTTCTTTGCTACTATGAGGAGGACAATGCTTCAGTTCTCATGAACAGAAAAAAACACTTAAAATGCAATGAAATAACGTCAAAAATATCGCCAATGTTCATAACACCCACCCAAATTCAGCTTTCAAAATGCCTTTGAATATCTTTTTGTTTTTTAGTGAAACCCTTGTCTAGAACTTTAGGTAATTTTCTTGTGACCGCTATTTAGAATCACTCCCACCAACTAGGGACCATCTCTTAGATTTAAAACCATTGATTGGATGATGCTTTTCATTCTCAATAAATCCTTGTAAGAACTTGTTCGTTCGATCCTACATCCTATTATGTACACTTTTATACATAATGAAAATGAGAGTCCAAGACCTTTTGTAGAGTTTGAGGGAAACTAGCTCAATTTGAAATTTAAGATAAAATTAAAACATTTCTTCTGCAAACACCTTTTTGAAATATTTTAAGGTCTCAATGTTAGCCCCCTTTCCCTAGGCAAGTTTTTAACAATAGAATATTGATTACAAATATCTTGCTTATATTGACATCAAGATTAAACTTTAGTTACCGAGTTCTCCTCTTGGCCCTTTGAACCAGGCGAATTTCAAACTAGTTCTTGGTTCTGGTCCTAGTTCCCTTTTGGATTCCACTTGGGTTCAAACCCAAGCAGGTTGGTTCCTCCAGGTTGAACCTAGGTCAAACTAGGGCAGACCCAGGTAGACAAAGTGCGAACCAATTACAGTTCCTTTGGGGACTGTATATAATTTAGTGCAGAAAACAATTATTACAGAATTTGAATAAATATTTTTAACATTAAAAAACAAAATTTGCTGAAGTTCAAATATTTATTCCATCAAATTAAACTAGCCCTCAAGATTTCGTCCAGTGAAATTTTTATATCCAATTACTAATAATGACCCCTATTTGAATAATTGGAAGGTTTTTATAGTGATAAATCATATTTGAAACATTAAATAACATCTTCAATAGGTTAAGGGAGTTGCAAGGTACTTATATAGCATTTTTCAAGTAGGATGTTAATTACAAACAAATAAGCTCTTTGTACAATGAAAAAGTAATAAGCACTGGACAACTTGGAAAGCAGTAATGTTATAAGTGCAGTTGATCCCAATAACATTGACAATGTTTGTGAACCAACTAATGCCTTTGATGAAGAAGAAGATGACGATTTAGATAATCCATTAGATGATTGAAACTTAGCATAAAGTTCTAATCATTGAAAGCCTAAACATTGATACTTGAACTTGATATTATTTTAAGAGTTTGGTGTTGATAATAGATATGGTGCTAAGATTACAAGTTTATAGTGTTTTTGTTGTTTTTATGATACTTTGTAGAGTTATAATCTTAATTCATTTCTCTAGGCTGCATACATGTGTATGTGTTTGTGTAGTGTGTATAAAATTTTTACTTGTTTTTGTACTAACAGACCCCAACGAACCCACACCCCATTTCAAGATTTTGCCATACTAGCAAACCGGTTCGTCGAACCCAAACTTGAACCCGAACTCAAACCAGTAACTTAGGATTAAACCTATTGAAGCTCCTTTTGTGAAAACACCTCAGAATTAACCTATTGAAAGACCAAGAGAAGTCAACTTTAATTTAGTAACCACCTAAGCCAACTATGCAAAACCAAGAGTCATAACTTAGAATTCCACTTTAGATGTCCCTATGGGAAGTGAACGTGGTTCTGCACAGTGAGAATCGAAGAAATTAAGTAATTAAGCTCAATCACATGGATTGGCTTAATAAAATTGTAACACTAGAGCAATATAATTTTAGCCTTATAATTTTAGTGCAGAATTTCAGTATTTCCAATCAAGTTCTCAAAAGTACTACTAATGTACCTGAAGCTGAAATTAACCTTACAAAGAAGAAATTGAAGTTAAGGGAGGACGATAGGTGCCAAAATAAGAGCTTACTAAATATATGCTTGCTCTCCAACAAGGGTGGGGAACAGCCCAAGAGAGAAGAAATACTTTGAAAAGCATCACTGTGATCCGAAGATTTCAAACTATTAGACGAGGTCGATTCCATCATCAGATGCCAAGAAAAATCAAACCCACAGGGTTATGGGAAAACTTGGAATTGGCCCAAATGCTCAGAAAACAACATTGCATAAAAATGGGGACACTGCAGAATATGTGTAGTCTTTGAATTTATTTACCTTTTTAACATTAATAGGTCCATCTTGAGGGTAGCTTGCACAATTTATAGCATCACGGCTTCTTGTCACTTTGGAAGGAGAAAAGGCATTCTAGTTGTGTTCTAGAGGGGCGTCTAATGTTTACATTTTAGGTGGAGTAGGTGGTCTAGGTCTATCATTTTTGTTATTCCTTTAAAGATACCTTTGATGTTGATGAGCTGGACGATTTGATGGAAATTGTGTATTAAAACCAATAAAATTAATCACTACTCTTTGTGAGAGTTGATAAATAGAACTTTAGATCATTGTTGTGATTGAATATTTTCTCTTTTTACTAGATGTAATTATGTTAGCTTCTAACTTGGCTACTCACTCCTAAGCCTCTTCAAGCTCATCACTCATAGGGTTTGATCATCAAAGCTTCTTTTGATCAAAGGGTTTATAAATAGATTTAGGTGGATTTGAGGAGATAGCTTGAGAACTGCATTGGTTCTATCAACATGTGCTCTGCACTCTCTCGAGGGTTTTTCGTCATCCTTCTTTGCATATGATAGGCAGAGAGAATAAAGTGTCTCTAGTTTGAAGTGTGAAAGAAACTTCTACTGCATGACTTCCCAACTTTTGATTGAACTTGTATTTGGCTGCTCCTTCACACAAGGTTTTAACTTTTGACAAAAGCTCCATTATGACATCTGTGGGTCACTTAGAAAATACTGCAAGCTATAGTGAAACTGAAATATATATTAATTAGGGTGCCATGTGACATGTATCTTAGTTAGTAGTGGCTACCCTTTAGTGCATAGGACATTTCTTTAATAAAACACGAGCTCTTTACATTGCCCAAGATATCTTCTTGTCGTTATTCAGTCCAATTTAAGTTAGACTGCAAAATAGGTGGTTGAGCAGTCATTGTTTTGAGATAATACTTTAAAAAGCACACTCTCCTTAGTGGGTGCCAAAAATTGTCACTGTTCTAATTTTTCTCTTCTGAGACAACACATGGCTAACCTCTCTTGAAATTAGCAAGGGAATCCCTAAGATTTAAGTGCTACTCCTAAAACTCAAGGTTCTGAACAATAGGCTATAGAGCATCCCTTTTTAATCCAAGTTTGCCTGATGGCCTCACCACCAAACTCACCCTAGAATAATAATTTTCAAGGATGGTAGGCTTCGTATATTTTCTCCACGGGGAGTTAATGTGGGGCAACTAAAAGCTACGTCTTTGAACATTTGTTTGAAGGAAGGAGAACATGCTACATGGAATGGAACAGCATGGGCAGAGAAATACTTGGCTATGGTAGAATTTTCCACATCTAATGTTTGCCTATTGAACATACCTGCATTGTCCCCACCTCCTCAATAGTACGCATCTCTCTCCTTTTATAGGAACATTGCCACTACCAATACCAACTACAATTGGCCCGGGCATAACTGATTGGTAGATTGTGTTGGCATTGTCACACTTAGATTTTGCTTCTAACTATTTATGCAATCTATGGACCTTCACCTTCATCCTCTTTTATATCTGGACTCACATTAACTTCATGTCTTGTAAGGCCCAAGAGATGAGAATATACCCTTAAAATCTTGAATGCAAATCTAACACAACTACACATCTACCGCCCTCCTGATTATTTTTTGATCTTTTTTTAGGGCCGTCAGGAATAATAAAAGATATTTTTTGGAATTAAAAAGGGCCCTTTGCATAAGGTTTGGAAATGGGGGAAGGGTACTTAAACCTTTTGTGGTTGTTCTGGTTCATCAACTACTCCCACACCTTGATGAAACCTAGCTTTTCTGAGGCTGTCAGATTCTAGCTTGCAACTCAACTTTTTTTTCTTCCGTCCATTCATTACTCTCACTGCTGCTGCTCATGTTAAAACTTAATTTTTCCCAACAATAATAGAAGTGAAACTGAAAATTAAAAAAGAAACCATACATCTTTTCCTTCAAAATTAAAAAAGAAGAAGAAGAATCACAAACTTGTTCCGCTTCTCTTTCTCTCCCACTCCTCACTTTTCACTGATGATTTCTTTGGTTCCTTCTGCAGGCCCTACTCAAAATGATTACTTTTTCTTTAATTCAGCTGCAATTTTAGAATGAGATAAGAGGCATACTTTTTTTTGGTTTAGGTTCAAGTGTGGTGTGGGGCCTACAAAAAGCAACAACTATTTTTATTTAGGAGCTTTTTTAGAAATGTAGTGAAATAGCCATGGGGACAACAGAGGAATGCTTGAGATGTTCTTGGTTGTCTTGAGGATGTCTACTCATCCCCTCACCCCAACTTAGCACTTTTGAGATGTTCCTTGCCATTCGAGATGTTATGTTGTCCGCTCATTAGCCCTCTATGTTGTAAAAGTTTCCAAGATGGCTAGGGAAAAAAAAAAATTCAGGGATGGCCAGGGATGTTCTTCAGCTGTCCTTGCACCCCCAAAACACCCTTGAGATGGGCATGACTAAAAACCCTTAGGGATGTGTCTTTGGGAAACAAAGAATTTTTTTTTTTTGAAAGAACATGAAAAAATCTGAAAAAACTTACCTTTCATCGATTAATTTCTTTTACGTAAGCTAATTCTCTCTAATAGCACTTAGCAAACAGATTCTATGCCTTTGCAAACCTTCACCTTTAAACCAAAATTAGCAAGCTTCAATAATGAAAAAGGGCAACTTGGAATGATATTGGATGTTTTTATGTCTCATGTTTGTCAAATGAAGCATTTTATCCACATTTTAGGCTTTTAAAAGTGTTTTAGGTTTACTTAAAAAAATTGTTTCAAAAAACAGTAAAAAATATCTGGGTACATTTTTAACAAATGTCAGCTACGAGATCAACCCTTCCATCCTGGGTACCTTATGTGTGTGTCACGGTACTGTCACCCTGCCTCCTGTTCCATCCTGGTTCTGAACCCATCTTTTCTGGTTTACCAGCAGGGGCATTTTTTGGAGGACTTGGTAAGAATAGTAGTTCTCCTGTTTATGTCGTTTCTGCATTTAAACCTAGAAATTGGTTGGTGGTTTTGATACCATTTTTATAGCAATCTTTTTGTTTGGAACTTTAATATCCACGTTCCTATTATTGTAGGTTGTCGTCAATGTACGACATAAATTGTTGAAGTTACATCTTGAAATGGCATGTTTAATATCTCTGAATTTAATTTTAATTGCGAGGCTGATGATTCTGTGAAGGCATAGTTGTAATTTGCAACAGATTGGGATGATATGTTTAAACTTAATAGCTCTGAATTTGATTCCAGTCAGGAGATGATGTTCCTTTAAATGCCAGACTTGGTTCACTGGAGTATATTACATCTCTGTTCAGAAATGATTTTGAATTAAGGAAAATAAAAGAGGCAGCAAGTACATCTCCATATGGATGTGATCTAGTACGTGCAGTGCTTTCTGTGAACAAAAAGGTAAAACATGACATGGAGTTTTATATATGTTTCATGTTTTCTTTTGAGCTATGTGCTGATCTTCTTTTTCTAGTTATGTGTAACTTGTCAGGATGTTTCAAAAGATAGATTGACAATATTTTTTTTCTTTTCGTTCATCTATCTTCATGATTTGTATTCAGACATAGGTGCTTTGGTTTGAGTTCTCCAATTATTTTAATTTTTAATTTATTTTGCTTTTCTCTCCGGTAATTAAAAATGCTTTAAAACTATATCCAAGGGCCCCTTTTCAGATTATATCTAAGTGAAAAAAGGCATTTTTAAAATAACATTTCATTGGCTCTTTCAAAAATGAGATAATTGGGCCCATTCGAAAGATTATTATTTTTATTTTAAAAATGGGATATGACAGTACCATGTCAACAGGCTTGAGTTAAGTCAGCAGTAAGGAACCAAATAGGAAAGACATGATTTTTGAAAAACCAAAGACAAAAAGACAACACTTTGTCTACTAGTTATTTACATAATGCCTGGGTTCTTACTATTTTGGAACCACTTTTGTATTGTTTGTTAGCTAAGAAATAAGGAAATGAGACTTCTCTGTAGATGCTTCTATGTTTTTTGTGTACTGTATAGTATATTATGGTATTCTGAGTAGCAGTTGGAGTAGTCCAAAAACTCTGAACTATAGATAGAATACTGTGTCCTTGTACCTTTCTAGCCATTCTCAGTAATATAAATGTGGTTTCAGTTGGAAAATTGAGTTGTATTGCTAGTCCTGATGTTACAATAGATAGTTATAAATTATTCTGCAAATATTAGTATTTAAATTGCTCCCTTGCAATGCTGTTGTAATATTGACTGCTTCTGCAATGTTGCTAACTTAGAAATTTTATTGTTAATTTGTCAATTTATATCATGCAAATGTTTGTAGATTAAATATGTAGTTGCGTTGGACTTGCTAGTTATAAAAACTTGGAATAAGTAGTTACAGAATTGTTAATTCCTTGTAACTTTGACAAGACAAGTGTTCTGATTTTCAGATCAGTCTGATCTGGATGCATGAATTCCCCTAAGTATTAGTCACTAGAACATATTGTCCCCTCTAGACAGATTGGCATTTTCCTTGTGGCTTTTATAAGCCTTCTTATTTACTAATGTGGTTGGTTAGTTACTAACCATTAGTAATTCTTGGAATGGGCACCAATTGTGAGGAAACAATGATGTTGTTAAATAGGCCAACCTAGAGAGGGATATGTCCATTCAATGAACATGCCCCTTGAGTTAGGTATAAGGGAGGGCTAGATTGCAGATTAGAAGACACACCGAAATCTATTAGTCTGCTCTTCTAGCAATCTGCCCAATTAGAATCATCGATACAAATGTAAATATTTGCAGAAGATCCATGACCTTAACATGGTATCAGAGCAAGGTTCCTTTGAAGAAAGCTTTACGGCTTAAGGAAGATCCTACAGACTTGAATACAAATGCTGTGAATGAATGCAAAGGAAGAAAGTTATGTGATAGACATGAAAGCAGTGTAATAAGACTCGGACTCGGCTCGGACTCGGCAAGGGTAACTTGACTCGTGACCTGGCTCTGACTCATGACCCGGCTCGGCGGTGATTCGGCAAAGTGAAAAAACCTCGAAATTTTGAGATTTTTTAGGATTTAAAGAACATTCCATGCACCCATTATTGAATAAAGCATAAAGACACAATAACATCATTAAATAGAAGATAATTTGATCATAATGCACATGCCACATACTTAAAGTTAAAAACTTAAAACTTAAAAGTCAAACATCGATTACATATGTACAATACTACAAACTAAAAAGTTACAAACTTACAAAGGTAAATTGCTAAAAGTAAATACTATATTACTAGTAATTAAAGTCAAACTAAGATAAATCCATGCAAACCATCAAAATGTATATGTATTATCATTTATGCATTATGAAATCCAACACATCAAGATTCAATAGTCATCATCAAATTCAAATGTTCCAAATGCTGATCATATATTAAGTTACTGTTAAACTGTTAAACAAAAAGTTAAAACAAGACTATAAGTCTATAGCTATGGCTCCTAGTCGGAGTCCTCATCATCATCCTCATCATCATCGTCATCCTCATCCTCATCCCCAACCTCAGCCTCAACCTCAGGCTCAGGCTCAGTATAATCTACAAAATGCCTCTTAGTAAGGCGTCTAAGGTAGATCCTGGATGTCTCAGTAGCCATAGCATCAGCTCCTGAGGTGCCTCTAGGATCAACTGTACTCTCTGCCTCTGGCTCTGCCAATCTCTGTGAGCTGCCACTAGGAACAACTGGAGCTCTCTGGTCCTCTGCTGCCATAGCCACAGCCTCAGCCTAGCCCTCTCTATCTGCCTGGTCAAGCCACTGTAGGTCCTCATCATCAAAGACAGGATCAGTAGCCTCAGTGATCCAATCAGACTCTGGATCAACCTCCTCTAGAGTAATCGGAGAGGTGTCACTATCCAAAATCTCCCTGATCCTAATGCGCAGGTTGTAGTGCACAAAGACTAGACTATTCATTTTCTGCACAGACAACCTGTTATGCCTCTTCGAGTGGATGTGCTCGAACATGCTCCAGTTGCGCTCACATCCAGAAGCGCTACTTGGCTGGCTCAAAATGCGGATGGTGATTTGCTGAAGGTTTTTGGTTGAAGGCCCAAACATTTGCCACCATCTATCTGAATTTTGAAAAAAAGAAAACAAAAAAATATTAGTCTCATTTCAAAATTTGAGCTTTAAGTTTAAAGCTAGAAATTTATAAACTAGATTGTATAAGGCTTAAGCTGCAATCTTTAGTTGGCTGCAATTTTGTACGACCTTCTTTGCAAATTTGAGTTGAAAAAATGGGCCCTGATGCATTATTATAGGCATCCATCTCAAGCAATATATCTGTGGGATTAGGAGACATCTTTGATACCACTGTGTATAGGCCACTAAGAACCTCCTCATCTGCCTTGAAATCATCAAGGAAACGGTATGCCGGATTGAGGTAATAGGCTGCTGCATGGATGGGCTTATGAAGCTGATTTTGCCATCTCCTATCAATTATGTCCCAAATAGGGCCATAGTTTTCCTCAACTCCTACATATTTGGCCTTAATAGTCTCCTTGACCCTATCCATGCCCTCATAAATGTAGCCCATAGAGGGCTTCTCGCCATCAGCAACTCGTAGGAGGGCTACAAGGGGCTCGGTGATCTACAAAACAATTAAACAAAAAAACAATTTAGTGAATGATGAAACTTTGCAAAGTTGCACAATGAATATAAATCAAAAATATGTATGAGACAAATTAATTTATAAAATTTTAAGACTTAAGCTTTTAAAATTTAAAATTTAAATTTTAAATTACCTCCACAATCTTCGAACATGGCTCCCAAAAATTATCATCATCATAAATGCATTTTGTTGCATCTATCCCTGCAGGGCTGCTCGCAAAGGAGGAACTCCATTCTAGACCAACAAACATGCACCTCAACTCTAACCTTGAACTCAACAAGGATTTTAGTGTGATAAAGTTAGAGGCAAATCTTGTGATACCAGGACGAGCCAACTCTTTTCCCTTCGTGTATTTCCTCATAGTGCTGAGGACCAAGGCATGATTATAGATGAACTTACAAAGATTTTTGGCCTTGGTAACACATGATTTCACCCATACAAGCTTACCAATATCCTCTAACATGAGGTCGATGCAATGGGCCGCTCATGGAGTCCAAAAGATTTTTGGTTGTCTCTCCATCAATAGTTTTCCTGCAGCAATTTTAAATTAGTTAGTAAACAATGAAAATTTTTGATGTATTAAAAAACTTTTAATTTTTAAAATTTAATGAAAAACTAAAACAAATTTTTTAGAAGTAGAACTTAGAAAGTTAGAAGTTCAAATTTTACCTGCAACAACATAATTAGCTGCATTATCTGTCACCACTCGGACAACATTGTCTTCCCCCACCTCCCTTATGACCTCCTCAATAGTCTCACATAAGAATTTTGCATTTTTCACACATGAGGAAGCATCTATGGACCTCAAAAACATGGTGGATTTTGAAAGTGGAAATTAAACAAAATAATTATCATTCAAGAATCAAGAATCAATACTCAATAAAACAAAATTTTCGTTATTCAATAATAGTATACATTAAATTTTAGACTTCAAGAAGTAGAGCATGATGAATTACCTCCGCTAGAAACAAGAAAATTTAGGAGGGTTCTGGACCTCCTATCTGTCCATCCATCTGTCATGATGGTACACCCCTTTTGGCTCCAAATCTTTTTGTGGTCCTCTAACTCAAGTTTCATCTCCTCAACCATATCTAGCAAGAGGGGGCCACTCAACTCATCTTCAGTGGGGGCTTTGAACCCCGCACCACAGATGGAAACTGCATCAATCATCCCCTGCCAATAAGGAGTCCTATTACATTTATAAAAACATTTTAATTAGCATATTTCAAATTTTCAACATCAAGTTAAAAGTATAAAATTGAATATAAATTTTAAAACTTAAAACGTAAAACAATCAAATATAAATAAAGTTGAAAACTTGAAGTACCTGGCTGCTATAAATGGAATGTCGCAGAAAAACCAAAACTTGCAAATTGCTCTTACACCAGCTTGATGTATCTCCCTATTCCAGCTTGATGTATCTCCCTATTCCAGCCCATGCTCTCAAGTGAGGGCTGCGCAACAGGAGTGGTACGCGGTACAAAAAGTTGTCCAACTTACTAGATTTTCTGACTCTAGGACGAAGAAGAGCAACACTACTAGAGGGGCAGCAGCAGTAGCATCACTAGAAGTGCAAGGAATAGATGTAGAAGAAGCACGAGCAATAGAAGCACTAGGACGATAGGGGAGACGGGAAGAACCTTCTCCAGCTTAGCCTACTGACTCAGAAACATTTGCAGATGAGTGTGGAAGGGAACTAGAACCAATCAAAGCTAACTCTTCTAATTTTTTTTTTAAAAATTCTTTTTCTTGTTCATATTTTTCCAAGGCTACATAACAAAAACGTTGAGCCTCAACAGATGCAGCTCCACAAGGCTCAATATCATGACCACGTAAGCCAACAATATGGTATTTTAATCTATTTATCCCTCTACTATTAATGGTATTGCAAAATAGGCATTTTGTTTGCGTTCTCTTTCTACCCGGAAATTCTATGGTGAACTTCCAACACTCATCTTTTTTGTTGCCTTTAGAGAGCTTGGGTTTTTTTTACCTCTAGAAGTCATTATGACTTAATTAAGGAACAATGTAAAGGTTGCTGCAATAAGACATTTTAGACCAAATATTACCATTTCAGCATTGCATTTTATGAAGATCTAAAGTAAAAAAAAAACTTATAAACAAACAAAAAAAATTCATGCAAAAAACCCATAAGCATAGACAAAAAAATCATCAAAATCTAAACAATCAAGTCTTACCTCTTTCAAATGCTTTGGGAAGTGTTGAGAAGAGCTCCTATAAACTCCTTGATGATCTAAATGCAAGCTCCAATGTCACAAATGCAAGCTTTTCTCCTCCTCCTTTCAGCTGGTTGCAAAACAAGAAACCTCTATTTCTCTTCTACCTCTCTCTCTCTTTCTTCTTTTCACTATAGACTGTTATGGGAGCCCTTTTCGGGTTATATGAGTGAGATATGTAAAAAAAAAACATGCAAAAAATTATAATTTTATGGCCCGGTTTCTTGCCCGTCGCGGCTGAGTCAAGAAGGCCGGGTCACGCGAGTCACTCCTCGTGACTCGCCGCTCGCGAGTCACGAGTTATTGTGACTCAGCGAGGTCCGCGCGGCTCGCTGACTCGCCTGACTCACGTGACTCGCCGCGAGTCACGTTACCCTGCATGAAAGACATTTTTGAGGTGTACAGAAATGTTAGAAGGTATCGTAGAACAGAACCTTGAAAGAATATTAATATATTAAATAATTTAGGGAAGGAATACGAACTGTCATACTCATATTGCCTTTACAGCCAACAACATGCAAATCTTTAGTGAAGTATGATTGTAATCGCAAAATTCATCATCAATGGGCAGTATGTTTGATTTGAACTCACTAATAACAAAACACTGGAATCAAATAAGAAGAAGAATGTATGAAAAGGATAATATCATAGACATTGTAGAAATATTGAGAACAAAAAAAAAAACAATCATCAAATGATAGAGGGGTGATAATGTTGATAACTATTGATTATAGGCAGTGGCTGCAAAGATAAATGGCATAAGAAATATGTGGCAAGAAAGACGAGAACTTCATTATCTATATTACAAGATAACCATATTACAAGTCAATACATTTTGTATAACCTCGAATTCCCGCTGATGGAATGGAGTCTTCCATGGCTGTCAGCAAGAACAATTTGCAAGTTAGGAGGCAAAGTGGCATTTTGTCATTGCAGGTGTCGCAAAGGGAGAAGCTACTTTTCTTTGCAAATGACAAATGTCGGGCAGATCATTTGATTAATCAGGTGGGTGAACAAACAGAGAAATCGGGGATCACAGGGAGTGAATTGAATTCCACCCTTGGGAAACCATTTTATTAAGTTGGAAAGTGTATCTAAGACTTCCTCATTAATGCCGAATTGGTCGAAAATTAATCAAAAGGAAGAGCATGTGGAAGTCTTTTGCGAAAATTAATCTAAAGTCTGTTTTGTAACATTTTATGGAGATTATGACAGGTCATCATAGAATGAAAAAAGGGCAAAACGAAACTTGACCACCTTGGAATGAAATCGGGTGGATGTATGAAATTAAGTGAGCGACACTTTGGAGTACGTAAGGGGTCAAACCCATATCTTAAACCTAAGTGATCAAGGGAAGACCCCTCATTGACAATCTCAAATGCCACGTGGATTCAAGGGACCCGCTGGCAATGAAGTATAGATTGAATGAAAAGATAGTAATATATAAGAAGTCCATTGAGGGATGTAGAAATTTAAGAAGGTAAGAGTAACGTTGGGTAAATTGTAATTTATAAGTATTTAATATACCACTCACGATAAGACAAGGTGAGAGATATAAAGTCATAAAGGGTCACCAAAATGAAACTCAAAATTATAGGAGGTCAAACAAGTGAGGTATGTTATGTGAAGTTCATTGAGAGTCATTATGGAATATCGTGAATGTGGTTTATTTGAACCTTGGACATTCAAGATAAGACGCAGAGTTTTGGATTGTTCGTTATTATGAGAATACTGACAACGTTGTCATACAATGTTAGTTATATGAGTCATTGTGTGATGTTGGGATTACCTTCTGCATAGAACAAAGGATATGAAAACAAATGAGACAAGTCTACAACAACATGTGGCCATTCGGACTGCACTTATTGCTGCACATAGTTCATAGAATAGTTGGATGGCTGAAAGCAAGGGTTATTAAGAAGCCACTAAATCTATAAATGAAGTTATTACAATATATAACTTCCTTTCCAACATATTGAAAAGGGAACCACTATAAAAGGGAACCTTGCAATAAGAACAAATGATTCTATCATCTTAGACAAACTCGATTATTTTGTTTGAGAGGGAGTTCATCAATGAAGATAACTCGTGGATAGAATCATTGATGAGATGCACATGGATAAAGATTAAATAATGAGGCTATAGATCATTTACTCAAGGCATTTTTGATCTTCTCTCAAGTCGAAGAGAGAGTGTTAATGATTGTGGACTTAGAAAAAATGCATTCTATATAACCTTATAACTATTCGGATTATTAGTATTGGTTCTCTTAGAAAAAAGGGAGTAAAGTGACATCATGCTGTGACACTAAGATCATGGATATTAATATGGTATGCCTTCCTGACAAAAGGTGAAGCTAAATGATCTTCAATGGTGAATCTTGACTTAGAGAGAGTAGACCATGCTTTATTGATTCCTGAGTAATAAAGAATTTGTAGCAGAGAAATCATAAGTATCATCTTATAAGAAGGTTATATGTCAGAGAGAGTACCTAAAAGATCAAGTTGACTCCCCAAGATCTAGGTTAGACAAACTAAGAGTGAGTGTACCATGTCAAGATGGTGTATACTCATGAAGTAATACTCATGAAGTACAAAAGCTTTCATCAAGGTTATGATGGAAAGATAAGTATCTATTGTACTTGAGCTCTTCTTTTACCTTATGTCTATAATATCTTTCATTTGTATTTTTTTATATAAGAAGAGTATATGCCTTGATTTTTTTTCTAAAGAATGTTCTTGTAGGAAAGAATTTTTGGATTCAGAGGGAGTCTGACATCTCATCAAGGCAACCTTGAATAAGGAGTTTGAAAGATTCGATATTGAGTAGGAGTCTGGAAAATCTAAAGTGAGCAATCATCTGATGGGCCTACCTTTATAAACATCATGGTGTGGAAGCATTTCTTAGCAAACAGTCTTGCAGCATTAGTTTGCAATAATAGAAAACAATCCTCCAACACGAATTTGCAGTGATAGCAAATGAGCTTATGGTGTTTCAAATCAGTAGAGGACTACTGACAAATCTTGAATAGATTCTAGATTGTGTTGTGAAAAAGACATTTCGATGTCTATGAATCGCAACTTGGATAAAGAGAGAATTTAGTTATTCTCTAGACTTTATCCTTAAGTATTGGAAATTAGAAAGCAGGTATTCTTGTCAAACCTCTTTGAGAGTGATCATCTTAGGAAAGATTCAGGTATGATTGAATTGTTTTGTATTCTTTTGATAATTTATATTATTGTTAGGATATTGATTGTTATGGGGCTTCACCATTTGTGTTTGTTATTTAAGAGGTGATGATATCTGAAATAATGAACACTTGTATAAAGACATTATAAGAGATGATGATCTCTGAGATAATGTTTTGACCAGTAGAGAACTACTAGTAGATTTGGATGAAATTAAGATCATGTTGTGATGGAGGCATTTCTATGTTTATGAATCACAACTTGGATAAAGGAAGAATTTAATTATTCCCCGGATTTTATCCATTGTACTGACAAATCTTAATTTAGGATCATGTGGTGATATGAGCTTGTCAGTCCCTATGTGTCACAACTTGGATAAAGAATTTAATTATTTTTCGAATTTTATCCTGTGTAAGGCATTCTAGTAATGGATTGCTGGTAGAATCTAGATCTTGGATGAAATCAAGATCATGTTGTGACAGTGACATTTCTAAAACTCTAGACTTCACAACTCGGGTTAAAGGAGAATTTAATTATTCTCTATTCTTTATCCTGAGTATTGTATTCTATGCAATACTGTTATCACAAGTTTAGGTAATACTTCATATCACAAGCCTTGTCAAACACCCTGTGTTACAAGCCTAGGTTATTTGATAGCCTGTATTACAAACGATGCTTAGTGATTTGATCACAAGCTTCGGTGAAAACTTATATTACAAGATTTGTAATATGATGTGTTTTTAGGTATCATTTGTATAATGATACATCATGCTTGAAATTCAGAAAGGTATAGAGTGTATATCTATGCTTAGTCATCTCTATTGATGTTGCTAGATATGTCTCTATCACTTACCTTATCAAGTTAAGAGGGAGTGTTAATTCCTTGTAACTTTGACAAGACAAGCATTCTGATTTTCAGATCAATCTGATCTGGATGCATGAGTTCCCCTAAGTATTGGTCACTAGAACATATTGTCCCCTCTAGATAGATTGGCATTTTCCTTGTGGCTTTTATAAGCCTTCTTATTTACTAATGTGGTTAGTTAGTTACTAACCATTAGTAATTCTTGGAATGGGCACCAATCTTGAGGAAACAATTTTGTTGTTAAATACGCCAACCTAGAGAGGGACATGTCCATTCAATGAACATGCCCCTTGAGTTAGGTATAAGGGAGGGCTAGATTGCAGACTAGAAGACACATTGAAATCTATTAGTCTGCTCTTCTAGCAATCTACCCAATTAGAATCATCTATACAAATGTAAATATTTGCAGAAGATCCATGACCTTAACAAGAATGAGAAACCACCTTGATTTGTGCAGGTGTAAAATACCACATGTTTCGGTGTGAAACAAATATCTAGGACAACTATAATTAGACTTGAGAGCTGGAAGTAGATTTTCCACTAGGAACTTATGAACTTGGTCAGCATAAGATGTCTGATTACTTAGAGATGCTCTTGTTGGCACTAGGTTTTGGGATTTATATATCCAACTTGACTATAGAAAGTAAATTGAAGGTTTTTAAGCTTCTACAGTCCATTATGAATTATGGTTGTAAGAAAAAGACATCTTTTTCTTCCAGATGATAATTTTGTTACAGATTACTGTGTATAGAGGCAAAAGATATAATTCTTTACAATAGAAAGTACATTGTTGAAGTTTTTGGTGTTAGTTGAGACTGATGAGTAGGAAGGAAGAAAACATCAAGCATGGACATCTACCCTAGTTTACCCTCCAAGTTCAGGAATGGTATAAAGTGCAAAAGAGCTAACAAGATGTCTCAGAATTCAATTTTACATAATAGCTTTGATAGTGGGAGGCGAAAATTCTATTGTTTTAAAATTTTACTGGTGATCAAGAAGGTCATCCAAGCATATCCTATAGTGTTTTAAACTTTTAGAGGCTTTGTGTATTACAAACGATAGGGGATTCCTGAGCTTGGGCAACGTAAGATGCCCAATTACTTAGAGAGGCACTTGTTAAAAGTGCCTTTGTTAATGGAAGTCTCAAAGAAGTCTATATAACCAAATTTGATAGGCATTTTGCTTCTAGAAAATAGCAATGTGCACAACATTGTGAAATTCTTTACAACCTAAAGAAAGCTCCTCGAGTCCTACATATTTGAATTGATCAGTGTCTACCTCAAAGAGAAAGGGAATAGATTGTGATTTTGGTTTTATATGTTGATAATTTAGTCATTAGTGGGAGTTCCTAGTAAATGGTTGAAGCAACAAAGATTAATGTTAAATGACTGACCAACATCATAGAGCCTAGACTCTTGCACCATTGACTTGAATTATGGTAGAAGGGGCATCACACTTTTGCATCTCAAACAAAATATGCCAAGATATTGTTTGAGAAGTTCAAACTGTAGAGCTGTCCACGTATTGGAGAGAGATTACAACTGCTAGACACGATCTATCATCTTAGTTGAATGCTACTTTTCATTCCTAACAGATTGGGAGTCTCATTTACTTGTTCGACATGCTATATAATATATATCAATGATATTGTTTTGACCCTTTGAGGTTTATATAGGCACGTATGGTTTCCGACTATAAAGTATCAAAGTGAGTTTTGAGATACATCTATAGTACAATGTAGTATGGCCTAGAATATAATAAATCCACAGTTTCCTTTGATTGGATACACTGATCTGGACTATGTGACTCTTTTGGATGAGAAGAAACCCACTTCGAGCTTTGTTTACTTTTAGGAGATATTCTCTAATATCATTTAGGAGTAAAAAGAAAATCACTATTGCTTGCTCTTTAATAGAAGCAAAATATCAAATTACATGTTGCGCTATTCACAAAAAGATACTGTTGTGTAACATCTTGGTAGGAATGGGCATCTTAGAATCATATCCCACTTTTGTGACAGTTAAGGACTGTTGAAATCTGCTTCTATTCTTGTTTTTCATGAGTGCACCAAACACATTGAGGCTCAATGATAAAGGGCCACACCACCCTTACCCACTCACAATCAAGAAAGCAACAATATGGAGACCAATAAAAAAAATGCTTCACAAAATTTTTTATTATACTTGAAGATCC
The DNA here is from genome assembly GCA_028749045.1 of Cupressus sempervirens. NCBI lineage: Eukaryota > Viridiplantae > Streptophyta > Pinopsida > Cupressales > Cupressaceae > Cupressus > Cupressus sempervirens. The sequence goes on from CM053785.1 coordinate 503,039,364, forward strand.
TTACAACAACCACAAGATGATATCAAGCTTCTCCTTGAGCTTCCACTCCTCGAGCTTCTCCTTGAGCTTCTACTCCTCAAGCTTCCCCCTTGAGCTTCTACTCCTCAAGCTTCCCCCTTGAGCTTGATTAGAAATGCTCATATGCCTTGCTTAAATAGGCACTTACCACCCTATGCATGGCTTATCCACAACCTTCTAGAATTCCTCCTACACAATATCCACAACCTTCTAAAACTTCCATAACCTTCTAGAATTACAAGTAAGCACCACCATGTGGCCCAATTAGAAAATTACATTTCTTTTATGGATCACAACAAATATTAAATGCAAGATTTAAGAAACTTTCCACAAGCTTCTAAGATGCCACCTACACACCTCGATTAATGTAATGACAACTATTTTTTTTTATTTTTCTATTTATGCCACCTATGCACCTCGAAAATAAAAATCCTCTTTTCCTTTCTTTTCTCCTTTTTATTTTTAATTATTTCTCCTCTAATTTTCGTCACTTTCTCTCTCCTCCAGATTTTTTTTTTTTTTTTTTCAAGTTTTTTTTTTTTTTTGCCAATAATTTTTCCATGCAAGATGCTCCTGCATCAGACTCCTCCGGTAGATACAAAAGTGTGTCCCACACTTTGACGTCAAAAGAAAGATCTACCACCATCTTCATCTTCACCAAAGGCTTCCACCTCAATAGAGACAACAAAACCACCATGCAAATCCTCCACACCAGCATCTTAACATGCTCATTCCCAGGAACAAACTGAACATAATGCTTCAACAGAAAACTCTCATCCACATCAGCAACTAGTGAATTCACACCCATAGCAACAAACCCCACATCAACAGCCACATGTAGATCTCCATCAACACATGCCAAACTCTCAACACCAGCAACCTCATTGCTCACAACAAGATGCTCTACAATACATAACTCACCTCCAACAACCGGATCATCCATGACCAAGTGCTTTGCAACATTCAAGTCACCACTAACATCAACTAGATCATCCACGACCGAGTGCTCCACAATCTCCATGTCAGTCTCAACCATTTGATCATGAAAACCAACCTCTGTGCCAACATCAACAACGTTAAGAATATCTTTAGCAACAACCTCTAGTTGCTCTGCAGGTTCTGCATCAGGTTCCACAAACTGATCAACAAAACCAACCTCTTCCACCTCAACCTTGTGATGCCATCTTCTCTCACGAACCTCCTTAACTTGATCAGCCAATCTATCATCCAACCGAGAAATCATCTTAGAAAAATTCCTCTCCACTATATCATGGAGTTTTGCAATCATCTTAGGGTCCAATCCTCTTGGAGCCATCTCCCAAGAACTTCGTAAACCCTCTGCAACAAATCCTTCCCACACTCCTTGTGACAACCTCGAATTGTTTGCAAGTTAGATCGCAACCTGCCACCTCGCACGAACAATCAGGAACCACATCACAAGTTTAGGACAACAGATTTGCAATCCACCAGCTCTGATAAACTTTGCCCAACCAAGGTCCTGGTAAAAACTGCCTCACACTTCGGCGATCTGCTTGTACACTCAGGAACTCCTGCTCTGATACCACTTGATAAAGGGCCACACCACCCTTACCCACTCACAATCAAGAAAGCAACAATATGGAGACCAATAAAAAAAATGCTTCACAAATTTTTTTATTATACTTGAAGATCCTTGCAACACCCACAAGATGATATCAAGCTTCTCCTTGAGCTTCCACTCCTCGAGCTTCTCCTTGAGCTTCTACTCCTCAAGCTTCCCCCTTGAGCTTCTACTCCTCAAGCTTCCCCCTTGAGCTTGATTAGAAATGCTCATATGCCTTGCTTAAATAGGCACTTACCACCCTATGCATGGCTTATCCACAACCTTCTAGAATTCCTCCTACACAATATCCACAACCTTCTAAAACTTCCATAACCTTCTAGAATTACAAGTAAGCACCACCATGTGGCCCAATTAGAAAATTACATTTCTTTTATGGATCACAACAAATATTAAATGCAAGATTTAAGAAACTTTCCACAAGCTTCTAAGATGCCACCTACACACCTCGATTAATGTAATGACAACTATTTTTTTTAATTTTTCTATTTATGCCACCTATGCACCTCGAAAATAAAAATCCTCTTTTCCTTTCTTTTCTCCTTTTTATTTTTAATTATTTCTCCTCTAATTTTCGTCACTTTCTCTCTCCTCCAGATTTTTTTTTTTTTTTTTCAAGTTTTTTTTTTTTTTGCCAATAATTTTTCCATGCAAGATGCTCCTGCATCAGACTCCTCCGGTAGATACAAAAGTGTGTCCCACACTTTGACGTCAAAAGAAAGATCTACCACCATCTTCATCTTCACCAAAGGCTTCCACCTCAATAGAGACAACAAAACCACCATGCAAATCCTCCACACCAGCATCTTAACATGCTCATTCCCAGGAACAAACTGAACATAATGCTTCAACAGAAAACTCTCATCCACATCAGCAACTAGTGAATTCACACCCATAGCAACAAACCCCACATCAACAGCCACATGTAGATCTCCATCAACACATGCCAAACTCTCAACACCAGCAACCTCATTGCTCACAACAAGATGCTCTACAATACATAACTCACCTCCAACAACCGGATCATCCATGACCAAGTGCTCTGCAACATTCAAGTCACCACTAACATCAACTAGATCATCCACGACCGAGTGCTCCACAATCTCCATGTCAGTCTCAACCATTTGATCATGAAAACCAACCTCTGTGCCAACATCAACAACGTTAAGAATATCTTTAGCAACGACCTCTAGTTGCTCTGCAGGTTCTGCATCAGGTTCCACAAACTGATCAACAAAACCAACCTCTTCCACCTCAACCTTGCGATGCCATCTTCTCTCACGAACCTCCTTAACTTGATCAGCCAATCTATCATCCAACCGATAAATCATCTGAGAAAAATTCCTCTCCACTATATCATGGAGTTTTGCAATCATCTTAGGGTCCAATCCTCTTGGAGCCATCTCCCAAGAACTTCGTAAACCCTCTGCAACAAATCCTTCCCACACTCCTTGTGACAACCTCGAATTGTTTGCAAGTTAGATCGCAACCTGCCACCTCGCACGAACAATTAGGAACCACATCACAAGTTTAGGACAACAGATTTGCAATCCACCAGCTCTGATAAACTTTGCCCAACCAAGGTCCTGGTACAAACTGCCTCACACTTCGGCGATCTGCTTGTACACTCAGGAACTCCTGCTCTGATACCACTTGATAAAGGGCCACACCACCCTTACCCACTCACAATCAAGAAAGCAACAATATGGAGACCAATAAAAAAAATGCTTCACAAAATTTTTTATTATACTTGAAGATCCTTACAACACCCACAAGATGATATCAAGCTTCTCCTTGAGCTTCCACTCCTCGAGCTTCTCCTTGAGCTTCTACTCCTCAAGCTTCCCCCTTGAGCTTCTACTCCTCAAGCTTCCCCCTTGAGCTTGATTAGAAATGCTCATATGCCTTGCTTAAATAGGCACTTACCACCCTATGCATGGCTTATCCACAAACTTCTAGAATTCCTCCTACACAATATCCACAACCTTCTAAAACTTCCATAACCTTCTAGAATTACAAGTAAGCACCACCATGTGGCCCAATTAGAAAATTACATTTCTTTTATGGATCACAACAAATATTAAATGCAAGATTTAAGAAACTTTCCACAAGCTTCTAAGATGCCACCTACACACCTCGATTAATGTAATGACAACTATTTTTTTTAATTTTTCTATTTATGCCACCTATGCACCTCGAAAATAAAAATCCTCTTTTCCTTTCTTTTCTCCTTTTTATTTTTAATTATTTCTCCTCTAATTTTCGTCACTTTCTCTCTCCTCCAGTTTTTTTTTTTTTTTTTCAAGTTTTTTTTTTTTTTTGCCAATAATTTTTCCATGCAAGATGCTCCTGCATCACTCAATGCCACTACATTGTGAGTCTATGCAACCACATGTTTAACTTAGAAGCAACATGCTAATTTCTTTACTAATTCACTTGCAATAGCAAAGTTAACGTTTTTTGAAAACTTCTTGATATGCACTTTTGAAAAAATGATGTAATAAGAAGATGAATTGTTATAAGAAATAAACATCATGCTTCATTGCACTAAATATTAACCATTATAAGTATTGTTAACTAAAAAACTTATTGGTGTTGTTCTATTTCATTTTCTAACCAACATTTTTCATTGTATATATTCCTTTTTGAATCAATATTATGGTGCTCGTTACTTCCCAATTCCATTATTCATAATCGTGTGGCTGTGGTTGAATATCGTTTGATATTTACTTGTAGGCATAGAACTGCAATTATGACTCGAGTTTTTCAAATATCTGCATTCAACTCAACATAACCTAAGCATTGTTGATCTAGTTCTTTTGTTAAACCCTTGCCTTTTGCCTTTACTTTTAGCTAGAGATTGTGAACATTTGCTAGATATTGTAGGTTTAATACATCAAGAAAAAATGGAAAAATCTTGACTTGAGTTAAAGTGCTGAATCACATTGTAGCCTTGCCAAAGAAGTAAACAGATAGGCAATTTGTGATATTGCTCTGAGGATTTAACTGTGTGATTTTTGAGTCAAACTCATTGACCCATGTTTCATGGGTAGTGATTCAACATGAATCCATCTCTCATGAGAATAAATAGAACATTTAGCACTCATTGGATCTAGGTGATGCTCACAAGGGTGAAGCACCGGGACCTCCTGGGAGGTCACCCATCCCAATACTACTCCAGCCTGAGCGCGCTTAACTATGGAGTTTCGTCCATGGTTAAACCCTAAGCTTGCAACCCCATTTGCAAAACCTTCACCAAGTGTTGTGCCTTATGAATGATTCATCAAAAAGCCCCTTAAGCTCATCAATTGATAAGTAGGAGATAATTTCCACAAGAAGTCAAATTGTGATATTGCTATGAGGATTTAACTGTGTGATTTTTGAGTCAAACTCATTAACCCATGTTTAATGATTAGCATAGTTACACCGCCCTGGGGGACGGGGGGACGGCAGAACGGGGGTACAAGTTTCTAGGATGGGGGGACAAAGGGGCCTTAATTTGGGGACGGCGAGGGGACGGTGGGGGGACGACAGCAGGGGACAAGAGGGGTGAATATATCTATGCATGTGGTACTTAAAAATGCTAGTTATGAAAATATGTATTGCAATATAGGATATAAAAGTGTAAAAGAGTGAATACTTGAACATTGCATCGAATTGGAACATCGAACATTAAACATAAATAGTTGAATCTGCAAATAGTGAATATCAGGATGTCTCCCATCCTCAGTGGAGGTGGTGGAATTTGGTGCCGCTGCTGGGGATGGGGAGACGGAGTTCCCAAGTCTCCGGTGCGTTGAAGTCTCCGAGACGTCGGGCAAAAAGGGGGGGGACGCGTCCCCGTGTTACTATGATGATTAGTGATTCAACATGAATCCATCTCTCACGAGAATAAATAGAACACTTAGCACTCATTGGATCTAGGTGATGCTCACAGGGATGAAGCACTAGGACTTCTCGGTAGGTCACCCTTCCCAGTACTACTCCAGCCTGACTGTGCTTAACTATGGAGTTTCCTCCATGGTTAAACCCAAAGCTTGCAACCCCATTTGCAAAACCTTCACCAAGTGTTGTGCCTTATGAACCATTCATTAGAAAGCCCCTTAAGCTCATCAATTGATAAGTAGGAGATTACTTAGTTCCTTTTGAATACATGTTCAAAACCCCAAAAGTTGGATAGGCAATTACTTAGTTCCTTTTGGATACATGTTCAAAACCCCAGAAGTTGAATTGAACCTAGTGTAGAATGCTAGAGGTAATGCCCCTGGGTTCAAGGGATTTTGTTTTCTTGAAAGAGAGCTTTCCGTTAATGTAAACATTGTATGAATTCTATGTTATTGGGTTCTTAAACAATTGGTTACATTTCTGCTCCAAAATGCTCCGGGAGTGCAAGCAAGACCAGGAGTGCACTATGTATCCGCAGAGAGACTAGGTGACTGGCACTCCCATGGTGTTCCCAAGCACTTCCAAAAGATCCCAAGTGCTCACTTGATTTTTAATTTATTGGTATTTTGAGCAAAGACTATTTTTTGACCCAAAAATATGCCATGTTGACTAGAATTCTTTCTGATTTGACTTGACAGTCTGCTGGTTTTTATTAGAAGTATATAAGTCGACTAATTTGACTTCCTATTGAAGATTGTATTTGTCCTTTGATATCTTTTAACAAACTGAAGTAGCTCTTGGACATTGATATCTGGGTTTCAATTTTCAATAGGAAATGTCTCTGAAAGGAACTTGTGGGTAGGAAATAGCCCTTAATTGCTCCAAAATTAGTTAGATATATCCCCCTTATTTTTTTATAGAAAAAAAACCAAAAAAGGGAGACAAGAAACAGAGAAAATAAATCTAAGATTAGGCTACAATCCATCAGCAAGCCTTCTAGTTATGAACAATGATCTCACAGTGAAAAGAGCACCAAAAAAGGGAGACAAGATTATTATCAGCAAGCCTTTTAGTTAGATATTGCCCCCTTATTTTCTTATAGGAAAAAACCAAAAAAGGGAGACAAGAAACAGAAAAAATAAATCTAAGATTAGGCTACGATCCATCAGCAAGCCTTTTAGTTATGAACAATGATCTCACAGTGAAATGGGCTTGTATTGCTCGGACATCCGAGGCATATTATTTAGGAAACCATCCAATCCTCTGTCCTTGTCAACTTGCACCAGGAAAAGAAAATCTTTCAACCTACAGATACATTCAGATAGTCAAGGCTAGAGAAATACTCACCTTTTGCCACAGAGTTTGTTTTGCTGATATTTTAGTTTTAGATGTTGTGTATGATGGCTGTAATACTAATTTGTAGTAAATTCTATCTGATATTGGTGTCAACTTTGAAGAATTATTATAATTAAATAGAGTGATATTTTATAGTATGATGTATATATTTGGAAAATGCTAAGGGAGTGATTTTGACATAACATGATAGTAACTTTTAAAAAAAACATCTCTTGTTAGCATCATGACACAATGCTTTTTAATGTTTAGCAGTTGCATGGAAAAGTCTCATTTTGTGGGATAAAGGGGTTATATTAAGTAATGATCCACTTTGAAAATGAAAATTTTCCAGGTAACACTGTTTCATTTTGAAGATAAACTTCGTCTTGGAGCTGCAGAAGTTATATCTACATTAAAAAAAGAGGCTGGCATCCATTTAATGATGCTGACTGGAGATCATGAATCAAGTGCATGGCGTGTTGCTAAGGTTGTTGGTATTGATGAAGTACATTTTGGTTTAAAGCCTGAAGATAAACTCCATCAAGCCAGAATTCTCTCGCAGGATGCTGGTGAGTAAGAATTTTTAGTATGATCTCCTAATTTTGTGTGGACTTGAGTAATGGCAGAGAAGTTTCTTTCTTTCTTTATGTGCATTCATTCAGTTTGCATTGGATAGGGTCATCATGGTTAATCATTTCCGATTTTTTTGTTGTTATGTCCACGTCTCATTTATTTTAATTTGTTTGCATGACCTTTTAATGTTCAAGTTTCACAAATCATATGTATGCTTTATATTGATTCTATTCAAGCAGACAGTTTCATAGAATCCCATCAGACTCTTGGTTCAGTTGTGTTAATTTTATCTTCTCTTTGGTAATCTTGGGAGGCCATGTTGATTTGAGTGACACACAATTCATATCACTGACCAAACTCCATGCATTCAATGCCACATCTGTAAAATCCCCACCAGTTCCGCACCAAATTATTTGCTTGATTTTCCCTTCCAACAATTGTTAGCTTCATTCCATTGGTACGGCTTAGTGTATAATGCAATATATGTGCAGTTTGTGATATCTTGTTTAAAGAGTTTTCAAATTTTGTTGGACGTTGCAAGGAGTTAACATCTTATAAATAATGACAAAACATTCTAGTATCAAGTAGAGCTTTTTATCATAAGAAATTCAATACAAATATCTTCTGGAAGATATAGAAATGAATTGATAGTTCTGACCATATCTAGTAAAGATATTCATCCACAGATCTGAAACAATACATGGATATCCAGATTTACTAACAGAAACAAGTCCAACGAAAGTACAATCAGCTTGATGTACAAACCTCAATATTTGAACAGCAGCAACAATAGGAATATCTGGAATATGCACAGAATAGTGTCTTTGTTTAGACCTTCAGCAAGGTCGCCCCCCTGTGACTTTCCAGCACATCACACGCCCTTGGGAAAACATTCTATGGCCAGCAAAGTATAAAGCATCTGAAATGATGGAGACTGATCAAAAGACACTTTCCTAATTCAAGCCTTCCTCAGACTCATCCACCATGCCAAACAGGAGTAGATGTCAGTAATCAGTGTGCTATGAAATGTAGAATCCTGTCCAAGGAAGCCTCACATCCCAAAGAATGCAGTAGTTTGAACCCATGCACAGGTGATGAAATGCCACAGTCAAGCTTGAAGACCATGCTGCCAAGAGGGATGCTTGCCCATGGTTTTGAAGCCACTACTCAAGGGTCCACTTCCAACAATAGAGATATGTTTCGCAAACAACTGATAGTTTTAAAGACTCGTGCCATGATAATAACATAACTTGGTCAAAGGAGGAATCAGGGCATGCTAGGGAAAGACTCTTCTTTACTGTCAAACGTTCTCATAACCAGAGCCCCCTCCAAGCTATAGTCTCATCATTCTGGAATATGAGGGGCTAAATTTTATGCCAAACTGCCTTATGCCTCAAAAGATTTCCACAGGTTGTTCATATTGTCACCGAGTATACATTGATTATTTTAAATAAATAAAATAAATAAAATAAATAAAATAAATAATTATTATGTTTTTTATTTGTATTGTTTCGTTCCTAACTATGTTATTAGTTAAGCATGCTTGAGTTGGAGTAATACTGTGATGGGTGACCTCCTGGGAAGTCCGGACGATTCACCTTTGTGACCATCACCTAGATGCAATGAGTGCTAAGTGTTCCATTCATTCTCCTGGGTGATGGGTTTTTGTACTCATGAAACATGTGTCAATGAGTTTGACTCCAATACTGTATAGTTGAATCTTGAGAGCAATATAACAATTTGACTTGTGGTAGAAAATATCTCCTACTTATCCATTGATGAGCTTAAGGGGATTTATAACGAATGGTTCATAAGGCAGATCAATTGTTGAAGCTTTTGCAAATGGGGTTGCAAGCAAAGTGGGTTTAACCTTGGAGGAACCAACATGGTTTAGCAAGCTTAAGCTGGAGTAGTACTTAGATGGGTAACTTGACACAAACAAGATCAAAAAATCCCCAAGGGAGATGTCTAACCTTGTAGCAAGAGTAAGCAACAATGGAAATACACAAACAAACTTCGAGTAAAACCCACAATATGGAAGAGTATCATTGGATTATCATTAAGCTGGCCTGCAAAAAGAAAGTTCATCACATTACCATTGTCAATATACAACTACTAAAATTTGCCCTTGATCATCCCTCAAAATTATAAACGACTCATTCCAATTGCTTTCATACTACATTCAACAATCTATCACTTTTACCACACAAATCGTGTTAGCCACTTAGCACTTCCTTGCACATCTAGCACTACCTAAAGTAGAACCCCTATCCTACTTATATACAAGATCGCCAACTACAAGTCAGCTTTTCCAATCAACAATCTCCAAAATAATGGAAACATATAGGTTAAGACCCAAATTATAAGAATAATCCCCAAATGAAGACATCATGCCTTGCAAACATACAAGAGGGTCGATGAAATGTATTATAACATAGAATAATGTGCCAACACACATCACATGTCATGAATCTCCATCACAAGTCGAATCTTGCTAACCTAGTTGTTAGAACAGGAAAGCCATAATAGGTCCAGACCAATCTTAAGATATCTTCATCAGGTAACATTAGATCATGATGCAAACCTAGTCATAGGAAGTCCATGATGCGGATCACGCTATATGGATCGCATAAGAAAACGAGCCAACTGGATAAATCACAAAATAAAACAATAGGAAATTTTCCTAGTGAACTATGAAACAAATAAATAGAAAGGAAATATTTTTGGGTGATAGATTGCCAATAACCCAAGGATGCTCTTGCATTAGACATCCTAGGTGAATAGAAGATGTTCCATAAAAGAAATTTATGAACATCTGACAAGGTTCATAATGTAGATGCCATGTTGTCTTCCTCATCCGAAGAACCAATGCCGCTTTGATTTGCACACGATTACTCTTGCAAGTGTTGAGCGATTCTCCAGTAGAATAACCTTCCCACCAAGTATCCTACCATTGCTACCACAATCTCTGCTTTGATTAATCTTACCGACCTACTTATCTCTACTTCTCCATCACTATGATTGTTAATCAATATTTGCTTCATCATTTGATGTTTGATTCCACCTTTGAAATTATGCAACACATCAGTTTTAATCCACTCTTAGGATTCTAGTGCTCATCTAATACCAATTTGCCTTCCATACCTGTTGTAACATTACCTTGGAGTCATCACCAGTTTCCAAGTTAACTGGTTCACGTTTGCTCATCAAATCCTTCAACAACTTCTCAACCTTAGAAATCCTTTCAGGCCCCAATTGCAGATCCATCACCTTTTGATCCAAAATAGTTTGACCACCTCAGGTGCAAGTCTTCATCATGCTCCAATTCTTATCTTTTATTCCTTCATCCTTTAAAGGAAGTATGGTAAATATCCTTCCATCTTTGATGATAGAAACAACATTCCTTCGACAATCATCAATATCACTGATATCATAGAGCCAGTGTCCACTTAACAGAACATGGGATGCCCTCATATCAACCACATCACATAAGATCTTATCTTGATATTGTCCAATGTTGAAGTTAGCCCAACATTGTTCTATCACCTCAACCATGTGTTCATCCCAAAAACCGACTTATCCCATAGGGACAAGGGTGCTTGAATCTTCTACATCCCAACTTCTGTACTATTTCCTTTGAAACAATATTCCATACTTCCACCATCCATTATCACTTGACAACATTTTCCATTGGACTTGCAAACAACTAGGATCAATTGCCTCCTTTGCTAAGGCTCCAGTTCCTTTTCACTCAATATAACTCTTCTGAAATTTAGAGACTTTCCCATCTTAGGTTCAACTTCTCTTTCAATCAGTGCATCCTTCTTAGCTTGTTCCTCATGTTCCACTAGGTTTTATTTTCCTTTGCTAGAACCAACCAAACATTGGTAAGCCCTATGACTAACATTCCCACATTTGAAACAAGTGGCCTTGAAATCTCCATTATTACTTCTACTCTTTCCATCAGTCTTCTGATCAGGTTCTTCAATTACTAGTTTGTCCTTTTTTGTCCATCGGTATATCCCTGACCCTAGTGGTAATTGGTTTTCTCTTCAACTTATCTTCTTCCTTGAGAGCATATTGATAAGCATCTTCTATTGAACCAATCCTCAACATACTTAACTCATTGATGAAGTGCCACACCACCCTACCAACTCATAACCAAGAATGCAACAATATGGAGACAAAAATGCTTCCCACGAAATTTTATTATACTTGAAAATCCTTACAATATTCTCCAAGTGAGAGATTTCCAAATTCTTACAATATGAGAGAGCTTCCAAACCAAGAGCTTCCAACTACCTTGTACACGAAGAGCTTCTACAAGAAATTACGATCGAAGACTTCTACTTCCCAAACTTCTACTTGAAGAGCTACACCTTGAGAGCTTTCACATCTTGAAGCTTGACCTTCCAAAGCTTCCACACCTTGAAGCCTTCACACCTTCTAGCTTGATTAGAAATGCTTATAAGCCTTGCTTAAATAGGCGCTTACCACCCAATGCATGATTTATCCACAACCTTCTAGAATTCCACCTGCACAATATCCACAACTTTCTAGGATTCCACCTACACAATGTCCACAACCAAATAGGCGCTTACCACCCAATGCATGATTTATCCACAACTTTCTAGAATTCCACCTACACAATATCCACAACTTTCTAGGATTCCACCTACACAATGTCCACAACCTTCTAGAATTCCACCCAAATACATCTAAGCACCACCAAGTGGCCCAATTAGAAAATTACATTTCTTTTATGGATCACAACAAATATTAAATGCATGATTTAAAGAACTTTCCACAAGCTTCTAAGATGCCACCTACACACTTCGATAAATGGAATGACAACCATTTTCTTATTTTTTCTATTTACGCCAACTATGCACCTTGAAAATAGAAATTCCTTTTTTTTTTTTTTTTCCTTTTCTCCTTTTTCCCTTATTTTATTTTTAATTATTTTTTCCTTCTATTTTCGTCACTTTCTCTCTCCTCTACATTTAAAAAATAAATATATTTTTTAATAAATTTTCCCATGCAAGATGCTCCTGCATCAGACTCCCTCGGTAGATAGAAAAGTGTGTCCCACACTTTGATGCCAAAAAGAAAGATCTACAACCATCTTCATCTTCACCAAAGGTTTCCACCTCAATAGGGACAAGAAAACCAACATGCAAATCTTCTACATATGCATCACTTTGTCAAACACCAGAATATCAACCATCCAATTAGCACGTTCACTCCAAGGAACATGTAATGTCCCGTTTCAGGACATTCACTGCGTTTCCTCTTATTTGTATTCGTTTTTTAAATCTTTTCTATCCCATTTACTTGAACGTGTCATATTCCATATATATATCAATATTTTATAGAGATGTGTCTATTCGTAGTTATATTAAATATTATTATATTAATTATATATGATGATTAATATCAATTGTATATGATTATGTATAAATCATTTATTAATAACAATATTATTTCAATATATATATAACAAAGATATAATTGCCATATACTATAGTAATTGAATAGTATATATATATGTATGTATATATATTAATTATCTATAACATGTATTTAAATATCTAATTATATATGGATATATAATAGTATATAATAATATAATAATATATATATAGTTGATATTTATAATTATATTATTATGATATAATTTATATTCGTATCTTAGTATAAATATACATTATCAATTATTTTAATAGAATACTTTATGTATAATATTTATTTATTATTTAATTTATATGTCAAAACAGGGACATCACAGAACAAACTGAACATAATGCTTTACTAGCAAACCCTCATCCACATCAGCAACTAGTGAATCCACACCAGCAACAATAAACCCCACTTCAGCAGCAACAAACTCTACATCAGCAGCAATATGTAGATTTCCATAAACACAAGCCAAACTCCCAACACCAGCAATCTCATTGCTCACAACAAGATGCTCTGCAACATACAAATCATCACCAACAACAACTAGATCATCCCTGACCGAGTGCTCCACAGTCTCCATGTCAGACTCAACCAACTAATCATGAAAACCAACTTCCATCCCAACATCAACAAGGTTAGGAATATTTTCAGCAACAACCTCCAGCTGCTTTGCAGGTTTTGTATCAGACTCCACAAACTGATCAACAAAACCAACCTCTTCCACCTCAACCTTGCTATGCCATCTTTTCTCACAAACAAGTCACTTAACTGGCCAGATAACCCTCTTCCGGATCGGTAGACCCCAGCTCCATAAACTTTCACGGAATTCCTTCCTTACCCCATCTCTAACTTGATCAGCCAAGCTAGCTTCAAACCGAGCAGTCATCTCAGAAAACCTCCTCTCCACTATATCATGGAGTTTTGCAATCATCGCAGGGTCCAATCCTCTTGGAGCCACCTCTTAAGATCTTTGTAAACCCTATGCAACAAATCCTTCCCACACTCCTTGTGACAACCTTGAATTGTTTGCAAGTCAGATCGCAACCTACCACCTCGCATGAACAATCAGGAACCAAATCACAAGTCCAGGACCACGGATCTGTAATCCACAAGCTCTCTACGATCATGCCTCAGCAAGATTAGTCTTCCATCTTCGCATCCATCGATCAATTTGCATGTCCTCCCAAGGTCCTGGTACAAATTGCCTCAACTTCGGCGATCTGTCTACACGCTCAGGAACTCCTGCTTTGATACCACTTGATGAAGTGCCACACCACCCTACGAACTCATAACCAAGAATGCAACAATATGGAGACTGTTTACCATACTGGGTAAAGAAATCAACGGACAGACAATAGATATGAATAGCAGAACTTCTTCTTATTATTCGCATATGCCAAAGATATTACATTATGCTCCCATCATGATTTACAATAATCCCGAAGGGTGTATAAATACTTTCCGAAGAACCTTCCTGAAGGAGTTCGTCGGCCACATACAACATGTCGCTACATAACAAGAACCTTCCCGAAGGGACTCGTTGGCTACATAAGAATAACCTTTCCGAAGGGACCCGTCGGCTGATACACAATTTCTACCAACGACATCATCCCCCCCAAAAGAAAAAATCGTCTCGGACGACAATTACAAACAAAATACATTAACAGAGTGACTACAACAAAAAATCTGCTTCTGTCACATCACTTCCACATTCATTCCGTTACATCTGTAACCTCTGCTAACACAATACTATCTCCTCAAGCTGACCTTGATAGCCATGCGTGTTGATTACTCTGCTTCCAACACTGGGTCCATTGAGCTAAGTGTCGCTATACTGCCTTCTGGATGACCCACTCCTCCCGAGCTCTCTGTGCATCCACCAAGACAGCCTCTTGGCCAACACCTACTCCCAGTGCTTTTGGTACACAAACACTCCATGCCTGCAACAACTTCAAGTCTTCTCAACTGGTCACATTTCACGATTGATATCCGCAATGATTGGGGGTCCAGGGGGCAACGCCCCCGGCGGGGTCGAGGGGCAGCACCCCCGTGGGGTCTTGGGCCAACGCCCCAAGTGCGCTCCTTGTCACAGTTAAGGGCAGGGTTGAGGGGCAGGGCCCCTCGCCGCCAAGACCAAATCAACACTCCAAAAACCACACAAAATTGCATGGAACACACTATTTCTACAATTTCTTTTGATCCCACACTCTTTCTGGCAACCGTTGGTTCTTCCTCTACCCTGTGGCATCATCCGTTACTCATTGTGAGCATTCCTGATTGCAACAGTACGGAGTGGACGTGTTATTGACAGCCAAAAGGGGTAGCTGACGGAGTCCATGGTACCGAGCTTTGGAAACAAACCGGGCGATATGGAAAACCGGATGGAGAGATCGTGTACCCTAAATAAACTTGATGAGCAACAGTTGCAGGAGTGGGCTACGGAGGTGACACAGAATAGGTGTAGCAGGTTTCAACTCGGACAGTGGGTGTTGAAGTATGACGGACAGAACGAGATCAAACCAGACAAGTTTCAAGTGAAATGGATCAGCGTGCCGTACAAGATTCGGGAAGTGGGTGATAATGGAACAATGAAATCATGGATGCGAGATGGACAGGAAGTGGCCGACACAATGCATAGGTCGAAGATGAATGTCTACCATGAAAGAAATAACGCACCTCCATAGACGAACAACTGAGAAAAGAACGACTGTAAGTACTCTAAATATTTACATATGTAAGATTAGTAAGGACAGGAATTTTATTTAAAAAAAATAAAAATAATAATAATAATAATAATACATGCTATCCTACCCGTTGGCTCATTACAATTATTCACCGACTACAGAGACAAAAATGCTTCCCAAGAAATTTTATTATACTTGAAAATCCTTACAATATTCTCCAGATGAGAGAACTCCAAATTCTTACAATATGAGAGAGCTTCCAACTACCTTGTACACCAAGAGCTTCAACAAGAAATTATCCTCGAAGACTTCTACTTCCCAAACTTCTACTTGAAGAGCTACACCTTGAGAGCTTTCACACCTTGAAGCCTGACCTTCCAAAGCTTTCACACCTTCCAGTTTGATTAGAAATGCTCATAAGCCTTTTTTAAATAGGCACTTACCACCCAATGCATGATTTATATACAACCTTCTAGAATTCCACCTACACAATATCCACAACCTTCTAGGATTCCACCTACACAATATCCACAACCTTCTAGAATTCCACCCAAATACAACTAAGCACCACCATGTGGCCCAATTAGAAAATTACATTTCTTTTATGGATCACAACAAATATTAAATGCATGATTTAAGGAACTTTCCACAAGCTTCTAAGATGCCACCTACACACTTCGATAAATGGAATGACAACCATTTTCTTATTTTTTCTATTTATGCCACCCATGCACCTTGAAAATAGAAATTCCTTTTTATTTTCTTTTCTCCTTTTTCCCTTATTTTATTTTTTTATTATTTTTTCTTTCTATTTTCATCACTTTCTCTCTCCTCCACAATTTTTTATTTTTTATTTTTTTAATAAATTTTCCCATGCAAGATGCTCCTACATCACTCATCGTGAATGTTAAGTCTTAGATCATTAATGTATCTATCCAGCTTCTTTTTGGATGACTCTCGGTGCCCAAGCCTAATTGTCATCTTGTAAATTCCTCGATATACTCTCTAACTGACAAATCTTTTTGCTTTAGATTTTGTAACCTCTTGAATACTCAAGTTCGTAATCTTCTAATATGAACTTAGCTTTAAGTCTAAAAACCATAACCTTCCATCTAGTTATCTTCAGTTCATCATTATCTTATCTATATTTTTGCAATTCTTTCCACCATAAGGCAGCATAACCCTTCAACTTAGTCTGTACTAACCTAATTCTCTGTGGATCCTTAACATATTCAAGTTTAACTTAGCCTTAAGTCTAGAAACCATAGCCTTCCATCTAGTTATCTTCGGTTCATCATTATCTTCTCTATATTTTTGCAATTTTTTTACCATAAGGAAACATGACCCTTAGTCTGTACTAACCTAACTCTCTATGGATCCTTATCATCTTCAAGTTCAAAGTAGTCCTCTAGTTCATTAATCTAATCTATCAAATCCTCTAGATACAGAATACCAAAAAAGCATGCAACATCAATTCTATGACTCTTACCCATTTGTGTCATGGCTCTCAACAATGTTTCCTCTTTGGTAGGAATATCCACATCTTTTGTTGTCTCAAGATCTTCAACAGCTTCTTCAAATTCATGTTCTATCTCAAGGTTCCTTCTAGCTCTAGCCAAAGTAGATCAGATCTGAGTCCTTTTCTCATTTTGGAGATTTTCTATCATTTTCTTTAGTCTTCTAGGATTCATTCTTCTAGGCAGCATGTTTACCAAGATGCAAGTCTTCAATTCCTCAAGTTCGGTGATCTGATCGCAAGTATTGATTATCCAATTCCAATTGGACTATCTACTAATACAAACAATGTGTCTCCAACTATTAGTTTTGTTTGGTAATTCAAAATTTTTATCTTCACCAACTAGCCATTCCTTCTTGTGCAACCTCCATAATTGCAGGTCAAGACCAATCCTTTGCCACTCCACAACTAGGTTCACAATTGTGATCTCAATCTTCCAACAACCCAATCTGTTCCTTGCTACCTTGCACTAGCCTTCGGTTGATGTAGATCAAAATCACCTCTTTTGCCACTACACAACAACAAGACATGCAAGTCAAGGCATGAGATTCCAAGTGCTTGCACAATCCACAACCAACCACTAGAACCAGCTCTAATACCACTTGATGCAACCAAGATCAGAGAATCCCTAAGGGAGATGTCTAAGCTTATATCTAGAGTAACCAAAAACGGAAATGCACGAACTTAGAGTTAAGCACATGATATGGAAGAATATCAATGGATTATCATTAAGTTTGGCTTACAAAGAGCAGCTTCATCACATCACCATTGTCAATATACAACTACTACAAGTTTGTAGCTTATCATACCTCAAATTATAAACCTAACATTCCTATTGCTTTCAAACTACATTCGACAATCTATCATTTTTGCCACACAACTCGTGCTAGCCACTTATCACTTCCTTGCACATCTAGCTCTACCTAAACCAGAACCCCTACCCTACTTATATACAAGATCGCTAACAATAAGTCAACATATCCAATCAACAATTTTCATGACATGACCCAAATCCCAAATTACAAGAATAACCCCCTTATGAATACATTGTGCCTTGCAAACATACAAGAGGGTCAATGAAATGTTTTACAACATAGAATAATGCGCCAACACGCATCGCAAGTTGTGAATCACCATCTCAAATCTTGCCACTGTGGTCGTTAGAACAAGAAATCCAAAATAGGACCAGACCAATCTTAAGATAACTTCATATGGAAACATCTAATCATGATGCAAACCTAGACATAGGAAGTCCTCAATTTCTCGATCATGCCATAAGAATTGCCTAGTAAAACAAGAGGAAACTGTCTTAGTGAATAGGGAAACAGATAAACAAAAAGGAAATATTTTTGGGTGATGCAAGATTACCAACAACCCAAGGATGCTCTTGTATCATAACCTCTTAGAAAGGTTGATGCAAACCACTACTCATGAAACATGGGTCAATGAGTTTGACTCAAAAACTCCATGGTAGAATCCTGATAGCAATATCACAATTTTGACTTGTGGTGTAAAATATCTCCTACTTACCAATTGATGAGCCTAAGAGGCTTTATATTGAATGGTTTGTAAGGCACAATACTTGCTGAAGCTTGTGGCAATGGGGTTGCAAGCAAAGTGGGCTTAACCCTGGAGGTTAAGTGTGCTTGAGCTGGAATGGTGCTTGGATGGGTGACTTTTGGGGAAGTCTCGGTGCCATGATAATAAAATAAGTTGTTCCAAGGAAGAAATAGGACATGCTATGGAAGCTTCTCTTCTTTACCATGAAACTTTCTCATAACCTGAGCCCACACCAAGCTATAGTCTCATTGCCATGTAATATGAATGGCCAAATTTTGTGCCAAGCTGCCTTATGCCTCTAAAGATTCCTACTTGTTGTTTATTCATATTGTCACCAAGTATACATTGATTATTTTAAATAAATAAAATAAATAATTATTATGTTTTGTATTTTTATTGATTTTTTCCTAAGTTATTAGCTAAGCATTCTTGAGCTGGAGTTGTACTCAGATGGGTGACCTCTTGAAAAGGTTCATGTGAGCCACTACTCTTGAAACATGGGTCAATGAGTATGACTCAAGATCTTCACAGTTTTATCCTAATGGCAATATCACAATTTTGCCTCATGGTGTAAAATATCTACATATCAATTGATAAGCTTAGGGGGCTTTGTAATGAATGGTTCATAAGGAATAAGTTTTGCTGAAGATTTTGCAAATGGGGTTGCAAGCAAAGTGGGCTTAACCCCGGAGGAAACTATACATGCTTGAGTTGGAGGGGTGGCCTTTTGTGAGGTCTTGGTGCTTCACCTCTATGAGCATCACCTAGATTCAACAAGTGCTAAGTGTTCCATTCATTCTCATGAGAGATGGGTTCTTGTCAACCACTACTCATGAAACATAGGTCAATGTGTTTGACTCATAAACTACACTATTGAATATTGATAGCAATATCACATTTAACATGTGGTGGAAAATATCTCCTCATCAAGTTATTAGCTGTCACTTGTTGGTAGCCTTAACTGACATTGGTCTGCTATTTAAATTTTATATGTATTTGTTTATAGTTGGGGACTGCTCTGACAATACTGCACTTATTGCACATCTGAGAATCGGCAACAAAGATGCATCTTCTGAATATGTTGCAAGTAAATTATATGCCTATATTATGTAAATCTATATTTCTGTTTCCTCTGTAATGTTTATAAATAGAATTAGCTAATAAACACGATTTGAAGGCTGATTTCAAATTGTTGTTGTGAAGGTATTGAAACTGGAAGTAGATTCATGCGTATCTTTAAATCTGTGTAAGGTTCAAGTTGAAGTTATGTATTTCAATTCTTTATTTTTTGTTTATGGGCTTGAGACTGCCACTATGTAAAAATTTAATTCATTATATCTAAGAGAATGGATTTGTTTGGGATAAAACTTGTAATAAATTTTAAAAGAATGTTCCTACAGAGGACTTAATATCCTGTAGTGACTAATGTAATAACCCTGACCTGGCTATAACTTGAAACACTATGACTTCACCAATTTATCACACTAATAAGACAGTTTGGTATTTCGTCCAACACCAGGCAAACATGCACAGTTATCCCTGAATAATTGATCTTCTAAAATCCAAACACCAAACAAGAGAATGCAAGGAAATGCTTACCAACTTTCAGATCATTTTGGTTTTTAAAATTTGTATAGATGAATACCGAATATTATTCTGCACTATGAACTTGCATCCACAAGAACTCTAATGGATAATCATTTATTAAATAACCAAAGAGTAGGCAAACTCTAATACAATATTATTCTCTACATATATATCTTGTGCTGAACATATTCCATCATTTATTTAAATTTCATAAGAACTTGGTATTCCACAATCAACCAGTGATTCTAACCTCTGTCCCAAATATGACCCTTGCAGCAGTAGATAATACCAATACTGGTGTCCAAGTCTGCACATATGAAAACAATACCAACAGCTAGGAATTCGAGCTCCCAATTTGAAGTTTGAATGCCCAATTTGCAACTTAAATGTCACTCCAGTAGTCAGCCCAATGGCCTCCCGAACATCTGAAAATATCAGGAGAAACTCTCAGACAATGGCATCCAACATGTGCAAATGGATGTTCATGCATTGCAAGGTAAAATACCTCCGGCAGACGTCCACACAAGTAGCCCCTAAATCTGCACGGGCAGCCTCCAGATGCAAATGCTGTGAGCATGAATGCTGATGATATTCTTTTCAGGGAGTATCCTAAGCATTGGAGAGTTCGTTAGCATGATTGACATGTTGCATTCATGACTGTATTTGTTATTGATGTCAACATTATATTGTTTCTATAAAGATTGACAAAGTAGTAGACGGAGAATGAGGTCGTATAGACTGTGTATTGATGATGAGGTCCAGCGCAGTTGAGGAGATGTTATACATTAGGTCTTGATAAAGTGGACAAGTGTGCGTGCATAGAGGCAAAGACACGCGAAAGTTATTCAAGAATTATATTGGACAGTGTGCATACAGAGAGTACTTGAGAAGTAGTTTCTGATGATTGGATTGTATCTCTTAACACAGATAGAATCGTGATGAGTGGAGTTAGATAGTGACAGTAGATAGCCCGATGATGACGTCAGCAAGTGCACGAGGTTGGATATCACACGTGCAAAATATGTGAGAAGTTGTATTTACTGTGAGCTGATAATGTTTTTGTATTTGCGAAAAGATGTAATGAATTTTAATATCTTAATGAGGTCCTATTATAATTAATTGGGAAAGTCTCAAGGCTGATTCTGTGAATTATTTTGAGGATATGGTATAAAGGAAGGTTATTTTCCTTGTGATGAAGGATGTGGATTTACATGTGTAAGTGATTATTCAAGTGCGAATTAAGCAAGTGATAGGTGAAGTTGATAAATGTGTGTAAACGATCAAAGGGATCAGTGTGATGCGAGTTCAAAGATTTGGTATTGAGATCTGAAGGGATTTGGTTCGGTCAAGTGGACAAAGAAGGAGTTCGAGTTATTTCATTTCTATTATTTTGCAAGGAAAAATTCAGAGCTCAGTTGGATAGTGAGTTTGGTGGTCTTGCCCCTTAAGCTATTTGGGCAGTGGTCCATATGCCTTCTACAACTCTTAATAGGGTTGGAATCTCCTAACAGGGACTGATATGTACTGAATGTAATTCATTGGCTCCTAACAGAGTTGATCCTTTTACAAGGAACTTTTATATTAGTGCATCATTTTGTGGGTACCATTCTCATTTGGGTTTCCCCTCTAATCAAGGGTTCCCCTAGTTAATATATCTGGTGTTATTGTTTATGTGTATCTTCTTATGGTTGCTGGTTATATTGTTCACATGCTTAAAGTTTAATAAGGTTGATAAAAGTTATATTGATTTGCCCCCCTCTTAGTTATCTTGGTGGACTTTACTTTCTAATAATTGGTATCAGAAGCTTAGGTCTTTGAAAGAAAAACTTTATAGCTTCAGGTGACCAATGGCAAGTCATTTCAGAAAAAAATTCCTAAGTTTGATGGAGTTATCTATGACAGCTGGAAAAAGAAGATGAAGACTCATTTGCTATGTATGGCTCCAGGATATTGGGTAATGACAAAGAATGAAAAGAAGATTGTGGAAGAAAACAAACTTGAAGAATGCAGTGAAGTTGAAAGAGATCTATTTATGTACAATATGCTTGCTAGAGAAGCATTATTGTCAGCTCTTCCTGAAAATGAATGTAGTCAGGTAAAATCCTTAGAAATATCTCATAAAATTTGGATAGCCTTGGAATCTACTTCTGAAGGTGATAAGCATGCTAAGAGAATAAGATTACAAAATTGGATATGTTTGTTTCAAGATGCTAAGATGATGGAAGATGAATCTGTAAGAAGCTATATTGATAGAATATTAGAAATTGTTGCAGGAATTAAGTCTTGCAATGGATCTAAAGATGAAGATGAGATTATATGGAAGATTTTGAAAACCTTGACACCACCATTCAGTTAGACAATATAGATGATTGAGCAAGTGATACCTTGCACTGAAAAGTTTACTAGAGAAACTCTTCTTGGAAGATTCAAAGTAGCAAAAGTGAGCTTCAAGCAGACTAGAGATTTGCCTGGAGTGGAAACTGCTTTTAGTGCATTAAGTGTTCGCCCTTCATTGTCAAGAAGTACAAGCACCTATGGAGATTATGCTAGTAGCAATAGATCTAGTTTGAGGAGGACAGAAGAATTGAAGAAGCAATTGCCCTGCTTGTAAGGAGAGAACCAAATAGTAGGAGAATCTTTAAATGTTGGACTTGCAATGAATTTGGTCATTATGCTTCTAAGTGTCCTAAAAGAGGGAAAAAGTATAAAAATAATTTCAAGCCTAGAAGGCTTAGAGATTGTTTGTATGCAAATAAAGATGATGAATCTAGTGAAAGAGTCCAAAGTGAAAGTGATGACGAGTTAGGAATTTTAGCTATTAAAGAAGTCAAAGAAGAGAAAGCCTTAGTTTCGTAGGTTGAAAAGAAAGCTGATTGAATCATAGATAGTGGTTGTTCACTTCATATGACTGGTGACATGAATAAATTTGTTAAGTTCAGTAGTCATGATAGAGGGATTGTCAGAGTTGGTAACAATGCAGCTCGTCATATCAAGGGAATAGGATCTATTATTCTTGATGGAAAGACTAACAAGATTGATGTCTATTTTGTTGATGGATTAAAGCATAACCTATTGAGTGTTGGACTATTGGTTGATAAGGGATATCAATTACAATTCATAGAGAAGACATGCATTATCAAGGATAAGGATGGTAAGTTAATTGGCATTGGTACAAGATAGGAGGTAATGTCTTTCAGCTAAACCCTACAGAGATGACATGTTTGGTTGCAAAAGTGGATAACAGTTGGCTATGGCACATATTGTTTTGTCATATAAACTTTGATAATATTGTGAAGGTTATTAGTACATTTGTTGTTAGAGATTTACCTAAAATTGTGAAGCCTACTAATGTTGAGTGCAAAGAATGTGTTATGGCTAAATAGAAGAAGAGCTCCTTTCCTAGAAAAAAGTTCTCTAGTACAACAAAATTGGCGATTGTTCATATAGATCTGATTGTTCCTATCAGGACAAGAGGATTCTACGGTGAAAGGTACTTAATGATTTTTGTTGACAATTTTACTAGGATGATGTGGGTAGCGTTCTTTAAAGAAATGTTTGAGGTATTTGAGAAGTTTAAGTTGTTTAAAAATAGAGTTGAGAATGAGTTTGGAGTAAAGAGTAAATGTTTAAGATTAGATAGAGGTGGGAGAATTTACCTTGAATGAGTTTGGCACTTTTTTGTGAAGTGAATGACATTAAGAGATATTTATCAGCACCTAAGGCTCTTAAGCAAAATGAAATTTCTTAAAGAAGAAATAGGTTTGTAATAGCAGTGAGAGCTATGATGTTTGAGAATGATGTATCAAAGACATTTTGGAGAGAACCAGTCAATATTAGTATATACACTGAATGGAGTGTAGATCAGAAAAGGTACAATCAAGACTCTTAATGAATTATGGTTTGGACATGTGCCTTCAGTAAAGAATTTCAGAATTTTTGGAAGTGTTACATAAAGAGAGATGATGATATTGGTAAGTTTGATGCAAGAAGCAATGAAAGTATGTTCCGTGGTTATTCATTGAAAATCAAAGCTTGTAGATGTTTTAATCAAAGAACTAACGCTGTTGTTGAGTGCACAAATCTAAAAGTGGACAAAAAGTTTGGAGTCAAAGAAAGAATGCTAGATTATAATTCTGATGAAGTGGAAGCTAATCCTAAACCTATCATAGAAAATGTTGAAACTTTCTTTGAGACTAACAATGCTTTGCAGAATGATGTTCAACTTGTTGAACAGAGAGAAGAACCAAGATTTGAACCTAGGGAAGAAGTAAGAGTTGAGTCAGTGACGCCTACATCTAACAGGAATTTGACAAAGAATCACCCTGCTAATGAGATTATTGGAAGCAAGGAAAGATGAGTTATGACAAGAATCAGAGTACATGAAGAATTGTGTTTAATTTCTCAAGTTGAACCAAAGAGTATAGATGAGGCATTCAAGGATGATCTTTGGATTCAAGTAATGAAGGAAGAACTAGATCAGATTGTGAAGAATGAGACAAGGGAATTGGTTCCTAGACCTAAACACAAGAATGTTATAGGAACTAAATGGGTTTTCAGAAACAAGATGAATGAACAAGGTGAGGTTGTGAGAAATAAAACAAGATTGTTATGTAAAGGATATTTACAACAAGAAGGTATAGGCTATGAAGAAACATTTGCCTCTGTTGCTAGAATTGAAGCAATAAGAATATTCTTGGCTTATGTAGCAAGTGAGAAGTTTAAAGTGACAAGAATTGGTTCCTAGACCCAAAGACAAGAATGTTATAGGAACTAAATGGGTTTTCAAAAACAAGATGAATGAACAAGGTGAGGTTGTGAGAAATAAAACAAGATTGGTATGTAAAGGATACTTACAGCAAGAAGGTATAGACTATGAAGAAACATTTGCCCTTGTTGCTAGAATTGAAGCAGTAAGAATATTCTTGGCTTATGTAGCAAGTGAGAAGTTTAAAGTGACAAGGGAATTGGTTCCTAGACCTAAAGACAAGAATGTTATAGGAACTAAATGGGTTTTCAGAAACAAGATGAATGAATAAGGTGAGGTTGTGAGAAATAAAACAAGACTGGTATGTAAAGGATATTTACAGCAATAAGGTATAGACTATGAAGATACATTTGCCCCTGTTGCTAGAATTGAAGTAGTAAGAATTTTCTTGGCTTATATAGCAAGTGAGAAGTTTAAAGTGAATTTGATGGATGTGAAGTTAACATTTTTGAATGGAGAACTTGAAGAAGAAGTCTACATTGGGCAGCTTGAAGGATTTCCTTTGGTAGAAGAAAGGGATATAGTATGTAGATTGAAGAAAGCGTTGTATGGACTAAAGCAAACACCTAAAACTTGGTATGCGAGGTTGGATGAGTATTTGGCAAAGTTAGGATTTGCTAGAGGTACCATAGTTTGTAATCTATATTTGAAAGAAATTGAGAATGACTTGTTGCTCATTGTGATATTTGTGGATGACATAATCTTTGGAGGTAATGATGAAGCAAGTGACAAATTTGCCAATGAAATGAAGAATGAATTTGAGATGAGTATGATTGGTGAGATGAAATATTTCTTGGGTCTACAGATTGTGTAGAACAATGATGATATTTTCCTATTATAGACTAAGTTTTTGAAAGACTTGTTGAAAAGATTTGGCTTGGAAAGTTGTAAGCCTGTTGGAACACCTATGGTAATTGGTCACAAGTAATCTAGCAAAGATGAGACACCTACAATTGAGTAAAAGTATAGATCCATGATTGGAGGTTTGCAATATCTGACTCACACTAGACCAAATATAGCAAATGCTGTTGGTATAGTTGCAAGATTTCAAGCAGATCCTAGAGAAGCACATTATGCAACAGTAAATTGAATATTCAGATATTTGAAGGGTACACTTGATTTTGTACTGTGGTATGACAAATCAAGTGACTTCACTGTGTGTGCATATACTGATGCGGATTGGGTAGGCAGTATGGATGACAGAAAGAGTACAAGTGGTTGATCATTTTTTCTTGGAGGAAGATTGGTTTCTTGGCTAAGCAAGAAACAAAATTATATTTCACAAAGTATAACAGAAGTTGAGTATGTAGTAGCAACAAACAATTATAATTAGATCATGTCGATGAAACAGATGTTGAAGGACATTGAGATAGAGTTTTCAGAACCTGTTATCATACATTGCGATAACACGAGTACAGTATGTCTGAGGATCCTATGTTACATTCTAAGACTAAGCATATATTTGTTAAGTATTATGTTTTGAGAGAGTTGCAGAGAAAGAAATCAGATTAGAGTATGTGAATACAAAAGAGCAAATTGCAAACATTTTTATGAAGCCTTTGCCTAAGGATATGTATGAGTATTTGCGAGTTATGCTTGCGGTTATGCGCCTCCTACTTTTGAGTAGATGATGCAGAGAGTGCATCAGTCTAGTGGTACAAAGCACTATTGTTTTCCTGGACTGGACGTTGATGCTTCTTGTACAGGAGAGTATCTGTGATGATGAGCAAAGTTCTCAAGGGCTCTTGGTAGTCGGTATAGAACATTGTCTTTGGACACTTGAGCTAGTTGAAGACTTTGAGAAGATGATTGAGATAATGAAGCCTTTGTCATTGATGTCAATGAGGGAGATGATCACATGAAAAACACCTTTTGATATTATGGGGGAGATGTGTGTTAAAGTGAGAGATATACTAAAGGAAGATTGAGTTATATCAATGGGGGAGAAGTGTGAAGAACTGATGCCCATCCATGTAAGAATGAAATAGCACAAATGGAGAGTTGTTCCTGCAAGTTTCAGATTTGATTGATGAAGAGGATTTGAAAAAGAGGAGAGTAGCAGCAGCAGAGCTAGATTTGGTATTCTTGGAACTTAGATGTTTTTCATATATGTTGTCATCAATGTCAAAGGGGATATTGTTAGCATGAAGGCTGATGATATTCCTTAGAGGGAGTATCATAAGCATTGGAGAGTCCATTAGCACGATTGACATGTTGCATTCATGACTGTGTTTGTCATTGATGTCAACATAGTATTGTTTCTGTAAAGACTGGCAAAGTAGTAAACAGAGAACAAGGTCATACAGATTGTGTGTTGATGATGAGGTCAAGCACAGTTGAGGAGATATTATACATTGGGTCTTGATAAAATGGACAAGTGCACATGTAGAGAGACAAAGACATGGGAAAGTTATTCACAAATTACAAAAGATAGTGTGCAGACAGAGTACCTGAGAAGTAGTTTTTGATGATTGGATTGTATCTCTTAACAAGGATAAAATTGTGATGAGTGAAGTTAGAGAGTGATAGTAGATAGCCTGATGATGATGTCAGTGAGTGCGCGAGGTTGGATATCGCACATGTGGAATATGTGAGAAGTTCTATTTTTTGTGAGCCGACAGTGTTTTGTATTCCAAAAAGATGTAATGAATTCTAATATCTTAATGAGGTCCTATCTTAATGAGGTCCTATTATAATTAACTAAGATAGCCTCAAGTCCGACTCAGTGAATTATTCTGAGGATATGGTATAAACGAAGGTTATTTTCCTTGTGATGAAGGATGCAGATTTATATGTGTAAGTGATCTGAGTGATTAGGCAAGTGTGAATTAAGCAAGTGATATGCAAAGTTGGTAAATGCGTGTAAGTGATCAAAGCGATCAATATGATGTGAGTTCCAAGATCTGATATTGAAATATGAAGAGGTTTGGTTTGGTCTAGAGGACAGAGAAGGAGTTCAAGTTATTTCATTTCTATTATTTTGGAAGGAATAATACAAAGATCAATTGGACAGTGATTTCGGTGGTCTTGCCCCTGAAGTTGTTTGGATAGTGGGTCCATCTGCCTTCTACAACTCCTAACAGGGTTGGAATCTCGTAACAGGGATTCAAAGTCTCCTAACAAGGACTTATATGTATTGAATATAATTTATTGGCTCCTAGAGTCCATCCTCTTACAAGGAACTTTTATATTAGTACATCATTTTGTGGGTACCATCCAACTGGAGTTTTCCCTTTGATCAAGGGTTTCCCTAGTTAACATATCTGGTGTTATTGTGTATGTGTATCTTCTTATGGTTGTTGGTTATATTATTCACATGCTTAAAGTTTAATAGGTTGATAAAAGTTATATTGGTTTGATAACTGATTCACTCCCCCTCTCCTCAGTTATCTTAGTGGACTTTATTTTCTAACAAATGCAATGTCTATAGATCTTGCCAAAAGATGATCATGGGCTTCAGATGATAAAACATAGGCTCACATAGAAATTGCAGACTTTGCAATTCTAGTTGCAAGCTTCCGAAAAGCCCAAGCGCTGCCTTTTTCCTGAGTATTGAAACCGCTTCTGTGCAATTTGATCTCCCAGATGAGAAGCGCAGCGTGTACTAAGGCAATAACTTCCCCAATCCTCACAATGCAATCTCAGAAATAAGAATCAACACCAACACTAATTCACTTCTCAAATTAGTAACCACAGATGAGAAATTGAGACAAACTAGTATAACTCGGTAGTAATTTGCAGACAATTATCAGAGCAATTCTCCACAATACCTTAGCTTTGGAATCAACTCAAACCTCTGAACTCGTATACCCCAACAAGGGCACAAACTTCAGAGCCTCAGAAAGCCACAAAGGAAACAAAAACAAATAAATATTCAAACGTGCCTTTTCCAATGAAACGAGCTCATATTTATAATCTCCAAATGCCGTTTTGTTTCCAAAATGTAACTTCACATACAAAGCTTCTCCAACTCAACTTTATAACATTTAATACTTGGCTTAGGCATATAAATAATTAAATAAATGGCCCCTTTGCTTGATGATTCAATGTGAAATGGTAAAGTTAAATTATAATAATATTTTGGCCATTAAAAATATAATAACTTCCAAGATTCTCATCATTTATATATTCCATCTGAAATAGGAGTCACACCTATTATTTCTCCATGTGACCAAATACACTTTCCAAAAATTGAAATAGTCCATCTTAATCAACACCCGACTTATCAGAAATAGTAAGTACACAAAACTATGCCCAAACAAAGCCCAGTATGAGACAAACAAAGACCAATCTGTAGCTTACTGAATTGTGAAGTAGACAAGACCCTTCCAAGCCAAGCCATTGCCTTAGAAGACCCTCCATCCACAATAATTAGCCTACAAGGATCACAATAATAGGCTAATATCTCAAACTCCGATGTTGGCAAAGGGACATTACAACTAAGCATACATTTTATAATGCTACATAATATTAAAAAATACAGCTAACCTTCTGAAGATGTAAGGGATGAGAATGAGAGATTATGCCGGTATTTCTTTAGTTAATTTAATTCATTCTCAACTTCGTTAAAAAATTTATGTTACTTTTAGAAGAATGTGAGTGCTGAATTTTGTTTTTAAACAGCTAAAGGTTTAATAATGGTGGGTGATGGTATAAATGATGCACCGGCATTGGCTGCTGCAACCGTGGGAATTGTTCTTGCACAACGTGCCAGTGCTACTGCAGTTGCTGTAGCAGATGTTCTTCTCCTACAGGACAATATTGATGGTGTGCCTTTTGTTATTGCAAAAGCACGACAAACAACTTCCTTGGTAATAAATTTTTTACAGGTTTATCAATGCAGAACTATAGCCCTTGATGATTTCAAAACATTGTTTGTTTAATTAGATATTACTTGCATGTTTCAGGTGAAGCAGAGTGTGCTACTTGCATTATCATGTATCTTTATTTCAGCTCTTCCAACAGTGATGGGTTTCTTACCTCTTTGGTTGACGGTATAGTAAACATGGATGCCCTATCTGTATGTGAATTTATATGTCTGGTTATATATTTTTCAATTGTCAAATTTTCCCTTGTTATATGTTTAGGAAGTGACAATAGATTAAAATAAACACTTTTCCAATATTGCTTTGGCATAATGCAGAAAGTTTTGGTTCTTACATTTGTCTCCCTGGTATGATATATGAAATTTGAATGCAAATCAAGCCACATGCACCTAAGAACAGTATGGAGGACATTTTGCAAACCGGCTAACAATAACAGTTGTGCAACCAGCATAAAGCAAGATAACCAGAGCTTTAACACTCCTCCCACTCCTCAATCTGCAAACTGATAATAAACCTCCATAAATCTGTTAGTATAAGCTGAGAAGAAGCATAGAATAAATCACCATGAAAGCTCCAGTGTGTTTCCTAAAGAAAAATATCAAGCAATCCTCTAGATTGTGTCTTTCAATAGCATGGAAAATGTGGTCCGGAAGGGGTTTACTTTTCTTCCTCACAACCTGAGAAGAACTATCTCCTCCAGAAGCAAAAGCAATATTAAATATCAGCAACATGAGAAATGAGCTTCGCAAAACTGCTTTAATAGCTCTTGCAAGCAATTCAATCCTTCTCACTTTTTCTTTAAATTTAATTGAAGCCACTTTTTAGTCTCCCAGTGACATCAAAATATAAATGAGTTCCCTTTCATTCAAAATATACCATCTTTCATTTTATAACTGACCCCAATAGCCCCTTTATTGAATAATTTAGAAATTAGTCCCTTTATTGCATAAAAAGTAAGTATAAAGTTAAAATTTTAATTAAATAATAAATAGCTTGTCTTTATTTTACTTAAAAAACCACTGGATTATATAAAATGTTGAGATAGTCATCAAAACTGAATCTACCAAATACTAAAAAAAGTAACCCTACCAACTAGCTTAGTCGGTGCTCAAAACTGACTTGTCAAAAATGTAAATATTGGAAGACTAACCTAAAATCACTCTAGAAAAGTGCATTGTGCTCATAATAATGGTGGGAATCAACTGTCTCGTCAGTTGTCAAACTGCTGGACAAACTACATCCAATGTCACTAACTCAAACTCATTAGCCTAAGAGAACCAATTGTGATGGGCTAAGGGTCCGCTAACTCAATTGGATAGGAAGGGGACATTACATGTTTCTAGGCACAAAAAGCCTTGTGATTAAGCTTTGCTTAAGCTAGATGAAGTGAATGTGCTATCAGTTATGTATCAATGAACCACAACTAGAGCCCTCAATGTTTTTCATTTTTTCTCCATTCTCTACAGAGTTGGAACTAACGACTACTAGTATGTGTGGCTTCTTGTGTGCTCGTCCTCTCTAATTTCTTTTCATCCG
Source organism: Cupressus sempervirens (assembly GCA_028749045.1). NCBI lineage: Eukaryota > Viridiplantae > Streptophyta > Pinopsida > Cupressales > Cupressaceae > Cupressus > Cupressus sempervirens. The sequence goes on from CM053785.1 coordinate 503,070,709, forward strand.
ACAATGCAAGGATTGCTTGCATGTCTTGTTTTTCTTTTTTTGTGGTTTTTTTTCATAACCTGTATGATATTTGAGAATACTTGCAATATGATACTCGAGGCGATTGATTGCTCCATTAAGCTTCTTTGTGCATGAAAAGAAAATCACATTCACATAGGATGATCCCATCACAACATTTCCAAGCAAGGTATCTACTTCTAACATGAGGCTTCAACTTGTAACTTGTTGATGTGGAAACCAATGCCGGAATTCAACAAGTAAAATAAAAGACACATTTCACATAAACTGCATGGAGTACAGAAATTGAATAGCAATAGCATTAATTAATTTAACTCAAATTACATATTTTACAACTCAAAAAAGTAAAACCTATGTTTTGGAGGAGGGAAAAAAGTCAACAATTTCAGTCACAAAAAATTGATGTAAATCAGCAATAGCAATTACCTAAATTGAATACAATGCTTTTACAACTGCAAATTTTGTTTAGAAAATTCATATAACATGCTAGAAACAATTTATAAAAATAACCTGGAAACCTGAAATTATTCAAATTTACTCTTACAATTCACAATGAACTCCTTCCAAATCAGTCAAGAATGCTCAACTACTATGCGACCTTCACCTATGGGTGTGTAGAATTTAAAAAGGTCAGAAAAAGCTCTTTATTTCAGGTGCAATGAGTGTTACTGTAACTCGCCAAAAAATGTTCCTGTGAGAAACTCACTAGAGCTTTGGGCTCATGAGTACATTGTAAGCTTTTCAACCATGGTTCTTCCCATATTGACATGTTTGAACTGTGTATGGCAAGTTTTGCGATTGGACTCAACAAGTACTCATGACATGTTAGGGCATTAAACTTGTCAGAAACTCTACTAACCAAGTCACAAGTTAACCTACAAGTATCTCTTTAAAAAATTAAATTCTGGAATGTCTATGAGCTATGATTCCAAGTAGTGTTATAAGGCTCAAGATGTTGAGGGACATGATCACTGCAAATGTAATAACACTACTATATTTCTTTGTGTTCCAAATGCAGATTGAATGTTATACAAATATGCTTAGAAGAGACATGTCTCTATGGTAATTTATAAATTGATCATCAATTAGATAATATTAACATTATATATAACCTATCTATCTATATATAATATATATTACATATATAATCATATATATAATAAACATATAAGCAAATATATGAGGATTTGTCTAGTAGATGATTAACCAATAACCATAGAAGGATTATCTCTAGGTCAATTCAATCCGACTGATGCTACAACATTAACACTCCCTCTTAGCTAGGGAGGATTGTTATAGAACACATTATGCTCCCAAGCATATAGAGAGATATCATCTCAATATGATATTCTTGGAATGACATATTTAAGGATATCAACATATATCAAGGTCACCGGGAGACGGGGAGACTTTGAGGTCTCCGGTATTGGTACTGGTACCGGTACGACAATTTTTCAAATAGGAGACGGGGGTACTTGGAGACGGCAATTTTTTTTTTTTTAAAAAAAAAAAAAAAATTTTTAATAGTTTAAACTTAAGAGTCTAATACGTAAATACAAAATTTCAAAATTTCAAAATAGTAATACCGTAAGACTAAAAGACTAAAGTAAATAATAAATTAATAATACTAGTGTTGTCACATTAAAAATTAAAATAGATTCATAGAGTCAAATTGTCAAAGATTATAATAATAATAAGCGGTCAGATACAGAAGTACATTACTGAAATAGATTTTAAAACCTGACAAATTGGCATTGCTACAAAAAATTTGTGAAAATTATTGAATTATTCAACATCGATGCATGCATAGAGACACACTTAGGATTTCTATTTTCTAACTAAGAGTTAGGATTGCTTAGTTTAAAAGGGAGTAAATAATTTTGTGATAGTGTTTTTTTTCCAGTTACACAGATTCAACTAACAAAGATTCCTATATTGGTACTAGGATATTGCCAACAGTAGATAAACAGGTACGAATAACAAATACGACTTATACATCAAACTGAAACATGATATCCTCTTGAAAAAACAGAAATATGGGACCAAATACATTCATGTTAACATACATAAAACCTCTAGTCTATCACTGTTATCGCTGAGTCTTTATCAGCAAATAGATGCTTGGTTTTCATGAGGATAATACTATTATCAAGTATTTGCATATCAGATTTCTGTAACATACGTAATACTATCTTCTAATGCACTAACAACAGTTTTTGCACCCTAATTCCTCAGCCGCATAAACTTATGTGATTTGGGATCTTTACTGCAATCCTGTACAGCTTCCAATATGTTGTCTTAGACTTGTATCGTGTTCCTATAGCTGACGTACATCACCAAGCAGTTGTTACGGAATTCATATAGTACCTTAGATTTTTGCATTAAAAACATTTAAATGAGGGTTAAAATATATAAAATTATTTAATATTATATTTTACATTTATATTTTATCAGGAGACTTCAGGGAGACTTCACTTTTTGGATTAGGAGACGGGGAGATTTCAGGAGACTTCGTCATGAAGTCTCCAACCTTTTTTGAGGTCTCCGGAGACGCGAAAGGTCTCCGAGACGCCACTTTTAGGGGGGAGACGGGTCTCCTGGTAACCATGACATATATCCATCAACTTAGATGTTATCTTTCGATATCATCCGAGCTATGATTTAACAAGAAATATCACTCATATGATATCATACATACTTATATCCTAGAAGAATTTGGGTCATCTGATCTCCGACACACTCAGGGACAACAACTAATTGTAGTCTATTAGATAACAGTCATGATTTCAAGGACAACAATTTAATATAGTCCATCATGATGAGTATCATGATCTCGAGGGAGGATTTGATCAATACTATCATTTCATAAAACGGTGATCTGATTTTGAGCAATCTTATCAATCTCATATTTTGTGATATGAGTCGTAGCATCAACATCATGATGCTTACCAACAAACATATTATTATGTATCCTAGAAGGATAAGAATTATCTAATCTCAGACACACTTGGAGACAACAACTGAGTGTAGTCAATCATATAACAAACATGATCTCAAGGACATCATACGTACTTATATTCTCTTGTATTTGCACCGGCATCATGTTCATGATGCCTACCAAAAGAATATGTTATATCCTAGAAGAATTTGGGTCATCTGATCTCTGACACACTCTGGGACAACAATTGAATGTAGTCTATTAGATAACAGTCATGATTTCAAGGACAACAATTTAGTATTGTCCATCATGATGAGCATCACGATCTCGAGGGAGGATTTGATCAATACTATCATTTCATAAAATGGTGATCTGATTTTGAGCAATCTTATCGATCTCATATTCTGTGATATGGGTCGTAGCATCAACATCATGATGCTTACCAACAAATATATTATTACATATCCTAGAAGGATAAGAATTATCTGATCTTTGACACACTTGGAGACAACAACTGAGTGTAGTCAATCAGGTAACAAACATGATCTTAGGGACATCAACTTAATGTAGTCTCCATTATGACAAGTATCATGATCTCCGACACACTCTGGGACATCAACATAATGTAGTTTGTCATGATACATTCATTATCATGATTTCTGGCACATTTCAGGACAACAATTTAATGTAGTCTAGCATGATAATAGAGTAGGAACAAAAGACCAAAAAATGTAGTATCACGATCTCCGGTATATTCAGGGATAGCAACTTAATGTAGTCTATCATGATACATTCGTTATCATGATATCCGACACATAACGGGACAGCAACTTAATGTAGTCCATCATGATAACAAGTCAAGCCATTGTTAAGATCATCACCTTACAATAGCGACCTCACAAATACATCAATGAAAGATAGTCACCTTTCATGACATAATCCACATATGCAAAATAGTAACTCTCATGATATCCACCATGAACCAAGTTAGAGGGTGGAACAAGGACTTTCACCTCAAGCTTCTCTCTCATAGAAAATAATGTATTTACAAGGAATTTCACCTTGAACTTTCCCTCTCTATCTGTTGACTTTTTCCCATCAAGCTTTCTTCTAATGGAATGTCAGACTCCCTTTGAATCTGATATCAACCTTTTGACCTTCTCGACAAGGTTGCCTTTGATTAAGTGTCAGACGCCCTCTTTATATATAAGGATACTCATAATCTCAATCATCAAGGATATTCACTTCAAGAGCCTCGCTTTATCCAACCTGATCATCAGCTGATTAATGAATCCTAGATCACAACTTCTTTGGAGCTACTATCATAAAATTGAGTCTACACAATATTTGGTAGAATGCATAAAGTACCGACCTTCTTTTCCTGCAAGAACATCCTCGGACATAAAGGAAAGATCAAGGCAAATAACTCTTATAATATGTGTAGAATTATAATTAGGAGAGAGTTTACAATGAGTGGATAAATGTAAAAGACAAGAATACTTATCTGCACACGAGGTTTCATAGGCATTTGAGAATGAAACATCTCCTTTCCAAGTATGATTCAAGTGGGAATGGAACATTTGTTACTATCCCCCCACATTGTAAAATTTCCACTTACTTTTATAGAGTTTAATTTGATGACTACACACATCAAGATCTTTCATCCTTGAATGCAATCTGTAACACTTCTTGGTTTATCCTTTTATTTGATAGATCTTGGAACCTTGGTCTACTTTCATGCTCAAAATATATTTCATTTTGTATATGCAGAGAATGAGTCAATTCCATAGTATGCAACCTTATATTCCTCAAACTCTATCTTATTCTTATAAACATTGCTTCAGAGGTATTTCTCTATGAAGAATCAACTTAAATGACCAGTTACTGTCCATTATGATCTGTAATAAAGGCCTTTGGTGAACTACAAGTATGTTGCTCGATATCCCAGTGATAAATGTATTTGGCGACAACTTGAATAACTTCACAGTTGATGCAGCAAATTCATTCTTGGGACTAATGACATTGTTGATTGTTATTCTTCACATTGCCTTAAATCAAAATGACATTGTAACATAATTTGAGAACATGATTACCATATGGATCCATTGAGATGCCACCCAAGTTCTTCATTGTCCTAATGCTGAAGATTTAGTTTGCCAACAATCCCCTAATATTATTTATTACAAAATTCTTCCTTATAGTAAAAACCTCATCTTTCAACGATGCATTTGAATTGACTATTAGAAAATCTTTCTAAACTTCAGTCGTTTACTTGTTCGCAAGTGACCAAGAGCTTTTTCCATTCTTTTTAGATCTAATTTATGCTTTCAAATTTTGGAACCAAGAGGCAGATATATTGTCTTCTATAGTTTTAAAGATCTTCTCCGCAAATAGAATATTAGGATCCATCCTCATCATTTCAAAAAGATCCTTCACAATTCCTTGCCAATAATGTGGTGACACTGGATAACAACAATATCGATTCTAAAACATATGTAGTTGTTCTGCAGGAGAATGTTTTTCGTGGAGATTTTGTAGAGGGAAAAAGAATTCTTGCCTGCATGATACTTGTCATGAAGCAAACACATTCCTAGGAAACCTTTTGATCAACATTTACCTCAAATGTAGTGACTTAGATTGTGCGCGGCAGATGTTTGACAGAATGTCTCAGAGAAAATCTTTCACATGGAGTACAAATAGTTATAGTGGGGAGGCTTTGAGAATGTTTTACAGAATGATGCAGGCATGACGGTGGCTTGATAGATCTATTCTTACAAGCGTTCTCAAAGCATGTACAAGCATTGCAGATTTTAAACAAGGGAAAAAAGGTCCATGCCCTTGTTATGAAATATGGACTTGGTTTGGATATCACTGAGTAGTGCTCTTGTTGATACGTATACTAAATTCCAATGTAGATTGGAACACACCAAGTGTTTGATAAAATGTCTGAAAGAGATGTAATCTTATGTAATTCAATGATTGCAGGTTACGTGCAGGATGCTAATGTGGAGGAGGCATTGCATCTTTTTTGCCAAATGCAATGGTTTCTTGTGGAACCCAATGAGTACACATTCAGAAGTGCTGTAAATTCTGAAATTTCATCTCTCTCATGGTACACACTATTTCCCCAGGGTGTGTATGCACCAAAGGTATTGATTGATTTGGACTGAGAGCCCAAGTTGTATCCCAACATCATCAATAGGGAAGAGGACAGTTTTAGTACAGTAGTGCACGTCCTCTAGTCATGTAGATGTTCCTGAAGAAAATGACAGCAAAGATCTTTCAAACACCTAATTGTTTTGTTCAATCTCATGGCCTAGGATCTGTCCATTCAATGTGCTAATGGTAAAAAATTGTTTGACAGAGGATTGGGCATTTTCCAATGACATTCTAAATGTCACTATTAAAGGCAGACAATTGCTCTGTAGACTGCATCCGTGAGTGATTGTATTTGGAGTTTGTCTAACTTTGTATGTTGACAGATTGTTTGATCAAATCATGCTCCACTGTGATTTTAGATTTTTAAGAGTCTCCCCAACAATGTTATGGAAGTTCATGTTATTGTTTTTCAAGCATAAGTTCTCACTCTGCAGTGGTGATGTGGACCGGGGGAAATGAGACTGGAAGGCCTATACTTAGGAAGATAGATTCTTTGTAGAAGACACTCTCGTCTCCCATATGGACAGTTCTGATGTCTTGCTTAGTCCATAAGATCTACAAATTGTATATGCAATCTTCTAACATTGTTGACGGTTAAGACTTTTCTTGGTTTGTATCAAACAATTTCCACAATATCTAAAGTCTGTGATGTTGCAGCGCCTATCTCTGTACCATCTTCACCAGGCGTGAAGATAGGTAATAGTTGATTGTTTATCCTGCAAAACAATTCTATGAACACTAGGCTTTCACAGTGAAGTGATCCCTTTATTTGTTGTGCTCAACAGCGTAACCCATACATTTACAATGGCTGATCAAGTGGTTGTTGGCAATATCCGATCTACATCAGTCTTTGATAGTTTGACCACTCGTTCCCAAGAGTCCATTGTTTTTATCAGATCTACAAGGCTCTATTTAGGTGTGGCTACATTTACACGGGCCTGCCTTATTTTCTTCCTCTTGTGCAATCCGTGACTGTCATTTCCTACTTGACCTTTAACGTGTTTTCTTGTATTAATCTATGCTGCTTCAGAATGGAATTTGCCCGCACTGGTTCAACCAGGCCCATGGTCAAAATGAGGCATTTGATTCTCCTACTTCCTCTGCACTATGACCATTGCACTCTCATCCAATGTGGCCTCAAGTCATGCAGATTAGACACAAGATTACAAATCTCATCAAGCATGGTGCTGTCGATACAACCTGGGTTGTAAATAAATAGGGCCATCCTTAATCGGAAACCCTGAAGTCAAATTATTTGTATCATTCTTTCTTACATTTGCAGTATTGCTTTGATACCATGTTGAGGGATGCAAAATAACACTATCATATTTATGTGTGTTCCAAATGTAGATTGAATGTTATATAAATATGCATAGAAGAGACATGTCTCTATGGTAATTTATAAATTAATCATCAATTAGATAATATTAACATTAATATATAACATTTATATATATAAAATATACATAATAAATATATAAGTAGATATATGAGGGTTTGTCTAATTGATGACTAACCAATAACTATAGAAGGATTATCTCTAGGTCAATTCAATCCGACTGAAGCAACAACATTAACACAAGACTTTCTCAAGACTTGGCAAACTGATTAATGACTTGAATCCAAAATCACCACATACTTTGCAAATCAAAACCCATGAAATTAAGAGATTTTTAAGGGTTAAAAACTTGTTTTTGTTTCATGCACCCATTAATAAATAATACCCAAAGACACAATAAACTCATCAAATAGAAGCTACTTGATCACATACAAAAGAATACATTCATCACATAAGTATAAAGGAAAACTTTATAATTTATTTGAAGATATAACACATTTAGATTTTTAAATATTGCCAAATGTATACAAATCACATGGAATATGAAAGCCATTGCATTACAAGCTTAAAACAAATATCAAATGAAACAAGAAGTCTATGGTTAACACGAGCCTATATCACTCGATCCAATGTTACAGCAAGTCTTGCATAGCTATCTAGGATGGGTCCTTGTTGATGATGCAACCATGATATCTACCAATGTCTCAAAGACACACCAACATCCAAGGTGTTTTCTCATGACATATCTTCCTCTACCTTGGCAGTATACTACCTTTGCCTCTCCATGCACTTGGTCAATCCAATTAGGGCCTTATCACTAAAGATTGAATCTTCAACCTCGGTGATCCTATAGGGTTTTGGATCAACCTCCTCTAGTGTAATAGGTGATAAGTCGCTGTCCAAAAAATTGTCTATGGCAAAGGCAAAAATTTTATAAATAAAAACTAGATCATTGAACCTCTTATCTATTGTGCTTGTTGGAGTGTGTGTGCAAATATATTCAAATTGTGCTCACAACTTGAAGTAGTGCTTGATTGGCTCAAGACTTGAATTGCAATTCTTTGAAAACTTGGTCTTTGTGTACCCTGGTTTTTCTCATAGGGCTCACCAAATAGTGAGTTTGTTGAGTACCGGACTACCAAATTTCCCAAACCCATTCAGCGTTGCCCACCTCACGACTTGCCAAGTTTGGGTGAGTCCGGTAACTAGGCTTCCAAGAATGACTATGAAAACTTCTCATGCCTCATCACTACTCTTTATATCATAATTAGAGTAAAAAATATGAGCAAGAATGTATTATGCAAAATGGGACAGATTTATTATGCATGTTCTCAACTTTATGTAATAACAAGACAAATGCATTGTTCATCTTGTTATTATCTCATTGTGCCAACCAAAAATAGGTGATCAAGATCAAGAAACAGTCTGGATACTTCTGGTCAACATTCTAGAATCAAGCAGTCTAGGATGAGAGCATGTTGAAAGCCATTGTCCAACTCTTTGAGAGGACTGAGCTTGTCTATAGAATCCATGCCATGCCTAATGTTCCTCAATTGTAAGCTTGTGACCGAATGAAAGAAAATGAATCCACTTCTTAACATTTCAAGGTCTCCCAAGCACACCCCACCTCCCCAATAAAAGTCTAGTGAAGAGTTGTCATTAGCCTACGATTTAATTCATTGCCTTTTTTATGGAGTGTATAATTTGCAAACTTATTGATAGAATGTTGGTACCAATCTTAGAAGTGTGTAATCTACCCAAATTCTTCCTCAATTGTATGATGACCAATGTCAACTTCGTGCAAGTACTTCTTCGCCTTTAGTGTCAACTCGATACCTCTATACTACCTTTGCACCAACACTATACCAACTTCATACTAGCTCTATACTATCTCCGTACTAGCTTCCTACTAGCCCCTTACTAGCACTACACCAACTTTGTACTGGCACTACCACCTTCGTACTAGCTTGTCTGTACTCGAATATAGGGATGCAAGTTGTGGATTAGATCCCCCAATGACAAGATAGATCTCAGATGGAAATGAAGATTGGCACATGCAAGAGGAAATTCGTAAATAATGGTAGCTCTTCAGATTACATCAATTAGATGTTTAATATAACAAGATTGGACCAAAAGAAGAATAAGGTGAGGAATTTTCCACTGAAACTGTAAAACAAAATAGGGAGGGTCTCTGAAACTCCAAATAACAAAACTCCAATAAGAATTCGCAGATACAAAGAAAATATCAAATTTAGATACCTACAACCTAAACTTGACCTTATATATGGTTTGTTAGAAACAATAGTCCACCAAGATAACTGAGAGGGGGGAGTGGGGGTGAATTAGTTATCTAATAATTAAAACATTTATCAACCTTAAATAATCTTAACCACTTAATCAAAGTAATCAGCAACCATAACAAGATGCACATATACAATTACACCAGATATGTTAACTAGGGAAACCTTTGATCAGAGGGAAAGCCCTAGTGGAAATGATGCCCACAAGATGATGTACTAATATAAATATTCCTTGTTAGAGGATGGACCCTGTTAGGAGTCTATTACAACATTTAGTACATATGAGTCCCTGTTAGGAGACTTTGAATCCCTGTTAGAAGATTCCAATCCTGTTAGGAGTTGTGCCAACCATAGTTGGAAACCTCGCCAAATCCAAAAACTTGCCGAGCCCCCCAAAAGTTTAATCGGGAAAAACTCGGCCATTTAAAAAAAAAAACTCGGGAAAACTCGGGAACCTAAAAAAATCGCTAAAATTTAATTCAAAATACCTTTTTTTGCAAATTTCAATGAGAAGATGCATTTAATGAGTTCATTATAGAGAACACAAAAGAAAGAAGCAGGAGTTTAGATATATATAAATGCATAGTGGGTACAAAATCACATTCTCATGTTGAATGCTGATGGCGGGAAGCATAATAGTAAATAAATTGTGTCAAACTAGAAGTAAAAACATCATTACAATCACATTTTCCTCTTCCTAGCTCTACTAGCATATTGTAACTCTCTATCTTACATAATATATATAGGCTTTTTGCCTTTCGTTTTTAACAATTTTTTTTTTTTTTTTTTTCTGAAAAAAAAAAAAAATTTAAAAAAGAGTTTTTCGGAAAAACTCGCCGATTTTTTGCAAAAACTCAGCGATTTTTCACAAAAACTCGGTGATTTTTTCTTACGATTAAATTTGGGAAAAACTCGCCAGTCCCAAAAACTTGGCGATTAGTAGAAACTCGCCGATTATTCGGCGATTATGCCAACTATGATGCCAACCTTGTTAGGAGTTGTGGAAGACAAAAGGACCCACTGTCCAAACAGCGTTTGGGGCAAGACCACTGAACTCAGTGTCCAACTAATCTTTCAACTATTCCTTGCAAAATAATTGTTTGTATTGAATTTCAACTTCTTTCCTTAGTCTTGTCAACAATACCAATCATTGTCAGACCTTGTAGACCAGGTCACGAACCTCGAATCCAAGTATCAAACTTCGGATCACACAATAAAACCTCGACAACGAAGTTTCCTTCACTTTTTCTCTGCTCTGCTTAACTTCACATTCCGCTCTTTGTGTTGCTTACAATCATTCACATTTCATCCATACATGATAAAGGAAAATGTCCTTCCTTTATAGGGAATCCATAAAACAATTCCTTGAGTTGGCTGTTACACCTCAATTAATTATTATAGGACCACATTAAGAATACATTACACTTAGCGATAACATTAATCTTTTGCCTTGTAACTCGAATATCTTTCCATACATGCAATATTATGATGAGTGAGCTTAGCCATGTCATCTCCAACATGTCTTCTTCACATCTTTATCTTGGGCTTCTCAAAATAACAACTTTGATAAGAGATATAACAAGTTTACCAGAACAAGCTTTTGTAAACTTTATTTTGAAACTTGTATAACTTCTTCTAGACTTAATATCTTATGCTTCCGAGGTTAGCTGCATATACTAGACATAGTATAATCTCCCTTTAACCTCGCTAGTGAAAATACTCAACGATCTGTCCGTACCAACTTGATCTTTATCGCTATTCTTCTATCAGATACCACAGAAAATTGCTATATTAACATCAATGACATAGTCATGAATGTAACATATCATCATGATAATGATCTAATCATGTTTCTACAATACTTGCCCATAGGAATATCATCAACATTCATGCTTTCAACAATCTCCTCCCTTGACATTGATGGCAACATAGATGAAAAGCATCTAGTTTCAAAAATACCAACTGCAAAAGACTGTTAACCTTTCTTTTCAAATTTTCTTCATCAATCATTTTTCCCATTGCTATACCTCAATGTGCTTTACATCAAACTATTTTTTTCATGTTGTACATTTCCCAAACTAACTGTTACTTCTACCAAACTATTATCTGTACTTCTTCTGCTGTACTTCTTCCCAACTATTTTTCCGAACTGTTTTTCATGCTGTACTTCTCCCTCATTGACATCAATGTCAAAGGTTTCAACAACCATCAAACTCTGCAACAACTGTTTCTGACTTGCTCAAGTGTCCAAAGACACTGTTCAAAAAGACACTGTTCAAAAACAACAACCAAAAAGAATCCTAGATGATTTGGTCCATCACAGATACTCCCCATACAAGAAGCATCAACATTCAGTCTAGACAAACAATAGTGCTCTGTTACACTGGATTGATGGACTCTTGCATCATCTATTTTGATGTAGGAAGGGGCATAACCACTAGCATACCTTGCAAATACGCAAGAGTCTCTTTGGGAAGAGGCTTAGTGAAAATATTTGCAATTTGCTCTTTGGTGTTTATATATTCCAATCTAATTTCCTGTTCTGCAACTTTCTCTCTCAATATGTGATACTTGATAGAAATGTGCTTAGTTTTAGAATGCAACACTGGATTCTTAGACATATTTACTGTGCTTGTGTTGTCACAATGTATGACAATAGGTTCACTGAATTCTATCCTTATATCCTTCAACATCTGCTTCATCCAAACAACTTGATTACAATTGTTTGTTGCTGCAACATATTTTGCTTCCATTGTACTTTGTGAGATACAATCCTGCTTCTTGCTCAACCAAGAAACTAATCTTCTTCCAAGAAAGAAGGCTCCATCACTATTGCTCTTTCTATCATCCATATTGCCTGCTCAATCAGCATTAGTATAAGCATATAAAGTGTAATCATTAGATCTGTCATACCACAATCCGAAATTTGGTGTTCCTTTCAGGTATCTAAATATCCTTTTGATTGCTGCATAATGTGCTTCTCTGGGATTGGCTTGAAATCTTGCAACAATTCCAACTGCATTTTCTATATCCGACCTTGTGTGAGTTAGATATTGCATTCCTTCGATCATGGATCTATACTTCTTTTGCTCAACAGTAGGTGTCTCATCCTTTGTAGATAACTTGTGTCTAGTTACCATAGGTGTTCAAATTGGTTTACATGTTTCCAAACCAAACCTTCTTTAGTAAATCTTTCAAATACTTAGTCTGAGAAATAAGAATTCCTTCTTTGTCCTGTACAATCTATAATCCTAGAAAATATTTCATTTCTCCTGTCGTGCTCATTTCAAATTCCTTCTTCATTTCTTCTTTTCTATATCCAAGCTTTGTCAAATGCTTGTCCAACCTTGCATACCATGTTTTGGGTGCTTGCTTTAAGCCATACAATGTTTTCTTCAATCTACATACTATGTCCTTGTCATCTATTAAAGGACAACCTTCAGGTTGTTCTATGTATACCTCTTCTTCACATTCTCTATTCAGGAATGCTGACTTGACATCCATTTGATGCACTTTGAATTTCTTATATGCTGCATATGCTAAGAATAACCTTACTACTTCTATTCTTACTACAGGAGCATAGGTTTTGTCATAGTCTATTCTTTCTTGCTATGAGTGACCTTTACATACCAATCTTGCCTTGTTCCTTACAACTTTATCTTGCTCATTCATCTTGTTCTTGAATACCCATTTTATTGCAATCACATTCTTGTCTGCTGGTCTGGGAACCAATTCCCATGTCTCATTTTTTACTATCTCATCCAATTCTTCTTTCATAGCTTGCTTCCAACAGTCATCTTTACAGGCTTCATTTGCATTTGTTTGTTCAACTTGAGATATCAAACATAGTTCTTCATTGACTATGCTTCTTGTCATTACACCTTTATCTTTGCTTCCAATAATCTGCTTGGGTGGATGATTCTGTCATATTTTTACTCGAAGTAGGGGTTGTTATCTCAACTTTTAGCTCTGTTGAAGGTTCTGAGCTTTGTTCTTGCCTCAACTCTCTTTCATTCTGCAAATCATTGTTAGTCTCAAAGAATAGTTCATCATTCGTTTGTTTAGTAACAACATCATCATTTGAATTGTTATCAACTACTCTTTCTTATATTTTGAATTTCTCATCAACTCTTACATTTGCACTCTCAACAATAGTCTTAGTTCTAAGATTATAACATCTATAAGCCTTGCTTTTCAATGAATAACCAAGAGATATACCTTCATCACTTCTAACATCAAACTTACCAATATCATCATCTCTTTTGATATAACATTTACTACCAAAGATTCTGAAATACTTAATTGTATGTGAGTGACCAAACCATAGTTCATAAGGGGTCTTGTTTGTGTTTTCTGACTTGTACTCTATTCATAGTGTAGTCTGTTGTATTCACAGCTTCTCTCCAAAACATCTTGGATACATCATTCTCAGCTAACATAGCTCTTGCTGCTTTTGTTACTGACCTGTTTCTTCTTGCTGCTATGCCATTCTCTTCAGGTGTTCTCGGCACTGATAATTGTCTTTTAATTCCATTAGCTTCACAAAAGATGTTAAACTCATTTGAAGTAAACTCTCCTCCTCTATCTGATCTTAAACATTTAATCTTCATATCTGATTCATTCTCAACTCTATTCTTGAATATCTTGAACTTGTCAAATGCCTCAGATTTTTTTTTCAAAGAAATGCAACTGACATCATTCTAGAAAAGTCATCAACTAAAATCATGAAATACCTTTCACCATAGAATCCTTTAGTCTTCGTAAGACCTCTAAGATCTGTATGTACAATCTCCAATTTTGCTACAGAAGTAAACTTCTTGCTGGGAAAAGAAGTTTTGTTATGCTTTGCCAATACACACTCGCAAATTGTGTTAGTAGGCTTAACAATCTTAGACAAATTTCTAACTGCAAACATACTACTAGTCTTCACAATACTATCAAAGTTTATATGAAAAAATCTCTTATGCCATAACCAACTGTCATCTACCTTTGCAACCAAACATGTCATTTTAGTAGGATTCAACTGAAATACATTACCTCTAGGTTTAGTTCTTATTCGAATTACTTTTCCATCTTTGTCTCTGATCATGCATGTCTTCTCTGTGAACTGTAACTGATAGCCTTTATCCACTAGTTGTCCAACACTCAAAAGATTGTGCTTCAAACCATCAACAAAATATACATTCTCAGTGTTTGTTTTACCATCAAGAGTTATAGATCTAATACCTTTAACATGACACACTGCATTGTTTCCAACTCTGACAATGCCTCCATCATGACTTTTGAAGTCAACAAACTTGTTCATATCACTAGTCATATGATGTGAACAACCACTGTCAATTATCGAATCAAATTTCTTTTCAATCTCTGATACCAAAGCTATTTTCTTTGGACTTTCTTCTTTAATTGCTACAAATCCTATTTCATTATCACTAGCACTTCATCAGAATCTTCTTCATTTGCATATAAACACTCTATCTCTTCTAGGTTTGAAATTTCCTTTATACTTTTTCTCTCTTTTAGGACACTTAGATGCATAATGACCAAATTTATTGCAAGTCCAACATTTAAAGATTTTCTTACCATCCTTTTCTCTTCTTACCAGAAGGGCTACTCCTTCTATCTTTCTATCCTCACTAGATCTGTTATTGCTAGCAAAGTTTCGTCTAGCACTTGTGCTCCTTGATAAACTAGGTTGAATATTCAAGGCACTAAAAGCTATTTTTGTTCTGTTCAATTCTCCGGTCTGTCTAAGTTCATTCTCAACTGCTTCAAGTCTCCCAAGCAATGTCTCCTTCGTGAAATCTTTGGTACAAGATATCAACAATTGTATCATTTGAACTACTTTCTTAAATGGTGGTGTTAAGCTCTTTAATATCTTCCAGATCACCTCATCATCTTCTTTGGTTCCTCCTTGGGATCTAATACTTGTAGTAATTTTTGATATCCTGCCTACATATGTTCTTAGATTTATCTTCTATCATTTTAGCATCTTGAAATGCACAAATCCAACTTTGTAAGCTCAATTTCTTAGAATGTTCATCACTTTCAAAACTATTTTCGAAAGCTTTCCAAATCATATGAGAAGTATCAAGTGATTTTACTTGGTTGTACTCAATTTCGGGAAATGTAGACAATAGTGCTTCTCTATCTCTCATGTTGCAAATGAAAGTTCTCTCTTTTTCTCGATACAAGTTTCCAAATCATTTTCAGCAATGATTGTCTTTGCTGATTTTGTCAAGATCCAATATCCTAGAGCCATACACAACATATGTGTCTTCATCATTTCCTTCCAGCTGTCATAATTTGTTCCATCGAACTTCAGACTATCTTTCCTGAATATGTTTTCCATGGATCTCCCAAAGTTGTTAAACTTTATCTTCAAGAACCTGATACTTTGATACCAATTGTTAGAAAGAATAATCCACCAAGATAATTGGGGGGGGGGGGTGAATCAGTTATCCAATTATTAAAACATTTATCAACCACCTTAAATAATCTTAACCATTCAATCAAAGTAATCAACAACCATAACAAGATGCACGTATACAATTACACCAGATATGTTAATTAGGGAAACCTTTGATCAGACGGAAAACACCACTGGGAATGATGCCCACAAGATGATGTACTAATATAAATGTTCCTTTTTAGAAGATGGACCTTATTAGGAGTCTATTACAACATTTAGTACATATGAGTCCCTGTTAGGAGACTTTGAATCCATGTTAGGAGATTCCAACTCTATTAGGAGTTGTGGAAGACAGAAGGACCCACTATTCAAACAGCTTTTGGGGCAAGACCACTAAACTCACTATCCAACTAATCTTTCAATTCCTTGTAGAATAATTGTTTGTACTAAACTTCAACTTCTTTCCTCAGTCCTTTCAACCGAACCAATCATTGTTAGACCTTGTAGACTAGGTCACGAACCTCGAATCCAAGTATCAAACTTCGGATCACACAAGAAAACCTCGACAACGAAGTTTCCTTCACTTTCGCTCTGCTTTGATTAACTTTGCATTCTGCTCTTTGTGCTGCTTACAATCATTCACATTTCATCCATACATGATAAAGTAAAATGTCCTCCTTTATATCGAATCCATAAAACAATTCCCTGAGTTGGCTGTTACACCTTCTAAATTAATTATTATAGGACCACATTAAGAACACGTTACATTTAGCAATAAAATTAATCTTTCGTCTTGTAACTCGAATAACTTTCCGTACATGTACTATTATGACGAGCGGTCTTATCCATGTCATCTCTAACATGTCTTCTTCACATCTTTATCTTTGGCTTCTCAGACTAACAACTTTCATAAGAGATATAACAAGTTCACGAGAACAAGCTTTTGCAAACTCTATCTTGAAACTTGCATAACTTCTTCTAGACTTAATATCTTATGCTTTTGAGTTAGTTGCATATACTAGACACATAGTATAATCTCCCTTTAACCTCACTTGTGAAAATACTCAACAATCTGTCCATACCAACTTGATCTTTATTGCTGTTCTTCTGTAAGATACCAGAAAACTGCTATGTTGACATCAATGACAAACACAGTCATGAACGTAACATATCATCATACTAATGATCTAATCGTGTTTCTATAATACTGCCCCATAGGAATATCATCAACATTCATGCTTTCAACATGGTTTCAGGGAAACTTTCCAAAGGATTACAAAAATTGCCGACATGGCCAACATGCTACAGAGAATCAAATGCAAATGGTCCGCCTTTATTAATTAATTAAAGATTCATATTATTTATATATATTATTTAAATTTTGGAACTATTAATTAATTAAAATACTTTATTAAAATTGGGGACATTACAAATCCTTGTTGCCCAAAGATTGCTTGTCCTCAAGCAATCCACAAACTCTAGGATCCCAAACCATGCACTAATATTGATAGCTATATCCGCTAAAAGCCCCATGCTACTTCAGGATCACATGTAGATAATTGGATTATGTAGAGGCGAGTAGACTATCGCCCAACCTCCCTTGCACCTCTCTAATATAAACATTGCTATGTCCAAAGGCACCAGGATCCCATGCAAGCCAATTATAAAACACATCGGTGCTTCGATCCAAGACCTTCATGCAATCGTGTACACCAATCTCTTTTGGAATCTCATAACTTAAGTAAATCTTATTGCTTCCATGACAATGGTCTTGCATCGGTGTAGATCCAATGCCATTCACCAAACACATCGTAGTCCAACATTGTCACTGTACCGATCAACATTCCCACAATGTCATTTGGCATTACTGGCGAGTCAATCAACACTTACACTATAACAATCGTCATTGTGATCATACCAGTTGGCATGACCACCATATTGCACTAGACAATATTGCCAACATGCCAAGTGACTCTTCCGTCGTACTAGTTGGCACTGCCATGATGTCAGTTGGCATTGACATCATGCTCGTCAACATTTCCACTGTACTAGTCAACACTACCATGATGCTAGGCAACCTTGCCACTTTACCCATACCATTTGACACTTCCACCGTACCAATTGGTGGTGCCATGATGTCAGTCAACATTGCCATTGTACCTATACTAGTCGACACTTCCACAGTACTAGTTGGCACTGCCATGTCACTATGTCGCTAGTTGACATTGCCACCATACCCATACTAGTTGACATTCATACCATGCTAGATGACACTTCCACTGCACCATTTGGCACTGCCATGATGTTAATCGACACTACCACTGTACCCATAGCAGTGAAGAGTAACTCTCCATGAAGCTTTCACTGCTCTAATTTGATATAAATATTGTTATACCCATTAAAACGATCACTGCTAGTGTGTATTTCTCTATGTAGTTAATCGATCAATGTTATCTTCCAGACAAGCTCCATGCAAGTATCTTCTTTAGCCTTGCTTTTGTCATGTAGGCTTGGATGATCTCCACTTGTAGGGGTAGCAATAGATTCTTGCACATCCTCGTGTGGCCCTTCATTTTCCTCTTGTAGTGCATCACTCATGTTGTCTTCACCAAATTCCTCACACTTGTGCAAATGAGACTTCAACTTTTCTTCACAATGCTTAAGCTTGAATAAATTATTGGCCAATCTACATTTTGCAATAGAAAGAACTCATTCTAGATTGTGAACAACCCATAGCATAGATATGATAAGTTGGGATATTACCTCCATCCCTTCAATGCATGAAATCATGAGGCTCTCCTAGCAACAAAAACCTTAGTATCTTGATATTCCTTGATTGTGACCGAGAAATGATGAAACATATCATGGGTCAAATCTTGCAACTCAAGATCTAAGAGGAGGTTACTTTGACATTTGCACAATTCTATAGTATTATAAGCCTATTGCGCAGTGGATCACCACTGATGTCATCAAGGCTCTGAAAGTTATCAACAATCAAGTGCAATATCTCTATCATGGTGTCATCATCATATGGTGCTCGAGGAGCTGAGATTCTCATATTCTCACTTAGACATGTTTCAATGACCAACTTATTTCCTTTTCATGGCATCTCAACAAACTGGATTGTCCTAAGGCATCCTCAATTGGAGCAAGAATCCTCTGTATAAATCTTGAAGGAGATTAGTCCACCTGGCTTAAACATACTTCTAATATATCTAGAGGAAGATTAATACCCTCACTAAGCTCCTTTCCCATCTTTTGTAGTGCCTTCAACAACCACTATTTGTCGTTGTTGGGCATCATAGTGTGATCCAAATTCCAAAATTTCTCAATTATCCCAATAGGTTGGCAAGATCACCAACTTTGATACCACCATAATGTACCTAAATTCCTCTTTAGTCATATAACAACCAATGCCAACTTCATGTGAGTACTTCTTTGCCTTTAGTGGCAACTCGATACCTTTGTTCTACCTCTGCACTACCTTTGTACCAGCACTGTACTAAATCTGTACTAGCTTTGTGCCAACATTGTACCAGCTCTGTACTAGCACTACCACCTCCATACTAGCTTTGTATGTAATGTCCCCGTTATAAAATAAATAATTTAATCTTTGTAACGGGCCGATTGATTTAGTTTATCTCGGACTCATTTTATTTTGTTTTGTTTTCATAGTTTGTGTCGTCGTCGGCTAGCTTTGTACACCCTTAGAAAGCTTTTCCCGATAGGTATTTAAGCACAGCTCGTAGTAGTCTGTAGGCATGTTTTTGGATTATATCTCTTTGTATTGTGGATTCCTATTGGAGTTCGGCATTGTTCGACATTTCGGAAGTGAAAGACCTTCCCTATTTGGCTTGCACGGTTTCGGTGGGATTCAACCCTCACCCTATTCCGTCGATGTTCCACTGGTTTGTATTCGACAAATTGGAGTGCTCATATTATTTGCAAATTCTTATCAATCTGGTGAATGTTCTTCCATACTTGTGCATTGAACTCTTCACTGATTGTCATTGATTTATTTTGTAACTTGTGTTCGTGCAACATTGTGCTTCCATCCCTCCGTACTATCTTCCCTCATCTTTTCACCCACCTGTACGGCTTTGAAATCCCCTTCTTGATCAACATATAGACTCCTATATTATTCATACGGCCTATCCAAGTTACCGTACAGCTTCTCTTTGCTTTATAAAATCCCTTACGGGTTGTAGAACCTTCCCCTCTTACCGAACAGACCCTACATATTCACACACACCCTGTCCACTCTTCTTGTGCATTGTACAACCTCTGTACGGCCTTATTTTTTACCATACAGTCTATAGTGTCACCGTACGGCTATAACACAACCGTATAGGCAACTCAATTGCACTGTACAACCAACTTATTGCTCCGTACGGCCATAATAGACCCCATCTCATCATACGACAACACTGCTTGGAACCCTACTCCGTATGACCTTTCATACCCTCTGCAACTTCTCACTTCCGTACGGCTCCCTCTGACTAGCACATCCTTTTGTACGGACTCCCATTCCAAGCATTTTGTGTTAGAAATTGATTAGTCGTCCCCATCGCTAGTCCAGAACATTATAGTGGTATCAGAGTGCTCCGATCTTGCCAGCTTGTGGACGGTGAATGAGAGTTTATAGCCGAAAGAGGAGAAGGACAGATTTCGTTGATCAAATGGCTGACGAACAAGAAGCGACAAGTGCCGAACTTGTGGCACTTTTGAGGGAACTTGCCCAGAACCAGGCGTAGATCACAGATACGCAACAACTAATGAAGGAAACCCTCAAGAAGTTGGCGGAGAACAAGATATTTGGAGATCAAAATGGACACAGCGCAGACTCAGTATCGGGTAAACCGTACCCTCAGCCAGCACGCTTTCGACCTTCCATGCTGACGTTTCCACCATGGACGGAAGCACATCATGGAGAGAGACTACCAACTTTTGAAGAGATAAGAGAGGACTAGAGAAATGAAAACCTTGAAGACATTTCCTACAAAGATTATGCAGATCTGAGAATGAGATACTTGGGAGGTGGAAATAGAGGAGGATACTTTAACGATGATCTCAAGAGAAAATTGAGTAAGGTGAATCTATCTCCATTTGACAGAGCGGGTTCCATTTCAGCACAAGCATGGGTGATGAAAGACGATACATACTTCCAGCTGAATTCTATGCCAGAAGAAGAAGCAATCAAATTTGCCACATTGCATTTGGAGGGAGTTGCGCGTGAATGGTGGCACCACGGCACCATCACATTAGGGCATGATCAAAGAAAGACATGCGGAATTCACGGAGAGATTAATAGAATGATTTGATGGGAAAGACCCTGAGCTCAATTTCAAAGATCTAGTGCAACTGAGGCAAACCGGATCGGTAGATCAATTCATTGCGGAGTTTCAAAGACTTTCTGTGTTGGTCACGGACATTTCCGAAAAATGGTGGGTCGTGCTCTTTATGGACGGACTAGCAGAACCATTGAAGGGTTGGGTGAAGGGAGTTAATTTGTTAACCTTGTTAGAAGCGATCAGTAAGGCACGAAGCATGGCACCGTCATTGGCATCATCCTCATCCTTTTGAAGTCACATCCGAAACCGCCGACGTTTCCAAGGGACAAACCTCCGCCCAAGAAGTTGTCATTGGATGAAGCATCCCGACAAGAACTCCAAAGGAAGAAGTTATGTTTCAATTGCAAAGGGCCTTGGGAGCTAGGCTACCGATGCCTCGAGAAGGGGAAGATCCATTACATTGAGGTAGTGTCTAATGAAGAGGATGAACACGAACAAGAGGAAATGCCAGTGGAAGGTATCCAACCTAGCAGTGACACTAGGATGGTCAGTTTAAACCGTATGGAGAGGATTGCTGCCTTGGTATAGCACAGGGGATCCATTGCATTGGCTGGCAGTCTGAGGTGCACAGTTTTCCGTGTACGGGGTACCCTTCAAGGACAAAGGGTCACGGTGATGTTGGATAGCGGATCTACTTTGAACTTCGTAAACTCATCCTTGGTAAAGCACAGAAGTCTTCCTACGGAAGCACACACTACCCTGCACCCACCTTGTTCCTCAGTTGAGCATCACAATGGTGAATCACACGGTGATGGAGGACTTTTTCATAGTGGATCTTGCCAACATGGAAGTCATTCTTGGCATACAATGTATGGAGACGCTTGATGAGTACACTTAGAGTTTCAAGCAAATGGACTTCACTTTTTTGATTGATAGGAAGAAGAGGGTTCCTTCGAGGGATGGAAAATGAAGGGCTAAAGGAAGTTTCCACGCATCGGATGGAGGCAATCTTGCGGCGCGACGATGTTGTGTGGGCTGTGCATTGTTTTATCTCGACGGAACCTATAAAGGGGCACCGAACACCTCCACAGGATACAGAGCTTCAAGATATTTTAAGTAGGCATGAAAGAGTTTTCATGGATATTCCACCTGGCATACCACCGCATTGGGGGTTTGAACACACAATAGAGTTGGAATCAGGGGCAAAACCAGTCATAACCACACCGTACCGCCACCCCAAGAAATTCAAGGAGATCGAACGGACAATTTAGGAGTTGCTTGAGAAAGGATGGATCCGTCCTAGTTCTAGCCCGTTCGCATCATTCGTGGTGTTGGTCAAAAAGGAGGACAGAACGATGCGTATGTGTGTGGACTATTGCATGCTGAACAAAACGACAATAAAGAAGAGGTACCCCATCTCGAGGATAGATGAGTTGCTGGATGAATTACATGGCGTGGTCTATTTTTCAAAAATAGATCTCCGTTCTGGATACCATCAAATCTGAATGAGGGAAGAGGATGCGGAGAAAACGGCTTTCCACTACCACTATGGACACTATGAGTTCCTAGTCATGTCGTTCGGGTTAACCAATGCACCTGCTACATTCCAGTCATGCATGAACCGCATCTTCAACAAACAATTGTGTAAGTATCTGTTGGTATTCTTTGATGATCCTATTTATAGTAGGACATGGGAGGAGCACCTAAAGCATCTGAATGAAATTCTGAGTATCATGGACGAACAGTCCTTGTTCACCATACAGTCCAAATGTGAGTTTGGTATGACAGAGATATTGTACCTGGGGCATGTTGTTAGTCAATACAGGGTTCAAGTCCATCAGAAGAAGATTCAGGCTATCCTCGATTGGCCTCCCCCAAAATCACTCTCGGATTTGCGAGGGTTCTTCGGATTATGCAGTTACTATAGGAGATTTGTCAAAAGTTTTTCTTAGCTTAGCTCACCTTTAACGGATCTAATGAAGAAAGGGGCTTTCTAGTGGAACGAAGAAGCACAACTCACATTTGATAATCTAAAAGAGGCTATGAGCACTTGCCCGGTTCTTGCACTGTTTGACTTCACCCAACCGTTCATTTTGGAATGCGATGTGTCCGGGGAGGGCATTGGAGTGGTTCTGATGTAGGACAGACACCCCATCACCTATGAGAACAGGAAGCTTACACCAGCAGAACGCCTGTATTTTATTTACGATAAAGAAATATTGGCCATCGTACATGCACTAACCAAGTTCCGGTAGTATCTGGTTGGTGCCAAGTTTGTTGTCTGTACAGATCACAATAGCCTGAAATATTTCCTGGAGTAGTGGGACTTGAACAAATGACAACAAAAATGGGTAAGCAAAATTCAGTCTTTTGATTTCGACATTGAATATGTAAAAGGGAAGAACAATGTTGTTGCAGATGCCTTGTCCCGAAAACCCACCATCTGCTCGCCAGAACAGATCTCAGCTGACTGGAAGGCACAACTGTTGGTAGAATATTCCAAGAATACGTTTGCCTATGAGATAATGGATGGTCACATCCACGATGATCAGTACAGGGTGGTGGATGACATCATCTATTATAAAGATCGGATCTACCTAGTGCCAGAATCCAAATTGAAGCAAAAGATCCTGAAGGAAGTGCACGACTCCCCTCTGGCTAGACATTTCGGCTTCCTTAAGACTTATAGAAGTATGCGGGAGAGATTCTTATGGAAGGGACTGAAAGGGGATGTGTTGCAGCATGTGAGAGAATGTACGGTTTGCCAACAGAACAAATCCGACACACTGTTCCTATTGGACTGTTATAGCCATTGCCAATTCTCGAACATAAGTGGGAAAGTATATCAATGGACTTCATAACAGATCTTCCCAAGGTGAACGGAAAGGATTGTATCTTCGTGGTGGTTGACAGATTGACAAAGTATGCTCACTTCTTCGCCATTCCCTCGGACCTTCAAGTTGCACAAGTCGCCGAATTGTTTTTCAGAGAAGTCTTTCGCTTGCACGGGTTACTCCGAAACATCGTTAGTGATCGGGATGGATGATTCGTTAGTATCTTCTGGACAGAACTGTTTTAGATGGCAGGGACAGAATTGTCACCGAGTATGAGTTATCACCCACAGAGAGATGGCCAAACTGAAATTGTGAATAAATGGCTCGAAGGCTACTTACGGAACTATGTCTCCGCACAACAATGCGCGTGGGTAAAATGGATCCATCTCGAGGAGTATTGCTACAATACCACGTATCACATGTCGATTGGGATGGCGCCGTTCAAAGTTATATATGGGCATGAACCACTCTCCATCGACATAGTTATGGGAGACAATCGCGCCCCTAGGGCGAAGGATTGGCTTCAAGAGGGTCAGGACATTCTGAGGAGT
This sequence comes from Cupressus sempervirens, assembly GCA_028749045.1. Taxonomy (NCBI): domain Eukaryota; kingdom Viridiplantae; phylum Streptophyta; class Pinopsida; order Cupressales; family Cupressaceae; genus Cupressus; species Cupressus sempervirens. Next base: position 503,095,551 of record CM053785.1, read on the forward strand.
TTGAAAGAAAACCTGCAACAGGCACAAAATCGATAGAAGGTATACGCCGACAGACACCAGATAGAGAGGAGTTTTGAAGTGGGGGATCTAGTCTATCTCCGACTTCGGCCATATCGATAGTCTTCATTAAAAGGAATAGGAAAGGAGAACCAGAAGCCATGTTTTTATGGTCCCTATCGCATGATCCATTGCATTGGTGAGGTAGTGTATGAATTGGACCTTCCAGAGGGTAGCTACATTCACAATGTCTTCCATGTTTCCTATCTGAAGAAGGCTATCGGGCAAAATGTCACAGTCACTACCACCCTTCCGCCACTCAGTGAGGAAGGGAAGCTCATTCTGGAACCTACTGAGATCCTCAAAGTGCATGAAAAGGTCCTGCGGAACCGCATCGTGAGAGAGTACTTGGTATGTTGGCAACACCTACAGTTGGATGACGCAACATGGGGCAAGCACATCCTCCAGCACTCGGCATTGCACTTGCTTGAGGACAAGCAAATTTTGGGACGGAAGGACTGTAATGTCCCCATTATAAAATAAATAATTTAATCTTTTTAATAGGCCGATTGATTTATTTTATCTCAGACCCATTTTATTTTGTTTTGTTTTCGTAGTTTGTGTCGTTGTCGGCTAACTTTGTACACCCTCGGAAAGCTTTTCCCGACGGGTATTTAAGCACGGCTCGTATTAGTCTGTAGGCATGTTTTTGGATTATATCTCTCTGTACTGCGGATTCCTGTTGGAGTTCAACATTGTTTGCCATTTCGGAAGTGAAAGATCTTCCCTATTTGGCTTGCATGGTTTCGGTGTGATTCAACCCTCACCCTATTCCGTCGGTGTTCAATTGGTCTGTATCCGACAAATTGGAGTGCTCATATTATTTGCAAATTCTTATCAATCTGGTGAATGTCCTTCCATACTTGTGCATTGAACTCTTCAGTGATTGTCATTGATTTATTCTGTAATTTGTGTTCGTGCAACATTGTGCTTCCATCCCTTCGTACTATCTTCCCTCATCTTTTCACCCACCCGTACAGCTTTGAAATCCCCTTCTGGATCAACGTACAGACTCCTATATTAACCGTACGGCCTATCCAAGTTATTGTACAGCTTCTCTTTGCTTCATAAAATCCCGTACGAGCTGTAGAACCTTCCCCTCTTACCGAACGCACCCTACATATTCACACACACCCCGTCCACTCTTCCTGTGCATTGTACAGCCTCTGTACGGCCTCATTTGTTACCGTACAGGTTTGTGGTGTCACCGTACGGCTATAACACAACTGTACGGCCAGCTCAATTGCACCGTACGGCCATAATAGACCCCATCTCACCGTACGGCAACACTACTTGGAACCCCACTCCGTACGGCCTTCTTTCATACCCTCTACAACTTCTCACTTCCGGATGGCTCCCTTCAACTGGCACATCCATCTGTACGGACTCCTATTCTAGGCATTTTGTGTTAGAAATTGATTAATCGTCCGCATCGCTAGTCCGGAACATTACATTGTAGTACCTCTGTACCAGCTTTGTACTAGCCCTGTACCAGCACTGCACCAGCTTCATACCAGCTATGTACTAGTACTATAACATTTGTACTAGGTTGTCCATACTTGGATACAGGGATGCAAGTTGTTGATTAGATTGCCAATGATTGGAAGATAGATCTCAGATGGAAATGAAGATTCACACATGCAAGAGTAAATTTGTAAGTAATGATAGCACTTCAGATTACATCAAATTAGTTGTTCAGTGCATCAAGATTGGATCAAAAGCAGAATGGGGTGAGGAGTTTCTCCCACCAAAACTACAGAATCAAATAGGGAGGATCTTTCACCTTTGAAATGGCAGATAGAAAAACTCCAATATGAATTCATAGTTACAAAGAAATAACAAATTCACATGCCTACAACAACCTACAAATAGGCCTTAATATGGCTTCGAGGAAAGTTCCCAAAGGATTACAAAAAGTGCCAACATGTTACAGAGAATAAAATAAAAATGGGCCCCCTTTATTAATTAATTAATTAAGGATCCATTTATCATATTGTTTAAATTGTGGGACCATTAATTAAGTAAAATACTTTATTAAAAATGGGAACATTACAGAGTGGAACAACTACTGGAGTTTTTTTTGTACTGTTTAGAAGCAACAATATGTAGGACTTCACTGTATATACTATATAGTATATGCCAATAGTCTTTGGAGGTACTTTTTGGCATCTTGGCTGTTGTAAAGTATGGCCAAAATACTTCTTAGTTCTTAGAAGATAAGACCTAGTGTCCTATTATTTTGTCCAAATCACTGTTTGGAATGTAAACATTACAATTCTTCAAGTAATACATAGTATACCATATAAATGCAATAAAGGACAAAACTTTGAGGACTGGGTTTGAGGTGTCAATCATATGAAATATCACAAAGAATACCTCAAGAGAAGGATGGTAAGAAGGCATACATGCAAAGCTCAAATGGAGTCGTGAAATTATAATATTTTTGTCAAGTATGTCGAATCTATTACAACAATCATGGAAGGGTTGAAGAAATTCTTAAGCATTTTATTCTGACATACAAAAAAAACCCTCCATATTCCTTTGGCACTTAGATGGATCAAGAATCCTCTTTATCAAGTTTGCATGCTTTTTATTAATTCCTTTTCTCATAAGTAATTTCCAATATCAGTTCTCTTCTAGCTATCAAAAGTCATTGAATGTGGCATGTAGCAGAATACCAGTCCATACAAGATTTCTGGGCACATTGGCCTTCATTTTGTACCCCAATCTCCACAAAACTTGTACAAATGCAAACTGAGAGTTCTATCTGTATATAATTCTGTATGAATGAGTGAAGGATGTCGATATTAAATGCAGAAAAGAATTTTGGGGATATTGGTCATCTCTCTGGCCCCCAAAGTTCTAAAAGACATGCATAAATGTAGAAAACCCGAATTGGCTCCCAATTTAAATATTGATGCACAACTGATTGTTTTAAATAGTTCTCTAATTTTTGTATTTTTTTGAATCATATATCTGTTCCTTTGTCTTTTGAATTTTATAAACTATCATAACATAAATTGCATAAGCATAAACTCTCCGAAAATCCCTTGCCAATTTTATTAAATTTGAGAAACTGGACAAGTATGCATAAAATCACAATACAATTCTAAACAGCAAATGGAACCTGAACTGAATACTATGAAGTGCTGACCCTTACTAATGTCCATTGGCAGTTATCTCCTCCATTGCAAAACGTGGGTAGTCTGAAACAAATCGCTGGAGAACAAGCTTGAACACAGGCATCAAAATATGGTTCAGACAGCCCCCAAACTCTCCAATGGCACCCTTAACCAATTCTCAAATTCACAATTCCCTCCTACAGATGTCAATTCGATCTCCACAACAATTCTAACAGCTGCTGACTCCAATTTGCAGACCCTACTTCCACTCACGGCTTTGATTTGGTCTTCCACGTGAGAGTTAATAAACCGCAGGCCCAGTTGGCTTCACAACAGCCGTCTATCTCAAATGCTAGACTGAGAAAGATGTAGGAGTTCCTTGATAATGCCATCTTTTCTCACAATGAAATCTGTCCTCGCTATCAGTCATGTCTGCTAGCTATCAACAATTCGCAAATCTCCCGGTATTAATTTTGTCCAACAAAACCAATGCAGAATCTCAGCAATGCGTCAATCTTCACTATTAGAATCTCCAGCTACAGTAGGCACAGTTGGAGAATTTGATAATTGTTTACCTCAGCACAATTATCTAGAAGACCTCAATAATTCTTCAAACCCTCAGCAAGATAATATGACCAAGAAAATATTTTATTCCATATTGTTCTCCCTAGCCACAAAAAATATAATAGGAGAATGTTGGCCAATTGTATACTTCAACACAATTGCCAAGAACTACTCAGACTTACCCTTATACTTTAGCAAGGGCATACAATTCAAAAATCAGGAAAAAGCCACAAAGGCACAAAAGCAAATATAAATTGTTTTCCAGCCAATGCTTGGTTTGATAAGGAATGCAAGAGGGCTAGGAGAAACCTAAGGGAATCAAATAAAACTAACCTTGACATTAAGGCTTACAAACAGATTCTAAAGAAGAAAAAAACCGATTTTATGTTCACAAGGAGAGAGGAGCTAATTTTTTTGGGCAGAAATAACCCCAAATGTTTTTGTAAAGAACTCCAACCAAGGAGAAAGCAAATTGAAAATAATATTACTGCCACCCAATGGTTTGAATATGCTAAGAAACTTTATGAACAAGAGGGTGGAGTGGGACAACCACCTTTGGTCAACGATGATACAAATCTTTTCACGGTGCAAGAGATAGAGACAGGGATTAAGAAGTTAGGTGGAGGTAAAGCAAAAGACCTTGGTGCGCTCCAAGCAGAATATCTGAAGTGGGGTATGAAAACTCTTGCACCACACATCATTGAAATTTTCAACAAAATCTGCCAAGAAGGGTTTCCGAAAGATTGGACAATCAGCCTTGCAATACCACTTTTTAAGAGTGGTGATGTTCACAATCCCTCCAACTACAGGACTATAATGATCAATCCCCTCTTTGCTAAACTTTTTGGCAGCATGACAGAAACTAGGATCAGCAAATGGGCAGAAGAAAACCATAAACGTGCTAAAGGGCAAGCTGGTTTTAGGCCAAAGCACTTGACAATGGATCGCTGTGTCACTTTGAGACACATTATTGAAAAAGAGTGAGAGAAAAAGGAAGAGGTTTTTTGTTGCTTTTTTGACTTTAAAAAAGCTTTTGACACCGTCCCGAGAGACAAGCTTTGGTTCAGGATGGAAGAATTGGGGATTCTTATGCATCTTAAAGCTGCTGTTCATAGGATGTACGAATAGGTGAAAGTCAAAATCCGAACTTCAGATGGCATTTCAGAATGTTTTAAGAGCGATATTGGGGTCAAACAGGGCTGTCCTTTATCTCCTACTTTGTTTGGTTTATATATTGACAAACTGGAAGACTGGTTAAACATGCAAAAGGGTGAAGGCATTCAGCTAGGTGAATTTGTTATAAAGCTGCTCTTATATGCAGACGATCTCATTTTAATTGCCTTATCTGTTGGCGGTTTGCAAGATCATCTATCTTCTTTTGAGCGCATTTGTGGAATGGTGGGGATGCAGGTCAATATCAGCAAGACTAAGGTTATGATTTTCTCTAATAATAAAAAACAACATCAACATGAATTTAATTACAATGGAAGTGTTTTTGAAGAAGTTGCGTAGTATAAATACCTTGGCATCGATTTCAACAAAAAACTAAGCTGGTCTAGCTGCAGGTATAAAAGGATATTAGGTGGATGGAAGGCTTTTTATGCTCTTCAGAATAGGTGTTGTGAAGCGGATTTGTGGGATTGGAAAACTATTCAAACCTTGTTCGGTCTTCTTGTGCTGCCAGTTGTTCTTTATGGGTGTGAATTATGGCCCAACAACACTATTATAGCACAATGGAAGCAAATTGAAGGAATCCAAAAGCGCTTGATCACAAGCAAGTTTAAAATCAAAAGCACTGTTCCATACGATATCATGCTAAGTGAAATGGGGGCTGCTCCTATTGAGGCACTTGCTATGGTTCGCCTTCTAAGCTATTTAAAAAGAATTGAAAAAATGGAAGAGGATAGATGGCCTAAAGTTGTCTTTAGTGATACACTATGTAAGCGAAAAAGGACATGGATGCAACAAAACATCAAATGGATGAGTGAATGGAATATTCAATTCAATATGTGCCCCACAAATAATAAAGAAATAAAGGTCTTTGTTATGGAGAAATTCTACAAGAGAAATTGGGGAAGTGAGATCGGGAGGAAGAAACTATATTATATAAATGAGTTCAACCCCACTTGTGATCAACTCCAAAAAGCATACATAGGAGCCAACATTTCTTGGAGGGCTAAAATTCTTATTGCTTAGCTGAGAACCAACTCTCACCAACTTCGGTGTGACACTGGGCATTGGAAGAGGCCAAAGGAGGCTTGGGAAGAGAGAATTTGCAGAGTCTGCAATTCTGGGAAAGTGGAAACTGAACAGCACTTTATTTTAGAATGTGAGGCCTACAAGAGTAGCAGAGATAAATTTGCGGATACTATATGTGACAGTTCTTGGCATAACTTATTCAATGAAGAGTACATTGAGCAATTGGGTGGACTCATCATCATCCTGCACAAGAAGTGAACAGTGCTACTTAAGTCTGCTTGAGTTGTCTTGCTGTCCCATAGGCTATTTTTAGCCTCATGGACATTAAAATTTTATCTATCTATCTATCTATTCAAGCGTGTCTTTCCCAATGAGATGAGCTCTCATTTATAAGCTTTCATTGGCCAAAGTTTCTTTAAAACTCCACTTCAGAATTGTGGAAGTTTTCCAAAAGAACTCAACACTAGAAACTTTCCAACTCCCTTTTTAGAAATATCTCTTAAAGTCATTATTATAATAATTTAAACATTATTATAATAATGCAACTCAATGATTAATAAAATAAATAAGAGCTCATGCAATTATTAACTTGATTAATTGCAAGTGACGACCAACTGTCTAGCCAAAAACAACAACTGCCAATAATAAACTCACTAAAATAGTAAGTCCACAACTCAAACCTAGAAAACACGCTACCAACTCACTAGGGTCGCTATGATGAGCTAACTCCATCAACTGAGTAGACTTGCCAAAAACGGGGACATTACAGTCCTCCCTTCCCAAGATCGCTTGTCCTTAAACAATCTGACATCATACAAAAACCTCCACCGGGATCCCATAAAGAACAAATGATGTCCTTGTCCTCACTAAGCAAACAAAATATCAAAACCATCAACAAAACCAACAACATAACCTGCAACATAGCACCAAGTACCTATGCTGGTGATGTAAAGTTCGGAACATCACTAACAGACAAATCTTTAGGAGATCTCAACACACTCTCCTTCATTATGCCTACCCAATCATCTTGCAGACAATCTAGCTTAGGGTCAAACTAACTCTGTACCCGGTGCAAATCCTGAACATGTGAGTCAAATACCAAACTATAAATACTCATCACAGTATAAACTCTATCATCAGTATGATCATCTTCATCGGCATCCTCATGTTACTGTGATGACTCGTCCTCAATCACATCAGTGTAAACCCACATACTATGATTCGTTGCTCCCTTTGGCATTAACACACAAGTATGACCAATAGAGAAAGGCCCCTTGCACCAAAAGCAAAGCTAACGCCTCCTTAAATCTTCTCTCAAAGTGACATCATATCTCCCCATTGACTTGCCCTTGTCCTCAACAGCTGGTGGGGACGCCTCATCATCAAGCGGAAGAGCAGAAGATTTCGAGGCAACTTTGCTTCGAGAAGAGGACTCCAAATCCTGTGCCTTGTATATTGCTACCTGTAGAGAAGATGGGTCAAATGACTTCACCCATCCACGGAGTGGCTCAGTTAATCCCTCCATAAATAACATTACTTGTTTGAGCTCCGAAATATCATAAACCATGACTGATAGCCTTTGGAACTCACTAATGTAACTCTTCTATCTACCAGATTGCTTCAGCTGAGCCAACTCACGGAAGTATACCTCCGGATCCTTCCTATCAAATTTCTCAATCAAGCGATCTACGTGATGGAACTCTAATTTTTGTCTTCATTTGAAAAAACACAATTGAATTCTCATGTTAAAGATTTGATCAAGCATGCCTATATGAAGATTTTTAGAGGGAAAAGTCTTACAAATGAAAGCATTAATGGTATTGAAGTGTATAGGTATCCGTATACATGCAAGGAGCAAGTAAGGTGAAAGACTAAGGAGATTTTACCAAAGCCATGTGAATTCAAGAGAAGACACAGTTTTGCTCCATATTGCCATTATTTAAATATGTAGTTCAGATGGCTGTTGCTGCATTTGCAAAGAATTTTTAAGATCTCGTTGCATCATGAATGGAAAATTAGATGATGGTGGCGAAATTTTTGAAGTGGCATTGAATAGAGTGACCCCTAAAGTGGATGATTTGGAAAGTCTAGATCATTGTACAAGGGATTTGTCTACCATAACTAAGGATACAGCCAAGATGATCCAGAGGGTGATCATGGAATGCATACAGTGCGTGTGGAGGGACATTTTTCGGGTCTTGCCTGATCTTTCTGATACATTAGATGCAGCATGGATAGGAGAGGGTCAGTCTGCAAGTGTTCAAGCCATGCTTATGACATCACAGGTGCCAGATATTAGTCCTGTGGGTGGGACTATTGTTACATGTGGAGGCGAACCTGCCGTTAGAAAAGATTTCCAACCCTTCCAACAAGCTGCAGTAGGGGTAAAGACTGCTTGTGATTCTACCATAAATGTTCAAGATAAAGGGGGAATGGAGGTGTCTGACACAAGCACACCTACTTCTCCAGTCAAATTACTCCAGTCTGAAGATTCTGGGAGTTGGATTGGAGCTCCTTTGTCAAATTTGTCAAAAAGGCAAAGCGGAAGTTTTAAGGGAATTGTGTCAGGGTCAATTGGACTAGATTCTCTTCTTGGCTACAGTCCTAAATTTGTATCCTTGTTTAGTAATCTTGGTAGTCATGGAGGAGGAAGGTTAGTTTTATCATTTGGCATCAATAACACAGTTATTGCCATTTATGATGATGAGCCTACAGGCATAATATCATATGCACTGTCATCACGTGAATATCAGGGTTCCCTATATGACAATGGAATTGATAACGAGAAGCAAAAGGAGAAAGACAAAGAGAAGGAGAAGGAATATGCAGAATCATTAGGCATGCCGATAGGCATCTCATATCCTATTTCTTCCTCAGACAACTCCTCAGACTTGGTTGACTTTCTTTCCAAAGAGAGAAATTCTGGATCAGAGGATTTCTATTCATATAGTTTAGAAGGTAGTAATAGCAGGATTTCAGACTTATCAAGGCCAGTGCATGTAAAAGTATCATTTAATGATGCAGAGTCTAAATTGGAAGCTTTGATGTGAAAGGGTGCAGATATGTGGAAGATGGCCAATTCATATGCAGCTCTAGTGTATAGAAATTTTTGAATCGAATACTATTGGTCTGTATCTAACGTATTGTATTTATCTTGCAGGTATAAAATAAAATATGAAGAAAGGTGGATTCTTCAAACGACAATGCATAGATCTTCACTTAGAAAACTTTTCCAGCATTATCTACCGAATTATATCTGAAGGAGATTGTGAAATGGCTTTAAGAAAGTATACAAAGTGTGCTCACGGGAGGCAAAATGAGTTCGTTGATGAAGTGCGCAAGCCCAAGTGTTCACAGAAAAGAGTCGGATTTGTATGCGGGAATCTGCACATCCTTTGTTGAAGTGATTTGCGTGTTGAGTTTGCCTTGTGTTAAGCGCCAAAGAGGATATACAGAGGTCGAGAATCATTGTCAGTATGCTATCCGATACCTGCAATACTCAAAAGATAGTGATAACACTATTCAAGCAGAGGCTCTATACATTCTTGAGCGATTGTTGGACACTGGCGTGTTGGAATTATCCTGGGCATTGCTTGAGGAGGAGGCTTCACAAATCAAAATCTTCATCACTCATGTCAAAGCGCAAGAAATAAAAAGCTACACCAAAGTTCTGAAGAGAAAGTTTATACTATATCAAACTAAATATGCCACTAACTAAAAATACAATTAAACTGCCGGGCATTTTAAGTTTAAATGATATATTATGTAATGAGTCGGTTATGTGTTAGGAAAAGGTGCGATGTTTGGGAAGAAAACTAATGTCATTTCCTCCCTTATAAATATATGTAAAGTAAAATCATAGAGATATATCATCATTTTTTTGTCTTTAAAAAAAGGAGAGGAGCTCTCTAAATTTAGGCATATATTTTAAAATTTCTTTAGAGGCTGAGATGAAAGTTTGAACAAAGCTACTGGATATTGAGTTGCTGGGCATATATTTTTTTAGCGTTGTGTGAGAATAAGTTGTGTTGATTGGAGCATCAGCCAGTGAGTGTCATCAATACAATTTTATCTTGACAATAAAATCAGTAAGTCTTTTATTTGTTCTAGAGTTAAAATTTATACAATCTGTCCTTTATGATCATCGAATTATTTATTTGTTGATAGTTCATTATTACGATAAGTAGATCAAGTTGTTTACCCCTATTCAAATATGATAAATACAAATATTGCAAACATTATTGTCTTCTTTATTTGTATCTGTTTTGTTCATTAAATGATTAAAACATTATAGACTGATTTGAATAAGCAGATAGGTGTAACAATTTGAAGCATTGTAATAACTGAAATATTTGCAAGTATAATACGACTAGTGTCATAAAGTTGCATGTGATATATACATATTTGACTTTATTACCCAATTAAAATTCGGCACTGATCATTTGTTTGCTCATAAATTTCAATCCATAAGCTAGCAATACTTTGCATTCTCTCCCTTAAGAATTTGATCTTCTCAATTTTCGTAATTCATTTTCACTTTTCTCTTTCAGCAATGCACAAATCTAATAAAAATAATCAAAGTTTGAAGATCAATATTTATTAATCACAATCCACATAATTTCCTTGACACTTGCCAGTTGAGGAGTTTGTTTTTGTGTTATAATCTGCTATAATACATCTTGCATCCGAGTTTTGGATTTGGGTAAATAGGCCTTGGTCTAGCAGAACCAAAAATGCAGAGGATTTGATTCAATCTTGTCACATTGGCCAAAATCAGTTAGATACCCAGCATTGAGCAGGCAAGGCTCGTAGGTTTCTAATCGGTGATTTTGATAACCAACACTATGAACTTCTAATAGGAAGTGATCAAGTCATGTCACAAAGAAACTAACCCATGGTACCACCAATCATGGGCAGCTCCATCCAGATGCAACACTCCAAATCTAATAGCGTCCACCTCTGACATAGGACCCAAAGCCAAATATGTGTCAAGCTTATGAATCCAAGCTCGAGCTGTAACTCTCCTAGTACCATCAAAGTGCTCCAATGTCATCTTATTGGTAACTTGTTGTAACTCAGTCTGTTGAGATTATTGTCTCTTATGTGACGACCTTGTTGTGCGAGTCAAGAACCAATCAAAATTCAAATGATCTTTAACAGCTTGTGGTAAAGCATCCCACTTCGTAAAGTGTGCCAATGTGTCATCAACAAAAGGAGTGGCCTTAGACTCAATACTAACCACATCCACCTCATATCTCAAAAATGCAGGCCTTTGCAGCCTATCTTGAGTGCTAGTATGTATGTTAGCTCTATCAACTAATCCACTACGATCCTCAACTCGAACCCGATTTGCATCTCTATACCTAACACCATCCCGAGTTCTATCCTCAACTTGGGATCGATGAGAACCAATAGAAACATCTCAAGCTCTCTCCCTCCTCCATCCTCGAGGAAGTGCTATCTCCAGCAGAGTATTAGACAACTATTGCAGTACATCTGTCATATGCTGTTGCCCAGCTGCAATATTTCTAAATGCCTGTAGGGCATCTCTATCAACCTCAACATCTATGGGTCGTAGTCCAGTGCCACTAGAACCACCCGGACTACCAATTAGACCAAACTGAATCTTAGGCTCTCCTTCTCTAGGAGGAGAATTATGTCCTCTTCACAATTCCCTCTTGCAAATGTGAATTCGATCTCCACAACAATTCTAACAGTTGCCGACTCCAATTTGCAAACCTTACTTCCACTCACAGCTTAGAGTTGGTCTTCTACGTGAGAATTAATAAAGTGCAGGCCCAGTTGGCTTCACAATAGTCGTCTATCTCAAACGCTAGACTGAGAAAGACATAGGAGTTCCTTGATAATGCCATCCTTTCTCACAATGAAATCTGTTCTTGCTATCAGTCAGGTCTACTAGCTATCAACAATTCGCAAATCTTCTAGTATTAATTTCGTCCAACAAAACCAATGCAGAATCTCAGCAATGCGTCAATCTTCACTATTAGAATCTCCACTCTACAGTAGGCACAGTTGGAGAATTTGATAATTGTTTACCTCAACACAATTATCCAGAAGATCTTAGTAATTCTTGAAACTCTTGGCCAGATAATATGACCAAGAAAATGTTTTATTCCAGATTGTTCTCCCTAGCCATAGAAAATATAATAGGAGAATGTTGGCCAATTGTATACTTAAACACAATTGCCAAGAACTACTTAGACTTACCCTTATACTTCAGCAGGGGCATACAATTCAAAAATCAAGAAAAAGCCACAAAGGCACAAAAGTAAATATATATTCAAGTGTGTCTTTCCCAATGAAATGAGCTCTCATTTATAAGCTTTCGTTGGCCAAAGTTTCTTTAAAAATCCACTTTAGAATTGTGGAAGTTTCCCAAAAGAACTCAACACTAGAAACTTTCCAACTCGCTTTTTAGAAATATCTCTTAAAGTCATTATTATAATAATATAAACATTATTATAATAATGCAACTCAATGATTAATAAATAAATAAGAGCTCATGCAATTATTAACTTGATTAACTGCAGGTGACGACCAACTACCCAACCACCCATCGTATTGCCAAAAATAGAAATTGCCAATAATAAACTTACTAAAAATAGTAAGTCCACAACTAAGACTCCCAAAACACCCTGTCAGCTCACGAAGGTCGCTATGATGAGCTAACTCCATCAACTGAGTAAACCTGCCAAAAATGGGGACATTACCATAAATATGAGTTGTACTTCCAATTTTATGTTCTTCTATTGATCAAAGTATTTGGGCTAAATATGCTCTATATAGGTACCTAGCACTATTTCTTTTCCCCTCAAAGACTGCATTTTGGAGGCCATAACCTTTGATTTCCTTCTCTGAATTGAACATTCTTGCCCATTCTATTTTTAAGAGCTTTCACTTAGCAAGCAATAGTCCATACTCTCAAATTTGGATATATTTAACATTATTGTGGGCTACCAATGTTTGTAATGTTCCCATTTTAGCTCACCATGGTTTGTGATTTGGTTAAGCTTATCATTGGCCCTCTTAGGTTAATTCAGATGGCTAGATGGTCTTAATTGGCAAAACAGGGGCCAATTCCCATTCCCGAGGACAAGAGTGTTTAGGATTGTTGTTTGTTTGGTTTAGTTCAGCACACTTAACTTACTATTTATAGTAAGTGTCTATTTCAAGAAAGTTGGGATTTCTAATTATAGTTGAGCACTTGGACAAGCTTTGTTGCAGTGTGGAGCTCTAACACCTCTGGCTTGAGCAATTATTTAGGTATAGATTTGCAAAATTACTATCTATGGTAAGGCACTTGGATATTTAGCAACTGTAGTGGCTATCTAAATCCCTAGCTGACTTTTTGGAGGAGATTCAATAGCATGGCCTTGTATGATTTAATCTAAGCTACTAGTTAGAGTTTGGGGGCAAGTAAGGGAAGGCAAACCCGATATGTGTGTGCGTGAATACTTTTAGGGGTTTGGGTGTGTGTGTGTGTACCCAAAAAAAAGAGACATGCAAAATTGTAAAATTAAATCATTTCATAGTATGATACTTGGTCATTGCAATTGCCAAATACTAAATACTTGAACATTGAAGTTTTGAATATTGAATTACTAATTGGAAATTAGATTACTCAATACTCAATATCCAATACCCGTAAGAGTACACATTTCTCATTTGTGTGTGAATACTTTTAAGGGTTTGGGTGTTGTTGGGTTGATATTTAGCAACCGACAGTTTTGGGTAAAATCCAGTCACAAAATAGGATGACCAACCACAACGTGTGAGATAGAGTGTCTCCTACCTTAAAGGGAAGGCTCCCCCTTCTCACTGTTCCTTGGATCAACTCAAGGTAAGCAAGAAATCGAGAGATTTTGTAAAAGGGGTGTTACCAATATTCTTTCCTCTTATCTTTCAGGAAAGATTCCACTTACCTGTGTAGCAAATAATGGGCAAGATGAAACCTCAAACTACACTTCTATCTAAAGTTTTAAATTGTGATACCGATAAACCAATACTAACTCAAAGGCTAGCGGAAAGTGTACCGATTTGGCTCTAAGTCTGGTCATACTTCTATATGATAAAGCTTTATTAATGGGGCACAAAGACTTCTAAAAGTAAAGATATCTTAACTATTTTGTGAAATTAAAAAGAAATATAAGTTACAGACAAAGCTTCTAGCTATATATTTCCACAATTGCTCCTAGTCAAAGCTTCGGCTCCAATTGCTTCTTAACTCTTTTTATATTCAATTATCAAGAACACACGATAACATGAATCAAAGATAACGTATGTGAATTACAGACAAAGCTTCTAATTCACACAAGTAACAATCTCACTCCATCAAAGTAAGTCTTAATTGCTCCTTTTTATTTACTTTTCTCTCAAAATAGTGCTACACAAACAAAGTTCTGCTTGTACAATTTCTCCAGAGCTCTCTTGCATACAATTTAAGATAAAAGATTATTTTACAATGAGGGGGGCACTCCTATATTTAGGCACAGGAGTTAAGAAAAAGATGGAAAAAAAAGTGGGAGCAACTCAACCAATTTTGACCTAGTCTAACTAAAAGAGAAATTATTGGGTTACATGCAATTGAACATGCAACTCGAATTACATCTTTTCATGTACATGCAACTCACTTTACATGTAATTACATCTTTTCATGCAATGCATCCTCTTAGACCTATAAACAGAAATAAAAACAAAAATAACAATCTCAAAGATTGTTTTTCATTGCCTTGAACTTGATGATGACATCACGCACCGTAGGAGGATCAACAATCTCCATTGTTTTCGATATGGCTTCTATCCTCACTACATCTGTATATGCTGATTGTACAACCTTGGAATTTGTTGCCAAAGATTCTAACAAGTGCTTTGTTGAGGATTTATACATGACAAACTTGTTCATTGTGTGAGAACCAAAGTTTTCATTATCTAAATCAGCATTGATCCTAATTGTGTTTTCTGAAGTTGTCCTTTCAACTGCCATCAGATTACTACTTTCGTCAAGAACTTAACATCCCATTTGTTCCAAATCACAAGTAACACATGTTTTTACTGCTTGGCAATCTCCAAGGGTTATCTATAACTTTGTAATCAGCTTCCTTAATGTTTCTTCTTTGTAGCCCATAAGTCCTTGAAATCTGAAGAACATTTCACATGACAGAAGAATGTCACATGAGACCAAGGCATCTAGATCAAATTTTGCAATTTTATCCCAATCATTGAGGATTTCCTTCAAACCATCTGCTTCTCGAGTAAAAGAAGAAATCAAGTTTTGCTCCATTTCATTCATCTTTTTGACATGCCTAAGAACTACAAATGTTTCTGTGATGGCTCAAACTCCTTCAGGGACAATTTCTCCTATCCAAGTCTTGGCAGCTTCAATCATCTTTCTTTCCTTGGATGTCTGAGACATAATAACAACACTTTGAGAAGATTGTTGCTGAATTACTACATTTAGACGAGAAACCTCCTGTTTGAGTTGATTTTTCTTCTCTCATAATTCATGATTGCTTTTCAATACATTAGCTAATGCATGTTGAGCATCTTTTAAACAACTCAAACGTGACTGCTTCCCAATTTCGACCTTAGTGAACTTGTAATCAGAACAAGTTCGTTCTTCAACAGGCTTGTCCACTAGTGGCTCAACAACTTCTACAAACTTAGTTTTATCCAAACCAACTAAGATCCTTGAAACAATCTTATCTTTCAAAGATTTGGACTTAGTTTTCTTGACAGAGAGATTATCTGGAGGTACAACCACTTTTATTTTCTTCATTGTGATCTTGCTCAACCATGCAGTCAAGCTGAAACTTTCATCTGTGGAAGTAGGTAAAGTGGAGACCATTCGCATTGATCCAGATCGTATCTCCATCGTGACTGAACAGGATTCAGTTTGCATAGCTGAATTCAGAGGAGCATGATGAGATGATTCCGTCATGAAAAGCTCAAAACCCGTTAAGGGTGTATCAAGTTGGGAAAGTTGACCATTTGTAAGAGTTGGAAAATCCTCAAACACGCTTCCCAAATGCTCATATTGTTCATTTTCCAAGATGAGAGGAGCGATAGGAGAAATAGGAAGAGCCATTGTATTGACTTCCAAAATTGGAATAGAAGGTGTGAAAACAGTGGAGAATGAATGCACATAATCATCTACTTCATCTAGAAAAGATGCTTCATGCATAGATGGTGCATGAGTTTGTGCAGGCCTTGGGGAAGATATGATCATGACTTCCCCTTCTTCCTCCTCATCTTCTTCATCTGATTCTATCTCCAATTCCTCCTTTGATTCTTGAATTGGTTCAAAAATCTGAGATGATTTAGATCCTTTTCCACCATTTAACTTGAATTTGAGGGAATTCTTCACATCAGAAGAAGCACCATCTTTCCCTGTAATTTTTAGTTGTGACTTCCTTCCAAGAGGGCCAAAACTTCCACAATCGAAACCTATTTAGGATTAACCCTTTTTAGGCCCTTAATTTTCAGCCACTTGTTGGTGTTGGCCAAAATGGATTGAAATCTGTCTAGGATAGATGTACCCTCTTTTTGCTGCCATTGAATGGGAAAATGACACTTTTTATCGAAACCAACCTAATGAAATTCCAGATCAAGGATGTTGTGGTCATCTTCAATTTTGAAATTTGAGGGGATCTCTAGCATTTTAAGATCAATTATCTATTGCAAAGTTAATTTGCAGTAGTCCATCATTATATCCTACTCAGTTCTCATATCAATCTAGACATCCTCAATGTGATGAACATGTGTAAAAGCCCTCTTGATTTGAGAATGTATTTCTCGATAATCAAAGACGAATTTGGCTTTGAACTTCTTCAAAGTAATTAACTGCAATTCTGCTTCCATATTTTTTGCTTTATGCACAGAATTGATTGAATAATTGCCAATTGCCAAAGGTTTGGTAGAAGTGATACCCAAACCAAGTCTATGCAAAGTATGTTGATCACACTGCATTTCCATGAGTTGTCTGGCTAACTCCATCAAGATGATTCTATCAGTAGCATACCTAGGTAAGGTATACAACTCTCCTTTATAAGCACCCAACTCTCAAGTATGTAAAAGTTGGAAACTGGATAAAGATATAACTATATTGATTTACCTTTTCCCAGGCTTCATTTGATACCCTCTTGATGGACAATTGTCTATCGTACAAGTACCAGAAATGCCCAAAGAAAGCATCTTGGACTCTTCTGTAATGGAATTTACTATTAGCCAGAGTGATCTGATCATAGTAATCCCAAACCGGAATCTGAAGATGATCTCCTTTAGTTGAAAGACCAAAGAAAGATCCCATGGCTGTAGCAAGGTAGACAAGGTAGGAGTTCATGTAAAAAGGCGCCGAAGTCCCAATGTTGAGCAACTACTGGTAGAGTGCAGTGCTAATCAACTCTCCCCAAAAGACATGTTCTTTGTTTTCCATGATTTGGAAGATGAATTTGTGCATCCATGGCTCAAAATCAGTGGAATCTGTAAGACTGCAAACTCTGCTGAGAAGAATGATAAGGTCTTTGTATTCTTGCTTGAAGTTAGATTTGTGAACAATCTTTGGCCATCTTGAGAAGTTGTTTCTTTTATTATCTAACCAATATTGATTAACGTGCTTCTGATAATCACCTTTCTTCTCATTCCAACTTTCCAAAGATGATTCTTTGGTCAGATCTGCACACTTTGCATTATGTGGTACCTTGAAGATTTGTTCAATAACCTCTGGATCAAGACTAATGATAACCTTGCCATCAGCATCCTTGATTGTTTTCGATTTCGGGCTGAAACGTCTCGCACATCCAAGAATGAAATCAAGTTCCATGGCAGCCATAGGAAATGCAAATACCAAATGAATGTGACTTCTCTTGATGCGCTTCATCTCATGGCCAACAGGAGTTTCTACTCTCCACAGAAAATCAGCCATGTCCACATGATCGATCTTTGTATCTAGTACATTGTCAAGAATAGATGCGATTGATGATGGAGTTGCATGAGCCAACTCTTTAACAAATTGATATTTTATCTTGGCTTTGGATTTTGATGTGAGGGCATCTCTTGCGCTTGTGCTGCAAGACAAAAATCTCAAAACATAAACACATCATCAAAAGAAATCGCCATACAAGTTGATTCTTGATCAGCAACAAAGGTTTGAATATGGATTGGAAACTTAGTAGGTCTGATGAAATGATCTCAAAAGAGAAATCATATACATATGCAGTGAATGGAGATGAAAAGTGAATGGAAATGGAATGTGGAATGAAGTGTTATGAAGGAGGAAAATGGAAGATGGAAATGGATATGTGTGAAGGTGGAACACATGAGAATGTGTGTGAATGAAGATTGCTGATTTTCAAATGTGACAAGGGTTTTCAAGACGTAATTGAATGAAAAATGGATAACATGTAAGTGCAATATGTAATAAGGGATGGAAAGTGAGATGAGATGTGAATGCGGATGGAGGACAGATGAGATGTGAAGCATGGAAAGATATAGAAAGTGGGAAAACATGTATTTGCTTATGGAGGCATGAGTGCAAATGGAGAAATGAAAATGGAAAATGGAAGAGGTGAAATGAACTTTATAGTCACCTTAGTGGAAAAGTGAAGTCAAAGTACATGGGAAAACATGCAAATGACATTTTTTGACTTTTCAAAAAGTGACTCCAAGTCAAAAATGGGTTTTGGAGATGCAATTACATGTAAAGCTTTTCATGTAATTGTGTTGTGTGAGTGTATACTAAAAAATGAGATGAGGGAAAATGGAAGTGGAAAATGAGATTACATGCATGTGCGGATGGTGAATGAGATGTAAAACATGTAATCAAATTTGACAGATGAGATGCGAAGTGTTATGCTATGGAAAGATGGAAATGGAAAGTGATGATGCTCTCGCATGAAATGGAAGATGGAGTGAAGTGAAACATAACCAAGTTCTTGGGAAAAAACTTGTAACTTATCCAAAATGGAGAAAAACTGGAAAGCAAGCACACAACACAAAAACTTCAAAAGAAAAATGTACCTTTGGCAAATGACTCAAGCATGTCAACAAGCAAAGTACTTCAATATGCCATTTTGAATTTGGAGTTTGGGGAAAAACCAAAAACATGAAAATGAACCATTTCTTCATTTTTAATGGAAAAATACACTTTCCATGGCATCAATTTCAACAACTGGCATCAATTTCAATACAATGGCAATTGTTAGTATATTGCAGCGATCCTAAAAATCAACACCAATCATGCTCTAGGTTAGATCAAATCGAAGGGGAAACTGAAAGCCGTGACTTGAGCAAGACCAAAGGACTAAAAACCAACAAACATACACTCAAAAGCAATGAAAAGGATGATGAAGGCCTAAAAAATCAAGCACAAGCTCGACATAAAGAAAATTCAAAAGGACTTGATGAAAGCTTTTAGTAAAAGAATTTGATATACGAATTGGAGTTGATTGATCGATCAACATTAAGCAATTGAATAACAAATTCGGCTTAGAGAGATGCGAAACTAGTTTGAAAAAGTTTCATACTGTTACTTGCATTTTGTGGTGACAAAATGCAGGGCAATAGGTGTGTGTACCCAAAAAAAAGAGACATGCAAAATTGTAAAATTAAATCATTTCATAGTATGATACTTGGTCATTGCAATTGCCAAATACTAAATACTTGAACATTGAAGTTTTTAATATCGAATTACTAATCAGAAATTAGATTACTCAAGTGGTAACTTTAGTTCAGTGGTAACTTTCAAGTTCTGAGTCTTAGAGATGAGTTTGAGCAACTTTGGCTTGCTAGGTAGTCAAGTCAGCTAGGGATACAAGTGAGAACTAGTTCAAGCTACTCAAGGATGCAGAGTTGGAGTGAAGAGATTTATGATGAAATGAATTAGAATCCTTGACAAATCCTTTTTCCAATATCAAATTTATCTTGGAAAGTCGAGAAGAGCTGTGGAAGATAACATTGATGGAGGCCTGTTGATTCCTGATATTTGTGTTGGTCAAGAATTTTTTAGAATCTCCCAGAATCGAAAATCTCCAGTATAACTCCTATGAGTCTGAAACCATTTTCCAACATCCTGACAATATTTAAACATAACATAAAGTAGAAGAAAAGAGTCTTATATTTTAAATAAAAATTTCTGCCCTTAAGCACCTTGGCACACCCATAGTGTTGGTGCACACCTTGTGTGCCCCTGCAGACGCTCCCAAACCTGGTGTGAACTTGAACCTGGTTCAAGGCTGCAGGGTGTGAACGTGGCAACTAAAGGATTCAATTATTAATAAAGTTCATTAATAATTTGTTGTAAAAATTATTATAAATTTATGAAGTAAATGGGGCCAATTCTTCATTAAAGTGCATCAATTGATTAAATTAATTAGGTGCAATTGCAAAGGAGATTATAAATTGATATTATAAAGGCAATCCATTGCTATTTAATGAGTCACTAAAGTGACTTGTTTGAGAAGCCTTACGGTCGAACTTTATTGGGGATATATATAAATTCTCCTCAAGAAATCAATTTCATTATGCTATGATTGATTTTCTCTTGTTTCTTGGAGATTTTAGGAATTGGATATGAGACAAGGGTTTCTGCTCTTCATCAGCATTGGAGGGCATAACTTCTTTAGTATTTAAGCACTTTGAAATGGTGAAAGACCCATTGAAATTGTGCGATCAGTGATGGCTACACACAGGAGCCATAAGTGTGCTTCATCTGCATAATTTAGGAAGTGTTTTGAATCAGTTAAAGAATAATTTGCAGAGATCTTGCAAGGGCATCGAGTAATGATAAGATCACAGCTCTTCATGATAGTTTGTGTGTAATATCAAGGCATCTGTACATTTTTCTCAGACCCATGTGAGCCCCTATACACAAATTTGGACTTCTTGGTCAAATCAACCAGTGTTAATGCCCCTACATCATTCAATATTGGGCATCTAGCTGTCTGTGATTGCTGTAATAAGAGAAAAGGATTTTGGCTTAATTTTTTTCAGATTTATACTAGCAGTGTTTGTATTGTGATTTTTGATAAATGGAATAAGTAATCTCTGTTGGTGAATTGACAGTGTTTTGGATTTGGTTTTCATGTATTGACATTTTCAAAAACTCATAAAAAGCCTAAAACTTCTAAATGCAAAAAGATACAAAACATTGCAAAAAGACATCAAAATTGGTCAATTGCCAGACTGATTAGAAGTTGAGCCAGCAAGGCTTCTCACAATCTTGTCCTT
This sequence comes from Cupressus sempervirens, assembly GCA_028749045.1. Lineage (NCBI taxonomy): Eukaryota > Viridiplantae > Streptophyta > Pinopsida > Cupressales > Cupressaceae > Cupressus > Cupressus sempervirens. Next base: position 503,116,736 of record CM053785.1, read on the forward strand.
GAAAATCTACTGCTACTCTGTAAGACAATGAACACTCCATAATTTGACAGGATTAGTAGAAACATTTTTGATATGAAGATAACAGAAAATAGCTTTGAAGGTCTGGTTGATCTTCACCTTCTTTGGTGTTTCTGGCGTTTCTTGCATCATAAACCTAAACAAGTTTTATTCGTCCTGCAAAGGCTGTCAAACCCTTGTTTGTGGTCTTCAGCTGGTGGTCAAAAGATTACATTAGCAGCCGACTCTGCTGAGTTTTGTCACCTTTTTAGATCAAATACTTAAGTTTGTCTCTATTTTCCAACTTTTCTTCAAGAAACTGATTCATCCCTTGGAGCTTTTCTTTTCCATGAATATTGATATCATGAACCCTGTTTACATCTGGTTTAGATAGTCTTGGGATCTCACTTTCAAGCTGTTATCTAGTATTAAGTAAAATTTGGAGATTTATGTAGGGGTTTAGCAATGGCTAGTTGAGATTTTTCTTCTTGGATTTCTTTTAAGATGTAAATTGCTAAATAAGTTAATACTAAAGGTAGTGCTTCTTAATGATATATGTCTTTATAAGCTAATCAGAATATGTAATTTTTCTCAAGCAAACGTAATTAGGTATTTCTAAAATTCGATTCCTAAGATCAGTTTTTCTTACTAGAATTTCTCTTTACTATTCATTTTTCTTTGACTCTCTTCTTAGAGGATTGAAGTCATGCTTATGCCATCTAATGGGTGTACTTGCATTGAAAAATATAGTAACCAAAAAGCTTTTAATTGATTGCACGCAAGTTAAATTTGATGTTTCTAAATATGGCGCACAAATAGGTTCTGATTGATTCATCTTTTTTTTTCCTCTCCAGGTTTTGTTGCATGAGGGTGGAACACTACTTGTGTGTGCCAATTCTGTCCGTGCATTGCGTAATCCTTCTTGGTCATGGACCCATGACTTAAGAAGACTGGCAAATGATTTTATTGCATCGCTTACAAATAAATTGAACAGATTGACCTCTTCCAGCAATTTTCAAGCAGCATCATCATAGCCCACTATGTAGGCTTTGGCTTTGTATTTATTAGTTGTATTGTCATCCATGTCAAGGTCACAGAGGAATTGGAACATTAATTGTTCCAGTCGCTTCTATTAAGTGGGACTTATAGCAATGAATCTTCTTTTTCCTCATCATAATGGTGACCCTTTTCTGCATTAACGAACATATTCTTTTATTGTGGTTGGCTCCTTTCCTTGTAGAAATAATTTGCAAGAAAAAAGCTAGTTGTGTAATGAGAAGGTTGTAAAATCTGGAATTAGTATGTAGAGGTTTAAAAACCATGTTAAGTGCTAACGTGGATGATTAAGAACTACAGAAGTGTTGATCATAACGTCTTTGATACTACCAGACACATATGTTATAGCAACCACAGAACATGTAAAAATTCTACACAGATATAAGTGATAAGATTATATGCAAAAGCTTTATTCCTTTTCTAACTTAATGAGACCATCAATCCATGGAAAAAATTATAGCGAGTTCACTAAAAAACATTAAATATCTTGTGAATATATGCAACAACTCCACGAAGAATGAAAAGGCACTTCAGTTGTAACTGAACAATTATCTTTACTCTTGATAAGGTTGTTTTGGAAATTGTACATGATGAGCTTTTTGGTATATCTATGGGTAATGCAGAACCAGAACCCATGTATTCAAACATGCTTTTGTGAGTTATGGCAGTAGTGTTATGTTTCAGAGAAAAGTGAGTCACTATCCTAGCCTTGATGGCTAAGATGTAGGTGGCATACCCAAATAGAGGAAGAATATAATAAATGCTACAGGGTTTAGTGTATAAAACGTTAAATCTGCATTAAAACCTGACATTTTCTGCATCCCATCTGCTATCTTGGTCCTCAGTGCAAGAAAACTTCTTTTAGATGTATTACCATTGAATTTATGTGGGATTCCTATTTGATTTATTCCGAACCTTGTACTATCATCATGCTCATTATGATAAAATAGAAGATAAGGGCTCCATGTTAGGGAGCAACGACGATAAACGAATCCCAAATGATTTCTAAGCCGATAGGCGTACTCCTGAGGAAAGCTTTGGTCGGATTCGGACTTCCCGGAAGCCTTGCGCCGGGAAAAGACTGCCGGAAAAAGTGGACAACGGGAAATGTTTACGGCGAACAGCAGTCCCGCACAATTAGTTTCAGACGGGCTGCGAAGTCCTTCGGACATGATAATCACCGGGAACCATCATTCAGATCCATTGTGCTCCAAATTGTTTCTCAAAACCTGAAAAATTTCCCAAATTTTCCTGGTTAGTTCAGCTCTAGCGATCAACAATGGAGTCAAAAGCCAAGGCCGGAAAGGGAGGAATAAGGGCGGAGCGAAGAAGAACAGCGTCTCCAAATTGCTCAATGCTGGCCTTCAAATTTTTGTGGCGACAGTAGCCAGATATCTAAAAAAGAGCAGATATGCTAAGAGGGATGGATTTGGTGCCCCTTTTTACATTGCCGCTGTAATGGAGTACTTGGCGGCAGAAGTCCTTGAGCTCGCTGGAAATGCAGCAGAGATAACAAGAAGAATTGGATTTTTCATATCCTTCTCGCTGTCTGAAATGATGAAGAACTGGGGAAATTGCTTGGCAGACCATTGCTCATGGCGATGTTCTGCCAAACTTTCATCAGGTACTTTTTGGCTTGCTTGACCATTCACAGTTTTCCTGATTTTCATTTGTGTTCTACCTGGAATTTTCAGTCTCGTTAAGTTGAATCTATACATCTTTTAAACGACGCGATTTTTTAAAAAGAAAAGCCTGATGGCTTCCGATGCTCTGAGCCATTGCATGATATGATATGATATGATAGATTTTAATGACGTTCACGAGACTAAAGTAGTCTATGGGACCCATGCAATCACCCTCCCGAGTCAGGAGCGGAACTCGTCAGTTGTAAAGTTTTGGATAACTTGTCTCTCCTTCTCTGAAGTTTGGTAATCAAATCCGCTGCTCTCTTCACTTGATCTTCCTTGAATAAATAGTTGAAGTCCTTGTTTTGCAATATTTTTGTATAACTAGATCTGATGTCATTGTAAGCCAGGTAGTCCTTGACAAAGTGCTGCTCTGTCTCAACTATTCCCATATTACAAAATAAACATGTTCTGTCTGCCCACTCTTCCTTTAGAACTTGCCACCGACCAGTTTCACATCGCAGCTGATGTGAACTAGTTCTAAGTTGTGCCATCAATATTTTTGCTTTCCAATTAATAGGTGCTCTTATATAGGCCTTTTCATCATGACTATAAGTGGGATTAAATTCTTTAATGTAATAGGATTTTTTCCGCCCTATGCGTCTTGTCCATAGATTATTGTGAAATTTTTCATTGACAATTTTTTTTATTTCTGTAATGTTATCCAGGCAAGTTTGGATGTTGATATCCCATTTTCGCATCCATTTGTCATTTTGCTTCATCCATGTGCTTTTTCACCTCACAAGTTTTTCCTCTATGATCAACTTGGGCCAACAATGTGTTTTCAGACCTTGGGTTTTCTTTAAGTAGCTTATCATTCGGACCAAAGCAACGGCTTCTAATGGATAGGAACCCACCTCTGCCAAAAGGATCTCATACGAAACTATGGTCTTGACTTTAAGATTGCATGTGATAAAGTGTTTTTGAATTCTTTCTACTTGTTGTCATTTCTGTTCGGACATACTACCTCCTCACACTTCACATCCGTATAAAATAACCGGAGTAACCAGCAAACCAAAAAGAGTTTTCATGGTCGTACAATCCCATAAATCTGCGTTCCTGCACTTGTTTTGTAAAGAGTATAACGCCTTCTAGCCCCCTTGGATCCTTTTTGATTTGCAAGTATCCCAATTGAGTTTGTTATGAAAATCGATGTCTAACTATTTGTACTCTTCCACAATCTCAAGTGGGCTATTTTCCAATAGAAACTCGTCTTGTATGCCCCTATTCTTCTTCAGCGAGAAGATCATAATTTTGGTTTTACTAGTGTTAACTTGCATTCTTACTTCATGACAAAAATTTTCTAGTGTTGTCAAGTGCTCTTTCAAACCTTTAGTTGTTCTAGCAAGAATTATGATATCATCTACATATAAGAGCAATCTTATCACAAAGTGGGCTAGTTGCACCCCCCACCATTGGTCTTGTTTATCCACTCTTCTAACTTGTCAATATAGAGCCCGAATAATGTTGGAGATAGCGGACACCCTTGTTTAACTTCGATGTTGCTGTCAAATTTTTTTTATAGCCCTTCTGTCGCTCTGATTTTAGCTTTGACCTGCTCATATAATCTGTAAACTGCTGATCTAAGTTCTTTAGGAACTTCCAACTCTTCCATTCTATCCCACAATTTATTACGTGACATTGTGTCTAATGTTTTTTTTAAGTCCACGAAACAACAAAAAGCCTCGTTCCCTGTAGTGTCCCAAACTTTCTCAATCAAGTATCTAAGAGTGATGCCATGATCTATAGTAGAGTGCTTCGGTCTAAAGCTTGCTTGCCCTATTGCACGTTTGCCTTCTGTTTCAGCCAAGTTGCTGATTTTTTGTTCTACCAAGCTGCCAAATAACTTGCCAAAAAGTGAATTGATCATGATGGTTTGGTAATTAGAAGGATTATTTATATCTCCACTTTTGTGGAGTGGAATTACCACACTTGTTGTCCATTTTACAGAAAACCTTTTCTATTGACACTGTTGAAAATTTTAATGACGTGTGGTGTGAGGGTTTCAACACCCCATTTTAAATATTCAGCTTGAAGCCCATCTATATCTTGCGCTTTACCGGCAGCTAACCTCTGTATGCCTTGGATAATATCCTTTTCGCTGAATAACTCCCCTGTAGTCTTTGTTTCCATGGTTCTACGTTCTCCTAGATCACACTTGTAGAGAGTCTTGGCATATTCCAGCCATTTGGTTCCTGTTATGTTGTTCTCTATCTGAGTTTTTCTCTGCTGAAGTTCTTTCCAAAACTTTCTGGGGTTGTTTTTACCAAGATTAATCAACTCGATTCTTCTCTTATTTACATACTCTCCTTTTTTCTTTTTAATCAGCTGATCATACTCCTTTCTACTTTATTTATTTATGTTCTTTTTTCAATTTCTTTTTGTTGTTTTGCATTCTTCATCAAACCACGGATTAGCCGGAAAAGTGTTCTTGGCTTCTCTTGTGGCCCTAGATCTTTTACACTCTTCCAATGTTTTAATGATAGTAAGAACAAGATTATCCTTGTCCATGAAATGTTGTTTATCAGACTCGAGATGGTTTCCCGAAACTCTAAACAGCCGCAAAAGAGAGTTTTAGAAAGTAGCATGGTTTGCTTGTGTTATTAAAACTTTGCCAATCAGAATCCTCTTCCTCTTTTGTAAAGGTTTTGGGATAATATGTTGATCTTTAAAGTGAGTGTCCACCCTTATCAAAATGGGGTTATGATCAGATTTTAGCTCCATGGGGCAATCCTCTATCTCAAAGTTAATTATTTTTGCGACATATTCTTGCGAGCATATTACATAGTCAACAACACTTTTTCCATTATATCTTTTGCATGTGATTCCACCTGATTTAAACCACTTTTCCAAACCATTACATATGACCATGTTATATAGGCAGCATAAACTTAGTAATTCAGCACCAAAATGATTAATCTTTCCCATGCTATCCTGCGAAGATCTTTCCCATTTTTGTGTCCCTTCTTCAAGCCAAACTAGGTTTCTGCTTTCATTGTAGCTCTCCTTAAGAGTGAGAGTTTGGTTGTTTGTTGTTCTAGCATTGAAATCCCCTATTATCATTATTTCCCCTAGAGAGCTAAAGGCTGCTATGTCTTTTTTGAGTGCAGCGAATGGGTCTTCTCGATCCAATCTATGATTTTTATACATTTTTTAGCCTTTCGGGTCGAAGTAACAGACAACCACCCTCATAGTAATCTGATTCTCTGTTATTTTAAGCCAAATATACTGCTTGTTTACATCTTCTTTCTCTAAGTTTACAAATCTGCTCCAAGTTTCTTTTATTAGAACGGTGATGCCTCCATGCCCCTTACCATTATCTATCTTCTCATTCCACAGTGATACCTTCTTATACCCTTCAAAATCTGAAACCCTACATCCATTATGCTCATGTGTCTCGGTAAGCATAATGATGTCATTATCTTTAGCTATCGGCCCTAACCTAGGTCCTCTTCTCCAAGGATAACCTCTACAGTTCCAACTAACTATAGTTAAATGTTCCTGGGTGGGCCCGAGTTCCTATTTATTGCTTGTGATTTTGTCGCTAATTTGGGCTTTGCCATTTTGTAGCCACACCCACTTGCCGTTTTTTCTCGCTATTTTCACTTTTTCCCATTCCTTCCTCCTTTCTTCTTGCTGAGTTACGGTGAGGTCATCATCAAGATATATGTGTGTGCCTCTAAGAAACTTCCTCTTGCTGAAAATATTGTTTTTATCTCCTGTATTCCTCATTGTCACTCTAACATGTCTGTCTTTGCCTCCTCTAATCCATTTTCCGATTCTTTGTGCTTGTATGGTTGTTCCATGCCAGTCTAATTGGTCTTTAAATAAGTCTTTAACTAAATCCGTTGTTTTCTCCTATTCTCCATAGTCTCGTAGTCCTTTGATGATAATATTTGCTGCTTTCTCATTTCTTTCTTTTTCCTCTCTAATCTGTCTCCGAACTTGCTTTTCTATGTTGTCAATAGGAGTGTTTGCTAGTCCCTTTACTATGTTAGCCCATGATCTAACTTCTTCAATTTGTTCTCTGAGTTGATTCTCTTTTATTTCCATATTAGCTATGGCATCTTGTATATTTTTCATTTGCAGAGTTTTATCTCTTTCCGTAGCCTATCCTTCTCCCATAGTACTTGCTGCTGTCCTCTTTTCTCCTACTTCTTTCTTTAACAATATTAATTCATACTCTCCTTTTTCCATATTAAATTGCAATTTTTGAATTTGTTCTCTAAGTGACTTGACCTCTGCTGTCAATTTTCAGTTATCCTCAGTAACTCTTTTCATTGTGATACTTTCTATCTGGGTCCTCTCTTCAAATGCCCACACCCTCTCCTTCATAGCTACCAAATCGTTTATAAAGATGTCTGGATGCCACGTCATAGGTGTCCTTGTGGGGCTATAATTATTTGGCAGCCCATCTTCCACTGTCTATCACCTGAGAATTATTTGTCTTCTTTTTACCGTTAATATCTTTGATATTATCAAACCGCTTAATTGTTTCAGAGATTTCAGTCAGCCTCAGATTTATTTCTGCCTCCCTTGAGCTGTCTGAGGTATGTGGAATCGGTTTCGGAAGTAAAACTGCTAACTTCCCTCTTTTTGCATTATTAAACTTTCGTATCTTTCTCCACCTAATTATTCTTTTATATTGCTTGGCATTCACATAGGTGTAGTTTCCTCCTGTGGGTGGTCCACTGGCTTGTGAGAAGCTCAAAGTGTTTGTGGGTAAATTACCATTTGTCCCTCCAAGATTGAATGAACTCGCGTGTTCGACTGAGGGTCCTGGAAGAATGAGGAAGCTCCCTTGATTCCACTTGATGCTGCTGCTGTGCATTAAACTATCCCCGTATGTCAAGACCAAGCCATTGTTACCAGAGATGTCATTGTGTTTCCTAGCTTCTCCCAGATTAGTTTGTTGTTCTGCTGTTACAGGTGCCCTGACTATCAGATTCTCTACCACCCTGTTACTGACAGATCCTGTGTTTTGCAAGGTGGACCCACCTAGTTCTAGTTGTGTCTCTATTATCTTTGGTTGATCAATCAATGATACTTGTACAAGTATCTTCTCTGTAGGTGTTTCTGTGATTTCCTCATTTGTTCCTTCCATGAGGACACACTGGTGCCTTGATATAGATTCTTTATGTTGTTTTAATGTTGTAAATTTACCAAAGCCAGGAGCAATAATAAAGGAAGCCCAAGCAGGTGTACACTGAAATGTAAGAGGTAAGAATAAGGGAAAAGGCGTACCTGGGATCTACCTCTGGAAGCCCGCAAATATGAACCCACTAGTAATAACAAAACCTTTAGCACTGGATGACCGGGCCCACTGGTTGCCAAGATTGCCGACCAAACCAAATCTGCCCCTGCACCGATTGCCGCTGTTGTTGGCCCTACCTTGAGAGAAGAAACCTTTGATCCCTGTGCTACCTATGTAATGTGATCCTGCCTACGTAATGTGCCTGTTTTATCCGCTCCTTTTATCTCCTACTGCCTACTGCCTACTCCTTTATTTGAAAGTGCAGAAGAAGAGGGGCCTACACTCTACACATGTCAAACGCTTTTGTCTCCCACTCGCACAACCTTCCATCACGCTATCTTCCTCGCCAAAACTCGTCCTGCTAACGCCATAGCGGCTATTTCTTCTTCCTCACGGGTATTCTGATACTTGGCTGCCTGCATGAAGTGGACAGAAGATGTGGCATCTGGGGCTAAAAATGTTGTGCAGAAAGTGAAATATTCTCCTCGTTCACCAATGAACGAGAGTGTTTCTGAAATTCCAATGCATGTCTGTGAAGTGTAGATGAGATTCTCTGATTAAAAAACTGGTTCGATGCCAAATACGCCCTAAATTGAAAACACGGTGAAAGATAGATCTAAGAACTACCACCACTTAAAAAGGGCTCGTTTGTTTGCTAGAATAGGAACACTAAAATTGGAATAGGAAATGTAAAATTGGAATAAGAAATGTATTTTCTGATTGGTACCTTAAATCGAAATAGGAAATAGGCAAACATATTCCAATTTTGCCCTTAAAATAAGCACATATGCATTGTTAAAAATAGTTATTATTAGAATGGACCATTTCTATTCCCAATCTGATATATATATATATATAGTCTAACATTTTATTTTTTAAAAATCTCTTACATTTTTATTATTATATCTATTTGTTTAAAAAAATGAAATAAAATATATTTGTCATTAACTTCATTGAGTAAGATAAAAATAAAATAAATTAACCTTATTACCATTTTAATTTTTTTTTTAAAAACAATAAATTAAAACAAAAAAATTTAAGTGAATTATTTTTAAAAAATACAAAAGTTAACCTTATTCCTATTTCATTTTTAGACAACCAAACAAGGGAGTAACATATTCCCAATCAAATATCAGGTTAACCAAATAAGAATGGTATTGTTCTTTTCCATTCTCATTCCATATTTTCATTCCTATTCTAATTTTTCATTTTAATTTTTTATTCCTAATTTTCTATTCCTATGCCATAAAATAATATTAAGTACAATAATTTTGATCCATTAGAATCTTTGAAATGAAAATGTAATGATATAAAATTTGATACTTTTCCATGTCAAGAGACCTCCAATTGAACATATTTTCAAATTTAGATACAATTTTATTATATTGAAGATTTCTACAATATTTTATTATAATTAAATGAATAATTTATGTTAGGGGGTCATCATGTGTCCTTCCTTCTATCACTTCTCTTTTATTGCTTGTGCATTTCATTGCATTTGTATCATCTCTTTTTGGAGAAATGTTTCATTTTTAGTGGGTTTTATCTTTTTTATTCACTTTATGAGATATGTGTATATAACTAACATAACCTAGAAGTTGAAATTTGTCAACTTGCATATATTACTCTCTAAGTTGCACTTAGGAGGGGAGTTAATCTACAACATCATTAAACATTTGGTTAAGATATCCCTTTAGGATTGACCTATTCACAACCAAGTTTTATTTACTTAAGATTTTTCTTGATTTTGTCTCACCTCGTGGTCGAGACATGTGTCCTTATCACACACTAGCCCATTCATGTTTGGTACTTGTTCACACACTTGTCAAGTGAGCTCATAGATAAAGTTTCACTCCCAACTTCTCACCTCGTCATTGATAATTCTAAAAAAATATTTAAAAGATATAAAAAATATAATAGGTTACTCATGAATTAATTATTTGTTATCTTAATTTTTTCAGAATCAATTATTCTTCATATGATATTTTATGAATATTTATAAATAGCATTACAATTTACCATTCACTACATTACAAATAGATTTTTTTATAGAATAAATATTTTAAAATATAATTTTTTCATTTCTTATTATGCATTTGAAAATCATCTTATTAATAAATATAAATTATTTTTGCTATAATAAACATAAATTCTTTGAAAGATAAATAGACAAGATCACCTAGAGATAAGAGAGGGAGTAGTTAGTTGTTTTGTTAAATTGTTTTTCAACTTTTTTAGTTCCTTATGAAAATTTGATTTTTTCAAAATTTGATTTTATTTATTTTATGCCTCTCATTTTCTTAATTGTTGGGGGCAACCCTTGAATTTTGCTAATCGATTAAAAAGAATATGCAATATGCAATATTCTATAAAATATGAGTTAGACTATTTGATATGCAATATTCTATAAAATATGAGTTATAAATTGTAAAGTGGACATCTAAATTTTAACCCTAAATAATAAAGTTAAGATTGACAAGATTAAATGATTTATTTTTTTACATGTCTAACTTCATTTACATTTGCAAAATCCATATTAATCCATATTGTGTTTGTTAGTATTTGAATTCATTGGTATGTGTTGTTAAAGAATGTAACTAATGATGAAAAACTAGAAAAATAATTACTTTGCAAAATGCAACACATTTAGTACATTAATATTATCATTTTATATATTCACTATTAGTGTAACCCGTGCACCCCTTAAAGGTGCAAATGCTAGTTTATTCAACTATAAATGGGCAATATGTAAGTTTAAATACACATCTTGGATTATTGGCCTTTTCTAGGTTGTATAAGGATTTTATTATACTTAAGGGCCTGTTTGGCCATGGGCATAGGAATGAAGAATAGACATGTAATATTGGGAATAGGAATGGCTATTCCAGTAACAACTATTGTTTGGAATGGGTATAAGCTCATTTTAGAGGCAAATGGGAATATGTATTCCTATTCCCTATTCCAAGTGACGAACCAAACAAAAAATAAAAATCATATTCCAATTTTTCTATTCCTATTCCATCAACCAAATGGGCCCTAGTGTGTACACTATTCATGAAGTGTTTGTTAAAATTGTTTAAATGTAAATATGAAAGAATTAATAAATATATATTAGTTAGTTGACATAATGCCAATCGTAGACTAAATGACAGTTCTAGTTTACATGCAGTCTTACACAGTTCGTTGAGCACAACAAGATTTACTTTGCAAATCTTAAAATTTGGGAGATGAGTATTTGGGATTTGATTAGTTTTAATTTTTGTGCTACATCTCAAGCAAACTTTTGTATAGCATGTAAAGTTTGTGGATAGGATTGAACCGCAAATCGAATAAGTTAATATTAAATATCAAGAATGCACAATATTGTCTACAATAGAAAGGGTCAATGCCTTTGGCCGTACAAAAATTTCAATGATGTGTTGGAATTGGATTTGTCTAATGTTAATGTCTTATCATTGGGGCTCATAAATATTAGATTATGATATCATAATATTAGTTTATTTTTCTTTTTCTATTTAGTTTCTTACTAGTTTTCCATTCTAGTAGGTTTTATAGGTTGTTGAGTTTGCTAAAAATTGTGGACAAGGAAATTCAATCATGTAAATTTGCAATTTTTCAAATTGTGTATATTTATTTTAATTCACAATGCAGTTTATTATTTTATTGATTGGGGAAATATTAACTAAAAATGTTAATTTTTATTCAGAATTAGACTTTATTCAATTAAAATTAAAATTATTTAATCTTGCATTGAAAAATGATGATGTTATGAAATTGACTCTATAAATTAGTCATAAAACAAGATGTATATGTTGTCGATGGGAAAATTGATATCTATCCCACTGACATTTTTAAGGCAGTTCTTCTAACACATTCCACTTATTTAGAGCCCTTTCACACAAGCAACCAATTCAAAATCATTATATTTGATCTATTGGTTGAAATGTTAGTTGAATGTGAAAAAGATTCTAGAAGGAAAATAGATAATATTGTTGGCAATTTGGCTAACAGGATGTATGAGGATAATATAGTGTTTTCATTAATGGCAACATATACCTACTATGGGCCGCTCGCCCTGCTCTCCCCGCTCTCCCGCCCAGGCGCTTTATCAAACTGGAAGATCTGCTGCGACTCCCCTATCTCTGTCCTGTTCCAGCGTGGCTGCTGGAGTCGCCCCCGCTCCTCCTGCGGGTGGGGCTAAGGCTCTTTCTGCATCTCGCCTGACCTCTTCTGCGGATGGGGGTAGGGTCCCGTTTGCCCCTCTGTTGGCTTCTGGTTCTCCTGCTCCTGGTTCTGGCTCTTTTGGTTCCAGGGGAAGAACTTTCGCTGACGTTGCCGCCTTTGAGGCTGGGCTTCATGTTGCTTTCCCTCATGTTAACTCATCTGGCCCCTCTCTAGTTTTGCCTATAAGTGCTTTAAAGCCTATTAGGTTCCCTTTGGATCCAGATTCAGTTGAAGACATTTTCCAAACGGTAGATGACCTTTCTTCTTTTGCTACAATTTTTCGCTTCTATGGCTATTGGCCCTCCCTTGCTGATCTACATGGCTAGATCTCCAAGAACTGGTTGCCACTAATTGATTATAATGTTCACATATTTCTGTGTGCTAAAGGTTTTTTTATAGCTAAGTTCCAAGATTCTAATGACAGGAAGATTATTTTATGTCACAATAATTTCTCTTGGCAGGGTAGATTTCCACTTATGGCCAAACCATGGCATATGGATTTTGATCCTCTCTTGGAATCCTTTAATAAGTACCCTATCTGGGTTTGGCTCTCTAATCTTCCGATTGATCTTTGGCAAGATTCAGTTTTTGAATCTATTGGGAATGCTATTGGGGATTTCTTATATGTGGATGCTGACACTTCGGATATTTTCCACTCAACCTGTGCTCGCTTCCTTGTTGACTTGGATGTTTCTAAAGGTCTTCCTGAGGCGGTCTGTTTGGATTCCCTGAGGGGGTCTTGGTTTCAAATGTTGGATTTCGAGGGAATCCCTTTTTGTTGCAGGAAATGCCACTTGACGGGTCACGTTGTTCCTCGTTGTGTTGCTGGAAAATCCAAACCCAGGCGTTCCCCCTCTTGGTGGACTGGGGCCTCCTCTGAGCATTATACGGTGAAACAATCCTCGGTTGCTCCTGCGGTTTCAGAGGTTGAGGCTAGTGTTCCTTTCGTGTTGGTGGTTGCAAAGGTTGCTTTGGCGTCTCATCCTGTGGATTCTGTGGCTGTGGGCAGTGTTCCTTCCAAGCTGGTGGTTAAGGATTTGGTCTCTCCCCTTGCTTCGGTTGACCCTCCTAGGGGTCAGTTGTCGTTTGTCTCTCATAGGGTGTTTGTTGAGGCCTCTACGTCCCCTGGGTTCCACGGGTCTTTGTCCTCTGAGGATTGGGTGACCGAGGCAGCGAAGTTTGAGGACGGTTGGATTGCAGTTAAAGGGAAGAAGGCTAAGCCTTCTGCTCCCCCTTTAGATATGACCCTTCGGTCGCGTAAGGGTAACCTCATTTTAAAAGGATAATCTTTTGTTCCCTTATGTTGACTGGTTCTTCTGGGTTGGTGTTATGGTCTTGTCTCGGGTTTTCTGGTATCTGGTTTGGATAGCCTTCCTGGCTGCTTTGCTCCAGTCTGTTTGTCCTTTCAGATTCCAGAGTTTTTGGTTAATTTTACTGATCATATCTGCTGGTTTCAGGTCCCCGCAAAACCTAGTTTAGTTGTTTGGTTGGTTTCAGGTCCTTTTAAAACTTGGTTGTGCTTAATGGTTTATCTTTCTCTTTGATGTAATGGGTTTCGGGGCCCCTTCAAAACCTGCTTTTACCTTAATCTAAAACATATACCTACTATGAAGAAGAAAAAATATATTATGGAGTATTCAATACCTGGACTTTTAATTGTTTGTGTTAATAAGAAAAACAATGAACAATCGAAGTATTTAGTTAAGCTCACTTCATAGGACGCATTTCAACATGTGTCCACTTGAGGGAAGGTAGTACGAGATGTATAGAGCACACAGTTAAATGTGCTAAAGATTTGGAGATGCATGGACAAAGTTATGGACATTTTTCCATGTACAAGTTATGATACACAGAACAAAGAAAATAGCATAGTAAAGACATTTTGGTTAACAAATTACCAAAACAATGACTTGACAAGGTTGGGAGGACATCCTAGATGTTAATCCTCACTTAACAAAAAGTAATTTCAACTTTTAGGAAACATGTACGCTATTGAAGGCTACCTGGCTAAGCAGTTTGGTATAAAGGAAGATAATTTTGTTTGTAATAAGTCTGGCATTGTATTGTAAACATATAATGTTTGAAATCATACTTTGTATGATTAGAATTGATGATAGTACAATACAGTACAAACGTATGACTAGTTTTGGAGACAAAGCTACAAGGATAGATCATTTATTGAAGATATCAACATTATGTCAAGGTTTTTGTATCCACACCTTTTGCATACAGATTTTACTATTGTATATGTACGTTTGGGCAGTGGGCTCAACTTGCTACTTGTATTGTAATACCGACTCCTAATAGGGTTGAGGCTTCTATTAAGGTCTAGTCCTCTAACAAGGACATATACACTATACAAATCTAATAGACTCTTAACAAGGTCAATATCTTTCACAAGATACTTTTGATTAGTGAAAAAATTTATGGGTGCCATCCCCATCAGGGTTTTCCCTTGGCCAGGGTTTCCTAGTTAACAAATAATGGTGTTATGAGTTGCATTGTGTTATGGTTATGTTTACTTTTTTACTTTGATTATATATGCAAGTTTAAAGATTGTTAATAATATCCATAGTTGGGCAAAAGTTTGTGGAATAATGATTCACCCCCTCTCAATATTCTCTATTTCTAACAATTGGTATAAGAGCACATTTACTTAAAGGAGGCCTAACAACTTGAGTAATATCTCTATGGATAAGGATCAGTTACAAAAGAATCTTGAGGAAGCTCTTCAGGAACTTGATACAATCATAGAGGAAAGGAACAAAATGAAGATCAAACTTAAAGATACAAAAGGTTTCATCCATAAATTGAAAGAGAAGATTAAATCATCTAAATCTAAGAAGAGTCACATAATCATTATATCAAGGATAGTGAAGTAGTTTCTAAACTAAAGAAGGAGAATGAAATTCTAAAGCAGAGGTTGAGATCACTAGTCTTAAGATGAGTATGATGAACAATGAAAAGAAAATCAACTTTGAGATCTGAGAATGTTGATCTTAAATCCAAACTTACCAAGGTGACATTGGAGCTTGAGACCACAAAGCTACAATATACAAAACTTGAGAAGTACAAAACTCTTGTAAAAGGAGAATTTACACACACAAAAAAGAAACATCTTGAGAAGTTATATTCTAGCATTGAGAAGCTTGATGAGAAGATTATGACACAAAGACATATTTGTGACAAGACAAGGATTGGATATGCTAAAGGTGAAACATCTAAAGGACCTGAAGTTACTATGGAACAAGATCTATTGAACCATCGACCTAATCAACTTGATCAACAAGAAGATCTAAACAAAGAAGCACCTTAACCACCTGAACAACATGAATTTGTAAAGAAACAATTTAATGGAAGGTGCTTTTCATGCAATCAACTTGGACACATTAAGAAGGGTTGCATAGGTAAGTATTCTAAATCCTTTTATGGTTATTGTTACAATTGCTTTTCTTATGGACATAAATCTAATGAATGTATGAAACTTAGATATAATAATAATAATGGAATGTATGAAAGTACTAACCCTGTAATTAGAAAACCATTAGGAGCAACAAATGTCATAAAAAATGGAGCCATGTGTTATAAGTGCAAATAAATTTGGACATATTGCTAGGGATTGCAAATTACAAACAAATCAATTTGGACCTAGATATGGAAACAATGTTATAGCATGTCTAATTTGCAATAATTTGGGACATACAATAAGATTTTGTAGAATGAACATGAGAACGCCAAATACGAGATCAAAAAATATGAACTTTACAAGGAATGTAAACAACAATGTAAGAAGGAATGAAAGCAATGATGAAAGGATGAAAGACAAAGTGAAACAACAAGCATGAAACTTCAATGAAACATTTTTTAAAGAAAGAAATCCTACAAGCACTCAAATATGGGTAGAGAAGAGAAATGACACATCTAAGAAAAAGTTGAAATCAAATGTAGTAGTTGAAAACCCCTTGTCAACTTAAAAAATCAATTCGTTAAGAGAAAATAGGGGATGCCATACTAGAAATTCATTAGACCTTGAAATGGTAATATAACATTTTGTGTAGTTGGGAGAAGCTTGGAAATATTCCAAAAGAACTATATAATAGATTGGTAGAGAAAAATGCTAGAACAAAAGAAGAAGATAAGAAAATCATAGAACAAGCCATTAGAAAGCTATGTGTTATTCAAGATGGCAATCAATTGCAAGCAATATTAAAGAAGATTAAGCCATTTTTGAGGAACAAGAACAGAACAATACTAACAATGTGATCTAGTGATTAAGGAGACTAATATGGCAGTTGTGAAAGTTATGATAGAGACACCATCTACACCACCAATAGTAGCAACAAGAAAAGAGCCACAAGATAACATGGTAATGGATATCGAAATCAATGATACAACTATGGATACACAAGATGACAAATTATGATAGGGGGAGCCACAATTACAATTAATATTAGGGAAGATCCCTTTCCTAGTATTGTAGAAGACCCCTTTGCAGGACAACAAGACTATAATGTTGGAAATTTAGTTACATACAACATTGTAAATTATTCTAGCTTAGAGGAAGAAGAGGATAAACATAAGAATGATTCTAGTAGTGTGCACAAACATGAATCACCGAAGGAGATACTATTGACACCTAGTTCTATGAGCGCAAAATTTAATTTCACACCACACTGGTCAAACATAGTAAATGAAGCTACATCCAACACTATTCAACTGAAGAAGATAGAGAAAGAAGAAGCGACAAAAGAAGAAGAGAAGAAAGATGAAGAAAAGATAGATGAAGTGCAAGAAATGAATGACTAGATGGATGTCCAACCATCACAAACACAAGAGGAACAAAGGCCTACTATAGAGGAGAGGCAAATTGCAATTGTTCATACAACTACGAAAGCAATAGATACACAATCAACAAGTATTTCAAGGTCAAATCTTGGAGTAATTTTTACAACTTTGCCACAAGATGTTACCAAAATGTTTGATAGTAACATGGACATTCAAAAATAAATTTAGATGACAACATTTTCTATTGGAAAGGTTGTTGAAGAATCCAGATAGATAAGAAAGAGTGCATTAGGAACACTTGAAAGGATGGCAAAGAAAATGCACAATACAATTCAATTGCATATTAACGAGCCTGATATAGAGAAGAGAGCTCAAAAAATAATGGAGGAATTTGATAAGAAGTTTTCTACATTAGTAGAAGTTGCAACAGTAAAGGTACTAACCACACATGATGCAAATCTATTCACCATGGCATGCAACAATATCACTAGTGATTTATCAATTCTATATACTTGTATAAAGGAATTAAGGAGATGTTTGCAACAAGGCAAGGACCTTTATGGAAAATGGGCATTACCATTTGAGTACATTAAAGGAATTCAAAAAGAGATCAAGGACAAGGAATCAAAATTGAAAAGCATTGTGGATGAATTGTCAAATCCTAATTCATAGATTACAGATTTGGAAAGAAGAATAAGAAATGCTCATAATGAGTGGAGGTTACTAGATTTACAAAAGGAGAGAATAATGAAGAAGTTTTCACTATTAAGGGAACACCTTACATTGAAAATTGACCATGTACATAGACAACTTAAAGAATGCATAGATGCAAAAGAATTTTATGGTAGATTGGTTTATTATGATCTTATTATAGTATAAGTTACATTTTATGGATTATGTGCATTGATCAGTATATTTGAGGCAGTCAAGAATACATGGGATAAGGAGTTCACCAACCTAAAGCAAAATTTTAGAGAGTGCATGGCACTCATAAATATGTAGCCAACATGAAGAAAATAAGTAACAAAATTTGCAAATGTATATATATTTTAACTCACCTTTTGCATTGATGTCAAAGGGGGAGATTGATAAGAAAATTGTTAAGTATAAGGAGTGATAAGAAGAGTATAGTATGAATACAATAAGATGGTATACATTTTGAAGATGATCCACATTTTTTGAAATTTTCATAAGGCGACAATTTTGTAACTTAGCCAATTTTCTCACATGTTGCCATCAATGCCAAAGGGGGCAATTATTGGAAATTTGGCTGAGAATTTGTATGGTGATGATATAAAGTTTTCATTTATGGAAACATATACCTACTCTGACTAAGGTGAAAACATTTTATGGAGTTTTGGATACTTGGACTTAGAAAATTGTCTAAGTGTTATTCAAGAAAATGACGAACAATTAAAGTTTTTTGTTTAGTGCACTTCACATGATGCATTTCAGAATGTGCACAATTGAAGGAAGGTGGTAAAGGAGGTAGAGCACATGGTTAAAAGTGCTAAAGATTTGGAGATGTATAGACAAAGCTAGGGACATTTTCCTAGGTACAGGTTATGATAGGCATAAGGAAGCAGATGACAGAGTAAAGACATTTTGGTTAAGGGATTGCCAAAACAATGACTAAAAAAGGGTGTGAAGACATCCTAAATGTTAACCTCCACTTAGCAAAAAATAATTTCAAGTTTTGAAAAATGTGCAACCTATTGAAGGCTGACTAGTTAAGTAGTTTGGTATAAAAGAAGATAATTTTGTTATTGATTAAGGAAAATAAGTTTTGAAGGGTTTCTTGAAACCCATTACAGATCTTATAATTTTCAATGAAGCCCAAACTTAAAAACATCAAACCTTAGATGAGACAGGTCATCTGATAAAACAAGGTGACCAGGGTGGCCTCACAGATAACACAGTGCACTACTACCACCTAAACAAGTTTTAAATGGGATCCTAAAACCCTATAGTTACAAAAGAAGACATTTAATCCCAAACCATGTCAAACTAAAAGACAACAAGCCAAAGAGACCATGATAGCCAAAACAAAAAGGGACAACCTCAAAAAAGACGAGGCGAGAAGCTGAAAAGGAAGATAATTTTTTTTGTAATAAGAGTGGCATTGTATTTTAATGATACAATGTTTGAATGCACATGTTGTATGATCAAAATTGATGCAAAATTGATGACAATATAATATAGTATGGATGTATGATCAGTTTTGGATACATAGCTACAACGACAAATCACATATTGAAGATATCAACACTGTGTAAAGGTTTTTGTATCTACAAATTTTCTATATAGATTGTACTATTGTATATGAATGTTTGGGCAGTGGACTCATCTTGATACTTGTATTGTAATACCAACTCCTAATAGGTGGAGTCTTCTAACAAGGTCTAGTCCTCTAACAAGGATAGATACACTATACAAATGTAATAGACTTCTAACAGTGTCAATATCTTTAACAAGATACTTTTGATTAGTGGATCATTTTGTGGGCACAATCCCCACCTATGTTTCCCTTGGTTAGGGTTTCTCTAGTTAACAAATAATGGTGTTATGAGTTACATTATGTTATGGTTATGTTTACTTTTCAGTTTGATCATATATGCAACATTAAACATTGTTAATAATATCCATAGTTGGGCAAACATTTGTGGAGTGTTGATACCCCTCCCTTGCATTATTCTCTATTTCTAACAAGTACTAGTGAATTTTTTTATCTTACTCAATAGGAAAAACGTCTAAACAAGAGCTCTTCAAGAGGTGGTTATAGTGATAGTGGAAAAGGTAGAGCTCAATGGAGGAAAAATATTAATCAATATAATAGGCAACATTTATATTGTAAAAGATGTGGTAGAAAAGGTAGTCGAAAAAAACATGAAAGAAAGTTCTCATGGGATAAGATAGAATTTTTTAAAGAGAGCTCTTTTAAGAAAAAAAGAAAAATTAAAGGTTTATAATGACGATAGACCTTTAGATGATAAAATATCAGGAGCAACCCAATTTTTTTGTGATAGTGATGGTGATCAATATGTACTTTCAAACTTAGACTTTACATCTAATTCCTCATGGTATGATTCTTGGATTTTAGATGTCAGAGCCACACAACATATGACATTCTAGTGTTGATTACTTTGAAGAATTTCATGAAAGTACATGTGGTCCAATTTTCTTAGTAGATAAATCAAGTCTCAACCTGTTGGGAAAGGAACAATTCAATTTAAGTTGCCTAATCTTCCAAACATTGTTCTTTATGATGTATTATTTATTCCTCAATTGTAACATAATTTGTTATCACTATCATTGATATGACAACAAGGCTTCTCTATTCTATTAAAATATGGACAAGTTGTTGTAAGAAAACATCTAATAATCAAGTTGTATTCACTGGATGTGAGGATGGAAGTTTATTAAAACTACATGGTACTTTTTCTTTTTTAAATTCTTTACATCTCTTATAAAAAAGATAGTCTAAACTCCTATTCTTTTATAGCACATGAGATTGGTACATATTGGTTATGATAACATTCATATTGAATACAAAATAATGGTGTTGATAGCTTACTTGTTTTTCCTAAAACAATTTAAAAATGTAAAGCATGCATTCTTGCCAAGCAATGTAGAAATTATTTCCCTCGCTCCACCTAAAGAGCACAAAGAAAATTGTAGCTTATTCATTCTCTTTTATGTGTGCCTTTAGCAATTAATTTTGTGTGTGAGTCTAATTATTTCATGTTGTTCATTGATGATTATAAATGCATGAGATGGATTTATTTCTTACAAAAAAGTAAAAAGCTTTTGAAACTTTTAAGAGGTTTAATATTATGATTGAAAACCAAGCTTAATCTCAAATTGGTACTCTTCAAATAGATAATGTCAAAGAGTTTGCTTCTCTATATTTTTAAAATTATTTATGTCAAAGACAATAACCTCAATTTTCCAAGTACTCTTAAACAAATGGTTTTGTTGAATGAATGAATAGAGATATCATGAGTATGGTTCAATCAATGTTATATTTTAAAGGAATCAAATTACATTTTTGAGATGAAGTCGCAAGAACTATAATTTATCTTCGTAATAAATCTACATTATATTCACTACACAAATCTAATTCCATATGAGGTTTGGTTTGGCTACCCTCCTTCAATTTAGAATATTTTTAACTTTTTGTTTCACTTGCTATGTTTAATTCCTAAGGACAAAAGAAGTAAGTAGCACCATCACAGTATTAAGTGTGTTTTTCTTGGCTATTCTAAATCTTCCAATACCTATAAGTTGCATGATGAAGTCAACAAAACTTTTTTTATTACACATTATGTATTTTTTACAACTACTAACAAATTGAAATGATGAATGTCAGTTGAAATAACTTGATTAGATTAGAATTTTTTCTCCTTGGATAGAAAATTATTGTGAGACTCAACACTTTTGTGGAGAAGCCAACTTATTTAGACTCATTTGTAATGGATTCACATGTATAATATATATCCCAAGCTATCCTAACTCATGTTGCCCATATATACATCAGCAACAAGAAACCCCCTGTAATGATAAGCCTAAAATTTTAGGACCGTAATCCACTAATGAAGTATCTAGTCATGAAATGATCACATCTTTTATGCAAATAAAGTCTTCTCGTAAGTGGGAAAAACAAGTCCAACAAACTTTCAAAGGTTTAAGACCTAATGAAGTAGGTCAAACAAGTACACGAATCTCTTACAAAGCAAGGCTACAAGCTCAATCCAAATATGTAGATACCTTGGAGTCCATTAATGAGCTTAATCTAGTATTGACTCTAAACCTACCTCTTATAGTGAAGCTAATATTGGAGTGTAGAGATAAGCTATGCAAGATGAGTATGATGCTCTTTTGAAAAATGGAAAATGAGAACTGATTGATCATCCACTTAGTTGTACACCTATTGTCTGCAAGTGGTTTTATAAAAATAAAAGTAAAACAGATGGTATACTTGACAAAAATTAAGCCCAACTTGTTGCCAAAGGTTGCTAAAAAAAGGGCATAGATGATGATGAATTTTTCATAATTACAAAATGAATCACTATTTGTGCTTTTTTGGTCCTTGAGACTCAAAATGGATGGAAATTCACCAAATGGATGTTGAAATAGCATTCTTAAATGGTGACCTCAAAGAAACACGATATATAAATTGACTAGAAGAAATTTAATCAATGGAGAAGAAAACTAGGTATGTAAGCTTTTCAAATCGTTATATGGTTTGGAATAAGCTCACCAACCATGGTGCAAAAAAATTAGTGAGCATTTTTTGAAGGTGAGTTCCAAGAATCTTGAATTTGGTGATGCAAAAAATTTTGTTAAGGAAAAATTGATAACATTGTTGTCTATCTTATTGTTTATGGGGATGATTTATTTTTCAATGGTACCGATGACAATATATACAAAATATGAAGGAACAATTGAAGTAAGGTTTTGATATGACTAGTATGGGTCATCTTGGTTATTTTTTGGATATTGAGGTGATTCATAAACCTCATTCTATTTCATCACCCAACAATAATAAATTGGTGAACTTTTGCTTAATTTTGGTATGGTTGATGGACCAAAATATTAAAATCACTTTGATGAATCTTCAACTTTGGTTGATGCAACTATTTACATGAAACTTATTCGTAGTTTGATTTATGTTACAACTACCCATTCATATATTTCTTTTTTTATTGTACTTCTTTCAAAGTCAATTCAACAACCTAGAGAAATTAATTGGCTAACTATCAAATGAATTCTTCAATAAATGTAAAGTAATCAACACTATGGGCTCAAATTGTTTGAAAGTAAAGTCCACCAATACAACTATGGGAGGGGGGTGTGAACTAGATGTATGCCAAATATAACTTAAATCCAAACTCTTGAATCCAACTTCAAAAATCAAGATAGTGAGAAACAAAAAGATTTAAACCATACACACTAACACGATGATTTATTATATAGGGAAACTCTTGACTAGAGGGTAAAACCTAGTAGGGATGGTACCAATAATATGATGTACTAGTCTATTAAAGTTCCTTTTGAAAGGCTAAAACCTTGATAGGAGGCAGTTACATACAACCATTACATATGAGTCCCTATTAGGAGACTTTGAATCCTTGTTAAAAGATACTAGCCTCGTTAGGAGCAATAAGGAAGATAATTGAACCCACTGTCCAAATTGCTTTAAGCACAATTACATAAGAGATATTTGAGAGACCATATCTAAGTAGTGAATTGACCAATTCAAAAACTCTTTTGTCAATATAGTTCCTTTGAAGTCCTTAATCTATCATCAACATAATCTACTACTCCACTATGATCAAAATTGCATCTATTTACCACATCAATACAATGCATTGTGATAATTACAACCAAGAAAACAACCTTTCCTTTATAGCTTGTCCTAATAACTAATTGAGTTATCTTTTTGGGATTGCCTAATGTATAATGAGTAATATAAGACCTCTTCAAGATATTACAATCATGTTACATTATATTTGTAACTTCCTAAACAAGTTCCAATGCATAGTCAACCTAACAGTGGACATATCACATGTTACACTTTAGTAGCCTCCAAAGAATAATCTTTAGCATCTGCTATCATGAACATGTCTTTAAATATGATCCAAACTTTTTAAATTTGATTCCTTCTCACTCATTAGATACAAATGAAATAACAACATCTTTCCTCCACAATGTCATGTGACCAGTCTTTTATAAATCAACTGCCATTCATTCCATCCTTCATATTAATTTACACAATCATAAATATAGTATTTGAACACATCTTGAAATATGAATCTAAGAGAACATAACTTGTCTATATGACATCTGATCTTGTTGATCAATCCAAGCTCTGCAGTGTACATAAATATTTTCTAACATGTACCCAACTTCATATATGTTGATATCAATGAAAAACCTATCATTTATAGAACATGACCTGCATATCCAAGTTGCAAAAATATATGCATTTAGGCATTGATTCTAACAATCTCACCCTTTAGCATTTATGGAAACATATGATGAAAAACTATCAAGCCAAAAATTTTCTAAATAATATCCCTTTTTATACAACCTCTCCCTTTGGAAATATCATACAATTTTTTGATTATCTTCAACATATACAACTACTACATGCTCTGGATATATGTCAACCATGCTCCCCCATTGACATAAATTTCTTTTTTAGTTTTTCATACATTATCTCCCCCATTGGCATCAATGACAAAGATGTTAATATGCTAGTCTGAGAATATAAATTGCTCTCATTATGTACCTTCCTCATGAGCTTTAAAATGCCAAGTTCCAACAAACACTCAAACACCAAAGTAATACATCATATTTTTTGAATAGCTTTGTCGAAATCAACTACTCCCCCATAGGAGAAGCATTAAGCATCCATTCCGAAATGATATATTTCTTTAATAGTAATGGATTGATGCAATCTTGCATCAATTACTCTAAATTAGGTGAGGCATCACCCCAAGCATACCTCTAAGATACTTACAAGTATCCTTAGCCAAAGTTTTAGTAAATATTTATGTTATCTTTTCCTTTGTATTGACATACTCCAATGTGATTTCCTTTTTCACTACCTTTTCCCTCAGAAAATGATACTTCATTGCAATATGTTTAGTCTTCGAATATAGTTCTAGATTCCTTGACATGCTTAATGTACTTGTGTTATCACATTGAATAATAATTAGATCTATAAATTCAATGAATAGGCCCTTCAACATTTTATTCATCCAAATGATTTGATTAGAATTATTTTTTGCTATGACATACTTTGCTTCCGCTATAGATTGTGAAATCCAATCTCATTTCTTTCTCAATGAAGAACCCAATCTTCCTCCCAAGAAGAATGCTCCACCACTGATGATCCTCCGACCATCAAAATATGTTTCCCAATACACATCAATATACACATAAAGAATGAAATCATGTGATCTATTACACCATAACCCAAAATTTGATGTTCCTTGAAGATATATGAATATCCTCTCTACTGTTTTCAAATGTATTTCTTTAGGGTTTGCATGTAATCATGCAACAATTTAAATTGTATTTTCTATTTCTGGCCTTGTATGAGTTAGATATTGCAATCCTCCTATCATTGACATGTACCTTATTTGCATTGCACTAGGAGATCCGTTCTTAACAACTTGTAACAATAGGTGTTCCAATTGGCTTATAGTTCTCCAATCCAAATCTTGTTCATATATCCTATAGATACTTGGTATGTAATATAAAAATTCTATCATTAATATGATTTATTTGTAATTCCAAGAAGTATTGAATTTCACCAATCATGGACATTCTAGTTTATTCTTCATTTCCTCAAAGAAAAATTCAATGGCCTCATCATTACCTCTAAAGATAATATCATCTATAAATACTTAAATAATCAATAACCATCAAAATTATTTCTCAAGTACATGTTACTATCTTCATTATCTTTTTTAAATTTGAAACTTATAAGGTGCTTGCCCAATCTTGCATACCATTCTCTAGAAGCTTGTTTTAGCCCACATAATGCATTCTTCAATCTGCAAACCATGTCTTGTTCTTTAGTAAGGGGAAAACCATTAGGTTGTTTAATGAAGACTTCTTTCTCAAGTTCACCATTCAAAAATGTTGACTTAACATCCATCTGGTATACTTTGAAGTTCTTGTTAGATGCATAAGCCATTATTTTTTTTAACTTTTTCAAGTCTTGCAGTAACTAAAAGAGCCTCTTCAAATTCAACTCCTTCCCTTTGTTAATAACCTTTACATACCAACCTTGCTTTTTTTCTTACTATTGAGTTATCATTTTGCATGATGTTGAATGGTAGGGATCCTTTCAAATCCCTCTCTTGAAAATTTGATCAAGGACCAACTCCAAGGTTCCAAGTGGTTTTGTAACCTATTGGATTCACTCAATTGAAGATAAAAGTGTATGTTCATGAGGAGGCCTTTGCTAGTTCCAACCAATCTTGGACAATTAGTTGTTGTCTAAGATATAGAGATATAGTTTTGTATTTTCTATTTTATGATGAATAAAATTTATCAATGAAACTATATGAATTCCTATTTTAACCAAGTCTTTGAAAAGAAAATAAGAAAGATAGAGTAATGAGAAATTAAAGAAAATAACTAAAATGGAAATTACTAATGGACACAAGCTAATAGTAACAATACGTTTGTGAATTAAATTATCAAACGATCAGGTAGGAAACCAATGAAATTAGGAGCAATGCTTCCTAAACTCCATTGATGAAAGCATTGACAAAAACTCAATATAAATCGAAAGATGTTTCACATTTCATGAAATTGTGAGGCCACAGAGAGTGTGCTCATGCAAGACAAGATGCTATGCAAGAAAAAAGATGATCCTTTCTCCAGTTTGTCACAACAAAGAAATTCATTAACAGAAGACAAGCACCAGAACTAAAAGGTCACGCGATCATAACAACACAATAAAACCATTAACTTCATTATTATTCATGAACATGCATTCACAAAAATAACACAGCCCAACATGATTTACTATACTTGTAAAGAGAGCACCAATAACATATGTTTCTGCATAAAAAATAATGGCCTGGAGTACATATTACATCTATGAATTTATAAGAAATCATCTCCTCCCTTTGTGTTAGGAGGGAGAGATCTTAAAATGCAAAATTATGCTATAAAACTAATAAAACAAATCTAATTATATACAAATTGACTCTCTAAAAGGTGCTAAGTAGGTCTCCTTCCTTGTTTATATCCATTAATGGGTGCATGAGCCTTTACATGACACAAAAGAATGAAAGAATAAGAATAGAAGAAGAAGTTGTGAGATGATTTGGAAGTCTTTGGAAGCTCGACCTTCTCTAGGCATTTTTGGGATTCAAACTACCATCAAAATTTGTTTCTGGTGCATGGAATGCTATAAATTAGGAACCGACAGTTAACTGTCAATGGACCGCTTTATCAAAACTATTGGTATGCACACCTCTGTGATAAGTACACCTACGCACCTACGCACCTTGTTGACAGGTTCCAAAAATTTAAAAAGTCTTCTAAGTGTCAAAACTGAATTTCAAGCATATGGGTTTTCTTCCCCTTTAGACCAAAATAAAGTCTGGATGTTCATTCTTGAACATCTCTATCATCTCAGCCACTTGGCTAGATTTCAATTAATCTAAAGTCTCATACTTATTCTTCACTACTTTCTAGTAATTACTAAGTTCTATCCTTATATCTACAAAATCTTCAAGCTTGGTGTCCAATTCTAACAGTTCTTCTTCGATTTTGAATTATTTTCTAATGTCATCTTCTAACGAAGGTTCTTCAAATGTCCCCCTAAATTATTGGACTATTGATTGCACCACACAAATCTTGGTTTTAGACTCATCCTCAAAAATCTTAAGGCAAGTGATGTTATAGTACCTCTCTATTTCCAAAAATTGTTGTTGAGCCTTGTCTTTAATCCACTAGATCTCTTTGTACAATCCCTCTATTACTTTATTACTTGCTGATATTTTCTCAATCTAATCATCAAGCTCATCTAGCTCCTTAGTAATGTATAACTCCATAACATTCAATACCTCTGATCCTTTACCAATCTTAATGCATGTAAGTCATTGGCCTAGGTGTGTACTTCATCCATCAGCCCAAAATATTGGTTCACTATAGAAACCAACCTGTCGACATTTGATTGGATGTTGTGCAATAGGGTCAAATTATCCTATAATATTTGCACTCCTTTATCTTCAAAACTATCACACCATTGTTGACATGCCTCCAAAAATGGGTCCAATTATGTTCCTACTCCTTCTCTTCCTAGTGCTACTCCAAGAGTGATCTTTGGATTCTCTAGGTCAATAGGGCCCACTACTTCATTCAAGTATCCTCTTAGTAGCTTGTTCTTCTTGCATAGTATTATCAATTCAATCTCATCCTAATCCATGTGTTGAAACACCTCCTTCATGCTTGTGCTTATCATCACTTTGGTTGTGTCAACCATGGGCTTCCCGAACATGACCTCCTTGATTTGGTAATTGTTTAGAGTCTATTCTTTGATGTCAAGATTAGAAGGAATGTGAATATGTGCAAGCAGGTCTGGATCTTGGTTCTTCATTATGAAAGCCATTTTTCTTGCATCACCCTTAGGTGACTCATGCCTCTTTACTACTTTAATAAATTCCTTCATTCCTTCCTCTGCTGTTAGCTCCAGTGATCTCTTTTGTTGAAACATAATCTCCCACTTCAATCATGTTGGTGTGGTGCCCATGGGTGACATATACTTGGCTGCAGAGGTTGGTGGTGTTGTAGGTTGCTTTCCGTTATCACTTCTTTTTAGAGTCTTCTCATGTCAAGAAAGATCTTCCAAATGAGTCTTTGTACTCTGTTGGGCTAAGAAACTAGCCTCTATATTTGGTTGATGTTTTTGAGTTTCTTGTATTTTTATCTCTTCATATTTTTCATTGGCATGAAGCTATTGGTATTCACCTCCTTTTTCCCTTGATTTTCTAGTTTAGATTCTTTTGCTAGAGGAGTTGGAGCTACTGAACCTTTGTCCAGAAAATCTATATCCTCTGATGTTGGTAGCAAAATTCCTAGAGGTCCTTTAGGTAGAGGAGGCAATTGATTCCAATCACGTCCTAAAGGTTTACTTGTGGGAGTATCTTTGATCTTTTCTGCCACCATCTTAGTGCCTACTAGCATAAAATCAAAGTGTGAGAGGTCAAAGACATTAGTTCCTTCACTTTTCATCTCTGTTATCCAATTCTGCTATTCAACGTCTAATGTTGATACCTGGATAGGTTATCTTGGAGTGGATGAAGGTGTCTATGTAGATCCTCTTCTCCTCTCTTCCTTTGTGGCTTTAGCCTAGTGGGTTCTTTGTCTTTAGGGAAAAAAGTCTATTTGTTCCCCTTCTTCCTCATCCTTAGCTTTTGGGATGGTCTTTGGAACCTATGGGGATGGAGTATTTTTTTTTTTCAATCTTCTACTCTGTATACCCACCGCAGTTGTTTCAGTCCTTTCTCTCTTTGGAGTTGAGGGGGAGGCTTCTTCCTATATAACTATTAGCAGTGGAACCCTTTGTTCCATTGCTTTTCTCTCCTTTGGTTGTTTTGGTTGTGCCTACTTTGGAGGTTCTTGTGCTAGTTTTTCTTGAGGTTTAGCTTGCTTGACTTGAGGTTTAGATTACTCCTATTGAGATGGTAATGTTTGGGCCTCAACCTCTTTTCTCTTTTCCCTAAGGGGTACCCTCTTCCTCTTCTTTCCCTTATCAACCTCAAAGTACTCAACATCTCACTCATGTTGATGTACCATTTCTAGCCTCACTAAGGATTGAGCAAGGTAGGTTGGTAGGGTGACCTTTTTACCTTTACCTTTGATAGGCTTGACTATATCTTGTAGGGTATGACCTAAAGAATTGGATCCATCCAAAATAACTTCCAAATCCATTCCCTTATCAGCTCAACCACATGCCTAGCTCAATGATTTATTCCATCATTTTCATCTCTCCCTATCTCAACATTCATGATAGGCCTGTTGTAGATTTTATCTCTATTATACAAAGGATCCATGACTTCTTTGGCATCCTTCTCTATGGCCTTAAGAGGAATCTTTATCTTCAACACATTTTCTGCTTGGTATAGACTCATCCTACAATAGTCCCTTATACAGATATCATATTCATCTACTGTGTTCATCTAGTGATCTTTTAGGGCATCAATATGTACAAACCATTTCCCTAGCAAAGGCTCCACCATCCCAATGTTGTCAAAGAATGAGTGAGGGGAGTTGTATTATTCCAAGGGATGCTAATCCCATTCAGATTCAAATGTGGCAATGTCTTGTTTCTGCTTCACCTCAAATATGCCTATTGTAATGGGCTAGAACCATGTCTTCTTATGTTCTTTCCTCACTTTTTTATAAGTATAAGTGAGTTGGTGGGCTATTTCCATGAGTATCAACCCATTTGAGGGGTTTCTTGGGAACTTCTTGGGGCACAATGGAGCACTAACTACCCAAAGATACATGAAGGTCTTAAATTGAATGTAGTAGGCTCTAATTTCTATGATTTAAGATGTTGCCTCTACTGACATTCTCTTTGCATAATCCCCTTCAATAAACTAGATGATGGAAAAGATGAATCGATCATTATCCACTCTATATTCCACACCTTGCACTAGGAGCTTCTTTTTCACTAGTTGTGGATTTAGCATATAGGGCCAAGCATTTAGAGCTTGCATGCTTCCCTTTCTGTAAAGGCCTAGATAATTTGTGGTTCTAGCTACTAGTAAGTATGCCATGTACGATGTCATGTATGAGCAAGGGTCTTCTTTTATGGTAACTAACTACTCATCCAAGTTATTACTTAGGATGGTGGCCCAATTAATGGACATCTTCATAGTCCTAATGGTTTCAATGAATTGAACCATCCATTTTTGAAGGTGACCTACTGTAGGAAGACCCATAACTCTTCTTAGGAGGAAAATAACATGTCCAATATTGTCTTTCATGTATCCTCTAGTCATATCCACCTTACCTACTCTACAACCCGAAGGTGTCTTGTCGATCAGTAATACAAACCATACTAGTTCTTTTGCCTCTTTCTCATTATCATTATACCATCATTCTTATCCATCATATGAAATTTGTAAGTATTGATCTATCCTTGGAAGATGAAACACTTGCTCAATGTTTTAGGGTTGGAGGTCTAGGATAATCTTTCAATTTACACTCTTCACAACCTTTTCCTCGATCACATAGTGCTTTGCTAGTGTCTTTATTAGTTCTAAAGATTGAACTGATGTGGGGTGAGATGCTACATTTACAATCCCAGATTAGATTAAAGAAGATACCATTTCCAACCTTTCTTTAGGTTTGTTGTAGATTGTCAAGAATGCATTCCAGTCTATATGGCCCAACTTTGCATCTCATATTTCTACATGCCCACCCTAGAATCATAATTTCTTTGGTGCTCCTTAATACTTGAAAGAAACTAAAGAAACTAGGTTTGGTGCAAGCTTCTCCGATATGGAAGTTGATGAGGATGACATTTAATCTACATAAAAAAGGAAAAAATGAGACTCTATGAGACTCAGAATGTTATCAGAAGAGGTCAAAATTAGTAAAATATAGATCAAAATGCAGACCCCCCCACCAAATTGGCCTATTGTGAAAGTTAGTGCACCTAGCGCACCTTTACAAATGCACTAGGTGTGTTGTAATAGCCTTGAAATAACTACTTTGTGCACTTGCACACCTGTGCACCTAGGCAAGGTGTGCACATGCATATGTGTGCAACTACACACATGCACTACACCTTAGTACAAATTGAGAGGGTGATTTTCCTTTGTATTTATTTTTATAAGTGTGAAGGTGTGTAGGTGCACACCTCTGAGGAATTCCTTTAGTATATTTTTCAATTTTAGTTTAAGGTCTTAGGTTTTTATGTTTTTAAAGCTGCATGGAGGTATGCACATGTGTGTACATCTTTGAGGTTCTAACCTTGTCATTTTATCTTTTTTTGTGTGCACACGACTAGAGATGCATGAAGCTAGAGGGTGTGGTCTTTAACTGGGAGCGAGAGAGAGTGAATGGAAGGGGGAGGGTCAGGGTCTAATAAAGACCTTGGGTGTCCAGTGTGTACCCTTGTAGGTGTGCACCCTCAGACGGTATGCACATGCACATGTGTGTATCCCCAGAGTAGGGTGCAGTCCACATGTGTGCACATAAAGCACCAAAAAGCCCCAAACATGATTTTTCTTCTTTCCAAGTACCTGAATGTTCCCATTTAGAGACTAGGGTTTGACTCAGACCCAAGGTAGGGTCCAAAATGACCAAGACTCCAAACTAGGAGCCTGGAATGGGAAATTAGAATTGGGAGCTTCCATTTTTTGCATGAAAATGGGGCATGCATTGTGAAACCACAACAAATAGCCCCAACAAAAGGGAATAAATGATAAATGCATTTTTCATTAGTAAGAATTCTTCTGACACATGTCAAGTGACAACTAAATTTTGAACATTTCAAGTAGCTTTCAAGTCCCTTATGAGTTGAAACCTCAAAATCTCAAATCTTCAAGCTTAGTGTGTGTCTAGTGCATAAATTTCCTTTTGATGTCTTGAGGTGTAGTCTATCATGAGTGTCCAATAAATTGTAGAAAATATTTTTCTCCACCATTCCATTCATTAGGAATCCTTGTAAAACCTATTTATCAATCACTATCAAGCTACATGAGAGAATCTTTTCTAAGGGCTCTTGGTGAGTTATCAATTTTGAAAATTTAGTAATCCCTTTTGGTTTTCTTTGTGGAGCTCATGTGTTTCCATTTGATTCTTCCTTGAAGTGTTTTTTATAGGATAGCCATTTTGGAGAGAATGTCCCCTTATCTGATTACCTTTTAGAATCATCTAGAATCTTTAAATTTAATACCTCTTGCACTTCCTTTTCTTTCTTTTCTACCCTGACCATGCTTAGACCTGTGTGGCCAAGGCATTGGTGTTGTTTTCTTGATCTATTCTTCCTTTTGATAACTCTTGCATTCCTATTTTAATGAAATTTTAGGGAACTCTCATGCCAAATAATGATCTTAGCATTTCTTTGAACAGACCCTTGGTTTGAAAAGAAAAGTTTTGAAATATCCCTTGCTACTATTAGTCTAGATTCAAAAATCAACAAGATAATCAATTCTTAAAATAGTAAATTGTTGAGAGTTGTCAATCTATGATTTTAATTTTAAGACTAGAAGTCCTCTACAACTACAATCAACATCTATTTTTAGTTGGTACAAGAAACAAAATCTTCCAAATGCTTTGACAAAGAAATACCTCTTTCCTAAAGTCCAAACCAAATGGAGTGATCCATTTAATGCATCAAGAAAGGATCTTGATTGCACCTAACCCTTGAACTAATAAGAAAAGATAGACAAAATTTAAAGTAAATGTACAACTAAAAGTAAACATACAACTGAAAGTAAACACATGCACAAAAAGTAAACACATAACTGAAATTAAACACGTGCATAAAGTAAACACTCATACAAAAAGTAAATTTATTTATTTTTATATATTTTGAAATGTTTTTCACTTTTAGGCCTCAAAATAATGTTTCAAAAACTGGCCATTGACTAGCAATGGGACTAATTCCACTTGTAGAGAACTTAGCCTAAAAGTATTTTATCCTAGAATCTCCACAATCTGATAAGGGTTAATCTACAAGTGTTGGAACTTGGTATGACTACCTAGTTTTTCCTTCGCCTTGTCCCACAAGAGAACAAGGTCATAGATTCTAAAAGATTTGATTGTGGCTTTCTTGTCAAACCACCATTTTATGATAGCCTAATCTTTCACGATACGCTCTAAATTGGTTGTTCCTTTCTCATCCAATTCCAAGAGATTCATCAATTTGATCTGAACTCTATTAGCATCCTCATAATACACTCTCATGAACTTTAACACTAGAATCCTAAGATTGAGTAGAAATATTGGTTCCTATCCATAGATGAGTAGATATGGGGATGTTCTCAAAGCAGTCTTAATCCTAACTCTGTTTGTCCATAATGCATATTTCAACTGATTGTGCCAATCTTTTGGGTTTTCCTTTAACAAATGTTTTATCACTATGATCAAGTTCTTATTGGTGGACTCAACCACACAATTCCCTTGGGGATAATAATTAGATGAGAACTTTATTATAACCTAATTGTCTAATGCCCATTGAGTAAAGAATATTGACACAAAAGATGACTCATTGTCTCATACAAGAAAGAACGATATTCCAAACCTCATGACAATGTGCTCTTCAAAGAAATTAGTAACCACTTTTTCTGTGCAATTTTGAAAAGTTTCAACTTCAATCTGACGTGTGCAATAGTCTGTAGCTATAAAGAAAAGCATATGTCCTATTTATGATGGTGGGTTTACAAGTCCAATAAAGTCCAACTCCCACTTGGCAAAACGGCATACTTCAAACACTGGTTGTAGTGGCATAACTGGATGTCTTTCCCTATTGGCACTTGTTTGATAGTGGCAAGAGCATACATGTTGAAATTTGTCCTTGAAAATTGTAGGTCAAAACTAACTTGATCTCAAAATTATATGGGTTGTAGCCTCTACTAGTCCTTGTCATGTGCCATACTTATCATGATACTGTTCCAATACCTCTTTTGCCTCCTCACGTCCCAAACACTTCAAATAAATTCCTTGGTAGTTTCTTTTGTAAAGTTTCCTATCTTGAAGTATATATGATTCACATTTCATCTTGAGTCCTCTACATTGGGAACTATTCATCCAATTAGGGCATTGATATGGCTATCTAAATCAAACTCTTGTGATATGGCTATCTTTTTTTTTCTCCTTTTGCCTAGTTCATTTTGCATTGGTCATGATTTGTCTATAGGATCCATCATAATAACATATACCTTACTCCTGAGTATGTAATGAAAAATTTTCTTGAATGTCTTTATGAAGGAAAAATATTGTTTTTCAAGATTGGAATAGTTTAGTTTAACATTCTTTAGTGGACAACTCATGAATGCGATAGGTCTCTCATCTTCTTTGTCTTTCTTTTAAGTGAGAATCCCTGCACATGAATGTTTTGAAGCAAAAGAATAGATTTTGAAAGGAAACTCATAATTGAGACTTACAATTATAGGATCCATGGAGATAGCTACTTTGATATCTTTGAAAGACTTCTTTATCTCAGGAACCCATTCTATCTTTTCTCCTTTCTTCAACAAGTCATTGAGGGGACAAACTATTTCAGCGAACCCATTGATGAACTTATTCATAAAGTTAATCTTCCGAAAGAAATATTTAAGCTCTTTGTAGCTAATGCTATGAGATGGTTGCTCTCAAATTAACCAAGCTATGCAACCCTTGCAAGGTGCACCATAGGACAAGAGATTCAAAGAGTAGAGGTACCAGTGACAATATCCAAGAGTCTAGAATAAAATGCAATGCAAATGTAAGCTATTCTAAATGAAGTGAAAGCTAACAAAGAGAACTAAGCTAAAGCATAAAGGAAAAAAAGTGAAAAATTATTCCATAATGTAAGTAGAATGAGAGCTAAGCTAAAATGTGAAAATGCAAGAAAGCTCCAAGTCTCCAAAATCACCAAGAAAACCTACAGCATAACAATAGCATGAGAGACAAAGATTTTTGAATGAGGAGAGAGCTCTCCCTTTTAAAGAGAAATGGATGATAGAGATCATGAGGAAAGATGCATGTGATCAAGGGTGGAGTTTGAAAAAGGGAGTATCCATGTGCACAAGCATTTCCACCAATCATGACGAAGAATTGACTTTTGTCCCCTATGTCGAACAAAAATGTCGTTTCCTTTATTTTTAAATAAGGGAAATGTTTTTGTGTGTGCAACTTAGGATAAGAGATGAGTGGGGAATTTTATTTATAGTCAAAATATAGGATAAAATCAAATAAATGAATTTTTGGAGATTTGATCAAGGATAAGCATTAGATAAATTATGCAAAGGGGGCTCATAGTCTAGATGACCATTTTTGGGTGATTAGAGAGGCTAGGGGGATGATTAGGTCATCCATATAGATAACTATACATTTATTGATCAACCCTTTGAATGCTTCATCCATCACTCTTTGGAATGTGGCTCATGTATTGATTAATCCAAAAGCCATTCTCTTGTATGCAAAGTTTCCCCATTTCATTGTAAATATAGTCTTTAACCTATCTTCATCCTCTACCATCACCTGGTTGTATCTTGAATATCCATCTAGAAAAGAGATCATTTTGGATCTATTTACAATCTATAGTACCTCATCTACTAAGGGAAAAGGGTAGTTATCCTTTTTGGGATACTAGGTTCAGATTGTGAAAATCCACACAAAGGCAAATTTCTCCAGTCTTTTTCCTTACTAGAACCAAGTTAGCAACCCATGTAGAATGTTAGATTGGAAATATAATTTTAGCATCAAGAGAATTTTGGACCTCTTTCATTATTAATGGTTCACTAATGGGATTCACCGGTCTTTGCTTTTGATGAGAAGGTTTGGCATCAGGCTTCAATGGAATGTCAGAAGTGATGGTTTAAGGATTATATGTCTTGAGTTCTTCATAACTCCATGCTATGGCATCTTTGTATTCTGTAAGAAATTGAAGAATAATTTCTTATTCTTGAGTATTACATGCTTTTCTAATTCTCACCAACTTAGGGTCTTCCTCCGTGCCCAAGTTATATGAATCACATTCTTCAATCCCTTTTTCTTCAACAATTCTTTTACAACGTGTTGATTTTTCATGATCAACGATACATCCCAAACCTACATCCCCTTACAAATAGTAATTCTTTTCAAATTTATAATCCCATCTTCATCTTCTAGTTTGTTGTCCTCAATTTTATCATCAAGAGTATCATCAATCTCTTGTCCTTTGAAAAATACTATTGCACATAATGAACTCAAGAATATGTTGGTCATCTTGGAAGACCTAAAAGTTAGTAATGTTGTCTAGGATAGATGAAGTACCATCAATTCAACCAAAAACCTCTTGAGTTTTTTTCTTTCAATGTTTTGTAGTGCACTACCTAAAATTGCAAGGGCATCAACTACCATGTTTCTCCTTCTTGGAATAAACTTTATGTTTAGGGCCTTAAAATAATCCATCAAGTCCCAAAAAAAATTGTTAAGAAAGTAGTCTTCTATTATTGTAAGAGTAGATTGATTTAACCTATCTAATCACCAATTGAGAGTCTCCTTCAATTATGACACTACAACATTTAGGGTCAAATTATGACGATGGTGTAATCTAGGGGGATTTTCATATTTTTTTCACTTGACCCTAACACCGTTGCAATACTGACTTTGGAATCATAATTGTGATGCCTGCATGAGTATAAAAAAAGAAAAGAAAACATGACATACATTAGTACCCATTTTTTTTATTGTGTCCAAAAGTTGTGCACGAAAGAGATGGAGAGCTTCGAATGAGGGCGAAAAACTCTAAATATTGTCGTGCTCTTGTGATCGATGCATTTCATTTCCATGCCCTTGTGATATCTGCATTTCATTGTCATGCCCTTGCTTTGTAATTTCATTGTCATGCCATGCCCTTGTGATCTTTGTGCCCTTGCTCTGTGATATTGTTCAAGGGGAGAAGAGTTACCTATGTAAATGTTCATTTCTTTTCCTTTTAAACATGTATCTCTTTATATATACAGAGAGATCTTTTAAGGTGCTTATTACATATTAACTCACAACAACAAAATTTGATCTAGCTGTATACATATTCTAGAATCCAAATAATAAAATTAATAAAACTTACTCAACCCATGCTAAGTGATTTCTTATTGTAAATAATTGTTATTTACACTTTACTCAAGTTTACTTTGGATAAATACATTATTTTATTATTTATTAGGTTAGACACTAAGGAGTTTGCACACTCATATGAGTTGTCATGTTGACAACACAAGAGTTAGCAACTCTAATTTAGCACATGGTGTCTATAACACTAGAGTTTTCATAATCAACTAAGTTTTCATATTGATAACACAGTTGTTTGCGCTCTTAATTAAGCACATGGTGTCAACAACATAATTTTATGTGACACACCTTTGTAGGCCTATCCTCTCATCATTGCACTAACTCTTGTGCTCAATGGAGGATAATTGACTCTTGGTGGACATGTGCTTAGTTGCGAGGCTTATCATATTGCTAACTCCTAGTCATTCTAGAAGCATTCTAGAGGCCTTTATATTCAGGCACTCCTAGTGTACTTGTCCATCAATATAACATGAATTGAATATCATATTATTATTGTGATCATACTCTGTTGATCTATTCTATGCTAGTTAGTAAGCTTCTTGGTCTTGGGTGATTTTTCCCTAAGGAAAATTCTTACATGATTTACCCCAAGATCCTGCACAAAAAAATGAAGACTGAGAAAAATGGGTAGAGTTCATAAGAAATTTTACAAAACATATCATAGAAGATATTTTTAGAGAGAAACAAGCTATAATTCAGTTAAATTGGTATAGTTTCTAATTAGCTAGGTTGATTAAAAATTACTATAGAATTGTAATCAGGTTAGGTACAATAAAATGAACAATTGATTGTTCCTAACTAGCAGGATAAAAAAAAACAATTCAAGGTGATAAAATTGCATATGTAGATGCATCACTTGCATGCTAGGCATGACATGAATTCCCCAACTTATAAAAAATGGTTGGATATAAAGGCTCCATATAATGGACCAACAATGGAAGCCAAGGATGTAACCATGCATGTATTGGCATAGTATCCCTACAAGGATCTCAAGTATCTATTATTGTTGTTAATTTGGGCTTTACTATATGATCTAGGATGTTATAAAGTATTGAAGCCTATAGTAATTTCTCCCATGTCTCCAAAAATTATAGCATAGGTTTAGGGTCCCTTGGTCCTTAATAATATGTAGCAGTTATTCTCACTGCTAGAAGAATAACTTTAGTGAATAGTTGAGTGTAAGGAGTTGAAGAAGCAAGTTCTCCTTCTATGTAAATGCCATAATCACAAGGCTCATTCCCTTGTAGAATCCTCTTCCATAATGATATTACCTCTAAACCATGCAAAGGATGTTGAAGTGGTTCCAAACCTTGAAACACTCTTATAAGCAATGACAAAGCAAATGTAAATGCAATACATGACAAATTGCACAACTTGTAGTCTTTATATATATAAAGAGATCTTTTTAAGGTGCTTATTACATATTAGCACAACAGGAAAATTGGCCCAAATGCATACATATTCTAGAATCCAAATAATAAAACAATAAAACTCACTCAACCCATGCTAAGTGACATAGCTCAAGACTCTGCACAAAAATAATACAGACCAGGTAAAATGGGTAGAGTTCACAAGAAATTCTACAAAAAATATATCATAGAAGATATTTTTAGAAAGAAACAAGTCATAACCTAGTAAAATTGGTCTAATTTCTGATTAGCTAACTTGATTACAAATTCTTGTAGAACTTTCATCAAATTATGTACAATAAAATGAACAATTAGTTATTCCTAGCTAGCAGGATCAAATATAATTTTCCAAGGTGATAAAATTGCATATGTGGATGCATCACTTACATGCCAGGCATGAAGCACATTCCCCAACTTATAAAAAATGGTTGGATATAAGGCTCTATACATTGGCCTGACAATGGAAGCCAAGGATGTAATCATGCATGTATTGGTATATTCTCCCTATAAGGATCCAAAGTTTCTATTATTGTTGTTAACTTGGGCATCACTATATGATCCAAAATATTATGAAGTATTGAATCTAGTAGTAACTTCTCCCATATCTCCAAAAAATGTAGCATAGGTTTAGGGTCCCTTGGCTCCTAGGAATTCGTAGCAGCTATTCTCACTACTAGAAGAATAACTTAAGAGTTGAGTGTAAGGAGTTGAAGAAGCAAGTTTTTCTTCCATGTAAATGTCATAATCATGAGGCTTATTCCATTGTAGAAGCCTCTGCGACAATGAAATTACCTCTAAACATGCAAAGGATGTTGAAGTGATTCCCAACCTTGAAACACTCTTATAAGGAATGACAAAGAAAATGTAGATGGAATACATGATAAATTGCACAACTTGACAGACCACTCATAATGGAAGTAGAAAGACTATTACTAGCATATGAAAAGATCCAATTAAGCACAAGCACATGTTTAGGGTGTCTTTACCTTCTCATATTGGAAATTCAAGTGAGATCTACCCATTAGTCTTAACGTAGGGGCAGGCAAGAAATAATTTTACACTAGTCCTATACAACACTTGCCCCAACTTCAATCCACATCATCAAATTTAGAGGGCATATTAAGTCAAGTATAAACATATATAGCTCACATTAAAGATCATTAGATTAACATGATATTTTACTCTAAGGTAAAGACTTGTCAAGATCAATAGATTTGATAGTAAATAGGTTATAACTTATTCTAGAGCTGCTTGAGGAAGATGGAAGCTATTTCCATTGTGATCATGAAACAATGAGAAAGAATGTAATTCCTTCTATAGTGGTTGAACAAGATGAATTTTTGACATAATAATGATTCATGTTTAACAACATTCACTTGCACATGGATAAACCAATAGATGGCTAAGTTGAAGGAAAAAAGAATTCCATTGGAATATGAAATAATGAAATATGTAGAAGAACCAAACGAGGAATCATGTGAACAAACACCTTGAATGTTCAATAGAACAAGAAGGCCAAAAAAAGAAGAAGAATGTAGAGAGTGACAAGGAGTTATAAAGAAGAGGAATGAAAAGGAAGGGAATAGAGGACAAGGGGCCACCTCAAAAGAAGCAAAGGTCAAAAGGCAAGATGGATTCACATGTTGTGATTGAATTAGAGACAACAAGAAGTTTAAGTTCAGGGTACTCACCCTTATCCCGAATCCATTTCATCCCTAATCATAAAATTGCCAAATTTAGCATTTGAGTTTAACTTGACTGTTCTAAGGAATCTTTCTTTCAATCATAAAAAAGGGTTGGAAACATCTCTTTCATAACAAATAGATCTACCCACCTATCTTTCTTTAATGTACATTTTAATTCTCACTAAAATTATTTGAACATTTGTATTCTCATTGGAAGAATAACTTTAGTGAAGAGTTGAGCCTAAGGAGTTGAAGAGGAAAGTTCTACTTTTATGTAAATGTCACAATCACGAGGCTCATTCCCTTGTAGAAGACTCTTCCACAATAAAATTACCTATAAACCATGAATAAGGATGTTGAAGTGATTCCCAACCTTGAAACACTCTTATAAGAAATGTTAAAGAAAATGCAGATGCAATACATGAAAAATTGCAAGACTTGTAGTCCTCTTGATATTTGGACTATAAATTCTCAAAGACACTTTCAAGTGATTCCAATGTTATAGTATCTATTGCAAAACTTTATTGGATTCTTTCCAGTGCTCCTATAATATCCTCTATGTTGTCTAGCTATTGTTTCTTTTGTGTAGTCTCTTTTTGAAGCCACTTCTTCTCTTTCTAGTATATTGCTACAGACTCTCTCTTGTGCCTTAAATTTTAATCAAACTTCTATATATCTTCCTCTACCATATCTAAAATCAACTCCACATTGTATTGTAACTTTGACATAGGTGTTTGATCCTCAATATCTTTCATTTCAACATTCAAGTTTTTAAGATTGGTCAACACCCTCACTTGCGAACCTCTCATGTCAAGCACTCTTTTTACTATTTCAACACCACATTCTTTCTTCTGAGTTGATAGTTCTTTAGGTGCATTTTCTTGTAAAACATTATTTTTTTTGAACAATTGTAAACTCTTAGAAAATAAATTCTTGTTTTCTATTACCATTGATAGGCTTCCCTTGAACAAAATCAAAATGAAGAGACATAAATACACCAATTCTTCCTTTCAAAACCATATGTGCAGATATAAACATTAAGTACAACATGTCCAATATTTTTGCAAATATACACATTAATCACACCAAATTTTTCTTTCAAAACCATATGTGCAGATATAAACATTAAGTACAACATTTCCAATATTTTTGTAGATATACATATTAATTACACTAAAGTTTTCTTTCAAAACCATATGTGTAGATATACACATTAATTACAACTAACTCAATAAGGCTTCAAGAATAAGTTATTCCCATGAAGAAGGATCATGTTAGATAAGATAAGGGAATTTTATCAAAATAGGGAGACAATTTCTAAATTGTTGTCTAACTTTCAAAGAGAAGGCGATGACAAATGTTATTGTCCTTGCAAGAGTTGTAACAACTTAAAGACAAGAAGAATCAAAATCAAAATAGCTAAGAGACATTTTAGGGAGAATGGTCACACTAAAGTGGGGTTTGATTATCATCCATTGGTAAGTTTTTTATTATACTATTTTCACAATTAATATACATATGAACTATGGAATGGAGGTTTGATTGTCATCATTTTTTATATAGGTCAATCTCCCCAGGGTAGTACGTGATATGGACCACCACATCTTGGAGGAACATGGAGGTGTGAATATGGAGGAAGATGGAGGTGTGAGTATTGAAGGAGAAGATCATGATCCCATGGAAGATGATGATCATGTGCCATAAAATACATTTGAATATGATGATACAAATGCATTGATCCATGACACATTTGGTACTAGTGTTGTTACTGTTGTTGCTGATGATGATGATTATGATGAGGATGATATTGAGGCCATCCATGATATACCTCTACTTGAGAAGGAAAATATGACCCTTTACAAAGGATCCCATTAAACTCTTCTCTTTTTTGTATTTTTGTTGGTGAATTTGAAGGTTATGAATGGCTTATCCAACATAACAATGTCATGTATGCTAAGATTTATGATATATGTCATTATAGTCTATAAAAGCTGAAATATATACCATTAAGATTGTTTATACTAATGACTTTTTTCTATAGATTGATAGGTGACTATTTGTTACCACCATCAAATGTTCTCCCTTGCTTGTACCAAGAATTATGTGCCACTATGAAACATATTGGAATGGAGTATCAAAAAATAGATGCTTGTCCTAAAGATCATGTAATTTATCATAAAGAACACAAAAATGCAACAGAATGCCCTGAATGCCATACGAGCAGATATCAAGATGATCAAGTGACAAAAAAGGTGCTTCACAAGGTTCTTCATTACATCCCCATTATTCCATGTCTTAAACAATTATTTAGGTGAAGTAGATTGGAATAATTTATGGATTACCATGCACACAATAGAAGTCAAGATGACATTATTTGAATGCTTGTAGATGGTTCAACATTTATGGACATAGAGGAAAAGTGAGCACACTTTAAAGAAGAACCTCAAAATCTTTGGCTTTCTCTAGCAACTGACAGTGTCAATCCATCTGGAGAGATGAGATCTTTTTACTTGGTGTAACTTGTTTTTGTTATCAACAATAACCTTCCTCGATGGATGTTTATAAAGAGGGAGCACATTATGTTGGCAATGATTTTTGTAAAAAAATTTAAATTTTATTATTGCCTATATGTAATTATAAGTCTTGGAGTGAAATGACCATAGTAATTATCTGATGTTGTTCATTTAAATAGGTAAGTACCAAGTGAAAGATATGAATGTATATATTGCGCCTCTTATCAATGAGTTGTTGGTGTTATGAAATGGTTTCACTATGTATGATATCTCTAGACCAATTGGACAAAAATAAATTCAATTTCATGCAATGCTTGTGTGGACAATTCATGTTGCCCCAGGGTTGACACATTTCTATGGTATGTTATGCTGAAATCTAGTTGTACACGATAATATTAATTCCAAAAATGAACATATATAATCCAATTGTATCGTTATCTTGTAGGCTTTCAAAAAAAGGGAAAATTTTCATGTTCAATGTGTGGTCCAAAGATGAAATATTATCATTCCAAAAGTTTAAGAAAGAAGGTGTTTAATGAGAATAGGCACTTCCTCCACATAAATCATAAGTATCGAAGCGCCAAAAGGCATCTTTTCAATGGGAAGAAGAGACTACATCAAAGACATGAAGAATGACACCTTACCTATGGTAGTTGGAATATAATAGAATTCAAGGCAGTGTTGCTCCACCTAATGGTTTATGTTTGGAAATTATTATTTTTGATTGTGTTTTGTTGGCTAATTATGTAATTTGATGATCATGAAGGTCGTCAAGGCATCACTAAGTAGGTTCCAAAGGGACTAAAATGTTATCCCAAAGAATTTAGTAGATTGCCCTACTACGAGTAGCTACAAATTGTATATTTGTTTGATACTATGCATATTGGAAAGAATGTAACAGAGACACTATGGAAAATATTGGATGGAAGATGTGAATTTTTTTTTTTGCCAAAAGTTGTATTGACATTCACGATTCCAATCATGCAATGAAAAATATCATTGAATCAAATAGAAATGGAGATTGGATTAATGCAAGTGCCCTTCCTTGGTTATTAATGAAGCTGAAAAGTAATACCATAAAAGGAGTCATACCAAAAAAATGATTTCCTATAGGATTTTTCTATGAATATAAGTAATATCATATCATAGAAAAGTGAATTTGGACCAGGGCTAAAAATACATAATTGACATACCTTCATCAATGTAAGTCACAGTCTTTTGTATTTACAATATATTTGTGAAACTACATTCAATTTTTATTATATTATGTTAGAAAAGATTGAAATGATAAGTTGACAATTGTCACAGTATGTGCTACCCCTATCACCCCCAAACAACTTCGACAATAATATCAAACAAGTGATATATGATCTTGGAAAATACATGTGGTAAGAAGTGATATTTGTTCAATATATCAAACAAGTAATATATTGTAAAGTCTTGTATTTATATGTTTTTGTGTATTGAATCCCTTGTAGCTAGTTGTCATCTAAAGAAATCCATAATGAAGATATAGAATATTGGAAGAAAATAATTCATCTACTAATGTGTAAAATGAAAAAATGTTTACCTTCAACTTTTTCATACACCAAGTTAAGGAGATTGAAGTGTGTGGACCTGTACAACCTAGGTCAATGTGGATGGTTGAGAGACATTAGAAATTTTTGAAGGGTTTGGTTCAACAAAGAGAATGTTTCAAGGGTTCTATGATTAAGGGATATATGTTATACCAGATGATGGTGTACATTACTCAATATCTTTGTAATCTTGTAGCAAAGACCCATATAGATTGCATTTGGGATCTTGACTCCATTAAATTTTTTGAAGGGGAGTACTTGGTGGGGAATGGTAGATTTAGGAAAGTGAAAGGTAACAAATTATGAGATGTTATTGTAGTTAATTAATTCTTAATCTTGAAAATAAATCTGATTTAAGTCATCTATTTACTTTTGTATAGTTGCTAAAGAGTGGGATGCAATACATTT
This sequence comes from Cupressus sempervirens, assembly GCA_028749045.1. Taxonomy (NCBI): domain Eukaryota; kingdom Viridiplantae; phylum Streptophyta; class Pinopsida; order Cupressales; family Cupressaceae; genus Cupressus; species Cupressus sempervirens. Next base: position 503,161,636 of record CM053785.1, read on the forward strand.
TTTTATTGCAAATAATCAAGATTGGATGATAGTATGGATTGAATGATGTCAACATTATGGTCATAGATTAAAATGAGATTCCATGTCTTCATTGGTTAAACAAGCTCATTGTAATGGAGATCCCATTGTTACACAAATGGAAATAGATTTAGCATATGGTTTAAGAGATCTCTAGGTACTTATAAGTTTTTTAATCAGCTATATGTTTTTGAACACGTCATGCAATAATTTATACATCTTTGACATTATTGTCAGTGAAAAACCACAAGGCTATGTTATGCAATGGTTATAAATTTCTCATCAAATATTTTGATGACACAAAGAGAACTTGTGATTCTAGGATAAGTGCAGTCTTTCAGGCAACCAATATTTTATCTAGAAATGAATTTCATCCTTAAGAATCTCAAAATTGATACTATGGAATTTTGGTTGATATACTTGATCACGACTTTAATTCCTTCAAATTAGTTCTCTTTGTCATCAAATGATATGGACTATGACTCAATTAAAATGATACTGATGGAACTATTATTGAGCACGAGAATGGATTTCCAATGATTAATACAATGTTGTTTGACCCAATTAGGGATGAGCCATATGTTTGTCCAAGCCAATGTGAGTAGGTATTTTACTCAGAGGTTCCACATAAATTGGGTTCGTTATTTTTTGTTAGACATGATCCAATAGGAAGGCTAATAAAGTATAATGTGACGGAAGAAGAAGATACCAAGGAAGACGAAGAAGTGGATCACAATCAAGAGTTAGTCAATGATGCTCCTGATGCAAATGATGTTGCTACTAATTATGATGATGATGCTTCTACTGATCATGATGATGATGAGGATGATGATGATGATGGTGACAATGATGACGATGAACACAATAGTGGTGGTGACAATGTCAATGATGACGATGATATTGATGATTAGATTGATGAATAATAATATCATTGAGGGGGAATTTATTAGTTAAAATTAGAGGGGGGTTTGATTATCAATGAGAAGAATGAAATGTACAATTATGTGATCAATGCCTATGCTATTCAATATTCAGTTCTTGATAGATCAATGATTAATTTGATTAACTTATCATGTACTTTTTACTATTTATAATTCATATGTGATGCTAATATTTGATGTAATTTTGATTGTATGTATCTTGAATTTTATAGCTAACATAAGACAATTGATTCACTATTGCAAAAACTTGAAGCCCTTTCACAAGCATCCCACATAGTCTCATGGATCATCAAGTATAAGTCAGTACACCCCACAGAGATTAATGTCTTTTACCATTTGTAGAATATCTTTGTTATTGCCACCTATCTCTCTTATTTCATGGAGTGTAGGTACCAACGAATAGGTATTTTCCAGATCTGTCTTCCTCAAGTGAGGAAAATTTAGGAATGGAAAAAGAAAGTGAGACATTTAGTATGTCTAAATCAAGGAGATCGACTCAAGGTCAAAATATCATAAATAAATTCAATAAGCATGTAAAATTTTTCCTTGCTCAAGGGGGGTCATGTTCTTATGATGATGAGAGTGAAGGAAACTCCAATGTACCCTTTAGGTAGAAACATCTACAGAAACAATGGTTCCTTGATGACCTTCCTCCAATGAACACTAATTTTTGTGTTGGAGAGGGGATATATCACATAACACCATCCTCATTACATAGTTTGGTCCTATTTTCCATGGATGGAATAAAGTTCTCTTACAATAATGTTGTTGAATTGATGGAGTATGTTGTACCTTGCTATGATTATAGTACTAGGATGCAAATTGTTAGATATAAAAAAATTATGTGTAGGTATGCACTCGTGGAAAATTATATACAACACAAAGTTAGTGAAAAAAGTAAAATAGTAGCTATAGACATTAACAAAAGGCCAAAAGCATTAGGGAATATTTTAGGTTTTATAAATAGTACATGACCCGTGTCAACTAAGAAGCAACTCAATTGCATATTTGAGGCACGCGAGGGAAATTGCATATTTGTATGTGCAATAAAATCCATATGCAGAGGGGAAGAGCTTCTTATTGATTATAATTTGAATCACATAGATAGAAACAAAGCCACTATGCATATTTAAAATCAACTTCAATCAATGAATCCAACACATAATTAATTTTTTAAATTTTTTTGCTAACTCAGAATAATAAAACTTATTTTTTAACATGTCTCAATGATTTTTTTTGAAATATCAGGCTATAGTATGGATCAAAAACTACAAGATACACATGGTAGTGATGGTTGTCATGGGACTTCTTCTTCCTAATAGGTAAAACTCATTTTTGTTGTACAAATTAGACACTTCACTACTATTTTGGATTGATTTTAAATATAACACTAATAATATTTCTCTTGCAAATGAGTGTTGATCAGAAAAAAGGAAAGGAAAAAGTAGTCCACAAGGAGCCACATGATGAGCATGATGAATTCATTATTGATTTTGCATCATCTGCTGATCTTGTGGCTGCAGTGCAAAAGGTGCTTCATGATTTAACAATAAGGTTAAAGTAATTGGCATCAACTCAACCTCATACGCCTAAAATACAATAGATAGAGGATGAGTTGATGCACCTAGTTGATACATATACAATAAGTATTAATGTAGGTTTTAGTTATAAAAAAAGTTCAATAACATTTTTTTATAGTAAACTCTTTCATTTATGTCATTAAATAAAATGCATATGTGTTATTTTTATAGAGGATGTTGAGGACGTACAAGGGTGATGCCTCAAAGGATGATACTTTAGGTGGTTCAAGTACATCACACGTTCTATCCTACACTTGTGTTTTGCTCAAAAAATATTTTTTTAATAGTTCTTACAATCTTGTTTGATTGTGCTCTAACAATCTCATTTTTTAGCTCCTACCATTGATCCTATGTTCACTATGCCACCTTCTACAAGGAACAAAATCAAAGAGGAAATGCCAATAGCAAATTCAACAACACATAGCATGACGACAGATTCAATGGCAACACCTATTGGTAAGTAGATTCCTCTTTCTCTCTCTAATTTTTCACATGTGTTTATTTCACTTGAACTATTATTTCTTAGGGGGTATTTTTTAATATTGGATTCATTTTATGTAGGAGGCAATGAGGACATTCCTAGGTGTACTCGTGTTAGATGTATGTAAATAATAAAGAATTGTAATTAATTTCTTGTTAGCAATGAAGATGGTCTTCTCCTAAGAGTAGCCCAACTTACAAGTACTTTAAAGATCAATCCTTTCTTTTACTATACAATATTATACTCATAATCAAATGCACTAACCTCCTATGTAGTCCCTTACAATAACTACTAATCCCATTATTATTTTGTAGGGAATAATATATTTTATGAAAAACTTAATGATAAATGTTTTTGTATATTTGGGCCGACCGTACACACAGGGTATCATATTTTGATTTCAATGCTTGATCATGTTTCCTTTGATCAATTTCTTTAACTAAATTAAAAGGTAGCTTTAATTCATTTATGAATCTAATAGTTTTTTTTCTTTTCTTAAATGGTAGAATTTGCAAATGAAAGAGTTAAAGGATAAACTGATTGATGCCATGACAACACTTTTTGGACCCAATGTCTTTCAAAGACTTAGGTTCTTTGAGAAAGTGGGCTAGGATTTGAAGTATATTAAGTACAACTACATGACCCAGATGAAAAAGAACTCTTGTTATGAGCAGCCCCCCTATATTCCTATTATTGAGTGGGAGAATCTTAAAAAGGATGTCACTAAGAAAAAAGCATAGATGATGGAGAAATGGTACCACCCAAGGAAAGAAGGTATGTCATAATATTAAGAATGAAATTATGTAATAATTACTCTTAATAATTATGTGATCTAACATATTTCAAACTTCACATAGATTTCCTGAGACATCAAAGGAACCCAAAGCAAGAAAAGACAAGCACATGCAACACAAGCTCAACTTAGGTGGATATTCAAAACTTGCTAAACAAATTGTAAGTATAAGTAAATGAAAAATTATATGCAAATATTTGTAAATTGTAAAAATTTTGGTCTTGATAAAATTGAATGATACCAAGAAAAAAAGTAGGCCATGGAGTTTTAAAGAACAACTTCTAACGATGACAAGAAATTAGCCTTTAGACAAGACTTTACAACTGTGGCTGAACGACTCCAATTAGTGAGTGCACAAGATTCTTCTATTGGATCTATCGATGAGTTGAGTAAGTGAATTGATTTTTATTTCAAATTGAATACTTTAGAAAATACTATATTTGATGTTAATTTCCAAAAATATAAGTCATTATATTTGTTTTAAGTAGAAACACTGATTATATATTTGTTTAAAACTTTAAAATGGATATATTTATATGTATTAAAATGAATGATTAACATTTCTTAGCATTTTTCTTGTATTTATATGTATATATTGTTGATAAATGCACTAATTTACATTAGATTGCAGCCTCCCAATCTTGATACATCAGTTGAGCACTATAGAGGCATCGATTTGAATGTGGATCATAATACTCAAGGTATATATTTTCTATTCAATTTTTTATTTCTGAATTATTAATACAAGTAAACATTTAAAATTGAATTTGGTGTAGTAATAAAAATTTAACTATAATATGTGTTGGGATTAAGAAAACATCTTGTATTGTAGTTGCAAGGGATGCAAAGGTTGTTCCTGATGAGCGTGTTGAGTTCCAAGTCAATGGGCAAGATGATGTGGTTGGACAAGGTAAAGAGCACTAAAATGTTCTTTAAAATCTTTAAGTCTCAAATTTTTTTAATTTAACCCTTTTATTTGTTATTGGAGAGTACACACCTTTGCAAAGGACATTGAGTGCACACTCATAGGTGAGAATAAATATCAATGACGACATGGATATGCCTCTGCAACAATATAGGGAAGGAAAAAAAAAAATGATTCATGTGAACTTATGTAACTTATTTGATAATACTTATGTTTATGTCTAGATGTTTTATTTATGATGTATTGAATGTTCATGTGAATGGTCTAATGAATCTTATGTTTTAACGTTAATGTTCTAATGAAACTTATGTGATAATTAATGTTATCATGTGATAATTCATGAATGTTACATTTTATTAATAGAATGAATGAATTTTAGATGTTAACAGGGAATTTATATGTTGAGGGGGGGTGTGGCCAAATAAACTTCCACCTTCATGTGGTTGGCCCTGATTAGTAGAGAATATTAAACTATTCTCAAAACCAAGTGAAGCTCAACATTAACCTATGATTGCATGACAACTAATTGTGTGAATCTCTTGGTTTTAGGTAATGCAAAAGGACACCATATTTCAATATGCAATCTCAATTCATATGCATATGACATCAAGTGGAGTTGTAAAAACCCAACATGTTTGCACTTTTTTTAAAGGTCTTTAATTCGGTATTTTAAGATATAGGCCATCACAAACATTGTAACTTTGACTCTTATAGGAAAGGGTAATGTCAGTAGCATGCAAGCAAATCAAAACATTCTATGTGATGGCTTGTTGAGGACATTCTCTACTCCATACTAGATAGAGTTCTAACATTCATGATGGTCTATAATTTTAAAAACTTAATAGACCTATTAAATAAATATAAATGTGGTAGGTTTTTTTTAGCTCTGCCTATTGCCCATGCATATAGAATGTAGTTGCACATGCATTCTCTATTCAGAGTGACATTCACAAGTTTATCAAATCAATGGTATGATGTCATTCACATCTTTAGCAAGTTTAGTTAATTGTAAGGTGTTTTTTAGAGTTTTAATTAATAGATTCATGATAAGTAGGTAGTATTCTTTGAATTGTGTTAAATTATGATATTGCTATTAGAATTCATGTGTACTTTTTAAAGTCAAACTCATTGATTTATGAATTTTTTTTGCAATGTATGAAGTATTCAAAAGAATGGATTTCTATGGGATTGCCTCAAATTTAGTGATTTATTTGAAAGTAAACTGCATGAGGGTAGAGTTGAATTTGCTAAGGCAACTCATGAATGTTACATTTTATTAATAGAATGAATGAATTTTAGATGTTAATGGGGAATTTAGATGTTACATTTCTTAGTTTATGATGTATACAAGATGGATGAGATGATGTGTGGAGAAAGAGGGTGGAGAGAGTTAGCCATATTAGGAGACAAGCAAAATAAAAGCAGTGGCTTACTAGATGGAATCCTATGGTCTCCAAGAAGTGCAACAAATAGATCTGATCTAAATGAAGATGATTGGGCATATGAGAAAGTACTTCTCTCCTCTTCAAAATCTTGTAGCATTATTCTTTCATATATTATAGCCTATGTGGTCAATTTGCATCCAAACATTTTTTGTACAGTGCATTTCAAATATTTTAGGTTCAATGGAATCAATTGTTTGTTATGCACGAGGTATTCTTTCAATGCATATCATAGTTACTTGAGGAAAATTGGTGTACATGGTGCATACATTATTACCTTTATCAAAAATGATTTTAACTATTTGGAGAATAAAAATGTGTGGCATATCTTGAACTTAAGGTAAAGTGCCAAGCTCTCTAAAATATTTCCACTCTAATAACTTAATAAATATAATTTCTATTTAGGGTTTGGACATCTTTTGGTCACTTTTGAAGTTCTTAAACATGATTTGCTAAATAAGAATTGGAAATAGTTGTATATATATTGAGGGTATTTAGATGCATACATAACACCTTGATATATGTACATTTATTTGGTTTCTCTCTCTATTGCATCATGATCCCTACACATAATAACAAAATAAAAAGAATTGAAATTGGTTGGTAAATTGTGAGTAAATAAATAAAAAATACACCCAAAGGCTTTTGTTGTCTTTCTTTGCTTTAGAGCTTTCAATTACTTGAAAAAATTGCCATGTATGTTTGAATGACTCAAAGTTTATGGCTCAAAGGAAATTATGATCTTAAACCATAATTAATAATAAATAATAGTAAAGATTTAATAATACATAATAGTAATGTTTCAAAATCTATGCTTGAACTTGGCACAAATACCTTGGTGTGCAAATAGTTCATTCACCTTATAGTGATGGCTTACCCAACAATATGTATGTATTTGGGGACTCTTTAGGAGATGCTGACAGCAACAACTTCATTCTTAATAGTATTGTGAAATCAAACTTTCAACCATATGTTGTCTCTTTTTTCACTATCCAATGGGTCGCTTCACCATTGGCCGAACATCTTTTAATTTCTTAGGTATCTATTTGTCTCCAGAATATCTAATTGAATTTAATGATAAATTATTTTAGATTATGGTAAAAGAAAGTTTTGAAGGGACTCAAAACCCTTTACAAAATACTAAAGTTAAACATTAAAGCACTACCAAGTTTTACAAGGACTTGAAACTTAAAGTTAAAAAACATCCAAACTAGGTTTTACAGGGACCTGAAACTAAAAGTTTAAACCAAAAAAAATGACCATGTTTTCAAGGACCTGGAACTTAGAGTTTTAAACAAAGTAGAAAGAAAAAAGAAAAACCAACAAAACTACCCAGACTAGAAACCAACACACCCAATCCACAACCAGCACCTACAATAGCTCCTTGATAACGTTTGCCACCTCTTTACCTACTTATGCAATACTCTGGATGATGTCATCTAGCAAAAGAATAGGAGCCCCAAGAGCCTTAGTAACCTTTTTCCTTGTACTCTACCTAGTTCTCTTACTAGGCCCACCAAGACTCCCCACTCTAGCATTACCAGGGGACATAATCTCTTCATTATTTTTCTTTCCTAGATTGGCCACTACTGCACAAAGACTAGAAGTAACCTATTCCATTTTTAGGCCACTTTCCTTTATAAGGTGACAAAGCTCCTATTTGTACTCATTAAGCTTATTAGGGATGTTACCAATTTGCACTTCTAGATGGGTTCTCTTAGCACATTCAACATCCAAATCTCTCTGCATTATCCCCATTTTCTACTTGAGACCCATTAATTCATTATATAGCCACAAATCACCCTGAAGAGAAATATCCTCCTTAAGCTTAGAAATGTGGAGAAAGGAGAGCTTAACATCACAAGAGTCATCCCTTCTATCAACCATATTCCTAGGCTTAGAGGAAGTCACAATATTGATCTGGGTATCAGTATTAATGTCCATATTATCTTTCCTTTCCTCGTTCACACCTTTACTTTGGCTATTATCCTTATGGTTCTTTCTCTTCGTTCTCCTTTCCTATTTTTTCCTCCATTTTCTCCTCACTGGCATTATGTGAGGGGTGATCACTCTGTTTATCATGCTCCTCCCTAAGGGCTTCCAACCCCACATTCATGTCTGTATTTCTTTCCTAACTTCCCCCCACATTTTCTTTACTAGTCAACACCCCTTTATTCCCATAGTACCCATCCAGGTTAGAACTAAAATCCCTCATTTTCATTTTCTCATCATTGTCCATTTCCATCTTCTCATTATTGTCTGAGTTCTCAAACTCTATAATTTAATGATATTTTTTATTAGTATGCCAAAATATGATTCATCAAAGTAGGCATAATATTAGAGCAGATTTGTATCTTTGACTAACCTCATCATGCTATACCAAATAAGGTTCAAGTTTACAAGGTCTTTCTATTTTTAATTTGGGTATATATAATTGTAAAACATAGTAACAGGATTAGGTTATAATACCATACATACATACATACATACATACATACATATATATATCAGAAGATGTTTTGATTAAATAGTTTTGAATAGAAAATTCCATTTATATCACAATGAGTATATCATAAAATAAATAAGGATAGATGATAAATTTTGTTAATAAAAGTTTCTAAAAAATTGTCATGATGAATTCTTTAGTTAATATTGACATAGACATTAATTTTCATGAAATTTTACACTTTATAATGGTGTCAATATTTCTCTCTAAATTTGGTTAGTTATGTCTTGTTATGAATGTTTTGAATTGAACATTTTCTATTCTCTAAGTATCGGCCAAATACTTATATAGAAATATTGAAAAAAAAAATTATCAATGTTTTTTTTCTTTATATTGATGGTGTACAATTCTAAACAATGTTGTCAATACTCCTCCTTCATGTTGTTTCTTTATTCTTTTGTAACTTGTCAATTCTCCTCCTTCATGTTGCTTTTTTTTAAACTTGTGATTGCAGAAAAATATTTCTTTGGGCTCCCTTGCTTTCCTCATCCCTTTCTAAATCCAAAGGGAAACTTTTCAACTGGTATAAATTTTGCATCAGCAGGTAGTGAACTACTGGATTCAACATGAGCTAGACAGGTAGTTCTACCCTATATTTCCATTCCAAATGTGGATTTTCATGATACCTCTATTAAATAAAGTGAAATCACATAAAAAAATTAAGTTTAGATTATGGTGTTCAATTCAAATTATTAAAAATCATGTATATTTTCATTTGCCCATATCATTTATAGAATATTCAAAAAGAAATATCTAATTAGACTTCTTTTCTCTTGTAGAAGGTCATTGACATGAGTACCCAAGTTCAAAAATTTAAGTATTTTATGGGAACAATAAAAAGCCATGAATATACTAGATCAAAAGAGCTCAATTCCTTCCTTGCCAACTCCTTATATTGTATATTAGCTGGAGGAAATGACATCTCCAACTACCTGTCTAATTCTACATTTCAAAACACAACATGTGAAAATGCCATTAACATATTGGATCAAAAGATCTCAAATCCTTCCTTGCTAGCTCCTTATATTGTATATTAGCTGGAGGAAATGATGTCTCAATTGTGCTAAAATATTCATGTTTTCCATTGTAATTTGTAGGACCTTTACCATGTTGGGGCAAGAAAGTTTCTTGTATATGATATTTCAGCTATGTGGGATGTACAAGCAACAATTTTTTTATGAATTTATCTATCCATCACAATTGTGATAGCATGTTCCAATGGACAACCATTTCTCCCACAACACAGTTGTCACAACACTATCACAACTATAGAAGATAGTTCTGACATTAGACATTGCTTCCATAGCACAACTATTGCACATACATCACAATTATGACATCTTTGAAATTTTGATGGAGGAATGGAAGATTAATATGTCATAATTATGAAGGTCTAGTGTCATAATTTTATGGCATCAACATGACCTCTTGACCCTTCCTTCTTCCAAGTTACAACAATTTTATCTATTGAAATTATGATAATTTTATCTATTGCAACTGCGACAACACCCCTTGTTATTGCAATTTTCAATAGCAAAAGTTTGACACTTGTCTGACAGGAGCCAATTTGTGGTTATGTTGCTTGGGCAGCAAGTGGGCATCATAATTTCAATGACCTGCCATCACAATTTGGGCCCAAATATAGTAGTTTGAGAGCTTTGATATCTTTCTCTAATGCAAAGAGAATTATGTGGATCAAGGCTTCATATTTTGCAACATTGCGAGTACATCCAAATTGTAAATGATATGCAACATAAAATGACCTACTTTTGGGATTAATTAGTTCAATACCTACACTAGTTCCTAATTTGCATTTAGAGCCATCATATGTGAGTGTCCATATTGGTTCTTCTTCGGGCTTTCTAGACTTATGTTTATTTTTTCCAAGCTTTTCTTTCACTTGAACTTTGAAAGACTATTTCTTTAGGCTCCATTGTAATCCTTCACATGGAAGACTTGGTGAGCTACCATTGTTTACCTTTTATATGGGGATTGTCCATTTCTCTTGTTGGTCTTCAATCTCCCCAATCAATTCTATTATTTTACCAATTTGTGGCTTAGTATGAATAACTATTGAGGTCCAGCCTTGGGCTTTTACAACACATCTTCTCCTTAGGACTTTAATCATCCCTAGTGGAGGACAAGATAAAGCCCCACCATTTGAAGAAATATCACTATATGATGCATTTAGATCTTCTTTTTCCTCTTCATTATTGTCTGCAACTTCATATATGCATGTGGGACTTGAAATTTTATTTTATATCTCACTTAGATTTTTACCATATTTTAAGTGCATTATTTAAGTCAATACCCAAGCAATCACTTCTTAGCAATGTGAGCACTCAAATTTTGAATGACTTAATTTGTGCAACTTGAAAAATCCTAGAAAGAGAAAAACATTTGGGTCTACTTCTTCTCCTAATTATTGCAAATTTGCAACCATGCTATCTATAAACTAAGTCATGATCTCTTTTCTTGGGGTAGGGTTCATGGATTCTCTATTCAGATTGCCTGTTCTTTTAACTAGAGCTATGTCAAGAGCCATCACCTTATAAGAACCTAAGTCTAATTGAAGGAATGCTATGAGAAACCTCTTGCAACAAAATGAGATTTGTGTTTCTCTATACTATTGTTTGCAACATGTTTTATTTTGAAGACGCATTTTGAAGAAATAATAGATTTCCCTTTTGGCCATGGAATTATGTCCCATACATCATTATTTACAATGGACTATTACTCTTATGTCATATTCTAATTGAAGGAATGCTACTTAGTTTTGGTTATTGTATTCTATGATCATTGTCTTTAGGTTTGGCTCAACATCCATCTTGATTTGATTATTCAACGCTTGCCAAGGTAACCATAGTTGAGTAAAATTAGTCGAGAACCATCCTCTTAGATACGAGGTCCATTCTCTACTTAGTAACAAACCATATGTTTCTATAATTTCCACCACATATACATCTATGATGTCTTGAATTTTGGGGTATGTAGTTAACTGTATTCAAACATCTTTCAATACCCCAATAACTTTTATTTCTGTTTTATCAAGTTGAATCACTATCTGATTCATATGTTGAGGGGTGGCCCCAAACTTTGAGCTATCAAAAGTGGCATGACATTACAAGAAGATATTGAATCTATGAGATAATTATGAATTTTTCTCCCAAAAATTCTAAAACTAAGAAAGAAAGGAGACACTTCAGCCTTGTCTTTATACATGGTAGGCATAACCTCAGAAGTGTTAACTTGTTGTGCTATTATCTTCAGAGGACTCGCATTAGGGGTCACATTTGTATGATCAAGAGTCTTTAGTAGTGCTTTTCTTTGATTAGGAAAATACTGTAGCATATTGAACAAGGATATATTGGCTTTTGTCCTTTTTAGATCTTCAATTGCAATATACTTTCAATTGACCAAGAAGGACTCTTTAGTATTGTTGGTATATTTCCTTGGTTATAATTTTTTTGTCCAAAATAGGGTGCTTGTGTGGGCACTTGATTTTTAATATCCCTTGGATTTGGAGGCATTGGTTGCAACATGAGAGGAATTCCATTAGTCATGGGTTCCTTTCTACTTTGTAAAGTTTAAGTATTTCTATTGTCATTCTAAAAAGAAAACATCTCTTCTAGTTGAGGATTTGATTCTTGACTGAATGGAAAAATAAAACCTTCATTGACTTGTTCTTCCATTTTAGGATTCTATGGAGAATCATAAGATTCTAATAGCATAGTATTGAATAGCATAGGGGGCTCATTGTTATTACCTTGTGAATTCTAGTCCACTTCTTAATTTCTATTAAAATATGAGTCGCTATCATTGGGCATGTTTTGACTGGCATCAAATTGATTGACGTCTACAAATTGAACATTTTTTTTGTTGTCTATAGGGAGACTTCCATTATTTGGATAGGTATTCCATTGTCAATTTTGTCTTTGGAAACCATTATTATAATCTAGAGGATTGAGATTGTTCCCTACATCATTATTTCCACTCACTGCTACATTTGGACCAAAATTCTGATGGTAGGCCATCGCAATTGAAAATTTTAGCCATCACCCTAGTGACATAACCATGAATTGGCTCTTGTTGAAAGGTTGTCATAATTTTTTTGTCACAAATTATGGTGGTGAGGGGATCCATCATAATGGCGATGACTGACACAGTTGTAACTTGGAAGAAGGGACAAGAGTTCATGTTCACGACATCATAATTGTGATAGTATGTCATCATAATTATGATTGTTTAAGCTTGCAGTCAACCATCACAATTTCAACATTGATGTGATAGCTATGTTGTAGATGTGACATTCATCCATTAGGGCTATCCATTGTAACTATGACAACTAGTCAGTTTATTAAAAAAAAAATTCTATGTCTCATATTTTTGTTTGCATAAGGGGCTAGGTGGTATGGAAAAATGTGACATTGAAGGGCACCTTCAATGATAATAAATGGTTATAGAACTAGGTTAGCATAGTTTAAGTGAGTCACTTGCAGTTAACAAGAAACCTGCCAATCAATTTGGACTATAGTCTAGTTTGGGAGCAGATTGTCCATGTGAAGTTACAAATGATAGACTTGCAAAATTTTTGGGAGACATTCCAGGGATGTAGGGCATGATGGAGTCTTACCACAGGTTTTCCTCAACACGAAATTTTGTTGATTCACCTAGTCATGAGAATCCTTTTCCAAGAACAATATTAGGGTACCTACATGAAATAGAAATATCATAAGGATTAAAAATGGGGAAGACTTACACAATAGCAAGAAAGTTTATATAGTGCCAAGAAATGGATAACCTTGTGAATAGGGATAAGGAAGCTAAAAATTCTCACAATCCTCTTCACTCATTCACTCAAGTAAATTAGATGTTGAAATAGAAATATAACATGGATTTAAAATGGGGAAGACTTACACAATAGTATGAAAGCCTATAGAGTGCTAAGAAATGGATAACCTTATGCATAGGGATAAGGAAGCTACATATTTTCACAATGCTCTTCGCTCATTCACTCCAATAAATCAAATGTTGAAGTGTAGAAATTACACACCATCATATGCACGATGGGAAAATCTTTCCTCAAACTCTAGTTATCACTCAAAATTTTCCATCAAATGCTGGGGGAAGGGATATCCATCAGAGATTAAATATTCAAATTCATTGACCCCTGCAAGTGGAATATTATTTGACAAAACTATCACAAATTTTATGGACATGCTAACTTTTTGTCAAAGCAAGTTCAATAGCATACTGGATGTTTTCCTATCGAGGAGAAAATATTGATTGAGGAGGAGAATATGGGTTATCATATTGCAATGGATAAAACTCAAAAAGGATTTAGCTCATTGATTAAGAAAAATGTTCTCATTATCAATAATATTTTGATAGACTCAACAAAACATAATTCACCCATAGCTACTCCAACAAGAAGTTTCTTTTAAAGAATCATCAATAGCTCCATAGAAAAAAGGACCAAATCTGTTAAAAATGAAAGCTTTGGTGGGATCCAAGTTCAATTCTACAAATCTTCAAGGGAAACCTTTTGTATAGGAAAATCTAAGTGAGTTGCAAAATATATATGATTCATCAATCAGAAAGAAGGATTCAAAAACACCTAATGTAAGAATTGGTAGCAGCTTTGCATGCCGGATTTCACCTAGGATAAGTCAGAAATCGAGCAACATATTATGCAATGTGAAATATTTCATTCCATTAGTTTAGAAGAAACAATCAATGACATCAGTTATGATAGGTAAATTCTTGTCAGATTATGAGAAAATAGTTTATGTTTTATAGTATACATTCATTGTTTTTAATGTATTGAAAAAAACATATTTTCCATTATTTTTTGACTTCTCTCAGTGGAACATGGATTCCTTTGAATCACTCACATGCCCTTATTTGAAATCATTTTCTTATTTTATCACCATTTTTAGTTTTGTTTACACTGTCACTTCATTTTGTAACTATGAAATCACTATTTATCTCATTATTTGGTTGTCCTCCACTGCTTCTCACTATCTTCCATGACTCATGACTTTGTTAACAACATTATCACTATTCATTTTAACACTTCTTGTTATCATCTACTAGTCATGTAAACAACTATTTAAAATTTACTTACAAGAAAAATGAAAAGTCATACATGAAGATTATATGTTTAAAAGGAATAAGAAACCTTCTCTATAGAAAAAATGTTAGTAACTGATCTAGAGTGGGAATACCAATCTTCATACCAATCTTCTATATCTTTTTCCAATAAAGAAAACATGTATGTACCTGATACATACACCAATTTTTGTGGAAATTAGTGGCTTCTAAAGTGAAGCTAATTAATTATTTTCTAGCATTCTAGTCAACTACTAGTTGAGGACTCTAACATCACTATAAAATTATGAATATGATCATACCAACATTTTTATGAGAAAACCTATATCAAAAATAAGGTTTTACATAATTGTTTCCATCATATTTACAACACCCATATTTGTTATTGATGTATAGAATCATCTCTCTAATACTTACAAACCAACACAAAAAAACTCTTTATGCATATTGGAAAATCATTAGCCTCACATAATATCATTCCAATGGAGGCATTAACAAGAAGCCTTTTACCGACCTTGCACTAAGTAAATCTTTCTGCAGTAGAGCACCTTTAAAGATAGTTTATTTGGTTAATGATCATTCAAAGTTTATTTGGTTAATGATCATTCAAACTTCTCACAACACATGGATCAAACCAATCCCCATGTAAAGAATTCTCTTATATTATGTCTAAATTTTACAATAATATACAATTCCAAGAACACCATTGACTAAAAAGATGTATGAAATTGGTGTTACAATACAATGAACATACATAAGAGTGTCATGAAACAAACCACCACATTAGTATGACTACTTCTGAAAAATGTTTTACAAAGATTGAGATGGAAAAAGTAATGAATATATTACAATAGAATATATGATTATATCCACAATCAACTCAATATCCTTTAATTAGACCAAAGAAAAGCATATATAAAGTGGGATAATGACTTACTTGAAGAAACTATTACTTTATGCTTGCATGAAAACACATCATCTTGCAGAAAACAACATGAAGATAAAATATAAAAGAATTAAAAACCAATGGATCTACATAAAGCCATTATTTTTTAAATGCACATCTACTTGTTGGATACAATTGATTAATTGTGTATTGTCTTTGATTTTAAAAAAATTTCATACTCATTATTAGTTAGTATATGCCAAGCTCACTTAGGTAGTGAAGACATTTCTCAGTGTCTACCAAGTGTTCCTATGTTTTTCTAGTTTAGAAGGTAGTGTCTACAAAGTTCACTCGAGCATTAAAGGAAAGATGCAAAAAGTGAGTGTTAACTGAGTTCACTTCATTAACAAAGGAAAGTTGGATGGAATTAGTACTAATTGAGCTCACTCAATTGCCAAAGAATTTTTGTGAGTTTGTAGTGTTAACCAACTCGCCAGTGTAGACCAAGTTTGAGACTACTCTGAGATAATTAGTATGGATTGAGCTTCTACTTCTACCAAATGTATGATGATGCTAAGTAATGATAGTGGATGCCTATCGGAAATAATCAAGACTAGCTAGGTTACTGAGAGGGGATGTGTGAATCAGTAACCTTAAAATTTTTCATAGATTCAACACTTAACAGTATAAATCGTTCACCATTAATTTATCTAATCTATTGCATGCATGAGAAAAATGAAAGATAAACATTCATGACAGATGAACACAATATTTGGTGACCCATAAACCTTCCAAATAAAAAGTAAAACTGGGGTGGGGATGATACCCACAAAACTTCACTACTATAGCATAAAGTTGACCTATTAAAGCTTACATTGACCACTTCTAATGATCTACCCTATTAAGAGAAATTTGGATTGCTAGATCCACCTTGTTAGAGGTTTTACAAACATACAATGGAGTATGCACTCTGTTAAGAGATTTAAAAAAATACTATTAAGTCTACCTTGTTAAAGGATTTACAAACTAATTCACCTGTTAGGATGAAATAGTAGATCTGACTTACAACTTGATTGCTGATTAGATCCTTGAAGTACATATCACCGCTTGTGATTGATATAACTTTATTTCTCCTTATAGACCTTGTTGAATACTTTTCTTTGCTACTAATTCACATTCACTCTTCTCAAAATATTACATGTCCATGCCTTGATACATTGGTATGATACAATACATCACATATATATACCATTCCAATATTTATAATTACAAGGTCAGCTAAAACACAAGTAAACAAAATATTATTGAGTCGACCAAATAGTAGAAACTCGAGTTTTGTAAGTTGACTTGTTGAACTTTTGATACTCGACGTGTACTACATTACTCAAAATCTTCATGCACTTAGTAGAAGTAGAGGCTTGGCCCATACTAATCACATAACATAGCTTTAAACTTGGTGACCATTGGAGATTTGATAGATATAGTATTACTCGGTGGAAACTAATTTCTATGTTTACCTTGCTTCCACTCAGGAAACACTGTACATCCATCACTCGATAGACATTGGCTTTATATCATAGAAAATGATGACTTGGTAGACACTATGAAGCTCAGTGACCACTATTTGCTCAGCGATAACTGCTAGACTACACATTGTCTGTATTCACTTAGTAGCTTTTGGAATGCTTGGTATGAATTGTGAAACTTGGTTATCATTGAATTGCTTGGTATATACTAGCGACTGAATGATGAGCTTGGTAACCATACAGAATTGAATAAGTGTTGTCACTAATGGAAAATGTAACTTAGTGCCAATAATCTCCCCCTTTGGCATTAGTGACAAAAACACTTATAAGCCAATACTTATGTATACTGACATGCTGATTTTTTATTTTTCAAAATTTATCTTTGTAATGCTACTGTATATACATTTGTACATATCTCCCCCATACATAAGACATAATATATACATAGTCTCTCTTCCTTTTATTCTATACATATATCAATCTATTCTGTCCCCTTTATTTCTCCACAAAATATCTCTTACTCCCCCTTTTTGATAATAATGCCAAAGAGTTATACAATATATTCAAACAGAGACACCAAAATGTGAGAGAAACTCAGAATGTACCTTGAGAATAAGAGCTGGTGTCTTATCCCAGTTGTCTTGCAAAATTTTGCAGGTGGAGAGTGCCACTTAAACTTCTGTTGAAAGTTCAATCATATGATCTGCAATAGAAAAATTATTATCCTGGACTAATGACTTTGATTATGCAATATGCTTTTGCATTGTGTCCATGATTGGAAGGATCATGTTTTGGATATCTATCAATGTGGACTTGATCCTTGCTTCTTCTCTTAGCAATTCTTCCTACATATCTAACAAAAATCTCACCTTAATGTGATGTGCTAAGCTTGAGATGGGCTCAAGTTGCAATTTTTGAGCACTGGACTTCATATCTTAATCAATCTTATTCAATTTCTCTTTTATCTCCTTAGTAAACTTGGTAACATCACATAGCTTGGAAAAAAATGATGTTACATTAGTAAAAGAATGTTCAAGATTACTCAAAATTGAGGATAGCTCTACCGGGTTAATAGCAATGTGCTCAAGAACTTTATTATGAAACTTTTTCTCTGCCTTTTCAATTAACTTTTCTTGACCAGATGTATCCTCAATGAATTTATTTACTACTTCTTCCAACTATAGCAAAATGTGTTGAGATGAATCCACATCAACACCTATAGCCTCAGTTAGTATATTCTTTGCACTTTCAATTATTCTAAACTCTCTATCTCTTTCCTCTCTAAGCTACTTTTGCCATGCCTTCTGTTCCAAAAGCTAGCTAACCAATCTCATTTCTTCGATTGTAGCAGTATCCAGATCCAACTTAGGAATTACAATTTCTTTAGCTAGATCAATATCATCATCAATTTCCTTTCTAGTAAGTAGAATTTTTAGGGATGTCCTTGGTTCTACTTCTGACATTACTACCTTGGACTTAGAAACATAAACAATTGTAGAGATAGCTGGACTTGTTGTAAAAACTTGAATAGTACCAACTGGAGGAAAACTAATAGGAGTGCTAACTAAATACAAAACTGATGTGCTACCCAAAATTGAAATGATAATAGGTGGAACACTAATTGGAGCACATACAATAGGAACACTAGTATAAATATTTGCAAATGATGGACTTACAGGAGCATGCAAAATTGAAGTTGACAAAATTGTACAATTGGATGCTGAACACATTGTTGATGTTGTTGACTCAGGAGTTAATGAAGAGGGTTGTAGCTTGAATGAAGTGACTAGCACTTCCATTAATGATACCTGGAGCTGAGAGGGAGCAAATAGTGATTGAGAAGATGATGTATCTATTGTAGTTGTAATCAAATTTTTTGAAGCTATCTCCAACCTAGATGAAGTAGTAGTCTTTGGTGGAGAGTGAGGAAGGGAGGCTGTGACTTGTGTAGCTATTCTCACTAGATCATTCTCTTCATCTACTTCCTTATCTTCATCATCAACTTCTTCCTCTTTTGCTTCTTCACCATCCCTTTTCAACTCTTAACATTCCTTAGCATCAATGGTGACATAAGGTGTGTTATCTTCTTCATCATTGTCACTATCATCATCATCATCCTTCATCTCTACTAGATCTTCACTTGGTTTGTGCAAATGATAGATGATTTTCCACGTATTTGTAGCATCTCTCACTACATGCTCAATGTTTTTGATCAAAATCAAATAGGTATGAAATATAATCATCATTTTACCTTCATTATCTTTCATTGCTACCTTAACTTTTGCATTTGTAATATTTGGTAACAATTGTTTCAAAGATTGCTCATATATGTCTTTTGTTGTCTATGTAGTTGATTCCCATCTTGGTTGGAATTTTGCCAATAATTCATTTGAAATTTGAGGGGCAATTTGATATGGGGAATATTTCCATTTTCCCATCTTATTGAGCACTAGCTCCTCAATCTACATTTTCTCTGCATCTATCCTAGTTTTAAATTTCAATGCCTTGAAGTTTGTGATGCATGCACCTTCTTCCATTTTCTTTAATCTTTCTTGGAAGGTGAGTGGGGGCTTACTAAACACAACCTCACTACCACCTTTCTTCCTTAATCTTCTTGTAAATACAACTGTGGAGGCTTTTGGTGGCTTGGTAATAATTACCCTGCCCTTCTTTTTTACAAGCTCTCTCCTTTTCAGATTCCTACTCTTCTTCTTCAGATTCATCAATTTCTTCTCCTTTACCATTAGTAAGCATGAGAGGCGCACTTGTAGTTTTCAACTTTTCTACCTTCCTCTTACCTTTTCTTATTGTTGGAAATGATTGAAAAGATCATGAGGGAGCTTGTTGGAAATGATCATATATAAAAAGTAATGTAAGTAATGGAACTGGTAAATAAATGTTCTCAATCATTGTTTTGTCATTGATGTCAAACTTGCTACTTGTAGGAATGACAATTACTTTAGTGATCCAAACACTATCAAATGGTTGATTGACAAGGAGGAGGCAATCAATAAGATGTAACTAGAACACCTAGAGAAAGGTTGAAGTTATGATGTTGTAATGAAGTACAAGGATCAACTAAGCCATTGATGAAAAAGTGTATTGATGACATACTCTAAGACATAAAAAATGGGCACACTGAAACATATCAAAGATGCAAAGTTTTAGCTAAGTCATTTTTAAAGCCTAACTAAGTTCATTAGAGAGAGAGAGAGCCGAGCAAGCTAGTAAGTGCCAAACAGATTCCTAGTTGAAGTCAAGAAAGTTCAACTTTAGTAAGTGTCGAGTGAACTTCAGATGCTGAGCAGCTACAAGTGCCGAGTAGATACAAGTGTCAAGTAGATACAAGTGCCGAGTAGAAACAAGTACTGAGCAGATACAAGTGTCGAGCAGATACAAGTGCCGAGCAGAAACAAGTGTCGAGTAGATACAAGTACCAAGTAGATACAAGTGCTGAGTAGAAACAAGTGCCGAGCAAATACAACTGCCGAGTAACATAGAGGTGCTGAGCATTAGTAAACCAATAGTGCCGACTTCCTGCATTATTTCAAAGATCGAAGATTCGTCAGATCTGAGCCGACAAGGTTGTTATCTTGAATTTTGTGAATTAAATAGAAGATAAGAGTGATGAGCTGGTGGCATAGAACACCATGTAGAATGTTTTTTGGAGAATACAACTAGACTCTAGATGAAGTTTCTAGATAAGAGCAAGATATGGGGTAGATACATTGTATCCTACCTAATCCATATGGAACCCTAAAGTTGGAGAGGGAGAATCGAGTGGCAAAGGCAATCCAAATTTCTATTTAAGGAATAATAAGGTCATGAAGCAAAGAGAGAGGACAGGTCAAGCATGAAAATATAAAGTGCTGAAGGAGGTGCTAAGGAGTAAGAAAGCACAGTTACTCTGCTTCAACAGATGACCATGGATATGATTGCATTGGTATGATGAGTAAGAAGACTCAAGGAGATGAAGCTTGAGATGACAAGCCATCAGAGCTGAAGTGATTAAAGCCAAGCAAAGGATTGAGCTGAAGTGTGATCTAAAATCTGCAAGATATGTTGTAAGTTGTATTAGATCAAAAAGCCATTATTGTTACTTTCTAGCATTTTTAACAGTTAGTTTAAATCCTATGGACTTAGGTTGGTTTAATAGCCATGTTGAAAATCCTTTAACAGGATGACATTCCAAGTCAATGTTCTAAAGTCCTTTAATCAGACCCATTCCTAATAGTATGGTGAAATCCTCTAACAAGGTCACATTTAACAGTGTGTTGTAAGCCTTTAATAGGGAAGGCTTTTAACAGGGCATCACTTTAGAAGAGTGAAAATCAAGTAGCATGTTACTGGTGGATTTTTCCAAATTGGGTTTCTACGTAAATCATTGTGTCGTGTTGATCTTGCATGTTTTATCCCTGCATATTGATTTACTGTAATTTGCTAAGATGATTGATTTAAGCTTGGATGGATGAAAAGTTTATGGATTCACTATAATTTGAGAAAAAGTATTATTGGGGAATTTGGACCTTGGATAATTGATTCAACACCCCCCCCCCCCCCCAGTTATTCTAAAGAATTCTAACACTTATTGCTTGAGGTAGCTTGAATTCAAACTCTATTCTAGCCTTTTCTTCATCATATGTTCCAAAGATAGGTAGCTTTGGATCTATTGGCTCATTCACCAGGGCTTCAATAATGTCTTTTGTTTCATCAATGTTAACCTCATATGGAAGAGGTTTCACCCATGCAACTCTAGGCCTGACTGCTTGGATATACACTTTATCACAATCAACCATGAAGCATACATCATCTTTATAATCTTCAACTAGTTTGGGAGGAATTTGGAACCTGTTATTCATCTTTTCCTTAAAAGCTTCAAAATAATTATCCATAATACTTCCAAAATTTTCACCCATTTTTGCAATAAATTCAGTAATCTAATACAAAATGGGAGTATCTTTCCTCCATACAACTAAAACTTTTGATGGGAAAAACTTTTGAACATAAAAGAAGAGACAAGTTAACAAAGAACCAAATTTATAGGGGTTGTTCTTTGATGTCCTGATGCTATCCATGTTCTTGTTTAGCTCTTTCAATAATAAATCTTATAGGTCAAATTCTAGATTCTTTTTCACAACCTTGTATGCCAAATCAATTGCCTCACACGACACACTATTCAATCAACTGGAGCTATATATCTTGTGTGCAATGATGTGAATTCCAAACCTTACCTCCACATAATTTTCAAACCTCTTTCATCCCACTTGGCTAGGGTTTTCTTTTAAAGATCATCCTGACCTAGGGTTTTGGTTGTTTTGGCCTTGTTGAGCAGAGGGAGACTCGTGATCTTATGAATCATTTTCTTTGTGATTAACATGAGCTACTCTAACTATAACTGACCATTATGCACATGGCTTAGAATATACCTAATCCACTTCACTTGGAAACTCCTTGATAGATGTGGGATATGGGTTAATCCTTTGACCTCTAGATGCTTATGTTGAGGTTTCAAAGATCCATCAACAAACATTTATCCTAAGGCATTTTCCATCTCTAGGGTTCCAATTTCTTACATAGAACACTTAAAATGAGTGCGAATATCATTAATGAGGAGTACCTTTAGAGGAATTTATGATTGAGCTCCATTTGGGTCAAGTGACTCTGTAACTACTAGTACCAATTTGAAATTTGGTGCTTTCCACTCATGCCTTTTACCAATATCTTAGAACCTCTTTTTGGCTTGATACTACTGCTACTTTTGGATGCCATGGTTGCTCTATAAATGAGAATTTTTTTTTGAACAGATCTTCATTACAAATTCACTCGAGATTGCTTGGATGCACTAGAAATCACTTTGCTCTACGTATATGAAAGTTGTGATAAAAAATTAAGTCAAATTCTGCCCTTTTTGATGAAATTTCTCCATTAATGCTTGGTGCCATAATGACATAGTGCATGACAGACTATCATCCACTCACTATGCTTGGTAGAAGCTTGTGACTTGGTGATCGAACAAAACTTTTATTACTCTGACCTAGCTCAATAGAGTCTATGACCAACCTTGCTCAGTATGACTTGGTTTCTTGTGATCCCTTTGTATCTGAAATACTGATTTGGATCTTTTGCTTCCTTTCATTGGAACTTCTTGAGATATGACTTGAAGATACAATTCTAGTTCTTCCTTTAATAATCTAATTGGAAATGGTGGAGTCACCCACTTCTTGAGTGACATGACCATCATTTGAATTGGGTTGCTTGGTAGTTTTGGGAATCAACTATTGTCTCATCTACTTCCTAATGTTATCAGATTTAGCTTTCTTTTCATCTTCAACTTTACCTATATTCATGTAGTTCTTAACTATATGACCAAGTTTAGTGCATGTATAACATCTTATTGTAGTATCATTCTTTCTCAAGTGATGCCTTGCATAGTTTATACCAATGTGTCCATATTCTCCACAATAATGACATCTACACCAAGTATTGTAGTCCCAACCAAATATTGCCTTTACAATTTGTTTAGCTAGATTGAATGGTTTAGATCTACATTCAGATGCCTTGTGACCTTGTTTCTTGCATTTGTGACATTTACCTTCAAATTTTGGTTTCTCCTTGCATTCATTAGCTTTATGACCATGTTGACTGCAATTGTAGCATTTTCCATTCAATTTTTCCTTTCCATTACTCCAACATTTGTTTGATGTATGACCTATCTTACCACAATGATTGCAAGTAGGTCTTTGATTACTTTGAGCACCTTGTTTGGAAGATTCACCTTCTTCTTTGCATCCAAGTCCTACTTTACCCTTTTGCTTATAAATATTCTGCTCACTTTGCTAATTTAGTTGATCCATGTTTGCTTGCGATTTCGTTATTCTTTCATTGAGTTGTTTTTCAGAATTCAAGTTAGCTTTCAATCTTTCATTGATTTGTCTTTCAATGATTAAATCATTCCTTAAACTTTCATTTTCAGATCTCAGACTTATGATTTCCTCATTTGCATTGGAGAGCTGATTGATAAGATTTTTTTTGCTAAAAGGATTAATTTTGAGTTTCATTGTTCCTTGCCTCCAAGTCTTCATTTTCCTTATTCCTTTTTTCCAAGGTTTCACACATTCTTATTGACTGAATTTCTTGTTCTCTTTTCAATTTTTTTACCTCTTCTGGTAGAGAGCCATTCTTTTCTAAGAGTTCTTTGATTGCCTCATTTGCTTCATCTAAACTATTTGAAGGGAAAAAGTCTTCAATCTTTTCTTCAACATACTGGTGGTCATTCATTTGTTTTGAAAGTTCCTTTCTTCTTTTTAGGGATTGGGAAAGATGCTCTTTTGCTTCCTTGAGTTGAGCTATGGCCATCTCCAAATTTAGCTTTTTATTGTCAATAGCTTTGTCAAGTCTAAATATCTCCATTGTCCTTGATCTTTGCTCAAGCTATCAAACTTTATCCTAAGAACCACAAAGCTCTGATACCAATTATTGCAAATAATCAAGACTAGCTAGGTTATTGAGAGGGGAGGGGTGAATCAATAACCTTAAAACTTTTCATAGATTCAACACTTAACAATATAAATCATTCACCATTAATTTATCTAATCTATTGCATGTTTGAGAAAACTGAAAGATAAACATTCATGACACATGAACAGAATATTTGGTGACCTATAAACCTTCGAAATAGAAGGTAAAATTGGAGTGGGGATGATACCCACAAAACTTCACTACTTTAGCATAAAGTTGGCGTATTAAAGCTTACATTGACCACTTCTAATGATTTGCCTTGTTAAGAGCAATTTGGACTACTAGATCCACCTTGTTAGATGTTTTACAAACATACAATAAAGTATGCACTCTATTAAGAGATTTAAAGAGAGAATGTTAAGTCTACCTTGTTAAAGGATTGAGAAACTAATTCTCCTATTAGGATGAAACAATAGATCTAACTTACAACTTGATTTCTGATTAGATCCTTGAAGTATAGATCACGTCTGGTGATTGATATAACTTTACTTCTCCTTATAGACCTTGTTGAATACTCTGCTTTGTTGTTGATTCGCATTCTCTCTTCTCAAAATATTACATATTCATGCCTTGATATATTGGTATGATAAAATACATCACATATATATACCATTCCAATATTTACAATTACAAGGTCAGCTAAAACACAAGTAAAAAAAATATTATTGAGTTGGCCAAATAGTAGAAACTCGGGTTCTATAAGCTGACTTGGTGAAATTTTGATACTCATCATCCACTGCATTACTCAACATCATCATGCACTCAGTAGAAGTAGAGGCTTGGTCTATACTAATTACACAACATACCTTCAAACTCGGTGACCATTGGAGACTTGACAGATATAGTGTTACTTGGTGTAAATTGATTTCTATTTTTACCTTGCTTCCACTCAGTAAACACTGCACATCCATCACTTGGTAGAAACTGGCTTCACATCATAGAAATTGATGACTTGGTAGACACTATGAAGCTTGATGGCCACTAACTACTCGGTGATAACTGTTAGACTGCACATTGTCTATATTCACTCAGTAGCTTCTAGAATGCTTGATATGAATTGTGAAACTTAGTTATCACTAAATTGCTTGGTATATACTGGAGACTGAATGATGAGCTCGATAACCATACAGAATTGAATAAGTGTTGTCACTAATGGAAAATATAACTTAATGCCAACAATGTCATGTATCAAAACTTTACCAAGTTAGTCTTTAGAACTCGAGTGTCTTCATTTGAGCTAACTTTGTAATATTGGTGTTAACTTGTATATTGGTCGACTTTATAGTTTTGTAAATTGGATTGATATATATATATATATATATATATATATATATATATATATATATATATATATATATATATATATATATATATATATATATATATATATATATATATGTAATGTATTGTATCATATCCAAAATATATATGAAGGAATGAATAGATGAATATATGTATGTGAATGAGAATCAACAACAAAGTATATTGTAAGGCCATATCAGTAAAGGAGCAACAAAGTCATATCTATCACATAAAGGTGATCGGTACTTCAAAGAATCTCTATCAGCAAATGAGTTGTAAGTTAGAGATTAGCTATTTCATTCTAATAGGTGAACCAGTTCAAATCCTCTAACAAGGTAGACTTAACAGTCTTTTGTCAAATCTCTTTACCGAGTTCATACTTTTTTGTATGTTTGCAAATCCTCTAACAAGGTAGACTTAACAGTCTTTTGTCAAATCTCTTTACTGAGTGCGTACTTTGTTGTATGTTTTCAAATCCTTTAACAAGGTGGACCTAATAGTCCTAATTGCTCCTAATAGGATAGATCATTAGAAGTGATCATTGTAAGCCTTAACAAGCCAACTTTATGCTATAATATTAAAGTTTTGTGGGTATCATCTCCACCCCAATTTTACTTTCTATTTGGAAGGTTTCTAGGTTACCAAATTTTTGTGTTCATGTGCCATGAATGTTTATGTTTTCAGTTTCTCATGCATGCAGATTAGATTTGATTTAATGATTTAATGGTTATTGGATTATTGCAATTAAGATTTGATTTTGGTAAAGTTTTTGAGGTTACTGATTCACCCCTCCCCTCTCAGTAACCTAGCATAGTCTTGAATATTTTCAAAAATTGGTATTAGAGCATTTGTGGTTCTTAGGATTAAGCTTAACAACTCGAACAAAGATTAAGGACAATGGAGATATTCAAACTTGATAAGGCAATTGACAATGAAAAGCTAGATCTAGAAATAGCCATTGTACAACTCAAGAAAGACAAGGAGCAACTTTGCCAATCCTTGAAAAGAAGGAAGGAACTTGCAAATTAGATGAATGATCACTAGTACATTGAATAAAAGATTGAAGACCTTTTCCCTTTAAGTAGTTTTGATGAAGCAAATGATGCAATAAAAGAACTCTCAGAGAAGAATCGTTCCCTACAAGAAGAAATAAGAAATCTCAAAAGAGAACAAGAAATTCGGTCAATAAGGCTATGTGAAATCTTGGAACAAAGAAACAAGATGAAAAAAGAAATGGATGGAAGAAACAATGAGATCCAAAACCAATCCATTTAGCATGAAGATCTTATAGATAAAATATCCAATGCAAATGAAGAAATTATGAGTCAAAGGAAAATCAACGAAAGATTAAGGAATGATCTAAAATTAGAAAGACAAATCAATGAAAGGTTAAGAAGTGAGTTGAGATTTGAAAAGAAAATCAGTGAAAGATTGAAAAATAACCTAAACACTGAAAAGAAAATCAATGAGAGAATGATGAAATTTGAAGCAAACATGAATTAATTAAATCAACTAAATGAGCAATATCTCTATAGACAAAAGGGTAAAGCAGGAGGTGAATCCTCCAAACAAGGTGCTCAAAGGAATTAAAGGCCTACTTGCACTCACTGTGGTAAGATAGGTCATACATCAAACAAATGTTGGAGTAATGGTAAAGAAAAATTCAATGGTAAATGTTACAATTGCAATCAACATAGTCACAAGGCTAATGAATGTAAAGAGAAACCAAAATTTGAAGGTAAATGTCACAAATGCAAGAAACAAAGTCACAAGGCATCAAACTATAGAACCAAGACATTCAATCCAGTAGAGCAAATTGTGAAAGCAATATTTGGTTGGGACTACAACACCTGGTGCAAATGTCATTACTATGGAGAGTATGGACACATTGACATGAACTGTGTTAAACATCACACAAGGAAGAGAGATACCACCATAAGATGTTACACTTGTACAAAACTTGGTCATCTATCCAAGAATTGTATAAATACAGGTAGAATTGAAGATGAAAAGAAAGCTAAGGCAGACAACATCAGAAAGCAAATGAGGTAGCAATGGATTCCTAAATCCATCAAGGAAGCTAGTCCAAGAAATGATGGTGATGTCACTCAAGTAGTGGGTGACTCCACCATTTCTAACTAAGTTCTTAAAGAACTAGAACTGCATTATCACGATCACATCTAAACAGTTTCAAAATTGAAAGGAAGCAAAGATCCAAATCAGTATTCAAGATACAAAGGGATCACAAAAGATTATATCAGCTATCATCAAGTTACTTTATCTACTGAGTAAGGTTGGGCAATGGACTCTATCGAGTAAGGTCATGAGTAACTAGTCACACATGTTTAGTTATCGAGTTATGAAGCATTCATCAAGTGATCCGAGTAGATAGTGGATGACAGCCTGTTGAGCATAATGATACTTTCATACCAAACATTAATGGAAAAGTTTTATCAAAAGGGCATAAGATTGAATTCATTTTTCACCAAAAATTTTAAAGTATTGTTGTAATCAAGCGAATTGAAGAGTGATGAAGCAATTTCGAGCATAATTTGCAAGAAATTTTTTTGAAGCTTTCCATAACCTACCAAGTAGTCATGGCAGCATCAAGGCAAAGAAAGGTTCAAAAATGTTGGTCCAAGGAGTCAAATGGGAACCACCAGATTTCAAACTTGTACTAGCAATTGTGGAAACCCTCGATCCAAATGGAGCACAATCACAAATCACTCCTAAGGTACTAATCATTAATGATATTCATACTCATTTTAAGTGTGCAATTCAAGAAATTATAACCCTAGAGATGGATGATGCCCTAGGTGAATTATGTGTGAATGGTGTTCTTAAACCCGAGCATAAGCACTTGGAAGATAAGGGTTTAATCCACATTCTCCACCTACCCCAAAGTTTCCAAATCAAATGGATCAGATACATCCTAAGTCAAGTTCACAATGGTTAGTTATGGCTTGAGCAACCAATTTTGACAACTAAGAAAATGATTCATCGTATCATCGACCTTCCCATGCTTTCCAAAGGAAAAACTACTAAAACCCTAGGTCAAGTGAAGTTGCAGAAGAAAACCCTAACTAAGTGGGATGACAAAGGTATAAATATTAATAGTGTAATAGATGTAGAACTAAAATTTGGCATACATGTGATAGCACACAAGATCTATAGTTCTAGTTGTCTAAATAGTGTGTCATGTGAAGCAATAGACTTGGCATTCAAAATCATGAAGAACAATATGTCATTTGATCTTGCAAACTTGTTGTTGAAATAGTTTAACAAGAACATGGAAAGTATTAGGACATCCAAGAATAACCCTTGTAAATTTGGTTCATTATTGACATGCTTATTCTTTTATGTTCAAAAGTTTTTCCCTTCTAAAGGTACAGTCATATGGAGAAAGAATGTGCCAGTTTTATATCAGATTAACAAATATATTGTAGAAATGGGTGAGAATTCTGATAGCATAATGGATAATTACTTTGACATCTTCAAGGAGAAAATGAAGAATATATTTAGGATTCCTAGGAATTTGGTTGAAGATTACAAAGATGATGTTTGTTTCATGGTAGATAGTGACAAAGTCTACATTCATGCAATGATTCCAAGAGTTGTCTGGGTAAAACCTCTTCCCTATGAGGTAAACATTGATGAAGTAAAAGACATAATTGAGGCCTTGATAAATTAACCATTTGATCTAAAGGCACCGCATTTTGGAACATATGTTGAGGCTAAGGCAAGGATAGAGCTTGAAATCAAGCTTCCACAGGTGGTTAACAAAGGTAAGAGGAGAATAGCAAAACTCAAATCCAACATACCTCTTATGTTGACTGAGAGTAAGGGAGAAGATGATGATGATGTAGAGGATGAAGAAGAGTCAAAAAAGGAAGAAGAGCCAGTAAAGAAGAAAGGAAAGGTGATCATCACCAAGTCACCCAAGCCATCCACTGCAGTGTTTACCAGGAGATCCAGGAAGAAAGGTAGTGAAGTTATGTTTAGCAAGCTAGCTCTCACCTTCCAAGAAAAACTAAAAAAACTAGAAGAAGGTGTAGGCATAACTAACTTCAAATCATTGAAGTATGAGACTAGGACAGAGGCTAAGAAGAATTAGATTGAAGAATTGGTGCTAACCAAGATGGGCAAATGGAAGTATTCCCTTGATCAGATAGCCTCTTATATTTCTAATGAACTATTAGAGAAGTTGAAGCCAAGTTGGGCCTCGACTACACAAGCAAGAAAAAATATCTATGAACAAACCCTGAGGAAAATGTTATTGAGCATTACCAATGCTGAAGTAAAAGAGTCTTTGAAGAAAAATGAAGGCAAGATGACTCTTA
The DNA here is from genome assembly GCA_028749045.1 of Cupressus sempervirens. Lineage (NCBI taxonomy): Eukaryota > Viridiplantae > Streptophyta > Pinopsida > Cupressales > Cupressaceae > Cupressus > Cupressus sempervirens. The sequence continues at coordinate 503,192,005 of CM053785.1, forward strand.
GATTCAATACTTGTTTAACTTTGTTGAAGAATATTGAGCATGTAGTCAAGAATGCTACAGACATGTGGAAGAAAATTTATCACTTGCATAAATAGAGTGACTCTCCAATAGAAGTCAAGGATGATGATAGTGATGATGAGGAAGAAGGAACACGCTTTGAGACAATATAGTTTGACAACAAAGTAATTGAAGAAGATAGAGAGGAAGAAGCTACTGAGGAAGACAAAGAAGATGATGAGGAGACTAATCCTATGAAGATAGCAACTGTAGTCATTGCCTCACTTCCTCATTCTCCAAGAAAATCAGCAGCTACATCAAGTTTGGAGACAACTTCAACAAGTTTGATTGTGACCACAATAGATACATTAAATCTCCAATCACTCTTCACTCCCTCATAGCTCAACACATCACTAATGGAAGTGTTTACCACTTCATCTACTAAGATGAAACCTCCCTCTTCTTCAGTTCCTAAGTCACCATCAATAACCATGAGTACAACATGTTCTACAATTTTGTGTTCTTCAATAGTAAGTATGGTTTTGAGTTCTACAATTTTGTTTTCTATAGCTTCAGATACATCTATAAGTATATCAGTTTTGGATTCAATAAGCATACCAGTCAATGTTCCATCTATTGGAACTATATCATTTTTTACTACTAGTCCTGCTATCTTTTCTATTGTTTCCATTCTAGATTCTAAGGCATTATGTACAAAGGTAGTTGAACCTAAGGCTCAACCAAGTATAAGACTTTTAAGTGGAAAGGAGATAGAGGAGGATATTGATCTAGATGAGGAGATTGAGATTCCAAAGTGAAATTTTGATAATGCCACTACAGATCAAATGAAAATAGCTAGCAAACTCCTTCAAAAGAAAGCAAAGCAGAAGAAACTAAGAGAGGAAAGAGACAGAGATCATAAAGTCTTTGAAAGTGCTAAGAATATTTTGATTGAGGTAATAGGTGTTGAAGTTGACACTTCTCAACACATTTTTTTCAATTGGAAGAAGTAGTCCAAAAGTTTAATGAGGATTCCAATGGTCAGGAAAAATTGATTGAGAAAGTAGAGAAGAAATTTGATAACAAAGTGCTTGAGCACATTTCTCAACAAATTTCTATCCAACAAGTGGAGTTTTCCTCAATTTTGACCAATCTTGAAAACTCTTGCACAAATGTAACATCACTTTTTGAGAAATTATGTAATGTTACCAAGTTCACAAAGGAAATAAATGGCAAATTGACAAAGATTGATGAAGATCTGAAGGTTAGTGCACAACAGTTGCAACTTGACCATAACTCAAGCTCTGCACATCATATGAAAATTAGATTCTTGTTAGATATGCAGGCAAAATTATTGAGAGAGGAAGCAAGGATCCAGTCTTCACTGATAGATATTTAGAATATGATCCTTCCCATCATGGACAATGCAAAAGCACATTGTTTACTCAAAAAGATTGATCCATACAATAATTTCTCAATTGCAGATCACATGATAGAACTCTTTGTAGAAGTCCAAGTTGCTCTATATACGTGCAAAGTTTTGCAAGAAAAATTGGATAAGATTTCAACACTCATACTTAAGGTATATTTTGAGTTTCTTTCTTATATTGGTGTCTCTATGTGAATAAGATTTGAATAAATCTTTTGCATTATTGTAAAAAAGGGGGAGAAACAATATGTGTAAGAAAAGTAGTATGAGTATGTATATTGTATGGGGGAGAATCATGAAAAGGAAAAGAAAGTATATTATATATACTTACAAAGAATTTTTTTGAAAATCTCAAAATCAGTAGTGAGTCAGTATCACACTATGATGTATATAAGTTTTGGCTGATAAGTATTTTTGTTAGTAATGCCAAAGGGGGAGATTGTTGGAATTAAGTCAAGTTTGTTATTGGTGGCAACACTTATTTAGATTTTGTATGGTTACCAAGATCATTGAATAGTATACAGTGTTTTCCATATAATTCAATAGTCACTGAGCTTTACAGTTCCTACCGAGCATCCCAATGGTTACCAAGGGAAGTTAGTATTAATCGAGCTATGAAATGATTAGTATTTAGTAAGTGCAGTCATGGTAAACATGTAATTTAGTTTCTACCAAGTTACACAGTATCTACTGAGTCACCATTGCAAACTAAGTTTGAGACTACTCTAAGATGATTAGTATGGACCAAGCTTCTACTTCTACCGAATGAATGACGATGCTAAGTAATGACAATGGACGTCGTGTATCAAAACTTCACCAAGTCAACCTTCAGAACCCAAGTGACTTCATTTGAGTTGACTTTGTAGTATTGGTGTTAACTTGTATATTGGCCAACTTTGTAGTTTTGTAAATTGGATTGATATGTGTGTGTGTGTGTGTGTGTGTGTGTGTGTGTAATGTATTGTATCATATCCAATATAGATATGAAGGAATGAATAGATGAATATATGTATGCAAATGAGAATCAGTAGCAAAGTATATTATAAAGCCATATCATCAAAGGAGTAGCAGAGTCATATTTATCACATAAAGGTGATTAGTACTTCAAAGAATCTCTATTAGCATATTAGTTGCAAGTCAGAGATCAGTTGTTTCATTCTAATAGTTGAACTAGGTCAAATCCTCTAACAAGGTAAACATAACAGTCTTTTGTCAAATCTCTTTACCAAGTGCATACTTTGTTGTATGTTTGCAAATCCTCTAACAAGGTAGACTTAACAGTCTTTTGTCAAATCTCTCTACTGAGTGCATACTTCATTGTATGTTTGAAAATCTTCTAACAAGGTGGACCTAGCAATCATAATTGCTCCTAACAGTATAGATCATCAAAAGTGATCATTGTAAGCCTTAATAGGCCAACTTTATGCTGTAGTATTGAAGTTTTGTGGGTATCATGCCCCCCAGTTTTACTTTCTATTTGGAAGGTTTCTAGGTTACCAAATTATTGTGTTCATGTTCCATGAATGTTTATGTTTTCAATTTCTCATGCATGTAGATTAGATCTGATTTAATGATTTAATGGTTATTGAATTATTGCAATTAAGATCTAATTTTGGTAAAGTTTTTGAGGTTACTGATTCACCCCTCCCCTCTCAATAACCTAGCATAGTATTGAATATTTCCAACAACCCCTCCCCTCTTAGTTACTCCTCTTATATTTCCAACAATTGGTATCAGAGCTTTCGGTGCTTGTAAAGAAGGTTTCAAGGACCTAAGCTAAAGATCAGGATGTCTTACAAAAGAGAAATTCTCAAGCTAAATAGAGACAACTTTGTAGCATGGAAAATACTTAAGAGGTTACATCTAGCTACCATCAGTGATTTAGGTTACAAATATCTTGATGCTGAATACAAGACTCCCACTAAAACAATATTAGTTGAAGATATTGTTGTAAAGAAGAATCATAATATCATGATAATTGATATTGCATCTACTCTTAGTTATGCTAAATTTGATGAGGTAAAGGATTGCAAAACTTCTTATGAAATGTGGAACAACCTAAAAGATATCTATGGAGGAAATGACAATGTAAGAAGAGCCAAAGCAAAAAGCCTTAGGGGACAATTTGATTGAATGAGAATGAGAGAAGATGAAAATATTGCAAAATATGTGGAAAGGATCAAGGTCAGTGTAAGTGCAATCAAAGCATCTAGAGGAGAAATTAAGGAGGAAACTGTTGTAAGTAAAGTCCTCAAAACTATTTTTCCTATTTATGCAATTAGAGTGTCTACTATTCAATAAATAAGATGTGATTTAGATAAAAAAACTAGGCTTGGATGCTCTAGTTGGAAGATTGAATTTTTTTGAATTAGACAGCTATGATAACTATGTTCTTGCTTCAAAAAATATTGAATATGCATTTAAAGCTAAACTCTCACTCAAAGAAAAGAGTAAGAAATCAAAGTCTAGTCAATCAAGAAGTGAAGAAGAAGGATCATCAAAAGAAAGTTCAGATAGTGATGTTGAAGTTATTGAAGCACTACTTGCAAGGAAATATTCCAAAGGAAGATGAAAGTACAAGGGTAAAGTTTCTCTGATCTACTTTTCTTGTGAAGAAGTTGGTTACATTGATGTTAGGTATCCAAATAAGGAAATCAAGGTTGAGAAGAAAAGAAATAAGCATTAAGGCAAGAAGGGCTCCAAGAACTACAAGAACTACAAGGACAAAGGTAAGAAATCTTGTTTTATAGCTAAAGATTCTAGTAATAGTGAAGATGAAATGGTATATATTCCTATGAAAGATGAATCTGATGATGAAGGAGACAAGATGGCACTTATCTCTCATGTTAGAAAAAATGATATATAGATTATTGATAGTGACTGCTCACATCATATGAGTAGTGACAAAAAAAAAATTTGAGCACATGGAATATTATGATGCAGGTGGTGTGAGATTTGGAAACAATGAACCTTGTAACATAAAAGGAAAAGGATGTATTTCATTGACTAAAGAACTTATATGTGACAATGCTTATTGTGTTTAAGGACTAAAGAAGAATATACTAAGTGTGGCACAGTTGAACAACATTGGATTCAAGGTAGAGTTTTGTTAGGAATAAGGTGTCTCAACCTTGAATAATTCCTATTCTTATTTTTTTTTTGCAAAATATATTTCTTGCAAATTATGTTGATGTGGCAACATCTCAAATTGTGTATAAGGAGATCATAGCTAAAACGATTATGACAGATTCCTATGACACGTAAGAGCTATGTTAGGAAGATTCAATGACAAGTGAAGACATGTGGCAACTGATAAATTTGAGTACTATACACTCTACCCCAATACGGTTACCTTTGGGAGTAACCCTAAAGTGAAGCACATGTTATAAGCATTTTTAGGGTTGCGAAGAGGATGTATGCCAGAAAGTGTATTTTTGGTACTGTGAGTTGCTACTGGAGTCTTCTATTGTCGCTGTTGAACTTGCATTACAAGTGTATTGTAATCTTGTGTTGAAGATAATACATTGTGCAAGTTCTGGAGGGGTGGGGTTGTTTTACCGAAAGGTTTTTCCCCATTGACAAATCTTTGTGTTATGTGTTTCTTTCTCTGTCTATTTTTTTTATGCTTGGTTTGTTGTAATATTGTTGTTTACATGATATTGAATTTGTAAGTGTAAAAGATTTTAATAGGATTTGCACCATACTTCTCTGAAGAGATTAGTGTAGGAAGTTTTTTCGCACTTGAGTTTCCTTACAAATTCATGAATGGACATGCCACACTACTAGATGGAAAAGGAAATCTGGTTGGATCTGGAAAACAAACAAAAGGTAATCTATTCTATCTTGATCTCAGTGATTGTTCATGTTTTATTGCTCAAGTAGAGGAAAGTTGGTTATGACACAAAAGACTATGTCATGTGAATTTTGATAATCTGATTAAGATAAGCAAACATAGAAGAATAAGAGTTATTCCTAGTTTGAAGAAGCCTAACATGGGTCTATACAAGAATTGCCAAATTGGTAAGATGGGAAAGACTAGCTTCAAAAGAAAAGACTATCAATCAAAAGAAGTCTTGGAAATTGTTCATACAGATTTATGTGGACCTATTGGAATTGAAAGCTATAGTGGAGAAAAGTTTTTCATTCTTTTTGTTGATGATTATTCTAGAATGATGATAGTAATGTATCTAAAAGAAAAATTAGAAGCCTTTCAAAAATTCAAGTGGTACCTGACAAGAGTAGAAAGGGAAACTAGAAAGAGTTTGAAGTGTCTAAGATCGGACAGAGGTGGTGAATTCATCTCCCATGAATTCAATAATTTCTACATTGAAAGGGGAATCAGAAGACAAGTATCATCCCTGGTATATCACAACAGAATGGTATAGCTGAAAGAAAAAATAGATCTATCATGGATTATAAAAGAACCTTGATGATTGAAAAGAAGGTTACTCTCAAATACTAGAAGGAAGCTATCAACACCATAGTTCATACCTTGAACAAAGTTTAGTTGAAGTAAGATTCATACAAAATACCTTATTAGCTATGGTATAGCTACAAACCTAATGTAAGTTACTTGAAAGTATTTGGTAGAAAATGTTATATATTGAAAGAATCTAGAAAAGGAAAATTTGATGTAAAAGTTGATGAAGGCATATTTCTAAGATACTCCTACAAAAGTAAAGCATACAGATGTTTGAATTTGTCTACTCACAAAATCATAGAAAGTGCACATGTTAGAATTGATGAGTTTGCAGAAAAGAGTGAAGATGAAAGAAATAAGGAGCAAGAATATTATAGAAGATTTGTTTACTATGAACCTAATACCCTACCAAATCTATCTAAGAGAAAAGAAGCCTCATCTCTTGAGTCCCTAGAAACTCCAATAGTTACCAAATTGTAGATAGTGCAACCCAAGCTACAGTTTGAAGGACCCAAGTCACAATCAAAGGCTACCAAGCTAGTTCAAACTAAGCCTAATGGGCCTGAGTCATAGACAGAAGGACCTGATCTTGAAACTAAAATACAAGATGAAGATGGTGGAACTCATTCAAAGACCAAAGAGCATGTGTTAGCAGGATATGTCAAAAGGCATCATGCACCTAATCAGATCATTGAAGACAAATCAAATGGAACAATGAGAAGAGGAAAAGTATAAGGTACATGTTTACTTGCTAAATTTGAACCTAGAAGTGTTAAAGATGCTCTAGAAAATGAAAGTTGGATTGAAGCAATGAATGAAGAAATAGAATAGATAGAAAAGAAAAATATTTGGACTCTTGTTCCTATACTCAAGGATAAAAATGTAATTGGTACAAAGTGGGTATTTAGAAATAAGTTGAATGAAGATGGAAAATTTTCAAGAAATAAAGCAAGATTGGTTTGCAAAGGTTATTCTCAAGAAGAAGATATTGATTATAGTGAGACTTTTACTCCTATGGCAAGACTAAAAGGTGTTAAAACTTTATTAGCATATGCAACACATAGAGTATTTAAAGTATATCAAATGGATGTCAAATCTTCATTCTTGATAAGGAAGTCTACATTGAACAACCAAAAGGTTTTGTAGATCCTAGCAAAAGAGACATGGTTTGCAAGTTACACAAAGCATTATATGGTCTCAAGCAAGCTCCCAAAGCTTGGTATGAAAGACTTCATAATTACTTGGTACAGATTGATTTTCAAAGGAGATAACAATAGTCTATATATCAAGGAAGGACCAGGCAAGAATATTGTATTGGTAGAAATATTTGTTGATGATACTCTATTTATAGGAAATGATGACTTGTGCAAAGCATTTTTTTAAAAAATGAGTAAAGAATTTGAGATGTCCATGTTTGGTGAGATAAAATTCTTTCTTGGATTACAGATACAATAGTACAAAAATGGTATCTACATCACTCAATCCAAGTATATCAAGGAAATATTGAAGAAATTTGGAATGGAAGATTCAAAACTAGTTAGAATACCTATGTCTACTAGACATAAGCTTTCAAAAAATGATGATTCCAAAGAAGTAGATAAGACCATATACAGATCAATGATTGGAAAATTGTAGTATGTAGTGTTATAATTCTATAGAATAACTAAGAGTGGGGGGGGGGGGGGGGGGGGGAGGGGGACTGGCGCTGTGAATCAGTTATTCAAGGTCCAAATGCCATAATAAAACTTTTTCTGTTTTCTTTACAAATCCTTAATGGTGCATAACTGAACTTATCATGCATGCAATTTAAATATTGAAATAACTAAGAAAAGAAAACATGCATCACACCATAACACTAAGAATTTGATAACCCAGAAACCCTCTAGAAATAAGAAGGTAAAACTGGGGTGGGGATGATACCCACAAAATAACTGCGTAATTGATTTTAACCACTTCTGATGGTCTGCCCTGTGAAAAGCCTACCCTGTTAAAGGCTACAACACATTGTTAAATGTGACCTTGTTAGAGGATTTCACCAAACTGTTAGGAATGGACCTAGTTAAAGGACTTTGGAATATTCACTTAGAATGTCACCCTATTAAAAGATTTATAGCATGGCTATTAAACCAACCTAAGTCCATAGGATTTATCTTAACTGTTACAATTGCTAGAAAGTAACAACAATGGTTTTGATCTGATTCAACTTACAACATAACTTGCAGATTACAGATCACACTTTAGTTCAATCCTTTGCTTGGCTTTTAATCACTTCAGTTCTGTTAGCTTGTCTTCCTCTCAAGATTTGTTTCCTTGAGTCTTCTTTATTCATCATACCAATGCAATCATAACTGTGGTCATCTAGCAAAACATAGTATTCTTTGTTCTCTTACTCCTTAGCACTTTTCTTCAGCAGCTCATGATTTCATACTTTCTCACCACCACTCTACTGCTTCGTGACCTTATGACTTCTTAAATAGAAATCTGAAATATCTTTCCCACTCAATTCTCCCTCTCCAATTTTAGGGTTTCAATGGATTAGGTAGGATACAATGTATCTACTCCATATTTATTCTTCATCTAGAAACCTTGTCTAGCATCCAGTTATATTCGCTAAAAACTTTTTACATGGTGTTCTGTGCCACTAGCTCATCACTCTTATCTTCTATCTGGTTTACAAACTGTTAGGTAACAACTTTTTCGGCTCAGATCTAGTGAATCTTCGATTTCAAAATAATGCAGCAACTCAACATTATTGGTTTATTGACACTTGGCTTGTTCTGTGTTACTCGACACTTGTATCCTGCTCGAAATCTATATCTTTACTTGGCACCTGTTACATGCTCGGCACTTGATGTTTACTCGGCACTTGTTTTCTACTCGACACTTGATATTTACTGGGCACTTGTTTTCTATTCGGCACTTGATATTTACTCGACACTTTTTTTTCTGTTCGGCACTTGATATTTAATCGGCACTTGTTTTTTGTTCAACACTTGATATTTACTCAGCACACTCTAAAAGTGAACTTGCTCAGCTTCAACTAAGAATCTGTTTGGCACTGACTTTCTTGCTCAGCTCTCTCTCTCTAATGAACTTAGTTAGACTTTACAAATGACTTAGCTAAAACCTTACATCTTTGATATGTTTCAGTGTGCCCACTCTCTATGTCTTAGAGTATGTCATCAATACACTTTTTCATCAATGGCTTAGCTGATTCTTGTATTTCATTACAACATCATAACTTCAACCTTTCTCTAGGTACTCTAGTTACATCTTATTGATTGCCTCCTCCTTGTCAATCAACCAATTGATAGTATCTGGATCATTAAAGCAATTGTCATTCCTGCAAGTAGCAAATTTGACATCAATGACAAAACAATGATTGAGAACATTCTTTACCAGTTCCATTACTTTTTATGTATAATCTCTTTAGTCATTTCCAACAATCTCCCTCATGATCTTTTTCAATAATTTCCAACAATCTCCCTCTTTGGCATTGATGGAAAACCAAACTGATCATTTGATCAACTTAGTTACCATCAAAATTACATACACTTTTCTGCCACTTTCTGTTTCTCCCTCTTTTTTTGTAGTTTTACTACTGATCATATATCTTTACTTTTCAGTTTCTCATAAGTCTCCCTCTTTCATATATATCTCCCTCATGCGTATCTCTCTCTTATTTTGTTTATTTTGATCAGTTTCTTCATATATCCCTCTTTGACATAAATGCCAAATATGTAGCATCTTTAACATGTGAAATATAGGCTTTGCATCCCATATTTTCTCCCTCTATCACCATGCTTGTGACTGACTTGGAGTTTCTACTCCTATTGTCATCCTCTACATCATTCTTTTGATATTTCAATGATCTTCTCTTGTTGATGTAGGGTAGCATCTTTGTTATTTTATGTTGCTTGAGTTAGGGGTATTACCCCCAATTTTCCTCTAAGATATTCATAAGCATCCTTGGGCAATAGTTTGGTAAAGATATCTGCAGTTTGTTCCTTTGTGTGAATATACTCCATCTTCACTTGTTTTTCTTCTACCAATTCTCTGACATAGTGATACTTGATTGCAATATGCTTAGTTTTTTCATGCATTATTGGATTCTTGGATATGTTTATAGCACTTGTGTTATCACAATACAATATCATAGGTTTGGTTACCTCTTCTTTCATTCCTTTCAATAAATGTGTGAGCCACACAATGTTTGTGCAATTGACTGCTGCTGCCACGTATTCTAATTCTACAGTGGACTGAGACGTGCATGTTTTCTTCTTGCTGGTCCAAGTAACTAATCTTTTTCCTTAAAAAAGTGCACCTCCACTTGTGTTTTTCCTATCATCAATGTTAGCTTCCCAATTTGCATCCGTGTATGCATTGAGCTCAAACTTTTCATTCTTTTTATAATATAGACCAAAGTTATCTGTTCCTTTGAGATACCTCATTATTCTTTTTACTACTATGAGATGATTCTCTTTGGGATTAGCAGAGAATCTAGCCACTATTCCAACTGCTAATGCTATGTCTAGTCTACTATGTACAACATATTGTAGTTTTCTAATCATGGATCTGTACATTTTTTGATTAACTTCAGCTGATACATCATTTTTGGATAGCTTATTTCCTGTTGCCATTGGTGTATTGACAGGTTTGGAATCTTCTAATCCAAATGTTTTAAGTATCTCTTTGATGTACTTTGATTGTGTCATAAATATACCATGTTTTAGTTGATGTACTTGCAATCCAAAAAGAATTTGATTTCTCTAAACATAGACATTTCAAATTCATGTTTCATTTTTTCAGCAAAACTTTTGCAAAGCACTTCCTTTCCTCCAAACACTATGTCATCTAAAAATACTTTGGATACAATAATGTCCTTACTTTCTTCTGATTTGATATACATATTGTTTTCATCAGTTCTTTCAAATCCAATTTGCACTAGATACTTGTGAAGTCTCTCATACCATGCTCTAGGTGCTTGTTTTAGACCATAGAGTGCTTTATGTAGTTTACAAACCATATATTTGTTGTTCTCATCAAGAAAACCATATGGTTGTTCAATGTAGACTTCCTCTTCCAATGTTCCATTTAGAAAAGAAGACTTTACATCCATCTAATAGACTTTAAAACTTTTATATGTAGCATATGCAAGTAAAGTTCTTACTCCTTCCATTCTTGCAATAGGGGAAAATGTTTTCCCATAGTCTACTTCTTCTTCTTGAGCATAACCTTTACATACTAGTTTGGCTTTGTTTCTAGTAATTTCTCCATTCTCATCTAGCTTGTTTCTGAATACCCGTTTGGTACCAATCACATTTTTTTCAACTAGTCTGGGAACTAAACTCCAAGTTTTGTTCTTCTTTATTTGATCAATTTCTTCTTCCATAGCTTTATACTAGTCACCATCTTGTAATGCATCATACACTATCTTAGGTTCAATTTTTCTTAGTAGACATGATTCATTTCTTAGTTTATTCCTTGTCATTGGTCTTGCACCTTTGTCACCAATTATCTGTTCAGCAGGGTGATGCCTCTTCACATATTTGGACAATCTTGGTTCTGTCCTTGTTTCCATATTTGATCTTTCAAATTCAGGATCACTGTGCACTTTATTGTCAGGTAGCTCTACATCGCTGTCATGTGTACTAACTTCAGAGTTAGAATGAACATTTTCTTCATTCTACAACTCAGCTTCTGAATGCAACTCAGCATTCACTAGTTGTGAGTTGGCTGAAACTAAAACTTGTTGTTGAATCCTAGTTTGATTGATGGTATCTTTGTCAATGGGCATTCCTTCATAAGAATACATGAAGGTTCTGTAGTCATCCATTTTCTTTTGTTTTTCAACTCGGACATCTACATGCTCATCAAAGTTTAAATTTGCACTTTCCACAATTTTGTCAGTGCTAGTATTTAAACACTTGTATGCTTTACTTCTAGTGGAGTAACCAAGGAATATGCCTTCATCACTTTTTGCATCAAATTTTCCATTTCTAGCATCTTTAAGGATAAAACATTTGTAACCAAATACTTTGAAATGTTTTACATTAGGTAAGTGATCATACCATAATTCAAAATGTGTTACATTTGTACCTTTCTTGACTTGTACTCAGTTTAGTGTGTGAATATCCACACTTACAACTTCTCTCCAATATTTTAGAGCAACAGTCTTTTCCATCATTAATGTTCTGGCGCAGTCAATCACAGATCTATTTCTTCTTTCAGCAATTCCATTTTGTGGGGGAGTTCTTGGGGTTGATGTTTGTCTCTTGATTCCTTTGTCATTGCAGAATATCTCGAATTCATTTGATGTAAATTCACCACCTCTGTCCTATCTCAAGCATTTCAAACTTTTTCCTATTTTCTTTTCAACTCTAGCCACATACCACTTAAACATTTGAAAAGCATTAGATTTTTGCTTTAAAAATATAATAGTCATCATCCTGGAATAATCATCAACAAACAACATTATATATTTGTCTCCTTTGTAGCTTTGTACTTCCATTGGACCACATAAGTCAGTATGGACTAACTCAAGTACTTCTTTAGATGTATAGTTTTTACTTTTAAAACTTGACTTGGTCATCTTTCCTAGCTGACATTGTTTGCACATGATATTGTCAGGTCTCTTCAGTTTAGGTAAACCTCTGACTTTCTTCATTTTATTGATATTGACCAGATTATCAAAGTTGACATGACATAGCCTTCTATGCCATAACCACACATCATCAAATTTTGCAATGAGACAAGAGGTATTTTCCAGATCAAGATAAAACATATTACTTCTTGTTTGATCTCCTTTTCCTATCAGTCTATCATCAGTATCATAGATTTTTGCAGTTTTATTTCCAAATTCTACTTTGTAACCTATATTGCCTAACTGTGAGACACTTAGAAAATTGTAGTTTAGTCCTTCAACATAGTATGCATTATCACATGAAATTTGTTCTGTAAGCTTAATGGTACCTTTTCCTTTGACTTGACATGGAGCATCATTACCAAATCTAACACAATTTCCATCATACTGAGTAAAGTTAACAAACTTACTTTTGTCTCCTGTCATGTGATGTGAGCATCCGCTATCTATGATCCATCTATCATTAATTGTGTGTTGTCTTTGATGTTACAAAAATGTCATAATTATTATTAGTTAGTATATGCTGAGCTCACTCAAGAAGTGAAGCTAGTTTTCATTTTCTACTAAGCATTCCTATATTTTCCTAGTTCAGAAGGTAGTGTCTACCGAGTTCACTCGAGCCTCAAAGGAAAGATGCAAAAAGTGAGTGTTAATTGAGCTTACTCTGTTAATAAAGGAAAGTTGGATGGAACCAATGCTAACTAAGCTCACTTGGTTGCCAAAGAATTTTCATAAGTTTGCAGTGTTAAGAAAGCTTCTATTAGTTAACAAAGGAAATCATTTCTAAATTAGTTTCTACTAAGTTGGGTTGGCTAATGAAGGATTTTCTTATTTTTTCATATTAAACTTAATTGATTTATCTATTGATTCCAACTAACTAAGGTGATGAATATTGATTATTCTAAGTTGTATTTGAGCTGACTTGACAAAGTGGAAAATATAAGTATAAGGTCAAGTTGTGATTTCAAAAGTGTAAGAGTGTAAGGCATGAAGATGTTATTGAAGATTTAATGATGAGAAGAGGAAGCAAATTTGAAGGATAAGCATAATATCCTTGTGGAGCAGCAAAGCTATATTCGATCCAGAATGATCAAGCACAAGATAGAATAGAGATCTATAATCACCAAATTAGTTGCATTCAAATTAGGTCATCTCATTGTTACTCTCTAACCATTGTGGTAGTGATCTAAATCTCTTAACAAAGTTGGCTTAACAACTATTTTCAAATCCTCTAACAAGGTGGCAGTTCTATTGAATTATCTCAAGACCTCTAACAAGGCCACTCCTAATAGGGTTATTAAATCCTCTAACAGGGTCACACCTAATAGTGTGTTTTGTAATCTTTAACAAGGTTGGCTCCTAACATGACTCACTTTAGAAGAGTGAAATCATAACTAGTTGCAATTGGTGGTTTTTCCCAAATTGGGTTTCCATGTTAAATCCTAGTGTCATATGTGTTCATGTTATTTTCTTTTATATGTTTGCAACTTAGTTAAAGTAATGTTAATCATAGAAAACATCTAAAATTTTATATGTCAAGCATTTACTGAGCTAATTTAGTTATTACCGAGTTAAAAACATTATGTGTGTGTTTATCGAGCTTCAGATGTATTCAATTTTCAGTTTGCATTTCTGTATTGACATCTAACGGATCTAGGATTTATTTTAGTAGTAACTAATTCACCCCTCCCCTCTTAGTTACTCCTCTTATATTTCCAACACTAGTTTCAAACAAAACTACCAAAAAATAGGCGATAATGCACATAGGACAAGGCTAGATCATGACTAAATTTAGATAAGATTGGGAAAAAAGGGCTACATATGTATTTGTTTGCTACATAAAAACTACTCTAGGAAGGGCTCACATAAAGCACATGGGCCAATCCAACCATTTTACCATTTCTTCTAGGTAATTTTTTCCTTAACTACAATAATTTAGATATATAAAAGGTTAGCCAGTAAAATAGGCTAGTCTAGAGATGCAATGCATTATTTTCTATTAATTATGTTTACTCACATAGAACCAACCATCTACTTAATATTCTATTTCAACTTCCTCTCCAGTTGTTAAGTTTAATTGTGAGTGCAACATCAACCAACAAAGAGTTAAAACAACGCTTGATCACAAATATCCATTTTAAAATAGGAACCCATAACACTATCAAATTTTTAAAGAAAAACAAAGATACTCACACAAGAGTCTAACTAGTGATCTTCGGATGATGAAATTGTTGAAAGGTTACTTAGTATAATTTTCCCAGGTATAGACTTATCCTCCTGGTCAAGTGTAGAATCCATACATTAATGTTCCATTCAATGTCCACAGCTCATTCTTAAATATTATGTTTGTAGTATTTAAAATTGTAAAAATGTCATATTGACCAAAAACTATCCTCAAAGAAATACTAACATAGAATTTATTTCTAGTTTCTCAAATAGAGAGGCATGGTGCAAACCAAAAAAGTAATCTCAAGCTCCATGAAAGTAACCAAACAAAGCCATATGGTCAAGTTCTCATAAAAAATCACATAAATAAGCCTAATAAATATGGGACAGTTCATCACTAATAGATTTCTCGTGCATTTTAATTAAAAATGAGTATATGAATAAAATTTATTTCATTCTGCATGTTAATTCAAAACAATTAACATATTTTTCTATTTCCCTACAAAGAATAAATCTAGTAGCAACTTGCAAAGCTTTGAAGTGAGCCACCAGAAGGTGATCTAGAAACATATGATACCAAATATAAAGAACTAGAAGCATTTGCATGGCAGGTGTAGTTGATTGAATGGGTAGATGCATCATATGTGGCGTATGTTGGTCATGGTTTAATTGAAAAAAAAGATATAGAAAATAAATATATGGGAAAAAAATAGAGAAGCCACATAAGATGCTATCAAATAATGTTAAATAATGTGATCTCCATATCACTAGTCATCAAGGATTAATCATCTCAAATTGAATTTATATTCAAAACTAAAATAAGAAAACAAACTAGGAAATTTTCATTAATTCTTCAATGTCATCTCTTTCTAGGGAGAATAACCATGTAAAACTAGAAACAACCTGACATTTAGGGAAGCCATTAGTTGAAGAAACTATAAATTTGAAGGGTCAAAGCATATCATACCTAAAATGACATTAATATCACCCTAGGACCTAAACCCTCTATTTATATAATTAGTTCAAAATTAAAACAAAATTGCCCAATATTCAATGTAAGATGCCTATTTCTTGTTAAATCTTAAGAAAAGGATATAAACCAATAAAATCTCATTCATTTGGATCAAACCAGTGTTTAAAATGAGTCTTCTTGAACCATTTTTCCTTCTCTAAACCTCTTACACCATTATCAATGGAAAAAATATACCTATTTCAACCTGAAATATGAAGAAAACAATGTTCTTAAATGATATGTGTGACAAAATATTCATATTCATGTGGATATATGTGAAAAAATATAACAAAAAAGGTTCCAAACTTGCAAAAGTGACATTATTTTCCCATCTTTTGGTGCATGCCATTTTCCCATTGCATCCAAAATAAGATTATGTCACTCTGAATTGAGAATGCATGTGTAGTTGCATTCTATATGCATGGACAGTAGGTGGAGCTGAAAAAATGCACCATGTTTATATTTATTTAATAGGTCTATTCATTTTTTTAAATTATAGACCATCATGAACATTAGAAATCTAGTTGCTATGGCTGAGAGAATGTCCTTAGCAAGACAACACATAGAAAGTCTTGATTTGCTTGCATGTTGAGGACATTACCCTTTCCTATTAGAGTCAAAGTTACAATGTTACTGATGGTCTATAACTTAAGATACCTAATTAAATACATTTAACAAAAATACAAACCTATTACATTTTTTAGCTCCACCTAATGTCATATGCATATGAATTGAGATTGCATATTAAACTATGGCCTCCTTCTGCATTGCTTGAAACCAAGAGATTCACATAGTTAGTTTTCATGCAATCATAGGTTAATTTTTAGCTTCACTTGGTTTTGGGAATAGTTTATTATTCACTACTAATTAGGGCCAAACCATGTGAAGGCGGAAGCTCATCCCCCTTACCCCCCCCCCCCCCCCCCCCACCCCACTAACATCTAAATTTCCCATTAACATATAAAATATTTAAGAAAGGATCAATCTTTAAAGTACCTGAAAGTTGGGCTGCTCTTAGGGCAAGTCCATCTTCTTTGCTCACGAGAAATTCATCACAATTCTTTAGTGTTCCTATACATCTAGCATGGGTACATCCAAGAATGTCCTCATCACCTCCTACATAAAATGAATCCAATATTATGAAATACCCCCTAAGAAATAATAGTTCAAGTGAAATAAACACATAAAAAATGTGAGAAAAATAGGAATCTACTTGCCAATAGGCATTGCCATCATATTTGTGGCCATGCTACATCTCGTCAACATTGCAGTTAGCATTACCTCTTCAATTCTATTACTTGTAACTTAGGGATATAAAGAGAATATATCAGTGTAATGAAGGAAATGCCATAATTTATGTTTCATTTATGCCTCTTCATTTTGATTTTTTCCAAGGGAATCCCATCAATGCTATTAGAAAAAAACAATGCACTTTCTAAGAGTTTACAATTATTTAAAAAAATTAATGTTTTAAGAACTGTTAGCTTAAAAGAAAGAACATGGTGTTAAAATAGTACAGGAAGTGCTTGACATGAGAGGTCCACAAGTGAGGGTGTTGACCAATCTTGAAAACTTGAATGTTGAAATGAAAGCTATCAAGGATCAAACACCTATGCCATAGTTACAACACAATGTAAAGTTGATTTTAGATATGGTAGAGCTAGATATTCAAAAGTTTGATCAAAATTTAATGCACGAGAGAGAGTCTATGGCAATATACCAAAAGGATAAGGAGCATCTTTAGAAAGAGATTGCATGGTAGAAACAATAGCTAGAAAACATAGAGGATATTATGGGAGCACTAGATAGAATCTAGGAAAGTGTTGTGGTAGGTACTATGATGCTGAAATCACTCGCAAGTGTCTTTGAGAATTTACAATCCAAATATCGGGAGGAGAACAAGTTGTGCAATTTATCATATATTGCGTCTGCATTTCCTTTGCCATTGCTTATAAGAGTGTTTCAAGGTTGGGAACCACTTCAACATCCTTTGTATGGTTTAGAGGTAATTTTATTGTGGTAGAGACTTCTACAAGGGAATGAGCCTCATGATTATGGCATTTACACAAAAGCAAAACTTACTTCTTCAACTCCTTACACTCAACTTTTCAAGTGTTTCTTGCAACAGTGAGAATAGCTACTAAAAATTCATGGGAGCCAAGGGACCTTGAACCTATGCTACATTTTCTAGAGACATGGGCAAATTTACTACCAGCTTCAATACTTCATAACATTTTGGATCACATAGTGATGGCCAAATTAACAACAACAATAGATACTTGGGATCCTCACAGGGAGACTATCTAAATACATGCATGGTTACATCCTTGGCTTTCATTGTTGGGCAAGCATATGGAGTCTTTATATCCAACTATTCATTATAAGTTAGGGAATGCACTTCATGTCTGGCATGCAAGTGATGCATCTACATATGCAATTTTATCACATTGGAAAACTGTATTGGATCATGCTAGTTGGGAACAATTGATTGTTCATTTTATTATACCTAATCTAATGATAGTTCTACATAAAGTTTTAATCAACCCAACTAATTAGAAACTAAACCAATTTAACTGGGTCATGACTTGTTTCTTTATAAAAAAAATTCTATAATATGTTTTTGTAAAATTTCTTGTGAACTTTTCCCATTATACCTGGTTTGCATTATTTTTGTGCAGGATCTTGAGGTAAGTCACTTAGTTCAGGTTGAGTGAGTTTTATTCCTTTATTATTTGGATTCTAGAATGTGTATGCAGCTAGATCAACTTTTTGTTGTGCTAAGATGTAATAAAAACCTTAAAAAATATATCTCTCTATATATATACATACATACATACATAGACACACATATCTAGGTGTCTGTATGTACACACACACACACACACACACACACACACACACACACACACACACACACACACACACATATATATATATATATATATATATATATATATAAACATACATACATACATAAATACATTTATATCTCCATCCATAGCATCAACACAACTCCCATTTCATATTGATTACTTATTTGGACTATCTTTCTCCCATTGATAATTTTTTATAGTGGCAGAGAACTAATTATCTTAGATGTTAATGAGAACCAATAGACATTATTTTCTAGCTTAGGGACATAAAGAGAAGATATTGGTGCAATGAAGGAAATATCATAATATGTGTTTCATTTATGCTCTTCATTTCGATTTTGCTCAAGGGAAACTCGTCAATGCTAATTGAAAACAAAAGGCACTTTCTAAGAGTTTACAATTGCTCAAAAAAAATTAATGTTTTACGAAAAAAATGCACCTAAAAAACCCTTATCTCATAAGAAAGAACATGGTGTTGAAATAGTATAGAAGTTCTTGACTTGAGAGGTCTACAAGTGAGGGTGTTGACCAATCTTGAAAACTTGAATGATGAAATGAAATATATTGAGGATCAAACACCTATTCCAAAGTTACATTACAATGTGAAGTTGATTTTAGATATGGTAGAGGTAGATATTCTGAAGTTTGATCAAAATTTAAGGCATGAGAGAGAATCTATGGCAATATACTTGAATGAGAAGGAGCAGCTTTAGAAACAGACTTCATGACAGAAACAACTAGACAACATAGAGGATATTATGGGAGTACTGGATAGAATCCAAGAAAGTGTTGTGGTAGGTACTATGACATTGGAATCACTTGCAAGTGTCTTTGAGAATTTACAATTCAAATATTGGGAGGACAAATTGTGCAATTTATCATGTATTACATCTACATTTGCTTTGTCATTGCTTTTAAGAGTGTTTCAAGGTTGGGAACAACTTCAACATCCTTTGCATGGTTTAGAAGTAACTTCTACAAGGGAATGAGCCTTGTGATTATGGCATTTACATAGAAGTATAAATTGCTTCTTCAATTCCTTACACTCAACTCTTCACTGAAGTTATTCTTCCAACAATGAGAATAGATGCTACAAATTCTTGGGAGCTACGGGACCTTGAACCTATGCTACATTTTAAGGAGATATGGAAGAAGTTACTACTAGATTTAGTACTTCATAACATTAAGTTGATTTATTTTTGGATTCAATTGTGTAAAGATTTTTACCATCAACATTTTGAATCAGACTACGTGATCCATCATCTGGATGAAAGAGAGATAGATATGCAAATAAATTTAATATAATGGATTTTAGAAATTTGATCTCTTTAACTTCATTACATTTTGGATCATATAGTGATGCCCAAATTAAAAGCAATAGTAGATACTTGGGATCCTTGTAGGGAGACTATGCCAATACATGTATGGTTACATCCTTGGCTTCCTTTTTTGGGCCAGCATATGGGGCATTTATATCCAACCATTCATTATAAGTTGGGAAATGCACTTCATGCTTGGCATACAAGTTATGCATCTACATATGCAATTTTATCACCTTGGAAATCTGTATTTAATCTTGCTAACAGGGAACAACTGATTGTTCATTTTATTGTACCTAATATGATGATAGTTCTATAAGAATTTTTAATCAATCCATATGATTAGAAACTAGACCAATTTAACTAGATTATGGCTTGTTTCTTTCTAAAAATATTTGGTATGATATGTTTTTGTAAAATTTCTTGTGAACTCTGCCCATTTTTCTTGGTCTGTATTATTTTTGTTTAGGATCTTGAGGTAAGTCACTTAACATGGGTTGAGTGAGTTTTATTGTTTTATTATTTGGATTCTGGAATATGTATGCAGATGGATCAATTTTTTTGTTGTGCTAAGATGTAATAAGCACCTTAAAAAAGATCTCTCTATTTATTACATACATAGATACACACATGTGTGTGCATATATATACACATATATATACATATACATATGTATATATGTATATACATACACACATATACATACATACATACATAGATATATGCATACATATACATAGTATACATGTGTCTATGTATATGTGTGCATGTATGGATGCATGCATGTATTCATATTAAATTAAATTAAATTAGGTTTTAAATAATATTTCTGAAATCCCCTAACATTAATTAAAAATATAAAAGAAAAATGATATTCTACTTTCCTTCTAAGATTCAATCTATATATGCATTTGTAAAAAGATCAACCCAAATTCAATTTGCATAAGCTTATCCATTCCATTTTCTCCATAACTTAAGTAGAAAGAATAGAAATCACAACATTCTTGAGAAGGCCCTAATTCATGTTTGAATATGTTCAACCACCATTCCACATTAAAAAAATGGCCTTCAAAAATGTGAGAAATAAAATAAATGGTAGGATGATCGTCTATGTAATGCAAGAGCATCCCAACTTCCAAGTCATCAATCTTTTGGAGGGAAAAGCTCTAAAAACATGTTATTGGCATTTATGAGGAATTATATTTTATTGATATAAATAATTGTGTTCTCTATGTTGATGAATAATTTCTAGAGAGAATGAGTCACAGGTCTAGATGGGTAGGGTTGGTTGTAATGAATTTATCTTGTTATACAGTTGTGAGATTCTAAGATTGAATCATAGTAAGATTTAAATAAGATTAGCTAGAGATATTTTAGTATTTGAGAAAAAAAAAAATTGTTTCTAAATTAGTTATATTTATTCATTGCTAAGCCTAAGTAGGAGAGGAATAGAGAGGTCAAGTAACAATATGATGTAGGGAAAGTGATGAAAAATGAAGGGAAAAAAGAGAAAATGGCCATTTCATTTACTAAGATCTTATATTGGAAGCTTTCTCATATTGTAAGAAGTTAGAGTTCTCTCATCTTGGATATTTTGTAAGGATTTTCAAGTATTAACGTATGCTTTGTAAAATATTTTCTCTTCTTTTTATCTCCACGTTGTTATGTTTTTGGTTATGAGTTGGTAAAGGTGATGTTACCCTTTGTCGTAGCATGCGAGTGGCCAAGACAAAATATTATGTATCAAACCAAATATTATCAATGAATAAGAAGTAAGTGCAATGAAAATATTTTGAAGGAAATGCCCTTTATATTTCATCTACTTAATGTATTCTACATGCTCTATCTCCCCATGATTTGATATTAGAGCCAAAGTTTCATATTGTTAGAGAGATATGAAAGACATTTATTAGATGCACAAGATGAGTGTTATCATTGTTAGTTGATTTGGAGGTAAATTGTCAAGGAAATGACCTCTGCAATCAACTTCTGTGATGTTTGGTATTGAATGCATAGGAGATTCCTAGTATAGATCATTCAAAATTTGATAATTTCAAATGTATATTAATGGTTTGATGATACACTGAGATTAGATTCATTATAACCAGTACCAATTTAAAGTGTTAGTTATAAGTATTAGCTGCATAGGTTGCTACATTGGATGCATGTGTTCCAAATGTAGAACAACATTGAACTTGAAGATCAATGAAAGTCTAGAGTTTTTTCTTTGAAGAGATAGATTAGTATGGCAAGACATAATGAAACTAAATTAGCATCACCATGTGCTAAGGAAAATAGTTGAATTGTAGCTAGAAATTATATTCTATGTTTTAAGAGCTCCAAATTATTTTTATGAATATGCTTTACGATGAATCATAGATGAAACCCTTTGAAGGAATAATACACCAACATAAAATTAACTACATAACTCATAAAGTATTTGAGTGAGTTGTATGTGGAGATATATTCTTTTGGGTGTGCTAATGTAGAAGTAGAATATTCAAAGCATTGATATTTTGATGAGAATAAATCTAAGTCACTAGAGTATTGAAGATGATGTATTTGGATTTAGTTACAAGTTTTTGAATCATGTGGTTGTACCTTTATTGTGATGATATTGAGATGCTATTGGTTTTGGATTAATGAAGTTAGTTTTATTCATAACATGATTTAGAATCCAACAGAAGATGTGTTAGTGTAAGTAAAAAATAAAAGTGCCAAAAGAGGAACACAATGGGGAGTGGAGCATGCAGAGCGAGCAAGAATGGGATTTCGATCCAGCAGCTAGGCAGGAATGGGATTTTGAATCAGCAGCTAGGTGGGAATTGGGAGAACACAGGTGTTAGGGGGCAATATGCAGCTACAGGGCAGGAATTAGAGGTGAATGATGCAGACGCCTCAAAGGATGGGGACCCATGGGAGTTGCTGCCTCACCCAGGTGAGAAGATTCCTCCCCTTCACTCAGGTGGTAGGCCGCCTAGGACCTGGGGGTGTTGGTCAAACCTATTTGGAGTCAAACCATCAGGTAAGTCAACATTCCCAAAAGTCATTGATAAATCAGACAAGGTGAAGGGTATCTTTGCTTTGGAAGTTCCTCGAAAAATTATAGACAACAATATCCTTAGTATGGCGAATACTCTGGTGGGAAAAAATATAGGGCCAAGGCCCAACATTGATTTTGTGAGGGCTTTTACCAAAAAAAAATGGGATTTAAAGGGGCATGTAGAGGTGATAGCAATGGCTAAAGGTTTCATGACTTTTGAATTTTCTTGCTCGAAAGATTTTTCCAGAATCCTGTGCGCAGGGAACTAGTCTCTGGGGAGATCTACTCTAATCTTGCAGAAATGGTCTTCCAATCTGGACTTGAATAATGATTTCCTATCCTAGGCTCCAATTTGGATTAGACTCCCGAAATTGCCCAAGGAATACTAGCATGAGGATGTCTTTGATGGCATTGCTAGGTCTTTTGGAGAGCTTCTTTCCATTGATCCTGTAACAGTAGCTAAGAAGAGACTTACCTATGCAAGGATATGTGTAGGAGTGATCGAAGGACAGGATATGCCTCAAGTTATAGAATTTCAATCTCGATTGGGAAGCAGAATCCAAAAGATTGACTATGAAAGTGTGCCTTTTGCGTGCTTCCATTGTAAGAAGGTAGACCACAAGGCTGGATTCTGCCCACTTTTCAAAGGAAAGAGAATGGGGGGAAAGGCCTGCCCTCAAGGTGGGAAGAAAGTTGCTCATGTTCCCAGAAATATTTGGAAGAAGAAAGAAATGCAAGTCAAGAAAAATGGAGAGGCCGAAGGAAAAGCTAATGATTTTGTTCCTGATCTCCAAGCTAAACCCCAGGACCTCTAGGTTGTAGTGGAAGCAATGGAAGGAGAAGGGAAAGAGACAACTGAGGAAAAAACCAACCCTTCCCAAATGAAGGAAACCAAGGAGAATCTCAAAGAGGGAAGTATTATGGAGTCTCAAATCCCTGAGAGTTCTGAGGAGGTTGATCCGAACCTTTCCTCTGTCCCAGACTCTATGGAGGAACAAATGGAAGGGGAACCAATGTCTCAAAACTCCACAAACCTGATTAGTAGGGAACCCCCTATTATAGTAAATAGAATCTTAGAATGACTGTTTGCTTCAACATCGAAACAACTGGCCAGGCTAGATGCTTTGTTTGATTTATGCAAAGAAGAAGAAGAGCCACCCTGGACAGAAGTCAGAAGAAGAAAGAAGAAGAATAGTCAGGACCCCTCTCTTGCCTCTCCTGCTTTAACTAGAAGTAAGGCCAAGGCAGATCTTGGTCATAAAACCAACCCAGTGGGAAGGAAAAACAAGAATGAAATCAGGAAGGAGGAAGCAAGAAGAAACATCATGGATGGAATGTAGCGCACCATCTAGGAAGCCTGCTCATCAATTAAAGCATGAATATCCTCTCATGGAATATTCGTGGACTCAATGGAATCCACAAGCAAGAAGTTGTAAGGAATATGATAAGGGATCAAAGGCTTGATATATTTCTTATTTAGGAAATGAAGATGAAGAAAGAAAATTTGGAAAATATTAGATTCAACAACAACATGAATGGAATTGCGTAAAACTCAGAAGGAGCATCTGGAGGGTTGCTGCTATTATTCAATAATAGACATTTCAATATTATGCCCAAGTTTGATGAGGATAACATCCTCTTCTATAGAGTTCATCATTTGCAAACTAATGATTTCTAGTTTTTAGCAAACATTTATGCTCCCAACAACAAGAGAGATAGAAAAAATTACTGGGTCAAAGTTGGAAAGTTGGTGCAAGCCAGTGGCATTAAGAAAGGCATAATCTTGGGAGACTTCAAATCTCTTCTGGAGGACAAGGAGAAGATGGGAGGATTACCCCCAGATTGGGAAAGTAAGAAAGATCTTTCCAATTTCATCAATGACCTAGCCCTAATAGATTTGGAACTCTCAGGGGGTACCTTTACCTAGTCTAACAAGAGAGCTGGTCAGGACTGTATTCAAGTCAGATTGGACAGAGCTTTAATCTCCCTAGATTGGTTGCACTCTTTTAGCTATAGATTATCTCTACTTCCTAGGGTTGGTTCTAAACACTCCCCCATTTCTCTATCGGTATCCCCTCTTGAGCCTAGGAGAAATTGCCCTTTTAGGTTTGAGAAAATGTGGACTACTCACCCCGACCTATTGGATAATGTTAAAAGATGGTGGGGGATTGGTGTTGATGGCTCAACCATGTTTAGAGTCACCAGAAAGCTCAACAATGTGAAGAGGGTAGTAAAAATTTGGAACAAGTCTAATTTTGGCCATATTTTCCATGACAAGGAGTTGTCAGACAATCTATCTGTTATCCAAGATAGTAGATAGAAGGAAGGATATAATGAGAGTAACAAGGAGGCTGAGCTGTTGATCTTGTCAGATCTTCATAACATCATCAACAAGGAGGAAAAGTTTTGGAGGCAAAAATCTTGAATCACATGGCTTAAGGATGGAGATCGGAATATGAAGTTCTTTCATCTCTCCACCCTAAATCATAGGGCTAACAACAGAATCTTTGGAATCAGGAAGGGGCAAGTGTTGTTGTCTAAAGATCCAGATATCTCGGCTGAAGCGGTCTCTTTCTTCTCTTCTCTTCTCTCCGAGGACCCCCTGCTTTCCAAGGTGGACCAAGAGGATATCATCTCTTGTATTCCTCAGATTATTCAACCCCACCATAATAAAATTCTCTATGCTATTCCTAATGCTTTGGAAGTTAGAGAGGTCCTTTTCTCCCTACCTGGTGACAAATCACCTGGTCTGGACAAGTTTCCCACCTTTTTCTTCCAAATGTACTAGCCAGTGGTCATGGGGGATGTGGTTAAGGCAGTTCAGGAGTTCTTCGGAGCTAGAAGTATTCTTAAGGAGATTAATTCTACCTTCTTGGTTCTCATCCCTAAATCCCCAGGGGCTAACTCTTTTGACGAGTTCATGCCTATCAGTCTGTGCAACTCTTTCTACAAGATAATCTCTAAAGTTCTCACTTCCAGAATGCTTAAAATCCTACATCTGATCATATCACAGCGACAATATGGCTTTTTTCCTGGGAGACAAATCTTGGACTCAGTGCTGATGGTTCATGAGGTTATTCATTCTTTAGAAGCTTCTAAGCGAGAAGGTATGTTGCTCAAACTGGATCTTTCAAAAGCCTATGATCGGGTAGACTGGTCCTTTCTTGGGAAGGTCCTTTAGGCCTTTGGTTTTGACTATAAAGTGTGTAAACTCATTTCTCAATTGGTGTCTACCTCCTCTCTTGCTGTTCTAATTAATGGAGCCCCCTCTGATTTCTTTAAACCTTCTAGAGGTCTCAGGCAGGGAGGCCCCCTCTCTCCTATCCTCTTCATTATTTTAGCTAAATGCATTGGGAGGCTTATTGAACGTAAAAAGTTTGAAGGAAGTCTTAAAGGGATTAAGCCTTCTTCAAGAAATGTCCCCTTCACTCACCAAAAATTTGTGGATGACACTATAATGGGGGGGGAAGCTTCTGTGAAAGAAGCTAAGACTTTGAAAGACGTTCTTGATACTTACTCCAGAGGGACTGGACAACTAATTAACTGGAACAAAAGCTCAACCTTCTTTATTAACACCCCTGAAGTCAGATAAAGGAAAATTGCCAGAATCCTTGGCTGTGGGGTGGGCTCTCTCCCTTCATCCTATCTAGGGCTCCCCTTGGGCTCCTCTCCCCCTGACTCTTTCTGGAATGGTATTCTGGACAGATTCAACAAGAAGATGGTTAGATGGAAAGGTGCCTCTCTCAGCCAGGCTGGGAAATGTTTACTGGTCAAATCCACTCTTCAAAACCTTCCCATTTATGCTCTGAGCCTTTTTGGAATTCCTGTGAAATTTGCAAAGAAAATGGAGAAAATCCAAAGAGACTTTCTATGGATCAGGCTTGAAGGAAAGAAAAGGTACCCTCTTGTTGCCTGGGAGAAGGTCTTCCTCCCTAAGAGGTATGGTGGTCTGGGCATCAGAAAGCTTATGCATCTCAATAAGGCGCTTCTTGCTAAACAAATATGGTGAATCTTCAATAACACTGGTGAATGGAGATACATTCTAGAAAATAAATACCTCAGAAGACCCTCTCTTCATTTGATTTTATTCAATGAGGACATCCCTAAAGGGTTGACTATTTGGAATGGTATCTTGAAGGCTAGGGACCTGGCCAAGGTGAGGGTCTCTTGGAAACTAGGAAATGGGGAAGATATTCAGTTTTGGTCTGACAAGTGGTTATGTCAAGGCCCACTTTCTAACAACCCAGTATTTGAGAGATGGGTGCAAGAAAGCACAGAGCTATATGGGTTTAAAGTAAGCAATTATAGGGTTGGTCAAGAATGGAGAGACCTTTCCCTCATTTCCAAGGATTTGAAACCAATAATGACTATGCTTAATTCATTGATCCCTAGTAATAATAAGGATGAGCTAGTCTGGAGCGATAATCCCAATGGAAGTTATTCTGTTGCTTCTGGCTACAACTCTCTCTAGGGGTTAAAGGAGAAACCCCCTTGGGCGGATGCCTGGCTCACAGGCCTCACTCCAAAGATCAACATATTTTATTGGCTGGCCCTTCAGAACAAAATCCTAATGCAAGATAATCTCATGAAAAGAGGCCATGTTATGCCCAGCAGATGCCCACTCTGTAAAAACCAGTCTGAGTCAGGAAATCATATCTTCATTCAATGTGACTTTGCTAGGGATGTGTGGAGTTCTCTTAATCAAGAAATGGAGGTTCTCTGGTGCTAGCCAGATAACCTTATCGAATTTTTCAGTCAATGGAAAAGCCTTTGTAAAATTGCAGGCCGACAAGATAATTATGCCTGGATTTTGCCTCACTTCTGCTGGAGCATCTGGAAGGAAAGGAACAATAGAATTTTCAGGGACATAGAGGAGCCAACGATAATTCTGGGAAGGAAGATATTGAAAAACATAAAAGAAAACCTTCAAGTGATGAAGGAGGGGGAAGTTGATATAGGGGACAGGAAGACAGTTAAAGAAAAAGACATGAATCCCAAAAGACAGGATGCCAGATGGATTCTTCCCCTGGAAGGATGGTCAAAAGCCAACTTTGATGGTGCTTCTAAGGGCAACCCTGGCCCCTGTGGAAGTAGTGGAATTATAAGAAACAATTTTGGGGAGGGGATTGCAACCTTTTCTCTCCCGCTTGGAACCCAAACCAACCATTTGGCCAAAGCCAGAGCTGCGTGCAGTGTGGTAAAGTTGGCCTTTGAAGCTGGCATTTCCAAACTTTGGCTTGAAGGGGACTCCAAAAACATAATCAACAATATTAATGGAATCTCCCCCCCATCGTGGTCGATTAAAAATATAATTGATGAGACACATGCTGCCGTCACGAAATTTGAGAAGGTCCATGTCACTCATGAGTTTAGAGAAGCAAACCCAGTTGCTGATTGGTTCGCTAACAAAGGGGTGGGAGCAGACAAAGAGATGATCTGGCATTTCAAAAAAGATTTTTCAATGGAGACTAAGTCACTAATCAAGCTGGAGAAAATCCACAAAAGTACGAGTCAATCTAACTATTATCATGTTTAATAAAGAAAGATTGCATGTAGGCACGAGCCATAATAAGTTTCTTGGTTTTTATAATCTCGAGGGATTTCTTCCATCATTTAGACACGTATGGTGGATCTTTATCATTTTCACTTGCTATTGTATCTGAGAGGCAAATGATCATGAACCCAATAATAGAAATAGAGCCAAAATCGTGGCTGGAAAAAATTTGTAGAGATTGGGGCTCATGAGAATAGTTGAAGAAAAAATTGGATGTCATGACTGGAGAATGGAGCAGAAAGGAGCTGGCGGGTGAAGTGGAGAAGTGAAATAATATAGGCAAAGTCTAGAAAAAACTAGAAAAGGGCGGGGTTGCGAATTTTTTTGAGAAACTCCATGGTTTTGACCCTAAGGTCACCAACAACATGGTGAACTCATGGAACAATGGCAAGGTCAAGGTGAACGGGATTTCTTTCCAAATCACAGAGGAGGTGGTTGCAGAGGTCACTGGTATCCCTATGGAGGGTTTCAAATTTTATAGGGACAAGAAACTTTCGTCCAATGCTGTCAAGGAGTTCGTGAAATATTTTGTAGAGATGAACAAGCTAGTAAAGAAAGAGTCTTTCTATGTGATAGAGACTATAAAGAAGTTCTGGAGGTATGTTTTATATGCCCTCATTGATTATGTTACCCTAGACCCTAGGTTTGATCAGGTTAGAACTCACCATTTTGTGATTTTAAATCATTTTTGCCATAAGAGTAGAATTTCCATTCCCTTTTACCTTCTCACTTCTATGAACAAGGCAATCTCTAGTTTCAAGAAGAAAGCCACTGTTAATCCTGCTTTGCATGAGGGATTATTGCTCCTCATCCATGAGAATTTCAAAGCTCAGTCTATATGCAATAACCCTCCTCAAGTTGAGGATGTTGACAAAGGCAGCTCTAGCTTTTCTTCAGACTCTGATGACATTGAGAGCATTAGCTCAGAGGAGGAGAATGTTTCCTCGGGAAAGAAGAAAAAAGGTCAAGACAGGAAATAGTCCATAACTACAACTCCCAGTAGGAAAAGCCCTAGGGATCATGGCCATGCTCAAGCTAAAGAGGGTTATGTTGAGGAGGAGGAGTAAATGGATATGGAAGATTCTGACAAAGTGTCAGAGGAGGAGTTGGAAGAGGAGAAACTTGGGAAAAAATGGAAGAGGGAGGTAGTGAGAGTTGAGGAGACTAGAAATCAAAGGACGGATGCTATTCCTCTTCCCCTCTCCCCTGTCCAGTCTCAGCCTCCTTCGAAGGAAAAAGTGAATGTCATGACTGGTGAGAATGAGGGGGAAGTGTAGGTCAATAATAGAAGAAAGGCCTGGAAAAATTTCAATGTGAGAACTACTACTATGGGGATTTTTAGGGAAGTTATGAACCCTCAAATCCTGGTGGACAACCTGGAGCAGCCTAGGCTCAATGAGCTCATAGACCCTACTATCTTGGCCATTTTAGACAATGCAAGGGAGATTGGAATGAACCTTCTAAATAATGCCTATAGTAGTATAATTAACAACTTTAGATCAATCAAATGGCTCTTCCATGAGCTGGAGGAAGTTAGAGAAAGGGTATCCCAGATGGAAAGTACTAAGAAAAAGACAGGTAATGACAACCAAGAGGACCAGGATAACAGAGAAAGCTTAAATGAAAGGAGATTAAGAAATCTTGAAAACTACAACCACAACCTGGCAAGTCAGATGATTTCTCTCCTGAGTTTGATTAATGAAAACATTCAATCCCTTGCTGGTAAACTTAAGGACAAGGGCTTGCTGGTGGAGGAGGGAGGACAGAACAGGGATAAGGCTAAGTTGGATGATGACAAGGCCACTATCAGTACGTTCACCAGTATGGACCAAGGCATGGAGAAGGTCCAAGATCAAATGGAAAAGGAGCAACAAAAGATAGTTGAGGCAGCTCAGACTATGCAAGGAATGGAGAAGATAACTGAAGACTAGTTTTCTTGTCTTTTGTCTTTTCATCTTCCTGGCTTTTGGCTTTGGGATAGGCTTTCTGTTGTCTGGTTTAGTTTGTTTTTTTTCTGGCCTTTTTGTGAGCCTTTGTTTAGGGTTGGGCCTTTGGGCTTTTTTTTTCATCTGTTGGACCTTTGTTTTGGCTGGGCTTCTTTTGCTTATTATCAACCTTGTTTTTGTAAAACTTATGGGTTTCAGGATCCCTTAAAACCTGTTTATCTTATCAAAAACAATTACAAGTGCCACTTGTATTTCAAATATGTAGTTAAGTATTTTTTTCTAGAGGGTTCGATCTAATTAAAATAATGACTAAATGTTAAGGTTATATTTACAATAAATTTTAAATTATTTAACATGAAGTATAGATTTGGAAAAGAATGATTGAAATGTAGTAGCAATAACCTACAAAAATGAGCTAGTTGATGTGCTTAATTATTGTCACATACGTATCATCTCTCTCATTCTTTGATGCATGTTCTAAATAGAAAAAAAACTATACCTCAACAACTTGCCTCTATTTAATCAACAAACATTTAACACACACAAAAATCCTAAATTTACACATATCAACATAGATGCAAAGCAAATAAGCATGACTTTAGCCTTCTATATGTTGTGTTGTATAAAAAATTAGAGTCTTTAAAAAATCTTACCAACTAAACACAAGTGAACTTATTTGAGGTTCTCAACAAATTTCAAGGATGGCTTGCCTATGCAAGCTTCAGGATAAATTGCTCAAATAGTGATTATTCATAAAATAGAGTTAACAAATTATTGTCTCTTTTCTAATATTTGGAGTTGGCTTTGCATAATTAGTCTTGTGTGGCTTGGGGTTGATACTAACAATTCATTCAATGGAACAAAATACTAGGGCTGAATATTCAAGCAAATTGATGAAAATGGATGCAAGGCATTGCTATGCTAATTTCCAAGATAATTATTATTGTCACAAATCAAAGATAAAAAGTAGATCCTAGCTAATACTTGGCATTACAGCTCTGGTTGACCTGAAAGAAACAAATATTTTGTAAATGCACTGAGTCTAGCCATAATTCACTAAGCTAGATAAAATAAAATAAATCTTGGAGTTGTTTGCATTTATTATATTATTTTATCAACTTAGGGTTTAATTAGGATGCATATGTGCATTAAGTAAAAGGAAGCTCCAACAAAAATATCATTATGCTCTCACATATTATTGTATTGTTTACTATATGTGAATTACACCTCTAATTGAACCCAAAAGCTTCACTCTAAAATTGCATGGTTTTGAAAATTGCTAATTTTTTGTGTAGGGAGGATGTAGAGATACCTACCAATTAGAGACTCCTCGAACTTTTGCACATGGAGAATGCAGAGCAGGGGCACAAAGATCACAAGGGCATGACATGACAACAAAATCATAGAGCAAAGGCATGACACATTAATGAAATGCAGAGCAAGGGCACGACTAGGAAACTAATCTCCACCCTTGTTCAGAGCTCTCCACACTCTTTTTCAACTAATATCCACCCTCATTTGGAGCTCTGCACACTCTTTTGCATACAACTCTCCAAAATTGATCAAATGGGGAATTATTAATGTCATTTTTTTTGTATTTTTTTAATTTATAATCATGTGACCATCACAATTATGACACTAACATTTGTATAACAATAACATCAGGGACACAAAAAAAACCATAAAAATCACAAAAAAATCACACTACCATCACAATTTGACCCCAAGTGTTGTAGTGACTAAAATTCTTGTTGTAATTATGACCATAGTTGTTGTTGTTGTGAGGACCTACATTCGTTCTTTCAAAATTGCTTTTTTCCCCTTGTGACAACCTCAAACAAGTTAGTTCATTGGTAATCTAAGACATTGCCTTCTTCATTTGGCTAATCTCAGTTATAACATTATTTTCTACTTCAACCGATGTTCCTTCCTTTTTCTCAAAGAAAGAAACTTTTGGAGGTTCATATCATGGGTAAGTTATTGCTAGAATTGGTACAAGTAGTGCTTGTTGTAGTGGAATTGGAGTCATTGGAATGAATTGACTAGGAATTACTTGAGCTTGGTACCATTGTACTAGCTTGAGTTAGAACCATCAATCCTCCTCCATTAGGATTGTCTTGTTTAGTAAATGTAATTGCTTCTACAGAGACTTTATCCAATGTGTCAATGTTCATAGGAGGCTATATTCTTAGGAAGATAGCACTAAGGTGGTCCATAGCATTAAGATAAACCTAAATTACAACTTCAACTGGTATGGTGTAGAATGTCTCCAACTTGCAGTATGCCATATGAAAATGATGAATAAAATGTGAAATGGTCTCTGCTAGATCCCTCTTGATTGATATGAATTGATATGTATCACAACTAGGTTAACAAATATTTTAAATTGATCTAAGAACAATTTTTCAAAGGCGGTCCAATTCTGGATACATCCTAGTGGGAGATTTATGTACCAATTGAAGGCAACTTCTCCCAATGTGTATGAGAATAAATGGAGGATTACATTCTTTTCTCAAATCTATTTCTGATTGCATAATTCTTTAAATACCTTGATATTGTTCTCAACTATTCATATTTCTCCCTAGATGAACCTTGGGAAGAATTTCTCAAGATTCTTGGGAAGGTCATTGAGTGCACCTTGCAAGTTGATTAGTGAATCCACAATATTTACAAAGAAGTCCATTGGTGGAGGATTAGGTGGAATGGTAGGTGGAGGTTGATTCTGAGGTGGAACTGAATAAGATAATGAAATTTGGAATGGAAGTGGTAGAATTCTTGGTAACACTTTATCACTATGAGGCTTGGGAAAATGTTTGAGTTCTAAGAACTTGTGTCCACTAGGTGAAGATCTTAAAGCTCGTTGAAATGGAGACGATGGATCAGGATCTTCTAGTTTATGACAATTATGGAAAAACACCTCTTCAAAAAAGTGTACTTATGTACCTTCTAATAGTGTTAGACAATTTTTTTTTCTAAACTTCCAAAAACTACATAATTTTCAAATAGCATTTTAAAAAAAATTATTTGAATGTTCTTAGGCCCTCCTTCTAGCACCACTTCAGTTGAGGTTTCATTTTGCATGATGATGAATAATAGGGATCCTTTCAAATCCCTTTCTTTAAATATTGATCAAGGACCAAATCCAAGGTTTTAGGTGGTTTTGTAGCCTATTGGGTTCACTCAATTGAAGATAAATGTGTATGTTCATGAGGAGGCCTTTGTTGGTTCGAACCAATCTTGGACAATCTATTATTGTCTAAAATATAACCACAAAAGAGATATATATTTTTATTTTATGTTTTATTGTAAATACAATTTATCAACATCAACTATATCAATTCCTATTTTCACCAAGCATTTGAAAAACAAATAACAAAGATAGAGTAAAGAGAGAATAAAGAAAATAACTAAAAGGGAAATTCCTAACTAACATAAGCCAATAGTAACAACACATCTATGAATTAAATTATCAAAAGGATCAAGTAGGAAACCAATGAAATTAGGAGCAACACTTCCTCAGCTTCATTGATGCTATTGTCAATGGGAACTCAATATAAATCAAAAGATGTTTCATTTTTCATCAATTTGCGAGGTCATAGAGAGTGCACTCATGCAAAACAAGATGATATGCAAGAACAAAGGTGATACTTTCTCCAATTCTTCACAACAACAAAATTCATTAACACAAGGAAAAC
This sequence comes from Cupressus sempervirens, assembly GCA_028749045.1. Classification (NCBI taxonomy): domain Eukaryota; kingdom Viridiplantae; phylum Streptophyta; class Pinopsida; order Cupressales; family Cupressaceae; genus Cupressus; species Cupressus sempervirens. The sequence continues at coordinate 503,226,102 of CM053785.1, forward strand.
ACTAGAACTAAAAGGTCACATAATCATAACAACAAAATAAAACCATTGGCTCCATTATTATTCATGAACATGCATTCACAAAAATAAAACACTCCAATAAGATTTACTATGCTCAGAATGAGAGCACAAATAGCATATATTATTGCATCAAAAATAGTGACCTAGAGTACATATTACATCCATATATCTATAAGAAATCATCTCCTCCCTTTGTGTTAGGAATGAGAGCTCTTAAAATGCAAACTTATGCCAAAAAACTAATTAAAAAAATCTAATTACATAAAAACTAACTCTCTAAAAGGTGATAAGTAGGTCTCCACCCTTGTTCATATCCATTGATGGGTGATTGAGCCTTTACATGATACAAAACAATGAAAGGATAAGAATAGAAGAAGGAAGTTGTGAGATGATATGGAAGTCTCTGGAAGCTCTAAAAATGGATGTTGAACCTTCTATAGGCATTTATAGAAGTCAAATTGTTGTCAAAATGCATTTCCAATGCATGGAATGCTCTAAATTAGGAAGTGGCAGTTAACTATCGGCATACTGCTACTTCTTCAAAACTATTAGTGCACCTCTACAAAAAGTGCACCTATGCACCTTGGTGATAGGTGTGTGCTAAAATGTTGACACACTTATATGAGTCATTATATCCAAGAATTCTCAAGAATGAGATCTCAAATGGTAACTCATAACTCTCTATTCATGGAGTGCAAGGGTTTGTAATGGAGGCCCTCAGTTTGACCTAGTTTGTGCCTATGCAAGCACACCATAAAATGAGAGATTCAAAGAGGAAAATAAAGAGTGCTAGTCTCTTTGATCATCAAATATGCATGCAAATGAAGATGCAAGCTAATCTAATTGATAACAATGCAAAGCAATGCAAAAAAGTAAGTCTAATCTATGAAATGAAATAATAATGCAAGATTAAGCTATGAAAGAAAATATGACTCTAAGCTGATATGAAAATGCAAGGATAAGCATGATGATGGAAGCCACTGATGCATGAGAGAAAAAGACAAGAAGAGAGAAGTTGAAATGAAGCTTCAATTTCCAAACCCGAAGGCTCAAACTCCTTCTCCAAAATCACTTTGAAAACCTATAGCATAACAATACTATAGCCACTAACATCTATTCTTATTCCTCTCATTTCTTATGAAATAAGAAGGAGAGGACTCCTTATATAGTCAATTGTGGAGGTGGGAGGCTTCTCACATGAGCAATGTGCGATAAATCCATAAAAAGACAAGTAAGAGGGAAAAACCCCACCACTTAGAGATATGTGCAAAAAAAAAGGAATCTTTATAAGATTTTATTTGATTTATTTCTTTTTTCATCAAAAACAGAGCTTCAAGTGAGGATTTTATTTAATTAAAAGGGAGCAAGTTCTTTTAATTGACTAGGAGCTATTTTATTTAATTAAAAGAGAAGTTTTCTTTTAATTAAACAAGACTTAGAATAAGATAATCAAACCTTAGGAAATATTGAAATAATTAAATTAATTGCAATTTGATAAAGGAAAATGATTTGAATCGATTCAATAAAATATTATGATGCATTCCTTCAGGAAATTGACAAATTGAAGAATGGGGGCCCATAGTCTAGGTGAGCACTTTAGGGTGCATATATTTGCCCCTTGTTGACTAATGTGTAATCATTTCAGGAACACATGTAGTCAAAGAATGCAGTTGAAGTGTGAGGTTGATTTGGGATCATAGAACAACACACATGTGTGGTCAACTTAGGAATACATCAGGAAAAAGAATAATAATTTTGTCTTGACAAAGACAAGGTTGTCCCAAGAAAAATAAAGATTGATAAAGTTGAATCAAGGATTGAAGTTTGATATGTACTGCCCCCTCATGATCAAAATTGAAATGAAATAGCGGAGAACTAAAAAAATGATAAATTTGATCAAAACAAACTAAAGATAAGGTTCTTGATGTAAGATAAAAAAATATAAGGATCACAAACCCAAGGTAGATCATCAAGCATGAAAGATTATGCCCCAAAGTTGAATTAGAAGAAAAGTAGTGGGGTAAAAGCAGATAGAAGATAGAAGTTTGGAAGAGGTGGAAAGAAATAGAAAGAAGAAAGAGAATGTGCCTCAAAAAAGAGAATGCCCCAATCAATCAACTATTTAAGATAGAAAATTTTGATTGAGATCATGAAAGAAGATAAGGAAATGAAGAGCAAGACATGACCACAATTGATTAAAAGTCCACAAGAAAGATGAAGGAAAACCCTCTCAAACTCATAATGTAAGCTATATGAAAATGCAAAGGTGTACTTGCAATAGAGAAAATGTAACATAGGATTTTTTATTTGTCATCCATGAAAGAATGTGAAGGAACATATTTTCATCATTGGGCCATTATTAACAGACATCGAAATATCACACAATCATCACTAGTCACAAGTGCAACTATGAAGATATGAATGTGATTTATATCATATTGGAATGTGGAAAGATTCTAACATAAGCATCAAAGGAATAAAGGTCAAGATGACTTCGATGTTAGATTACTCAATTTAATATAGCAAAAACATACTCCCATCAAGGCATAGATGCTGGGATGACCATAAGAACTGTTGTGTAAAAATAGTCAAGGATGATGCCTCGAATCTTCTAAGTCTTTCAAGGGGTTAACAAGAGACACTTTAGAGTTTCACGACCACACCCATAAGTAGAAAGCAAAGAAAAATATGCCCCATGCCCCAAATCCTTGAGCTATGCATACCATAGAGATGTATTAGACAAGGAAACTCAATAAAAATTGATAATAGGCAGCACACAAAGAAAAGATCATGACATAGCTCAAACATTAAGTATTTATGTTTAAAAAATTTAAGTGTGTTAACTAATACTGAGCTCTGAGGATAAGGATTGAATGCTTGCAAGTAGGTAAAATCACATGACAAAACTGGGTAAGACCAAACCAAAAAGTGTTGAAAAACACTTGATGTTAGGGGTTGTATTGAAAAATACAATTGGGGTGGTGTTGAAAAACACCATTTGTGAGGCATCCTAAAGAATAACGCATCCAAGAGACCAAAGTTAACACAATTATGCCCCCTAGACAAAGAAAAACACTAATTCCAAACCAAGGCAACAAAGACAAGGCATGATGGAGAAAGGCTAAGTGTCAAGGACACGCGCTAAGAAATAAGGGTGTAAAGGCCTCAAGTAGAACCTATTTCTAGGTTTTCACCACTTAGAGCTTATTGCAATTTTTATTTTTATTATTTTTTATTATTTTTGAATTTTTAGTTATTATTTTTTGTATTTTTGGAATATATAATTTTTTTGGAGATACATCAAAGCACCTATTGCTAGGTTTTCACTAAATTGATTATTTTTTCAAGACATTTTCCAAAATTTAGAATTTTCAACAATATATAATTTTTTTGGATTTTTGAAATATATCTTTTTTTGGATTTTTTGAAATATATCATTTTTTGAGATTTTTGAAATATATCATTTTTTTTGGATTTTTTAAATATACCATTTTTTTTTTTTAATAGATTTTTAGAATGGATTAGAGATTACTCACTCTCAAGAAAGATAACATCATTTTGTTCCATTGTCAAGGAAGGTGTAAGGTATGATGTAGTAGCAAGGTAGATAAGATAGATAAGCAAGAAATAATGCAAGAAGCAAGTGAAAGGTGATTCTCATGGATTGACTCCTCAAGAGTACCCAAACTAGGGAAAGATAGTCATATGAAGCATGTGTTGGAAAAGCCAAGAAAGCCAAAAAAGGAGATAACATGTGCAATAAGTAGTGGAAACTAATAAGTGAGAAGCATGTAAGCAGGTAGTCCAAAAATGTAGGCATCTCAAGAGGCCTATGAACCATATTTTTCATTGTGTGATCAAGACCAAGGGGTCAAATGGATAGGATAACGATAGAGTAGATTAATAAGAATGAAGCTAGATATGAAGGCTATGAGTGAATGAGAAAGTACAATAGGAAAGCTAACAAATAAGATAGCTAATACACAATGATAACTCAACATTTTCAAGATCAAAGATGAAATATTGAATGGAAGGATTATGCATGATGCCTATTTGCTAGGTTTTCATCATGGTACTTATCCACGGTGCCACAAGAAGTGGTTTTCACCGTAGGATAAATTTATTTCTCTTTACTTTTGCTACCAAGGTGCCAAAAGTAGTTTTCACCAAGGTGCATTTTCATTTTTTATTTTTATTTATTTTTAATTTTTTAAAAGTTTTAGAAAGAGCTCAAGTTATTTCAATTTAAATAGTGCTCCTATACAAAGGATAAGTCATGATAAGCCAAGATCATAGAAAGTTATGCTCAAAGATGCTAATAGGGTGATGGAAAGGAGATGGTAGATAATGTATATGGTAATAATGAAAAGCAATGCAAGAAAGGAAATCTAATCTATGAAATGAAATAACAATGCAAGATTGATCTATGAAATAAAATATGACTCTATAATAATATTAAAATGGAGGGATGAAGCATGATGATGGAAAACATAAATGCATGAGAGAAGAAGACAAGAAGAAAGAAGTTGCAATGAAGCTCCAATGTCCAAACTCTAAGGTTCAAACTCCTCCAAAATTGCTCTCCAAACCTGCAGCATAATAATACTATAGCAACTAACATCTATTCCTCTTCCTCTTTTTTCTTATGAAATAAGAAGAAGAGGGCTCCTTATATAGTCAATTGTGGAGGTGGGAGGCTTCTCACAATAGAAATGTGAGATAAATCCCTAAAAAGGAAAGTAAGAGGAAAAAAGTCCACCACTTGGAGATATGTGCAAAATAAAGGAATCTTTATAATATTTTATTTGATTTATTTCCTTTTTCATCATAAATAGAGCTTTAAGTGGGATTTTATTTAATTAAAAGAGAAGTTTTCTTTTAATTAAATATGACTTAGAATAGGATGATCAAACCTTAGAAAATATTGAAATAATTAAATTAATCACAATTTGATCAAGGAAATGATTTGAATTTGATTCAATAAAATATTGTGATGCATTGATTCAAGAAATTGATAAATTGATTTAGGAAATTGATATATTGAAGAATGGGGGCCCATAGTCTAGGCTACCATTTTAGGGCTAACTTTTGATAAATCTAAAGCCTCTTACTTTTTCTTCACTACTTTCTAGTAATTACTAACTTCTAGCCCTATATCTACAAAATCTTCAATATTGGTGTCTAATTCCAATAGTGCTTGTTTAGTTTTGAATACTTTTCTGATGTCATCTTCTGATGAAGGTTCTTCAAATATCCCTGTCAACTGTTGGACTAATGATTGCATAGCAAAAAGATTGGTTTTAGACTCATCCTCCAAAATCTCAAGGCAAGTGTTATTATAGTACTTCTTTCCTTCCAAGAATTTCTGTCGAGCCTTGTCTTTAATCTATTGGATCTCTTTGTGCAATCCTTCAATTACTTTATTACCTATTGATATTTTCTCAATCCAATCATCAAGCTTATCTAGCTCCTCAGCAATGTATACCTCCATAAATATTCAATACCTCTGACCCTTTATCGATCTTAATTCCTATAAGTCCTTGGCCTAGGTATGCACTTCATCCATTAGTCCAAAATCTTGGTTCACTATAGAAACTAACTTGTCGGCATCTAATTGGATGCTATGCAATAGGGTCAAATTATCTTGTAATATCTACACTCCTTTCTCTTTAAAAATGCCACACCATTGATGACATGGCTCCAAAAGGGGTCCAACTATGTCCTTGGTCCTTTTCTTCCTAGTGCTACTCCAAGAGTGATCTTTAGATTCTCCAGGTCAACAGGTTCCACTAGTTCGTCCAAGTAGCCTCTTAGTAGCTCATTCTACTTGCATAGTATTATTAGTACAGTCTCATTCTAATCCATGTGTTGAAACACCTCCTTCATGCCTGTGGTGATGATCACTTTGGATGTGTCCACCATGGCCTTCCCCAACATGACCTCCTTGATTTGGTAATCTTTTGGAGTTAGTTCTTTAGTGTCAACATGAGGAGAAATGAAAATATGTACAAGTAGGTCTTGGTCTTGGTTATTCATTATGAAGGCCAATGTTCTTTCATCACCCTTAGGTAGCTCAGTCCTCTTTATTGATTTAATCAATTCCTTCATTCCTTCCTCTATTATCAATTCTAGCTTCTTCTTCTATCGAACCATAACCTCCCTCTCTAGCCATGCTAGTGTGGTGCCCATGGGTGACATATACTTGGATGAGGAGGTTGGTTGTGTAGTAGGTTCCTTTCCCTTATCACTTCTTTCTTGAGTCTTCTCAAGTTGAGAAAGATCTTCCAAAGGAGCCTTTGTACTTTGTTGGGCTAAGGACGTAGCCTCTATATTTGGGGGAGTTTTTTGAATTTCTTATATTTTTCCCTCTTTGGATACTTCATTAGCATGAAGATGTTGGTATTCACCCTCCTTCATTCCTTTACTTTTTTATTTGACTTCTTCTACTAGATGAGGTGGAGCTACTAACCCTTTGTCTAGAAAAGCCATATCCTATGATGGTGGTGGAAAAATGCCTAGAGGTCCTTGAGGTAGAGGAAGCAATTGATTCCAATCTTCTCCTAAAGGTTCACTCATGGGAGTATCTCTAATATTTTCTCCCACTATCTTAGTGCCTACATGCATAAAATCAAAGTCTGAAAGGTCAAAGACATTTTTTCCTTCACTCTCCATCTCTAATATCCATTTTTGTTGTTCATCTTCTAAAGTTGATACTTGGATAGGATCTTTTGGAGCAGATGGAGGTCTGTATGTAGAGCTACTCTCCTTTCTTCCTCTATGGCTTTAGTTAAGCAGGTTATTTGGCTTAAGGGGAAAAACTCTATTTTTTCCCCTTCTTGCTCATCTTTGGCTTCTAGGATGGTCTCTAGAACTTGTGAGGATGGACTATTGTTTTTCTTCAATATTCTCCTTAGTGTACCCATCACACTTGTCTCAGTCCTTTCTCTCTTTGGAGCCAAGGGGGAGGCTTCTTCCTCTATAACTACTAGTAGCGAGACCCTCTTCTCCTTTTCTTGTTCCTCCTCCAACTATTCTAGTTGTGCCTACTCTAGAGGTTCTTGTGTTGGCTCTACTTGAGGTTTATCTTTCTCAACTTGAGGTTCAACTTGCTTTTATTGAGATGGTACTATTTGGGCCTCAACTACTTGTCTCTTTTTTGCTAGGTATATACTCATCCTACAATAGTCCCTTATACAAACATTATAGTCATCTATTGCATTCATCTAGTGATCTTCTAGGGCATCAATATGTAAAAAATGTTTCCCTAAAAAAGGTTGCACCATCCTAATATTGTCAAAGAATGAGTGAGGAGAGTTGTATTCTTCCAAGGGATAATGATCCCATTTAGAGTCAAAGGTGGCAATGTCTTGTTTCTTCTTCACCTTGAATGTGCTTATTGTAATGGACTAGACCCATGTCTTCTTATGTTGTTTCCTCACTCTATCATAAGAAAAAGTGAGTTGGAGGGCTATTTCTAGGAATATCAACCTATCTAAGGGGTATCTTGGGAGCTTCTTGGGGCACAACACAGTACTAGCTACCTGAAGATATGTGAAGGTCTTAAATTAAATGTATCAGGGTCTAGTTTTTGTGATTTGAGTTGCCACCTCTACTAACATTCTCTTTGCATTATCCTTATCAATAAACTAGATGATGGCAAAGATGAACCCATCATTAACCACTCTATATTCCACACTCTATAGTAGGAGCTTCTTTTTCACCTATTTTGGATGTACCACATAGGGCCAAGCATTTATATATTGCATGCTTCCCTTTTTTTAAAGGCCTAGATAATCCATGGTTTTGGCCACTAGCAAGTACACCATGTATGATGTCATGTAGAAGTGAGGGTCTACTTTTTTAGTGACTAGTTTCTCATCCAAGTTATTTCTTAGGATGGTGGCCCAATCAATGGACATCTTCATGGTCTTGATGGTTTCAATGAAATGAACTATCCATGTTTGAAGGTGACTCGCTGCAGGAAGACCCATAACTTTTCTTAGGAGGAAAACTATGTATCCAATTTTATGTTTCATGTATCCTCTGGTCATATCCACCTTTCCTACTCTACAGCCCAAAGGTGTCCCACTGATTAGGAATGAAGACTGTACTAGTTATTTTGTCTCTTTCTCATTATCTTTATACCATTGTTATGCTCCATCGTATGAATTCTGTAAGTATTGATCTGTCCTTAGAAGGGGAAACACTTTCTCAATGTTTCAAGGTCAAAGGTCTATGAAATAACTTTAGTTATTCTCTTCATAACCTTTTCCTCAGTCACATAGTGCTCTACTAGTGTCATTATCAGTTCTAAAGATTGAACTAATGTTGGGTGAGATGTTGTGTTTACGATTCCAGACTAGATTAAAGAAGATATCATTGCCAACCTTTCTTTAGGTTCATTACAGATTGTCAAGAATGCATTCAATTCTATATGGCCCAATTTTGTGTCTCAAATTTGTGTGTGCCCATCCTAGAATCGTGACTTTTTTGGTCCTCCTTGATACTTGAAAGCAACTAGTTTTGGTGCAATCTTCTCTACCATGGAAGATGATGAAAATGCCATTTGATCTAAATGAAAAAGGAAAACATTAGTATTATGTTATTAGAAGGAAAAAATGAGACTCTAAAGCACTCTAACTATGCATATGCACTATGCCTTGGTGCAAAATGTGGGGGGGAGGGGAGGGGGGTGTCTTTCTTTTTATGGGTGTGGAGGTGCGCATATGCACTTCTCATGGGGGTACACACCTACAAGGAAGTCCTTTAATATATTTTAATGTTTTAAGTTAATTTCTTAGGGTTTTATATTTTTTAAGTTGTTAGGAGGTGCACACATGCACACCTCTTTAAGGTTCTAACCTTTTTGTTCATTTTTTCTTTATGTGTAGGGGATTGTAGATGCGTAAAGCTGGAGGGTGTAGAGGTGCAGTCTTCATCTTGGAGCAAGAGAAAGTGAATGGAAGGGGGGTTCAAGGTCTTATATAGACCCTGGGTTCCCAGTGTGCACCCTTCAAGGTTGCACACATGTACATTTGCACATCCTCAGAGAGGGATGTAGTGTGCATGTGCACACTTGAAGCACTAAAAAGGGCTAAACATGATTTTTCTTCTTTCTAGGTGCTTGAAATTCCTAGTCAGAGATTGGGGTTTGACCCAAACCCAAGGTAGGGTCCAAAATGACCAAGGCTCCAAACTAGGAGCTTGGTATGGGAAATTAAAATAGGGGCCCCCCATTTTTTGCACTAAAATGGGGTGTGCATTGTGAAACCACAACACTTACCACTTCACCTTGTTCATGCATCTTGCTCCTAAATACCTATTTAGTGCCAATAACATTCTTGTCCTTAGGTCTTAAGACTAATTCCAAAGTCTTGTTCTTTTCTCTCTGATCAAGTTCATCTTTCATAGCTTTTATCCAATATTCATCATTGCATACCTCATCTATTGTCTTAGGTTCAAGTTGTTAGATTAAAAATATTTATCCATTTACCTTGTTCCTTTTTTTGACTCCTATGTTTGTGCTTCTAATGATATTTTCAATAGGATTATTTCATGCAATATAGCTTATGCCCTCTAATATGGTCTCCATTGCTCTTCTTTAGCTTCTTCTCTAGGTTCTTTGATATGTACCTGCAAATTAATATTTTTCTCATAGAATATATTATAATTAATAGGCTTTTTTCTTTTGCTTATTTCATTAGCAAAATCATAATCAAGTATCTTCTCTTGTATTCTAAATTTCTCATTAAATTTTGCATTTGCACTTTCTACTATTGTTCTCAATATGTTATTGTAACATTTGTATGCTTTGTTCTTTAATGAATAACCAAGAAATATTCATCATCACTTCTAAGATCAAACTTTCCTATTTCATCTTCTCTTTTCATGTAACATTTTCTTCTAAAAATTCTAAGGTATTTCATAGTAGGTGTATGTCCAGACCAAAGTTCATATGGTATCTTACTGTACCTTGTCTGATCTGAACTCTATTCATGGTGTATATCCTCCACTATTAACTTCTTGTCTCTACTAGGTATGAGCCACATTTATTCCAAGCATTATTACTCTAGGTACTTCACTTATTGACATGTTTCTTTTTTCTTCTATCTCACTATGTTGTAGTGTGTTAGGTGGTGAAAGTTGTCTTTTGATTTCATTGTCTTCACAAAAGTTATTGAACTAGTTTGGTGTAAATGCTCCTCCTCTATCAGACCTTGAGCATTTAATTCCCATTCCAAATTCATTTTCAAATTTAGCCTTGAACATCTTAAACTTCTTAAAAGCTTTTGATTTTTCTCTTGGAAATGTCACCCACATCATTCTTGTAAAATCATCAATGAAAAGAATAAAGTACCTTTCATCATACAATGCACTTGTTCCTATAGGTCCACACAAATTTGTATGGACAATCTCCAACTTTTCTGATGTAGTTGTTATATAATTGAGAAGGGCGGGGAGGTGGGGTGAATTGGTTATTCTCAAACCCTTTCAAACAATTCACTACACTCATACCAACCTTATTAGTAATTAACTATGTAATCATAGTAATCTTAATCAACCTTATGCATCAAAAAAAATTCACTTCCTATACCTAATATTAACTTCATTGATCGACTTACAAAAATAATAGTATTTTTAACAAGTAAAATTAAACAACATGTCAAACATTCATGAAAATATTAACACCGTGATTTTTAACATGGAAACCCTATTAGGGTAAAAAACACCTAGGATTAGTCACCCAAAAATATTTTCACTCTTTTGAAGTGAGATTGATTAAGAGCTAACCTTGCTAAAGGTTACAAACACACTTGTTCAGTGTGACCTTGTTAGGTTTTTTTACTAAAGATCATGTAGATCTTATCACTCTTGTATGAGTGGCCTCTCTAAAGGACTTATAAGCATTCAATGGAATGTCACCTTACAATAAGGATTTCCAAATAAAAATATTGTTAATTCCACTCAATTAAGATATTTTCTGCCACAATGGTTAGAGAGTAATTGTTAAATGATTTGATAACTATGCAACTCACTTTTCTTGTTTAGATATCCATTGTTCTCAATATCTCTACTCATTGACTAGCCATCACATCAAGACTTCACTCCACTTCAACTTTGCACTCACATGCCACAAACTAATCACCCAAATATTTGTTTAGCTTTGCACAATTTTTATGTTTTCAATAATATAGAGTATCAAAGGATTGCTCATGATATTCTAGATACTAATCATGTCCTTTTCTTTAGTAGATTCACATAGCTTTTTATGAAAATAGCCATGTTGTTAGGAATATACCCATCATACAAAACAATGAACAAGGTTTGGGGGAGGATCAATTTTAGGATGATCTAGAGAATTTTTTCTCACTATTTGACTCAAGACCATCATCTACAATCATGATAGCTTGTGAGAAGTCTGAAAAAATAATAAAGCCACCTAAAATTATTGATTTTGATCAACAAAAAGGTATTGCATCAATATACCATTGGCATAGAGAAATCAATCAAAAGGAACCAATCAACAAACATAGCTCAAATTTTTTTCTTTCTAGAGGTTTCCCTATCGAAAATTTGGCAAACATGGAGTTCCATAAAGAAGAATCAACTTTGCAGGTGCCTATTGTTACCCTCCTACCAGATGTTGTTGCTGCAAGAATATTTTCTTGTTGATACATCTCAAATTGACAGTATTTTCAACCAACTTGACCAAGTAAGTGAATTTTTTTATCAATCATGAAATATTTCAATTGTTCATCAAATATATGTCATTTTTTCATCTTCTTTTGGCTGCCCATAAGTATGTTGGTCATTCTAAGTGATGGATTATGGTAAACTATTTTTCTTAGTCTATAAATGGTTCCATTTGACCAACTTTAGTGTTGGTTAAAGTAGGTTAGAGTAGAAGTGCTTAGTTTCCCTAAGTGTTGCTAGACACAATTAGGTCATTTTTAGTATTAGATTTCCCTATTTTTAATAAGTTTCTAAGAGATTTGTGGGTTTGTCATTAGTGAGTTTTAAGTGAGATAGTCTATCAACCTTCATCATCCATCAAGTATATGTATTATCAGTCATGCAATTGAAGCTCTATACTCCCTTATCACAAATCATACACCCATACTTAGTAAATTAGGAAGGGTGACAATGTTGTTAGAAGTGAGTTGTAGTCATGTTACAATTTTCCTTGACTATATCTTCATGTTACTAAAAAATGATAAATTTAACCTAGTTGTTTGAGTATGCATGTATAATTCATGACATTGAAATTTTATACTTCTGTCCCACAAACTAATCACTCATAATCAATCAGTGAGGAAAATTTGGTCAAAAGAGCATGTGAATCTCACATTTTAGTCATGATTACATCTCTGATTCCATGCCAAATGGACTGATAAGGCTACCAGTTAATTTTTCCAATGTCTAGAAGATAAACATCCAATCGATATTGCCAAGAATGTTACCAAAATATTCATGAGGTTCAATTCTAGTAGAGCCATATGGTTTTTAAGGAAAAGGTGCACTCAACTTAGTCCTATAGTTTGTGCTTTTCTTATTTATGCAATAACTTTAAATCCAAAAAAAAAAGACTTTATAAAGAAAAAAATACAAGTAAAATTATACTCTTTTTTTTCCAAAAATGTAATTTATTATTCATCAAAGTATTATACAAGTTCACCACCTAGGATTTGAAACTAGCTATAAAGGATTCAATGCATTTTGAATTCAAAAAATGCATATACATGTGTAAAAAAGAGTCAAATTAAACATGTGAAAATGGGTGAGACATTGCCTAAATGACTAGCTAGCATGGAATTGATCCTAATTCCTAGCACCCTTTATGCTTTTTTTGGTTGCTTCCTCATTACTCCATATCTTGAAAATATAACAATAAGAGGTTATAGCCAATGGATCTAAGCAATGACTTGTCCTAATTCACACATTTTTCCCACACAAATATACATAACTCGAAATCAAAACACACTAATTTATCTATATATAATTGTTTCATGTGTAGTAACAAGTGTCTCTAATTAGCAAGTGGATGTAAATGTGTCTCCCACAACGGTGCGAGCCCATCTTTCTAATAAAAGACAAAGAATTAGAAGATCATATGAGAGGTAATCATGTCATACATTCATAGTGAAAGGGGTCATCAAAAAAATCATGGTAGTAAAAAAAAGAGGTTTCGTAATGTCATGGAATTGAAAATAGTAAGAGAGGATTTCATAGCCTCTTATCATTGAAGAAGGAATCAAATTACAACAAGGCAAAAATATATGATGTTTAAAGTGAAAAGAGTTTATCTTCTAATAAGTACCTTAACCAAAAGAGATACCATTAATGAATTTTTTTAACATCATAAGTCAAGAATTTATATGCTTCAAATAGCATTTTTATGTACAAAACTTAGAGGACCAACATTATTCAAGATTTGTAACTTCAAAAGGTCGGGTAAAAAGCATCAATATCGTATAAAATAATTATAAGAAGCACAAAGTGATCAACAATATGCAATCAAGAAAAGCAATTCTTTTTTTGACATTATCATTTCCATGATCATTGACGAAAATATGAAACATGGTCTATGCAAAGCATGCTCAAGCATGAAACAATATTTCACCTTGTTCAAGGTAGTGAAAAGTCCATATGTACAAGCTATTTACATGAGAAGAAATAGGCAATGGTTTATGTGATTAAGATATTGCATGGAATAGGGGAGGGGGAACATCATGGATTTAAAAGGACAAATATAATGAGTTAGGATAAAATGAGTATCACAAAGAATAAACACGTACAAATATATGTAGGCATTTCATTCAAGCTGCATGAAATGATATGAAAGGCTCGATCCTAAGGAATTTCATCATATCAGAAGGGCTTTGGAATTAATAAAGGATAATCTACTAGCATACCTACTCGATGAGTTATTTCAAAGATTAGCATTTACAAGGTGGAATTTTTCATTATTTATAGATATGTTCCACCAACTTTGATTCATCAAGTATGGTGTTTCTAGATGATGGAGCTAATGTTTTCATTGCCCTAGTCAGAGTCTACATTTGTAGGAATCATGATATGATTATTTCATCATCTACTAACAAAAGTTTAAGTAAGAAAAAATTTGCATTTAATGGAAAGTATGTTTTGCAAAAACTTATAATGAGGTCATAAAATCAAATTTCAAAGCATTTCTTGACACAAGCATCTTTGCAATTAGAATACAAGCATGGCTAGATATTATTTAAACTCTGTAGTTTATCTTCAATCCTAATAATGTTTTTATATGAAAGAAAAATATATGCATTATGAAATGCATAGATGTAAGGCCTAGTAGTAATAAAATCATAATTTCTTCTTTGAATTACACAAAAAGGAACCATGTGCATCTAATACATAAAATGGAATAGCCAAAAGTTCATGAAAAATGAGAATCTTACAGGAACAATTGAAAGGGACCAACAGACTGCACAAGTACAAACTTTAACTACTCAAAATTTGGCATTCATTGATGTTGCAAAGGGTGTGTCAATATTTTTGAGACTAGAGGTCCTGCATACTACAGTTGTTGAATATGCGCCATTTTGAAGCTAGTGGAAAAAAGTATTACCCTTTTGGCAAGGTTTATGGTTCCTATTTTGTTTAGCAATTTGGAATTCCATGTCTCTTTGAGCTACCCATCAACAAAAGTTTTGTTTAAAACTAAAGTAGCATTGTTATCAAGATCCTCCTCTCAACAATCACAAAAAGGAAATATGAATATTGTCAACCAACTGGTGCTTTTAAAGTATTCATTTGTAGACTATGTTTCAACAACAAACAATAGAGAATTCAGTAGCATCCAAACAAAGGTTTTATTTCCTCAACTAAACATTTATGTACTTTATAATGGCTTAGAGCTCTAGTTGAAAGGAGATGGGTATTGATATAAACGTATTATCCTCACAAGCATAGATTGGGATGTTGTAGGCTATACTACAACCTTTGGCATAGCCAAAGAGAAATGGAATACAATTTAAATTCTTTTCTCTTCCTTCAGACCTAATTTTTAGCATGGACTGTAATGGGTGTCTCGCTTTTGGATACAAGGAATGTGGTGTCACTATGTAGTACCTACCCCTAGTTTACTTTTCATGTTATATTGTTGAATTCTTTTAGGCCTTCTTTTATGGTTATATGTTATGATTTAACGATACTTGGTTACCTGATTTGATTGATGTTATTTCATACTTAAATTATATAGTTGATGAGCTACTTGATACTCAATTATTTCATGTGTTCATTTTTATTCTCTCTCAATGATGCTTTGTATGTTTCATATAGTGATTTTAGTTATTTCATGATGACAGTCAGATGGATAATTTATATGCATTTTTATAGTTACTTACCCCATAGTTGCATGTGTATGGTTTACATGTATGTGTTACTTTATATTTGATGTTTCTAATGTGGTTGAAGGAGGGAGTCATAGTCACCTGCTAGTATCGATCTACATGATGTACCACTCTTCACCATTACATGTTTAGTTTAGATATATATGCATATGTACATGTTTGACTTTCATGCAAATTGCAAGTATCAGGCATCGACTTCTCTAAATTGCCAGGATAAGTGTGCACTATCACAATATCTCAATGGTAAAAGAGAGCAGATAGTTCTCAAGTCCAAATCCTAAACCTGAGCCAATTGTCCTAAAATAGAGGACAATTTCTAAGTTAACTACCTTTTTGAATTTTTCAAGTGACATGAATTCAAGATTTTGACCTTGGAGTTTGAATTTATAATTTGTTTTATAGACGAGCTTTCATTTTTCAGTTTGTGGGTCTACTATGAATTTTCGTTATAATTAAATCAAACAAAGATAAATTGAATGATTTAATTAAATGAGAATTTTATAAAGAAAAATTGATTTTTAATTATATTTAACTAATTGGGGAATTAATTACCCAATTAATTAAATAGAAGAAATAAATTTAAAGGTTTAATTAAAAGACCAAATTTGGTGTAATTATATTTATTAAATTTAATAATAATAAATTTAAAAGTTTCATAAAAGAAAAATGGCCCAAAAAGTAGTACAAGTGAAAAAAAGTAGTAATTGCAAAAAAAGAAGTTAAGAATATTTCTTATCTGACCAAACCCAAGGACATTTATCAAGTGAATAGCCATTGCCCTAATAGGGAAAAACTATTCATTTAGAACCCTTTGAATCACCTATACTCTAGATGAAATGGCTAGTAAGAGTTCTCATGCCTTCCCATCAGTAACAAATACATTGTTTTATCAACTAAAATGGAAGAAGGTAAAGATTAGAATAAGGTTGTGTTCAACACTGTAGTCAAGCTTCATGAAGCTAGGCACAAAGAAATAATCAAAATGCAAGAAAAACAAAATATAACCAATGAAGAAGAAGATGGGTGGGAAAAAGTAACAACAAGGAGGAACAGGAGGGGATCTATGCCTCAAAAAAAGATAGAAACAACATCAAATCATCTAGAGCCCAATGCAATAATCAAAAGACGAGATAATTTTTAGCAAAACACTATATGTAAAGAAATCATCAAGGATCAAGAAATAGAAAGTACTCAAAATAAAGCCCGATGATGATAGGATTTTAAGGATGCAAAAACCTATGAAAATCTTAGAAGCTAATAGAATTCCTTTAGGCCCTAGAAAAAAAATCTCTATTCACATAACTAACCTTAGTGTTCCCATTTTCAAACCTCACAACCCAAAAGTCTATATTCCCCTACATAAAAGAACAAATGGAAGGGAAGGCATAGTTGAAAGTGTAGCACTTCCTTCTATAGGAACCCTAGCTAATCACCAACCTTACTTTGATATACTAATCATAAGTGATAGGCATGTAGAAGAAAAATGGAATGGATAATCATAAGTGCTAGGTATATTTTCATATTGGAGTGGACCAAGTAAGTTTCACCCAAACCTAGCAAAGAGGTTAGAAAAGATTTGCAAGTAGCAGGTAAGTATCAGTACCTTCTCAAACTTTTCTTTGTATGTTCACTGTAAAAAGAAGGAAATAAGGAATAAATTATTTTCAATTTCAAACTACTTTTGTAAAGGATACTCTATTAAATTTCTAGTGTGGGAACCAAATTGGAGTGATGAAAAGAAAACTCATGCACCCAACTAGTTTGAATGTAAAAAATTTCCACTAGAACTTAAACACTAGGAAACTTAATAGGATTTGAATCAAAGTTTAATCAATCCAACAATATTAAATTTTTAATAGAAATAGAGTTAGGTCAGAGAGAACTTAACAAATAAAACTTAATAACAAATAGATCCATATACAAACTAGATTTTACAAAATTTGAAGGAGAAATTAAAAGAATTATCAAACCTAATCTAAACACAAATTACAATATATTTAACATAAAAGAGGCACATAGTAGTATTAGCAATAAGTAAAGGAAGGAAAGATCAAAGGTATCAATAGATCAAAAGGAGAATAAAGAAGAGGAAAGTAAGGATAAAAGAGAATAGGAATGAAAAACACTAGAAAGGGGAATCATGTGTTAGACAAGCCAAATAGTAGAAAGAGAATTAGAAGGTCAAAAAATAGCACTAAGAGAACTAGGAAGAATAGGGAAAAAAAAAAGAGAGCAAAAGACAACCAGGAAAGCCAATTAAATTTGACAATCCTCAAAGAATGTAAGGTATGTCAAAGGGAGAATAGAACATTGGATGACATTGAGATGAGCTTACAAGAGTTTAAAAAAATGACCCATGATATCCTATTACTACAAAATGATATTGAAGATCAAATAATGATGGGACACTACTACATTTAGCATCATTTTTTGACCAAAAATTTTGACCATCAACTAAATAAATTTAGGGTGATTGAAATGTAAAGGCAAAAATTTCATTTTTTTACATATAAGACCCATGTTGGTCAAAATTTTGACCAACACAGGGCTTATACATCCGCAAAGTTTAAAAAACATTTGCCCAATTACGTTTTTCATGCCTGATTTCATTTGACATTTTTGGAGCATTTTCGCATGGTTATCTCTGCATTTTTGCATGATTTTCTCTGAGCCCAGTTTCGTTTCAGGTTTTCTCCACCTACTTGATTAATGATGCCTGCTAGCCCTGGGAATAATATGAAAGGGAGCCCTACATTTGTATCAATATAGGGGGGGCAGAATAGTAGTTTGAAACTCTCGATATTGTCTTTCTTTCATTCTTCCTGATGTGTTCGACTTCAAAAGTTGTTCCATTCATGACCTCCAATCACACTTGCATCTCCGGTGGTCGAGGAGAGGGATTTCTCTTTGAGAATATTTCCATAGGTACATGTGTATTTTTGTTGTAGGTTTTTATGATAATATTGAAGATGGAAGTGAATACTATTACTATCATTATTGTTTTTTATGCCAAAGTTTAGCCATTGTTGTGTAATATAAATGGGAGAGTCTCTGCTCAAGTGTTTTTTCCCAGTGATGTTTTGATGATAAGTGTTAAAAAGAGTCTAGTTGCAAAAAGAATGTAATGTACTTGTTGTTTCATTTTATTGAAAGTGTGTAGATGCAGATTTATCATTTGGAATGTTGGTCTATTGTAACAACTATTATACTTTTTGTTATAGTAATGAAAGAAAAGAAAGGAAATGTATATGCAGAAACTGTAGTTATAAAAGCTTAGAAGAAATAATAATGACAAATTTGTTGTTTTATAAATATAGTTGTGTTGGTATCATATTTTTCTTGTATTTTTGTTTTAATAATACATAATTATATTGTATCATTTAGACAACAGTTTCATATTCAAAAAAAGAACAAAAAGAAAAAAAAATTGAGTGTGTTTCTCTCTTCAACTCTAGAACATTTAACTTAAACATCAACACATAAAGATAATAATTTTAAATCTGGTGTGTTTAGTGCTTGGAGTTGTACCCTCAATACCTAGGCCATGTGGGCTATAAAACATGATATTCATGTGATTCTCTATTAGATGATGATGATGATAATGAATAATCACCATCTACTACTAGCTCATGTAGTGATAAAAGGTCTTCAATGCACCTCTAACTACAAGTATGCCATGGAAAAGTTGTGATGGAGATGACTCCTCAAACTAATAGACTATCATGGAATTTTTTTAATGAAGATGACACCTACAAATACTAGACTATCTTCAAAAACTTATGATGAAGATGGCACCTAAATTTACTAGACTATAATTGAATTGATGTACTTTGGATCCTTCACCAAAAGTCTCTATCATTTTGTTAGAAGATGATTTATCTTCTAGTTCAACCAAAAGAATCTCTCTCCTATATTTCAACATTACATTTAATTGTTGCATTACAATTAGGTCTTCCTACAAGGGTTTCCATTTGGATGAATAAAAAACTTGTTGGTGTTTTAAAACTACTAAGCAACAAAATGCTTAATACCAAGATGATACTCACACAGTCTAAAGACTAGCCAATTCTTATTATCAATTGTATGTGCACACCATTTGGGCCAAACTTCTACAAAACCAAGGGTGGTTTTCTACTCTTTTGGCTCTGTAAAACCAAGGTGGGTATACCCAGGGATGATACAAGGCTGGGAAAACTATATGAGAATTATCTTAGTTTCATTCTGATTCTCATCTCAAATTCTCCAATACATGTACAATTCTTGATACTTTAATAAAAACATCACATATAACAGATATGGCCAAAAATCTTCTATAGGTCTGCAGATGTTCTTAGCAATAATGGCTAACTAAAGCTAAAACATTCCATGCAAACAAGTAGAGGCCAACTTTGAAGATCTATAAGAAATAAAAGTAAAGTTGATTATAATTCTGCATTTTAACAATCATGTGTGACACATTTCTCTTTCAGCTGGATTAAATTTGATCAATGCCTAATCCATTGGGGTTCAGAGTCTACTACAAATCTCTAGATCTAATTTGTTTCCTTACAAAAAATTTTATTAGCAATTCTTATCAAAAATTCATTCAAAATCCTTTCCACTACTGCAGCAACCTTATCAAATTCATCAAAGGTTTTACTTAATCCATTGAATTAACAGCCATGATAAATAGATATACAACCTAATTGAACTGCATTCAGTTGCACAAGCCTTTACTTATACAACATCAAGATAACCAAGTAATCAAAAGGAGACAAAGTTCAGAAAGAATTGATATGGGGACAGTTCATAATTTGTATTCATTTTCCTTGAAAATTGTATACAATTTACAATAGACTCAGAATGACCTTCAGAAAGAAACACAGATCATTCTATATTCATGTATTCTCAAGATATGACAGAGAAAATACATCATGAATTTTTTCTCAAAAATGGTGGACCAAAAACAGACTAAGTGTATCACTTAGCAAATAGAATTTGGACCTTTTCTCTTGCCCTAGAATTTCACATATATAGTGTGAAATGCAACAAGCTTCAGGCTAAGAGAAACTGACAGGTGTCTTTTACAAGGAATATCTACATACACCTATCACAAAATGACAAAACTATGGGTAACAGAAGATATCAAAATCAAATCATTCCTTTCAGTGGGTCAGCTTCTGTTACATGTTCTGATGTTGCTGAGTTGGCTACTGATCTGATTCATCTTCATATGTAACTGCTAAATTAGCCAATGATGAAGCTTGTTCTGATGAGGGCACATTAACCTCCACCTACAGGCTTCCACCACCTTCATTTTGCATGGTAAGGATAATTTCTACCTTTTTCTTTTCTTTAATTGTATTGGCATCTTGTGGTCCCAGTTCTGCAACTAAAAGTGACAGGTTTTTCTTGTCTTCTTCTTCTGATTGGGTCTGAGTAGTGATGGTATCAATGATTTGGACTTCCTCTCCCTGCACCTCATCACTGTCAGTTTCATCTACATCAAACTGTTCACTAGAAGGCATTTCTGCCATCCACCTGTCAAATAATGTGTCATCTAGCCAATTGAATTGCAAAATATCCTTTTGTTTCTTTATTATATAATCAGCCTCATTATCAATATCAACAAATTCCTATTTTAAAGAATCAAAGAATATTTTGGCTTTCACCATTTCATCTATTGTAGTGGCCCACCGTGCATGCCCTATTTCATTTATGACTTGATTCATTCTTAAATAGAATAAATCATCAAGTTCCTTCACCCATTCCTCTTTTCTTTTAAAACTATTTTTTTTATCTAGGGCATGAGGAAATAAATTGAATTTTTTGGCTCTTATATTTGTCTAAGTAGCCTATTATTATCTTCTGTAAATGTATCCTTTTGCTATCAAAATCAGCAAGATCAGAAACAATGTCAAAGGTTTTATCAATCTGATCATGAGAATTATTTATAACAGATAGACACAATAAGGTTATTTCTTTCTCCCTTCTCACCCATTTGTTCACAATAGGCTTTAGAGCCTCATCATCTACTTTTAACTCCTCCCAGATGTTAATCACCTTGGCCAATTGATCATGGATTAGTGGCCATTCAACCTTGTCTCCTAGATATATAAGAGTTGTTTTTAGTTTATCTTCATATTTAGATTCTAGCTCTACATGTAAGGCCCACAGTTTACTCTTTTCTTCTTCAAAATCCTCAGCAGTGTAATACTATGGGCCTTTGGGTGTGTCTGGTACTTCAATGAGGGGGGTAGATTTGAAAGGTTTAACAGGGGGGCGAGGGTATGTTATTTTAGGCCTGGTGGATTTTCCCCGTAGCTTGTTCTCAAGCTCAACTCTCCTTTTTACCTATTTATTGTAGGCATCCACAACTGCCTCATATTTACTTTGTAATTCAAACATTTCCTTTTCCTCCCTTTTAGTAGTAGCCAAGGAAAACTAAGAATAATCCACATTCATGTGGGCTGCCTGTACATGTGAGGTATCAGCAACTCTCCTCACAATAATATTCCCTATCAGTCCTGAACCATCAAGCTGTGTTGATACAATCCTGGATCCTCTTCTTAATGACCACATAACAAGAGCAACTTGATCATCAATAAAAGTAGTCCCTGCAAATTCCTTTTTTATTTGGGTCTTGTAACTCCATTCTATTAGAAACAGAGTTGAAAATCAATGCATCTACAATATCCCAATTAGGCAACAATAGTATGTTAGAAGTTTTTACCATTTTCCTTCCCTCCTTAGGGGTAATGTTATGAAATTCTCTCATCATTTTCTCCTTTATTTTGTTTTGGATGGAGGCTTCATCCATTTCTAGATGCTCTATTTTCATGTTCTTACATCTTTGCTCAAAATTGTGGATGTTTTCCCTCCAAGCAAATTGATGGAAAGCCCTAGACCTTACAAAACTGTCATTTGACAAAAATTGTTGGCTGGCTTGTTCCAAAATAGGATCCAATTCCCTTCCCTTAAAATTAGCTACAGTTAGCTCAAGGCTTGGCACAGGAGGTTCCTGGGGGTTCCCTTCATCGATCTCTGCTTGAGTGACAAAAACTCCCCCTTGTGATCCAATTTGTTCAATTTTCTCAATAGTGAGCTGCTCCTCCCCGGTTCTCAAAGGGGTCTGTGAAGGTGAATACTCCTCAACATGAGAATCCTCCTCTTAGGGGAGGGCTCGGTAGGCCTCTCTTCCAAAACCCTACTAGTGGACTCAATTATTTATTTGCCTTTGTCCATTGTATTCTTTTTATTTTGAACAATAGTATATCCTAGCCTTTTTTGGACAATTAATTGACTTGCCCTTATATTGGGAGTAAAACCCAATCTTCCCATTACTTCCCTAGCCTTATCCGGGTAGAACCTAATAAAGAATTTCTTCTTTTCATTCATTGCCTCTATTATTTCAAGAAAATTATTCATAATTTTTCTTATCTTATCTACATTTGTAACTACATCGTCCAAAGGACTATAATCTAGATCAAAACAATGAATAAAATCCAAAATTTTAGAAAAGACTTTCCACTTTTCTTTCCTAGTCTCTTGCTCCTACAAGGAGTACTCATTCCTTGTTAAATCTTCAGGAAAATAAAATTCATGCTCAATTTTACCAAGCTTAATTCTCTGCCTCAGAGCCAAATGATAAAATCCTTCAAAATCACAAAAATGAGGATGGGAAGTGGCCATCTTATAAGGATTCAAAATCTTGTGCAGAGAAAGCCAACCTCCTTTTGTGATTACAAAATGATGAGCCACTATGCAAGTAGGAAAAATTGACACTTTTTGTCTTTTTAATAGAAGGGCTTCCTCCACTCCTCCCAGCTGCCACAATATCTCAGCAACTCCTACCTTCAAAGGCACTTGGTAGGGTAGTACATGAGGGCTTCCTTTAAAACCATACATTCTAAATATAGTAGAAATAGAATATGGAATGACATCTCCCCAATTATGTGAAACTTTCAAACCACTTGGGTTGTCCATAGGCCTAATGAGATTCATTAATGCTTTGGAGATTCTAAGATTGTCCCTTAATAGGAGGCATCTTAGCTTTGAAGCAAAATACCTATCAAACCTGACAAAACTAGCATTCTCTGCATCCCAAGTCATATCTGCACTCCACAATTGAACTGGTAATGCTTCCCCACTCTCTTCTCTATCTAATTCCATTTCTTTACTAAAATATGTTACTCCCTTGAATAAGAACATGTGCATTAATAGAGAATAACGGCCAAAAGTTTTTTCCACCTTACCCTTAGCAATTCCAATTAGTCCAATGTGAATCTCCTTAGCTAAGTAAGAAGCAAAATCAAAAATTATATCCACACCAAAAGAGGAAATCTGAGTAATCATATACATAAAATCCATAGGCATGAACTCTTCTTCATCTCTCCCAAAAACTTTACACAAGGACCTATATATTTCTATAGCCCTAGAATTGAAGTATGCCCTTTTGAAAGGCTCCCTAGAGGATGCTATTATTGTTGGCAGTGTTCCAATTCTACCTATGTGTGCACTCAGTGCTCCTTGCCTAATTGCATCTCTCTTAGACATATACTCATTTTCTAACCCTTTCAAATCAATGGGCACATGATAATCAGTGACAGGCCCTAAACTGAAAACTTCCCTAATCTCCTCTATGCTGATTGTAATCAAGATTTCACCATCAGTTCTCCTCACTACCCTAAGGGCTTGGTTGTAATTCTTAGCTACAGCTTCCAAAAGATCATAATCCATGAAAACACTAGGAACAACTATTTTCCCTAGACCAAAATTCTAGATGCTGGCATGTGAGGCAAAAAGGTTCCTCTCTGAAAACCATTTTTTGAATAAAACAAGACCAGTCTGTGAAGTTGTTGCATCCCTAACCTAGTTTCCTTTGTCATACAGCCCATCTGCTATTTTCAGCCTAGGGTTTAATGAAGTTAGCCTCTTAACTTCTACAGTTTCAACAGTGGAAGAAGGGAGCAATTCAAGCAAATTATTGTGGACATTCCTATCCAAATAGTTCTCTTGATCAGAAAATGCTTTCTATTTTGGAGCCATTTTAATTAACTCTCGAAGGAATTGAAATAGCAGGAGGATTATAATGCAAATACTTACTTTGAATTTCACTCTAGTTCTTCTCAGTGTTATTGCAATCTTTCTATGAACAAACTGCTTCACAATCTTACTGAATCCAACACGGTCTTCTCAACAACTATTTCTACTTAGAAATGCTTTGAATCTTTATTTGAGTATGGTGGAATTAAGAAAATCTTCTGTGTTATACTCTATTTTTCTTCACACGTGAAGCTTTCATCTCTCATAAATGCACAGGGTGGCATCACCTTCTATATTCAAATTTACACCGTGGATTTATGAAAAATCCTATGATCTAGGGATGCAAGCAAAGATGACTCATGTTCCTCTTGACAAGCTGGTAGACAATCAAATGAAAATTTTCCATGTGTACCTTTCCTTCATTGTTGGCACCTCTGAATTGGACCCACAAAACTTTGAGGACACGTGTCACTTAGGTGCTATCTCTCTATACATAAAGAGTGAGCACCTTTCCATAGTGAGATAGCGCCCATCCTTGATCTTGATTTGATCATGCAGATGACATTTGATGCATTGCTCAAAAGAAATATGGTAGGCCCCTTGTCGCCATGTCGCTATTCATAACCTTCATGCAACTCACCATAGCGAGATAGCAACGATCATGGATCTGAGATAGATCTGACGACCAGTCTTTCACATATTTTGTGAACAGGGTGTGGGTCCAATCATTGATGACGTGATGAAATCTTGGCTATATTAGCTGCTACTTGGGGCCCATATTTTTTTATTTCTCAATCAGGCGCTATGTCGCTAACGGCAAGAAGAACAAGTTCCCGATAGCGACATAGTGAATCTCGGTGTCTTTGCTTTTCCCAATGTATACGTGTAGCCCATTAAATGCCAATGTGTTCCAAAGCTTTATAATTGATATCTGATGGAGTACTTTTTGGGACCCACTTACTCTAAAAAGTTGCCGCAGTACTACTTTTCATCTAGGCGCTATGTCGCTAATGACGAGAGACACCAATTCTTCGATAGCGACATAGCGATTTCTGGTGACTCATCAAAATTCAAGGTTAGAAAGATAAAGGTGATTGAAGTCATAACTACCCTCGTTAATGCATCTGAAACATAATAAAATAGCATGTGCACCACGCAGTTTGAAAAAACTTACGATCATCGAAAAATTTAAAAGTGACTGCCGACCATTATTTTTGGTGAAGGCATCATGTCGCTAACGGCGAAGTGCCCAATTTCTCCGATAGCGACAAAGTGACTAATTGAAAAAGCTAAGATTTTTGTTGATGCCTTTTGTACCTACATGTCTATTGTAAATGTGATGAAATATCTCTGAAACAATACAATCTTCGGTCACCGTATTTCCACTTGATGGTATCACTTTTCAACTTAGCAGTGGTCGCTATGTTGCTAAGGGTAAAATACTTGTATCTTTTCATAGAGAGATAGTGATTTTTGTAGATCTTTTAGGGATCAGGTGGTCAGAAACACAAAAGAAAAGATGTGACTCAGGGTGCAGAAAGTTTGAAAAAGATGGGAATCTTCGCATATTTTTAGTTTCGTGCTCGAAAAATTTAAAAGAAAACAAGACCTAGGGTTTCGAAAAAAAATTTCTTCAAAGACCTACAAAATATGACTTGGCTAGAAACCTTATTCACCATAGGTGGATCCCAATATGAATTCTTCTATACCTTGGACAAAGGAATTCGATTATGCAAAAATTCAGACCAACAAAACTATCATGGAAAAATTGTGACGAAGTGCCACCTGCAACTATTAGACTATCATAGAAAAATTGTGATGAAGATGACATTAAAAACTATTGGACTATCATGTGTACAAGTCACAAAATGATTCCAACACATGAAATTAAGTGTACTACATAGGATAGTGATGACTAAATTTCCATGCCCTCCAAATTTGGTGGTTGTAACATTTATACCAATTTCATTTGTGGGATACACACTCTTTAAATACTCCAGGCAATTCCTGAGTGCGGATGTTTTAATTCCTTAGTGTCAAAACTTGAATATATTTCATGCTTATCATTTCCTCTAGCAATTCTTACCTAAAACATCATTAAAATAATTATTCCCTTTGACAGCGTCAAAGAGTGTATATATACAATATTTTTGAAGTTGTTTTGTGCTAAATGAACCTTTTTTCATTAAGTCTTGTAAATATCTTGGTTGGTACAACTGCAAATTTCTTACTGGCTTTGTACTAGTACCCAAGATTAACATTGATGACATTAGTAGAATTCCAAGTTTTGCTCTTGTATTCCTATTAAGTGTACTTGATTGTCGAATATGTTAAAGAAGAAACAAATGCCAATTAATTTATAGACTGTAACTTACCTGAATTGCTTAATATATTTTTTAAATGTTGAGATGCATATACTAAGAATTTTTTGTTGCTGCAGGCCAAGCCATAGCTGACAGACAGGTCAAAGCTTCCAACTATTGTGGATCTTTTGATTAAAGAGTTGCTGAACTTGAAATATCTTCAGCAAGTAAGTCACATGCAAAATATTTCTTTTGAAGCGAATTGACATTATTTTTAAAAATACATTCAGTTTATACAATTTTACTCATGTTTTGGTGGATAAAAACTTAACGTTCTTCCACATTTCTTGCCCATTTTATTGCATATCTGAAATAAGACATAATCTTGCCATTTTCCAATAGCTAAATGTCTTTAACTATGATTGGAATTTGGCATAAAATGTATTTTTTAGGTTAGATTGTTAGCTAGTTTTGGTTGATCACCATTTGAAAATTAGAGGTGCTAATGCTTTCAATGAAGAAAATTTTTATAGTGCACTACATATCATCACACTTACCCAAAAAAGTTGAGCCAAACATTTGATTATCTAGATTGAAAGTCATTGTCCACTTCATAATCTTAGCAAGAAGAACACCATAAGTGCTTGTGAACCAAGTATTTATGATGAAGCAAGAAGGAAAGAAAAATGAAAAAATGTGTTGAGTCAAGAGATAGACATTGGAAAGAAAGCCATTGATTATAAAAAGTATTAAGATCAATTTTTAAAATAATGTTTTAATTGACAAGCACAAAGCAAGATTAGTAGGTAAAGAGCAACAAATTTTCCTTGTACATCTGTGCACTATCTCCATGATTCCATGTTTGGTCCTTAGCCTCTTTGCAATAACCACATGATCGATGATTGCCAAATAGTGCCAACATACTATGTGGAAAGGCCCTTTCTAGATCATATTTCAATGCAACAATTTATCAAACGATGGCGCTTTGAGGGGACAATGATCATCTTCAACCGTGTGACTTTGGCTCATTGCTTCAAATTTGTTAGAGGATATAGAAACTTACTGACTATAAACAATAGGTATGTTCTTAGGAAAAAAACCCATACTCATTGTAAACAGCAGGTATGGACTTAATGCATATTTCATGAGTTGTGGTTCATAAAAACCCATACTCATCAGCTTGAATTGTTTGTTTAATACCCAATGCATTGAGGTGATGCTTACAATTTGAATTCATAGCAACCATTTCTCATCAACTTAAATTGTTTTTTTAGTACCCATTGCATTGACGTGACACTTACAAGGTTGAAGTATTGCAACTTCCTAGAAGGTCTGCCTACTCAATTCCATGATGATCCAACTTTTCTTGATCCTTGGGAGAATGATGCAGGAGCATCAAGGTCAAGGTTGAAGGCATGAGAAGACATTAAGGTCTCAAGATAACCAACATGACCATGTTAGAACAGTTGATGTAATAAGACCCTATGAAGGTCCTTTTTGATATGTTTGTAATCATTTTAGATACATTTGAAAACATTAATTAACAAAAACCATATGTGCAGGTATAAACATTAATCACAACATGTCAAATTTATTTGTAGGTATATTTTCTTGTGAAGAAAGACCACACCTGACAATATGAATCTAGAAGAAAATAATGAGACAATGGCTGCATTGTGGCTCAATTCTAAAGAAAACCTGATAAATGTTATTGTCCTTGCAAAAAGTGTAAGGGTTTAAAGAATCGAAGAATTCTAATCACAATAGCCCAAAGTCATTGTAGGCAATATGGTCATGTTGAAGGGGGCCAGGATTTTCATCCATTGCTAAATGTGGATTTCCTATTGGAGGAACATGGAGGTGTGAATATCCAAGCTGAGAATAACGCTCCCATGGAAGAAGATGATAATGTGCCATAGGACATGATTGAAGAAGATGGTATTGAGGCAAGTGATGAAGAGGCTCACAATGATGGTACTAGCATATCTGATAATAATGATGAAGATGGTCTTGATATACCTTTACTTGAGAAGGCACACGAGACCTTATAGCTAGGCTCCCAAACAACTCTACTACCGGCTATAGTGTTGTTGGTGAACTTAAAGGTTATGAATAGCATATCCAATGTAGCAATGTCACGTATGCTAAGGTATGTCATTTTTGTCATCTTCAAGGTTAGCATACAATTACTATTCATTATATTAACAATGAATATTTTTTGTTGTAGGTTGATTAGTGAGTTTTTGTTACCACCATCAAACATTTTACCTCATTCGTACCGAGAATTATCTAATATTATGGATCATATTAGAATGAAGTATCAGACAATACATACATGTCCTAATAATCACATTCTATATCATAAACAACATGAATTTGCAACAGAATGTCTTGATTGTCATGTTAGTAGATATCGGTCAGATCAAATAACAAAAAAAGTGCCTCACAAGATTCTTCGGTACATTCCCATAATTCCACATCTAGAATGGGTATTCAGGTGCCCTAGCTTGGCACAATTTATGGATTACCATGCACACAACAAAAGTCAGGATGACATTATGCGAATGCCTGCTGATGGTTCTGCATTTAAAGAGATAGAAGAAACATGGTCACACTTTAAAGAAGAACCTCATAATCTGAAACTTTCATTGGCGGTAGATGGTGTCAATCCATATGGAGATATGAGATCTATTTACTCAGTATGGCCTATTTTTGTTATTAACAATAACATTCCTCCTTGGATTTCCATAAAGAGGGAGCACATAATGTTGTCAATGATTGTTGCAGGTATTTTTTTTTATAGTTATCTAAATTAATTTATAAATAGTGCATGAAAATAGTTATAATAATTACATAATGTTTATGTTCATTCAATTGCTAGGTAAATACCAAGTTAAAGATATGAACGTGTATATTGAGCCCCTAATTGACGAGTTGTTGAAGTTATGGAGTGGTATCACTATGTATGACATCTCTAGACTGATAGGACATCGACAATTTCAATTCCATGCAATGCTTGTATGGACAATACATGATGCCCCTGGGCTAACTCATTTTTGCGGTATGTTATATTGTTAAGATCACATATTTTTGGTCTATTATAGTGCTTACACATTACTATCAAATGCTTAAGTTGTGCATGATAATTGTACATGATCCAATTATACATGATCTTTTAGGTCTTCAGACAAAGGGAAAATTTGCATGTCCAGTTTGTGGTCTGAAGATGAAATGCCATCATTCGAGAAGTTTAGAAAAGTAGGTGTTTGATGAGTTTAGACACTTTCTCCACAATAATCATAGGTGTCGAATTGCTGAAAAACATCTTTTCAATGGGAAAGAAGAGACATCATCAAGGCCACGAAGAATGACACCTCATTTATGGAAGTTGGAATACGATCGACTAAATTATCGAGGTAATGTCCAATTTGTCATCCAAAGTTTACAATTTGTATTTCAATATTGTCTTATATTTACTAATGCTGTAACTGATGCTCGTGAAGGTCGTCAAGGCATCAATGACCAACTTCCTAGAGGAATGAAAAGTTATCCTACTCAATTTAGTAGGTTACCATACTACAAGGATCTCCCAATCACGCATTTGTTTGATGTTATGCATATTGGAAAGAATGTAACAAAGACACTATGGAAAATGTTAGATGGAAGACGTGATAGAGAACAAATTGCTAAAATTTGTACTGACATTCATGAATCTAATCATGCACTAAAAGTTTTCATTGAATCAAATAGAAATGGAGATCACATAAATACAAGTGCCCTTCCTTGGTTATTAATGGAGCAACAAAGTGATGCATTAAAAGAAATCATAAACAAAACAAAATTTCCAATAGGATTTGCTGCAAATATAAGCACTCTTCTATCAAAGAAAGGTGATTTTGGGCCAGGGTTGAAGACACATGATTGGCATACCTTCCTCAAGGTAAGTCATGTTTTCTATTTATAGTATATTTGTAAGATTGAATGTAGTAGCAGTTGCATTATTTAATAATATATTGAAATGATCATTTTTTAATGATTGCAGTTTGTCCTACCTCTATCCCTTCCACAATAGTTTGACAATAGTATTAAACAAGTTATATATGATCTTGGAAAATACATGAGGTTAGAAGAGTATTTTTTCTTAGATTTGTAGCTTTTTATCTGAAATCTATTGTATAATTTTATTTGAAATCTCCTCTATGTGTTTTTGCATGTTGAATCTCATTTAGGTGGTTATCATCTAAAAAAATTGATAAAAAAAGATATAAAATATTGGAAGAGAAAAATTCCATAGCTTATGTGTGAAATGCAAAAGTGTTTACCTCCAACGTTTTTCAATGCTCAAGAACACTGCCTCATACATCAAGTTGAGGAGATTGAATTGTGTGGACCTGTACAAGCTAGATCAATGTAGATGGTTGAGAGGCATTTGAAATTTATGAAGGGCTTGGTTCAACAAAGAGCACGTCCTGAGGTTTCTATGATAGAGGGATATATGATATACCATACCATGGTGTATATCAGTGAATATCTTCCAAAGTTTGCAGCAGGTATCCATCTAGATCGCATTTGGGATCCCAACTGTAATGATAAATTCAAAGGGGAGTACGTGACGGGGAAAGGTAGATTGAGGAGGGTGAGAGGTAATTATAAGTTTTTTTTTGTAATTTAACAATTCTTATCCATCATCAATATATATAAGTTGTTTCTAACTGGTGTAATTGTCTTCTTTATAGTTGGTCGTGAGTGGGATGCACTACACTTGTATATTACAAACAATCTTGATTGGATGACAGTGTGGATTGAACAGTCTCAAGAAAATGGTCAATCATTAACATGGGATGGTGTTGCATTGTTGGTTAAAAAAGCTCATCATAATGGAGATCCCAATGTTATGCCAATGGTACTTGATCTAATATATGGCTTAAGAGATACAAAGGTATGCATAAGATTACTAATCATGAGACATAAGTTTAATATCAACTCACAGATCAATGAGAAGATTCTTGACATGTTTGAATAATTGTAGGTCAAATAGCACAAAGCTATGTACTACCATGGCTATAAATTCCACACAAAAAAGTTAAATGAAACGAAGAAAACGTGTGATTTTGGGATAAGTGTTGTCTTCGCGATCACCAATATTTCATCTAAAACTGGCATACATCCTCAACAATCTAAAAATTGATACTATGGCATTTTGGATTATATGCTTGAGTGCAACTTTAATTCATTCAAAATAGTTCTATTTGTCATCAAATGGTTTAGGTTACGACTGAATTGAAATGATCTCGATAGGATTGTTATTGAATACGACAATGGATTTACTATGATTAATACAAGGTCATTTGAGCTAGTCAGAGATGAGCCCTATGTTCTTCCAAGTCAATGCAAGCAAGTGTTTTACTTTGGTGTTCCAGACAAACTAGGTTGGTCATTTGTTGTTAGACAGGACCCAAGAGGAAGGCCAATAAAGTATAATGTAATCAAAGAAGAAGATATTGAAGAAGCACAAGAGGAAGTAAATGATTATTAGGAACAACAGTTACCCAGTGACGAAGAAGAAGAAGATGGTGATGATTTTGGTCATGCTAACGATAATGGTGATAATAATGATAATTATGCTGATGACGATCATGATCATGGTGATGAAGATGGTGATGATGGTCATGATGATGATAGTGATCAAGAGGATGATGATGGTGATGAAGATGGTGGTGGTGATGATGACGATCAAAGTGACGAGTAGGATGATGGTGATGATGATGATGATGATGATGACATGGATGATGATCATGATGATCAATGAAATCTTTAGGTACGATCAATGTCAACTATGATGGGGTCTTGTATGACCAAATATTTCTTTCCAAACCATATGTGCACGTATAAACATTAAGTAGAACATGCCAAATATTTTTTTAGATATAAACATTAGTTACGCTAAATTTTTAACTTGAGACAAATGATTTACATATACAATCTACTTTATTATTAATATTTTTTTTGGTAAGTCTATTACTTTAATTTCGTTGCTGATTTCTAAGACTTACTAATTTTTTTCACAGGGCGATATGGATGCACCATGTCAGACACCTTCAGTAGAGGTAAACATTAATTATTGTAAATTTTAATGTTAATATAGAAATAAATGTCCTATTATTATGTTCTTTTCTTTATGGCTTTGGAGTTATTTTGATGAAAGTATACGAATATTTGATGTCACAACTGATAGGAAAAAGCTACAATGATCGCTGATCAAATGCAATCTGAAATACAGGCATCATATCTACATGACATTGGTGTTAGTACTGACCCTGTATTCATCACCTAACAAATTACACAAAGATACACTAATGATCTTGTTCAAATTATCATCAAGGGTGACAGAAGTGAGGAAAAAGAGGCATTGAGAATAGAATTGGACCGTAGAATCCAATCTTTGAAAGTAAGCAGTAATTCGACTAAAGCAGTAATAGAAGTTCAATAGATATTAATATTTTATAGTATCTTATGGATCATGATCTCTGATTTTATGTGTT
The DNA here is from genome assembly GCA_028749045.1 of Cupressus sempervirens. Classification (NCBI taxonomy): domain Eukaryota; kingdom Viridiplantae; phylum Streptophyta; class Pinopsida; order Cupressales; family Cupressaceae; genus Cupressus; species Cupressus sempervirens. The sequence continues at coordinate 503,259,381 of CM053785.1, forward strand.
CTTGTATAGGCATATGTGCCAGTTGCGACATCACATGCTGAACATGGTCAGGGTTGTTTCATAGTACCTTCGTGTAAGTAACACTTTGTTTGTTCTGATCAACATTATAACACTTACCTTTTTTTCTGTCAACGTTTCTCGCTAGTATTCCATTTGATATTTATTCATTGCAAATGTCTTTGCTAACAATATTTTCTTCTTCAGCTTATGATGAAGTGCAAACTCCTCCTTTGGTTGGCGGTCCACTATTGTTTGCTGCATTGTCGGCAACAAGGACCATGCAAACATCATTGTCTATGCCCAGTAGAATTGGTAAAACCTTGTTTTTCTATATTTTGTAATGTGCTATATTTTGTAATGTCTTTCTACAAGTTGATAAACAACGAAATAGCACATTAGTGCTTAAATGATGTCTACAAAAGCTTGCATACACACAAACACATGCATACACACACCATGCATACATACATACATACATACATACATATATATATATATGTATATATAGCCACACATAGAGAGACATGGACATAGGCAGGGAGGTAGACCAACAAAGAGCAATACTAAAATTGTCATTTAATTGTTATGATGCTTTAGTTGATAGAGCAACAAAGAGTAGTACTACTAAAGCTGATCCATTTCCTGGAGTAGTTCATGTGATTAGTACTGGTTCGTATGAAGGGACATTGTTGCTGAATAAGAAAACTATGTTTCCATTAAGAGAACGAAAGCTTCTAGGTGCTTTAAAATTGATATTTTTTAAAGTGTAAATTTAGTTTACTTTTACATTACTCATTTTGGACTAATAAATCTTTTATATTTTTGTAGGTAATAATTCTTTCTTTGAACATCTTTTTCATATGACATTGAGACTATTTGGACCCACCATACGTAATAGGTACGTAGTTTCATATCATTGCTACATAATTTTTATTTTCTTCTATTTATTGTAATATATTAAAGTTATTGATCTAAAAACCTATTTTTTTTTTAAAAGGTGGAATTTACAAGCTAGGGAATTAAAAAATCAGCTGATTGCATCCATTGAGGAGAAATTTGGGAAAAACATTTTTGACACTGGCCTACTTTTGAAAAGAGCAGCAAAGCATATAAAGACTATGAGGGATCAATATAGAAGGGGTCTTAAGGATAACCCAAAGTATGACCGTCCTCCTATGATTCCACCAATGGAGTGGAATGAAATAATAGAAGATGCAAAGGAGAAAAGACTATGTGAAGATAGAGGTAATGAAGCAGCACATGACAAAAAGAGGTATGTCATTATAGTATTAAGTACATTGTAATCATGCACTAATTATTGATATTTGTAAATATATAATCTAAGATGTTTGAAATTGTTCATAGATTGCAGGACACATCCATGGCTACAAAAGCAATAATAGAAAAGGTTGGCCAACACAAACTTGGCTCTGGTGGCTATATGAATCTGCAGTCTCGACTTGTAAGTAGAGCAATGAATTTTGTTTTTTTTTTTTAATATAATGTTGCAAACAGTTTTGTTTAATGAAACCATACATGGAAAACTGATGTTATCAAGCAAAAACCATAGGGCACAGATTTCAATGTGGAGGTCACAGATGAAGATAGAAAAATTGCCTTGAAGGAAGGCTATAAAGTTGTGGTCGCACACCTACGTGAAGAATCTGTAAGCCTTGCCCAAGAATCCAGTGCACCAAATGATATCTCACAGGTAAATTGGTCAAATGAAAAGTAAATTAAATTAAATAGTTGAGAAGATTCTTTTTTGGTATTAGTTTTAAATGTAAATTGACTACATAACAATGTGCATAACATTTTATTGCAGCCTTCATATCCTACCACAGAACCTGCTCCTGACGAAAGCCATGATGTGCATTATAGTGGTGGAGGTATTAATTTTCTATTGGAAATTAATTATGCAATTATGAATACAATTTAACATCTTCAATTGGAATTTGACGTGTATCCTTTTTTTGAATATTTTAGAGCATGTTGAACATCATGTTGAAGGACTAGACCATGTTCCAAGTGTTCAACATGTTGACGTGGTGGCAGATCAAAATGTTAATGTACATGATGTGGCATTTTTAGGTAAGAAAAATGCATTTTATGTTGTACTCGTACTCAATTACAAACTTGTAACAGTTAGAAAAAGAAAAAGAGTATGCCAATTTATCACATTCACTTGTTCTTGCAACAGATCCCCCTTTAGTGTAGCAACCTCCTGCTCCTCCAAAGAGAAGGAGCCATCATAATTTGACATTACACATGCCAGAAGAGGAGGAGAATGAAGCAGATATGGATGTCCCTATGAGCGCTTTTCTTAAGAGAGCTCAGAAAAAAAAATTTAAAAAAATGATGTTTTAAAAATCTTCTTTGATAAACCTTGTTGGATAATGAAAGAACTTTTTATTAAGTAATTATGTATGAATGATGCATATTAATAAAAAAAATTATTTTATGTTAATGAATATTGTTATGTGTTAATGAAGTTTTGATTAGTATTGTGTATTAATGATTTTTATATCATATTAATGAATGTTATGTGATTGTATTGATTGAATGTTATAGTTCATAAATGGATGAATGAATGACTGAAGTATGTAATTAGATGATAATGGGTACTTTAGATTGATGTTAGGGGGAGGGGGGTGAGGCTAGATGAGCTTCCACCTTCACATGGTTGGCCTTGTTAAGTAGAGAATATTATAGTATTCTTAAAACCAAGTGAAGCTCAAATTTGTTAAGTCTTCAAACACACATCCCAATTCTCTTTAATGAGACTGAAGTTTTTTTTCTTGTAATAGTCTCATTGTAGTCATCTTTTGGTTCCTTGAACATATAGTTCTTGCTTAGTTTAAATCCCAATTATTAGATATTTTTCCACATTGGAGTTAGTATGCATAGAAACCTGCATATTTTATTATATATATTTAGTCAATTGAAAGCAATGTAGAAAGCATTCACATAGTTGATGTCTAAGAAAAGAAGACAAGATGCATATACTATTTAGCATGGAAATCCTTGTAGGTGAATTGTGTGTGTATGTACACACACACACACACACACATATATGTATGTATGTATATAACTTCAAACAAATGTGTAGACTCAATTAGCAAGAGACATCAACCTCAAATCCTGCAATGCAGAGGGAACTGAGCTTTGAAATGCAAAGTGTTTATAATGTAGGTAGATTTTCCTTAGATCTCCTTCAAGGTATTCAACAAATCTACCTTGTACTTATGAATAATCCACCAATATTTGAAATATTGTTTTTCAATAAATGCTCTAAACTTGGAATATACCTTCATAAAATTTTTGCCTTAGATCTGCTCATCATATTCAAAATAAGCCTTCACATGTCTGTTCACTTAGGTCTGATTTAGGTCTTCCACAAATTTGGCTTATAATTATGCTCTTGAATCTCTTAAAATCTTCTTTGTGTTCAAATGATATTTAATGAATTGATTGATACAAATTTCCTCATACTTGAATCCAAATATCATTGTCATTGTCAAACATAACACAGACATAAAATCATTTTGGTTATTCGCTTGTTATACAAGTTAGTCTTATCTTTTTGGTTTTCACAAGTCATGCACTTATGCATCTTTGGGATACCTACAAGCTATTAGAGATGTTTGGATGGTTCATGTCCTTTTTTTTTTAATGTTGTTTGTAGGGTTTTTGCCATGAAGTCTAAGGACAGACATGTTGGATGTTTGTGATAGACATGTCCACCTATAAGAAAAGTATCAAATGTAGAAAAAATGCAAAGAAAAGCTTGTAAGGGTTTTAGGTGTCTTTAGGCCTAGTATAGCTCGTAAGGGTTTCAGGTGTCTTTGGAAGGGTTAGTGAAGTTATAAAACCTTTGAAAAGGTTAGTGAAATATATTAAAGGCATATATGATTGTAAGTTATTGAAGTTGACACTTTGTGTCAACTAGACAACAAATTTCAGTTTATAACTAATTGGTAACAGTCAGATAGTTAGACAACAATGGTTATTTACTGTTGTTTGGTTATTTAGAAGGGATTTGTCGAGTGTTTGGGGGAGAAGTAGAGTTGGGGTGGTGAGACAAGGCATTGTGAAAAAATTATAATCAATAAAATAATCTTGTTCTTTGCAATTTAGTCTCTGTCCCATGGAACAGTGAGTTCCTATGATGTATCAAATGTATTTTGACTAATATTTAATGTGAGAACATTTTATTATTTTTGTTATCTTGTCCACGCATTCTTTTAATTTTCATTGTGGGTTGAGTAACGAATAATAGATTGGTGCATTCAAACCAGTGACTGGTTAGGCATAGTCAACTATACTTATTCTGAAGTTTCCAATGTAGATTCTCTCCTACCACCTGTAGTCATTTTTATTGGTGGGAGACAATGAGGTTGTGATAATTTATTTGTACTAGATTAACCAAATTCAGGAGAGTGGGAAAACTTGGTGCAAGTGCAGTGTTGGATGGTAATTGCTGATGGAGGTTTAGCCTAGATTAGATGCCAGTGTAATAGATACTGGATCATTTCATGTTTGAAGATGTTTGGGGGGTGAATCCTTCATGTTTGGGGGGTGTCTCTATTACCAAAAATGAGATAGTAGAGCACTGCTAGTGTTATGATGGGCAAAATATGTCTTTCATTGTGATAGACTATTTCTAAGTCATTTGTGTTGTTTCTTGCTATTGTCAAGCAGTCTTTGTTTTCCTGAGACCATGAACAAAATTATCTACAATTTTTGCTAATGATAAAATTTTGACTCAAAAAATGATAAAGTTTATTAGTAATCATTATAGTGGAACAACTTTTGACTTGTTCAAAAATTTTAGTCGAAGGTGTTGGAATTGATAGTGAACCCCAAGCTCCTAGAAATCACCTGCAACCAAAATGCATGTTACATCTATGTCTAAGAGAGAATACGATCCAAAAAGCATGTCTACTTTGGTGATTTGGCTATTATTGCAGCACTACAAAGTTTCTTATAGTGTTTCTCATTTTCTTAAATAATAGGCAATTAGTTCATGATTTCATCATATCTTATAGTGGAACAACTCCAAGAATCTTGGGTAAATTGCTTTCTATAAGACTTTCTTGTATAAGACACTCAATAATGTGGGCTAAGTGGTGGGCACAAAGAGGAACAAGAAAGGATCTGTACAAGTGCACGGTGCAGTAGAATTCAAAAATGAAATTATCTTAGTTTCATTCTGATTCTCCTCTGTTACCCTCACATACATACACAGCTCACTTCAATTCTTCAATGCTCTCAAACTTATACACATCCCTTATCAACAGATCTAGTCATAATTCTCCTAAAATTTACAAATATTCCTGGAAATAGTAGCTACTTAAGACTCAGGAATTAGATATAAATGAGTTGAGACCAGCATTTATAATTCTTGAATAGGATTGAAAATAATTTTGATTTTGTAAGATGATTTGATATGCAGCAGCATAATTCATCCTTGTTTACTTCTGATTTATAGGACCAGTACCTTATCCATTGGGCAAGAAATTGACTATTGGCGGGAGATCTAATTCAAATAACTTGTATAAGAATTAATCAACTGCAATCACCCATCTCCATTCTTATGCAATATCCCTTTTATGAACTCATAAACCCTACTGATTTACTGAAGCATTTATATAATTGCTTGAATTAAAAGCAACAATAAAACCAACATACAACCCATCCAAACTGCATTCAGCCAAATAAACTTTATTTAAATGACTTCAAAGTAAACAAACCCATAAACTGGAGATAGAAATTAATGATCCATAGATATAGTGTAAATACCCCTTTGTATTATCCTTTTCCTATGACTAATACAATAACCAATAGAAAACCAATTGAATGCCCAGAATAGATTGTCATTTCTGTCATTTCAATTTGCTTATCAGAAAGTACAATGGAAGCAAACTCAAAACCTCTGCATACTATTGGATCGACTGAATATGTACTCTTCTTGAAAGAAACAAAAAATTGCACAAGTCTTGGACCATCACAATGCCTTGAAAACTCATTTATATAGCATGAGTTGCAACAAGCAAAGGGCAATTGTGATCTAACAAGTGTCCAAGGAACAAAGCATCATACAAAAGACAAAAATAGTCACAACAGAATGCCAGGTGTATCAGATATTCCTTTAGGTAGGCCCGTTCCAATTTTTGTTGTGAATCATCAACTTCTAATTTGTCTCTCATTATTTTGGCTCCTCAGAATACGTGGCTACCAAGCTGGCCAAAGAAGGATGATCTTGTGATACCTCCAAATCAATTTTCTCTTGCGGGTTCTCACTGCTTTCACCCTGAGTAGGCATTATTACCTTTTCTCCTTCTTCTTCTTCTAGTTCTAGTGCAAAGGTATCAATAACCTGCACCTCGCCTTCTAGTTTCTCATAATCATCTGAACTGTCCTCCTCTAACTGCTTGTCCAACAGAAGATCTGCCATCCAAGTGTCAAATTGTATATCATCTGGCTAGCTGAACTATAGGATATCATTTTTCTTTTTTAAAATATAACCAGCCTCCTTTTCAAAACCAACAAATTCTTGCTTCAAAGAATCAAAAAATAATTGGACTTTAACCGATTCCTCTGTCGTGGTGGCCCACCAGGCATGCCCCTTTTCATTAATAACTTTATTTATCCTTGTGCAGAAAAGGTCATCCAATTCTTTACTCCACTCTTCCTTATTTTTCAATTTCTTCTTTCTATCCAAGGCACAAGGAAATAGATCAAATTTTTTATTCTTGTACTTATTCAAATAAGAAACAATTTTTAGTTGCAGAGCAACTCTCCTGTTATCAAAATCTGACAGGTCATTAGCAATATCATACAATTTTTCAACATGGTCATGGGAAGACTTCATAACTGAATAACATAGAAGGGTGATTTCCTTTTCCCTTCTTCCCCATTTATTAACAATAGGCTTCAGGGTATCATCATGAGTTTTCAATTCCTCCCATATATCTATTACTTTTACCAACTAATCAAAGAATAAGGGCCACTCAATTTTGTCTGCTAAATACATTAGAGCCTTTCTAAGCTTATCCACATACTGTGTATTTAACTCTACATGTAAGGCCCATAGTTTGCTCTTCTCTTCTTCAAATTCCTCAGTTGTATAATATTCAAGCCTTTGAGGTGTGTCTGGTATCTCTACAAGGGGGGTGGATTTAAAAGGTTCCACTGGAGGACGGGGGTATGTTATTCTTGGCCTTGTGGATTTCCCCATTGCCTTGTTTTCAAGTTCAATTCTCCTTTTTACCTCCCTATTATAGGCCTCAAGAAGTGTTTCATATTTATTCTATAACTCAGACATAACTTGTTCCTCCTTCTTAGCAGTGGCCAACACAAACTTAGAAGAATCCACATTCCAATATGCTACTTGTACATGTGAAGAGTCAGCAATCCTTCTTACAAGTATATTTCCCATCAACCCAGACTCATCTGATTGTGATGGTGTGGCTCTAGATCCCTTTCTCAATGACTAACTGACCAATGCAGCTTGATCTTCAATGAATGAAGTGCCTTGGAAGCCTCTTCTATTTGGGTCTTGCAACTCCAATCTACTTGAAACAGAATTGAAAATTAATGTATCTGTAATATCCCAATTGGGCAATAATAAAATGTTAGATGCCTTTATCATTTTCCTCCCCTCCTCAGGGCTTATATTCTGCAATTCGTTCATCATTTCTTCTTTAATTTGGTTTTTCATGGAAGTTTCATCCATTTCTGGATGCTCTATTTTGATCTTTTTACATTTCTCCTCGAAAATGTTCATGTTTGTCCTCCATGCAAACTGTTGAAAAGCCCTTGATTTCACAAAACTGTCATCAGTCAAAAATTGATGACTTGCCTGCTCTAATACAGGGTCCAACTCTTTGCCTCTATAATCAGATATTGTTAGATCCAAACTTTGGAGAGGAAGTTCTGGAGGGTTACCTTCATCTAATTCTGCTTGAGTAATAAAAGTATCTCCTTGTGATCCCATTTGTTCAACCTGTTCACCAGTGAGTTGCTCTTCTCCAATCCTCAAAGGGGACTGGGTGGGTGAATATTCCTCATCTTGAGGCCTTTCTTCTGTCATTACCTTTTGCCTCTTAGGACTAGGCTCTTTAGGTCTCTCCTCTTGGGCTATACTAGTAGATCCTATTATTTGTTTGCCCTTGTCTATAGGAACCCTTTTATTCTGAATTGTAGTATATCCGGGCCTCTATTGTACAATTATTTTATCAGTTCTCACATTTGGAGTTAAAGCCAACCTCCTCATGACCTCTCTAGCCTTATCAGGATATGAATCAATAAAAAATTGTTTCTTTTCATTCATGACCTCCATTATTTCAGGGAAGGTATTCATGAGCTTACTTATTTTGTTAGCCTCTATAATAGCATTATCCAAAGGATCATATTTATTATCAAAACAATGAATGAATTCTAAGACCCAGGAATAAACTCAACATTTTTCCTTTTTAGTTTCCTGCTCCTGCAATGAGAATTCATTCCTTATAATATCCTCTAGATAATAAGAATCGTACTTGACCGGTCCCAACTTGATTCTATGCCTCAACATCTAATTGAAAAATCCCTCAGAATCACAAAAATGGGGATGAGAGACAACCATCATATATTGCTCCAAAATTTTATGCAAAAAGATCCATCCCCCTTTTGTAATCACAAATTGATGGGCCACTGTGCAGGTAGGGAAAATTGACCCTAATTTCCTTTTCAACAAAAATATTTCTTCCACTCCCCCTAACTGCCATAAAACTTCAGCCATTCCCACCTTCAAAGGAACTTGGTAAGGCAAAACATGAGGGTTCCCCTTGAAACCATAGATTCTAAAAATAGTAGAAACAGGGTAGGGGATGATATCTCCCCAATTATGTGAAACTTTCAAGTCATGGGGGTTATCCATAGGCCTGATGAGACTCATTAGTACCCTAGGGATTTTGGGATTGTCACTCAATATGAGGCATCTCAATTTAGCAGCAAAATATCTATCAAATCTAACAAAACTAGCATTACTTGCATCTGAGGTCATATCTGCACTCCACAACTAGACTGATAGTATTTCCCCATTCTCCTCTTTGTTTAGTTCCATCTCATTACCAAAATATGTCACTCCTTTGAACAAAAACATATGCATTAATAGAGAGTAGTGACCAAAAGTTTTTTCCACCTTGCCCTTCGCAATCCCAACTAAACCAATGTAAATTTCTTTAGCCAAAAAGGAAGCAAAATCAAAAATAACATCTACACTGAAGGAAGCAATCTGAACCATCATGTACATGAAACCAATGGGCATAAGTTCTTGCTCATCTTCACCAAAAACTCGGCATAAGGTCTTGTATATCTCTACAGCCCGAGAAGTGAAAAGACTCTTCTTGAAAGGCTCTTTAGAGGCTTTAGTAATTACTGGCAAAGTTCCTATTGTACCAATATGTGCCCTTAGTGCACCTCCCCTAATTACATCCTTCTTTGCTTTATATTCATTCTCTAATTCTAGTAGATTGATTTGCACATGGTAGTCTAATAATGGTTCCAGGTGAAAAACCTCTCTAATTTCTTCAAGAGTAATCGAGACCAGAGGCAAACCATCCTTTCTTCTTACAACCCTAATGGCTTGGTCATAATTCTTAGCAATGGCTTCAAGCAAATCATAATCTATGAAAACACTTGGGACTACTAACTTTCCCAAATCAAAATTCCATACATTAGCATGCGGGGCAAACAACTTTCTTTTCAAAAACCATTTTTTAAACTGTTAGATTGTGGTGACTGATCAGGAAAGTACTGTACATACTTCATAAATAGTGGGGTTCAAAAAAAAAAAAATTGGGCAGTAGCCGACATGGTAGCTAACATATGGCCGACATGTTATAACCCTAAAGCAGTTTAATACTTGCATAAAAAGGGCTTAGGGTTGGGTATTTTTCATAATGTTGTGATACAAAATTGGTTCTTGCGGCAGTATTGAGCTGTAAGGGATTACGGTTTGTAATCAGGTTGTAATCACTGGATTGTAATAAGATTAGACTTGCTATTTGGTGGACGTAGCCCAGGGGTTGGGTGAACCACGTTAAATCTTGGTGCCTTGTGTTCATTTCTGTGTGTTCTATTATTTTTCTGTTATTGGTTATATTTGTATGTAGTTTTTATTTCTGTCTGTGGTTTATCCTAACAAGTGGTATCAAAGCCTAGTTGTCTTTTAGTTATCCTCTGCAGGAAAGTCTCACGGTTAAGTGGGAGTCTCACAGTTGAGTGGGAGCGATGGCAGATGAGGGTAAGTTGAGCGTTGACAGGTTTAATGGGCAGAACTTCCAGTTATGGAAGATGCAAATGGAAGACTATTTATATCAGAAGGATTTATGGAAGCCGTTGGAAGGAAAAGCCAACAATTAGGGAACTATGTCAGAGGCTGAATGGGATCTTTTGGACAGAAAGGCACTCGAAAGCATTCGGTTATGCTTGGCACCATCGGTGGCATTTAATATTACAAAAGCAAAGATGACAGAAGATTTGATGAAAACCCTAGCGACACTGTATGAAAAGCCCTCTGCTTCAAATAAGGTATTTCTCATGAAGCATTTATTTAATATGAAAATGGCAGAAGGTGGATCTGTTGCAGATCATTTAAATGAGTTTAATACTATTACTAGTCAATTATCTTCTGTGGGTATCAATTTTGATGAAGAAATTAGGGCTCTCTTGATTTTGTGTTCTTTGCCTGAAAGCTGGAATGGCTTGGTAATGGCGGTGAGTAATTCTGTTCCTGGATCTAGTAGACTAAAATATGATGATGTGATCGATGTTATTTTAAGTGAGGAAACTCGTAGAAAATCCTCAGGTGGATCTACATCAGGAAGTGCTTTAAATGCACAAAGCAGGGGCAGAACGACTAAAAGAGGAAGTAACTCTAGAAATTGTGGGAAATCAAGAGGAAATTCAAAGGGGAGGAGGTCTCAATCGAGAGGACCAAATGATTGCTGGTACTGTGGGAAACCAGGGCACAAAAAGAAAGATTGCTGGAATCGAAAGAAAAATGAAGGAGATAAATTAGATGGAGACAAGGAGGCAAATGTGGTAAGTAACAAATCCGAAGAGGATGCTTTGCTTCTATCTTTAGAGAGTGTTGATGATTCATGGGTTTTAGATTCTAGTGCTTCATTTCATGCTACACCTCATAGAGGTTATTTCATTGATTATGTCCAAGGGGATTTTGGGCTTGTTTATTTGGGGGATAATGAACCCTGTCAAATTGTTGGAAAAGGAAAAATTAAGATTAAGTTGCAGAATGGGAATCATTGGCTACTACATGAGGTAAGACATGTTCCAAAACTAAGTAGAAATTTAATTTCAGCAGGGAAACTTGGTGATGAGGGTTGTGTAGTTACTTTTAATGATAAAAATTGGAAGGTTTCAAAAGGTTCCCTTGTAGTAGCAAAAGGTGTGAAAGTAGGCACCTTATATCTTTGTACAGGTCATATTGTTCCTTCTACTTTGATTGTTTCAGAGAAAAATGAATATTCAAGAACAATTACTGCAGTTGAGCAGGGAGAACAAATAGCTGCTGTAGATTCTGATATAGCGCTATGGCACAATAGACTTGGGCACATGAGTGAGAAAGGTATGAAAGTACTTCATTCAAGGAAAGTTTTACCAGGTCTAAAATGTGTGAATATGGATTTTTATGAAAGTTGTGTGTATGGAAAACAAAAGAGAGTGAGTTTTGTAAAGACAGGGAAGGAAAACAAAAAGGAGAAATTAGAGCTTGTGCATACAGATGTATGGGGACCAGCCCAGGTATCTTCCCTTGGTGGCTCTCATTATTATGTTACATTTATTGATGATGCAACTAGAAAAGTATGGGTTTATTTCCTTAGACAGAAATCTGATGTATTTCAAACTTTTAAAAAATGGAAATGCTTGGTTGAAAATGAGACTGGTAAGAAATTAAAATGTCTCAGATCTGACAATGGTGGTGAGTATTGCAGTCATGAATTTGAAGATTATTGCTCCACTAATGGTATTCGTAGACAAAAAACTATTCCAAGGACTCCACAGGAAAATGGAGTGGCTGAACGCATGAACAGGACTATAATGGAGCGCGCAAGGAGCATGAGGTTGCATGTTGGGTTGCCCTTACACATGTGGGCAGAGGCTGTCAATACTACAGTATATTTGATTAATAGAGGTCCCTCTACTCCTTTGGGCTGTGGTATTCCAGAGGAAGCATGGACTGGTAAGAAGGTGAGTTATTCTTTTCTCAAGACCTTCGGTTGTGAAGCTTTTGCTCATATAGACTCTGAAAATAGAACCAAGCTAGAAGCTAAATCAAAAAAATGTATCTTTTTTGGATATGGCATTAATGAGTTTGGTTATAGGCTTTGGGATTTTGAAAATCTTAAAATTATTAGAAGTCAGGATTTCATATTCAATGAGAAAGTGTTGTACAAAGATCTGTTGCAGCAACATGAGAAGAAAGAAGATGATTATGTAGTGTTGGATGATACTCCAAAAGCTGATGTTCCAGCCATTCCTCATGATGTGCAACAACAAATACCACACACACCAGTGAATGTTAGACGGTCAACAAGGCAAATTGGACCTCCAAAAAGGTTTTCTCCCTCTTTGTATTCTATTTTACTTACTGATGCTGGTGAACCTGAAAGTTATGATGAAGCTGTGCAGGTGGATACTAAGATTCAGTGGGAGTCTGCAATGAAAGATGAAATGGACTCTTTGCTAAAAAATAAGACATGGGATTTGTGCAAGTTACCTGCAGGTAAAAAAGCTTTACAGAATAAATGGGTTTACAGGTTGAAAGAAGAGGAAGGAGGTAAGAAAAGATTTAAGGCCAGGTTAGTTGTAAAAGGATTTGCACAGAAAAAGGGAATTGATTTTGATGAGATATTTTCTCCTATTGTTAAAATGACTTCTATTCGTACTATTTTAAGTCTTGTTGCTACTGAAGATTTGCATTTAGAGTAGATGGATGTTAAAACAGCCTTTCTTCATGGTGATTTGGATGAAGAAATATATATGGCTCAGCCACAGGGTTTTGAGGTCAAAGGTAAGGAGAACTTCATGTGCACATTGAAGAAAAGTTTATATGGCTTGAAGCAAGCACCTCGGCAATGGTATCTGAAATTTGATAGTTTTATGCATGAGCATGGATATAATAGGTGTCATTCAGATTACTGTGTTTATTTTAAGAGGTTGGATGATGATAGCTACGTTATTTTATGTTTATATGTTGATGATATGCTTGTAGCTGGGTCTAACATGGATCATATTAAGGGGCTAAAATGCCAATTAGCACATGCATTTGCTATGAAGGATTTGGGGGCAGCAAAACAAATCCTTGGTATGAAGATTTGTAGAGATAGGAAGAATAGAACATTGACGCTATCTCAAGCTGATTATGTTGAGAATGTTTTGCAATGTTTCTCTATGGAGAATGCTAAAGCTGTCAGCACACCTTTACCTGGTCATTTGAAATTGACTAAGGAGATGTGTCCCAAGAAATAGGAAGAGGAGGATAAGATGTCCAAGGTACCCTATGCTTCAGCTGTAGAAAGTTTGATTCATGCTATGGTATGCACTAGGCCAGATATTGCACATGCAGTGGGAGTCGTTAGCAAGTATATGAGTCATCCAGAATTTGAGCATTGGAATGCTGTCAAGTGGATTCTCAGATATTTGAAAGGAACATCCAATAAGTGTTTACACTTTGGGGGCTCTACTATTGATTTACAGGGCTATGTTGACTCAGATTTGGCTAGGGATATTGATACCAGGCGGAGTACTACAGGTTATGTCTTTACTATTGGTGGGGCAATCGTGAGCTGGGTTTCTAGGTTACAGAAGATTAATGCTCTCTCCACTACAGAGGCAGAGTATGTTGCTGCTACAGAGGCAGCCAAGGAGATGATATGGCTTCAGTTCTTCTTGGAAGAATTGGGACATCCTCAGAAGGATAATTATTTGTTCACAGATAGTCAGAGTGCCATTCATCTTGCTAAGAATTCAGCTCTGCATTCTAAGACCAAACACATACAGTTGCGGTACCATTTCATTCGGTCAGTTTTGGAGGATGGACAGTTAAAGCTGGAGAAGATACATACCAATGACAATCTAGTAGATATGTTGACAAAGGTTGTAACAAGGGAGAAGCTAAACTCCTCTTCGGCTTCGGTTGGTCTTTTAGACTGAACATGAATAAAAGAACAATAGAGTCCAAGATGGTTTGATCCAGTGGGAGCCCCATGTGGTAGTGGTATTGCTATAGGATCAGTCTCCAAGTGGGAGATTGTTGTTTAGTGTGGAGCCTTATCAGTCCCCAAGTGGGAGATTGTTAGATTGTGGTGACTAATCAGGAAAGTACTGTACATACTTCATAAATAGTGGGGTTCGGAGCATCGCCCCAAATTTTTTTTTTTTGGGCAGTAGCCAACATATGGCCGACATGTTATAAGCCTAAAGTGGTTTAATACTTGCATAAAAAGGGCTTAGGGTTGGGTATTTTTCATAATGTTGTGATACGAAATTGGTTCTTGCGGCGGTATTGAGCTGTAAGGGATTACGGTTTGTAATCAGGTTGTAATCACTAGATTGTAATAAGATCGGACTTGCTGTTTGGTGGACGTAGCCCAGGGGTTGGGTGAACCACATTAAATCTTGATGCCTTGTGTTCATTTCTGTGTGTTCTATTATTTTTCTGTTATTGTTTATATTTGCATGTAGTTTTTATTTCTGTCCGTGGTTTATCCTAACATAAACAAGATAAGGCCAGTTTGAGTAGTTGTTGCATCCCTAACCTAGTTCCCCTTGTCATATAGGCCATCACCAATTTTAAGCCTAGGGTTTAAGGAAATTAACTTTTTAACTTGTGCAGGTTGTACAGTAGATTCTAGGAGTAATTCTAATAAATCATCGTGAACATTCCTATCCACATAATTAATTTTCCCAGAGAATGGTTTCTTAGGAGGCATTTTGATAGTATTGAGAGAATTGGAATGCCACAGAGGTTATAATATGAGTACTTACTTGACTTTCTAAACTTTTTCTTCTTTGAACTTCTAAAATTTCTCTCGAACGACAGAAGAATAGTTCCACATCTTTACCAGGCTTAACACGACACAATCAATCAAGCTCTTGTGCTCAGAAAATTTGCAATCTCTATTCACGTGGGACTGGAATTAATGAAAATATCTGTGTTATAATCTATTTCTCCCACACGTGAAGCTTTCACTTATCATAAATGTGCCAAATAGAAAAATAGAGTGGCATCGCACTTTCTTTTTTAAACTTGTGTCGTTGATCCTTGAAAAATCCTACGATCTAGGAATGACAACTAAGCTGACTCAGCTTTCTTCTTAACACATTGGTAGTCAAGCCTAAAACACCTCCACCTCTACCTTTCCTTCAAGGCTAGTGCTTCAAACTGGGCCCATACATGACTATGCACATGTGGCATCAACTCACTAACTCGTTATACATAATTCTCGAGCACCTTTCCACAGTGAGCTAGCGATGATCACTGATCTTACTTTAATCGTGTGGTAGACAATTGAAACAACCTTTAAGAACACGATGGTGGGTCCATTGCTCATTAACTCACTATACCTAATTTTCATACATCTCTTTATAGTGAGTCAACGAGTGTCGTCAATCCAGACTTGATCTTGTGGAGAGAAAATTTACTTCAATAGTAGTGGGCCACACTCGCTAACTCGTTATACTTAACTTTCGAGCACTTCTTCATAGCAAGTCAATGCCACCCTTTGATCCTGGCTCGATCTCATAATCAAAAATCTTTGTACCTAGTACATGGGAAGTGGGACCATGATATCGTTGTCCATGATATGGGCCCTATATATTTCTACCAAGCATTGGTCAAAAGTTCAACCAATGGATGGCAGAAAATGCGTTGACAACGCCAACATTTTTTGACCACCGTATTCATCAAAATTTTGACCAACCTACTGGATGGTCAAATTTTTGACCAAAAATTTTTCAACCAATGCCATCTAGTTTTCTACCATGCATTGGTCAAAATTTTGACCAATGCCTTGCAAATTTCTACCAAGCATTGGTCGAAAGTTTGACCAATGAATGACAGAAAATGGCTCAACAACCTGGACATTTTTCAACCAATGTATTGGTCAAAATGTTGACCATCCAGTAGGTTCATCAAATTTTTTATCAGAAAATTATCGGCCAATTCGTTGGTTGAATTTGGTCAAAAAATGAGCCCAAATGTACTAGTGGGAGTACAAAATCACATTGATAATGGAAATAGGGAACAACAAGGTCAAAAGGAAGGAAAAAAGAAAGAATCGATCAACATAGAATTAAAGGGGAGGAAATCAAGGGGCAACATCAAAGGAGCAATAGGAGAAATCATAAAAGAAGGATAGGAAACAATCAAGACCAGACTAATGATCAAAATAATAGGACAGAAGTAAGCAATCAAGAAATCAAAGGAATAGAGGAGATAAGGGATAATTAGGAACATGGAATTTCAATCCCAATAGCTTCATCAACTCAATGGAGAAACACAACAATCTAGAAAAAAAATAAAAGATCAATAGCTACAAATTTTTGCAGACACCAGTGAATGGAAAAGATATCTTTGGAGAAGAAAAAGGAAAAGAAAAAAATGGTATAGAGGAATATTTAATTCCTTTAGAAGTAGAAGCACAATAACTAGAGAATATATTGACATATGAGGAGAAAAGGATAGAAGCAAAACATAATGGGCATAGCCAAAAATGGAAAGAGTTTGGGGTTCTAGGCTACACACATAAATTAAAGGAGGTAGAGGAGGTTGATGAAGTAGAGAAAAAAGGGAAAATTAGAGAAGACGAGGAATTATAAGATAATATATTTAAAGAGTTAATAGATGAGGGTGAAGATAAGGAAGAAGAAATAAATTCAAGCAACAATCAACTCTTAATGGACAATCTGGGCATCTCTATAAATCAGGATGGTTTTAGAACTCAGAAATGTGGTAAACAAAAAATGAAGAGAGGTAGGAAATCACTAAAAGAGCTAAGAGAGGTAGATGGACAAGCAAAGGAGTAGAAAAAGATATTTGAAGTCCTAAATGTGGGGAAGGGGAAGAGTCTTCCCAATGATCATTGAGGATTACAACATGGAATGCTAGGGGCTTGAATGCTCCTAGCAAGAAACAGTTGCTAAAAATAAAATTCAATTTATTTGAATCAGATATAATACTAATACAAGAAACCAAATTGAATAAAGAAGGAGATAAATTAGGAAATACATTAGGTAGATGGAAAATATAGATCAAATTATCTAATGGGGCTTCAAGAGGACTGAGAGTCATCTGGAATGTATAGACAGTAGACATTAAAATAATATAATCCAACAACAACTGGATGGGGAGCAAAGTATTCAACTATAGACATAACCTCCAATTAATATTAATTAATGTATATGGACCTAAACAAAAAATAGATAAGAAAATATTATGGGATGAATTCAACAAATTTATGGAGAAATAATCCCAATGAAATTATTGTCATTGGAGGATATTTTAATGCCATTATGAATCTAGATGGAAAATATGGAGGAACTCAAGTTATTACCGAAGAAACTATGGAATTCAAGAAATGGGTAGGGGATAAGCTATTAGAAATCCCAACCAGCAATAGAATATTTACTTAGAATAATAGAAAGGAAAGACTTCAGTTACATAGTAGAAAAATTGGACATGTTTTTCTTTAAAGGATATTTAATAAAGCTGGATTTAACAATTCTAGAAACTATTCAACCAATAGTGGGTTCTGATCATTATCTGATTAGAATAGAATTTATAGAGCCTAAAAAATCAACCAAGAACCCTTTTAAGTGTGAAAAAATGTGGTTCCTAGATAAAAACCTAATGGAATACATCAAAAAATGGTGGCAAGAAGGTAATTTTATAGGATAAAAAATGTATTGTTTTGTTTCAAAACTGAAAATGATTGTAATGCCCCACCAAGGGATCCAAAAGAATTAACCTAAAATTTTACTAAGTTTGCCAAACAATTTTTTTTTTTTTAAACATGAAAGATAAACCATTCATATCAAACACATAGTAGCAGAAGTAATAACATACATACAACTAAAAATATTCATAACAAGTTACATTCCTTAAGGATCCCAAGACATTGAGTCACATTTGATCTAATTAATACTAAGTCTAACCACTACCACATCCACATGAAAGAATAAATAGAAAGTCCAATGTCCATATTACACATTTGTTCTGAATGCCTCTTGGCAATTAAATTTAGAATGCTCAATCATCCACTATACATGACACAGGGTACGAAAGGCTTAAAAGAATATACTTGTGCAAAAATGAAGTACATCATCCTATTCTAATCCATGATGCAAGTGCAATAAATTAAATGAAACTAAATTTCATTCATGATACATCATCATAGAAGATATAAACACCCATCATAAAAGATAGCCATAAATCATAAACACAACAAATAATTATCTAAATGCACGGTTCCTCCCAATTGTAAATAGCATCATTAGACCATCATGGTCCCTAGCCATTCCTACATGCATAACATCCCAAGTCACTGAAGAGATCATCATTATTATCATAGTAGGGGCATAACTCCTAAAACATACTACATCATATGCAGAAAGCAATCTAACATGCTACAACATATGCATCAAAAATCTAATCATGCAAAATAAGGCATAAGATAAGTAAACAACATCATCTATCATATGCTAATCATCAATATAAGGATACATGTCCATCATCATAATCCAAGAATAGAATGAAGATAGATGCCAACAAGGAATGCATCAGCCACGATATCTCAGACGGATCTCAAATGGTAAGAGTGAAAAAACACTACCACCCGACCACATGGGACCTAAATGGCCCACTCCCACCATGTTGAGGAGATAGTCTCAAGTCCCAAACAGGATATCAAATCACATAACACAAGTACCCTCTAAGTTCAAGAAATCCTAAAAGTATGCTAACTCAAAGGTTCAATCATAAAAGGGTCGACATATATACCCAAAGGCACACAAGACACATAGGAAACCTACTATGTAAGCAGGAAAGTGTCATTGCAGAAATCATGCTAGAGTTACCTTGGTAGTCTCTCAATAGACCCTAGCCCCTAGTGATCCCTATGCGGCCACTAGTATCATCTCATACTGACAAGGCATACTACGAAATGCAAGGTCACAACCAAGCATTCTCTCTACTCCCAGCCTAGTCTGTACTAGCACTCGAGGCATGGGTGAGAACATACAATTATCTTATTAGGTTCATTTTAATCTCCATTTAGTGTAATGTTTTCACTTATTAATACAACTTACAATGAGCTACCCTGGCAGCCACTTAGGGCCTCAATCCCCATTGCAAGCCACTTCCTGACACTACAAGTAGATAACCTACCCTAGGCTCAATAAAAGCACAAATCCATAATCACATAAAATCACCCTAGTCTTGTACAAGCGACTGGAAAATACCAAAAGATAATACACAATAAGAACATCAAATCTCTATGAGCAACTGAAAAGCATCCATTGATAATCATGACCATAACAGTCCTCTATTAGCAACTGAAGGTATCAATGATAATCACAATATCCATCGGTCCTCATCGAGAAACTGTATAGTATCTCAAAATAAATCTCAATATCCATATCAATGATAAATCACCATATCCATTGGTTCTCAATGAGCAACCAAAAAGGCATCTCAAAGAAAATAATACTGATCGAAGACTCCAAAATGGTCGAGTCAAAACATGTCACAACACAACAACATCAAGAAATAAATCAACACTTCAGTCCCATCATGGGGACTGGAAAGTAGTCCAAGGATAATTGATCGATGACTCAAAAATGGTTAAGTCAAGTGTCTCAAATACATACACCTCAACTTCACACAAGAAGACTAGAAAGCAGTAATAATCAATAAATACAAACATCTCATAGAGCATGCCATCACATTACCATGGTTGGGTTTTAAAAGAATTCGAGACCAAATAACATCAACATGCCATCACATTTGCATAACTCCCAAGCCTCTGGTAGACATCCCAACTGGTCAACACTCTAGGACCACCCAAACCCCAAACATGGATAGCATAAAGAACAAGATACAAACACATATTTTAGTTTGCTTTCACAATCACATGGTTAAGCCAAATATTAGGTTTCAATTTTTGTTTTCAAGTGTATAAGATTCTTCATTTAATCTACAACTCAAACCATTTATTTTTTGAATAAAACATAGAATTATCCCTCCGTTATTTTAAAATAATTCTGTAAAATAGTCATAAGATAATTATTTACTTATTTAAATCATTGAACTAGTTCCCATTGAATTTTAGATAAAATCATTCACATTATTCAAAACATTAGAATAATACTTATCAACTTTCAAATAATTAGTTTACAATTTCCTTTAAACACTTCAAGGACAATCATTTATTTAAAATAATCCTCATTGATTTTAAGTAAAATCAATCTCATTAATAATTCAATTATTTAATTCGACTTATTAATATCTCTTTTCTTTTAATTTTCCCTCATTTAAATATCCATTTACTTAAATTGACTAATAATTAATTACACTTCTTCTACTATTAACTGGTGCAGGAGCACCAGGGCCAAGGACAAAAGGCCTAGAGGAACTAGGGTCACTAAATAGATCCTAGGGGGATCAAAGGATGAACATGACCTTGAAGGGTCATTTGATTGTAATAAGTCCACAATGGTCACTTAAAAATGTTTTGTTTATGTTTTAAATGTTTTGATTGATCACTTTGTAAAAGGATCAATGATGTAGCCTTAATGGCATTTTGGGAGTTAGTGTACCTAGGGTTCACTTCGAGATTCTAAGGTAGATGAGTTATTTAAATACCTTCAAAGGTCCAATTTATTTTAATATGGAAAGTAGAGCCATTATATGGTGTCAAATGCACTTGAAGTGCCTAAAAATGTAAATTGCCAAAAATTGGCAAAATGAAGCCTAGAAGGCTCATAGAGGGTTTATGGGATTTAAGAGTGGTTTGAGGAATTAAATTTGGGATAAAACTCTTGAAAATACTTTGGAATATTAATAAAATGCATAATGATGTAAGGCTATCAAAGTTGACAACCATGTTGTCAACTACACAACAAAACATTCAACTAAATGTAAACAGTCATAACTGACTGTAACCGGTTTGAGGAATTTGCAACTAGTTTGAAATGTATTATTATTATTGATGAGCATGAGTTTTAGGAGGGGATGAATGGTTGGGAGTTTTTAGGGTGTCTATGGTTGAAATGATTCAATGTAACAAATTTTCATACAATACCAAATTAAATTCTCTACAAAGTCCTAGCTCGCTACCGTAAGGACACAGTCTGCTTTTTGTATTGAAAAGACTTCTCATTTGGATAAAATCTTGAGTATAAATGTCTTAGATCTATGTTGGTTTAGTTTTTAATTCATTCCATGCTTTGATAGATTATTTTTGTGAAGTTTAAGCACAAAGAACTCCTGGTTATGGAAAATGGAGGAATGACTGCCATTGAATAAAACAATCTCAGTACGGGGCCATATCTCCCTAATGAATTGTTGGATCGGGCCAAATTTGAAATATGCTGGAGAGGGCCAAGTTGCACCAAATTTGATTAGATAAATTGAATAAATTTGGTCAAGATAAAAAGTTATGAATGTCTGAGTTCGAGTCTATGTAAGGGACAACGACAAGGAAATTTGTGATAAATTTCCTTCCTAAATAAAACTAGGGTTTCCTAATGTTTTCTTCACAACCAAATAAAAATTAACATACATATCTAGATTCCAATTTCAAGATTGAAGATTTGTTCATAGAGTATATTCAGACACATATAACAGACACGATGAAGACAGGAAGAGAAAGAGTGCAAATGGAATATGCAAAAATCATGAGTGCACCTGGATACTGATGCTAATTAGCTATGCCTCAGAAGTGGATAGAAAAATCCCTTCATTCTCCAAAATTTTCCATTCCTCCAAGAATCAAACCAACCGAAACCCCCAAGTGACTAGAAGTGCTTGTAGAAGCATATGAGCATGTAGAAGCATATGAGCTTCTCAAATGCATGTAAGCTTATCCAAACACACTAGGAGAACCTCTATATAAAGGCCTCTAAGATGCATCTAGAATGTGTCTAGAAAGAACTAGGATATAAGCATGAAAACTAAGCACGTAACTTCCACGACAAGAAGATAGACATGATGAGGTCTCTAGAATGTTGTAGACAACTTGTGCTCATATAATATGCTAACTCCTAAGTGTAAACAACACGTGCATAATTAGAGTGCAAACTCCTGTGTTGTCAACATGACAACTTAGACTTTGCATACTCCTATGTGAATAAATATTAAAATAATACACCCTAATTTATTAAATTTCTTTATTTAATATTCATTTGACTCCTTTTAAATTAATTTATTAATTTTAAATCTCATGCACTCACTTTATTAAATCCACTTGTTTTATCTTAATATATTTTAATCACGTGCACACATCATGTGATCTAGAATCTCTTAATAATTTTAATATATTTTCCACTTTTAAATTTATTTTTGAAACTTAATTGATAAAATAAAAATTAGCTCTAAATATATTATTATTAAATTAATAAATATTATCATGTTCTAATTTTAAACTTATAACTTTTATCTTCAAATTTAATTATTTTATTTAATTAATTAAATAGAAATAAAAATCATATTAATTTTCCATTAAATTAAACCATTAATTAAATCTTTTAATTAGGCTTAATTAATAGAAAATACACTAAAGACTCATAAAGTAAAATACAAAAACCCATCATAGTAAAACACATACAAAATCAAACCAAAAGGGTTAATATCACGAATTACATCATCTGATGTATTTGAAGGGTACTGGACTCAGATACTTGTCCTAATTTTCAATTAGGACAAATGGCTTAAAGGATTGGGATTTGGACTTGAGAATTTTATCTCCCCTCTCTTACCATTGAGATAATGCGATAGGGTATGCTCATCCTGGCAATTCAGGGAAGTTGATACCTGGTACCTGCAACCTACATAAAACCCATGCATGTACAAGCACAATAAATATACTAAGCTAAATAGGCAATGGCAAGAAGTGGTGCATCATATAGATCCTGACTAGCAGGTGACTACGACTCCCTTCCTTAACCACATCAAAAATTCCATACAGAAAGAAAAAAAACACACACACCATATACATGCAAGTATGGGGTAAGTATCCATAAGAAAACACACACAGAATAAACCATTTGTCTAATCATCATCAATAACTGAAATCACTTGAATAATCATCATGCATACATGAACTATAAAGTACCAAGTAATCTCATCATATAATAAACTGAATCTGAAACAATATCTAATAATCTCAAAATAATGTTACTAATAATCATCAACATAAAACTAGCCCTAAAAGAGTTTGACAATAATAACAAAAATGTGACCTAGGGGCAGGCACTACAATGATCAAAGAAAAAATATTAAAATGGAATAAACTCACTTCAATAACATTTTCAAAGAAAAATTGGAAACTAAAGAACTTAAAAACTTAAATGAAGAAGTAATTAAAAATGGTATGGACAATGGAAAATTCTTTAAAGAAAAAGAAGTATTAGTTAAATAGGAAGAAATATTAGCAAAAGAGGAGATATTTTGGAGGTAGAAATCAATGGGAAAATAGCTTGTAGAAGGAGATAGAAACACTAAATTTTTTCATAATAGCACTATCCATAAGTGAACAATTAACACAATAAATTAAAGATAGGGATGGAAATATGGAAGATAACACTTCAAAATAGCAAAAATATTTGTAAATTATTATAAAAAAATACTCAACAATTTTGATTTCTCCAATTGAATTGCTCAGGAAAAGGTGCTTAGGGTAATACCCAAAGTGGTCATAGAAGTTGATAATGTAGAACTTAATAAAACTTTCTCCATAGAGGAAATTAAGTTGGCATTCTTTAATTTTAACTCAAATAAGTCTTTAGGGTCGAATAGGTTTTAGGTTTTCTTCTTCCAAAAATATTGGGATATACTAGGGGAAGAACTCTGGAAGGCAATTGAGGCATCTAGAAATGGAGGATCAATACTAATTGAAGTCAACCACACTTTTCTTGCTTTAATTTCTTAAAAATCAGAATCAAATTTGCCATGCAACTTTAGACCTATTTCTCTATGTAATACTATATGCAAAGTCTACTCTAAAGCATTAGCAAATTAGACTAAAACTATTCTCCCAAGAACCATCTCAAAAGAACAAATTAGTTTTGTGCCACGAAGATCCATTCTAGACATGATATCAATTATACAGGAAACCTTCCACTCAATGGTCAACAACAAGGAAGCATGTATGTTTATGAAACTAGATATCCAAAAAGCATATGATGTAGTGGGTTAGAGATTTTTATGTAAAAATTTAGAAGCTTTTGGGTTTTCTCGCTAATGGATCAATGTAAAATTTAATTGCATCTCAACACCTAAGATCTCTCTTTTAATCAATGGAACCCCAGAAGGATATTTTAGTATATTGAGAATTATTTGTCAAGGCGATCCAATTTTGCCCTTTGTATTCATAATCATGGCTGAAACCTTTGGGAGATCAGTAAAAAGGCTTAAGAAGTAGGTAAAATTAGAGGAATCACAGTGGTGGATAATATCCCTAACATAACTCACCAAAAATTTGTTGATGATACTATACTACCTAGAGTTAGTACTAAGAAAGAAGCATAAACTTTCAAAAAAATCATTCTAGACTATACGATAGCCTTAGGACATAAAGTAAATGCAGAAAAATCAGAAATTTTCTTCCTTAATATAATAAGAGAACTAGAAGATTATATATGTAACTAGATGGGATATAAGAAAGGTACTTTCCCTTACAAATATCTTGGGATTCATTTAGAAAAGTGAACAAGGAAGAACAAAGGATGGGATAATATCTTAGATAGAATTGACAAACAAACAGAAACATGGAAAGGAAAGTGGATAAAAAAAGCAGGAAAAGAAATTAAAATTAAATCCATCCTATTAGCAATCCCTATTTACCAAGTGTCTTTCCTTCCTTTACCTAAGAATGTAAAAAATTGGAAGGAAAACTCAAAAATTTCTTTTGGAATGGAACAGAAGAAAAAAAAAAGTATTAATAAGTGGGAAAGGATATGTCATCCTAAGGATCAAGAGGGATTAGGTATTAAGAACATTAGCTGAAAAAATGAGGCATTGGGATAAAAGCTAGTATGAATATTGTACCTAGAAAGGGAAATAAAATGGGCTAAAATCTTGTACAATAAATACTTAAATGCGGATGATTTAACATCATTATCCAGAATTAGGAATCTACCAACAGGATCAAAAACATGGAATTTCATGGTAAGATGTCAGTCAATGATTAGAAAATATGCCACTTGGGACCTCAAAAGAGTTGATGATGCTCTCTTCTAGGAAGATTCCTAGGATAGTCAACCCCCTTTGACTAATACTAACATTCCTGATAATGTCAAGAATGTGCTCATTAATTTATGGGGTTCAAAGGATTTAGATTACAAATACATTAAAAAGGTAAATGGGGAAGATATTTGGGCATGGAAAACTTTGGAGAATGTAAACATCACACCTATAGATAAAGAGAATTTTGAAAACATCCTCAAGCAACGGTAGGTGAATCATAAAGAAAGGGAAGACAAATTTATATGGAGAGCTTCCAAAGATGGATCTTACAAAGTCAAGTTAGAATATAATTTGATAATAAATTCTCAAAGATGGGATAGCATTAACCTTCCTCTTAAGTTATGTTGGGATTCAACATGTTTACCTAAAGAAGGCACCTTCTTATGGGTTGCAATTCAAAAAATAATCCTAACAACAGACAAATTCACAAAAATGGGATTTGAAATCTTGTCGAGATGTTGCCTTTGTAAGGAAAGCTCAAAGAGAGTGGAAAATCTCCTTTACAATTTCTCCTTCTCTAAAGAGTGTTGGAATTGGTTTTGTCAAAAAAAATTTTGGAGTTCTCCTCTTCCCAAGGATCTCACTAGTCACTTATTAGGTTGGCCAACTAAGAAAGAGTCTAGTATTTATGATAAATTATGGAATTTGTCCCCATCCATACTAATGTGGGAAATATGGAAAGAAAGGAATAGACACATCTTTAGTAACACAGAACTGACTGTAAACTCTCTTCTTAACAAGTTTGAAGCTAGTATTACTGAATTTATGATCAACTACTTAAGTAAATCTATTAAAATTGAACGGACATTCTCAGAATGGGATGAGAATATGAAAGAGAATTGGGCCTTTCTAATTAACCCCCCCATTAGTATATGAGAAAAAAGACCAAAAAGAAAGGAAAGTATGTAAATGGGAAGCACCACCAAAAGGATGGATTAAACTAAACTTAGACGAAACATCAAGAGGCAATCTAAGGAAAGAAGGAATATGATCTATTATAAGATCAGAAACTGGAGAGTGGATTATTAAAAGAGCCAAATCTCTAGGTATTTCTTCAAACAACATAGCAAAATTAGAAGCACCTCAAGAAGGATTAGAGTTAAGTTTTTAAAAGAGGATAAAAAGAATAATTATAGAAGAAGATTCTCAAATTATTATTAATTCCATTAGAAAATGTCAAACTTTGAACTAGGTGATGAATTCTAAACTCAAAAATATTCTCAGTTTAATCAACTAGTTCAAAGAAACCAGATTTGAACATATATATCAAGAAGGAAATGTTGAAGCAAACATTTTAGCAATCAAGGAGTCAAAGGAGAGGATTTTATCCTCCTATCATTAGCATAAGATCTTTTTTTTTCTTTGGGTGTCCTTTTCTTTTTTCCTAGACTTTGAGTTCTTTCTTTTTTTTGGTTTTGTCCCTCTAAAGCATCTAATTATTTAGGTGAATCATCAAGATTAGGTGTTTCCAAAATTTGAGTACTAAAATATTATTTAGATAGCATAGCAATAATCATGTTTAGTTAAAGTTTCTTTAGTTCATCAAGTCATGATTATTTCTCGGGTGGTGTGTTTAGCTTTCGCCCTATATTTTTGCTTCTAGATCCTTCTATAGCCCTGGAAGTCTATTTATTTGGGTTTCTTTGGCTTTGTCACCATGATTTCTTTTTCATAATCTTAGATTCCCTTTGTGTCACTATGTAGTTGACAATATCTCAATTTCATTTTTTGGAGGTTAGAACCATGGCATTTCGGGGGTCTGTTAAGCCTAAGAGATGGAATGGGATTTTAAACCCAATTGATGATCTATCTAGGTTTCTAGTTAGCTGGGCTATAGGAGAGAAGGCCTTCAACTATAATTTTACATGGTGGACCAATACCTCTATTATTGGCTCCTTTATAGGCTATCTAGCTAGGGATAATATAGGAAGTAGAGAGATCATTCTGCTCTATCATAACATTTTTTACCCCACTTGGTTAGAAGGATTGGAGAATGTTGTCCTAAGCATTGACCAAAAGCTTAAAATTTCACTGCCAGAAGTTTGTATGGCTCATCCTCTGGTCAGTCTTAGGTTAGCCATTGTGATTAGGAGACCATCTCTATACATTTGGGATAACATCCAATTCTACTCAATCTAGCCAAAAATAGAGGCTAGCAACAATTTCCTACCACTGGAGGGGAAGAAGAGGAGAATAGAGTAAGGAGTGGTTAGTCCATTTCCTTCAATTGTTCAAGGCCTACATTGAACCAAGAGTGGCTTTTGATGATCTTAGCAACCTGGATTTCATGTTTCTAAAATGTTAAAATCTAGCAAAGACCAATTGGCATTTGTGTTTCCTCTAGGATCTAAGGTAGACAACCCAGATAAAGCTGCAGATATCATCATGGTATGCTGGAAGAAAGCAGATGAAGGTTTTTTTATGGCCATCTATGTAATGCCCCGCCAAGGAATCCAAAGAATTAACCTAGAATTTCACTAAGTTTGGTAGCATTTTTTTTTTAAACATGAAAATAAATACCTCATACAACTTATGCACAATAATGGAAGCAATAGCAATGTCCATCTAAATGTAAACATAACATACATAATAGATTACATTCTTAAGATCCCTTGATGTTGAATTACATCTAAGAACATCTAACATACATGAATCCATCTAGTACAACATCCACGTCATAAAGATCAAACATAATAGACTAAGAGCACGGTTCCTCCCAACCGTTAATAGCATCATTAGACCATCGTGGATCCTAGCCATCCCTCCGTGCGTAACATTCCAAATAATCGAAGAGATCATCTGTACTATCATAGTAGGAATGTCACTCCTAACATATATAACATCATATGTAGCAAGTAATCTAACATGCAAATATAAGCATAAGATAACATCATCTAACATATGCTAATCATCAATGAAAGGATACATATCCACCATCATGAAGGATGCATCAGCCACGATGTCTCAATGAATCTCAAATGATAAGAGTGGAAAATACACTACCACCCGACTGCGTGGTACCTAAGTGGTCCACTCCCACCATGTTGAGGAGATAATCTCAAGTCCCAAATAGGCTATCCATAGCACAAAACTCTATAAGTCCAATAATCCTAAAAGTACACTAACTCAAAGGTTCCAAACACAAAATTTGACATCTAATCCCCAGAGGCACACAATGACATGTAGGAACCTACTATGCAAGCGAGAAAGTGTCATCGCATTTATCACGTACAAGTTACCCTGGCAGTTAGCTAAACTCCACAGGTCCATACTGATCTCATGCAGCCACTAGTATCCTCTCATACTGACGAGGCATACTACAGAATGCAAGGTCGCAACCATGCATTCTCACTACTCCCATCCTAGCCTGTACAAGCACTCAAGGCATGGGCAAGAACAAAACACTTATTTTTTAAGGTTCATTTAGTTAGTATTAGGTGTGAATGTTATCACTTATTAATCCA
Organism: Cupressus sempervirens; assembly: GCA_028749045.1. NCBI lineage: Eukaryota > Viridiplantae > Streptophyta > Pinopsida > Cupressales > Cupressaceae > Cupressus > Cupressus sempervirens. The sequence continues at coordinate 503,288,379 of CM053785.1, forward strand.
ACTTACAATGAGTTACCTTGGCAGCCTCTTAGGGCCCCGGCCCCCATTGCAAGCCACTTCCCATCACTACATGCAGATATCCTACCCTAAGCTCATGGAATCATAAATCTCAAAATCACAAAAGATAATTCATAATAACATCATCAAATATGCATAAAAGCATCAAATCTCCATGAGCAAACATCCATAGAAAATCATGAACATAGCAGCTCTCTATTGGCAACTGAAGTATCACTGATAATCAAAGTATCCAATGGTTCTCAATAACCAAATTATATCTCAATCATACTGATCGAAGACTCCAAAAATGGTTGAGTCAAACATGTCACAACATGACATCATCAAGAATAAATCCACATTACAGTCCCATCATGGCGACTAGAAAATACCCAAGGATAACTGATCGATGACCAAAAATAATGGTTAAGTCAAGTGTCTCATACATAAGAATCTCAACTATAACAATCAGTAGTCACATCCAATACATAGAGCATTCCATCACATAACCATGGTTGGGTTTATAAAGATCGAGATTAAAACATCATCATGACATCACAATCACATAACTCCCAAGCCTCTGGTAGACATCCTATAACTAGTCAACACTAGTCAACCCAAAACCCAAAACAATAGCATAAAGAATACACAATGAAAAACACATGTTTTGGTTTTGCTAAATTTACAAACTTGAATTTAAAAGTCTCAATTTACGTTTCCCAAATTTAAAGAATGAATGGAGGAACATTTATACATTTTGGATGAATACAAGTATTCTTTAAAATCCATCTTCCAATTATAAACTTTAATTGAAAACGTTCCCCACCAAACTAACATTTCATATACTTAATAAAACAATTAATTTTAACCATGAACCTTTGATATAAATCATTTATCATTATATAATTATAAACCAATTATTATTAAACATATTCACATATTATATATATACTTATATATATATATATATATATATATATATATATAAATTAATATTACATTATACAAAATCGAATTAACAAATTCGATTAATACCATTTAACACATAAAATTTTCATAAAAATTAAAATTGACTTCATACATATGGAAAATGTGTTAAACACATATATATAACATAACTGCCGGTACGCAGGACCCTACGGTCACAGGGCCTGTGATGTCAGTGGTACTGCATACCCTTGCCGTCGCAGTACCTGCGACGGCAATACACTACGACCGCAGTGGGGGCGTGGGTCTTTGTCCCCCCCCCCCACTTAATGCATAATATGTATTTTTTTAAATTCTCTTACGCAATTTCCATTCGAGTTTTGCGATTTGGTTTTAACGTTTCTTAAAATGTTTTTGCCATATATATATATAATTCAGTTTTTTAACAAATATATATATTATATACATAAGTATGCATATATATATATATATGTATGTATGTATGTATGTATGTATGTATGTATGTATGTATGTATGTATGTATGTATGTATGTATTTATATATACATGCAAAAAAATATCACAGCATAAGAACATGTATACATATATATATAATTGCATATATATATGTGTGTATGTGTATGCAAATTGGCAAAATATATATATATATATATATATATATATATAAATTTCAATCTTCAAAATTTCTCCATAAACTTTTGATCTCAAAAATTTTCAATAATTAATCTAATGGGTTTGACTATGAATCTAAACACTAGCCCCGTGTTCTTTTCAGATCTATGCATATAAAATTCTCAAATAAATTAAAATACCCATATTGAGAATGCATACAATAAAAATATGAAATTCCTCAGAAGACATATGGAAGACACGAAGAAGACAGGGGATGCATGATGCGGAAATAGCATAAGTAAAATCACAAGAATCTACCCGAATTCTGATGCTAATTCACTCTTCCTCAGAAAACCCGCAGAGCAAGCTCCCTTCTTCAGAATTCTTGAATCCTCCAATGCTCCAATTGCACTCCAAAAACTATGTCTAAGCTTCTAGGAATGCCTAAATATAAAGAGCTCTCAGGAAACATCTAGAATGCCTCTAGAAATAGCTAGAAGGTGTCACCAACTAAGCATGAGTCTTTTCCAACCTTCTAGATGAGCCATAGGGTTGTAGACACCATGTGCTTAATTGATGCACTAACCCTCGTGTTGTTGACATATGAGAAATAGAAAAGTGTGTTAACTCCCATGCAAGCTTACAACTCCAATTCACTTTTATATAATTTTCTATTTAAATATTTATAACTTTCATTTTAATTTTTATAACTTTTATTATTATTATTTATTTATTACTTTATTATTATTTTATAATTATTATTAATTTTTAATTTCTAATTTTCTTTTATTTAATTCTTTTTCCTCAATTAATTCTTATTTAATTAACTATAATCAAAATATCAAATAACATGATATTTTATATTAATTTTCTCAAATAATTAATTTATTAATTAAATCTATTTATTAAGACTTAATTAATAGAAAATTCACCATAGACCTCCAAGATAAAATATGAAAACCCATCATAGAGCAAATCACACAAAATCAATCTAAAGGGTTAAAATCATGAATTATGTAATCCGACACATTTGGTGGGTAAAATATCCAGATACTTGTCCTACCTCACTAGGACAATTGGCTTAAAGGTTTGGGATCTAGACTTGAGAATTTATCTCCCTTCTCTTATCATTGAGATAGTATAATAGGGTACGCTCATCCTGGCAATTCAGAGAAGTCGATACTCGGTACTTGCAACCTGCAGAAAAACCATGCATGTACATACAATATATAATGCTAAGCTAAACAGACAATGGCAGGAAGTGGTGCATCATGTAGATCCTGACTAAGCAGGTGACTACGACTCCCTTCCTTAACCACATCAGAAACACCATACAATAAGAAAACACACACACCATACACATGCAAGTATAGGGTAAGTATCCATAATAAAATACATGAGATAATAAACAATCTAGCTAATCATCAATAACTGAACACAATATAATGATAATCATGTATGCATGAAATGTAAAGTCTAAATGATCTCATCACATACTACTGAATCCATAACATAATGTTTGATAGTGTCAAAGCAATACCACTAAACCATCAACATTAAACTAGTCCATCATAGTCTAATAATAATAGCAACAATATGTCCAGAAAAGATGTGAACGAGGGTAGGCACTACAGTCTAGGTACCCTTCTCTCTTTCCTAGGGTTTGTATTTATCAACTTTTTTGATGTTTTGGTTAGTTTTTAGATTGGAGTATCCGTCTTTACCTTAGTTTGTTCACTACTTCCCTATTCTATAGTTTTTATCTTATACTTATGGATACTAATGTACAAATCTTTTCATATATAAATTATCTTAGTTTTTTCATCCTAGGCTCATCTCTTTTTCCCATTTTGTGTTATGGTTTGTTGCTTTCCTCTTTTCTTTGATCGATACTTTCTCCTATTTTATCGTTTTGTTTAAATTTTTATGGTAACCAATAATAGTCTATAAATGGTCAAGTAGGATCATTGTCACTTCATGATCTCTAGATATTAATAGTTAATCTCTCATTTCATCTCTTTATTCACAACACTTAAAAATTAGAAAGATACCATCTAAATCTCAGAGCACTAATTTCAGTAAATCTAAATCTCTAAACTAGAATTTAGTACTACTAATCATTTCTCTCTAATGGAAGGTAAGTAAATCAAAGCAATTAAGAACTAAGGATTAATTATCTTGTTGGATTTTGGTATCTGGTATATTTATCTTCCAGACCCCTTAATTTAGCTTAGGCCTTGTCAGCAATTAATGTAAATTAAGTTTAAATATTGTCAATCTATTTAAAGGGTAGTTATAGAATTCTTCACGCATTGGTAGTTTCAACTTTTAATCCTTTAGCAGATTAATCCTCAAGACTCTATTCCATTTTGGCATTTGAAATTGGAGAAGGAAGATATTTGTTAATCAATACTAGGGTAACCGTCATTTTGGCAGAAAAGAACAATTACCCATGAACTTCAAAGCACTAGGACATCCACTTCCGACCTATAGTTGGGTACATGTGAGTAAGGATGTCAACAATAGATAGATAAGCAGAGTGGGAGATTTGGTAATATTTATCTAAACATCAAGGGCAAATGAATTTAAATGAACACAAATCACAAAAAGACTTTATAATCTGAATATTAAAAAAGTAATCCCAGAAAGGAAATATCAATATACTCTTTTTTTTGCAAGAATATGACTAGTTAAAATATATAATAATTTAGCAAGACTTTTAGAAGTAATTATTAAATGCTAATAAATTTTCAACGCTTGTTTCTTACATATTTTAGAAAAGATTGGAATTTACTGTAAGTTTAATCTATAAGTAGCCTTGTAGTAATATAGTTATCAAATTTGACTTACAAATAGTATAACATTCAAAAGAAGTTTGAAGTGGATTTTTTTTGCAGAGTATAAGTAAATACACCATTATCAAAGCATAAAGCATAGTAGAGAGTTGAGTGGATGATCTTGGCTATGATCAGAGAACTTAACAAAATGTAAAGGAAGAATTTGCTTCCTAAAAATAATGTATCAGAGAGTTAAAGATTAAATATACATAAAGGAGTAAATTAGCTTAGAAATGTATTAAAAAATATAGGTATGCCCCTTTTATATTTGTACTTTGTAAATGACTAAGGTCATGGACAAGACTGGTGGTTTTCTTCTCCGTTCTTTCCTACTAGTGCCCATTTGAATGAAGATACTCAATATATATAATTGTTCTAATTTATTTATATAATCCAAAGGATTTGGTCATTTACCAATCAAAAAAGAAAATTTAAAAGTTTCATTTAATAATAAACTTTAAATATAGGCAAAGAGCCTACAATGCATTGGTAAATTGTGAGCCTCTCATCGGAGAGGTCTTGGGTTCGAATCTACTTGCGATCAACACATAATAATAGTTAATCTTAATAATAATAATAATAAATAACCTAGGGTTCAACCATTTACCTATCAAAATAATAATAATAATAATAATGAACTTTAAATATTATTATTAGTTAAATTAATAAATATATTTTCTAAATGTGTGTTATTGTTAATAAAAATAAAGTGGGTATAATTGAAATAAACTTTATTCTAATTAAAAGTAAAACATGTGCACAATGATTAAAGAAATTAAAATAATAAAAGAAAAAGATTTTCAATGTTCATAAAACTGAAACCCTAAGAGGAGAAAATTCTTTATTAGGAAATTAGAGCTCATTTCTTCACAAACAGGTTTGGAGGAACAATTTTGGAAAAGGATTTTGGGAGACGAGAATTTTTGCATTCTTCAAGCACTTGTTAGATTGTAGCATCAGATCGAGGTAAGAATTCTATAGATTATATCATAGTAAATATTTTGAATTACCTCTATCTTCTTTGTGCCAATTATATGGATATTGTTTTAGAAATCATATTTTAGAATGAAACCCTTGTTCTTGAAATAATATTTCTTCGTAGTTGAATCATATGAGAGAAATAAGAAAATTGAAACCCTCATTATAGGAATTGATTTTTTAGAAACAAAATAAAGCTAGGGTTTGATTGGAATCTAATCTGGACTAAATTTACAATTTGATTTAAGAAACTATTTTATCTGTGTGTTATAAAAAATTGGTGGAAAAATTTGTATACCAAGTTTGTACCTAAAAATAAATTAAAATACATATATTATAAAAAAAATTACATTTTTTAATAATATGTTATATATATACTTTATTTATTTATTTATTAATGGAGGCAGGGGCCATGACCCCACCCATCTTTCTTCTCCAAAGATACTGACAACTTGAGTTGATGCATGCATCACATAGGCTACCACGAGCAGCCTAAGGGTTGCAATAGGCAACACTATGAGTTGTTGTAGTATACTCAAGCTTGTCATGGCTAGCACTTGGCTGCCACAGGCAACAAACCCTTTATTAGGGTCATTAATAAGTATTTTATTTAAATAAAGTTTTTTTTTTTTTAAATCTTTAAAATAAATTATTATTATTATGTTATTTAGATTTAGTTTTTTCTTTAAAAAAGATATATTGAAGTATATTTAAAATAGTTATAAAAAGTTTAGTTTAGTATAATTAAATTAAGTTAACTGGAGATTGAATTTTGGTTATAGTTCAATAATGTTAAATTTGATTTTGAAATGAAACTTAATGCTTATTAATTATAATGATCATTCAATTTCTAGAGGTAGAAACTTTAACAATATTAGTCAACAGGTTTTATGGGTAGAGTTGAAATGAAATAATTTTTCCATATAGATTATCATTGAATTGAAATAAATGAATAATTTATTTGGGAAGACATAGATGATTAAGATATAAAAATGAAACATTTGTTTTGATCAATCCAACTTGAGAACTTCTATCAACTAGGAAACTTTTGAAAACGAAAACTTGAAACCTTGTCACAAACCAAAACTTTAGAGAACTATTATGGAAAACTAAAACGATTAGATAACTACACTTGTTCTAATTTCATGGTGAGATGTTATGTTTTAATTCATGATGGGGCTTGGGATAAACCTAGTTTTGATCAGTTAGGTATATTTTCCAAAGGCTTGGGAAGTGATTTGTTTGTGATGTTGTTATGTAATGTTGTGATTTCATGATGCAACCTTTGGAAGGATTGGTTAGGGTATGTGCAAGATCATGGTGTACCAAAAAGTGTCGATCTAAAAAATATAAAGTTCTGAAATGCCTCAAAGCATTTCAAAATCTATTCCATTTTTTCCCCATCCATCCTAATATCAAACCAAAAAATTAATACCTTTATAAGGCCTATTATATCTTTGGATACCAACCCTACATGGTCAACTTTAAAAACATCCCAAAAACATATTTTGGGCTTGTTCTTGCCTATATTTTACTTCAAACATGTACTTGTTGACTTTTTTTTCACTCAAATTTGGTGAAACGAAAAGAGTTTCTTAAGAATGTTCTTAGCTTTCCATAAAAGTAATTTATGTCAAGTTATGAGTTCAATAAGTAATTATTAAAAAACAAATTGATTAAAAAATAACTATAACTTTCAAACTGTACAATATTTTTGAAATCCAAAAGATGCATCACATTCTATGCTTCTACTATAAGTAAATTTAAAAAAAAAAAAAAATTTGTAGAGTTTTGAATTTTTTAAAGTGGTCAGATGCAAGAGCTCTTTATTCAAAAAATATTATAGTAGAAAATTCAAAGTTATTTGTTTATTTAGAATTAAAATACTCAAAAATATGCATCACATCTAACCATGAGTCTACTTCTTATATCTATAATCTTTTTTTAAAATATTATCATTTGACTTTGATTAAGGTGGTTAGACAGACATCTACTTATTTTTGTTCTAAAAATTTTGTAGTATTGCATTAAAATTATATTTTTTGACCAATCAATTTTATTTTTTTTAGATAAGTCCTAGTAGTTTAGAAACTAAATTCAATTTCCTAGAGATTCTTTTCTCTCATTTTTTTGATAGAAAGTTCATAACAAGTTGAAAATTGCACATCAAGTTGACATAACCATGATTTGCTAATTTTTCATTGCCACTTAAGAGCATAGTTTAGTTAACCGTGATCCTACACATACCCATCAGTTATTTATTATGAGTCGGACATTTTTTTTTTATGATATTTTATTTTATGAGCTTAGGGTAGGTTATCTTTGCATATGCTAGGAAGTGGCTTGCAATAGAGGCCAAAGCCCTAAAGAGGTTTTTCGGGTAAACCCATTGTAATTTGTATTAATAAGTGATAACATTTCATTTAATAAGTGATAACATTTCATTAATGGGGTTAAAGTAAATTAACAAGAGTTGGTGTATTAAATCATCCATGCCTCAAGTGATAGTACAAGCTAGGATGGGAGTAGAGAGGATGCTTAGTTGCGACCTTGCCTCATTAGTATGCCTTGTCTGTAAGAAAGGATACTGATGTCACATAGAGTCACTAGAGGGTTGGGGTCCATAGAGGCTTCCAAGCTAACCTTAGAGTTGGATCATGCGATGACGCTTGCCCAATTACATAGCAAGTTACTTATGCATCTTTATTACCTCTGGGATTAGATGTTACTTGTGTATTTGGTATCCTTTGAGATAGATTTCCATTAGCATTCCTTGACCTATATTCTTATTATGATTTTTGGATTATTATCTATTTGGGACTTGAGATTATCTCCTTAGCATGGTGAGAGTGGGCCATTTAGGTTCCATGGGGTTGGGTGATAGTGTTTCTTATACCATTAAGATTCTGACAGCTGGATGTTGTTGTTAAATGTACTTGTGCAATTGTTTTATTTTTCTAATCTTGTGATTATGTTCTATGGTCATATCTTGATTTATCATACGTTGATTTTTAAGATCCTATGAGTTTTTGCATCTTATCATGATGTATATTCTTTTAGTATTTCATACCATGTGACTTGTGTAGACACCTAAATTTGATTACACCACTTTAGTAATCCTATTTAGTTATCTCTAAAGGCATCATTAATTAAATTTCTATTTAATTAATCATTTGACATTCCCTAGCTGATTAATTTAATTAATCATCTATAGTCCTAATTGATAAATCAAATAACCTATTATTTATCAATTAAATCCTATTCTTCTATCTAATTCCAAAAATCCCCATTTATTAAATAAACCTATTTGATAAATAAAATCTTCAAATCTAAAAACCCCTAACTTATCCCTAATCCTCCATTTAGCCTAATCCACCCCATCCACCCATACTAACCTATCTTAGCCACTAACTCACCCAACCTCATTAATGCCATCCACTTGCACATCTCTAACATCTCTAATCTAATCCTAAACCCAAGCCTAATCCACCCCCTAATGTTGTCACATTTCTTAAACAAGTTTAAGAATTTCCTAATCCAAACCAAAGTCTCCCCTCAAAAATCCCAACCACCAAGTCATGAGTGCTCTTACAAACCATAAAAGACTCTTACAAGCCCACTCATGACTCTTACATCCATCTTCCACACTCTTCCCTCTTCCACACTCATTCCTCTTACATCTCTCTTACATACTCAACCCCACTCATCATCCCTTTAACCAACCCTTTACCCTACCCTCTCACACTCATCCTCCTTGTGACAAGTGTCACCTTCCCATTGGTGCTAAACATGCACAATCCACGTGCCCCCATTTGAGTGCATCTTAGCCCTCCTTAACCATCTCCCCATCCTTGCATCTAAGCCCTCAATCCCTCTACCCCTTGGCCTATAAATTGAATCTCATCCCAAGCCATTTCAATCAACAATCTTTGAGCTAAAGTTACCATGCTATTTTGAGAACCAAAGCCATCAATCTTACCTTTATAATGCCAAATTGAGATCTCACAAAGCTACCAATTTGCTATTACCCATCTCCACCATTGAAGCAATTGGGCAAGCAATTTAGCATACATCCACATCAAAGGACACATCTACAAAATCAAGAAAGCATGGAGTGTTTTCTCTTTTGAGGTTTGCATTTCTTGTTTTGTTTTCTTTGTCTAAGCATATATGTGAATTAAGTTTTAGTTTGTGAATGCTTTCTTTAATGTTAATGTTCCTTGCACACTAAAATCTTGTTCTACATTTTGGCACGCCCGATGGGACCCCGCTATGAGTCATTCTTTAATCTTTTTCAATCCATATTTTGCTTTTACAAACTAACAATCTAATGGTTTATGTTGTTTGAGTTGTTGCACAGTGTGTTTTCTTGTTTTTGCAGGTGGAAGGACGCGCTAGAGAAGAAGACATACCCTCAAAAATCCAAAAATAACCAAGAAAAAAAAAATTCTGAAAAAAACCCGCGTTCGTTGATTCACTTTGTGCAGTATCGTCTCTGTCTGTCGTCTCTGCAATTTAGTGTCTCCACCTGTCATCTCCACAAAATGTCGTCTCTGTCATCTCAACCGTCGTCTGCGCAAACCAAACCGTCATCTCTGCAAGCTCAACCGTCATTTGCGCGAGCTCAACCGCCATCTCCGAAAGCCCAAATTGTCGTCTGCAAATTTTGGCATCTTCGCCTGTCAAACTATCGTCTCTGCCACCGTAATCTGCCAACTATCGTCTCCAATGCTGCCGGCTACTTTTTTCATCAGATTATCGTCTGTGCAAATCAGCATCTGCGTAGATCAGTGTCTGCACAGATTAGCATCTACACAAATTGGCATCTCCGCTTGTTGTATTGTTTTCTCGGATTTGTCGCCTAGTTTTTTGGCTGTCTTGTCCAAGTCATTGTCTTTGCATGCTTTCAAAACTCTAACAAATGAACCTGTATGTTTAAGAACACCAAAAATCACTAAAATAATTTTTTTTTTTTTTTTTAAAAGAGTATAAATCAAAATTTGACTTTTAGTGGTTCCCTAGGATTTAGACCATTTTAAGCATTTTTACGCATAGGAAAAACAGCAAAAAAAGTTTTAAAAAATTTTCCCATAATTAAGCTTTCATTTTGGAAGATTTTGGGTAACTAATCAAATTGTTTTTTTGTCTTATTGCAGGTTGGAGCAACGAACTTAATCATGTTTCTTAAATTTTCCTTGAAATGAACTTGAATGTTTAAGCATTTTTTTTTTAATGAATGTTGTTCAAAAACACACTCTTGAATGCCATGGATAAAAATCAACCTTTTATTGGAATGCATGCTTAAAACAAACAAACTCAATCTTGAATGCAAAGAATCAATGAATCAATGCAATATCTCACACTTCCAATTTGGGCTTAAAACACTCTAACACAATCTTGAATGCCTAACAATCAATGAACATTGCATGGTTTTGATGCATCTCAATGACGCTCGCTTTTTTTACATTGACAAATTCTCGATTTCTATTATGTTGACAACACTATCAAGTTGGAATGAACATTGTATGCCATAATCACGAGTGTCTTCAATCATAGCTTAAAAAATCTAAATCATCAATTGGAAAAGAACTCTGCTTTTTAGCCCAAGGTCATCTGAATCTTCTCTCCCCTTGTCGCCTTTGCAGGTCATCTTGGGTGCATAAGACTAGGATCCAAAACCTTGTTTTAGTTTTAGAAGGCATGCTTGGGGATTTCATCACCCCTTGGGATGACCTCAACTCCAGCGTTTCAGCGGAGTATAAAGATTGGGAGGTGAATTGAAAGACACCTCTCTTGGAATCAAGATTTTGTCACTCGGGCTAGGCCTCAAGGAACTTTATACCCTTGAGAAGTGAAAGAGGAGAAGTGGGTTACCACTCCTCTCGGCTGTGTGACATCTTTTTGGTTTCATCTACGGATATGGGCCTCACATAACTTGCGTATATCAAGGACTCCCTAGCTAAACCAAATTTCATCCTTGTAGAAAGCTTCCTAGGATGTTGGTGTGTTTGACGTGCTTGCTCCAAAATTTTGTCTGCTTGTTTGTTCATAGCCTTTGAATGAATGTTTGCCAACTTTGGTCAAAATCCTAGAAAAGCAGAAATCTCCCAGCTCAAGGCATACTTAGCATAGTCACTGCCTCATCAAAAAATCATCCAAGCTCCCCCGCTGCAATCGAATCTATCTAGTTCCTTGCTTTAGAACAATCCCAAATCCAAAGTCTCTCCAAATCATCCCCCCCAGCCAGCTAGCAACCCAATCCAAAATCACACCCAAACCTTTAGAGAGTTGTTGTCATTTTGCTAAAATTTGCTATCCAATCAATCCTACCAATCAACCAATCTCACCAAGGTTATCCCTCTGACAGAGCATTGTCTAGGGTAACCCAGCTTTGTCACTTGTATCCCTCATCACCTTGAGCTAAAGGTTGGGATCCACAAGTGGTCAATCTCATGTCATGCCCATAGGATCATTAGTCTATCCTTAAGTTGACACAATCTCCACCAATCCTACACATAGGAAAGCAAAACTCTCACTTTTTGACAACATGCCCTTGAAGTCTTCCATCCACAAGAAAGCCAAAAATCCCCAGCCAATCCTCCTTAGGTCTATCATACAGCTTTGACTCTCCCTAGGAAATCTTTCATCAGCCAATCCAAAATCTGAGCTTAATCCAAATCCAACCATGAGCTTCCGTGTTCATCCATATGCAAGACCCCATCCCCATAAAACTCATTGTCAAAGCATGAAGTACCAATCCTATCATGATATATTCGGTCGTATTGTCCTTGCTCTTGCTACCTCCTATTCTAATAATGATGAAGATCTTGTTGACTATGAAGGGTATCTTGAGAGCCTTAGAAACATTCCACCAACCATCCCCCAAAATCCAAGAGTTATTCCAAACTATCTAGTCATGCCATCCGATATCCCAGATTCTCCTCCATCACCCAATCAACCAAGCTTCCAATCTTCCACCCCCATCACACTAGCTATTCCTGTCAATTCACCTCCACCTCCGACACACAAGTCTCCAAGGAATCTCCCAGAGGAAATACAAGAAAAGCAGCCTCTAGCAGTTGATAAACCATGTCATCTAATCCAACCATGTGTAGTAGTCAGTGATGAAGCTTCCCCATCTATAATATCACCTCCATCTCCCATTGCTATCATCCCCATACAATCCATCAAATTGCTTAAAATCCTTCCACTTCCCACAAGCATCAAAATCCCACCACCTGTCAAATCCCTTCAAATCCTATCCACATCACTTCCAAGCATTTCCCAAATCTCCCGTAATGACCCTTATGCATCCATCTTCTATTCACCCATCTCCACTACCGAATCTCCCATCTATCCATCCACAACCTTTGAAGAATCCATCCCTTCACCTCCTATCACACCATCCATCCCAATCCAATCCTATCAAGATCCTGCCCAAAAGCATGTTGACATCCCCCAAAGCATAAACGAAGATATCATCGCACCATGTCTTCCATCCATAGCACAGTCACCATCCCCTCCATCTCCAAAACCTCAAGCCATACCTCCTCTACTGCAGGATATCTTTTCATCCCATCAGCTAAATCAAGATCCTATCCTACCATCTCCTCCGCTCCATGCTTCCATCTTACCACCTATCCAAGCTATTCCACCATCTATAATCTACCCTCTTGGTTCACTTACATTCGTCCATGGTGGCCTCCTCTCAGCAGAAGAATTAAGAATAGTATCTCCCCATTGCAGTACATCTGAGAAAGCACTTCCACCATTTTTAGCAAGCAAAAAGTATCCTCAGCTAGTTCAAATGCTCAATCGATGGAATTATCAAGGTCAAGGTTTAGGACCACAGGAGCAAGGGATCATAAAGCCTATTATTGCACAAAAGAATCCAAGATTTCATGGTCTTGGATATGTATCCAAAATCTCACCATCTAAAAGTGTTGGTACACCACATCCCCAAACCAAGCCTATCTCCAAACCCACCATGCCAGCCTCCCATCACTCCTTCAAGAAATCTTATGTCATCCCCCCTCCACCATCCTTGCAATCCAAAACAACCTACCATATCCCCCCTTCATCTGCTAAATCCATTTTGGATCTCTATGTCCCAAAATCTACCATCCTCCATCCTCCTATCATCCATCAGTCAAATCCTATTCCATCCATTCCTATGCAAGGTCAACAAAGGCACATATCAGGGCACATCATCCATCATCACCCCCCTACACGCTCTTCCATATCCTCTCCATCTCACAAAGCTTATCCTAACCATCTTCCCAAATCTTACCACAGCAATGTGAATGCCAACTTCAAAATGCATAAAGTTAAAAATCCACATCCTAGGCAATCATATGTCCATTTTAAAAGACATACTCCAAAAAAGAAAAATCCAATCAAAGAATGCAAAACAATGCAAAAGCCTATAAAATGAAAATCCAAAACCATGTGGATCCCAAAGAAAAAAGTTGAAACCCAATGCATAATGGCATCCACCATTGCTAATCCTCCATCTAGTGACTCATGCCCCCCATCTCCTAACTCCATCTTGGGTGCCTATATCCCCAAGTGCGCTTCCACAAATCCTCCATCAAGCCCACATCTAGCATCTATCCCCCATATGCTCTTTTCACACCTGTCCCAACATGTGCCAATGTTGATCCTGCAAGCATCCCCATCTCATGCTTCTTTCCAGCCTTTTCATCCCTCCATCTCCTACCATCAATCCCATCTAATCCAATCTATTGCATAAATCACACATCCGGTGTACCAACAGCTAGCAACAAAATTGAACATTCCAATAGCTAGTGAAAAATCCCAGAGAAAAAGCCAAAAATAGCTGAAGAAAGCCAAAATCATTCCAGCTAAGTCCAAAGTCAAAAAGTCAAAAATAAAAAATAAAAAAATAAAGCGTCCACTGGTGAAAACTTGGCAATTCAAGCACCTTGAACAAGTACCATGATGAAAACTTGGCAAACAAACATCATGCATAATCCAACCATCCCCAACTTAGCCTATCATCCTCATGCTTTTGGTCACATCTTGTCATCCAGCTCCATCTTCCAATCTATCCATCTATCCTCCACCCTCTAGCTTCCATCTCACACCATCCACTTATCTCCTACAGCTTCTGCCAACCATCACAGCTATCATCCATCTCCCTAGCATCTTCGGCTTTTCCATCCTAGCTTCAATCCTATCACATCCATTGTAAGACCTCCTTCCACATGTCATCTTCTGACTAAGGGCATTGTATTCCTTGGAGATCTTGTCTTGTCCATCCTCCCTTGTCATTGGTATCTAGCTCTAGGCTATCCTCATGCAAACCCAATGTCATATCTTTATATCCATCATAATCCTAGCTATCTACCATCCTATCCAGCCATCTAATCCTTCTCCTCTAGCCATCCTTGGTCACAAAATCTCTCATCATCATTGGGATGCATCCTCTCCAAATCCATATCTTCTGCTATCACCCCATCCTTAGCTTTTGCATCTTGCATAGCATCGAACCATCCCGCTATCCTATCATCCTGAGCTTTTGCATGCTTGTAACTATCTATCCAGCTTTCATGTCAGTTCCTCCTTGATCAACATCTTGCACACATCGCACATCTATGTTAGCTATTCCAATGCATCCTTTAGCTAGATTTCCTGTCACCAAAGTGTTATCCTTCTTAGTTCAACTTGCCAGATGCATCACTCATCCTGATCCACCAGCTTAGGTGCTCTCCGATAGGTCCTTGTAGGATATAGCTTTCCTCATGTATGATCTTGGTCCGTTAGTACCTCGTCCTACCCATCTTGTTGGCAAACGGTTCTCTTTTGAATTTTCACTTTCTTTTGATTTGGAATCTTTTGTTTTGGGTCTTGAAATATCTTTTCCAAGCAATCTCCTTGTTCCCTCCTCAAGGTTGCCACGATCTTCCATATCATGGTATGCTGTGAATGGGGCAATTAGAACATAAGGTCTTGATCAGGTCTTTTGCTTGTTTTCTTTTTCTGCTTGTGGGTTACCTAGTGTCATTTCCACGCTGCTTCCTCCAGGATTCATGTGTGATACTGGGGCAATCCTTGTGTGTTTGTTTTGAGTCAGTTTGTCAGTCCTCTGGATGGTTGGTGAAAAGGCCTTGATGTTCTTAGTAATCTTGGCAATTAACCAACAGTCCTATAGAAAATCTAGTGCTCAACTACATGGTGGTACTTCTCTTTGAAGTATCCCCCTGCTCAAAAAGCTTCAATGGATTCCCTTCATCTCTATTATCCCCCATCGATATCCTACATCTGTCGCTCCTACCCCAGCTTATGCATCAGTATCTCTTTGAATCACTCCTCATGCTTAGCTTTAGGGATCCACAATCCTAGTCTTAGGGATCCACCAATCAAATCAATCCACCAAGCCTCATCTTTCGAGATCCACAATCCTATTCCTAGGGATCTCCGAAACCCATCTTCCACCAATCTGACTCTTTGAAATCCTTTTGCATCAACTTTATCATTCTATCATCCATCTCCCTACCATGGATTCCTTTTATAGCGCTCCGCTCCTCCATCCTCCCCCCCCAATCCTGGAAAGTCTTAAGCTTGCTTTACTTCTGTGCCTTTGATTTCCCTTTATCATTCTTCCATAGTGAGAGTTTGAGCTAATTCAGCCCCTTCTCTTCGCCAACCTGCGTCTCAGCTCGTCTCAATTTCTTGTACTTTTTAAGAAGTCGTTGAGCCTCATTTCTCTCCTCGCCGCCTTCTTGAGGGGGCATCATCTAATTTTAGTCTCTCCTCTTCTTATCTGAGACTGGGGCAACCTCGTTGCTAAAACATCTTCCTCGTGTTGTCTTCATTCGAACTTCTTTGAAATAGTGTTGTCTCAATACTATGTCAAAGAGGGGTAAAATGTAGACACCTAAATTTGATTACACCGCTTTAATAATCCTATTTAGTTATCTCTAAAGGCATCATTAATTAAATTTATATTTAATTAATCATTTGTCATTCCCTAGCTAATTAATTTAATTAATCATCTATAGTCCTAATTGATAAATCAAATAACCTATTATTTATCAATTAAATCCTATTCTTCTATCTAATTCCAAAAATTCCCATTTATTAAATAAACCTATTTGATAAATAAAATCTTCAAATCTAAAAACCCCTAACTTATCCCTAATCCTCCATTTAGCCTAATCCACCCCATCCACCCATACTAACCTATCTTAGCCACTAACTCACCCAACCTCATTAATGCCATCCACTTGCACATCTCTAACATCTCTAATCTAATCCTAAACCCAAGCCTAATCCACCCCCTAATGTTGTCACATTCCTTAAACAAGTTTAAGACTTTCCTAATCCAAACCAAAGTCTCCCCTCAAAAATCCCAACCACCAAGTCATGAGTGCTCTTACAAACCATAAAAGACTCTTACAAGCCCACTCATGACTCTTACATCCATCTTCCACACTCTTCCCTCTTCCACACTCATTCCTCTTACATCTCTCTTACATACTCAACCCCACTCATCATGCCTTTAACCAACCCTTTACCCTACCCTCTCACACTCATCCTCCTTGTGACAAGTGTCACCTTCCCATTGGTTCTAAACAAGCACAATCCATGTGCCCCCCTTTGAGTGCATCTTAGCCCTCCTTAACCATCTCCCCATCCTTGCATCTAAGCCCTCAATCCCTCTACCCCTTGGCCTATAAATTGAATCCCATCCCAAGACATTTCAATCAGCAATCTTTGAGCTAAAGTTACCATGCTATTTTCAAAACCAAAGCCATCAATCTTACCCTTATAATGCCAAATTGAGAGCTCACAAAGCTACCAATTTGCCCATCTCCACCATTGAAGCAATTGGGCAAGCAATTGAGCATACATCCACATCAAAGGACACATCTACAAAATCAAGAAAGCATGGAGTGTTTTCTCTTTTGAGGTTTGCATTTCTTGTTTTGTTTTCTTTGTCTAAGCATATATGTGAATTAAGTTTTAGTTTGTGAATGCTTTCTTTAATGTTAATGTTCCTTGCACACTAAAATCTTGTTCTACAACTTGTACAGAGGATGATTGTGCATTTTGGTTATGCCATGTGGCATCTTATGTACTTGTATATTCATTTGATTTTGTACTTATGGTTATTCTATGATGTGTACTTTTTTCATATTAGATTTAATCTTAATAAAACTTATGTATGTGATTTGTTGTTATGGAACCCTTGAGAGATGTAATCGTTAATGTATTGCTTATGTATGTATGTGAGTTATTTCTTCCAGTATGTTATCTCTTGTTTTTTAAACTTTAAAAAAATGTTTAGGAAACTTAGTGACATAATAGTTTAATTTCTTTTGGGTTCCCTAGTAGGGTGTTACACACTAGATTTCATGTTAGGAAATTTGAATATGATGATGAGAAGCTATATCAAGTTTTTGAGCCTGTAAAATAATGATTACAGAAGATTGAAAATAAAATATGTATATGAATGTCAAAAACAAAGCTTGAGTGATGGTAAAGGTAAATTATGTGCCAAATCATGAAAAAAATCTTCCTATAAATTTCATATACTTATAAAAGAGCTACAAAATCTCTTTTTAGCTAGCAAAACCTAAGTTGGAAGCACAATAGAAGAACAACGACTTTTAAGACTTCTAAATTTCTCCAAAAAAACTCCCATATTTTCCCAGGGTTTCAAACCCTCTAATTTTAGGACATTGAATGCTTTAGCAAAAGAAAAAGTGGAAATGGTAAAACATTTAAAGCATCAAACTTTATGTTGCCCTTTATTGTATTTCATGTTTCTTTTAAAATTTGCTAATGTCTTTAATGGCATTTGAAGCATTGTGAAGGTTTTTATTATTTTATTAATAATACAATAATATATCATTTATATTATTATTGTATTATTAAGTAAATAATAAATATATTTTTTATTATTGAATTTTATATTATTTTGTAATTTAATAACTATTGACAGATTAATTTATGAATGACTTGCAATTATTAATAAAGAGTCAATAATAATAAACTTGAGGGAATAAAGGAGATGTTTTTGGCTTCTTAAAAGCACTTGAGGGAATATAGACATAAGGAGATTTTTTAGGACGCATTATGGACGAGATTTAGGGAATTCAGATATGGTTTATTTTATTATCTTTAAAGAGTAGTTATGAGTCAACTAAGAATTTTTGAGGGGATGTTTGATGAGTTGTTGTGTGGATTTTGGATGAGAGATCTTTTCAATCCTTAAATCCTCATTTTATGCTCTTTTGATCTCATTCTCAGGGCCTATTTTCATGCATCTAACCCTTAGTGGTTGTGGTTTTTTTGGTACTTTATGGGTTATGCAACTTATTTTTGGAGGTTCTCATTATATAGATAGAGGCTTTTAGTGACTTATGTAGTCCTTTAGAAAATATTATTTGCATCTTTTATAACTCATTTTTTAATATGAAATACATTCAACACCTTGAATATTGTAGACTTGACTCAATTTTGCCTCTCTTCTTCTTGTGGTATTATGTATTTCCAAGTGATTTGATTAAGTCTTTAGTGAGATGCTTTAATCTCCTTATGATTTTGTCCCACGTTCTTATACCTTTGTTGCAAAAGTGTGTTGATGCAAGTTGAAGGTTATGTTTAAAGTTTGCATCTACATTTTAGGATATGAAAGTATTTCTTCCTTGTTTGATAGATAGTGTATTCAAAACTTTCTTGTGATATATTTATGTATGATTATACAAAATTAAGTTGGTGCAATTCAAATTTTTTCATTAAAGTCCATTTGTTTGAAAGTCTAAAAATTCATTATCTTATCATTTTGGTGTATCCCCATAGGTTTAACTTTCTTTTCTGTCATCTTTCTATCCCTTTCACTTAGAAAATTTTGTGTCTTTAGGTGAAGTGTCCTATAGGAACCAGCCTAGAATCTAGAGATTCACTCCAATTTTACCAAACCCACTACCCAGGAGTGTTTTCATGTTTCTCTAAAGTATCAAGTTTTTTCACCTTGATAAGGGTGCAAATTTTAGAGATAATAGGAGTCACACATGATTTTCTTGGCATGGAAGTTCAACAACACTCAGGTAGTGTATAAATTTTTCAATCCAAGTATATTATTGATTTATTTAAGAGGTTTAGAATGATATCATATAGTTCAATTGCAACTCCTACATCCCGTGCTGAGAAATCGACCAAGGAAGATGCTAGTTCCACATTGGATGCCACATTATACATAAGTTTAGTTTGGAGCCTCATATACCTCACTAATACAAGACATGATATTATATATGATGTGAGCATTACTTATAGGTTTATGTAGGATCCACATGAGACCTATTGGTAGGTTGTAACATGGATTATAAGATATTTGATTGGTACAAAAAATCTTGGAATTCATCATAATCCTAATGAGAAGTTTGAGCTAGTAGGTTATACAAATTTGAATTGGGTTGGTTCTATGGATGATAAAAAATCTACCTTTGATTATTTTTTCTCTCTTGGTTATTGATCCATTTCATGGAGTTCAAAGAAATAACCCACCACAATTCTCTCTTCTACAGAAGTAGGATAGATCATAGTAGCATTAGAAAGTTGCCAAGCTATTTGGATTTATAGGATATTGGAGGATCTTCATTTAGCTCAAGGTCATATAACCACCTTTTTTTTTAGTAACAATATTATCATTGTCATGATGAAGAATATATTATTCCATGGTTTAGTGCAAAAAGTTGGGTCTTTGGTTAAATAGTGGAAGTGTTTTTCGTATTTTTGGAATTTCTTATCAATCGATGTCAAAATTTGAGGCACTTAGAGATTGAATATCATAAAAACTCATTAATAAAAATTGTAGTGCCTCTATTTTTTGAATATGTAATTTATTTGTATATCCACATAACATTAAAAAAATTGAGTATGGATCTTTAAAAACTACTTTTTCAAAATGCATGTTTCAAGACCACACCACACTCATGTACAAACACCATAATTTGATAGAAATACATGAATTTTCGTGAATACATTTAAAGGAAGTTATTAAACATGCCAAATATTGATGATAATATTTCTCATTAATTTTTTATTAAATAATTTTTTTATTGGTGATTAAGCTATTTTTAAAATTGCCCATGTACAGACACTGTATTTTGATCAACATTTCACTTTATTCAAAAAATAAAAACTTTGAAAGAATTGTATGTAGATTGATGACATGTAAATTAATTTTTTTTAAAGTAAAAATTTAGAAAGTTATTAATTTTTTAGTGAACCTCACTATTTTCCATTTAGGCACCACTTTTGATTAAAAAATAATGAAGAAATAGTAAATATAATCATAAGTGTGTGAAATTTACATTTAAGGAATCAAGATAGTGGGAACTCTAGTGTTTTTTATTTTCTCAATAAATTCGATAAGGAAGACCCTCTAAAAATTATAGGAAGACCCAAATTCATTTGTTCAATGCCTTAGCCAAATCTTGAGAGGCCAACACATAGGCTTGGTCCCACCAAGCCTGTACCATGCCTTTCCCGAAGCCAAAACCCATGGCTAAGAAATGGTTCTTACCCATAATTTCAACATCAAGCACCAGGTTTGTAAATTTGAAAATTGGGTGATTGATTCAAATTAGTCTGTTGAGCACAAATTGGGCTCCTAATTTACAAATTGAGTGCCTAATTTAAAGATTGGAGCCTAAAAACGAGCCCACAATAGAAAAAAACAATCAATACAACCATTCTTTGATAGTCTCAAGCTGCAACAACAAAATTTTGTCATTATTTTTTCTTTTCATATTTTGCATTTCACAAACTCATTCATTTGAATTCATATTATTTGGAGCAATCATGTGATCAAAACAAAGAATAAAGAAGAAATTAAAAGTTTTTAAAAATGAGGAGATTGCAACAAACAAAGAGAAGGAAGTACAACACCAACGAGAGAGAAGGAAAAGAATTAGAGAGTTGAGAAATGTTGGGCTTTGAGTTCTAATATCATTTCACAGGAGAAGAACATTGAGGATACCATAATGGATGAAGAGGTTGAAGAAGAGAACCCAATACAAGGAGATTCAGGTGCCCATTCTAATAAAAAATTCAATACAAGTGTATCTCTACAGCCTTGAGTTTGTTCTCATGATGAAATTGGTGTTTTTTTGCAAGCAGATTATAATTTAAATGATTTATTCTTCATGAGAATAGAGTTACAAATGATCATGCACAATGAACTCCAATCACAATTTAAACCAGAAATAAAATGAAAATGACATTCAAATTCCATTTATCATTGAAATTAAAAGTCCAATTGAAACAACAATGTGAATGTAGACATGAAAACACCAATTAATGAAGAAATTTGTTTGAGTGATAATGAAGTATATGAAAAAAATTATTTTTCTAATGACATGCTAGATAATATTCATGGATTGGTTTCATGGAGATATATTAGGACTCATGTTGTTAGATTATATAGATAATTTTTTATAATAAGAAATTTGGGTTTCAATGTCAATTAATTTTGTAATTAATTAAAATATCTAACATATGAAAAAGTGATGAAAAGGTTAGGACTTTATGAAAAACCTAAGAGTAAAGATGAGTTTTTAAAACAATTTGTATCCGTTGTTTCTAGTTCCTTTAATGTTATTGGAAAGAAAAGTTGCTCTAAAGATAAGAATGCAACATGACAAGTAATAACAACAACTTTAGTTAATAAATCAACTTATGAAAAATGATTTATTAGTAACATAAGTGTATATCTTAATGTGAGTCATAAAATATTAGAAAGATTTGTAAAGAGAAGGGTTAACTTTGAATGCGATCCAACAAATAGTTCATGGACTTCTAGTGGTATACTTTTGAAATCTGATATGAAACGTACAAGTGAAGTCAAAATTTTGGTTGAAATGTTTTAGCATGAAAATAAAAAAGAATCACCTAATTCAATAGATGTTATAAAAGTGATATTTGTCCCAAAAATACATGATCCACATCCTAAACACCTCTTAGACATGACTCAAACTAAATTGTTCATAACAATTTTAGATATAAGGTGTTAGCTTTAGCATTAGTCAAGATCTTATAAAAAGTGTAAAACATGATATGTAAGGATTAACAAGGAAAGAGTCACATGTTGTAAAACTCATGTTCAATTTTGTTACCATTATGATGTGTTTCAATCTATATGTAGTACCATACATACTAAAGAAATGTTGTATGGAATGTGGTATAAAAATATCACCTCAAACAATAGAGGACTTCATATCATATTCATTTTGCAACCCACTTAATGAGAAATATTTTATTTTTAATGCATGTCTTGCTAGTACATGTGATATGTATGACAATCTTCCTTTGTTATATGAATATTTGCATGAAAATCCTTTGACTTATTTTGGACAACAATTAGTTGATGTACTAAGATTTATAACTATTGAATATTCATTGAAGGATGGAAAGGTTGGAGGAAGAAGTGATGTAATTATAGAAAAAGATAATTGTCTTACATTTATGAATGAGTTTAAGAGTAAGATCGTACGAAAATATGTTAAACACTCTCAATATGCTAGATGACTTGATGGACAATTTTGCATATATAAGAATATGTTTCCAATTGGTAGTATAGTTTCAGTTGTTGACTTTGCAAAGAACTATAGACTTGCACCCCAAGATGAGGCACAATCCTAATATGACAATTTAGTGCAAGTAGACATTTTTGTTCATATAGTTTATAGGCATGCACCTGATAGTATAGAAGAGGATCAAAAAATATTCAGTGCTGACTTTTATAGGATTGTTTTCTACAAATGTAATAACAATACCATTTATTTTTGTGTTTTCCAAATGCAGGTTTGAATTCCATATAAATATGAGAAGAAGAGACATGTCTCTATGTGGTAAATTATAATTTAATCATCATTATTAGATATATTTACAATAATATATATAAACATAATTATATGTAATATATATAATATAATATATGTAACAATCTTCCCTAGCTAAGAGGGAGTGTTAATGTTGTAACTTCAGTCAAATTGAATGGACCTAGAGATAATTCTTATATGGTCATTGGTTAATCATAAATTAGACAAACTCCCCTTTATATATAAATATAGATAGATAGATAGATAGATAGATAGAAGACTTTTTCTAATTGATGATTAAAAAATGACCACATAAGGATTATCTCTAGGTCCATTCAATAGCTACAACATTAACACTCCCTCTTAGCTAGGGAGGATTTTTATAAAACACATCATGATCTTAGGCATATATAAATTTATCATCTCAATATGATATTCTTGGAATGACATACTTAAAGACATCAACATATATCCATCAACTTAGATATCATCTTTCGATATCATCTAAAGTATGATTCAACAAGAAATATCAATCACATTTATATTCTCTTGGTATGTGTAGTGGCATCATGTTCATGGTACTTACCAAAATAATATTTTATAGCCTAGAAGGATATGAGTTATTTGATTTCTGACACACTCTGGGACAACAACCAAATGTAGTCTATCAGATAACACTTCTAATCAAAATGTCATGTTCTCCATCATGAGAAGTGTCATGATCTTTGGCACTATTGGGCATCAAATTAATGTAGTTGATCATGGTATGTTCATTATCATGATATCCAACACTCCAAGAAACTAACCTAATATAGTTACTCATGATAATAGGTCAACCTATTGTTAAGATCATCACCTTATAATAGTGACCTCACAAATACACATAGAATATCCTCACCTTTAATGACATAATCTATAAATAAAAAATAATAACCCTTATGATATCCACCATTAACCAAGTCAAAGGATGGATCTACCATAGCTTCTCCTAGAGGGTGGAATGGAGTTTTTCACTTCAAACTTCTCTCTCACAAAGATGAATGTATTACAAGGAATTTCACCTTGAACTTCTCCCTCTCAATCTGTAGACTTTTTCTGATCTAAGGTTTCTTATGAGTTAATGTTACTATCCCTTTGAAATTGACATCAACATTCTGACCTCCTCACATAAGATTGCCTCTGATGAAGTGATATACTCCCTCTTCATATAGAAGGATACTCATAATCTCAACCATCAAAGACATTATCTTCAAGACCCTCACTTTATCCATCCTAGTCATCAGATGACTAATAAATTCCAGATCATAGAACCTTTGAAGCTATTGTTATAAGATTGATTCTACACAATATTTAGTAGTGTGTATAAAGTACCAACCCTAATTTCCTACAAGAACATCCCCAGACATAAAGGAAAAGATCAAGGTAGATAGCTCTTATAGTACATATGGAAATATAATTAAGAGAGAGAATACAATGAGTAGATAAATGTAATATTTAAAGCTATTAAACACTTATATGTGCATCCTTGATACAATTTTCTTTGATGAGGGCCCATATGTATCAAATAAAAGGATGATTCAAATTTGAAATTATAATGATATCCCTTCCCTGATATCTCCCCCTTTTAAAGAGGTTCAAGTGGGAATGGAAGATTGGTTATCCCCCCCCCCCCCCAACCCAACAATTTAAAATCCCCACTCATATCATTTGAGTAATTATACATCACATCAAATATGAAAAAATTCTTTCTGGAACCTCCCCATTTATTAAATTTGATTATTTATAATAATAAAAATTCTATAGAAAAGGATCACAACTCTAGAAGGAAATAGTTCTTGCCAAGGAGCCCAATTGGTTTAGCCCAAGTAATTCAACCCTCACAACTCTACAATTTCTGCATTCAAGAATAATATTAATTTCTCATTAGTAACATTGAATATTTTGATAAACTATTCAGGAAATACCTTATGAGAAAATATTAAGCACATAGATAACAATCCAATCCCTTCCTCCCAAATGCTTCTCACTATTATCCTTAGAAGAAACACAATTTTTTTTAAAAATGCAACACCAATAACATCACAAGGATTGTTCACTCCCATTGGCATGAATGTGGATGCTCTTGTGGGTTGAGAAGATAATGTAGGTGTTTCTAATAACAATGGACATCAAAACAAAGGCTAGTCCTTCACTATCTCTAAAAAATATAATGAGGTCTTGGGATTTCTCAAGATACTACTTACTCCACACTAATATCACAAGGAATCATCATAACAACCCCAATTTGGTATCATAATACTGAATTATCATAGATAATATCACATAGCCATGTGTTGCGAGGATGCTAGCAAGAAATTTTTATATTGTGGTCTCCCCTATTAGACTTCCTTGATATTTATGTGAAATTAATCAAATTCTTACAAATCTCCATTATTGTACTCAATTTTGAATTATGTAATAATGATGATAGAATTGTAATACAAATATAATTCTCTCTTCACAATTTTCTCATACACATATATATTATCTTCTTCTTTGTCATTATTAAACATGGATGGTCATTAAGTTCAAGATCTTGCACAATATTTTGAGTTGATCTTTGTTCCCTTTATCTATCATTAATTACTGTCAAATTGCAATGCTCTAATAATTTTGTGAGGCTCGTCTAAAAATTGTTAAGAGTTTCTAAATTCATTATCTAATATGAAGGGTAATAGCATATCAAATATGATGTAGTGAGGTACTAGTTGTCCATTATATTCATGTCTATCTAGTCACCTTTAATCTGATTTGAATATTTGATCTTGTGATCATCTATTACAGTACCTCAAAAATTGAGGATATTGTTTTTGTACTTGACAAAATGCTATATTCACATTATAATTGTATGCAGATCCACAACTAATAAATTAATACCCAACTAAGAATAATAGTTCATTAGGTCTTTCTTTTATGATGCTTTTATGTTAACATAATTCGATAGTTGTCTATGATGTATGTAATGGATCTTATTATTAATATTATCCTCTTACCATAAAATTATTCCTTATCATTTTTTGTCCATAGTAAAGTATCTTCTTGATGTTGTGTATGTGTGATAGATAATCATGGTGTTTTATGTAGTATGTGCTCTTCTACCTTAAATGTTTCTTGTGATTCCAATATATTATGTTTCTTCCCCCCCTTTTCATGTGTTATATGCATGCATAGTCATGTAGTCATATGATTCCCCCTGTTATATTTTTTTGATACTTCCATTCTCTATGATTGCCTCTTATACCATAGATGTATTTCATCTCATATCATTCATTATTATTCTAGTAGCTCTTGTGATGATTTCTAATACACTTTATACTAAAGAGGTATACTTCTTGTTTAAGAAATAAACAATGATACTGATAATACAATTTTTTGTCCATAGAAATACCCCTCCATATATATCCAACATTTATTTTATTGTTCATCATTTTTTGTGTATGGTGAATACTAGCAGTCATAAGGTTCCTTATGTATTGGCATCCAATAACAATGTTGTATTCTAAATTCTACATTTCTTCCACCTTGTGTCTTTACACACCTGCTATAGAGGATTTCTGAGATAAGACCCCACTTCAATGGGTTATTAATGTGTATTGATGTATCTTGTTATTGAGCATTTGTCTCCTCTTAATTATTTTATTTGTTTTGTTGTTGCTTAGGACTCAAATTTTATTTTTGGAATATTGTGTTCCTATGTGTCCACCAATACATATTGTTCAGTTATAAGGGAGACAATCATGAGTTTATCTCTTTTAGAATATCTATGTTCCTATCTCCATCTCCTTTCTAGTTCAGCATATGTTTCTTTATGTTCTTCTAAATATTCATCTTCTCTATAATTGTCTCTACTCCTTCAGAACTATTGTCTCAAGATAGTTATCTTATATGACTAAATAGAAGTATTTATTGGTTTGTTTCTTTTTCATAAACTTGTTTTCCCATGTTTTCATCCGATGTATGCAAGCTTCCTTATGTGATCTACCTTCATACTTATTACCTTCCATTGTGGTCAATGTTTCTAGATTGATATGAAGTAGTGAAACAAAAGAAATTTCCCTTGACTATCAAATTAGATTGACCTCATACGCATATCTTCAAGATATAGAAACTCTAGTAAAATACATATTGGTGTCTAATGTATGAGTAGATTCTCTACTCAGTAATAATCGTCGATACTTATAGTATCAATGGCAGCAATATAGAATATTGTTGGAGCCTTTATTGACTGTAGAAATCTCCATTTTGGTATATTGCTTTGTTTTTTTTTACAAGACTCAATTCTATATTTTATTGAACTCTTCAATGTATTTGCATTTTCTTTTTTTGTATGTTGACTATAATGCCTAATTCCTGTAACACTAGTCTCCTCCTCTAATATAGTTTCCATGATGTCCATTTTTTGTGACTATCTTCACAATGATTGGCAACATATGTTATTTCCATCCCCTTCGTTGATTCTATTTTTACACTTGCAACCAGACTCTGATACCACATTGATTTTTATTGGATCATTTTTTACAAATGTAATAACATTACCATTTATTTCTATGTATTTTTTTAGGTTAGACATGGTAAAGGAGAACATGATGGTGTTGGTGAATGCATTTAGAGAGCTCTTTGTAGAGAGCAGTTAAAATTTAAGGAAAAATGCTATTCAAAAATGCACATGACATTATGGGATGGTGTAACAAATCTTAATATGCATGATCAAGTCAGAACTCTACTATCAAACATTTCTTCTGGCTAGTTAAAGAGAAGAATATCCTTTCAAGATATAATGACAAGGATACAATTAGCGGGCCAACTAAATGACATTCATTTAGGAATTTGGATTCTAATACTTGGACTTTATGGACTAGAGAGTTTGCATATCTTTGTCAATTTTGTATTGCAAGTGAATGGGAAGAATACGAGAATAAAAAATGGGTTAAAGAATGGAAAAAAAATCATTAGCACCTACTGACACACATTAAAGATGATCTAATAAATGAAGACCCAAATGTTACATTTGTATCAAAGGACTATGATCATGTTTCAAACCTCATAAAACCTAGCATATACAATTTAATTCATTTTTTTGTGATTGTGCTTCAATTTATATTATTTGTTTTATGTATATCATAAATTTAACTTAAAAGCATGTTTGTGTACTTTCTATCTTGTAGGACATGTTTATGTTGTTATTGCACCTTATGATAATGTTGAATAGATTGAGTATTGGCTAGATAGATATGTGGAACCTAAGAAAAAAAAATATTTCATCAAGTAGACAATGATAGTTTTTGGTATCTAATTAGGTCATTCATTATAGCTAGAACCTGGCTATGGAGATACCTAACAAGAAGGAATGAGTTACTGGCATTTGAAGACTACCAATCAAAAAAGAATATTTTCCACTATTCTTATTTGGTGGTGGCAATGAATATCAAATTAGAAAGATACAAAGGGACTATAGACACACTAAAATTGGCAGGACTTTGGAAACATAATTTTCATTAAATTAGTACATATTAAGGACAAAATCAAAGAAAATAAGGAAAAACAAAAGACTTTTAGATTAATCACAATATCAAGTTATTTACGTAATTAATATAATCAATTAATTACCTAATTTCCTTAGCATTTTATAATTCAAAATTCCAAGATCATTTCAAAGGGGTAATTTGATTCAAAAGGGGAAATCAAAACTCAAATAAAAAGAGAAAAATGAAAATTGAAGAAAATGCAAAATTAAAATAAAGCAAATAAAGTTATTATCCCCTCAAAAAGTGAATATCCACCTTTTTGCATTTAAAAAGAAAAGAAAAGTTCCTTTTATCCTCACAAACTAAGTTTGTTGGGCTTTTTCTTTTGGGGTTTATGAGATATTTTCAAACTTACCATTACCCTTGATAAAAAAGTAATTCCTATATCTTTACCCCAACCCTTCCTAAAATCTTATAAATAGGAGGGAAAATCAAGAGAAAAGGACCCAAGTTTTATGCATCCTTACTATAGACATACTAGAGCTAGAAATTGAAAATCCATTTAGCATCATTACTGTAGAGGTTTTTTTGGCATCATTTTGGCATCATTTAAGCATTATCTAGCATTATTTAGCATTTTCTAGTTTCATATATACACATATCAAGAACATTTTCATGTTCTCATCTGGTTATATCTTGCATTTCACATAGATCTCATATAGTCTTTCACAAATCTGCACAAATAACATAATCCCATTATAAAACTATCACTAAGATGCTGATCTAAGAGCAATTTTAGAAGTTTTAGTTAGGGAAATATGAGATTTTCATGGATTTCTTATTTGATAATTGTTTCTTGGTTCTAGCTTAGCTCATTACTATTCTCATAGCACTACACACTAAGGTCTCATGAATACACGTTCTCTTGTGTACAAAAATAGCGACCACTGCGGGGCTTTGTTTTGAAGGCTTATTTGCATTTAACTTTTCATGATAATCTTTAACTTTCTTTGTAGATATGTATGTTACTCTCTTTTCTTATGAAGATCTAACTTAGTGCATTCTTAGTAGCGGTTGGGAAGACTCATAACATACGTAGTAACCTTTTGAAGATGCTTTCTAACTCCCAAGGATCTTTTTGTCATTTTAGCTTTTTGGAACATTGTTTTAACATTTTTTAATTCTTGTATCATGAATTTAAGGTGTTCTATAATGCATATAAATTTTTTATAATACATCCACAAGATTCTAAAGTGCATACATTACTTTAAATGACACTTTTGCAATACTTCATAGCACATCCAATGTATACTACAGTGCATTTGAAGCATTCTATAGTGCATATGAAGATTTTTGTAACGCATTTGAGCAAATTTGAACTTTTCCATATCTAATTTAAAAATTTGGTTTCTGGGTGCTTATAGATCTCTTTCAAATTGAACAGAAGCTTCTAGATCATCAAAATTGTAGAAAATGAGTAAAGAAAAATAAAAAATGTGCCTAACCCTTTTGCTAAATCTGAATCAAGTAAACCTAAACCCTCTTGGCATCTAGTACTTAAACTGTAAAATTTCCATTTCCAAATCTAGTTTAAGCTAGATAAAGCTTTTTCAAATCTCAGACTTGGTATTAGGCATGTGCTCTTAATTCCTAGGAGTGAATCATAGTGTCAAAAATGCCTAGTTTATTATGAGGATTAGCAAATAAATGAACAAAACACCTAGCTTAATTAAGAGCCTCTTTCCTTCCATAGATTAAAGACTCTAAATCTAACCGGGTCATGTCTGGTGTGTTTAGAAGTCAAGATATTAAGGATATGCTCTCACCCTTATAGGGTGATCAAACTCCCTGACCTAATTTTGATTTTGATCTTTCTTTCTCTTTCATAAGTAGATTAAAAGGTCATAAAAAATCATACCTCCTAAGATTTTCCTTAGTAGTTCTAGTGAGAGAGAAAACCTTCAAACTTGTATTCTTAGTGGAATGCAAGACAATTGTGTTCAAAATATAGGCTTCCTCTAGTAGTCTCAAAAGAGATTATGCCAAACCTTACCCGCACTGGTGGGAAGCTCTCTTTCACAGAGAGGTAAATTTACACATAATTGGATGATACTAAAGCCTTGTAGTCACTAGCCTAAGAAAAGCCATTGTTAGGAAGCCATTTTACATTTCAAGTTTGTGCTTGGGATCTTTTATTTTTACTATTTTTGCATTTGAATGTGCTTGTTTTGGGACTAAGTAAAGAACTTACAACTGTAAAACTTTTAAGAAAATTTGGACAAAAACAATAGAAAGACTCTAATCCAACCAAAAAAAATTCTTTACATCCTGTATTAACACATATACAACCTAAAACAATGCTTATGAATCCTCAAATAGTGCATATGAAACATTGAAAATTGCATATGAAATCTCTGATAGCGCATTTGAAGATTAAAATAGTGTATATGTATCTAAAACATTGCTTCCATCCTACAGAATAGTGTTTGGTAAAGGTAGACATAACACATATAAGTCATGATAGTGCATTTGATTATTTTTGTGACACTTTTATAAAAAATTGCAAAATAGTGGCTACTTGCACAAAGAATCCCCTAAATCTAAGAGAACACCTAAATACTCTTTTTCTTTGTTAACATTTTGCAAATTTGAGGAACCTTAAACCCAACCAATAACTTCAAAATCAAGCAAGAATTTTTTCCATCATCTAAGTCATTTAAACAATCCTACCCAGGGTTTTTATTCTATAAACATCATCAATATCACCTTTTAAAATGTCAAACTTCATATGAGACATGCATCCTTTCATCCCTAACCATATAGAGCTTGATTTGATATTCAAGGCTTTCATAATCTTTGGTCTTGTTGAAGCAATTTATGCTCTTGCCAGATATTTTACCATATTTTTGGTTAAAAGATCATTTTCACCTTGTAACATGTAGAAAGACTAAAGGGCTTATATTCACCTCTCATGCCACTAAGGAAAACTAGTACTAGTACAAGTGAGAAAGAAACAAGAAAAGCCACCACTCGTACAAGTGCGATAATAGAAAAACACACTATAGAAGCTACACCAACATAGTCATCAAATACTATCAATCCTACAATATCCATTGATTTCTCATCAACCACTATTGGAAAAGAGAAAAAAATACCAAATATGTCTTCTCAATTGAAACTAGAAAGTGATGATTACATCAATGCCAAAATAGATGAATTTCAACAAAATCTAGAGTTGGTTGACATAATGGAAAAGTTGTTAGAAAGACATAAGGAAAGATATGTCTTATCTCTAGCACAACAAGGTACCAAACTACCCTTTGACTTCAATACATCCTAGCTTAGGAAAGAACAAGAAGACACTCCCTTTGACATCATTACCCAAAAACTTCAAGAGCTACAATTAGAAATTGAGAGGCTAAAGAGAGGGATGTTACAACTAGCAAAATCCAGCTTAGAGAAGATATTCCCCCTTCCCTTTGACAAGAGTGTAATCTTGACACAATTCCCTCCAAACATGCAAATGCCAAAATATGACAAGTACTTTGGTACATCAAACCCTCAAGATCATCTCCACCAATTCTACACTCTAAGTATGAAATGTGTACACGATACAACTTATCTCATGTTGCTACCCCTTCAAAGCTTGGGGTGGGTGGGGGGGCAACCCATGGAGTGGTATTCACCTATATTTTTATTGTGTAATACTCATACAACATTGAGAGAGAGTTTACCATGATAGACTTGTGTAACATGAAACAACTTCTAGGAGAATATTTTAAAGTTTTCCTACAAAGATGGCAGCACACCTTTTCTAAATATCATCATGAAATCCCAAACAAGGAAAAGATTGACATATTTTTCAATAGTCTCTCTAAGCCCATGAAGTATTGGATACAACTCCAAGGCCCTAAAGACTTCAAAACAACTCTAGAGAATGGAGCCAAAGTTGAAGAAACCTTGTTAAACAATGATTTCTTTAATATATCAAAGGATGGGAAAGGTTTTTTCGATAATTTTCACCACAAAATAACTCACTTGATCACTCAAATGATAAATAAAGATCCTGGTGGAGAAGCAATAACAAGCACATGGTGAATGATGGATTTGTAAAGGTGAATCATGTTAAACCATAGCCTTACCCATCTCCAAATAAACACTCTCCCAACATCAACAACACTAGCATATCTACCGGCCAAGGTGCACAATGACAAGAAAATATTCATCCATTCTATAGATAAAACAATACTCTTTCACCTATGCCAAATACTCCTAACCAATAGGTGGCCTACAATCAAGCTTCTCCACCAAAGGGATATAAACATATCAACCCACCTAAAGTGTATACTCCTCTAGGTGAGACATATGAAAGGGCTTTGCAAAAACTCTTGGTGGATGAAATTATCACATTACCAGAAGCTAGACCGTATGAACCACAAGTCAAATGCTCATGGTGGAATGAAAAACATCTTTGCATGTATCATCAAAATCAAGGATATATCACTAATAACTATTTGGCTCTCAAAGGTGTTATCCAAAAATTGGTTGATGATGAAATCATCAAAGTCAACAGTCTTTGTACCAATGAAGACCATGTTGCTTTCAAAACTCCCTTCATGATTCATGAAAAGGGGGAATCTTCTAAGACTAACCAAAAAAAATCCAAAAATGAAAAGGTAAATTATACCCACAATTATGATAACACAATCAAAATGTTATGTTTTTTTTATGACATTTTCAACATTATAGTTGTCAAAGATAAACACAAAAATAGCTTTTTAATGTCATCACTCGAGGTCAAACATCTAAAGTGGTATTTCCAAGGACAACCACCAATTTAGATCAAGTTGCTACAAGCTCCACTATCTCCAAATATAGTTTGGTCAATCAACTACTTAAAACACCTTTTCATATCTCCATTTTTGAATTATTAAAAATATCCTCAAAACACAAAGAAATCCTCACTAAACCCTTAGTGCCCAATGATCTAGATGTCAATAGGTTCCAAAACATGGCAAAAAACCTCATTGCACCCCAATGTGTATTATTCTCTAAATAGGATGACATGTCCTTCACCCATCCCTAAAATTTCCCTTTACATATTGAGGTCTTTGTACATAGAAACATAGTGAAGAGTAGCATTGGTTGATGGCAAGGTCGGTTTTAATATTTCTACCCTAAACTTGGTAAAAGTACTAGCATACATGGAATAATTTGTTGACCCTAAGAAAAATATCACAATCAAGGCTTATGATAATGAAGAAACATCCTCTAAAGAGATGGTCATCTTTCCAATAAGGATTGGTCTAATTGTGAAGGAAACTATGTGTCAAGTTCTAGACTTGAAGTTAACCTATAATATCTTATTAGGAAGACCATGGATACATTACATGTAAGCTATTCCTTCTACTTACCACCAATGTTTAAAGTTTCCTTATTTGGTTCAAGAGGTAACCATACCCAAGGACTAAAATTACACACAATATTGCAACTCCCTTGTTCCTCATAACAAGGAAGAAGTCCCCATCAACACAAGCAACATTGACTAGTCTATGCTAGCAAAGGCTTCAGCCTCCAAAAATCAAGACAACAACCACTCTCCCACAATGAGTCAGGGAAAAGAGAAAGTGGTGTTTTCTAGTCCCTCAGTCTCATTACCTGTCCCACCAAAAGACTCCAAACAAAAACATTATTGGAAGATGAGTTGTTTGATGAAAGAGTTTGAACGAAAATACATGATTCAATGTAAAGGGGTGGGAGAATACTTAGTTTCTTTATTTCACCTACCAACATCTCCTAAGTCTCATGGAAACCTAACTTCAATTATTCCTCCTCAACCCTACTGTGAATGCTTTATCAAAGGTAGTGGTTCATCTCCAAGCATAAAGGAAGAGGAAATTAAGATGATACAAAATATTGATATTTCCCCCCACCTTTTTGGTAAAGTTATGACTTAATGAAAAAGCTGGGCTACTCTAGCAAAGATCCTTTAGGAAGAGGCATAGGCATTGTTGAACCACTTAAAGCACATTTTAGGCCAAACAAACTTAAGATAGGGGTAGGATATTCAGAGCAAGAACATGAAGGTTTACCAATCTATCCTATGCCACCACCTCTTGATAAGCCACACCCTGAACACAAGGGTCCCTCCTCCACCTTGATTTGGGTACCTAAAGATAAAGACACAATAGATCAAGGGGCATTCGATCTAGAGAATGTAAACTTATCCTTCCCCAATATCCACCTCATACAAGAACCACTCTTGAATACCACTGATAATGAGGATGATGAAGACTCCACCAAGTGGGAATTTTATTCCAATCTACCCATGACAAAGACTGTGATGTGATTCACATTTCCACCCAGTAAACTACTATGAAATAAGAATCTTCTTCCAGCTTAGATTCCACTTCACCACAAAGAGCCATTTTAGACTAGGATTGTTTAGAAACAAGTATGGAACAACCACGTGATCTCTCACAAGAAGGTCAAATACATGCCATGAATATTTAGTGGACCCTTAATCTTATGTTACATGAGGATAATGAACCTAATAATGTGTTCCACTTCTAGACCCTTTTTCTAGATTTCTTTTTGGCAGATGTTGAAAATGAGGATAGTGAGAAACTCGAAGATCCTAGTTTTCTAGATAGTTTAGAGGAAGCTCACATAATAGACCTACACGATAAATGTATGAGTCATAAAATGAGATCATGTTTGAATCCAATCAAATCATATCAATACCTTGAGTCATTACCCTTGAACCATCCTAAGCTTATTAGCTGGGAAACAACCGAGCTTCAACATTCATGTTCTCATTTCCACAAGTCATTTCCACTTTCATTATCCTTACATATCATTACATTTAAATTTAGTCACATTTCATTCACCCATTACTTCACATTAATATCATTTTTATCACTAGTGCCTCATTACCTCTTTTGTGGCCTTTGAATCTCAAACATTCATGTTGCATTTTCATCTCATTGCAATCATTTTCACTACTCACATAACTCACAATTCATTTTTTTTTACCTCATCATATTCTCAAAATCACATCATTTCCATTTCATTACCACATTAGTCCTCTTTTATTGCATTTTCATCAATCATTTCATTTTCATCATCACATTAAATCATTTCATCATTCATTAACTCATTTCATCTCATTTTAATATCATCAAATCATTCTCATTTCCATCCCCTTAAATTATTTCATTTTAATTTTATTTTCATTTCATTAACTCATTTCATCATATTAAATTATTTCATTTCAATTTTCACATTTCATTAAGCTATATATGATTTTCATTTCATTTCAATTTTCACATTTCATTAGACTATATCCAATTTTCATTTCAAATCATTTCATTTTCATCACCTTAAATTATTTTCATTTTCATTTTTCATTTCATTCATTAAATTATTTCATTTCATTTTTATTTCATCATATTAAATCATTTCATTCCATTTTTCACATTTCATTAAACTATATCCAATTTTCATTTCTTCAAATCATTTCCATTTCATCATATTACATCATTTCATTCTCATTTCAAATCATTTCATTTTAATCACCTTAAATCATTTTCATTTTCATTGCCTTAAATCATTTCATTTCATCGTATTAAATCATTTCTTTTTCATTCATTCATTCCCATTTTCATCCAATCATTTCATTTCATCACATTCATGTTTTATCAATCAATATCCATTTTCAATCATTCCATTTCATCACATGGGATAGTTCAATAAACCATATCCATTTCCATTTCCTTTCCATCTCATTCCATTTCCTTACATTACTATTATATTTTCATTTATTCCATTATCATATTTTATTCATCCACGTTATTATATTTCATTCCATACATTCAGCCATTTCATTTATCCATTACCCATTCATTTACTACATGCTATCTCTATTCTATGTCAATAGATCCATAAACATTTTCCAATATTTCATCTATCCATATTATGAATTCATCACATCTACTACATTATCAAACACATAAACAATCCACATTACATCATGCATACAAGAACTTTGAGATACAAAACAACATAAGCATATCACATACAACACCCATCATATAAAGTCTACGATACAAAAACAAGATTCCAACATAACAAAAATGAGAAAACACTTGATCTAAATGCTCATATACCAAAAGATCCCTCTAAATCTATCTATGGTACATCTGATAATCAACAGATACACAAACATGATACAAAGGATCATCTCTATTTCTCACCACCTGGGCCACCTACACCATATATCTGGGTCTTATCTAGAGGTGTTTGATCACTAGGGACACCCATCTCATCTCTTTGAGCTTGATCTAACACACCTATACCTTGTGCACCTATTATGGTTGGGGCTACATGACTTGTGTTTGCTCCATCTATGCTTGATGGTAGAGGTGGACATGGAGGCCTTAGTTTCATCGATGCTATAAATTCTTGAAGCTTGCTCACCAAATACCTAATCTAGGAGCTAATCACCACAATATGTGCCTCTACAGAACCCATATAGGTGCTTAAATATGATAGTCCACCTAGTATTGATGTCAGCTACGCTAAAGCTATGGGCACTTGTGGCTATAACTATAGCTGGGAGCTCTGTACCCACATAGATTGATGGAGACACAACCCACAAACAGAATGGAACCAACAGAAAGGGAAAATTATATTAACTAAGAAAATAAGCTAGTACAAATAGTACAGAGAAAATAAACTTCAGAACATGCCCTAAGGGCTTACAATAGCATAAATCTAGAGATAATTTCTTCTTTTAGCACCTCCTCTCAATCTCCACTTCGAACTACCTTTTACAATGCCAAAAATCTCCTTAAATAGACCCCAAAGGGTTAAGGACTAGGAGTACATTCTAGAAAGTGCTAGTAGGCATCCACCAACCAAATAAAAGGTTTCGAAAGCTGCGTTAGAAGTCGGTGCAATTCTAGAAGAATCCAGAAACGGTAACCGAACTTTTGAGAGGCATAACTTTTGAACCGTAGCTTCGATTGACAAACAGTTTACATTTTCGGAAAGCTCTTGAAGCGCTCTATAGCCCTATGGACCAGCTTTGCTCATCCCCCATTTTTTGGCCCTTTTCAAGGTCATTTAATGCCCCTAACCTGACTTCAAAGCATTCTTAGGGGGTCTCCAAAACCCAAAAAATTGCAATAACTTTCAAACCGTGGGGCCTTTTGACCTGATTCTTTTTTTGGAATGCTCTAAATCACAATTACATTCATCTGGTCAATTCACACCTTCTAGGTCACCAAAATGATGGCCAAATTGCATGCTCCTATTTTTTCAAGATTTTCAAATGCACTGATAGTGGAACTGTGAGAGTTGGAACCTTTATTTGACCCAAATGGGTATCCAAAAATGAAAAGACATGAAAAAAAAACTAAGTCTAGGTACATTTTTTTGGGTGACACAGGATTGCCCATATACCTCTAGATGCTCCTGCATCAGACACCCAGGGTAGATTGAAAAGTGACCCTGTCACTTTATGGATGGTAGAGGAAATCCCAAATGGGAAACCTTAGCTGCTGAAATCCAAGTTGAGTCCACGATCGGCCATCCTTTCCATTTGACCAAATATTCTTCATACTGCCTATTTCTGGTACTCCTACCCACACGATGATCTAGAATGTCTTCTATCTCCTCCTTCTTAGAAGCAGGAATTAGACATGGCTCTAACACCAGCTCCTCATCTGCACCATCATCATGATACTCTGTTAAATTTGCAATGTTGAAAATGGGAGAAATTTGAATACCATCTGGCAGCTCCACTTCATATGCATTTCCTGAGTCATGTTTCTTCAAAATTTTGTAGGGGCCAAATTTCTTCATTTTCAGCTTGTTGTAAGTACCGGCTGGAAATCTTTCTTTTTGTAAGTGCACCATGACTAGATCCCCTACTTGGAATTCCTAATGTCTTCTCCTTTGATCAGCCCTAGCTTTATACTCTTGATTCATCTTGGTAATGTGTGCTTGAACCTCCTCATGTAGACGCTTGATATGTTCAGCAAATTCCTCAGCTTCAGCACTTGTCCTCTCCCCTTGTTCTATCTTCCTCAGCTCTGGTGCAGTCCTTGGGCTATT
Source organism: Cupressus sempervirens (assembly GCA_028749045.1). Classification (NCBI taxonomy): domain Eukaryota; kingdom Viridiplantae; phylum Streptophyta; class Pinopsida; order Cupressales; family Cupressaceae; genus Cupressus; species Cupressus sempervirens. The sequence goes on from CM053785.1 coordinate 503,327,225, forward strand.
CCCATATACAATTTGGAATGGTGATTTTCCAGTACTCCTATTTATAGATTTATTATAAGCAAACTCTTCTTGTGGTAGAATTAAATCCCATCCCTTGGGCTTATCCCCAACTAAACATCTTAGCAAATTGCCTAGACTTCTGTTTACCACTTCTGTTTGACCGTCAGTTTGTGGGTGATGCGTGGAACTGAATTTCAAGTTTGTTCTCAAATTTTTCCACGAGGTCCTCCAAAAATACCCCACAAATTTAGTGTCTCTATCAGAAACTATACTCCTTGGAAGACCATGTAGTCTTACTACCTCTTTGAAAAACAAGTTTGCAATATGGACATCATCATGGGTTTTGTGGCATGGAATGAAATGTGCCATTTTGGAGAACCTATCAACCACCACGAATACTGAGTCATTACCCCTTTGTGTCCTTGGCAATCCAAGAAAAAAATCCATACTTATGTCCTCCCATGGCCTTGATGGAACAGGAAATGGCTGATATAGGCCAGTATTGTGACTAAACCCCTTGGCAACTTGACAAACCTGGCAACTCTGTACAAACTTCTTCACATCCTGTGAAATTTGAGGCCAAAAATAATGTTCTCTAAGAATGGAAATGGTCTTATCTTGACCAAAATGCCTTCCATTCCTCCATTGTGTTTCTCCTTAATCAAATTTTCCCTCATGGAACTCCTTGGAATGCACAATTGACTACCTTTGAACAACATGTCATCCTGAATCAAATAGTCTAACCACTTGGTTCTATCTATAGCAACAGGTTCTTTACAAGCTTTCCATGCTTCAGCAAAATCAGGATCCTCGGAGTAAAAATTCTTGAGTTCATCAAACCCAACTACTTCAACTTGCATTACTGTAAGCAGTGACTGTCTCCTACTTAGTGCATCTGCAACCCTGTAAGATTTTCCACTTCTATGCTTCAACACAAATGTATAACTCTACAAGAATTCTACCCACTTCATATGCCTCTAATTCAATTTACCTTGGCTATTTAGGTACTGTAATGCCTGATGATCAGTATACAAAACAAATTCCTTTGGCAATAAATAATGCCTCCATTTCTTTAAGGCCTGAACTATTGCATAGAATTCTTGATCATAAACAGAATACTTCTTTTTTGCATCATTCAATTTTTCACTAAAATATGCAATAGGCTTACCTTCTTGGCTTAATACAACCCCAATAGCACTACCACTAGCATCACAATCCACCTGGAACACTTTTCTAAAATTTGGAAGTGCCAACACAGGCTGTTCTATCACCTTCTTCTTCAGCAATTCAAAACTTCTCGCAGCTACTGCAGTCCATTTGAACTCTTTTCTATCCCCTCTTATTGTATCAGTTAGGGGTGCACATATGCCACTAAAATTCTTAATAAACTTCCTGTAAAAACTAACCAGACCATGAAATGATCTTACCTCAGTAGCAATCCTTGGAGTAGGCCATTCCAAGATGGCTTTTACCTTCTCTGGATCCATTTTGAGACCTTCAAGTGGTATAACAAACCCCAAATAGACTAACTCCCTTTTTGCAAAGACACACTTCTTTAGATTAATTAATAGTTTCTCTTCCCTTAGCCTTTCAAGGACACTACGAATATGCAGTAAATGTTCTTCCAAAGTCTTGCTGAAAATTAAAATATCATCCAAATAAACAATAACAAATTTTCCCAAGAACTTCTTAAGTGCCTCATTCATGAGCTGCATGAAGGTACTTAGGGCGTTCGTCAATCCAAAGGGCATGACTAACCACTCATAAAGACCCTTCTTGGTCTTGAAGGCTATTTTCCACTCATCTCCTTCTCAAATCCATATTTGATGATAGCCTCTCTTCAGATCTATCTTTGTGAAGTATTGAGCTCCACTCAAACAGTCCATAAGATCATCCATCCTTGGCAAAGGAAACCGGTACTTGATGGTTATCCTATTTATAGCTTAGGAATCTATACACATCCTCCACTCTCCATCCTTCTTTGGTGTGAGTACTGCAGGTACTGCACATGGACTCGGGATCTCTCAAATCAAGCCCTTCCTCAACAACTCCTGAACCTGTCTATTTAGCTCCTCTGTTTCAGTAGGAGTCATCCTGTGAGCAGCCTTGTTAGGCAAACTAGCTCCTGGAATCAGATCTATCTGATGACTGATTTGCCTTATTGGTGGCAATCCATCTGGAACATTATCAGAGATAATATCTCCAATATCCCCTAGTAAATCTGAAACTTCAAGTGGTATTTCACTACTACCTTCTTTATCTTTCCTAGGAATCAAAGCATAGCACATATGCTGACGTTTCATGCCATCTAAAAACTTCCTTCCATCAACAAGACAAATCCTAGCACTGCTACATACCTTTTCATCTTCCTTTTTCATGGGCTTCAATTTATGGCGAACTCCATCCTTTGTGAGAGAGTATGTGTTTGCATGTCCATCATGCACTGCATGTCTATCAAACTGCCATGGTCTACCCAACAATAGATGGCAAACATCCATCGAAATAACATCACAGAGAGCTTCATCATGGAAACTCCCAATTTTGAATTTTACTAAACATTGTTCACTTACCAGGACCTTATGATCATCTTTTACCCTAGCAATCTGATAGGGCTGTGGATGTTTCTCCCTCTTGAGCTTCAGCTTAGAGACCATCTCTTCTGATACCAAGTTATCAGTGCTACCACCATCAATGATCACATCACAAGATTTATCCTCACACTTGCATCTGGTACAAAACAAACTCCTCCGTTGTCCTGGTTCATTCTCACCACTTAGTAGGACTCTTTCATTTACCAAGGTCTCTTCTCTTTTTGTAGCCTCTGAATGTGATGATTGTGCATCCTCATCCACATGAGCAACCCTAGCTTGGCCCTCAGCTCTCCTATCTGTCCTTCCTTATTGTTGAGGGCATTCAAAGTCATGATGACCTTCTTCATTGCAATGGAAATGGGTTCTATGGAAGCCTCCTCTTCCTTGTCCACGTCCTCTACCTCTTCCTCTTTGATTTCCAAAGTCTTGATCATGGGAGCGATTGAAACCCTCATTCCTCTGGTTTCTGCTAGTACCCACATCTTCATTTTTCTTTTGGGTTTCATTGCGGCCTCCAGATGATCTACCGCTTCCCCTTCCTCCTTGACCACGCCCTCTTTGTCTTTCTTCAAACCTTTTATTTATCTTTTCTTCAACTTGTAGGGCAAACTGGTATACCTCTTCAACGCTGGTCATTCTTACCAGACTTAATTCCTTCTGGATGCTAGGTCGCAACCCACTGATATAATGAGCAACCTTCTCCTTATTTTCTTCTACATGCCCCGCTCTAATCAAGAGTCGGTAAAACTCCTCTGTATATTCTTGGACTGATCTTCCTGCTTGCTTTAACCCATGCATCTTCTTAAACAGATCAAGCTCGTAGTCCACAGGAATGAACTACTTCTTCAATTTGTCCACCATGCGATCCCATCTTGTGATCTTCTCCTTTCCTCTTCTAAGTCTTTCTAGTTGAACCTCTTGCCACCAAATTTTGGCATGGCCTTTCAGTTTGGCCTTTGCAAACTTAACCCTATCAGGGTCCCTTATATCCTCATACTCAAAGTATTCTTCCAGTTCATTGATCCAATCGATCAACTCATTTGGTTTCAGATTTCCTGAAAATATACCCACTTCAATTGTAGGTCTTTTCCCAAACTTAGTAATGGCCCTAAAAAGCCTTTCCTCTATAGGATTCAGAACTTCCCCGTCAACTTCCTCTTCTAGTCCCATTACTTCTTCTTCATTGTCATCCTCGCTGTTTTCACCTACGGCAATATTTGCTCCTCTACGAAGCTCCTCTTGCAATGCCTGCACCTGCCTTTGGAGGGCTCTAACCTCCTCAAGATTAATAGCTCTAGCCCTTCCACCATGCTCTCTTTGTGGAGGCATCTTCTAACTTGAATCCACAACCACACAGTCCTGGTGCAAACTGCCTCACCGTCGGTGCTCTGTCTACACACTCAGGAAAACCTGCTCTGATACCACTTGATGGAGACACAACCCACAAACAGAATGGAACCAACAGAAAGAGAAAATTATATTAACTGAGAAAATAAGCTAGTACAAATAGTACAGAGAAAATAAACTTCAGAACATGCCCTAAGGGCTTACATATACATAGGCATCATGTATTACTCGCTATGGCATCCCCTGTCTTGTAGTTGTTATCGTACAAATATAGGTTTGATGATGGGAAGATGCTCCCATGTCCATATCTGTAAAAGCACCATGCTAGTAGATAGTGATACAACCTTTGAATATACCACCTAATGTAAATCATAGTACAAATGGGCTAGAATGCAACTACCCCACAAAAATCTTCATGGTTAGTCAATCATATCCTGAATGATGCAGCCCCATCCAACTAGACATCTGCACCCTCACCTATCTGGTGGGAGGAATCCTCCTACCAACCCTGCTAGTACCATAATCTCCAATATCATCATCCATAAATAGATCTCTGCATGATGTGTCATCATCTTTCTAATCATAACATACTAAATCCCCTACTATAGGGATCGTGAGAATTCTATACACATCCATTGGGGTAATCAACATCTCCCCAAGCAGAAAATGAAATGGGTTGTGGTCTAAGTGCCACTTCTTGGCCACAACTATAAATAATCCTCAATTCATCTAAAATTGTGGCATCTGAAGTAAATATGAGAATCCACATCTATCTATCACTTGTCAATCCTTGGTTGACTATCTACCGATCAACTCCAATGGCCATGGATACAAACTACACACCATGAGCTTTCACCCATACACCTATTTCCACAAACATCAAAAAAAATTACATCAATCCAATAGTTAAAGTGATTATCCTGCATCAATCTAGGTCAATAATCTAGCAACTAAGCTAATGGTTCAATCAAGAACCAATTTTTCGTTTGTCTATACATCTTGAGCTAGACACGATGTTTTTTCTAAACCTTTTTATCCTAACATGGGCACATGTATATATCAAACCTATTAGATTGCTCCTACATATCAGTTTCAAATTCCACCTATATGTGGTTTACAGTTCTGTGAACAAGTTTTCTATAACTATCCAATTCATTGTGGTTCCTAAACTATCCTAAAATAGATTACAATTCCTTTATTTCACATTGGACCATTGACATTTTTGGACATTCTGAATCCGACATATCCTGCATATGCTCTGTGACCTTTGACAACTACATCTGATAGAGATGCATTATTTTGTCACTCAAAAGTGGAGCTACAAATCACGTATGTGCTACTATATTAATATGTGCTATTTTAATATAAAAATATGTCAATGTAGGTAATGAATGCGCTATCATCTAGGTATGTGCTAAAAGAATTTACAAAAAAATCTCCTCTAAAAAAAGTGTTATTTAACCCTATGGATGCGCTACAGGATAAATTTGCCACAGCCTCTACACAATGCAATTTTCTTTTATTTTAGATGTGCTACTTCAACAAAAATATGCACTATAATCATACACAAATTCTCTATAGTATATTTATGCACTACAACTCGTAACAAATAAGCTAAAATAAAGTTGTATGTGTTGTAATACAGAACTAGGGCATCCCTAGGTGCACTACATCAGCCTATAGATGTGTTATTTCATTATATGAATGCGCTAAAAGTATTTAAAAGCACTATAAAATGCAACATATGCATTATTTCATTTTACATATCATTTTTCACCTGAAACCACTAAAAATTCTCAAATTTTGACTATGAATCCAAAAATTCAAACTCCAATAAGGTTTCTAAATACATATTAGGGCACCATAATTGGTTGGATGCTAATATCGATGATCCCTCTCGAACCGATGCTCTTGCAATAGGACCACCATCCTCTTTAATCCAGAACTCCAACTAAGTGAAAATGAAAGGTGATTGTACAAATGACTAGGTAAAAGGGTCTTTTGACCTATTTATGCCTATTTGGAGGCATTTTTCCCTATTTTAAACCATTTCATCCTATTACCACTCCACAACTTGTTCTCTATAGCGTTCCTCATCATCCCTCACTACCAATGCTATTCATTTCCAAATTTTCACTCCTTTGTAAATTTTTTAGAAATAAATTTGGAACATCAATATTTTGAATTTTATAAATTCCAATTTCATTTCCAAGGGGGCAACATCCCCATATCAAACAAAAACATTTTCAAACATCTAAAACATCCTACCCCATCCAAACATCAAACAGTCAATCAAATAGGCGCATCTAGACAACATATCCATATCATATAGAAAATCATCAACAAACAGGGATCATATCCTCATCAATACATCAAAACATCAACAACAATCATTGTGACAACATCAAACTAATAAATCATCAACAGTCAAATATACAACCATCAAATTTGAATCAAAAATCAAGAGAATCAGGACATTCTTTGAACTAATACACTTTGTGTATTAGCTCAAAGAGGGGCATTTATAGAGACCCTAAAATTGGCAGGACTTTGGAAACATAATTTTCATCAAATCAGTAGAGATTAATGATAAAATTAGAGAAAATGAGGAAAAACAATAAACTTTTGGATTAATTATAATATCAAGTTATTTATGCAATTAATTGCCTAATTTCTTGAGCATTTTACAATTCAAAATTCTAAAATCATTTCAAAAGGGTAGTTTAATTCAAAAGGGAAAATAAAAAATCAAATAAAAAGAGAAAAACACAAATCAAGAAGAAAATACAAAATTAAATAAAGAAAACAAAGTCATTATCCCCTCAAAAAGTGAATATCCACTTTTTTGGATTTAAAAAGAAAATAAGAGGTCCTTTTATCATCACAAACTAAGTCTGTTGGACTTTTCCTTTTGGGGGTTAATGAGATATTTTCATTCTTACCATTACCCCTGATAAAAAAGTAGTTCCTATATCTTTACCCCAACCCTTCCTAAAATCCTATAAATAGGAGGGAAAATCAAGAGCAAAGGACCCAAGTTTTATGCATCCTTACTACAGGCATACTAGAGCTAGCAATTGATAATCCATTTAGCATCGTTACTATAGAGTTTTTTTAGCATTATTTAGCATTTTTTAGTCTCATAAATACACATATCTATAGCATTTTCATGTTCTCGTCTGGATATATATTGTATTTCACATAGATCTCATATAGTCTTTCACAAATCTGCACAAATAGCATAATCTCATTTTAGAAATGTCACTAAAATGATATGAGAGAAATTTTAGCAATTAGAGTTAGGGAAACATGAGATGTTCATGGATTACTTATTTGATAGTTGTTTCTTGGGTCTAGCTTAGCTCACTACTATTCTCACAACACTTCACACTAAGGTCCCATGAATATGTGTTCTCTCATGTACAAGGAGACCCACCAATAAGGTGTTATGGAAAATCTCAATGGAAGAGCTTGAGGAAATCATAGATGCATTGAAAAGAGAGAGGATGTAGATGGTATAGGGGATTTAATCAAATTCACACACATGTAACTTTTTTTTATTGTGCTCTTTTTATATTTACTTGTATAATAAATGTATTTACATGTTATCAATAATATCAATTTATGTACTTCTTATTCAGGTGTTAAGTGCAACTTATGCAAATTTTGATGATGTCGTGGATTACATTAACATCTTGTGCAATTACACATGGTGAGTGTATATTTAACATATTTTACATTAAATGCTTAGGACTTATAAAATTATGCTTTTACTAACATTTCAACAAATTCATTGTTATGATGTAGGAACCCATTTGAACAAATGCCCTCATACAATTTTTGTATTTGAATCCAATATTTTTGTAAACATCCAAAAACATAAATGGTCACTTGCATTTGTGTGTGTGTGTGTGTGTGTGTGTGTGTGTGTGTGTGTGTGTGTGTGTGTGTGTGTGTGTGTGTGTGTGTGTGTGTGTGTGTGTGTGTGTGTGTGTGTGTGTGTGTGTATTTCTTGTTCAAAATAGATGAGTTCACTTATATTTGAAAGTTAAATTCATGTGCACAATCTTATTCTTTGTCATTGTGTAATGATCTCCTATATGTTTTTCATTAATTTTACATTGAAACATGTTTAAATTACTATTCATATATTTAATTAAATATATAAGTGTACATTAGGAATGCTTATGCAATTATATGTCAATTAGATATGACAACATAATTTATAAAATTTATAAGTCCACCATACTATTTATAAAATTTGTTGTACAAATATAATATAACATGGTCTAATATATTATAACATTCAATCTAACATAAGATGACAAACATAACTTGATACTAACATGATAACAATCTAAATATCATATACTGACACATGTGATAGCAAGTCATAAAAATATAACTTGATCTAATGTATGATAATATGACAACGTGTTGTAAAAACACAATGTACAAGTGTCTTCATAACAAGTTCCAACATGAAAATCTAGGACATGAATCTACAGATCAAGAAAATCTAATTTATCTAATCTGCAATCCTCTTCACTCCACATGAAGAGGACTTAGATGGATCACCATGTACAACATCATGTGTGACATCATGTCCACCCTCCTATACATTATTAAAAAGTAATATGAGAAGAAAACATGCACATGTTTAATTGAAATTATTTGCAAAATCTAGTTCACAAAAAAAAGAAATAAAAACTTGTATAAATGTTTACCATGTGATCGTGGCCTTTCTCAATGACAAAAGTAGGTGCACTCTCATGGCCACCAAATGTGGCATTGGTCAAATCCTACAAGAGAATATATAATTATAAAATTTTGATAAAGATCATAGTATAAATAAATATACATGTAAATGACACAATACTAAGCTCAAAGGACAATGTATGTAGCTCCATCTGGCTCAGTCCTATACTCTCACCAATATGCATGATAACATCCTCCTAAAAACTCATGAATATTTATTATAAATATTGATTCAAAATTTTATATACATAAATTAAATTACATCTATATATCATACCTGAGTACTCATCACTGTCACATATTTGTCTAGATGTATGTATGTAGCATCACCATCACCTACTACTATGGCCTACAATTGCAATAAATAGAGATGAATCAAATTTGTAGATATAAGTTATTAATAATGAATGTATATATATAGTAAACCAAAAATCTTGAAAAAAAATATACAGTAGGTATTGTAGGTTGAGCCTCACTGGTGGTTGCACTGACAACTATAGAACTACCTAACTTTATAGCAAATGACAAATCCTACAAAGTCAGACAAAAAGAAAATGTTATCACATGTTACTATTTATTTTAATTCTGATGTACATTATTTTAAGTGTAATTCAAAGTGTATCAAATTCAAAATGCATACCATATAAGGGATGCCAACATACAAAGGTCTCAAAAAAAGGCTACGTCAAGGCCTAGAAGGAACACTAGTGTCCATCATTTGTTCATAAAATTAACATGTTATTATCCATGAATTAGAGTTGTGGATAAGTTAATAAAGATGTACATAAAAGGAGTAAGAAAAATAATTTTCTTCAAAATTTCATATAGTAGGTATTTGAGGCTGATCCCCACTAGTGGATGGTCTGACAATTGTAGAACTACATAACCGTGTAACAAATGACAATCCCTACAAAATTAGACAAAAATAATACATTAGCACATGTTATTAAATATGAGTTTCAAAATATATAATTATAAGTGTGATTCAACATGTATCAAATTCAAATTGCATACCATATAAGGGTTACTAACACCTGAAGGTCTAAAAAATAGGGTATACTGAGGCCTAAGAGGAGGAACAATATCATTGATCCTATGTTGATGAAATCAACATGTTATGATTCATACAATTATATATATAGAATGTAAATAATTATGTAGTATATAATTAAATTTATACTTTCTTCTCCTAATAGTTATCCTCAACATTGAGAAGGTCAACATATGATGACATATCAAAGTCATCACCACCATCATGATGAGCAACATAAGCCTCATCATCAACATCAACACCCTATGCATCATGTGCAACATCTGGATCACTCTAGAGGTCTCTACATATATCCCCACAACTTGTATAGATGTGTCCAATGATGTGAACATATTTTTCATGTGTCCACTACTCTAATAAATTTCCCAAAAGGGCACTCAATGAAGTAAGAGAAGATGACATGGCTTGATGACAGACATGCATAGGAACATTTGATATAGGAAGAAGAATAAGAGGTTGTGGGCACTCACGATTCCTAGTATCATCACTAAGATTTTCCCTAGGCCTATCTTGCAACATCCCTCAACCGACCCCCAAAAATGCTTATATGTCAAAATAATTGGGTTTTAAACCAAATTCAAACCTTTCTCAAAAGTTCTTAAGAAAGTACATGGACACCTCATGATTAGCATGTGGTGGATGGTCTAATACCATCAAATACTGCTCCCAAAAAATGCTCAAATATGCTTAAGTGTCAACACCATCTAATCGATGTGTGGGGCTTCTTTTCACTAATGTGTTCACCCATCTTGGAGTTCACAAAATATCTTCTTAAATCATATTTGGATATTTTTGAGTTATTGACCTCTTTATAAGAGAGGTTGTCAGAAAAAAAAATACTCGCATAGACTCCCTCCATGAGTGGAAGCTATCCATCTCTTCATCTAAGGTATCAACGAACTCTACAATATCTTGCATACTGTCTGTAAGGCTAAGTAGCTAAGTAGGGGGATGTGGATCACATATGAGGGTATCAATGTCTCGCATGAGGGTGTGCATGTTATGCCTCATGCTCTCTCATAACTCCTCAAGTGTAGGTGGTCGCAGAGCTGGGGGTGGGGATGGAGGTGAAGGTGGGTTGGAGATGGAGGGGGTGTTGGATTTGAGAAAATATTCAAATCAAATACACAAGCCCTCAAATCACCTGCACTTAGAAAACCTTTCATAGAGAAGAAAAAGACAAGAAGAAGAAAGGGTTTAGTCTGAAAATAAGAAAATTGTATTCTTAAATAAAATATAAATTGTTGTACAATACTAATATATAAAAAATGATATGAGTTGAAAATACAATAGGAGAGCCCAAATATAAAGGCCTCAAGGAGCCTTCTAGGAAAAGCTAGAAGGTGCTAGGAGATAAGGTTGACAACTAAGCATACGTCCACAAAAGGTGGAATATCCTCGATCAAGGTGAGGAGATAAGTATGAGTTAGATAGGAACAAACTCCCATGTTGTCAACAACTCCTAGACTACAACTAATAAATAAATGCATTAAACCTAAATAAACTTAAGTAAAAGCATAAATAATAATTATTTACTCTAACACCCCCCTTAAGTGCAACTTAGGGGAATGCACTTAAGCTCACAAAAGCTAAGACAAAATGCATAATGGGTCTCGGCTATGAGGCCATGTTAGGTACCCATGTACAATGCAAAGAAATGCAACCTCTAAAAATGGGGAAAGAGGGAAAACCTCATGGGAAAAACCCTCCCCCAAAATGAGGTAAGTTTACCTAGTGAAGGACTGAAGAAGCCTCCAACTAGACGAATGTCCTAGAAAATAGGAACAAAGAGGAGATCATGGAAAGAATCACTGAAGCATTAAGTAGCCACAAACTCTATCAAAAAGAAACTGCTGATCTGAAGAAACTCCATGGAAATAGAAGGCACAAACTGAGAGTGTCTATATGGTTGATGATCCATCTCACCGAAATGCATAGGTAGCCAACTACTGCAATCACCTAGTATATAGGATCAAATACTAAATACATATCTCACACTATCGAAGCATCAAACCAAGGAAGCATGAGAAATAATAGAATAAAATCAAATCCACAAGCCCTCGAATCACCTGCATGTAGAAAACCAATCACAAAAAAGAAAAGGACAAGAAGAAGCAAGAGTTTCGTCTAAAAATAAGAAAATTGTATTCTAAGATAAAATGTAAATTTTTGTACAATACTAATATGAAAAAAATGATGAGTTGAAAATACAATAGGAGAGCCCGAATATAAAGGCCTCAAGGAGCCTTCTAGAACAAGCTAGAAGGTGCTAGGAGATAAGGTTGACAACTAAGCATACATCCACAAAAGGTGGAATATCCTCGATCAAGGTGAGGAGATAAGTATGACTTAGATAGGAACAAAATCCCATGTTGTCAGAAACTCCTAGACTACAACTAATAAATAAATGCATTAAACCTAAGTAAACTTAAGTAAAAGCATAAATAATAATTATTTACTCTAACAAGGGGTGGGGTGCTCATGACCAAATATATCATCCATATATAACATGCACTTATATATATGTATGTATGTATTAAACATTACTATAAATAGAGGAGAGAGAAAGAGGAAGGGGGGAGAGAGAAAAAGAGAGGAAGAAGAGAGAAAAGGAGGAAAATAGAGGAAGGAGTGAGGAAGGGAGGAATGAGAAAGAGAGGAGAGATAAAAAAGAGTGAGGAGAGAGAAAAAAGAGAGAGGAGAGAGAAGGGAAAATGATGAATGGGGATGAAAGGAAAGAGAAAGGGAGGAGCTCAAGGATGAGAGGAGATGAATATGAATGTATATGCTTTTTGGTTTCCAAAGTTTATGATTTTCAAAATTTAGGTTTTTTCGGGTGATGATATTTTTTTGTTTTACCTAATGTTTAAATTTTTGGTTTTTATTATTTTACCTAATGCTAATTTTTTTTTCTACCTAAGTTTTACATTTTTGTATTATACCTATAGTTTATGTTTTAAAAGTTATTAGTTTATCCCTTTAATTTACATTTTTGTTTATAGTTTTTATATTATGTGTTTTATATACTAAATCTATCAAAAAAGAAATTTAAAGTAAATGCAAGGAAATTATACATACTTATATAATAGTAATGAACAATGAACAAAAATAATAAAATAAACTTAAGAATAATAAAAAAAATACATAAAAATACCTAGTATGTTGAAAAAAATGAGTTGGGGAGGTTGATGGGGCTCTAAAAACAAGATCTCGTCATTCAAAAATTGCAATCACATTTTTTGCACAATAGAAAATGAGCAAAATAGGTTAAAATGTGGTAAAAATATACCCGCAAATTGATCACCCCATTTGGAACAAATCAGCTAGTGTAATGCCTTGCCAAGGAACCCAAAAGAAATTAACCTAAAGTTTCACTAAGTTTACCAAACATTTTTTTTGAAATATAATAAACAACAAGAGATAACATAGTAGAAGCAATAAGTCACATACATACAACCATCATAAATAGATTACATCTCTTAAGGTTCCCATGATGTTGAATCACATATATAAGTTTATTAATATTAAATGTAACACATAACCAAAATCCACATCATGGAATAATAACAAGCACAAATCCATTTAAATAATAATATAATTACACAAGATCCCACTTGGCATAACTAGAATGCACGATCATTCATTGTACAAGTTACAGGGTATGAAAAGCTCAAAGAATATACATCATCAATAAGAACTCTGATAAATCAAGTATAGTACAATAGAATATAACCACCATCAGAAATACAAGACAAGAAAGGAATAATTGCACAAGGAAATCCAACATCGACATCCAACTATCATATCTCAATGGTATAAGTAAAATGCACTACCACCTGACCTCATGGAACCTAAATGGCCCACTCCCACCATCTTGAGGATATAGTCTCAAGTCCCAAACAGATATCAAAACACAAGTCATAACCAACATCTAGATCAAGGAAATCTTGATAGCAATATATCTCAAAGGTAACAAGATACAAGTAACATCTAATCCTAGAGGCAACAAAGACAAGTAGGAAATCTACTATGTAAGTGTGCAAGTGTCATCACATGAGCCAACTCTAAGGTTACCTTAGCAGCCTATTTGGACTTCAGCCTCCTAGTGTCTCTATGTAGCACCAGTATCTTTTCGTATAGACAAGACATACTAATGAAGCAAGGTCACAACTAAGCATCCTCTCTACTCCCATCCTAGCCTATACTAGCACTCAAGGCATGGGCATGTAAAAATACTTACTCTTATTAGTTCATTTTAAACCCATTTAATGAAATGTTATCACTTGTTAAAACTACTTATAATGGGTTACCCAAGCAGCCTCTTTAGGGCTCCAACTACCATTGCAAGCCAGTTTCCAACATATACACAAATTACCTACCCTAGGCTCATAAAAAGTACAACTCATAAAAATACAATTTTCACTTCAGTCCTTTACAAGCAACTAGAAAGAACCTAAAAACCAATCACAATAATCACATCAGTCCTATGCAAGCAACTGGAAAGCACCAGAAGATAACTAATCAAAGACTCAAAGGTTACTCCAAAAAAATCATACCATTCACCTCAATTCTACACAAGAACTAGAAAGCAATAACAAACATTCATCAAAACTCATCATAGAAAATGTCATGCCCAAAATACGAGGGCAAAAACACATGCAAAATTTTTTTATTGTTTAATACTTACACTTAAATTCAATAAGTTGATAAGTTCAAAATTAGTTTGCAAGACGGATATAAAATCTCCTATCAACACTGTGAGACTACAACTCAAATAAAAACACCATGAAGCATTAGGTTGTTAAACTTAAATGTTCGTTGATAAAATTAATTAATTAAATTAAATTAACTAAATTAAATTAATTAAAAGACCTATCACATGATTATTTATAATTAATTGAAATTCTATCAACATTAATCATTAAAACTTCAATTAAGCAAATTATCATTTAACCTATATGATTAATTGATTCAAATGTCCACGTGACACATCACCATGGTTGGGTATAATACTATAAAAGATTGTGACAAAAAAAAACCATAACATCATCACAAAACAAAACCCCCAAGCCTCTGGTAAATATCTTGACTGGTCAAAGTACTAAGTCAAAACCCGAACTCAACACTAGTAAACCACACATCACATAAAGTACAAAACAATGTAACTTTCATAACTCGTTAGGTTTTGAAAATAGAAAAGTTCAATTTTCACTATAGGTTTTCAAGTTTTCATTTTTATTTTCATTTTCAAGTATTATAGTTTGATAGGGTTTTTTATTATAGCCAGGATTCACGTTTTCGTTCTTCCAAAAGTAATTATAATTGATAAAGTTTTCTTTTAAGTTCTTAAAAGAAATAAAAACTAGTTTCGTATTAAATAGAATCCATCTTTTAGAAATAACACCTCTAAATCTCAAATGGAAAGTTCTCTTAAAAACAAATCGAAAACATGTCTATTTGAATAATTACAATTATAACACCCTATGATTTAATACTATTATAAAAAATTATTAACTATTATTAAATTAAATACTAATAATTATTAAATTACTAATAAAATAATAGTAATAATATTTTATTAGAATAAGGAATATACCTTAGAGTTGGGAGAGAGGATAATAGACCAACATGGGCGCTCTTACAGTTTTTGAATTAGCGGGCTCATTTTCAGGCAGGAAACTGGTTGGGGAGAACCTGGCCGGAGGTACAGACCCTGGAGGAATTGTGGGGGGGCCTGGGAAGATTTTTGGGTTGAGTTCTGTGTCCTATGAGAATGATGTTTTATCTGGACATGTTTCAGACACTTTTTGTGGGGTCCGTGATCTGCCCTTGGATTCCACCTTCGTATCTCATGTGTTGGGTCAGGATAAAGAGGAAAAGAAAGATAATGTGGAATCAAATAAATTTTATTGCTCTATTGGAGAGAAGACAGGGTCCTCAGATCAGAAGATTTGGTCTTCACTTTTCGGCAGGAAACCTACTGGAAAATCTTCTTTCCCGTCGGTGACTTCGAAAACTAGTTAGGAGAAAGGTGAGTTCCAAGTTTTTATCCCTGATCCCTTAGTGGATTTCTCTGTTTCCTCCATGGATTTTATGCTGGTGGGTAAATTTTTGGGGGCAAGACCAGATATTGATCTTTAAAGATAATGATTAAGAGGAAATGGGCTATTCGTGGGGAAGTGGATATTGCTCCCATGTTGAATGGTTTCTTTCTGTTTATTTTTAACTGTAAGGAAGATATGGAAATGGTTCTCTGTGGAGGCCCTTGGCCTTTTGGAAAAAGCTCTCTCACTATCAAAAAGTGGGAGCCTAATATGGTTTTATCTGACTCCTTCTTCCTTACTACACCTATTTGGGCCAGACTTCCTGGTCTTCCTCTTGAATTCTGGCATGAGGACATTTTTAAGGGTATTGCCAGCTCTTTTGGTGAACTGGTGGCTTTGGATAATGCTACAGTGACCAGATCCAAACTCCATAGTGCTAGACTGTATGTGAAGGTGGCGGATCTGAATCATCTCCCAAACAAAGTGGAATTAATTTCTAAGCTTGGTAAGAAAACCCAAGAAATCTTTTTTAAAGATCTCCCTAATGCTTTTTATGCTTGTAAGAAGCAGGGTCATTTAGTTAAAAACTGTCCTTCCAAGAGCAAAAATCTCTTCAGTATTGAGAAGGTAGCGAATAAGACTAAGGTTTACCTAAAGAAGGTTTGGAAACCTAAACATGTCCAACCCACAGAGAAGAAAGAATATGAAAATGCAAAAGTTCCACCAGCGATTGTGGATACTGGCTCTAAGCTGCTTCTTGAGGATGGGGCTAGGATCATGTCTGAAACGGAGAAAAAGAACTCTGAAAAAGAAGTGATTGGCTTAAAACTTGATCCCATTTTACCTGAACAAGGAATAGATGAGCTGTTGGATTTATCAAAGCAAATTGTTCTCTATCGAAAGATGGAGGATAAATGGGGAGATTAGGATGAGAAGTTTGAGCTTGAGGAAGGAGAATTCTTGGCTGAATCAGGAACCCATAGTGAGGAAAATCCAACTCAGTCCAGGAAGTTGCAGGCTCTTGACCCTGTTTTTTCACAGGACACTTTTATAAAGGATTCTCCTATCCTAGAAGCTGTTAAAGAAGATGGAGGTATCTCACAGCTTAAACTAAACTCAAGGAAAAGGGTTGAAAAAAAGAATAATATAAAGGGGGTTGAGACTTGAAGCAGTAAACTTGATTCACATTCTAAAGTGAATCCCAAAGCCTTGACTCAGGTAAAATTTGGTAAAAAATTAGATTAGCAGTTCAAGTTGAAACTAGATGTTGGATCCTCAGATGGACGTGGAAGGAAATCTTCTAAGAAAACCAAGGAGATAGAAAGCTTGCAGAATATTGCTGATGGTTGTCAAGCAACTATTCTGGATTATAACCCTAAAAAATGGAAATGAAAATTATTACCTAGAATATTAGGGGGTTGAACAGTTATCATAAACTAGATGTTGTTAGGAATTTTGTTAGAGAACAGAAACCTGATTTTCTCCTGCTACAGGAAACAAAGATGAACAAAGAGAAAGCAGAGCAAATAAAAGCTTTTTAAAATTACTCTTTAAATGCTAGTAGTTCAGAAGGTGCTTCAGGGGGAACCCTAATGCTATGGAAAAAAAATTGCTTTGTTGGGACAATTTTGAGTGCCAATAAATACTTTATGATTGCTAAAATTACCAGTGCTGATCAAAATGAGGACTGGTATATTGTGAATATATATGCGCCCAACATGAAAAGCCAAAGGAAGAAGGTTTGGGATTCTATATCCAACTTTAAAAGTATAGATTACTCTGGACGATGGATAATCATGGGAGACTTTAATGTCCCTATTTATGATCATGAAAAAATGGGAGGTAATGTCACCTAGCTTGAAGGAAGAATGGACCTAAGGGAGTTTATTAACAAAGAGGTTCTATTGGATATGGATCTTCATGGCATTTAGTTTACTTGGAGTAATAAGAGAATTGGTAATGATTGTATTCAGGCTAGGCTTGATCGTGCTCTTATCTCTCCGGATTGGTCTAAAGATTTCATCTACAAACTAGAAGCTCACCAAAAAATTGGTTCTGATCATTTCCCTCTTATCTTCTCTGCTATTAAGGTTAGTTCGAAGAGGAATTTTCCTTTTAGATTTGAAAAAATGTGGATGAATCATTCTCAGTTTGAAAGAAAAATGGAAGAATGATGGAATATCAAAATTGATGGTACTGCTCTCTTCAAAGTGACTTCTAAACTTAAAAATGTCAAAAAGAAAGTTAAAATTTGGAACAAAAATTACTTTGGGAACATATTTGAGGATAAGTCTGCTTTGAAAGAGGAGATCCAAAATATTCAGGATAAAATTCAGAAGGAGGGATACTCCCCTAACCTTCTTTTAGAAGAAAATGATAAACTGTCTCAATACCATGACATCATAACTAAAGAGGAGATCTACTGGAGGTAAAGATCTAGATTGATATGGCTGACTGAAGGAGATAAAAATACCAAATTTTTCCATCTATCCACGCTAAAGCATAGAGCCAAATCTCACATTTCACATCTTATGAAGGGAGATTGGAAGATTAAGGAGGATAAGGACATCATGGATGAAATGGTGAATTTTTTCTCAGGGCTAATGACAGTGGACCCCTTCATCAATTTGGAACATCAGGCTGAGTTTCTCAGAGTGATCCCCACTCTGGTTCCTAAGGATCAGAACAAATTGTTAAGCTCAATTCCTAAGAATGATGAAATTTTCAAAGTTGTTTGTTCTCTAGGAGGAGATAAAGCTCCTAGTCCTGATGGTTTTCCCATGTTTTTCTTTCAAAAATTTTGGAAACTTGTTGGAAAATATTTTTGTGATGCGGTGAAGGAATTCTTTGGGGAAAAACAAATGCTGAAGTTAATTCCACCTTCCTGTGCCTGATCCCTAAGAAAATTGGAGTTGACTCGCCTGACCAGTTTAGGCCGATCAGTCTTTGTAATTCTCTATATAAAATTATATCCAAAGTTCTTACTTCAAGACTGCTTTTGGTGACCCCTTTGCTCATTGTTGAACAACAAAATGGCTTCACTCCAGGTAGACAAATCCTCAATTCTGTTATTTTGGCTCATGAGAATATTCATTCCTTATCTTGTTCTAACAATCAAGGATTTGTTATGAAAGTGGACATTGCTAAGGCTTATGATAGATTTGATTGGTCTTTCCTCTCTAATATTTTGCTTGCCTTTGGCTTTTATAAGAAGGTTGTTAGACTGATTCATCAGTTAATTTCTTCTTCTTCTATTGTTGTCCTGGTTAATGGTAGCTCTTCTCTTTTTTTTAATCCCTCTCGGGGATTGAGACAAGGGGACCCTGTTTCCCCTATCCTTTTTGTTATTATGGCTGATTGTTTGGGGAGGTACATTGGGGATCTAGTGTGTAGAGGAGTCATCAAGGGTTTGCAACCCTCTTCCCATCCTCTTATTTTTTCTCATGGCCAATTTGTTGATGATACCATTTTTATGGGGAAATCCAAAGTCAAGGAAACCAAAAATTTGAAGCAAGCTTTAAATCTTTTTTCCTCTTCTTCTGGTCAACTGGTAAACTAGAATAAAAGTGCTATGTTTTTTCTCAATACCCCCATTCTTAGACAACATAAAATTTCCAAAATCCTTGGATGTTCGATTGGTTCTCTCCCTTCTTCCTATCTGGGTCTTCCTTTAGGCTTGAAGGTTCCAGATTCCTTCTGGGAAGACCTCATTAACAAATTCAGCAAGAAGTTGGCAGGTTGGAAAGGGAACCTTTTAAGTCAGGCTGGTAAATTAATTCTTCTTAGAGCTTCTCTCCAAAGTATACCAACTTTTGCCTTAAGTCTCTTCAAAATCCCCACTAAATTTGCTGAGGCTATTGATAAAATTCAAAGGGATTTTTTATGGACTGGTTCAGAGGAAAAAAAGAGAATACCTTTAATTGCCTGGGATCATGTTTGTAAACCGGTCAGGGAAGGTGGTTTGGGTATCTGAAAAATCAGAAGTATGAATCAAGCTCTTCTAGCTAAACAAGGATGGCGTGTGTTCCATGAGAAGAAAGAATGGAGTACCATTTGGAAACACAAGTACCTTTCTAATTCTACTTCTCTTCCTAATTTGTTCTCCTCTGCTGATGTTATTCATCCCTCCTCAATTTGGGGAGTTGTGCAAGGTACTAAGAAAATGCTTGGAGAAGGGTGCTCTTGGAAAATTGGCAATGGGTCTAGGGTGAGTTTTTGGGAAGATATCTGGCTTAAGGATCATCCCCTAATTGAAGATTTTCAAGATCTAAATCAAGTTGACTTATGCAATCAGAGATATGGCACTCTTGTTAGTCATTATTGGTAGAATGATTACTGGGTTAACTTGAAGGACATTGATCAAAGTTTCTATCACATCCAATTATCTCTCAATGCTATTTCTCTCCACCCTTCTTTTGAGGATGAGATTATTTGGTATGCTGATCCTAGTGGGCAATATAAGGTTTCTTCTCTCTTTGCTTCAAAGGAGAAGGAAAATCATCCTTTGTGGTCTCAGGCTTGGATTAAGGGTCTCATTCCTAAAGTTAATTTCTTCTTTTGGGTCCTGCTTCAAAATAAAATTCTGACCCTTGATAACTTGCAGAAAAGAGGTATAAATTTGGTGAATAGGTGTATTCTATGTAAGAATGGTTTTGAAGATAGAGATCACCTGTTTCTGAACTGTTCTTATTCCCAGATGGTTTGGACTGAGATCCTAAGGTATTGGAACTTGACTTGGGTTCATCATAACAATGTGGATTCTTCTTTTAAAAGCTAGAAATGCCCGTCCAAGAATTTTGACGTTCAATTTCTATGGAAAATTACTCTGCCTCATCTCTGCTGGGGTATTTGGAAAGAAAGGAATAATAGAATTTTTAGAAACAGAGAGGTTCCTGGATGGGTGATTGGTCAAAATATTATTAGAGCTTGTAAGGAGAATTTTAGATCTCTGAATATTTCTAATCAAACCTTTCCTATTGATAATCCTATGTTTCCTGAAAACCCTAAGACTCAAACTGATAACCCAAGATTGAATGTCATCTGGAGTTCCCCTCTGAATGGTTGGATAAAAGGAAACTTTGATGGTGCTGCTAAGGGAAATCTAGGGAATGTGGGTTGTGGAGGTGTGTTGAGAGATCATATGGGAATAGTTAAAGATGATACAGCTATCCCTATAGGTCAAACTAATAGTCACATTGCTGAAGCTACGGCAGCCCTTTCTACTATGAAAATTGCAGTGGATTTGGGATGTCCAAAATTATGGTTGGAAGGTGACTCTTTAAATATTATTAATATCCTTAATAATAAAAGTGCTATCTCATGGTTGATAGAGGCCACTATCAAGGAGATTAAATACCTTATTCAAAAATTTGAAAAAGTTGTCATATCTCATACCTTTTGGGAGGCCAACGGTGCTGCTGATTGGGTTGCCACCTATGCTGTCCTAAAGGGGCAAACGGTGAGGTGGATCGATGAACTAACTAATCAAGTTGATCTCAAAGCAATTATTCATTATGAAGCTCTTCATACGAAGGTGGGTAAGATTTGAAAAGATTGGAAAGTTAATGATTTCGTGGAGTGATAAAATTATTGCCAGATTTTCTTCCCCTATGAAGTACACTCAAATGAATGTGACATGGTGTTCACAAGTTTCTCCGAACAAAGGTGTTTCTTTTGATGGGAAGAAAAACAAATTTCTTTCTATCCCTCTCATTCTTTGCATCTGGTTTTTCTGGTTTGAATGTGTTTATTATTCTCTGCTGATGGGGGGCGAACCACGCAAACAAGAACCAAAAAATTGTGAGGCATAGAAGGCTCGCAAGGATGTTTGGAAAATTTTGCAGAAAGGAAATGTGACTCATTACATGGAGCGACTCAATGGTTTTAAGCCACACATCACTACAGATTTCTTTAAGAATTGGTCCAACAACAAAGTCACTCTCCATGGTGTGACTATGAAACTTACAGAGGAGTTTATTGCTGAGATTACGGGGCTTCCTACAGTGGGCATAAAATTCACCAAGCAAACTATTATTTCAAATGCTGCCTACAAAAAGTTTCTGAAAACGGAAGAAGAGGAGAAGCTTCTGGAAAAGAATGGTGATTTCTTTGATGCGAACTAGATAAAGGAGATTTGGAGGGATGTTCTCTACTGCATCTGTGAGTATTTCATACTTGATGAAAGAAATAAAAGAGTGCATAAATGTCATTTTGTTTTTTTAAATCATTTTAGATATAAAGATAGAATTTCTTTCCCCTTCTTTTTGCGGTTTTCTTTACTTAATAGTTTAGAAGCCCATAAGAAAAAGGAATCCAGACCCATTCTTCATGAAGGTCTGATCCTTCTTATTGAGGGATATTGTAAAAACAAGCACATTGCCTCTACTCCCTCTAAGGAAAAGAAGAAGGAGCCCATTAAGTGTAAGAAGGGTGACTCTGTTAAAGGGAAAGAAAATGCCCTGAATTTGAAACCCTTTGCCTCTCAAGTTCTTGAGGATGAGGAGACTGAGACTGAGAATTCAAAAAGCTATGAGAATTGGAAACCTGAGGATGAGGATGATACTGAAACTGGAGAGTTAAGTTCTAATTTGGATGGGTATCCGGAGACTAAAGATAATAATGAAAAAGGAAAAGAGGAAAACAATAGTGAAGGTAATTTTGAATAGAGTAAATCTAATAATGAGGGTAACCAGGTTATTTCTAGTGGGGGTAATAAAGTGGAAGATAACAATGTCAGGAATCCTGCTGAGAAGAATAAGGAGGACTTTACGGCTATTACTGCTTCTCTTGTTAAGGGGATAGAGGAAGAAAAAAGGAAGGATTTTGCTCATCCTGAGGACTATGCCGAGGGTCGAAAGGAGGATCAAACAGATATGGAGGATATCAATGACAATATCTGCTCCCCCCCACACAAGACTGTTGAAGATGATTGTGATGATATGTAGAGGGACACCATGCTTACCTTCCTGCATTTTGCTAAGGAGAAAGCTAACATCAGTCTCAAGGTTGATTCCTGGATCTACAATGAAATAATGGGTTTGAAGAAAAAGGTGGAAATTCTGCAACATAACCTGGATACTATCAATGCTAAACTTAGTCATATGGAAGGACAGATGGGAGACATCCCTAACAAACTTAACAACTATGAGCATAACCTCACAATGTTAATCAAGGAGAGTAGCACTAAAATGGAACAGGTCACCTCGAGTATTTGGGCAACCGCTACTAATCTGGGCAAAAGGGCAAATGAAGATATCATTTCAGCTGAGGGTCCAAGCAAAAGAACAAGGCAGAGCTCGAGGAAGAGTGCTATGAAAGCTGCTGCTACAATGGATGTTGTTTCTGCTCAAGAGACTGTTGCTATTGGTAAGGAAGCAGCTAAAATGATCCTGGAGCTGCAATAGTGGCACTGGGGAGGGTTGTCTAGTTTGGTGTCTGTCTGGTTTTGGTCGTTGGTTGGGGTCTTTGGTCCTGGTTTCTGGTTTTTTATAGTTTAGACTGTTTGTGGTTCTAGGTCCCTGTAAAACCTGGGTAAGTTTGTTCTTGGACTTTTCTAGTGGTTTCAAGTCCCTGTAAAACCCGATTTTGATACTGTTCTTTAGTTTGTTACAGGTTTTTTCCTGGTTGGGCTGTATTGCTTTATCTTTCTATTTTTTGTTAAAGGGTTTCAGGGTCCCTTCAAAACCTTCTTTTACCATAATCTAAAAAATATTTTATTACAGTCAAAATTTAATAATAATTAAAATTTAAAAAATTTACTAAAAAATATATTAAAAGTATTTAACACATAACAAAGTTTTTAATAATAATAAAAACTATATAAAAATAATAATAAACAAAATAATTTTTAAAAAATTACCTCAATAATATTTTTAAGCCCGTAGTTTGTATCATTGTCATGTGCATCCCTGCTGATGCAACAGCAGCACTACCACACTCAGTCCCTCAAAGGGAGTCATGGTGTGGAAAAGGAAAAGGGGGGAGGTGGGAGGTGGTGACCTGCCTCCTCTTTTTTTAATTATATACTTTTTCAAAAAACAAAACAAAAGCCACCCCCACCCCCACCCCCCACCCCCCCCCCCCCCCCCCACCCAATGAAACTTGATTTTCTCAAATAATAAATTTTTCCTAGTTTTAAATTTAAATATTACGTAAAACCTTATTTTTCTTTCTTTACCAACCCTATCCTGATTCCAAACAAACAAAATAAAAAACCCTAAAATTTATCAAACAAGCATTTCAATTCTCAAAATTATTCACAGATGTTTTCAAGAAACGTAGAATAGTAAATTCTAACACAAGGGTTCCAACTTGAATATATTCTAAAACCAAATCTATTCAGACAAGAGAAAACATATATTTCAATGGAAGAAACTAATGCGCAAAATCCACAAGATCCTACCTAGATATGATGCTAAACAGACAGATTTATGGAGCTCGCAAGAAAATTCCATTTCCTTTGATAACCCTTTTCTTAGAAATTGGCTCCTCCAAACCTTGTGTATGGAGAAATGAGCCTTGATTTCTTAATAAAGAGCTTCGGTTTTAAAATCATGTGATACCTTTTCCTTAACTATTTTATTATATTTTAATTTCATGTGCAACATTTTTGTAATTTAATTAAAATAACTTTATTAAATGAATTCCTTCTCTCTTATTAAATCACAAGGTGTCTTTAATAAAATATTTATTGTAAAAATGAAACTCTTAAATAAAATATTATTAAATTACATAAATATAATTATGCCAAAATTAGAACTTAATTAAATCTTGTTTATTCAATTAATTTCTCAATTAATTATATCATTAAATATCAAATTTTTTTTATAAAATTTTCATTAAATTATCTTTTAGTTTGATTTAATTATAACTAAAAATCACCACAGGGCCACAAGGCTAAATACAAAAACCCATTAAAAAGAACAAAGCACAAATTCAAACTCCAAGGTCAAAATCATGAATTCATGTCACTTGATGAATTTGAAAGCGTAAACAACTCAGATACTTGTCCTGCTTTCTAGGACAATTAGCTTAGAGTTAGGATTTGGACTCAAGAATTATCTCCCCTCCTTTACCATTGAGATACTGCGATAGGGCATGCTCATCCTGGTAATTCGGGGAAGTTGATGCTTCGTACCTGTAATCTACATAAAATTCAGGCATGTACATACACATATAATCTAAACTAAATAGGCAATGGCGAGAAGTGGTGCATCATGTAGATCCTGACAAGCAGGTGACTATGACTCCCTCCCTCAACCATATCAAAAATGTCAATCATAAAGTAAAACATACAAATACACCATACACATGCAAGTATGGGGTACATAACCATAGAAAACTACATATAAATCATTCATCTAGCTAACATCATGAAATAGCTGAAATTACTACATGAAAATACGTGTATCATCGTCAAAATCATAATAATGAATGCATGAAATAACATCAAATCAAATTTGGAAACCAAGTACCACTACTCATAACACATAAACATAAAACTTGCCTAAAAAAATTCAGCAATCCAATATGAAGAGTCAACTAGGGGTAGGCATTATAGGTACTCGATTCATTCAAATTGAGTGCTCTATTAGCTTCAAAAATATCACAAATTGGGGGCCCAATTGGTTAAAACTAAGCACAGAATTTTTGGATATGGATAGGTTGCTTGAACCTAATTGGGCACCCAATTCTTACAAATCAAGTGCTAGTTTATGGAGAGGTCTCAATCTTCTCATCAAACTTCCATAGAATTGAGAGTCATCTTCTTGCTCTTACCCCCAAGCAAGGACTAAGAAGATCAAGATTCATCATCATTTCATTCATTATTTGGTACAATAAGAGAAAGTGGATCTACAATTTTGTCCTACATCTAAGCAAGTTGTGGATATCTTTATTAGAGCTCTTCATGTAGCAACTTTTATGGAGTTAGAAGGAAATCAGGACTTATTCACATTGCTCATGCAAGGGGACATTAAGGAAAGGATAAGTTACTAATTTTTTTTCTTGATAGGTGCATGATGAAAAGTTAACTTTCCAAATTCTCTTGACTATGCTTTCATGCAATTCTTATTAATCTTTTCATTTAAATGGGTAATATGCTACATACATGAAATTTGTAATGGTAGTTTAGGTACCCCATTATAGTTTTTCAATAATCAACAACAACTGTATTTTCTCTCTTATTATGTTAAGATTTTATAGAAATTGGCAATCCAAATTATTATTTTTTAATGTATATATATGCTACATTATGTAATAAATTTTTAATCAATTGCCTAAATCAGTGTAGTTATTTATTTTTGTATATTGTGTGCAAAACAAGAGAATGATTTTTAATTTTATAAGATTAATATCTTTCATATTCTTGATATAGCATAAGAGATATTAGTTTCTTTTAAATCTTTTGTAGCTATTGCATTTCTTAAACCAATAAATTCTTGGCACCGAGTCATTTTTTCTCTTAAGCTCTGTAATTTCAAGTTGTAAAAACTCTAGAGAATCCCCTCCATCTTCTCATTTAGATTTCAACACTTCCAAGTGTTAGAAATTTTCCTAAGAGGTGAGTATGGAAATATATCGACTTTTTCATTTATGGCAACATATCATCTATATTAAGTCAACATATTCTGGAGACAATGTTTTGGTTTGAAGATTCAAAACATTGTCTATGTATTATAAAGACTAACTATCAGCAAAGATACCTTTGTGGTATGTGAAGTTGATAGAAAATGAATTGGCATGTACGCACTTGAGGGAAGCTAGAACAGGGTGTGATGATCCTATATGTTAGAGCGAAAGTCATTATGAGCTATACAAATGGAGTTATTAATGTTTTATTAGTTACAGTCATGTATAGGTTGAATAGAGAAGAGACAAGAAAATGATCAATTGTGTTGAAAAATTATTTGGGTTCACCAAAATAATTACTTGAATAATTAGGGATGACATCCTAGATATTAACCCTAACCTAGAAAAGGCTACTTTTTTTATTTGGCACACATGTGAAGACATGAAGGTCGACATGACAGAATAACTTGTTATAAAGGAATGATTTATATATGCAAAGTTGTGTGATGTCTTTTGTACATTAATATGTACTTGCTATATAATGTGAACTTTATGTTAGAGTAGAGAAAGGATAATGTATCTGAAGTTTTGTACAGAGAGCTACAAATGAAAAATTAAATATTGCAGATATCAACATTGTCAAAAGGTTTTTGTATTATTCCTTTTGTGTATAGAATATATCATTGTAATTGCATGTTTGGGAAGTCATCTCATCTTGCATATCTTTTTTAACTATAATGCCAACTCCTAACAGGGTTGAGGCTTCTAACAAGGCCTAGTCCTCTATCAAGGACATAAACACTATATGGATATAATAGACTCCCAGGGGTCATTATCTTTCACAATATACTTATGATTAGTGGATCATTTTTTGGGTACCATCCCCACTAGGGTTTTCGCTTGGCTAGGGTTTCCCTAGTTAACAAATGATGTTGTTATGAATTGAATTGTGTTATTTCTATGTTTACTTTTTAGTTTAATTACATGTGCATTTTTTTAAGATTATAAAGGATGACCATAGTTGGGGAAAAGTGTATGAAATACAAATTCACCACCCCTCTCAATATTTCATCTTTCTAACAATTGGTATTAGAGCATAGTTACTTAGAGAAGGCCTAACAACTTGAGTAAGATCACTATGGATTTGGATCAGTTGCAGAAGAAATTTAGAAGAAGCTCTTGAGGAACTTGATGTGATTAATGAAGAAAGAGATTTTTTGAAGAAAAATAAATTCCCAAAAGAAGAAATCAAATAATCAAATTAGAGATAGTGATGTTGTTTCTAAGATAGAGAAGGAGAATAAGATCTTTAAGCATGAACTTGAGATTTCCAATCTTAATATGAGTTTGATATCAAAAGTCAAGTAGATTTGAGATCTAAGAATGCAAATTTGAAATCCAAACTTACCAAGGTGACATCTAAACTCGAAACTACAAAGTTGGAATATGAAAAACTTGAGAAGTATAATACTATTGTGAAAGGAGATTTTACAATGAAAAAGTGACATCTTGAGAAGTCATATTCCAGTACTAAAAATCTTGATGAGAAGATCATGGCACAAATACCTACTTATGATAAGACTAGTATTGCTTACTATGAAGGTAAATCATCTAAGAGATCCAAGGTTACATAGGAACCAAATCATGTTATCCAATACCCTAAACAAAAATAAGAAGACCTGAAAAATAAGGTATATAAACAATCTGAATATCCTAAAGAACTAAGAAGACAATTTACTAGAAAATGTTTTGCATACAATGAAATTGATCACATGAAGGACTTTATAGGTAAGTATTCTTACCCTTTTTTTGGTTATTGTTATAATGTTATGCTTATGGGAATAGAGCTAGTGAATGGAGGAGACCTAGATTTAATAATAATATGTATCAAGGTACTAACCGTACAACTAGTAGACCTATTAGTGCAACCAAAATCATAAAAAATGAAATTATGTCTTATAAGTGCAAAAACTTAAAACTTTGAGTACAAATTTAAGTATCTGTCTAGAGATTTTTCACAAGTTCCAAGTAGGTTTTTAAATGTAGAAGACATTTGAGTGTACACCCATTGTAAATTTGAGTCAATTGGAGATAATGATATTCATAGGGATATGAACTTGGTTTACAACAATGATTTTGAGCTTCAAACAAGGATTTGAGAACTTAGGGAATTTAAACATTACTAAACATCTTTTCTTTGAAGAATTTGATCAATATGAGTAGATGCAAGATCATATTTAGCTAAATTCATGAAGATATGTTTTGGGTAGGTGATATTCCACTGATGATTAAAACTAACATGATTCATAAACTTACTAGTTTAAGTAATGAAGTTAGCAACCCTATCAATGAAAGAATGTTAAGAAGTTGGTTGAGACAAATACTGAATATATAACAAATGAAAGAATCATGAAACTAGACAAGATTAAACAAACTAATGTAAGATTGATCAAAAAAAACTTGAATATAAGATGAATTGCAATTCTAGAGTAAAATTTGTACTTGATAGATCCATCCATACAACTTATGTGGTGAATGTAGGAAATGAAAAAGTTACATGTGTGAGATCCTTAGACAATAGTTAGTTGATAACCTAGACAGTCCAAGAACAAGAATGCAACTTTTAGATTTGAATCATTATTAACACATTTATTCTTTCAAGTAACAAGGAAATTCCCTAGTATGCCTAGTTATGAATGAGAAACAAACAAGAGCACAATGTAATTAATTACTCACTACTATAGGAAGACTCCTATGGATAGAATCAAGATGCTATTTCTAAGATGGTGAAGGATTTTCAAGCTATAATGAAATGGAGATATAGAATACCACAAGCTATTGTGGAGAAATATAAAGATGATCTATGCTTCATGGTTGAGGTAGATGTAACATGCATGGAAGTAGTTGAACCTAGAGTTAAATTTATTGACCTTATGGTTAATGAGATGAATGAAGAAATAATGAAGAGTATTGAAAGATAATTCTTGAGCCAAAAAGAGACAAGGAGTATCCTAGATGGGGCACCTATGAAGAGAAATTAAGAGAAGTTCAAGGTCATTTATATGGTAAGGAAATCAATAAGAAATTTGACAAGAAAATTTATGACATACTCAAAGAATCAAACATGAGTAGAGAAGAATTTTAAAAATCAATTATCACAACAAAAGAGATGAGATCTAGTGGTTAATCAAAATTTTGATTGTACAACCACTTGCAATAGGAAGTGGGTCTTCTATAAGAGTTACAATTGTTGTTCCATTAGTGCAATCACCTATTGCACAATACACAGTAGTAGAACCTACACCATACTTTGTTCCACCACCATTAGATCAGCCTATGGAGGAAGATGTCAATATAGTAAAAGTTCAATCATCTACACCTGCAAGCACAAGAAGATCAACACGGTTAGTTGAGGTCAAACAAGAGAAAGTAGAACCACCAAAACACAAAAGAGTAAAATAATTAGCCACTGGACCAAGAAAGAGATAGAAAATAATAGTTAGCTATGTGGGAAAGTAGAAGAATTCACAAGAATAGGAGACAAAATCTAAGAAAGAGAAAACAAAAAAAAAGATAATCCATAAGAAACTAGTGAGAGAAGAAAGAAATGGAAACCAAAGATTGAGAACATGAATAACTTGAAGGAAGTCTCTCAAAGTTGAACACATTTTATAATATGTATGATAATTTTGAGAATTTGAAATTAGAAAATACTATTATTAGATATAAGATATTGTTTTAAAAAAAAGTTCATGAACATTCATGGTGAAATACCAAATGATTTGTATGAAAGGATAAAGAATAGAAACAAGAGAGTTAAGGAAGAGAATAAAGCAGTAAGAGAAAGAATGGTATGGAAAATCTATGAAATCGAAGATGAAGAGCATTTTGGAAGAATAATGA
Organism: Cupressus sempervirens; assembly: GCA_028749045.1. Classification (NCBI taxonomy): domain Eukaryota; kingdom Viridiplantae; phylum Streptophyta; class Pinopsida; order Cupressales; family Cupressaceae; genus Cupressus; species Cupressus sempervirens. Next base: position 503,357,488 of record CM053785.1, read on the forward strand.
AAATCCTAGAGTTTGTAGTAACAAATAAGAGGAGAAATTTTGATCATGGGAAGCAACTATGAACAAGTAAACAAAGAAACAAAAGAATTATTTATAAAGGTAATGGTAGAAGGTAAGGACTCTATGAAGACAAGATAATTTAGGATGCACCCAAGCCTAGTGAAGAGGAAGGATGATCAATGAAAAGGGGAGAAATAAAGATCAAAACTCCTAGTACAATAGAGTATAAGGAAGATACAATGATGATAGAAGAAGAGGTCAGCAAGGATATAAAAGGAACAATCTCAAAGACTCCTAAAATAACAATTGGTACTAATACAATGAACATAGATAGTACTCTCATTACTGTTGATGAGATAGAGGATCCTTTTAAGGATCAAGCCACAATTGTTGACAATTTGGTTGATTATCCAAGTTCTAGAGATACGAAAGAAGGAGATAGGAATAAGGAAGAAGAACAAAATAAGGATGAAGGAGTAAAATTAGAGAACTTAGCCACAATTTCATAAGAATATAGATCCTAAGCTACAAAAAAATTGGAAAATAATAATACAGGAAACATAGTTCACACCACATCTTAGACACATAGAAGTTGAGAAAGAAAAAGAAACAATACATCAAGTTAAGATGGAGAATGATGATAGAGGAAAAGAAAAAGAATTATAGAAATTAGTGATAGAGGAGCATAACAAAGAAGATAATAAAAATCTACAAATTAAGATAGTCCCTCCTACAAAGGCACCAAGTACAGAGACTCCAAGTACATCGGAGACCCCATTGGAATCACTTCTAGCAAGTATGATGAGAAGCTCTACAAGTACAAAGGTAAAATATTGAGCAATTGAGACTAATTTCTACATATTCTATCTACAGGATAATTGAGAAAAGTAAGGCCACCAAGAGTACACAAGAAATCCTTGAAAATATGACAAGTAAAATACAAACTTTTATTCCAACTCAGATCAGTGAAAGTAATCCTCAGAAGAAACCAAATAGAGTATTGGAAGAGTTTTACATTCATTTGAAGTCATTGGTAAAATTTGCCACTAGTAAAACCCAAGTTGAACATGATGCAAATCTTTTCGATAAGGTATGCAATAATGTCAATGATTATTTGGAAAATTTAGATACTAGAATTAAATAGTTGAGGAAGTGTGTTCATGAAGGAAAGCAATTACATGATAATTTTTCCTTGGCAGATGAATACATGCACACTTTCACCACACTGATCAAGAGTAAGGAAGATGAATTGAAAAGTGTGATCAGTGAGCTAAAAAATATAGATGTTGAAGTTATTGACTTGGAGCAAAGGATAAGTAAGATACATTATGAGCGAAGAATGATGGAGGTCAACAAGGAGAAGATGTCACACATATTCTCTTTATTAATAGATCATTTATACTTGAAGGTAGACCCAATGTAGAAGGAACTTGAATATTTCTTGAAGACAAAGATATCTTATGAGAAATTTACTTATCCATTCTTTTAAGCCACAAAATTAGCATCTTATGAACAATGTACACTTGTTAAAGCTTCAGATTCAGTTAAATATTCATGGAATAAAGGCTTTAACAGCTTAAAGAGAAGTTTTTTTATTGTATTTTATTGTTACCAAATTCATCAACATAAAAGAAAGAATTTAGAATTCCAAAATTTTGACTTGTAAATAGTTTTTGACTCACCTTCATCATTGATGTCAAACAGAAAGTCTAATGTATGGAGGATTGCAATATAAAGACATAAGGTAGAGTATAGACTAAGGGGGAGTATGTAAAGATGATATATAATAGAAATTGATCCATATTTTGAAAATTTTTATGGCCATGCAAAGAACTTCACAATTTTGAAATATGTTGCCATCAATGTTAAAGGGGAGATTGTTGGAAATTTAGCTAAGAGGTGAGTATGGAAATATATTGAGGTTTTCATTTATGGCAGAATATCATTCATATTAATTCAACATATTTTGGAGATAAAATTTTGGTTTGAAGATTCAAAAAATTATCTATGTATTGTAAAGACTAATTGTCAGCAGCAATACCTTTTTGGTATGAAGAGTACACAGACAATGAAATGGAACATGTGCACTTGAGGGAAACTAGAATAGGGTATGATGATCCTATATGTTAGAATACAATTAATTATAATTTGTACAGATGGAGTTATTAATGTTTTATCAATTACAGTCATGTATAGGTAGAACATAGTAGAAACAAGAAAATGATCAATTGTGTTAAGGAATTATTTTGGTTTACCAAAATAATTACTTGACTAATTAGGGACAATATCTTAGAAGTTAACCCTAACTTATCAAAGGCTAATTTTGTGATGTGGGACACGTGTGAAGACATGAAGGCTAACTAGACATAATAACTTGGTATAAAGGAAAGATTCGGATATGAGAAGTCGTGTGATGTCTTTTGGACATTGAAATGCACTTTCTATAAGATGAAAACTTTATATTAGATAAGAGAAAGGACAATATATGTGAAGTTTTTACATAGAGCTACAAAGGAAAAATTGATATTGGTGATATCAACATTGTCAAAGGTTTTTGTATCTATTCCATTTTTATATAGAATATATCATTGTAATTGTATGTTTGGTAAATGGACTCATCTTGCATATCTTTTGTAATTGTAATGCCAACTCCTAATAGGTTTGAGGCTTCTAATAAGGGCATAGACACTATATGGATGTAAGAGACTCCTAGCATGGTCATATCATTCGCAATATACTTATGATTAGTGGATCATTTTTGTTAGGATAAACCACGGACAGAAATAAAAACTACATGCAAATATAACCAATAACAAAAAATAATAGAACACACAGAAATAAATACAAGGCACCAAGATTTAACGTGGTTCACCCAATCCTTGGGCTACGTCCACCAAACAGCAAGTCCGATCTTATTACAATCCAGTGATTACAACCTGATTACAATCTGTAATCCCTTACAGCTCAATACCGCCGCAAGAACCAATTTCGTATCACCACATATGAAAAATACCCAGCCCTAAGCCCTTTTTATACAAGTATTAAACTGCTTTAGGGTTATAACATGTCGGACATATGTCGACCATAATATGTCGGCTACCATGTCGGCTACTTCCAAAAAAAAAAAATTTCGGGGCGATGCCCCGAACCCCACTATTTATGAAGTGTGTACAGTACTTTCCTGATCAGTCACCACAATCTAACAATCTCCCACTTGGGGACTGATCAGGCTCCACACTAAACAACAATCTCCCACTTGGAGACTGATCCTGTAGCAATACAACTACCGCATGGGGCTCCCACTGGATCAAACCACCCTGGACTCTGATGTTCTTTTATTCACATTTAGTCTAAAAGACCAACTGAAGCTGAAGAGGAGTTCAGCTTCTCCCTTGTGACAACCTTTGTCAACATATCTGTTGGATTTTCATTGGTATGTATCTTCTCCAGCTTTAACTATCCATCCTCCAAAATTGACCGAATGAAATGGTACCGCAACTGTATGTGTTTGGTCTTAGAATGCAGAGCTGAATTCTTAGCAAGATGAATGGCACTCTGACTATCTGTGAACAAATAATTATCCTTCTGAGGATGTCCCAATTCTTCCAAGAAGAACTGAAGCCATATCATCTCTTTGGCTGCCTCTGTAGCAGCAACATACTCTGCCTCTATAGTGGAGAGAGCATTAATCTTCTGTAGCCTAGAAACCCAGCTCACGGCTGCCCCACCAACAGTAAAGACATAACCTGTAGTACTCCGCCTGGTATCAATATCCCCAGCCAAATCTGAGTCAACATAGCCCTGTAAATTAGTAGTAGAGCCCCCAAAGTGTAAACACTTATTGGATGTTCCTCTCAAATATCTGAGAATCCACTTGACAGCATTCCAATGCTCAAAACCTGGATGACTCATATACCTGCTAACGACTCCCACTGCATGTGCAATATCTGGCCTAGTGCATACCATAGCATACATCAAACTTCCTACAGCTGAAGCATAGGGTAGCTTGGACATCTTATCCTCCTCTTCCTGTGTCTTGGGACACATCTCCTTAGTCAATTTCAAATGACCAGGTAAAGGTGTGCTGATAGCTTTAGCATTCTCCATAGAGAAACGTTGCAACACCTTCTCAACATAATCAGCTTGAGATAGCGTCAATGTTCTGTTCTTCCTATCTCTGCAAATCTTCATACCAAGGATTTTTTTTGTTGCCCCCAAATCCTTCATAGCAAATGCATGTGCTAACTGGCATTTTAGCCCCTTAATATGATGCATGTTAGACCCAGCTATAAGCATATCATCAACATATAGACATAAAATAATGTAGCTATCATCATCCAACCTCTTAAAATAAACACAGTAATCTGAATGACACCCGTTATATCCATGCTCATGCATAAAACTGTCAAACTTCAGATACCATTGCCGAGGTGCTTACTTCAGGCCATATAAACTTTTCTTCAATTTGCACACTAAGTTCTTCTTACCTTTGACCTCAAAACCCTGTGGTTGAGCCATATATATTTCTTCATCCAAATCACCATGAAGAAAGGTTTTTTTAACATCCATATGCTCTAAATCTAAATCTTCAGTAGCCACAAGACTTAAAACAGTACGAATAGAAGTCATTTTAACAACAGGAGAAAATATCTCATCAAAATCAATTCCCTGTTTCTGTGCAAATCCTTTTACAACTAACCTGGCCTTAAATCTTTTCTTACCTCCTTCCTCTTCTTTCAACCTGTAAACCCATTTATTCTGTAAAGCCTTTTTACCTGCAGACAACTTGCACAAATCCCATGTCTTATTTTTCAGCAAAGAGTCCATTTCATCTTTCATTGCAGACTCCCACTGAATCTTAGTATCCACCTGCACAGCTTCATCATAACTTTCAGGTTCACTAGCATCAGTAAGTAAAATAGAATAAAAAGAGGGAGAAAACCTTTGTGGAGGTCTAATTGGCCTTGTTGACTGTCTAACATTCACTGGTGTGTGTGGTATTTGTTGTTGCAGTTGTTGCACATCATGAGGAATGGTTGGAACATCAGCTTTTGGAGTATCATCCAGCACTACATAATCATCTTCTTTCTTCTCATGTTGCTGCAACAGATCTTTGTACAACACTTTTTCATTGAATATGACATCTCGGCTTCTTATAATTTTATGATTTTCAAAATCCCAAAGCCTATAGCCAAATTCATTAATGCCATATCCAACAAAAACACATTTCTTTGATTTAGCTTCTAGCTTGGTTCTATTTTCAGAGTCTATATGAGCAAAAGCTTCACAACCAAAGGTCTTGAGAAAAGAATAACTCACCTTCTTACCAGTCCATGCTTCCTCTGGAATACCACAGCCCAAAGGAGTAGAGGGACCTCTATTAATCAAATATACTGTAGTATTGACAGCCTCCGCCCACATGTGTAAGGGCAACCCAGCATGCAACCTCATGCTCCTTGCACGCTCCATTATAGTCCTGTTCATACGTTCAGCCACTCCATTTTCCTGTGGAGTCCTTGGAACAGTTTTTTGTCTACAAATACCATTAGTGGAGCAATAATCTTCAAATTCATGACTGCAATACTCACCACCATTATCAGATCTGAGACATTTTAATTTCTTACCAGTCTCATTTTCAACCAAGCATTTCCATTTCTTAAAAGTTTGAAATACATCAGATTTCTGTCTAAGGAAACAAACCCATACTTTTCTAGTTGCGTCATCAATAAATGTAACATAATAATGAGAGCCACCAAGGGAAGATACCTGAGTCGGTCCCCATACATCTGTATGCACAAGCTCTAATTTCTCCTTTTTGTTTTCCTTCCCTGTCTTTACAAAACTCACTCTCTTTTGTTTTCCATACACACAACTTTCACAGAAATCCATATTCACACATTTTAGACCTGGTAAAACTTTCCTTGAATGAAGTACTTTCATACCTTTCTCACTCATGTGCCCAAGTCTATTGTGCCACAGCGCTTTATCAGAATCTACAGCAGCTATTTGTTCTCCCTGCTCAACTGCAGTAATTGTTCCTGAATATTCATTTTTCTCTGAAACAATCAAAGTAGAAGGAACAATATGACCTGTACAAAGATATAAGGTGCCTACTTTCACACCTTTTTCTACTACAAGGGAACCTTTTGAAACCTTCCAATTTTTATCATTAAAAGTAATTACACAACCCTCATCACCGAGTTGCCCTGCTGAAATTAAATTCCTACTTAGCTTTGGAACATGTCTTACCTCATGTAGCAGCCAATAATTCCCATTCTGCAACTTAATCTTAATTTTTCCCTTTTCAACAATCTGACAGGGTTCATTATCCCCCAAATAAACAAGCCCAAAATCCCCTTGGACATAATCAATGAAATAACCTCTGTGAGGTGTAGCATGAAAAGAAGCACCAGAATCTAAAACCCATGAATCATCAACACTCTCTAAAGACAGAAGCAAAGCATCCTCTTCGGATTTATTACTTACCACATTTGCCTCTTTGTCTCCATCTAATTTATCTCCTTCATTTTTCTTTCGAGTCCTGCAATCTTTCTTTTTGTGCCCTGGTTTCCCACAGTACCAGCAATCATTTGGTCCTCTCAATTGAGACCTCCTCCCCTTTGACTTTCCTCTTGATTTCCCACGATTGCCAGAGTTACTTCCTCTTTTAGTCATTCTGCCCCTGCTTTGTGCATTTAAAGCACTTCCTGATGTAGATCCACCTAAGGATTTTCTACGAGTTTCCTCACTTAAAATAACACTGATCACATCATCATATTTTAGGGTACTTGATCCAGGAACAGAATTACTCACCGCCATTACCAAGCCATTCCAGCTTTCAGGCAAAGAACACAAAATCAAGAGAGCCCTAATTTCTTCATCAAAATTGATACCCACAGAAGATAATTGACTAGTAATAGTATTCAACTCATTTAAATGATCTGCAACAGATCCACCTTCTGCCATTTTCATATTAAATAAACGCTTCATGAGAAATACCTTATTTGAAGCGGAGGGCTTTTCATACAGTGTCGCTAGGGTTTTCATCAAATCTTCTGTCGTCTTTGCTTTTGTAATATTAAATGCCATCGATGGTGCCAAGCATAACCGAATGCTTCCGAGTGCCTTTCTATCCAAAAGATCCCATTCAGCCTCTGACATAGTTCCCTGATTCTTGGCTTTTCCTTCCAATGGCTTCCATAAATCCTTCTGATATAAATAGTCTTCCATTTGCATCTTCCATAACTGGAAGTTCTACCCATTAAACCTATCAACCCTCAGCTTACCATCATCTGCCATTGCTCCCACTCAATCGTGAGACTCCCACTTAACCGTGAGACTTTCCTGCAGAGGATAACTGAAAAAAAACTAGGCTCTGATACCACTTGTTAGGATAAACCACGGACAGAAATAAAAACTACATGCAAATATAACCAATAACAAAAAATAATAGAACACACAGAAATGAACACAAGGCACCAAGATTTAACGTGGTTCACCCAATCCCTGGGCTACGTCCACCAAACAGCAAGTCCGATCTTATTACAATCCAGTGATTACAACCTGATTACAATCTGTAATCCCTTATAGCTCAATACCGCTGCAAGAACCAATTTCGTATCACCACATATGAAAAATACCCAACCCTAAGCCCTTTTTATACAAGTATTAAACCGCTTTAGGGTTATAACATGTCGGCCATATGTCGGCCATAATATGTCAGCTACCATGTCGGCTACTTCCAAAAAAAAAAAAAAATTCAGGGCAATGCCCCGAACCCCACTATTTATGAAGTGTGTATAGTACTTTCCTTATCAGTCACCACAATCTAACAATCTCCCACTTGGGGACTGATCAGGCTCCACACTAAACAACAATTTTGTGGGTACCATCCCCATTGGGTTTTTCCCTTGGCCATGGTTTCCCTAGTTAAAAAATAATGGTGTTATGATTTGTATTGTGTTATTGCTATGTGTACTTTCTAGTTTAATCACATGTGCATGTTTTAATATTATAAAGGATATCCATAGTTGGGCAAAAGTTTATGAAATATTGATTCATCCCCCTCCCCCTCCCTCTCATTATTTCCTATTTCTAACATCAAGTACTCAAATAGTTCCATTTTTTATTGTATTTCCCTTTAGGGTGCATGAGAAACAATCTTATAATTTAGATTTAAGGGAATGATGTTGCTATGTTCTCATACAAGTTGATCATGAAATATTAAATCTAAGAGGCCAATATATGAAACCTTCTAAAATAATATAATCACAACCAATCATTTTCAAAATTTGGCCCAATGATAAATTTAACTACCATTCAAAAGAAATCATAGCTACTCACGACTGTAATTTGGTCTTCAAAAAGATAGGCATGATGAGTATTTATGTTCTCAATAATATTAGTGTTGCCTTATTATTTAATCCAAAATTACAATACTCATTTCTTCTTCATGTATTAAGCCCAATAAATATTAATCTTTAACTTTCTTGGCTTAAGTTAGAATTTATCTTCTATGGCTTTTTTTCTTTTCTTTTTTTAATATTGAGGTATGGAACATTAAAATTGAAATATTAATATTTCTAAGTATTAGGGGGAGCTCACTTTTATTAGGTCAAATACTTTGTGTGAGAAAGATTAATTTATATCACATCATCCAAGTGTAGGGGGAACCCGCTTATGTTGGCAAGAATATTTTCATCTGGTCAAGACAAAGGAAAATTCAAGGCTAGATTTGGAGTTTCTAGGCCTGTAAATCTCCAATTTGGCTTTGAAGATTCTTATTAAACATTCTTGATTCTGCTAGAAATATTGCATACTCTGAAATCAAGATTTGATATTGTGGAATTTGATGATAAGAAGGTTTATGTTCATAATGATTTGAGTGAGAGTGTGTTTGATTTATGGATGACCGGTACACCCATCCTTGAAGTTTTTCTATGGGCTCACAAGAAGATTGATTATGTACAACATCATATCTAATGGACAAAGAAATTGGGCTGAAATTAAAGAGTGATTATAACTTGTAAGATTTTGGTATCTTAAATCTTATCTATGTCAAACTATGACCAAGCTTCATACATCATTTTGCAAGTTGTTGATCTCCTTACCTAAAAAAAAGTGCTCAAATATATGAACATGACAAGGAAAATTATGACAATTCAAAACTCCTAATAGAAGTGTTATATTTTTATGCTTGTTACAATCTTAACAAACATTTGTCACAGACATATTATGGTCTCAAGGATGCCAAGAAATATCTAAATAATAGAATAAGTGGGAATTTTACATTGTGGTGGGAATAATAACCAAGGTTCTATTTCCACTTGAACCATCTTTAGAGGGGAGATGTTAGAGAAGGGACTCTACCATAATTCCAAAGTTGAACCATCCTTAGTGTGGAGATGATTCAAAAGAGGAAATGTCTCTCAAACAATTTAAGAAGGCATTTTTTTATTTGATGCATATGGACCTTCATTGAAGAAACTTGTATCAAGGATGTGTGGATAGGTATTTATTATCCTTAAGTATTAAATTTATCTACTTATTGTAGTCTCTCTCTTATTTGTATTTCTATAAGAGTTATTTGTCTTTATCTTTTCATTTTTATTTGAGGGTCAAGAAATATCTAAATAATATAATAAGTGCAAATTTTACATTGTGGGGGGAATAATAACCAGTGTTTTATTCCCACTTGAACCATCTTTAGAGGGGAGATGTTAGAGAAAGGACTCTACCATAATTCTAAATTTGAACCATCCTTAGTGAGGAGATGATTCAAAAGAGAAAATGTCTCTCAAACAATTTAAGAAGGCATTTTTTGATTTTTGAGCTTGTATCAAGGATGCGTGGATAAGTATTTATTATCCTTAAGTAAATGTATCTACTCATTGTAGTCTCTCTCTCTTATTTGTATTTCTATAAGATTTATTTGTCTTGATATTTTCATTTTTATTTCAGGGTGTTCTTGTAGGAAAAGAAGAATGATAAATTAGGCATGCTAGAAAATATTGTGTAAGACTCAATCTTAGAACAATAGCTCTAAAGTAAATTTTGGATCTAGGATTCATTAGTCATATGTTGATCATGCTAGATAAAGTGGGGCAATTGGAGCAAGATATCTTCTATGGTTGGGATGAGAAGTGTCCTTTTATTAAAAAAAAAAGGGGGGGCGGGGGCTGGAATTTTATTAGAGGAAACCTTGGACAAATAATTCAAGAGGTTGATGCATGTATTTGAAGATTCAAAATAAAACCATATTATCATTGATGTCTAATGTTGCCAAGCCTAAAGATAAATTCACAACTTTAGTACATTCACTCGTGTTACTACAAATCAATGTATGCTTTTATGATAGAGCGAGGAGATAGATGATATGCTTCTATCAACTTATAATGATCTTGGTCATATTGATTCAGAGGGAGTAGACCATATCAAGATGGATTATCTAGTGATCAATAAACTATAGTAGTCAGAGAACTATGATTCATGAGATGAAGTTCCATCCTTGTACCAAAGTGAAGTTTATACATTATCAAAAACAAGTTTGGAGTTATTAACCAGAGCCCTTATTGGGAGGAAGACTCAACATCATTGATTACTTGAGATGTACTATAATACATCCTTCTCTAGGAGAAAGAAATTAGAGGTGAAAATTTTGGTTTTTCCCTCTACATATGTCCATGTTGGATGTCTTGTGAGTTACTACATAGCTTTGTAGAAACATCATGGAAGGTGGCGATCTTTCATTGATGATTGTTTGTGATTACTATAGTAAGATGACAATCTTACAATAGTCTAACCTTCCATCATGATCGATATCATATGGTTGATGTCTAAGTAGATCATGATAGATTATATATTGTAAATCAATAACAAGTGAGAGATAGATGTCATCTAATAAGTATCTATGAGTTGTATTTATAGATATATCATGGTGGATTCAATATTGCTAGACAAGACATGAATTTTAATGTTCCAATGGTAAGTATCTTATGAGTAAACATGTCCACATACCTTATCAAAATTTTGAGTACTTGGTGAATATCAGGAGACTTGATACTTTTAGGCCATTACTCTTAATATCATTAGATAATGGTGGATGTCTTGTAATAACATATATGTTGATATGCCATACCATTTAAAGACGTGTGGTGGATATCTTCCAGTAATATATTCATGAATATGCTATACATTATGGTAGAAATCTTGTAGTAATATATCCATGAATATGCCATATATTATGGTCGACATGTCATACAATCTAATAGTGCATATCCCATGTATCTAGGTCACTGAGATATACCACAGTATATGCTATGGAACTTAATATATGGAAACACCTTCTGCAGATAGACTTCTCCGGCAAACATCATTAGACATGATGTAAATGCACATACCAAGAAATATATAAGTATGATTGATATTCTTGGGTATACCATGCATACTCCTTATGCCATTGTGAGGTAACAATAATTCACTATGTTGTTTATTTGGATAGAGATAATCCTCCCTAGCTAAGAGAGGATGTTAATGTTTGTAGCTTCAATTAGATGATTCCAATTGATGAACTCAAATGTTTCAATGGCCTATTGACCTTAAACATTAGGTATCTATATCTATCTATTATTATTAATAATAAAACATTATTACTATTGATAATAAATTAGTAAGTATATATATTATATGTATATTATATATGTGATATATACATATGTATATGTGTGTTTATTATATGTATGAGATATATTATACATATGAATATTCTATATACAAGTTATTATCATTATAATAATACATTGAGCAAATATTAATTATGATAATTAATATGAGTTAGGAAGAGACATGTCTCGATGGGAGACATGTTTCTTCATTTCATATATATATTGCATTATAAGAGTAACTTGAAACCCATAGAAATGAACAAGTGCTATTACAAGTCACAACAAATACATAAATTGAAATATTTAATGCTAAGCTTGGCCACAACTCTATAAAATATTAATATTCAATTATAACATCAAAACATAATCTAGCAAACTAATGTACAATTTTTTAATTCAATGTCATCTCGGCCAACATAATGATAATTCTAATAATAAAATATTTTGTAAATTTATCTCTAGTAAAATATTTTAGTAAATTATCTTCAAAGGCTAATACAAAAACTAACTATAATTCCACTCTGATATTTTGTCTAGTTTTCACCACATGGATTTAAGAAAATAATTTACAAATAAAAAAACTCATGTTATTTAACCAACAGATAATTTTGATACATATTATATCTAAAAATAAATATTTATATTGCTCTCACAATAGATAAACTATTGGAAACATATTTTTTCCAAATAATCATGAAATTCCTCTAACAATGTTGCCCATTTGTGAACTCCATCACGAACCCACCCTCCAGAAATGAATTGGATTTACATCCAATCCACTGAAAGAATCCCAAGGGTTTCTATCCTTAAGAAACTAGAACTAAAATATTGACTAAAAGAATTCCAAGGGCTTTCATCTTCATGAGACTAGATTCCAAAGGCTTGCATCCTTGTGAAACTAGAACTACAATAAGCTCTCAAAGCTTTGCCAAAAGAAATGAATAAACCAAGCATAATTTAGATGAGCTTCTCTATGTTCTTTAAATAAGCATCCCTTTGCTCGTCTCTTTGAAATATATTTCATCTCTTTATTATTCCATTTTTTAAATTAAAATGACTTTACTAATTTTCATTGAACTTTGTTAAAGTCATCTAAATATTATTATTTATAAATTCTCATTTAAATTCCAATGTCTCTAAAAAAGGGACGTTACATAATGTTAATATGTCAATCCCTCTAAATTTGAAAAACCCACTTTCCAAACAACCCATTACATTTGAACACATTTATATAATAAATATTACTAAATATTTCAAATGAAATTATCCCCTTCACTTTGTTCCAAAATAATATAAAATCTATCGCATCCCTTTATTTATGTCTTCCCTCTTTTGATTTATTTTATTATTACAACATTAACGTGAAGAGATTTGATTGTGTGTGATATTTTTGCATAAACATTTCAAATCACACTCTATGATTCATCATCAAGACAGGTTGAGCAAGAGGAAACAAAGCATTTTCAACTTTCTCCATCCTACAAAGCCTATTAATAAATATGCAAAGTTAGTTATTCTTTGTATAAGTTCTAGAAATTAAATTTGAATCATTTATTCATAATCAATAGTGTCATTTAGCTACGCAAAGTTTTTAGAATATTAAGAGAAGGGAAGTGTTTCTATTGTGTTGTTAATGTGTTGATTAATTGATGTTAGTTTCTTAGTTGTCTATGTGCTATAAGTTATTATTTTTAGTTTTAGCCACTTCTTATTTGTGTTTTCAAGGGACAACCCCCTTGTTTCAATTGTTGTCATGCCTGACCTTACTTCTTCCTGTTTCTCTTCGTTGCTTCAGTTGTTGTTGTGTTTCAAAGTTCATTATTACGACATTATCAAACTTTGTTTATCTATTGGTTAATTTAGTTAGCTGAAATGTGGTCTATGCTAATACAGTTATAGTGATCATTATTTGTTTATGTCAGTTTATTGTTTTGAGGATTCAGCTGTTTTGATCTGTCTGAGTACGTTGATTCTTAGTTCATGTTTGAACTCGGATTTGATACTAAAGTTTGAGTTAGATGGTAGTGAATTTAATTTGATGATTAATTGCTTGACTTAAGCATTGAAATAATATGTATTCAGCATAGTACTTCTAATACGATTAATGTTAAGAATTAATTTTATTCTTTTAAGATGAGCTTAGATGTTTTATTGAGTTTTGGAAATTAATTACACTTAACATGCATATGGAATATTCATCAGGTGTTATTGGGAATTTCTCCTTTATAATGATGTTTTTATAACTTTTGAGAAATTCAGTTCACTTTTATGTATTAGACCTGTGTTAATATATATGTGGGAATATTTAATGAAAATTCACACACAATTCATATAAGTTTTAATGTGAAATAATCACTCATATATATTGATTCACATAAATTAATGTGGGAGATATTCTAGTTAACTTTGCATATGTATGATTAATTCGCAATCTTAATATCTATGAAGGTTTATTCTCCCTAAAACCCTAGAGGGTTTCGAATGTTTTTATGTGGAATTATGTTAATTGTTTGTAAGCCAAGTTTGGCAGTGGATTTGGATCGCCTTCTGTACTCGACACTGCAGTTGAAATTAATGCTCTTTTATGAGGGAATTAATGGTACCCAAGGACTGGGTCAGCCATTTCATCTAGTTTTGTGTTTGTTTGGTTTTGGCCGAGTTTTGGGCCGCTTGCATTGTGATGTAAAACATCTGTGAGACATTGCTATTGTATAGGCAACATGTTTGGGGAAAAAGCTTTATTTTATGAGGCTGAGAAGGTTGAATTTCACACAACCTCTATTATTCTTGGTGTTCGAGGTTTTTCTCAAGTTGTCAAGTTGGGCATTTCGGGCTTTTGGTATCAAGTTTTATTGGGTTCTTCCTCTTTTAGTGAACTGAGGTAGGGGGCATTTTCTAACTTACATATTTTACTGTTCTTGTAGTTTTATTTTGCTGAAGAAAGTATGAAAGTTGTGGTTTAAAAGATGTTCACTGATACCCAAGCGTGGGTATAGGCAGGAATGGGTGAGCAGTTGCCTAGTTCTGTGTATATTCACACTTGGATATGGTTTTCCACATATTTGCATGTTTGTTGTTTTGTTGTTAAAATTTGGGTATTGTTAATGATAAAATAGGGGTTTTCAATGTCGGGTTTTAAAAGTCTGTGATTTTGTTTGTGAGTTTCATTTTCATCTATGAATGTTTAGTAATCTATCTTTTACACGACTTTATGACATGAGTTACATTTATAGTTTGAATGGGCTTTTGTTTGAACTCAGTCTGTTTGCAAAATTGTTTATAGACATATATTTAAGCAAAATGTGTTTTGTTGTTATGGAAGTGGGATAAGGGTTTCTTTTACCCGTGTCTTTTCTTAGAGTTGAACCGTGTAAGGAACGTATGCATATTATAGTAGGCATGACTGTTTGAGTATATATGTTAGCTTATATGTGTATTGTTTGTAATACCCTTTCGCCGGGCTCTGTGAGCACCATGTTTCAAAGCTATCTTTACGAATATGGTGTGGGAGATTCAGTCTTAGATTCGAGTTTCTTAAAATCTCGAGTTCAAGATCACAGTTGATAACCGTGACATTTAGTTAAACAGTTATCTTGAAACGTTTTAATGCCGAATTGATTTGTAGAAAACAGCGACAATATGACAAACAATTGGCATGAAATCTTTATTATGTTAAATTGTGTATGGTCTAGAAGGTGTTAAGATGTGAATTTATTCTTGACAATTAGTTGAAACCTGTCGATTAGTTTATGGGGTTTGTGTGTTGTCATTAAGCACTGTTGTTTTATCAAACACATTTTGAACCATGTTTTGGTTTTCTTGAATATGCTTTGTCAAACATTAGTTGAGTTATTACTTTGACTTCAAAAAGTTTGGAAGAAAGAGGTGATTGAAATGAATGTTTGAAAATGAAGGATGTTGTCTGAATTTACTTTATCGAGTGTCTATAGTCTTATATGTTATATGGTAACTATTAAAAAAAAGTTGTTCTTTGTCACAGTCATAAACATAAAGATAGTAAATTAAGTTTACATTTTGAAATCATTGTTGTATTTTAATAAGATAGTGTAGTTTCTCTAGTCATCAAGTTATAAGAAAGTTGTTTGTAGAGTAGTTGTTTCATTGTAATCGAGCAGTAGTTTTGTCTTAACAGGATGGTGTTGGGATGAAAATTGAATAAAATCTGTATGCTGATTATAATAGAATTTCTATTCGGAATTTAGAATTAAGGTAAAACAATAGTTTGGCATTATTGATTAAGAAATGTTTATATGAGGACATTGGGAACAATCAAACTGTAGTTTAATTAATATTGTAGAAAATTGTTTATGTTGGTTTGTGTTAAATTGATGATTGTAGTTAGAAAGGTATTGTATTGAATATTATTGTAATCTGGAATGGTATGGGATAGAAATATTTTCTTTGTGAAACACATATGTATGAACATTGGAATTATTTTCTTATATGCTATTCTATTCAGTATTAAATGGTTATTGTAATCAAAAGTTAGATTTATGATATTAGTTTAATGAAAGTCGATAAAACAGAAATATCATATTTACTGTTATTCCATTATCTTAGTCATTTGTAAAAGATGAATCTAGTTTATTATGACAGCAGGGTATGATTGTGTAATATTAAGATTTGGTAAATGTCATTAATGTGATATGTTTAGAT
Organism: Cupressus sempervirens; assembly: GCA_028749045.1. NCBI lineage: Eukaryota > Viridiplantae > Streptophyta > Pinopsida > Cupressales > Cupressaceae > Cupressus > Cupressus sempervirens. Next base: position 503,373,828 of record CM053785.1, read on the forward strand.
AAATTATATTTACGGGATCTTAATGCTATAGTTTGGTTCCTGTTGTTATAGTAACCTAGATTACTTTTGCAATTAACAGAATAAGATGTGGTTCAAATAGTTTAAAGGATGTAGTATCATATTGAATACTGATTTATATCTGTTGCATGAACATTCTTTTGTAAATCTGTTTGATGTGTATTTTAAGAATAGCTGTGATGAACATCTATCGAGGTGGCTGAATTTGGTTTATCCTATTCAGTTAATTAATTCAGTGATAACTATGAAATCTATTGGGTGGGTTAATTACATATAAAAGATGATTGGCCTTACCTATGACTTAAACCTATATGGTTAAGTACGGAGAACAAGGCATAACTCTATTCTGTCATTGACAAGTAAAATAGAGTTTACCGTTATGTGAGTCTATGAGCATACCATACATGGATGCAGAAACTTAGTGCCATAACGATGACACCTCATTATATATATGGTTCATTTGTGAGTTATTCTTAGTGTGAGTTTAATTTTGCATTGTTAAGTAAATGTCTACTTCTTGCATATTAATTTTGAAACTGCACTATGTTAAGTGAATCAGATATTTGCATTATGATTATGTATATGCTTAATCTAAAATGTACACAGGTGGATTACGCTTTTCAACTCAATGTATACTAAGCCCCCTTTTTTTTGTGTGTTGTTGCATTCTGTGTGGTTTTCAAGTGCTTCGAGATTTCTAGTAGCTAAGGATGTTTATTGAAGTTCATCTTGAACTAGTATTCAATTACTAGTAGGGTCTGAATGTTGGACATAGCTGTTCTAGAATGATATTGTACTTCTTTATTGTACTGAACTCATTATGTATTGGAATCTTTATGAAATCATATTTGGATGATGTCTATTTGTATTATGAGGTTTTTAGATTAAGAGTAATCAATTTGTGTACTTGTACTTGCATTAAGTGGTATTTAAAAAAAAATATTGCGTTCTTTGTTCTCGTTCTTTGATTTTTTTGTATGGGTTTGTTTTTGGTAGTGTTACAATTGCTTTAATATCAAGAAACACTACCATTTTCATTCTCTACAAAAATTCATTAAAACAAGTTACTTCACTAACATATGGATTAATCTAGAAACATGCTTTTAAAATATAAAACGATGACCAAGAGGACACACAGCATCCATATGTACCAACATATTCATATATGCATACATGTCTGTACACATGCATGTGTATATATGTGAACATATTTATTTATACGTACATATAGGTCTATACACATATATGTGTATATGTACATCTATTTATATGCCCATACATATCTACACACACCCACCCTAGGCCCCTACAATAGGCAGTTCCCCTTGACACTTAGAGTATGGGGGCCACTACCTCCAAACCTTGGTGGTAGAATTTGGGCAGAAACTATGTCAAATGAAGTGGGGAAAAATTAACCTTTGAGTCTAATTAGGTTCCACATCACAACAATATCCTTCTATTGGGAGTTATATTTTTCTATAGCTATGCTCATTCTAGCCCTGATTTTGCAATAAGGGAAAAGAGATTGTATAAAATGGCTTAGGTTTAGGGATTTTATTATGTATGATGAGATTGTAGCTTCTTGCAATGTTATTGAATTGTAAAGGATCATGGATTATAATCACTAGATAATAAGAATATTGTGCTCATTATTAGTCGACTTAGCCTAGGGATTGGGTGAACCATGTTAAATCTTTATGTCTTGTGTTCTCTTCTGTACACTTTATTATTTTCTAATATTGGTTATAGTTTCATGTAGTTGTTATTTCTGTCTTGTTAATTCTAACAAGTGGTATCAGAGAAAGGTTGTTTTCAATTATCCTTTGTAGGAAAGTCTCGTGGTTGAGTGGGAGTGATGGAAGACGAGGGTAAGTTGAAGGTTAAGAAGTTTAATGGTCAGAATTTTTAGTTATAGAAAATGAAAATGGAGGACTATCTTTATCAGAAGGAATCATGGTGGTCATTACAAGGAAAATCCAAGAAACTGATTGCTATGATAGATAAGAAATGGTATATTTTGCATAGAAAGGCACTTGGAAGTATTTTTTTATGCTTGGTGCAATCTATGGCATTTAATATCACAAAAGCTAAGATGACGAAAGAGTTGATGAAAACCCTAACAAAGCTATATGAAAAGCCCTTCGCTTCAAACAAGGTATTTTTCATGAAGTGTTCATTTAATATGAAGATGGGAAAAAGGTCGATCTGTTGAAGATCATTTAAATGAGTTTAATATGGTTACTAATCAATTATCTTCTGTAAATGTTAATTTTGATGAAGAAATAAGGGATCTCTTAATTTTTTGTACTTTGCTTGAAATTTGGAATGGTGGCAATGGTTGTGAGTAATTATGTTTATGGATCTAATACCCTAAAATATGATGATGTGATTGGTGTTATTCTGAGTGAGGAAACCCATAGGAAAATCTCAGGTGGATCTACATTAGAAAGTGGTTTGAATACATAGAGAAAAGGCTGAATGAATGAGAGGAAACAATTCTAGATATCATGAAAAATCAAGAGGAAGATCAAAGGGAAAGAGATCTCAATCTAGAGGACCAAGAGATTGTTGGTACTATGGGAAACTAGGGCATAAGAAGAAAAATTGTTGGACTTGAAAGAATAATGAAGGAGACAAACAAGAAGGGAACAGGAAGGAAAATGTGGTAAGTAACTAATTTGAAGAGGATGCATTACTTCTTTCTTTAGAAAGTGTTGATGATTCATGGGTTTTAGATTCAAGGGATTCATTTCATGCTACTCTAGCCCATAGAGGTTATTTTCTTGATTATTTCCAAGGGGATTTTGGATTTTTTATTTGGGGTACAATTAACCCTTTCAGATTGTTAGAAAGGGAAAAATTAAGATTAAGTTACAGAATGAGAAGAATTGGCTACTACAAGAGGTAAGACATGTTCCAAGATTGAGTAGAAAATTAATTTCAACAAGGTAACTAGGTGATGAGGGTTGCCCAATTACTTTATTGGAAGGTTTCTTAGTAGTAGGAAAAAGTGTGAAAGTAGGCACCTTATATCTTTGTACAAGTTACATAATTCCTTCTACTTTATTTATTTTATAGAAAAATGAATGTTTAGGAACAATTGGTGTAGTTGAGCAAAGAGAACAAACAATTGTTGTTGATTCTGAAACAACACTATGACACAATAGACTTCAGCACATGAGTGAGAAAGGTATGAAATTACTTCATTCAAACAAATTTTTACCAGGTCTAAAATGTACCAATATGGATTTTTGTTAAAGTTGTGTGTATGGAAAACAAAAAAGAGTGAAAGGAAAAGAAAAATAAGAAATTAGAGCTTGTGCATATAGATGTATGGGGATCAGCTCAGGTATCTTTCCTTGGTGGCTCTCATTATTATATTACATTTATTGATGATCCAACTAGACAAGTATGGGTTTATCTCCTTAAATAGAAATCTGATGTATTTGTAACTTTTAAGAAATGAAAAAGCTTGGTTGAAAATGAGACTACTAAAAGGCTTAATTATCTCATATCTAATAATGGTGGTGAGTATTGCAACAATCAATTTAAAGATTATTGTTCCACAAATGGTATTTGTAGGTAGAAAGTTGTTCCAAGGACTCCACAAGAAAATGGAGTGGTTAAATGCATGAACATGACATAATGGAGTGTGCAAGGAGTGTGAGGTTGCATGTTGGGTTGGCCTGAAACATGTGAGTAGAGGTTGTCAATATTATTGTATATTTGACCAATATAGGCCCCTCTATTTCTTTGGGTTGTGGTATTCCAAAGGAAGCATGGACTGGTACTTGAAGGTGAGTTATTCTTTTCTTAAAACCTTCAATTGCGAAGCATTTGCACATATATATTTTGAAAATAAAACCAAGCTAGACGCTAAGTTAAAGAAATGTGTATTGTTAGATATGAAATTGATGAATTTGGTTATAGGCTTTGAGATTTTGAAAATCATAAAATTGTAAGAAAGAGGGATGTCATATTCAATGAGAAAGTATTGTACAAGATTGATTGTAGTAGTATGAGAAGAAAAAAATGATTATACAGTACTAGATGATACTCCAAAAGATGATGTTCTAGTAGTTCTTTATGCTCTGCAACAACAACAACAACAAATACCACAAACCCCAGTGAATGTTAGACAGTCAAAAAAGGCTAAGTTGACCTCCAAAATTATTTTCTCCCTCTTTGTATTCTATTTTACTAAGAGATATTGGTGAACCTAAATGTTATAATGAAGCTGTAAAGGTGGATACAAAGCTTTAGTGGGAGTTTGCAATGAAAGATGAAATGAATTCCTTGCTAGAAAATTAGACTTGGGATTTGTGTGAGTTGTCTGCACATAAAAGAACTTTACAAAATAAATGGGTTTACATGTTGAAAGAAGATGATGAAGATAAGAAAAGATTTAAAGCCAAGTTAGTTGTAAAATGATTTGTATAGAAAAAGGTATTGATTTTAATGAGATATTTTTTCTAGTTGTTAAAATGACTTCTATTCACACTATTTTAAGTATTATGGCTACTGAAGATTTGCATATGGAGCAGCTTGATGTTAAAACAACATTTCTTGATGGTGATTTGGATGAAGAAATATATATGGAATGGCCACAAGGATTTGAGGTCAAAGGTAACGAGAACTTAGTGAACAGATTGAGGAAAAGTTTATATGGATTGAAATGAGCACCTCGACACTGGTATCTTAAATTTGATAATTTTACGCATGAGCATGGGTACACTAAGAATTATTCATATCATTCCATTTATTTTAAAAGGTTGGATAATGATAGCTATATTATTTTATATTTATATATTGATGATATGCTTGTAGATGAGTCTAACATGGATCACATTAAGGGGTTAAAAAAATAGTTAGCACATTTTTTTGTTATGAAGGATTTGGGGGAAGAAAAACAAATTATTAGTATGAAAAATTGCAGAGATAGGAAGAACAAAAATTTGATGTTATCTCAATTTGATTATATTGAGGCATTGCAACGTTTACCTATAGAGAATGTCAAAGTTGTCAGCACAACTTTGCCTAGTCATTTGAAATTGACTAAAGAGTTTTGTCCAAAGACACAAGAAGAGAAGGCTAAAATATCCAAGGTGTCTTATTCTTCAGTTGTAGGAAGTTTAATGTATGCTATGGTATGCTTTGGAATGCATTGAAATGTAGTTAGATGGATTCTTAAATATTTGAGAGGAACATCTAGTAAATCTCTACTACTGATTTACAAGGCTATGTTGACTCAAATTTGGCAAGAGATCGAGATACCAGATGGAGTACTATAGGATATGTATTTACTGTTGGTGGGACAACAGTGCGTTGGATTTCTTAGTTATAGTAGGTGAATGATTTATCCACTACAGAGGCATAGTATGTTGATGCTATAGAGGAAACCAAGGGGATGATATGGCTTCAATTCTTCATAAAAGAATTGGGACACCTACTGAGAGATAATTATTTGTTTGCAAACATCTAGAGTATCATTCATCTTGCAAAGAATTATGCTCTACATTCAAAGACAAGAACGTATAGTTGATGTACCATTTTATTCAGTCAATTTTGGATGATGGATAGTTAAAGTTAGAAAATATACATATTATAATCCAATAGATATGTTTACAAAAGTAGTGATAAGGGAGAATTTGAACTCTTCTTTAGCATCAGTTGATCTTTTAGACTAAACAAAATAAGAGAACAATGGAGTTCAAGTGTGTTTTTACATTCTAGTGGGTACTATAGGTTTAGCAGTGCTATGATTAGTCTCTAAGTGAGAGGTATTGTTGTGGAGTTTGATCAACAAAACATTTTTCTACGAACTTTTTCATACACTCTGATGGAGCCCTAATTTTCACTAATTAAGACCTCCATTTGAGCACCCTTTCTAATCTTTTTGGCTAGTGTTATATTTCATTTTGCATATGTGATGATGATACAAGACTGAATATATACCTGATTCAATTCTCCTCTGATGCTAGATGCTAGATTCATTGTATCTCTCACATAGCAAAGATACAATTAATGCCAGCTAACACAATAGATTCAGGATTGGAAGTTCAAGTAAATTAATCAGATTTGGAAGTTTGTTGCAATCCACACATGACCTTGTTAGATTAACTGATGGTTCAAAGGGGAAGAGGTTGAGACTTACTTCCAGGTGGTTGTTTTCCCTCTTATATATGAATGCCTGAGGTAGTTGAATCACATGGACAGCCCCAACTTTGACCAGTGCAGAAGGAATTTAAATTCAAGACGTTAAAAGGATGCACCATTGCCGGGAAATTAAACGAATGAATAGACTAGGAGTCACAAAGACAAAATATGGATTTTCTGAACTTGGTGCACTTGAAGGAATGATAATTTGTTCATAATTGATTCGCACATTTCATAAGTTATGTATTGTTTACAAATGAAGCATTCAAAATATCAGGCGACATTATGTGTGTGTGGGTCATGGAATATTTCCCAACATGTTAAAGAAGCGATAGCATGAGCAAGAAGATGATTGAGCGAAAACAAAGACATATTGCAGGTTAGATAGAAGGTTTCAACGATAGAAACGATGTCCTATGCACCAAAGTTGTTAACAAATAAATAGCATCCTCAGAGAAACATGGCGGCAAACAGGGTGAAGATTTATCCTGACAAGAACTGTGAACAAAATATTTGGAAAAAAAAAATCTCATATAAGGTGACATTAATCTAGAGCAGCTATGGCCAAGTAAAATATAAATATCAATCAAAAAAACATTATGAATATAACATTCGAACATATTGGAATACACACCTCGCCATATTTTGAAGACCATATGAAATAGCGAAACTAACATTACAAGTGTTGCTTTCATACCAAGGTCACAGCATATGCGAATGGGATTAATGAGAACACATAATGGTTCATGATTGCAAGAGAAAAGCAATTCCTATAAATTGTGATGGTCAGAAAGTTTCAGATTATATTAAGAAGATAGTTGAAGATTTTGAGGACAAAGATCTCGACAAGCAAATTTGTTCATATTATAAAGTTGACTAATGTCCAAAGTGTTTTGAAATAATTTACAACAATTACATACTCGACCAACATATTAAATCGTTGTTTTAAATAAGTTTAGACATTATACATGATGAAAACCTCGGATTAGTTATCTATTAGGGAAGGGTGTGCCGATTGGGATATATTCATTCATCCCTTCGTTCACTTGCAAATATGAGTACTACACCCTGCAAAACATTTTATATATCTAATTATAATTTTTTTTTTTAAATGATTTTTGTATATGAACAATTTGAAAGTTATTTTTTACACACAAAAAATCTGGACAAGAAGAAGATAGTGCATTTTCAGCAATTGCCAATTTCAGTTGATGTATCATATTGTGCATGATAAATATCAGGTTTGGTTTTTGTTTAATTAAAGCAGGGAGTCAAATTATCAAGCAGGTTGGTCCATTCTAGTTACAAAAAAATTAGTAAATTGTTTTTGAGAAATATTAGAATTGTGGAATCACTTATAACATTCAAAGTTCGATAATTACAAATAATGTAAAATATTTATATGTTTTAATATCTCTATCTAATTGATCTTCATTCCAAATAAGTTAAAATTCATTTAGACTAACTCTGGATTACATTTTTTCATAATTTTCTGCATTTTGAATCATTAAAATACTTGATGACAATTGACTACACATATTGCCTTATAAAGTTGTACATAATAACCATTGTTATAATTGACTTTGTTGCCCAAGAAAACAAGGCACTAGTTTCTATTGTCGATTAGATATAATCATATGATTCAAAACCTTAAGTTGGTGATTCACCCTTCAATTTCATTTTCAGATCAACTCACCCACGATCACAATTTATAACCATTATTATTTTAAAGTACTGCTACTTTCAAGCAATTATAGTTTACACGCATATTGTTTCAAGTATTGCATATTAAAAATTTCTTGACTTATTGCCATTTGGGAAAATTGTTGGTTGCATTTGTCACTAGATAATCTTCTATAAAAGCCTAAGACTAGAAGAAATGGTTTCTTCTAGTCTTAGGAGTAGGTGCACTCACCTTTTCCTGTAGAACTGAAAGTGAAGAAGACTTGAACCATATTAATTAATTTTATCAAGTTGGCCATAACTAGTTGGAATCCCAACATTGAGTTGGCAAAGCTCATAGGATTTCGATTTGTGATTTTGGGAACCAACAAATTGACAACTCTAGTGGGGAGAATTGCAAGATAAACTTAAAGAGATTTTTATTCTAAACCTGCATAGAGAAGTTAACATTTATTTGTTTATTGAAGGATTTCAATAATTGATATTTTGAAGAATTTTGATTTTATAATTCAGCATAAAGAAGTTGACATCTAAGTGATATCTTTCAAGCATTTTAAATCTGATATAAAAGAAGTCGTAACTTTTCTTTAAGTTATGATTTTGTTTCAGATTTATATACCCTCAAGAATATTGGTTTGAAATTGGGATTTTTGTGATCTATACTCTGTTGAGGAAGAAAACAAGGCATTTATTTCATTTTCCTTAAGGACGGTGACAACTCTATGATAAATATAATATTTCATGAACGATCAATTAATTTGTATAGAAAGAAAGAAAGGACATAGGAATTTATCCTTGAAGTATATGTGGGGAAGGAGATCCATAAATAAAAGACAAGATAGTTTCACATAATTGGACTTCAACAAGAAGCAAAGAAAGAAGAAAACTAAAATGTCAAACATGATTTATTCAAGGAATTAAAAATTTCGTGAAAGGTTAATAAGAAAAATATTTATAATGAAGGAAAAAATTCAAATCATAGTAGTCCTAAGAATGAAGATGAAAGTTTTAACCCTTTTTTTCAAGTCCCTAAAGTTGATCAAGAACCTCGAGTGAGATGACATGCTTAGAAGAGAATGAAAATGAAGAATTACAACAATGGGATGCAATCTTAAGAATATGGTTGATGTTTCAAATGAAGATGATAAAATGGTAAAAAAAAATTAAGAGACGAACTGATCATATCCTAGAAAGATGGGAATATCAAGAGGGTGAATTGCATATCCACAAGGAAGAACAACTAGTGAAGAGAAACAAAAGCAAGAAAATTGGAGGGAAGAAATAAGAAAATCTAATCAAGAGGAGACGAATAAAGCACCTAAGTATAACCCTCCTCATAGAAAAATATTGACTCGCTCTTTGCCACTAACCATATGAATCCTTTAGTTGATCATGTTGATAATAAGAATGAAGGAGCAAAGTCAGGATGAAGGCTTTGGGAGATATCATGGTAACAACCAACATGCTGGAAATTCAGGACAACATATTGGAGTTATTTCACAAAATAGTGGTTTTTCTAGCAATACAAATGTAGGGAATCCCTATGGTGAAAATCAAGTATAAAGATGCATAGCGAATATAAATCATCATAATCAAGACTATGGAACGTATAATCCAAGGGAAAGAAATCATATCATAAGGTAGCCAATGGTTATTTAAAGGTATAGGCAATTGGATTTTGATGGGATAAGAGCGTATCCAAACTCAATTTCCAATGAGTTGAGGACTACTATCTCAAAATTCTGCAATAGTGGGACTAAATCTATGGAACAACATGTGATCAAACTTATGAGTAAAATTGAAGAGTTGGATAAAGACCATAAAAATGTCTTGAAGAAGCTTTATGTTCAATCCTTAACACAAGATGTTGTTGAATAGTATAGAAATTTACCTAATAGATCTATAACCAGATGGTGTGATTTTGTTGATCAATTTATAGAATAGTCTAGAGATCATAATGACACTTCATTTGCATCACATGAACTAACAAATATTAAAATGAATATGAACAATTCAATTGTAGAATTCAACAAGAGATTCAATAAGGTATTGAATAGAATCCCAAGGGAAATCAAACCATTTGATTATTTCTTAGTGTAATCACCTAAAAATGGTCATCTAGACTAGTAGCCCCCTTCTCAGCATTTTGGCTAAATTAGTTTAATCATTTACCTAGACCAAATTGCTAATAATCAATTTATTTGATTATAACCTATAGTTTGACTATGCTATCCTAAGTTCATTATTTTATTAAAAGAACATGTCCCCTTTTAATTAAATAAAAGACCCCATTCTTCTAACCCACTTAAAGTGCACACATAAAGTCTTTTTTCTATTTTGCAATTAAAAGAAAAGGCTTTGTGACTTTTGTCTTATATGACAAGTCAACTTATATTCTATTGGTTGATTTGTGTGTGCACATGAATCACTCCTATTTTCAAATTCAACCGTTGATCATCCACCATCTTCATCTTGATCTCCACCGTCCGTACATCTTTAAAAGGGAGAGAGCTTTCCCCCTCAAAGCATCCATCCTCATTTTGAATATTGTTATGCTGCAGGTTTTCTAACAGGTTTCTTTGGAGCTTTGTGGAGAACTTCTATTTCTTGTCTACATTCTCTCATCCATGGCATCATGGCATTTTAGCTTAGCTTAGCTTTCATTTTTACATGTAGCTTAATCTCACATAGCTTAATATTTGGATTGTAACACTCTCATACATGTTTTAGCATAGCTGCATTTGGCATTCTCATCCTAGCTTAATCTTCATTTGCATTGCATTCTTGAGGAACTCCTTGGGACATTTGCATTCTTGCATCTTGTCTTTGGAACCTCCCATTGCATGGTTTACTAGCAAGAAGAGTATCTCTAAGGCTCATTTGAGAGCTCTTGAACTTGAAATACACTCTCTTGCACTCCGTGGATAGGGAGCTCTAAGCCGGCATCCAAGCATTCCCATCTCATGGAATCGTTTGGATAGAAGGGTTTAGAGTGGGACACTTTCGAGTGTACATTTTTGGCGCCCATCATGCGTAATTCTTCCACCATCCATCTATCCCCTCTTCTCTCTTTGATCTTGACAATGTTGAGCTATCTTTGCATATTGGCTATCTTATCCACTAGATTTTCTATTGTGCTCTCCTATTCATTCATAGCCTCTATCTTGAGCTTTATTCTTATTGCTCTATCCCATCACTATCCTATCTAGTTGACCCCTTGGTCTTGATTATAATAAATGAAACATGGTTCTCATAGGTCTCTTGACATGTATACTCTTTTGGACTACATGCTTCATGCTATCTCACTTGTTGGCTTCGCCGCTTATCCTACATGCTATCTTTCTCATTACTTCCATTGCTTATCCAAAACATGCTTCATATGACTATTTCACTTATTTCCCTAGCTTGGGTACTCTTAAGGAGTCAATTCTTGAGGATCACTTTCACTTGCTTCATACTTTTTTTTCATCCATCTTTGCTTATCCACTGGCTTGTTGCTCCATCATATCCTATACCTTGCTAGACATTGGGAGAAAATGATGTGATCTTGCTTGAGAACTAGTGATATCTAAAACCTTCTAAAAAATTCCAAAAAAAAAAATCATATATGATGCTGAAAAAATCCTAAAAATCAGAAAATGTCCTGAAAAAATGATCATCTTAGTGAAAACCTCACTTTGATGTATCACCAAAAAAAAAAAAAAAAAATCTGTCAAAGTGGTGAAAACCTGGAAACAGGCGCTACTTGAAACCCTTGCACCTATGTCTATCAATCTCAATCATCCACTTTGCTACACATTTCCTAGCTTGGAATTGTTTCTTGTCCTCATCTTGGGGGCATAGCTACTTAGCCTATTGAGGTATTCTTGTGGATTAGGGTTTCTTTGACAACTCACAAAATAGTGTTTCTCAACACTTCCCCCACTTTGACATCAAGTGTTTTTTTAACACTTTACAGATAGTTTACCTACGGTCTTCGATGTCGCGATATCTCACTATTAGAATCAAGTCTGGAAGAAATGGCCAAGTGACTTACACACACACACTTTAACACTTAAACGACTGAGCTATGCTGACATTTATCTATTTTGTGTGTTGTCTATGATGATTTCTTTGCCATGTATTCCCTCCCTAATAGTCTTTCAAGGATGTCATTGACTAGAAGACTGGGGGCATGGGACATATTTTCTTGATTTCTGCTTGTGGGTATACTTTTGTTTGTCTATAGTGTTGTAAGCATTCATGCTTGTCCTATTCAACACTTTGACTTATAAATGTATCATCCTTGATTGTTTTGCAAGATCGCACTCAGGGTTTATCCTGGCGCTTATGCCTTGATACAGGTGTAATCTTGCTAAATTAAACTTAGGGAATCTAATCGTGTAGTTATCTTGACTTACATGTCTCTGATGCTTAGATTGGATTTCCACATACCTATCTAATATCGATCATATTCATATCCTCATAGTTATACTAGTGATGGTTGTATGATCTCATGATGTCCCTAATAAATGCTCAATGATGAAATTAAGAGTCTAAATGTTATGCGCTTCTTGCTGGTAAACCACTTTGCATATTAGCTTGCATTTTAGGTTCATTTTCTAGCTTAGTCTTGCATTCTTGCATATGGGGAGAGCTCTCTTTCTTCATCTTTTTGTGGACATATCAGCTAACTCCTTTCATATATTTCTTTACTTTCTTCTTGTTCATGTCTTTTCACCTTCTTAATCTTTCGCTTCATCTCTTTTCTATCTTATCATCACATTATATAAATTTTTGACCTCTCAAATAATTTTGACATCCTAGATTCATTTTCGGGATCGAAATCCAAATTCGAGTTCATCTTGATGGTCAAAATTGTCTTTTAAAATTCTACTTTCTTCTGAGCAGTTAGCTGACCTTTTGAGGTCTAATCTCTGAATCATCACTGGGGCATCTTCATTTCTCCATGTCTTCATCATTTCCATACTTCATATCTACTTAAATTCACTATTTCATGTCTAAAATCACCTTTTTACTCATTTCAACCTTATTTTTATGCTATATCCTTCAAGGTCAACTCTAGTCAAACTGGGGCATTTTATCAATTTTTTTATATAGTCATTCTTGGGTTCTAATCATCTATCTATCATCTTGGACATTGCTATATTCTAATTTTCTCATTTCTAGCCAGTTTTTGCATCCCCTTACCTCATTTCAATTTCAATCCCGAGGGGGCATAAATACTCTATCACTACTTATGAGCATTTGTTTGATCTTCTCACTTGCTCTCACTCTATCTGCTTTTCTAAGTGTTAGTATTCTTCTTGAATTCTAACATCATCTCTTCCTAGTGTTCAGTACTACTACTATCAGGTTGTGCATTCAGGACTTGCTATCTATTTCTGCAATTCACTCTTCGGAATTAGACATCTATATCTATCATCGCCTACTTGGCTTCGATTTTCTTTGACATAATGTGTTCCCAGATCGATCACGCATTAGTCAAAGAGGGGCAAATGTAATCACCTAAAAATGGTCATCTAGACTATTAGCCCCCTTCTCAGCATTCTGGCTAAATTAGTTTAATCATTTACCTAGACCAAATTGCTAATAATCAATTTATTTGATTATAACCTATAGTTTGACTATGCTATCCTAAGTTCATTATTTGATTAAAAGAACATGTCCCCTTTTAATTAAATAAAAGACCCCATTCTTCTAACCCACTTAAAGTGCACACATAAAGTCTTTTTTCTATTTTGCAATTAAAAGAAAAGGCTTTGTGACTTTTGTCTTATATGACAAGTCAACTTATATTCTATTGGTTGATTTGTGTGTGCACATGGATCACTCCTATTTTCAAATTCAACCGTTGATCATCCACCATCTTCATCTTGATCTCCACCGTCCATACATCTTTAAAAGGGAGAGAGCTTTCCCCCTCAAAGCATCCATCCTTATTTTGAATATTGTTATGCTGCAGGTTTTCTAACAGGTTTCTTTGGAGCTTTGTGGAGAACTTCTATTTCTTGTCTACATTCTCTCATCCATGGCATCATGGCATTTTAGCTTAGCTTAGCTTTCATTTTTACATGTAGCTTAATCTCACATAGCTTAATATTTGGATTGTAACACTCTCATACATGTTTTAGCATAGCTGCATTTGGCATTCTCATCCTAGCTTAATCTTCATTTGCATTGCATTCTTGAGGAACTCCTTGGGACATTTGCATTCTTGCATCTTGTCTTTGGAACCTCCCATTGCATGGTTTACTAGCAAGAAGAGTATCTCTAAGGCTCATTTGAGAGCTCTTGAACTTGAAATACACTCTCTTGCACTCCATGGATAGGGAGCTCTAAGCCGGCATCCAAGCATTCCCATCTCATGGAATCGTTTGGATAGAAGGGTTTAGAGTGGGACACTTTCAAGTGTACACTTAGTTGATTTTTATTTCAATGCATTTGATAGAAAAACACAATATGAGATATAATCTCATAGACCTAGTTCTTTACAACAATCTTTTAAGATAGGTGTAACAATAGAGAATGGTAGAAAATGTAGTCAGCAAAGTGAGAAAAAAGGGATGATGTGAAAGATGGAAAACTAGAAAGACCTAATTATGTTAAAAATACTCACAATCCTTTAAGGAAATTCAACCACATGGCTAAAGTTGGGTCATGGTGTGAAGTCTATAGACTACCTCATGCACCTAATTAATGTGTCATTGCACAATCAATTTTAGATGAAGAAAGTCAAGAGATAGAAGGTTAGTATACCATAAATGCCTTGACGTCTAAGCCTATTTGGGGTAGACATGATGAAGATTATTCAGAGGAGCATGATTTAGATTCATACTCAAGAAGGATGGTTTGACAACATCATGTGAAACAAGTGTTTTCAAATGAAGAAGAGGTGCCCACTCTAAGAAGGATGGCCAGTTAAGAAAAGAGAGCTTATATTATTATGGTTGTTGTTGAGCAGGCCAAGCAAACATATCAATGAAGGAACAAACTACAAATGCAAACTAGGGTAATCCTACTAGTACATTTGACAAAGTTCCACATTGAGAAGATACATCAAGAAGGTCTATCAAGAAGATGCATCAAGAAGAGCAAAATAGATAGACACATTTTAGCCTCCTAAATTAAGCAAGCCATCAAACAAGTAGAGCTATGGTAAGAAAGTTTATGATCGTCATTCTTTTATGAATCATGCATTTATCTCAAACAAAAAAAATTGTTCCACTAATGGAAATAATGAAGTTCCCTTATTATTGATTACAGGAAGGAGAATATGAAGATTTATCTAGTGTAGAAGATTAAAAGAGGAAAGTGATCAGGGATAACTTTAAGGACCCCCCCCCTCCCAAAATTTATAAAATTGTGGCGAATCACATGTCATTTGGGTGAAAAAAAGTTAATAGTGTTGGAAAATTATGTGTCAATCGATGGATATTTGGTGGTGAATTTTTTAATAGTTTAGACAATTTTTATAAAATAATAGTGATTATAATTTTTTTTTTTTTAATAAAATTATTAATATTGATGGCGAATTATGTTTTGAAATGTAATTATGTTAAATGTATAATTTGAGAACTCAGACTGTCTGATGATCCAAGATCAATGGCTGAGGTTTAATTTCGGCCAAAATTTCTTGAAGGAAGAAGAATTGTTGAGGTAGTCACCGAAATGTTGACACGTATCAAGGTAAGTTGTCTATGGAGTATAGTGTCACTCATTAAAAAAAAATTCACATAGGAAAATGGGAATTTGGCTAATGATGATCGTCGAAAGAGACACTCAATTAATTCTGTGGTGAATAAGAGTAAACATTAAAGAGAAATATGGGCGAAGAACCCGACTACCAAACTGAAATTATGTAATAATAGTGGCGAACGTTCCGACCACTATATGAGTATTTTATAAAATCTGGGCGAACTGGTCAACTAGTATACGGTGTTTTTTTTTTGCCAATTTCTATAGCCC
Organism: Cupressus sempervirens; assembly: GCA_028749045.1. Lineage (NCBI taxonomy): Eukaryota > Viridiplantae > Streptophyta > Pinopsida > Cupressales > Cupressaceae > Cupressus > Cupressus sempervirens. The sequence continues at coordinate 503,389,653 of CM053785.1, forward strand.
AATCGGGACATATTAGCCAATTGGTGAATAATAGCCACTAAAAAAATCCCTGAAAGTGATAAAAAAGGATAATGATGAACCAAAAACTGTGTATTTAGAAACTACATTAAATAAAATTCCTAATCAAGTTGATCATTTTTTTTTGACTTTGTTGATTAATAATAAGCTGGTTAGAAATTGAATGATTGATTCAAGAGCAACAGTTAATGATATCTTTGTTGATGTAATGAAAAAAATGGTTTAAAAGTCGATACGCCCTATGGAAAGTGTTATGTGATGGATAATAGATCAGTTCATGTGGTTGGTATTATGAAAGATATTGAATTTAGATTCCTTGCACATCCTCAAGTTTCATATAGAATTGACATTACTATTGTAGAAATCCTTGCAAATTATGATATGTTGTTGTCCAAGAAATGGTTGAATCTAGTTGGAGGGCATGTCCAACTTGATCTATCTTATGTCACTATACCAATTGGTGGAAAGGATATCAAAATTGAGAGAGAGACAAGGTCTTCTTATTTGGCAAAGATTTCAATTTTGATTCTAGGATTAACTTTTTCCAGTGTGATATGGACAACTTATAGGTAAGTATTTCTAAAGCAACCTTAAAGGTCATGATACTATTGAAGTGCAAGTGTAGAAAAATCATGAAGATATATTATGACGTATTTTGATGGGATGTGTAGAAAAAATGATAATGAGGTTCAGGTTATTTTTGTATCACCATCTAGTAAGACTTTCAATTACTCCTTTTTTTTTTGAATTTTGAATGTACAGATAATATTTCAGAATATGAAGCACTAATTTTTGGACTAGGCATTGCACAAGCATACGGAATTAAAATGCTTTATGTTTTAGGAGATTCTGATTCGGTTGTCTCTTAAATTAGGAATATATTTACAACAAGAAATCGAAGGTTAAAACAATATAGGAGTTATGCTTGGGATTTAACTGAGTCATTTGAGTCATTTTCTATTAAGTGGGTAGATAGATCAAGTAATTTTCTTGCTTACACAAGTTGATATTTGACTTGATGAGATTGTGCAAGAGGAGATGAAGAACAAACCATAACTACCTGATAATGTGTAGCATTAGCAAGTGTTTGAAGAAGATAGGGATCTCCTCACATTCTTAGCATGTAAAGAAAATTATGAGGATCAAAATATAGTCTGGAATGGATATGTGGAAGTCCAAGATGGTAAACAAGTATTTTTCAGTAAAGAGGTAGTTCAGCTCAAAACAAATAAGATACTAAAGGGCTTGGTAGCATTTGAAAGGGTATTTGATGAACAATGGAGCTTCAAGGATAGCAAATATTTTACAGTACCAAGTGATGTTGAGAAAATTAATCTTGGGATTGGGCATTGCCCCTAAAGAAGTTTTCAAGTAAGAAGTTAACCCCAAAATTAAAGTCAAATTATATTTATTTATTAATAAAATATAGGCATGTCTTTTCTTGGATTTATGAGTTAAAGGATTATAGAGGAGATTTATTTCAGCATGAGATACCGTAAAACCATATGAAAAATCTTGAAGGAAAAGACAAAGGCCTATTAATCCAATTTTGGCTCTTACGATGAAGGAAGAGTTAGTTAATCTAAGAAATGTAGGTATTATCATGCCTATTAGGCATTCAACTTAGGTGTCAAACCTTGTCCCAGTTAAAAACAAAAATGGTGACGTTAGATTATGTGCAAACTTTAGAAACCTCAATGTATCTTCTTTAAAGAATAATTATGCCTTGCCAAACATGAAAACATTATTGCAAAAGGAAACTACAAATGAGTTATTATCCATGGTGGATGGTTTTTTAGGATACAATCAAGTCAAAGTCAATGAATTAGAGTAGTATAAAACAACATTCACTACTCCATGGGAGACTTATGTTTATGCAAGAATGCCTTTTGGCTTGACTAATATACGGGCTACTTTCCAAAGAGCAATTCATGTTTTGATGAAGTAAAAATAGGTTTTGAAAGGACTCAAAACCTTTACATAAAATCTAAAAATATGACAATATAAGGCCTAAATACAATAATGTGAGTCGCCAAACAAAGATAGGGAACAACCAACAAATTCCCACCACAACAGATATCAATCCTCACCAAGGGAGCTTAAGATTTAGATTTAGATTTAGAACCTCCCTTGTAGGACCACAAATTCTTATCTAGAGAAGAGATGGAAAACTTAGATTTCTTTCCTTTTACCACTATCCATCCATCCTCTAGCTTAGCCGCATCGTTCTACCAATTCCCTAAAGAAGCAAAGGGAATCACATGGCAGACCAGAGAAGAAGTATCATCCAACAAAACACTCTCCCTAGGAGAGGCCAATTTGGGTGAACCCAAATCCAAAACATTCTATACAATAGATCCAGAGATAGAAAACTGAGAAGGGTCATCATTCAAGACAATAGAACCAACAGTCTGGGAAGCAAAAGCCTCCTCCAAAACTGGCTAATCCAAAGCATCAGGAATGGTATCCCCTAAACCATCAGAAGCAAGAGACTCCTCAACAACTGATGTTGCTTTCGAAGGATAGATTAACTTTATTTTGGTGTTTATCAAGATGACTATACTGCTTACTCCAAGAAAGTAGAAGGCCATTGTGGACACTTAGTAAAAATATTTCTAAGGGCCCTTGAGTATGGAATATCACTTACTCCAAAGAAAGTGTCATTTTGGAGTTACAGAAGGGGAACTTGTGGACGATATTGTATCAAAGAAAGGGGTGAAATTTTCTCCAAAGAGAGTAGAAACAATTGATAATATTCAAATAACCAAAAAACTAAAGGCCATCCAATCATTCTTCGGTCAAATCAACTTTGTGAGAAGGTTTGTCTCCAATTTTGCAAAGACTATCAAACCAATTGCTAAAATGTTGAAGAAGAGGGCAAAGATACCATGGAACAATGAAGCCTTGGAAGCATTGTTAGTGATAAAGAGAGCAATCAAAGAGCCTCTGGTGCTCAAGTCCCTTGATTTCTAGAAGTCATTCCATCTTTTTTCTTTTTCTTATTATACTATAGCAACAAAACTATGCTACAAAAAATGAAGAAGGCCATAAGCAACCAATTACATTTATTAGCAAGTGTTTACAAGCAACTAAACTTAGTTATAGCAATAATGAAATACATGTTTATGCACTTGCCAAGGAAATTAAGTCATTTAGACCCCACCTAGTTGGATCAAAGATAGTTGCATATGTACCTAATGTGGTAGTTAAGGACATCTTCAGAAAATCAGAGACTATTGGAAGGATGTGTAGATGGATAAATTAGGTACATGAGTTTAAGATTTGCCAAAGGTCAAAAAAGGGAAAGCATGGTAAGTTTGAATTCTTATGGTTATGGCCTTCCATCATTTTAGGAAAGGTAGGAGAGCACTCTTATTTGGATAAATCAAGTACATGAGTTTAAGATCTGCCAAAGGTCAGAAAAAGGAAAGCATGGTGAGTTTGAAGTCTTATGGTTATGGCCTCCATCATTTTAGGAAAGCCAGGAGAGCACTCTTATTTTATGCACAATACAAATGGACACATGCAAGAGCTTTCTATACATGGATAGTATTTAAATTCATTCTTTTCATAAGGACATTAGGGAGTTCTCTTTTCCCTTTTCCCTTTTTCCTTGCATATTCTTATTTGATAGTTTTGACATAGTTACATAAGTTAATTATTATTTTGGTTTTATCTTTTTGTAGGTCTGCTTCATCCAAAGAAAGTTGGGATATTCATTATTCTCACAAGGGACATGGGACATATGTCCTCAACAAGAATCATTGATGAAGCCCTAATTTTCACAGATTAAGGCCTCCATTTGAACCAGATGGCTTAAACATCACACACTAAGGCTTGACTCCTAGACTAAAAGAGTTAGGTACTCAAAGTTGGCTTATTATTTTTATGCTTAATTTCTTCATTAGTGTGTGATGTTTAAGGGTGACCCATTTGAACAACTTTTGAAATCTTTTTGGCTAATGTCATTATTTCATTTGCATATTTGATAATGATACAAGACTACATATATACCTGATCCAATTCTCCTCTAATCTTGGATTCATTGTGTCTCTTACATGACAAAGATATAGGTTAATGTTGACAAACTCATTAGATCTAGGATTGGAAGTTCAAGTGAATTAACTAGATTTGGAAGTTTGTTGCAATCTACACATGTCCTCGTTAGATTAATTGATAGTGCAAAGGGGGAAGAGGTCGAGACTTAGTTCTGAGTTGTTTTTTTCGCTCTTATATATGAGCATTTGAGGCAATTAATCATATGGACAAACCTAACTTTGACCAGCGTAGGAGGAGGAATTTGAAGTCAAGACATTAAAAGGATCTAAGATGGTTTAGAAATTAAATAAATGAATAAACTAGGAGTCACGAATGTAAAAATTAACTATTGCACTCACTGATTATTAATCTTCTATCATAAATGATTATTAAACAGCCGAAAATAAATTCACAACTTAATATTGAAAAATAACACAACTGCAACTTCACCAATAAAAATATGGAAAGAAATTCATGACACAATGAACACAATATTTTTGGACAAATTGTCCCTGGAAAAACCCCTAAGGGAAAACTAGTTCTATAAATGAGAAATTATATTAAACTTCAACAAATCAAGAGATATAAAATTCCTTGCCTCTCATTGGCAGAACTCCACCAACCTCCTAATTTTTCCCACTGATATTCTGCACTATTATTCCCATGCTAACACTATGCCCTTGCTAACACTGCAAGACAATTTTCTATCACTACAAAATGCTTCTCCAAAAACTTGTATTTCCAAATGACCCAATGACCCCTTTTTATACTACTATGTTGGAAAACCAACAACCAAGATTAAATCAAACCAACGGCTGAGATTAAGACAACTCAATAGCTAATGATAGAATTGGTTACAAGGTGTCCAAAAGGGAATCACTAAATTAGTAAATAATTATCCTTGCATAACAAGCACTTACTAATTCTCAGGAAGTGGACAAATAGCTGTATAAACTACCCATAACTAATGTTGTTATATATATATATATATATATATATATATATATATATATATATATATATATATATATATATATATATATATATATATATATATATAAGGATGAACAGTTGTCCAAGCTACTTATAAATACTACTACTATTTTCAGGTCAGAAATAGTAGTTATCCAACTAAAAATAATTAACACTCTCTCTTAACAAGGAAGTTGTTCTGCATGACACCCATCTTATCTCTGAAGAAGATAAATTTGGCCTTCCTCAAAACCTTCGTCAAAATGTCTGCTACTTGCTCATCTATAGGTATGTATTGTAGCTGAACAATACCTCATTGTACACAATCCCTAATGAAGTGATACCTGATATCTATATGTTTAGACTTATCATGAAACACTAGATTCTCAGACAACTTGATGCAACTCTAATCGTCACAATGTATCACAGTACTCTCAACCTTCTAACCAAACAAGGCTATTAACAACTTTTGAAGCCATATAGACATATCGCCATGCTAGCTGCTATGTATCCTGCTTCTGCTAAACTCAGTGTAGTGCCTGCCCCTAGTTTGCATTTCTGTTATCATTGTCAAATTCTTTTAGGTTGATTTTATGCATTGATTAGTTTAGAGATATTGGATTTACAATATTATGATATTATTTCATGTCTTGAATTACAAATGCATCAGTTATTATTGCTTAGTTGATTTCATTCATGTGTTGTTAATGGTATTTTGATGATTCCTAGTTAGTAAATGTGGTTTCTTTCATAAAAATGTTAACATGATGTCTTTAATGATGATTATGTTGTATTGATAGAGATGCATTATTATATGTACGCATTTGATGTTAGACTTGTGATTTTTACGATACTTACCCCATACTTGCATGTGTATGGTGTGCGTGTTTATTTTATCTTTCTGTCTGACGTGTTTGATGTGGTTAAGGGAGGGAGTCGTAGCCACCTGCTAGTCGGGATCTACACGATGAACCACTCCCCGCCATTGTCTGTTTAGTTTAGATATATTATATACATGTACATGCTCGTCTTTTATGCAGGATGCAGGTACCGGGCATCGACTTCCCTGAATTGCCAGGATGAGCGTGCCCTATTACAAATACTCAAATGGTGAGAATGGGAAGATAATGATCAGGTCCAATCCTATCCATAAGCCTATAATACTTGTCCTGCAAGGAGGACTCGTAACAGACTGTCTACCCTTTTTAAAACCCGTGTGTATTTTTGTGCGTATGTTGTTTTGTGAGTCTTTGATTAATTTTCTGTTAATTAAGTCTAATTAATAGATTAAATTAATAATTTAATTTAATGAAGAATTATTATGACTTTTTGAATATTTAATTATATTTAATTAATTGAGAAATTAATTAAATATAAAGAATTGAATTGGAAGATAAAAGTTTTAAGATTAAATTTAGAACATGATAATATTTATTTAATTTAATAATAATATATTTAGAGTTCATTTTTAAATAAATGCTAAATATTATTGTTATTTAAGTTAATAAATATTTATCAAATTAAACGTTCAAAATATATTAAAAAGGAAAAAGATATTAAATTATGAATATGTTTTAAGTTCACATGAATAAGTTTAAAATATAGAAATTAATTTAAAAGATAAAAACATGTGAACTTGAATAAAAGTATTTTAATAAAGTACGCATGAGATTAAAGTTATAAATTTATTAAAGTAAAGTAAAGTGGAAAGTTAAATAAAGTAATTTAACAATTCACTTAAAGTGCATGAAGGAATAATAAAAGAATATTTTAATTTAAAAAAGAAATTAATTGTGCATGAATGAATTAATTAAATAAGAGAGAATTAAATATTGGAGATAAAAGTTAAAGTTTAAATTTAGAAAGTGATTATATTTATTTAATTTAATAATAATATATTAAGAGTGCATTTTTAAATAAATGCTAAATATTATTGTTATTTAAGTTAATAAATATTTTTATCAATTAAGTTTCTAAAAATGAAATTAAAAGTGAAAAGATATTTAATTATCATAAAGATTATAGTTCGCATGAATTATGCATGAGTTAAAAAAAAATTTAATTAAAAAATAAAAATGTGAACTTGAATAAAGATATTTTAATAATGTGCACATGAGATTTAAAAAGTTATAAATTTAGTAAAGTAAAGTGGAAAGTTAAATAAAGTAATTTAACAATTCACTTAAAGTGCATGAAGGAATAATAAAAGAATATTTTAATTTAAAAAGGAAATTAATTGTGCATGAATGAATTAATTAAATGAGAGAGAATTAAATATTGGAGATAAAAGTTAAAGTTTAAATTTAGAACGTGATTGATTATATTTATTTAATTTAATAATAATATATTTAGAGTGCATTTTTAAATAAATGCTAAATATTATTGTTATTTAAGTTAATAAATATTTTATCAATTAAGTTTCTAAAAAATGAAATCAAAAGTGAAAAGATATTTAATTATCATAAAGATTATAGTTCGCATGATTTATGCATGAGATGAAAATAAAAGAAATTAATTGAAAAGATTAAACATGTGAAATTAATAAAGATATTTAATCGTATTAAGTACGCATGAGATTTATAAGTTATAAATTGATTAAAATAGAAGTCAAGTGGCTAGTTAAATAAAGTAATTTAACAGTTCACTTAAAGTGCATGAAGGAAAAATAAAATAATATTTTAATTAAAAGCGAATTAATAGTGCATGAAGAATTAATTAAATAAAATAATTATTATTTTAGAGTTGTGGAGACAAAAACCCTAAAGGTAATTAAATTCTATATTAGAGGGTTCTGGGGTCATTATTAGGGGGACAGGTTTTCAGGGAACACACTTTTGGAAAGGGGAGCAAAGAAATCTTTGGAAGCTTGGAAGGGTTCGGATTAGCAAGGGTTTCACCAGATTGTTAGCATCAGATTAAGGTAGGGTTTGTGAACCATTCTAGAAACACTTTCGGATCTTTGTCTTCTTCATGCTTGTTGGAAATTGCTTTGTCAAATTTTATTGAATGAATCTTGCTACCTTTCTTCTGAATCTTTTGCGATTTGATTTCTTCTAAGAATCGGGATTGAAAAAAAACTATTTAGAAAACCTTGTTTTACTTCTAAAAGAAATTTAGTATTAAATTGAAATTTGGGTTTTGAATTAAAATGGAATTAAGAAATTTAAATTTGGAAGGGGTTTGTTTTTGGAAATGAAAATCTTAGGATTGAAAATTCGAAGGGTTCAATTTATTTTTCCTATCAGTTTAATATCGTAAATGTTATTAAAATATGTATATATTAAAATAATATTGTTATGAAGTTCGTTGAGAAAAATATTATAAAATAAAGAATATAGAATTATAATACAATTCTTAAAATTTTCATATATAATAATTTATCTAAATTTATTAGAAGGGTTGTTCTTCTAATAAACAAAATTATTGAAATTTGACTTAGTTAAAAAATAATAATAATAATAAATAAATAAATAAATAAAAAATAAAAATAATAATAATAATAAATTTTAAAAAAAAAATTAAAAAAAATTTAATTAATTAATTTTTTTTTTAAAAAAAATGAAATTTTTTATAACCCTTGCCGGCGCCGTACGCTACTGACGCAGGGTACGACAGCAGTGGTATGGTTAATAATATTTACTATTTAACCATTTGAATTATTAATGGAATTGGGAAATATTTCTATGTAGTAATCGAATAATTTAATAAATGATTAATATTACTTCTAAGTCTTGATATGTTATTATATGAACAAGAATGAGTTTAACTGCAAGGGTTAATTATGAAGGTTAACTGGAAAACTTACTTACTTGAAAACATTTATTAAACTGGAAATTTAAAACCTTAATTCAAACAAATACACGGGTGTATTGTATGAGTAATACTGAGAATCGTATACACTTGAACATACATTGAAACGCAAATTGAAACTTATATTGAAAACGAAAATTGAAACCTTACATTAATTCAACAATATATTATCAATCAAATCCAACTGTGAGACTATGATGTTTTCTATATACTATCTATATTTCTTTTTGGATTTTGGTGTTGTTTAGATGTCAACCAGTCTAGGATGTACACCAGAGGTTTTGTGAGATTTCTTGGATACTATTATGTGGCTAGATGTTATGATGATTCTTGTGATTCAAATTGGAGTTTATACTTATGAGATTTGTTTTGTGAGCATTTATGTATATTTGGATTTAGTTTGATCCATCTTGTTATCAGGTTGCCTGTTAAGGAACCAAGTTTGATCTTTATGGGTGTTGTGGTATGGGACACAACTGTGTTTTTATGTGCTTAGGAGAGGTTGTCTAGGTATGTGACTTGGGAGTGGCTTGCATAGGGGTCCAGGACCCAAAGTGGTCAGTACCAGGGTAACCTAATGCAAGTTATGTAATAAGTGATAATCTAGTAAGTAAAATTTATGGGGGAAACACACTAAAAAGATAAGTTAGAGATATTTGATCTACCCATGCCTTTAGTGCTTGTATAGACTAAGGATGGGAATGAAATGAGTGCCTCGTCTTCTTGAGAGGGCTTTCTAGTTTCCATATGTGTGATGTTGAGGGTCCGGGGTTCAGAGTAACCAGTCCAGGGTAACTCAACGCTTGAGGGTCCGGGGTCTATTAAGAGATCAGTCCAGGGTAACTCAAGCAGCCATGTGATGACACTCCCTAGTATGTAGCCTAAGTCTCCTCTGTAGTTTTTGTGTATCTCTAGTGGTGTACTTATTGTTGGATGTGGTGTACTTATTGTTGGTGGTGTATCTATTGTTGGATGTGTTTATTGTGGTTACTTACTTTCATTGATGATGATTGGTGTTTCATTATGTTGTACTTTTGACATGTGGTTTTTGACTTGAGGAGGATTATCTTTTGTTGACTTTATCTTGTGATCTTGGTATTTGGTTTATACTTGGTTTGTGTATGATGTTTGGTTATGTGATGTCAGTATTGGATTGAATGTTCTTTCTTTCTAGTTTATTTTATCTTCTTGAGTAGTATGTGTTACCTTTGAGATAGTTTTGGCTAGTAGGTATTCCATGCCTAGGAGTGTTTTATGTTTGATAGCCGTTTGTGGATCGTTCATTATCTTCCCTGCACGGTGGGAGTGGAAGCCTGACTAGGTAACCACGCCGTCGGGAGGTAGTGCCTTCTTACCATTTGGGTTCCCCCTTCACATTGCCAGCTGTTGGATGTTCGTTGTAGAAGATGTACCTTTATCATTCTTACTTCTTATCTCAGAGACTTCTTTTCAGATGAAGTATATATGTTATCATGTATTCTGTTGTACAGTATCTATTTTCACATACCCTGCGACATGTGCAGTGGATGTTATTGATTGGATGTACTTTCATTGTATTGTTTATACTTATGCATTTGCTTATGCGACTATGTATCTATTATTCCTTTATGATCTTGAGACATTGTACTTGAAACTTAAACTAATTAATTTAAGATTATTAAATGTGACTCAACGTAAAGGAACCTTTGAGAAATTGAAACTATATCTGTAATTGCAAATGTGTATTTGTTGTGTATGTTCATATTGCTTCCGCATTAATGTTATCTTGATGTTGTTTAAACTTCAAAAAAAAAAATAGTTCAGTAAACATTGTAACATGTTAGGTTTATTTCTCTTGGGTTCCCGAGCGGGGCGTTACACTCAGAGCCATAGACTTCTGCTTTCTACTGAACCAAGATACAACTCCTAAACCCAAACTGAAATAACACTCTAAAGTACTCCTTCCTACCCAATATGCATCAGTATAGCCTATCAACCTGATACCTTCATCTCAGACATATCTGATCCCATTCTCAACTGTACCATGGAAGTAACGCAAAATATGCTTGACTGTTATCCAATGCATTCTCTTTGGTTCAACCATGAACCAAGAGAGCTTACTACAAATTCTATATCTGGCCTAGTTTTGACCAAATACATAAGTGAACCAATCAATTGTCTATATAAGGTGAGATCTACATCTTTCTCCTTAGTTGTATCTACCTCCTTCCAATTCATGATCATGGGTGTAGACATGGCTTTGTAATACTCCATCTCAAATCTCTTCAAGATTTCAATGCAATATTTGCCTTGACCAAGGAAAATCTCTCCATCAGTCCACCCCACCTCCATGCCTAGGAAGTAGTGCATAAGTCCCAAATCCTTCATCTCAAACTCTTCAGCAAGGTCCCTCTTGCAATCCTTTATGAATCCTAGTGAACCTATAAGAAACAAGTCATCCACATAAAGACCAAGAATGAGAATCTCACCCCCAACCACCAAGTAGTAGAGGTTACCATTCTCTTCACTCTTCACAAAGCCCATTCCCTGCAAGTATGTATCAATGCACTCATACCACACTCTAGGAGCCTACTTGAATCTGTACAAGGCTTTCTTTAATCTGCACATGTTGGTCTCTTTTTTGTGTGCTATAAAGTCTTTTGGTTGCTCTATGTATACCTCCTCCTTTAACTCACCATTAAGAAATGTTGTTTTGAAATCCATTTGATGGATCTACCATCCCATCTGTGCTGCAAACGAGATCACAGCTCTTATAGAAGTATACCTGACCACTGGAGAAAATGTCTCCTCGTAATCTATTCCCTCCTTCTGAGAGAACCCCTTGTCCATGAACCTCACCTTGTATTTCTTGATGCTACCATATATACCATGTTTTATCTTATAGATCCAGCATGATCCATCTACTGCTCTATCTGTTGGTCTAGGAACTACCTCCTACACATCATTCTGCATTATTGAGGAATACTCCTCAACCATAGCATCTCGCCATACCTGATGCTCTACAACCTCCTGATAGCTAGAAGGCTCACTATCTACCAACTAACTAATGCCACATAGTCATTGAACTTGGTTGGTTGTCTTCGTTTTCTAGTACTCTTCCTAAGAGCTCCCACAAACTCCTGAGCATCCTTTTGTGTATATGGACCCTCATGGTTCCTACTGCCAACTGTAGAGGATGAAATGTCAACCTCTAAATCCTCTAGATGCATTTCCTATTGCAACTGTTGCTCCATACTTTGTGAATCTTCACTACCTAAGCCTACACTTGTACTGGTAATTGTACTTGAGCTTTGCTACCCTTGGCTTGGCTTTGGAGCTTCTATTGGCTGCTCACTCTGATCATCTGTAGGAAAATCTCTAGATCTCATGAATGCCTTGTCCTCCATGAACTCGACATCATGTCTGACAATAATTCTTTTAATCCCTAGAATGAAAATCCTATATGCCTTTGAGGTCTCACTGTACCCAACAAAGTACCCCCTCTCTGCTATCTGATCTAACTTTGTATGTGTATCTCCAAGAATATAACAATATGCCAAACTTCAAAATATCCTAAAGTGACCAACATCTGGCTTCTTCCCTATGAAAGCCTCCTTTGGTATCATCTTCCCTAGCACCTTGTGGGGAACTCTATTCTGAATGTAGACTATTGTACTACATGCCTCTGCCCATAAGTAATGGGGCATGTCTTAATCATGTAGCATAGCCCTTGCTACCTCCGATATAGAATAGTTCTTCCTCTCAATAACTCCATTCTGTTGTGGATTGCAAGGAATAGTCCACTCTCTCTTGATTCCTTCTCTGGTACATAACTCCTGGAAGACATTCCCTTCGTACTCACTGTATATGAGCAATGTTAGTATGCTAATAGAAACCAAATTTAAATAAAGCTTCTACAAACTAAACAAAATTCATAAACTTCAAGATAGACTAAGATGAACTCTCAATTGAGAATATGAGCCATTAATGGGCTCTCTCAATGAGAAGCTCTCTTGTTGAGTAGCTTTGTCTAAATAGATAGTATGTATGCTCAAGCTTATTCTTCAAAAAGGGCTTCAAATGGAGTTGGAATTTGGGTGTGAGTGTATGGTTTTGATGTAAAATGGCTTCTCAAAATGGCATTATGACTTTACTTCATGGATTGTGTTATTTTGCAAAGGGGAAGGATCCAATTTATAGGCAAGAGGCTTGAGGGATTGAGGGCTAAGATGCAAGGATGGGAAAAAGCTCATGGAGGGCTCAGATTGCATGAGAAGAGAGCACATGGATTGTGCTTCCTTATAGCCAATCAAGGAGTGACACATGTCACATGGTGAGAGGATGGAGGAAAGGGGAAGGATGAGTCAACAAAGGAGGCTCAAGGGATAAAATCTTCATAAAGACCCTCATAATGACTTGTAAGAGCAATAAAAGGGCTTGTAAGAGTCATTTCTGGCCTAGTGGACTTCATAAAGTTTTATGGTTGAGATATTTTGAGGGTGATGAGAGCAATTTTGACTTGGACTTGATTAGGAAGGTTTTAAGCTTGTTTAGGCTTGTGCAAATGATTAGAGGATGGATTAGGATGGTTTAGGATTAGCTTAGGGATAGGCAAGTGGATGGCATTTAATGAGGGTGGGTGAATGAGGAGATATTTGTTAACTTTGGCTTGGGTTAGTAAGTCTTAACCCATTTTTAGGGAATGTGACAAGGTTAGGAGGGGATTAGAATTAGGTTTAAAGACATCTTCTAGAAGAGTCTAGACTTTGGATGAGGATAAAGACTTTCTAGAATAGTCTAGAATTTCCTAGGATGAGGATGAAGACTTTCTAGAAGAGTCTAGAACTTCTTAGGATGAGGATAAATTAGATTTTTAGGAAATAAATAAAGTTTTATTTATTTCAAGGGTTTGGGTTGAGGAGATATTTATTAAAACTTTTTTAATAAACATGAGGATTAATATTTAATCTTAATTAAATATTTTGAGTTGGGATTAGGGGTAGGAAATGATGGGATTAGCCTTTAATTAAAATTAAAGAAGGATTAGAAGATTTTGGAAGAGGTTAGTGGTCTTAAGGAAATTGGCCAAGTTTTGGGCAAAAAATAATTTTTTTTTATTTTGGATTTTTTGGTCAATTTATTAATTAAATAATTAATAAATAAGGAAATAATGTTTAAATAAGATTTAAACATTTTTGGGAGGGATTCCTTAATTAAATATTTTTAATTAAGATAAAGGGATTTAATAGCATAAAAATTAATTAATTAATTTAATTAAATAATTAATTAATAAATGATGATGTCATCAGGACTTTTTCAGAAAATAAAAATACTTTATTTTCTAAAGGTTTTTAGATGTCTACATTTTGCCCCTCTTTGATGTGATGCCGCAAGTGGCATGGCATCAAAGATAAGAAAATAAGATGCCCAAGGCTAGAGTAGAAGAGGAGAGAATGGACTGTGAGATCATGTATATGAGCAATGTTAGTATGCTAATAGAAACCAAATTTAAATAAAGCTTCTACAAACTAAACAAAATTCATAAACTTCAAGATAGACTAAGATGAACTCTCAATTGAGAATATGAGCCATTAATGGGCTCTCTCAATGAGAAGCTCTCTTGTTGAGTAGCTTTGTCTAAATAGATAGGATGTATGCTCAAGCTTATTCTTCAAAAAGGGCTTCAAATGGAGTTGGAATTTGGGTGTGAGTGTATGGTTTTGATGTAAAATGGCTTCTCAAAATGGCATTATGACTTTACTTCATGGATTGTTTTATTTTGCAAAGGGGAAGGATCCAATTTATAGGCAAGAGGCTTGAGGGATTGAGGGCTAAGATGCAAGGATGGGAAAAAGCTCATGGAGGGCTCAGATTGCATGAGAAGAGAGCACATGGATTGTGCTTCCTTATAGCCAATCAAGGAGTGACACATGTCACATGGTGAGAGAATGGAGGAAAGGGGAAGGATGAGTCAACAAAGGAGGCTCAAGGGATAAAATCTTCATAAAGACTCTCATAATGACTTGTAAGAGTCATTTATGGCCTAGTGGACTTCATAAAGTTTTATGGTTGAGATATTTTGAGGGTGATGAGAGCAATTTTGACTTGGACTTGATTAGGAAGGTTTTAAGCTTGTTTAGGCTTGTGCAAATGATTAGAGGATGAATTAGGATGGTTTAGGATTAGCTTAGGGATAGGCAAGTGGATGGCATTTAATGAGGGTGGGTGAATGAGGAGGTATTTGTTAACTTTGGCCTGGGTTAGTAAGTCTTAACCCATTTTTAGGGAATGTGACAAGGTTAGGAGGGGATTATGATTAGGTTTAAAGACATCTTCTAGAAGAGTCTAGACTTTGGATGAGGATAAAGACTTTCTAGAATAGTCTAGAATTTCCTAGGATGAGGATGAAGACTTTCTAGAAGAGTCTAGAACTTCTTAGGATGACAATAAATTAGAATTTTAGGAAATAAATAAAGTTTTATTTATTTCAAGGGTTTGGGTTGAGGAGATATTTATTAAAACTTTTTTAATAAACATGAGGATTAATATTTAATCTTAATTAAATATTTTGAGTTGGGATTAGGGGTAGGAAATGATGGGATTAGCCTCTAATTAAAATTAAAGAAGGATTAGAAGATTTTGGAAGAGGTTAGTGGTCTTAAGGAAATTGGGCAAGTTTTGGGCAAAAAATAATTTTTTTATTTATTTTGGATTTTTTGGTCAATTTATTAATTAAATAATTAATAAATAAGGAAATAATGTTTAAATAAGATTTAAACATTTTTGGGAGGGATTCCTTAATTAAATATTTTTAATTAAGATAAAGGAATTTAATGGCATAAAAATTAATTAATTAATTAATAAATGATGATGTCATCAGGACTTTTTCAGAAAATAAAAATACTTTATTTTCTAAAAGTTTTTAGATGTCTACATTTTGCCCCTCTTTGATGTGATGCCACAAGTGGCATGGCATCAAAGATAAAAAAATAAGATGCCCAAGGCTAGAGCAGAAGAGGAGAGAATGGACTGTGAGATGCCCCCTCAAGAAGGCAGCGAGGAGAGAAAGCGAGGCTCGGTGGCTTCTTGAAAAGTACAAGAATCTGGGATGAGCAAGGAGACTCAGATTGGATTAAGAGAAGAGGTTTAGTTAGCTCAAACTCTTACTATGGGAGAATGATAAAGGGAGAATCAGAGGCACAAGAGGAAGCAAGCTTAAGATCTTAGGGATCGCAGAGGATGAAGGAGCGAAGCACTATAAAAAAGAATCCAGGATAGGGAGATGGATGAGGGGATTATAAAGCTGATGCAACAAGATTTCAAAGAGTCAGATTGGTGGAAGATGGGTTTTGGAGATCCCTAGGACTAGGATTGTGGATCTCGAAAGATGAGGCTTGGTGGATTGATTTGGATTGGTGGATCCCTAAGACTAGGATTGTGGATCCCTAAACCTAAGAGTGATGAGTGATTCAAAGAGATACTGATGCATAAGCTAGGGTAGGAGAGACGGATGCTGGATATGGATGGGGGATAATGGAGATGAAGGAAAACCATTGAAGCTTTTTGAGCGGGGGGATACTTCAAAGAGAAGTACCACTATGTAGTTGAGCACTAGATTTGCTATAAGACTATTGGTTAATTGCCAAGGTTACCAAGAACATCAAGGCCTGTTCACCAACTGTCCAGAGGACTGACAAACTAACCCAAAACAAACACACAAGGATTGCCCCAGCATCACACATGAATCCTAGAGGAAGCAGCGTGGAAACGACACTGGAGAACCCACAAGCAGAAAAGAAAAACAAATGAAAGACTTGATCAAGACCTTACGCTCTAATTGCCCCATTCGCAGCATACCATGATATGGAAGATCGTGGCAACCTTGAGGAGGGAACAAGGAGATTGCTTGGAAAAGATACTTCAAGACCCAAAAGGGAAGATCCCAAATCAAAAGAAAGTGAAAATTGAAAAGAGAGCCGTTTGCCAACGAGATGGGTAGGACAAGGTACTAACGGACCAAGATCAGACATGAGGAAAGCTATATCCTGCAAGGACCTATCGGAGAGCACCGAAGCTGGTGGATTTGGATGAGTGATGCGTCTGGCAAGCTGAACTAAGAAAGATAACACTTTGGTGATAGGAAATCTAGCTAAAGGATGCGTTGGAATAGCTAACCAAGATGTGTGATGGGTGCAAGATGCTGATCAAGGAAAAACTGACACGAACACTGGATAGATACAATGGTACTAAGCTAAAGAGGATGTACAAGCTGACAGACCAAGATATTTATAAGCGGGCTAATCAAGATATGGTACAAGCTAATGGACCAAGATAGTTACAAGCAAGCAAAAGCTCAAGATGATAGGATAGCGGGATGGTTCGATGTTGTGCAAGATGCGAAAGCTAAGGGTGGGGTGATAGCGAAAGATATGGATTTGGCAGGATGCATCCAATGATGATGAGAGATTTTGTGACCAAGGATAGCTAGAGGAGCAAGATGACATGGCTGGATAGGATGGTAGATAGCTAGGATTATGATGGATATAAAGAGATGACATTGGGTTTGCATGAGGATAGCCTAGAGCTAGATACCAATGACAAGGGAGGATGGACAAGACAAGATCTCCAAGGAATATAGTGCCCCCAATCAGAAGATAACATGCGGAAGGAGGTCTTATGATGGATGTGATGGGATTGAAGCTAGGATGGAAAAAGCTGAAGGGGCTAGGGAGATGGATGATAGCTGAGATGATTGGCTGAAGCTGCATAAGATTTGTGGATGGTGTGAGATGGAAGCTGGAGGATGGAGGATAGGTGGATAGATTTGAAGATGGAGGTGGATGTCAAGAGATGACCAAAAGCATGAGGGTGATAGGCTAAGCTGGGGATGGCAGGATTACGCATGACGCTTGTTTGCCAAGTTTTCATCATGGTACTTGTCCAAGGCGCTTGAATTGCCAAGTTTTCACCAATGGACACTTTATTTTTCTTTTCTTTTTTGATTTTTTGACTTTGGACTTAGCTGGAATGATTTTGGATTTCTTCAGCTATTTTGGCTTTTTTTCACTGGCTGTTGGAATGTTCAATTTTGTTGCTAGCTATTGGTACACCGGATGTGTGATTTATGCAATAGATCGGATTAGATGGGATTGATGGTAGGATATGGAGGGATGAAAATGTTGGAAAGGAGCATGAGATGGGGATGCTTGCAAGAGCAACATTGGCACATGTTGGAACGGGTGTGAAAAGAGCATATGGGGGATAGATGGTAGATGCGGGTGTGATGGAGGATTTGTGGAAGCGTGCTTGGGGATATAAGCACCCAAGATGGAGTTAGGAGATGGGGGACATGATTCAGTAGATGGCGGATTAGCAATGGTGGATGCCATTATGCATTGGGTTTCAAATTTTTTCTTGGGGATCCACATGGTTTTGGATGTTCTTTTCATAGGCTGTTGCATTGTTTTGCATTCTTTGATTGGATTTTGCCTTTTTGGAGTATGTCTTTTAGAATAGACATATGATTGCCTAGGATGTGGATTTTTAGCTTTATGCATTTTGAAGTTGGCATTCACATTGATGTGGTAAGCTTTCGGAAGATGGTTAGGAGAAGCTTTGTGAGATGGAGAGGATATGAAAGAGCATGTAGGGGGATGATGATGGATGATGTGCCCTGATATGTGCCTTTGTTGATCTTGCATAGGAATGGATGGAATAGGATTTTTATGATGCCTGATAGGAGGATGGAGGATGGTAGATTTTGGGACATAGGGACCCAAAATGGATTTAGCGGATGAAGGGGGGATATGGTAGGTTATTTTGGGTTGCAAAGATGGTGGAGGGGGGATGACATAAGATTTCTTGAAGGAGTGATGGGAGGCTGGCATGGTGGGCTTGGAGATAGGCTTGATTTGGGGGTGTGGTGTACCAACACCTTTAGATGGTGAGCCTTTGGATACATATCCAAGACCATGAAATCCTAGATTTTTTTGTGCAATAATAGGCTCTCTAATTCCTTGCTCTTGTGGTCCTAAACCTTGACCTTGATAATGCCATCGATTGAGCATTTGAACAAGCTGAGGAAACTTTTTGCTTGCAGAAAATGGTAGAAGTGATTTATTAGGTGTATTGCAATGGGGAGATATTGTTCTTAATTCTTCTGCTGAGAGAGGGCCACCATGCATGAATGTAAGTGAACCAAGAGGGTAGATTATAGATGGTGGAATAGGTTGGATAGGTGGTAAGATGGAAGCATGGAGTGGGGGAGATGGAAGGATAGGATCTTGATGTAGCTGGTGGGATGACAAGATATCTTGTAGTGGAGGAGATATGGCTTGAGGTTTTGGAGATGGAGGAGATGGTGACTGCATTATGGATGGAAGACATGGTACGATGATATCTTCATTTATGCTTTGGGGGATGTCAACATGCTTTTGGGCAGGATCTTGATAGGATTGGTTTGGAGTGGATGGTGCGATAGGAGGTGAAGGGATGGATTCTTCAAAGGCAGCAGATGGATAGATGGGAGATTCAGTAGTGGAGATGGGTGAGTAGAAGATGGATGCATAAGGGTCATTACGAGAGATTTGGGAAATGCTTGGAGGTGATGTGGATAGGATTTGGAGGGATTTGATAGGTGGTGGGATTTTGATGCTTGCGGGAAGTGGAAGGATTTTAAGCAATTTGATGGATGGCATGGGGATGATAGCAGATGGAGGTGATATTATAGATGGGGAAGCTTCATCACTGACTCCTTCACATGGTTGGATTAGATGACATGGCTTATCGACTGTTGGAGGTGACTTTTCTTGTATTTCCTCTAGGAGATTCTTTGGAGACTCGTGTGTCGAAGGTGGAGGTGGATTGACAGGAATAGCTAGTGTGATGGGGGTGGAAGATTGGAAGCTTGGTTGATGGGGTGATGGAGGGGAAGCTGGAATATCGGATGGCATGACTAGATAGTTTGGAATAACTCTTGGATTTTGGGGGATGCTTGGGGGAATGTTTCTAAGGCTTTCAATATACCCGTCATAGTCAACAAGATTTTCATCATCATTGGAATAGGATGTGGCGGGAGCAAGGACAATGCGACCAAACACATCATGATAGGATTGGTACTTCATGCTTTGATGATGAGTTTGATGGGGATGGGGTCTTGCATATGGATGAACACGGAAGCTCATGGTTGGATTTGGATTAAGCACAGATTTTGGATTGGCTGATGAAAGATTTCCTAGGGAGATTCAAAGCTGTATGATAGACCTAAGGAGGATTGGCTAGAGATTTTTGGCTTTCTTGTGGATGGAAGACTTCAAGGGCATGCTGTCAAAAAGTGAGAGTTTTGCTTTCCTATGTGTTGGATTGGTGGAGATTGTGTCAACTTAAGGATAGACTAATGATCCTATGGGCATGACACGAGATTGACCGCTTGTGGATCCCAACCTTTAGCGCAAGGTGATGAGGGATGCAAGTGACAAAGCTAGATTACCCTAGACAAAGCTCTGTCAAAGGGATAACCTTGGTGAGGCTGGTGGATTGGTCGGATTGATTGGATAACAAAATCTAGCAAAATGACCACAACTCTCTAAAGGCTTGGGTGTGATTTTGGATTGGGTTGCTAGTTGGCTGGGGGGATGATTTGGATGGACTTTGGATTTGGGATTGTTCTAAGGCAAAGAACTAGATAGATTCAGTTGCATCGGGGGAGCTTGGATGATTTTCTGATAAGGCAGTGACTACGCTAAGTATGCCTTGAGTTGGGAGATTTCTGCTTTTCTGGGATTTCGATCAAAATTGGAAAACATTCATTCAAAAGCTATGAACAGACAAGCAGACAAAATTTTTGAGCAAGCACGTCAAACACACCAACATCTTAGGAAGCTTTCTACAAGGATGAAATTTGGTTTAGCTAGGGAGTCCTCGATATACACAAGGTACGTGAGGCCCAAATCTGTAGATGAAACCAAAAAGATGTCACACAGCTGAGAGGAGTGGTAACCCACTTCTCCTCTTTCACTTCTCAAGGGTATAAAGTTCCTTGAGGCTTAGCCCGAGTGATAAAATTTTGATCCCAAGAGAGTTGTCTTTGGATTCACCTCCCGATCTTTATACTCCGTCGGAACGCTGGAGTTGAGGTCGTCCCAAGGGGTGATGAAATCCCCAAGCAGGCCTCCTAAAAAGCTAAGACAAGATTTTGGATCCTAATCTTATGCACCCAAGATGGCCTCGAAAGACGACAAGGGGAGAGAAGACTTGGATGATCTTGGGCTAAAAAACACGCTTGTTCTTTTACCAACTGACGCTTAAGTTTTCTGATCTAGACTTTGCAAGCACTCATGTTTAAGATACAATGTTTATTCCAACTTTGAAGCATCAACAAAAATAAAATTGATCGAAGAATGCGAACAAGAAGAAGAGTTAGGGTCAACAAGAAGGTAAACCCGTGTGCCCGGAGGCCCTCCACGTCAAGTATCGATTGATTTTTCTTTAAGGCATTCAAGATTGAGTGTGAGTTTGTTTTAAGCCCAAAACAAAAGTGTGTGAGATTCGATTTCAAGCGCGCACCCGGAGGCTCTCCACGTCAGTTGTTGTTCAATTTTAGTGCCCAAACTTGAAGTGTGATCGATTTAATCTAGAGTTTTGATCATTTAAGAATTTTGATAAAGTTAAAGCAAACATTCAAAGACCAAGTGAGTGAGTTAGATTGTGGAACATTTAACACCTTTTTCAAGTAGACCCATCCCCATAAATGGCGCTGAGATTGCAACCAATGGTTAATATTTGATGGGTGATTAGAAAAGAGGTGAGTCCAAGGAACTACTCAAATTGATTTTTGCAAATTTGTATTTTAACTTAACAAGGTTTCTTAAATGTCCAAAAATCAAACTTTACCTAGATTGCATGTGGAAAAAAGATTTGTTTTGTTCAATTTTTAGAAGCTCCAAATGAAGTGTTTGATATTGCAATGGTTAATTGATCCTTAGAATTCAAGATTGGATTTGTTGTTTTAATCATGCATTCAAGGAAAATTTGATTTTAATCCATGGCATTCAAGAGTGATTTTAGCAACATGCATTCAAAGACAAGTGGTTAAACATTCAGGTGTTTTCTTTTGAGCATTCAAGATTGAGATTTTGTGTGTTGTTTTAAGAACTTTGAAGTGCTTTGTTTTAACCTTAGATCATTCAAGATTGTTTTGGACTCAAAAGTGAAAATGACTCTTTGGACTTTGGTTTTCATTCAAGATTTTGTGTTCTAGTTTGCATGTTTTAAGCCCAAAAATGATATTCCTAGATTGTTTTGATGCATGAAAAACCTAAGAAACATTCAAGATTTTGCAATAAGACATTTGTTTGGAACAAATAACAAAGCTTTTAGGACAATTTTTGGCAACCATTTAGGACTCTTAGTTTTCATGAGATTTTTTAAAAGAACTTTAGTGTGCACTTAGTGTTGATTTTGAACCTTTTGAAATGGAAACTTGAAGTTCTTTTTAAATTCCCAAAAATGAAGTGTTCCTAATTTTGCATGAATGCATCTAAAACTTTGATGTTGCAAGGATGCAAATGATTAGATTGGTTTAGTTTCACTTGTTAAAAGATTTTTTTTTTTTTGCAAATTTTTAATTTTTCAATGGATTTAAGTATGATTTGGGGGTTCATTTTAAGCACTAAAAAGAAGTGTGTATGATTTTGCTTCCTTAAAAAAAAATGGCCAAGATCTCCCACAAGAAGAAGAAGAAGAAGTAGATGGAATAAGAAGAATATAAACAAGAAGAGGAAGAAGAATTTCAAGTTCTTTGTCCACCTATAAGCTTGAAAAATCTGCAAACACTATGAGATAGATTATAAGTTCCTTTGTCTTCTTCATGCTCATGTGGACCTACAAAACCAATTTATACAATCTTACCAATCACAAAAACAAGAAAAATTAGCCAAAATCAGCAAATAACATACAAAACTTGACTAAAAAAGCTAATGAAGATGACCCATGCGGGGTCCCACCGGGCGTGCCAAAATGTATATGAGCAATGTTAGTATGCTAATAGAAACCAAATTTAAATAAAGCTTCTACAAACTAAACAAAATTCATAAACTTCAAGATAGACTAAGATGAACTCTCAATTGAGAATATGAGCCATTAATGGGCTCTCTCAATGAGAAGCTCTCTTGTTGAGTAGCTTTGTCTAAATAGATAGGATGTATGCTCAAGCTTATTCTTCAAAAAGGGCTTCAAATGGAGTTGGAATTTGGGTGTGAGTGTATGGTTTTGATGTAAAATGGCTTCTCAAAATGGCATTATGACTTTACTTCATGGATTGTGTTATTTTGCAAAGGGGAAGGATCCAATTTATAGGCAAGAGGCTTGAGGGATTGAGGGCTAAGATGCAAGGATGGGAAAAAGCTCATGGAGGGCTCAGATTGCATGAGAAGAGAGCACATGGATTGTGCTTCCTTATAGCCAATCAAGGAGTGACACATGTCACATGGTGAGAGGATGGAGGAAAGGGGAAGGATGAGTCAACAAAGGAGGCTCAAGGGATAAAATCTTCATAAAGACCCTCATAATGACTTGTAAGAACAATAAAAGGGCTTGTAAGAGTCATTTATGGCCTAGTGGACTTCATAAAGTTTTATGGTTGAGATATTTTGAGGGTGATGAGAGCAATTTTGACTTGGACTTAATTAGGAAGGTTTTAAGCTTGTTTAGGCTTGTGCAAATGATTAGAGGATGGATTAGGATGGTTTAGGATTAGCTTAGGGATAGGCAAGTGGATGGCATTTAATGAGGGTGGGTGAATGAGGAGCTATTTGTTAACTTTGGCTTGGGTTAGTAAGTCTTAACCCATTTTTAGGGAATGTGACAAGGTTAGGAGGGGATTAGGATTAGGTTTAAAGACATCTTCTAGAAGAGTCTAGACTTTGGATGAGGATAAAGACTTTCTAGAATAGTCTAGAATTTCCTAGGATGAGGATGAAGACTTTCTAGAAGAGTCTAGAACTTCTTAGGATGAGGATAAATTAGATTTTTAGGAAATAAATAAAGTTTTATTTATTTCAAGGGTTTGGGTTGAGGAGATATTTATTAAAACTTTTTTAATAAACATGAGGATTAATATTTAATCTTAATTAAATATTTTGAGTTGGGATTAGGGGTAGGAAATGATGGGATTAGCCTTTAATTAAAATTAAAGAAGGATTAGAAGATTTTGGAAGAGGTTAGTGGTCTTAAGGAAATTGGCCAAGTTTTGGGCAAAAAATAATTTTTTTATTTATTTTGGGTTTTTTGGTCAATTTATTAATTAAATAATTAATAAATAAGGAAATAATGTTTAAATAAGATTTAAACATTTTTGGGAGGGATTCCTTAATTAAATATTTTTAATTAAGATAAAGGGATTTAATGGCATAAAAATTAATTAATTAATTAATTAAATAATTAAATAATTAATTAATTAATTAAATAATTAAATAATTAATTAATAATGATGATGTCATCAGGACTTTTTCAGAAAATAAAAATACTTTATTTTCTAAAGGTTTTTAGATGTCTACACTCGCCTCCACTATCTGACCGAGGAACCTTTGTCTTCCTTCCTATCGAATTCTCCACAAGAGCCTTGAACTCTTGCAATCGACTAAAAACCTCATCCTTGTTCTTCAAGAAGTATATGCAGGTCTTCCTAGAGAAATCATTAATAAAAGTAACATAGTACTTGTATCCTCAAAGATATTTCATTGACATCAGTCCACAAACATCTGAATGTACTAGATCAAGAACACCCTCAGATCTAGTGTCACTCCTTGGAAAAGATGCTTTTGCAAACTTTCCCAACACACATCCCTTACATACATCATCATGCTCTGTGCTCACCTCTGGCACACCTGTCACCATCTCACGAAGCAATTTAAGTGCTCCATGATGAATATGGCCCATCCTCTTATGCCATAGCTCTCCAAGATCTCTAGGATTACTGCTACTCATGAGTGCCTTAGGAGTATCAAATTACAACCTATAAAGGCGACCACTCCTAACTTGAATAATTATAGGTGATTTCCAATCCTTGTGTTTAATCAACACATGTGTCCCTCTAAAGAGAACATTATACCCCCTATCCTAAAGAACAAATACAGAAACCAAATTCATACCTAAGCCTGGCACATGCAACACATCATGAAATCGAATTATCTTTCCACTCTCCCTCTGAAACTGAATAGTCCCTTTCCCAATTGGGTTGAGTCTGGACAAGTTTCCCATAGACATTTGGACATTGGTATCCTCCTCCTTGTAATTGGAGAAGAACTCTCTAACTCCTGTCATATGAAATGATGCCCCACTATCTATATACCAAACACACTATGACGTTGAGCTAACCATATAAGCTATGAGTGCAAACTCATCTTCCATTCTACTAGAGAGTTCTTCCGTACTCCCTGAAGCTGCCACCTACTTCTTAACCTTCTTCCTCTCTGGGCAATCACTGACATAGTGGCCAAACTCATGACATCCAAAGCAATTGACCTTAAAAAATTCCTTCTTCTTCTTCTTCTCACTTTTTGAATTTGATCCTTTCCTAGATCCGTTCTTTGCTTTCCCTTTACCCACTAGGGCAACATTTTCCTGTTCCACCTCACTTTTCTGACTCTTGTTGGCCCCATTGACAAGACTTTGTCTAAACTCCTCTTGGGTGAAATCAGTCCATAGTCAATCCCAACTTAGTAAAGTATCTCGTCCATTGATAACTTGAACAAAGACACTCCATTGTTTAGTAAACCCATTTAGGGCTATTCTCACTAGCTCATCATCACTAAGACTATCTCCAATAGCTATTAACTCATCCTTGACAAGTCTAAGCCTAGTAAGGTAGCTTGTAACACCTTCTCCCTGGCTCATCTGAGTATTCTTTAGCTTCTCTCTGAGAATCATCTTCCTGTTGGTGGTATCATTCTAGTAAAAATTCAGAATGGTGTCCCACATCTTATTCGCTGTATCTAGCTCTGCGATATGTGGAACAATATGATCCTTGACACCATCAAGGATAATCGTCCTCGCATTGGCATTGTCCTTCTTATGTGCTACAAGCTATGTTGCATCCATTGGTACAAGTACAAAACTAGTAGCATGATCTTTGATACCATTCTCTTCCAACAATAAAGAAATTCTAGCCTTCCAGACACCAAAATTCAAGGCACCATCCAATATGTCTTGATCTCTCAAACCAGCTGAAGCCATCTCAAGGGATTAAAGCAATAATAAATCTAAGGAGATCAAAATTTCTTTCCTAGGAAAAAACTCTTCTACCCTCAAAAATGCTCTGATACCATGTGAAAATTAACTATTGCACTCACTGATTATTAATCTCCTATCTTAAATGATTATTAAACGGCCAAAAATAAATTCACAACTTAATATTGAAAAATAACACAACTGTAACTTCACCAATAAAAATATGGAAAGAAATTCACGACACAATGAACACAATATTTTCAGACAAATTATCCCTGAAAAAACTCCTAAGGGAAAACTAGTTCTACAGATGAGGAATTATATTAAACTTCAACAAATCAAGAGATAAAAAATTCCTTGTCTCTCACTGGCAGAACTCTGACAACCTCCTAATTTCTCCCACTGATATTCCACACTGTTAGTCTCACGCTAACACTGTGCCCTTCCTAACACTGCAAGACAATTTGCTATCACTACAAAATGCTTCTCCAAAAACTTGTATTTCCAAATGACCCAATGACCCTGTTTTATACTACTCTGTTGGAAAACCAACGACCGAGATTAAATCAAACCAACGGCTGAGATTAAGACAACTCAATAGCCAATAATAGAATTGGTTGCAAGGTGTCCAAAAGGGATCACTAAATTAGTAAATAATTATCTTTCATAACACCAACTTACTAATTCTCGACAAGTGGACAAATAGCTATCCAAACTACCCATAACTAATGCGGCTATATATAGATAAGGACGAACAACTGTCCAAGCTACCCACAAATAGTATTGCTATTTTTGGGTCAGAAATAACAGTTGTTCAACTAACAATAATTAACAACAAAGACAATATAAGATTTATTTATTTTTTATTGTGCACTTGAAGGAATAACAATTTGTTCATAACTGATTCACACATTTCAGAAGTTTTGTATTTTATACAAATGAAGCATTTGAAGTATTTGGCAACATTATATGTGTATGTGGGTTATGGAATATTGTCTGAAATGTTAAGGCAACGATAGCATGAGCAAGCATATGATTGAGTGATAACAAAGACATATCACAGCTTAATAGAAGGTTTCAATGATAAAAACGATGTCATATGCATCAAAGTGTAACAAATAAATAGCATCCTCAAATATGCATGTTAGCAAATAGGGTGAAGATTGTTTATTTTGACAAGAACTATGCATAAATCTACAACAACTATGACAAAGTAAAATGTAATATCAATCAACAAACATTATTACGCCGAGAGGCGTTCTATACAATGGCAGCACAAATGCCCAGCACAGGAATATGCCAAGATTCCTGTCAATAAAAAAGAATTGGGAGTAGTTACAAACTTCCAAATTAAATATTAAAAAAGAATTCTCGAAATAATAGCTGGCCGAAATAATAGGAAGCCAAATGGAGGCTGAAATAATAGGCTCGAAAAAGTAGGGCCCGAAAAAGTAGGACCCGAAAAAATAGGGCCCGAAAAAATAGGGGCGAAATAATTTCAATATGATTTTTTTTTTTTGTTAAATATAATTTTGCATGCACATTCATGCTTTTTTTTTTGCGGGGAGTGGGGGAATTTGAAACAAATTCGTGGAATGTGAAGAGACGTCTGTTGGGGGATATGAGGAGCCTCTCAGAAGTTATAAAACCAAGGCTCCTCATTTCATTTTCATTTTATGTTTTTGTAGGAAGGAAGAGGTGGAGGTTATTGGAGGATTAGATTGGAGTTTTTGAATAGGAGTAAATTGAAGTTTTGGAGTAACATTTTTGCAGGTGAGATTTCTATTTTTTATTTACATTTTCATTTAGATTTAGATGTAGAAGTAAATTGAAATTCAAAATTAGTTATAATATTCTACTTTGATTTATATTTCAATTTTAATTAATTTCATTTAGATTTAGAATTCTGTTCATATGACCGAAATTGAGGCCACTGGAGGACCTGTGCAGAGTAATTCGTGGAGATAAGCATGTGGGTACTGAATCAAGGCACATTAGGCCTCTTGGAGATGTAATTGCGGTGACTTCCATGGCTTTTTGAATCGAATAGGGCAATCTAAACAATCTCAGATCTAAAATTCATTTTTTCCTTTTCAGCCAAAGACAGAACAAAGATTGCTTGCAAGAAATTTTGCAGAGTTTAAGATTTGATTGCTTATGGCCGACTATTCTTGGTAATTGATATTTCTATTGTATATTCCCGTGCCCAGCACGAGAAGTTTTAATCTATACAATTTATTTTGTGCATTTAGTGCACAAACTAAAGAATGCATATGCAATCAATTTTTTTTATCAATCTTTATGATAGCTTTTTTTTTAAATAGAAAATAGAAATTATTCTTTTATGTATGTAGAAAAAAATTAGAAAGATTTTATGTATGTAAAAAATTAAAAGAATTCTATATACATCTAGATTTATTGAAAAGAATTCTATTTACATCTAGATATTTTGATTGAAATAACCATAATGTAAAAACAAAATATAAAATAGAAATGTTAATATATGTATGTAGAAAAAATTAGAAAGATTGCATGCATCTAAAAAAATTCTATTTACATCTAGATTTTTTTAGAATGGAAAAAAATGGATAATAGAAATATCAGTTGCATGTTTGTAGAAATAAATTAGAAAAACATGTATCTAGAAATTAAAAAGATTCTATATGTGTCTAATTTTTAGATTTTACTTTATTCTAAACTAATTATTGATGGATATATATTTTAAAAATATTTATGTAGTTTAAAGTTTAGATTTTAATTAATTTGTATGCAAATAGGAAAAAGAATAAATATTTTATATATATGTAGATTAATTTCTATTTTTAAAATTTACACGTAAATGAGTACTTTATTCATTTAAAGTAAACAAGTTTTTAAGTAATATATTTTTATTTTAGAAATATATTAATCATAATGTTCATTTATTATTACTTATTTAATATACTTACTCTCAAATCTAAGACAATAGAAATGATATTTTATTAACTTTGAAATAAGGAAGTGTTAAGCAAGTTCATTTACAAAAATACCAAAAATATATTTGGTCTTTGATCAAATTGGAGTTAATATTAGAAATATAAATATGATCATTAACAATTAAGCTAAATTCAGTTCAAAACAATAATGTTATTTAAATTTAAATAATTTTTTTTGAAAAAGAATTCTATTTACATCTACATATTTTGATTGAAATAACCATAATGTAAAAACAAAATATAAAATAGAAATGTTAATATATGTATGTAGAAAAAATTAGAAAGATTGCATGCATCTAAAAAAATTCTATTTACATCTAGATTTTTTTAGAATGGAAAAAAATGGATAATAGAAATATCAGTTGCATGTTTGTAGAAATAAATTAGAAAAACATGTATATAGAAATTAAAAAGATTCTATATGTGTCTAATTTTTAGATTTTACTTTATTCTAAACTATTTATTGATGGATATATATTTTAAAAATATTTATGTAGTTTAAAGTTTAGATTTTAATTAATTTGTATGCAAATAGGAAAAAGAATAAATATTTTATATATATGTAGATTAATTTCTATTTTTAAAATTTACAAGTAAATGAGTACTTTATTCATTTAAAGTAAACAAGTTTTTAAGTAATATATTTTTATTTTAGAAATATATTAATCATAATTTTCATTTATTATTACTTATTTAATATACTTACTCTCAAATCTAAGACAATAGAAATGATATTTTATTAACTTTGAAATAGGGAAGTGTTAAGCAAGTTTGTTTACAAAAATACCAAAAATATATTTGGTCTTTGATCAAATTGGAGTTAATATTAGAAATATAAATATGATCATTAACAATTAAGCTAAATTCAATTCAAAACAATAATATTATTTAAATTTAAATAAAATAAGCCATGTTTACTTTGAAACATCAAACAACTAATTAACTAATACAATAATTAAAATAAATGAATCTATTATGACATAGAAAAATATTTTCGAAGTATAATTTCTTTGTTTTTGAATCAATATGAGTTTTTTTTTTCTACTTCAAAAGATAAACCATCCTAATTGTCATCCTTAGTTAACCCTAACAACAACCCCTACCTTAGCCCTAGCCCCAACAATGATGTACAATATAACTATAATCCAACATTAAACTATAATTATAGCACTAAAACATATCCCTATTGATATAACGAAAATCTCAGTCCAAACCATAATCTAAACCAAAAACCTACACACTAATATTGGTTATAGTCCTAACCCTAAAATCTAACCCTTAACCATAATGTAAAAAAAAACTCCAAAATATTGATCAAAATCCTAAACCTACCTATATGGATAACAATGATATTAAACTCTAAATCCAGTCCCAAGGTCCTAACCATGGTGTAAACCTATAACCGAACTCTTAAAAAATTTACTAATCCCTGATCCTAATCACATTCCCAACTTTAAACTTGAACCATAAACCATAGTTGTAACCATAATCATAAACTTAAACAAAACCCTAACCCTAAAGGTACAATCATAAAATTAATCATAGCTTAGACCCTAATCCTAGCACAAACCACAATCATGACCAAATATAAATCTTCACCTTACCCCTAATCATAATTTCAATGTTAACCCTAACATTAGTTTCAATCCTACCATGATATGAACCCTAATATAGACTTCACCTTGATCCTCACCCTAATCTTAAGTCTAATTAAACCCTGACTAAAACCTAATCTAAATGATATATCTAACTATAATCCTAACTGTAATTATCATACAACCCAATGCTAACCCTCATGTATATTTAATCCCTAATCTTAACTCTAAATATTCTATAAACTCTAGAATTGACCTTGATTCTAACCATAACCCTAAAATCTAAATTGTAACCATAGCACGAAAGGTGGGGACCCTCGCTACATGGCACAATTCTGGGTCTTGGAGCCTTGCGAAAGCACTACAGAGTGAGGAAATGTCATAAAGGTGACATGTAGTAGCATGATGCAATTTTGGGCTTTAGAGCATTGCAGAAACAATGCAGCTTAAGGAGGCGCTAGAATGGAGACTCATGGAAAGAAGAGGAAAGACATTCATGTCGCTGGCAAAAAACTATGAAAAGAGATAACATGATGTCTTAACCTCCCACAAAAAATGCAAGGTTGATCCCAAGGGGGAATTTGGTTTCCCCAAAAATGAATGATGGTCATCGATGAAGGTCTTCCTCTCGAAATAGACGGCGTAGATGCATCGTGAATCCTCACCAATGAAGGATTAAGTCACAACCGTCGATGTAGATTCTCCCCTCAAAAAGGATGACTGAGATGCAACGAGGAAACTCCTCCCAATGAAGGATTAAGTCACATTCGTCGATCAAGATTGGCTTTATTTCCAATGGATGACTAAGATGTAGTGAAGAGATTCCTCCCAACAAACGAAGCAGATAGCACAAAAGGTGTGAATCCCCTCCATGTGGCACAATTTTGGGTCTTAAAGACTCATGAAAGCATTGTGGAGTGAGGAAATGTTGGAAAGGCAATGCGTGGTAGCATGATGCAATTTTGGGCTTCAGAGAATTAAAGAAACAATGTAGCATGACGATGCATCAGAATGGAGATGCATGGCAGCATCTTGTGCAATTCTAGGCTTTAGAGTGTTTTGAAGACACTAGCATATAAAGAAACGTTAGAATGGGAATGCATGGCAACATCTTGCACTTTTGGGAAGATGGGAAGATAGCTCGCGAAGAAATAAGAGTTATCGAATCTCGCAGCATGAATCAACCCGACCAAGAAAAAATGATCCAGCGTGGTCAATGAAGAAACCGAGCCAACACAAAATGTTAGCCGCCAACTTTAGCGATTTTAACCCTCTGCAAAGAACCTATCCCATTTAAGGTCTCTCAGATCAGACATCAGTGATGGATTGAATAGGGGGAAAAAATAGCACACAATGCCCTCCTAAATGAAATTCTAAATGTAACACTAATAACCACAGTCCTACTTCTTTCCCTAACCTTATCCATGAGCGTGGGAATATACATATTATTATATAGGGCACCTTATATAATAATAAATATAATCTAAAATCCCAACCCTTACTCCCCTCCTAACTATAACTGTGACCATAAGAAAACTTCTAAATATAACCCTTCCTCTAACTCTAACCCTAACCCTAACCCTAACTATAATTGTAACCCTATCCCTACCACTAACTGTAACCCTGAATCTAACTCTACCATAATTGGACTTTAACCCTAACTATAACTATAACCCTAAACCTAACTCTAACCTTAACCGTAACCATAACCGTAACCCAAAACCTAACCCTAATCATAGCTAGGATTCTAATACTCTGTCTACCCCTAACTCAAACTATAGCCCTAACTATACCTCAAACTCTAACCGTAACTCATATTCTAACCCTAAACCTAACCCTAACCTTGACCCTAACCCTAAGCCTAACCCTTTGTCTACCCCTATCTCTAACCCTAACCCTAACCCTAACCCTACCCCTAACTCTAACCCTAAATCTAACTCTTTCTGTAAATCTAACTCTACCATAATTAGACTCTAACCCTAACCCTAACTTTAATCCTGACTGAAACCCTAACCCTAACCCTAACTCTAACCTTAACCCTGACTCAATCCCCTTACCCTAACCTTAACATTGATATAACTCTCTCTATATATAACCCTAACTCTAAATATAAACCTAACCCTAACCCTAACCCTAACCCTAACCCTAAATCTAACTCTAACCCTAACTGTAAGCGTAACCCTACCCCTACCCATAACTCTAACTGTAAATCTAACTCTACCATAATTGGATTTTAATTTTAACCCTAACCCTAACTCTTACCCTAACCTTGACTCAAAACTCTAACCCTAACCCTAACTCTAACATTAACCCAACTGTAAAATTAACTCTATTGGTAACTCAAACCCTAAAAGTAACCATAATTCTAACCCTAACTCTAGCTCTAGCTCTAGCTTTAACCCTAACTCTAACCATAACTCAAACTCAAACCCTAAACCTAACCCTAATCCTAACCCAAATTATAATGCTCTGTCTACCCCTAACTCAAACTATAACCCTAACCCTAACTCAAACTCTAACCCTAACTCATACTCTAACCCTAAACCTGACCCTAGCCCTAACCCTAACCTAGAACCTTACCCTAACCCTAACCCTAACCCTATCTATAACCCTAATCCTAACCCTAACTCTAATCCTAATCTTAACCCTAATTCTAATCCTAACACTAACCTTAACCCTACCCCTAACTCTAACCATAAATCTAACTCTACCATAATTAGAATCTAACCCTAACCCTAACCTTAACCCTAGCTCAAACCCTTACCCTAACTTTGTCCCTAACCATATATCTACGTATGACTATAACATTTTACATTACAATATCCCAAAAATAAAATATATATTTTTATCTAAATTAAACTCCTTATATTAAATTTAAAATAATATTTGACTCAAACCTTAACCGTAACCCTAACCTTAACCATAAACATAACTCTACACCTAACTCTAACCCTAATTCTAACTCTACCATAATTGGACTCTAATCCTATCCCTAACCCTAACTATACGCATAACTCTAACCCTAGCCTTAACCATGAGCATAACTCTAACGTTAGCCTTACTATAACCCTAACACTAACCCTAATCATAACCATAACCATAACTCTAACCCTAACCTTAACCATGACCATAACATTAACCCTAACCTTAACCATAAACATAACTCTAATCTAAACCATAACCATAACTCTAACAATAACCATAACCATAACTCTATCCCTAACCTTAACCATAGCTCAAACTCTAACCCTAACTCCAACCCTAACTCTAATGCTAACCCTAACCCTAATTCTATCCCTAAGGTTAACATTAACTATAATGGTAACTTTGTCCCTAACCATATATCTATGTATGACTATAACATTTTACATTACAATATCCCAAAAATAAAAAATATATTTTTAATCTATATTAAACTCCTTATATTAAATTTTTAAAAATATTTTGAAGCATAATTTTATACTAACTTCATACAACTCTAATTAAAAATTAATTAACAATTTTATAGTAACCTTATCAAAATAAAAAATAAAAAGTAAATATTTTTCCTATTGCGCCGCGACTGCCACTAGCTATATATACCTCTATATATATTACGCCGAGAGTAATCGTTCTCGAGGCGCCTATTTTTATTTTCATTAATCCCAACTTCGATTAAAATAACTTTGGGATTAAATAAAAATAAGCGCCTCGAGAACGATTACTCTCGGCGTAATATATATAGAGGTATATATAGCTAGTGAATATTAGAATGGGATGTGCACGTTACTATAAGTTGAAGACCATATGAAATAGCAGAATTAACATTTCAAAAGTTGCTTTCATACCAAAGTCACGAAATAGGCAAGCGAGATTAATCAAAACATAGAATGATTCGTGATCGTAGAATAAAGAAATTTCTCTAAATTGCGGTGGTTAGAAAGTTTCAGATTATGTTATGAAGGGATAAGCAATTGGTCAAAGACCCTGAGGGCAAAGATCTCGGCACTCAAATTTGATTGTATTATAATGTTGACTAATGTCCAGGATGTTTTAGGATTTTTAAACAATTACATACCCGACCAGCATATTAAATCATTGTTTTAAAGTTTACATGTCGTATGATGAAAACTCTACATTAGTTATCTGTTAGGAAAAGGTGTGTTGGTTGGGATACATTCATTCATCCCTTCGTTCACTTGCCAACAAACCAAAATGTGCGTCTGTGTCTCTCTCTATGTTTATGTCTGTGTCTATGTGTGTCTCTGTGTTTGTCTGTGTCTATGTAGATATGTGCGTGTAAATTTTTAAAAGAAGTATTATTTGTATGTGAGCAACTAGAAAGCTATTTTTAACAAGCAAGTAATCTGGAGCAGAACATAATGGATGAATTTTCAAATTGCCAACTTCAATTATTGTATCAGATTTTGCATGATAAATACTTTCATTTTTTGTTTAATTAAAGTAGGGAGTCAAATTATCAAGCAGATCAATCCTTTTTAGTTACCAATAGAATTAGTAAAAAAAATTTGGGAAATATTAGAACTGTGGAATCGCTTATAGCATTCAAAGCTTGATAATCAGAGATAAACTATTTAAATGTTTTAATATCTTTATCTAATTGATCTTCTTTCCAAAGAAGTTAAAATTGATTTTGAATAATTTAAACATTTGATGATAATTGACTACACATATTGTTCTAAAAAGTTGTACATAAGAACCATTGTTATAATACCAAAGAAAACAAGGCACTAGTTTTTATTGTCAATTAGATATAATTATATAATTCAAAACCTCAAGTTGGTGATTCACCCTTGTATTTCTTTTTCAGATGAACTCGCCTAGTGTCCCAATTTATAAAAAAACATTCTTATTTTAATGTATTACTACTTTTAAGAAGTTATATTTTACAAGTATATTGTTTCAAGTTTTGCATATTAAAAGTTTCCTTATCATTTCTTGCCATTTGGAAAAATAGTTGGTTGTATTTGTTAATAAATAATTTGCTATGGAGTAGATGCACCCACTTTGGTCCTGCAAAACTAAAAGTGCAAAGACTTGAATTATATTGATTAGTTTTTCAAGTTTGTCATAATCAATTGGAATCTCAGGATTGAGTTGGCAAAGCTCATAAGATTTCGATATGTAATTTTGGGAACCAACACGCTCAACACCAAATTTTAACCCTAAAATTTTGTGTTTTGTTTTTTTTTTTTTTTTTAACTTCTTACGCACATTTGTTACATGGAATGAGACTGGAGGAAAACAATATCTTGACAACTACATTTTACCAGTTATTGTATTGTTGATAATAAGATAACAAGCAAACCTTAACCTAGTTTAGCTTGTCAACCCTCTAGAAAATAAAGCAACCCAAAATAATCTATGCCGAAAGAATCTCTAAGAAATAGTCTAGTTACTAAATGACTACCAAAAGAATCTATGAGAAATAGTCTGGTTACTAAATGAGAAAGAGATGATAGTCGCTCCAAACAGACATGGCTAACAATTAAAATGTTGATGAGTAGATATATGTCACAAAGAAAAAGTGGAAAGTTGTTCTCTTAATCGGACGATGTGCAAAAGAATGAATCTAAAGTCTCAAAAGTATGTTTATAATTTAGCCAAATGGAAAATACCAAGTCCTACAAGGTTTCAAGAGAATTACAGTCTTCATCTTTGAAGGAAATGATTGTCCATTTTTAGGCTTTGATTATAGGCATTCTGTTTAGATCGTGTATTTGACCTGGAATTAGGATTTGGAATTCTAAAAAAAATTCAATCCACTATTTGGGTGTGCAAAACAAGAATTAGAATTTTGCAAAAATGGGATTCAATATCCTCATTTATACCCCATTTAAAGGATTCGGTATTCCATCCAAATAGCTAGAATTGGAGATATGCCCATTTTAATTCCAATTTGGAAGAAAATGAACATTTAAAATTTATTGAAACGAATAGTTTCTGGCGTCCGTCATAACCTTATTTGGTTTGGCGCTTGAAAATATATTGTCGTTGCTCCATTGTCTGCTCTGTTTTCTCTACTACAAGTATGTGTATGTGGTTTTTTGTTCTTTGCAGCTCACAAGGGTTCCTTCTTTCTTTTTATGCTTTGTACCTCTGCTTTCTTTAGGTTGCAGAGGTGAGGCCGCAAGTTTGGTGAAGCAATTTTTCTCCTTCTATTGCTTCCATTTGGCCGGTGCCATTTTCCTTAGGGAATTCTACCACTATGTCATTTTTTGTTTCTGTTCAATGTATTATTTGTATCCTTGCTATTTGATGTCATCAATTTAAACCATCTCTCTGTATGTATCCACATGGTTGAGAAATTTTTTTCCATTACATTCTTTATTGTTTTCATGGTGTTTCTGGGTGTCTTGTTGTATGTAAGAATGGTGTGGCAAATGGTGAGTTTATGAGCATGATGGAGGAGGAATATTTTGGGTTCTAGGGTATCAAGAGGAGCCACTGTCTCATGAAAGGAAAGTGCTCTACAGCCTAGGCTCTCGCCATATTTCACTTGCTAATTAATGGATTTCTTGTTTATACTGCATCTAGGTTGAGTTTACATGTTATTGGACTATGGACAAATATAGCTTTTGAAACAACCTGCGTAGTGTTGGGGTATGTGGTTACTTTCATAGGGACATTAACGCAGAGTGTGCTCTACTTTGCATGCAAGGCTTTCCACAGTGAAGGTATAGAGGGAAATATCTATGAAGTATCATTTTTGCACAAATCCCAGTTCACTATGACGTGGAATTGTTGCTCGGTTATGCTTGTGGGTCTCACTTTCCTTATTTATTGTGTCTTAAAACTCTGCATCCTATGGCTAAATTTAAAAATTTGTCATCCACTCAGTTGCTTAAGACATCCAATGGTTGTAATGGCCCCATCTTTTAGCCTTCACGTTCTCCAAAGTCTAAGTGGAGCATAAGAGGAAATTAAATAAATTTCTTATAAAGTCATTAAATAAATTAAAATTAAAAATCAAAAGGTGACTTTATATTTAATTAATTTAATTAATTATTGTATTACAAGGGAGAAGCTTCTAGAGTGTGTATTAATTATTGGAAAGGTGGAAGCCTCCTGTAATTTAATTTTTTAGAAGCACAATTAATTATTATATTGCAAGGGAGGAGTTTCTAGAGAGTGCATTAATTATTGGAAGGGGGAAGCTTCTAGCACTTGCAATTAATTAATGTTTTAGTTCCTTCTAGAAGGGTGAAGGAAAAGGATAAATAGGGGTGAGAGTCTCATTGTTGTGCATGGGATTTTTGTGAATGGCATTTGATAAGAGCTTGGATGCGTGAATCACATATCTTTCTTGGCAATAGAGGACGTTCATCCTCTCTTGTAACATTTTAGACGTCATTCCCTTGGGGTTTGGCCTTTGGAATAAATTGCTTTGTACTTGATTTCATCATTTTGAGAACTAATATAATTTTAGCATTGGTTCAATCTTCAGTTTGCATAAAAAATCTATTTCGGCAGTTGGTTCATTTTTTGGGCATCCCAGGGTGCCCATTACAGTGGTATCAGCATTGTTTCTAGGGTATCCATTACAATGTTATCAGAGTTGTTTCTAGGGTATCCATGACAGTGGTATCAGAGCTTGTTGGCAAAGTGTTTCACGAAGTTATAACTAGTAGGTGCCTATTACAATGGTTGTATCACTAGTGATCCAATCAATGGCCTTGTTGATGGCCTTACTGGTAGTTGGTTAGTCCTTTTTCCTTTCTGCTTCAACCATCTTCCCGCTTCTTCATGATTATTGATGTGAGAGCTTTTGTGTACAATTGGAACTTTAGTATAAGCACTAGGGTGAGGTCTTCATACTGTTGTTGCTTTCAAGTCTTCAAGTTTACTTAACATTTTCATTCTATACCATGTTTCAACACAAGACATAAGCCTTAAGATGAATTTAGGAGAACCCAACTGACAATAGAGTCTAATTTATTTGTCTCTAAACATGTATAACATTGATATATACATTTATCTAGTGTTGTTTTCTCTTATTTTGAAAACATATTTCCTAATAAGTGAAAAGGCTGTGACATCAATCAGGAACCCATCTTTAGCTTATCATAATTCACAATCTCGTTGCAGGCAAATAGACACCATTGACCTTGTTATCTACCCAAAAGGTATTGTCACTGGCTTCTTTATCATTTTAGAGAGATAAAATTTGATTGAGGTGGTGCATACTGGATATTTATTTAAGATGGCAAGAGAGAGTTTCAGATTCTAGGAACATGTATTTTCTATTCTAACAATTACAAACTTTGTCATGTTTTAAACAACCTTGTCTCTTAGATGGATGCCAACATTCTTTGAAGATCTTTGGACTTTCATCCTTTGTTTACACTAAAATAGTGCAATAATGATTCTTCGGGAAGGATCTGAAACATATCCTTTTGTAACTTCTGCTTGGCAGACCTTGCTTTACGTGCATTAGGGTGTACTCCCCGTAGATTTAAATGTTATAAGTTTGGCAATATGCTAGGTAGCATTCCAATCAAGTAGAGTGTTAATGCAGTATACATCACTCCTCTCTAAAATGTATCACTTTCCACTCATTGTGGTTGTACTTATAAAAATGACATGGAGACATCATAAGAAAGCTACCATTGTTAAATGTTGGAGAGATATTGAGTAGATCTTTTGAAAACCTAGTGGTGGTATCTTCTTCCCAATCTTAAGAAAAGATGATAATGAAACAATTCATGCAATTTACTTATCATGTAAAATCTCGAGTCCTGTGGTTATAGCACCACCTGAACATAACTCAATTAGGCTGATTATTCACAGTAATGATCTTGCGATGTCTATCCACAAGACGAGTCACCCAATGTTGTATGAACTGTTTAGAAGTATGTTCTTTGATTATCTCGAACCCTTTGTTGTATTCAACATAAGTGGTCTGATATTCATCAACCCTTGAGCTCCAACAAATCCTTGGTACCAAATCATCCTTGTTTGTGTATTGTCATGTAGACACTGTGCTATTTGATTTCAATAATCTGATTCTCATGCCCAAACTATTATTTTTTCTTTGGAAATCTCAGGGAGTGTTCATTGTTATTCCACCCGAAATAGATGTCATGGTTAGTCTTATTTTTGACCAACGGGAAGACTTGGTTCAACCATAAGAACAAAATCTTGATTAGTATGTAATCACATTCCATGATCTAAATTGGTCTTATTTTCCTTCTCAATGGTGACTCCATCTTTTCTTTAATTCTCTTGATATGTTCTTGATTGAGAAATGGGAAAAAAATTCTCATTATATCTTCCCTTAACTTCTTATCTTCTTCTTCCTTTAATATTTTCTCATCTAATTTCTTGTATATTTCATTAGGTATACTTCCTTTTAATTCAATGACTAATATTTTGAATACCAAAAGGTATCTCACCACTATGACTTCTAATTGTATGCCTTTGTTTATTTGCATCATATCTATCATAGAATTTGTTTAGTTGATCAAGGTTGCCTTCTTTCAATACTTCAGTGTTTATTTTTCTAAGATTTGGTTTCCATGGCTTCTTCCCAAGTGATTATTTAATAGCCTCACTTGGTATTTCTTGCTACTCACTTACTTGTATTTATTCATCTATTGATGCCTCTTCTTCTTCTTCTTCTTCTTGATCTTTCTTTTCTTTACTCTTCATTATTGTCTTTTCCTTCTTGGGTCTAGGTCCATGTACCATTTCTTTCACTCTCTTAGTTTTATGCAAAGTTTCTTCTTTCTTTTCAACTTTTACCTCTGTCTCTATTTCAATACTGATGGTGATGTTCTAGTTTATCTTCTTGTGCCCGAAGATTGAGGAGTCTCTTGCACATGGGCAATTTCTACTTCCTTCTATAATGAGACTCCTATAAATGATGATGCTACTGTAATATCAATGGCTAGTGGCTTAACCATTAGAATATCATATTGTCCAACTAAAGACCATGCCAAAGGGATTGCTTGTGAGTTTTGTTTAATTCAACATATTTCTGCATTTGAAAGTGGGTGATTTGTTTTGGTTGGCTCTCAACATCAAGCTATGAAAGAAATCTCTTGGTATTCTGTCAAGTTTATGTAAACTTTGAACTTTTAAGAAGTAGTTTTACTTTTATATGACATATCAATTGCACAATCTTTATGACCAGTAATTTGAAACAAGATGATTGATCTAGATTAGGTTGACCCATAGGCAATGGTAGACTAGGCATGGGAGTGTGACAGAGAGCTTAGATTGCTAGATTTGGCAAGAAAGCAATGAGAGGGGTTGATACCTAAAGATGGACATAATTTCTATAGATGGGTTGTTACGCTACACTCATCCAACAACAATGCAATCTATAATATATGCCAATCATCATGGCATGTATGCTCAAGAAGTAAATATATAGGACTCAAACAATCAGGTGGCATGTATGCTTTATGCAAAGTGAAACTCTAAAATAAGGTGGCCACTAACATTAACACAAATGGCATGATCATTTTTTAATTGTTTAGTAAAAACAAAAAAAAATGTTGCAGCATTGTGTTATAAAATTGTAATAAATTTGTCATCTCTTAATTGTCTACCCCAACTACCATGTGCTACCTTGTAGTAGTGACAAATAGATATACAAAGGTTGCCTACAGGGAAAATATTTCATAGGTGATAAGCAACTTTCTTAGTCTTCCACTTAGCAAGTTAAAACCATTGTACAGATTTCTCTGTTAACAACACGGAAATTATTGTAGAATTTGTGCTCAATTTAATATCATACATTTCCAAAGCATGTTGAAATCAATTGGAATTGGCTGGGGGGTTTTGAAAAGCATATTTTGAAATCCATGTCTAATTATATTTGTCATTGAATTCTGATGTTAACTCTCACAAAGTTGTTGATCGTAGGATTTTTCTATTTTACAAATTCTATGGATCTGATGAACGTGTCTCTACATTGGTTTTAGGTTGTCGATGGATCAAATGAAAGATAAACACATTCTAGGACAGATTGCTAAGAAGAGAAGAGTCATTTGTGCTCTTTATGTTGATCTTGTAGCCTTTCTTGTATCTATAGTAGCAACTGCACAAGAAGGTAGAAGAGCAATATGTAAGTGCAAAAGAGACAAGATTCCCTTTTATAAGTGTATTATCTATTTGAATGAAACTGACCACCATGATCAAATTTGAATGAGTAAACGAGCCTTCTTTCTTCTAGTTAATATTCTTAGGGAAAAAGGAACCATAAAAAATATACTGAACTTAACGCTAGAAGAACAATTGGTGATGTTTCTCCATACTCGTGGCCATAATCTAAGGAATCGTAAGATTGCTCATAACTTTGATCACTTGGGAGAGACACAAGCTAATATTTCCATAGGGTTTTGATGACAATCTTGGCAATCCATGGCAATTATTTCTTACCACCTAGTCCAAACACTCCTCTAGAAATTAGTGGGAAGGACCGTTTTGATCCATACTTCAAGGTACATATCCTATTGGTACACTTTTGTTTCCTTGACTATAAATTCTTTAAGTCTATCCCTTTGATGATAAGTTTTCTTACTATAGGATTGTGTGGGAGCAATTGATGGAACTCATATTCCAATCACAGTCAATGTCAACACTCAAGCTCCATATCATGATAAAAAAGGAAACTTGTCTCAAAATGTTATGGGTGTGTCTTCATTTGATTATAAGTTTCAATATGTCCTTGTTGGATGGGAAGGATTAGCTACAAATAGTCATGTCCTAGCTTTAGCGCTATCAAGAACTAATCAGTTGATAGTTCTCCTTGGTATGCCAAGTATTTTTATATACTACTACATATGACAATTGTTAAAAAGTTTTATTAATCAATTTTTATTTTATGTAGGAAAATATTATTTGGTTGATGTTGGATATCCTAGTGTACCTGGATTTCTCGCACCTTATCGCTGCACACGTTACCACCTAAAAGAGTTTTCAAGGGAAAACCCAATAAACAACCCACAAGAGTTGTTCAACCGCCGCCACTCATCGCTTAGTAATGCAATTGAATGTATATTTGGCATTTTGAAGTAGCGCTTTCCTATCCTAAGACATGCAACATCATATCAAATCATGACCCAAATTAAGATTGTTTTGGCATGTTGCATACTACACAACTTCATTACCATAGAGGATGGTGTTCCTTCAGAAGTTTACGTTGAAGAGGAAGATAATCATGAGGGGATAAATGTACCAATACTTGAGACATATGGGATGACTCATTGTGATAGAGATGATTGGGGGAAGTTTAGAGATGATATAGCCAAAAGGATGTGGGATGATTGCAGAAGTCAATCTTAATATGGTATGTTTGTACTTAATACCACATGGAAAGCTCAAATATATTGTAATGCAATATGGAAAGCTCTACTTTTGTTGAATGTTACCTAATGCTATTTTGGTCTACAATAGTAGTCTAAACTCTTCATGGAGATAGTTATGATTGTTTCTCCCTTTACCATCTTGACTTGATGTAATTGTTTGTTTAATGCAAGTGACCTTCTTTTGTGTTTGATCTTACACATTACTTCCATCTTTTTGTACATATCCCTGCCTGAATACATCTTGGAGGTGATAGAAACAAGATGCCCTTACACAAACTGAATTTGAATCTCTCTTATAATGATATGGTTATTTATTACTTATTGATGCTACTATGAAGTTATATTGATGATGCTATGAATTTATACAATTTATGAAGTAAATGCCATAGTGAGCAAATGGAGGATTGTTTGATGGGCATAGCAGGGGAAGTTCAAAACATGATTTGGTGGGTGTGTAGAAAAAGAAGAAG
Source organism: Cupressus sempervirens (assembly GCA_028749045.1). Taxonomy (NCBI): domain Eukaryota; kingdom Viridiplantae; phylum Streptophyta; class Pinopsida; order Cupressales; family Cupressaceae; genus Cupressus; species Cupressus sempervirens. The sequence goes on from CM053785.1 coordinate 503,433,053, forward strand.
TTGTGTAAATTATGAGAAAGATAATGCATTGTTTGTTGTTGTGTCCTCCACTGATTTGTTTGTTGCTTCTTGTATTAATTCTGGCCTTTTCCACTATTTTGCCTGTTTATATCCTACACGTCTATATTTGAAATTGTCTTTATAAGGAGACAAGATTCAAACATGGACATAAAGAGCCTTGTAGAAAGTAACAAATCTAATTATAACATAGCGGAGCACTGTAAAACGTCACGTGAACTTCATGAACTCCCAAGAAGATTTATCTGTCCCAATGAAAAGTATGATGGAGTTGAATGCAAGGATTTATTGTTTTTACTATCAAATTGACAGACTTATTAAAGGAACCTATAGTTCGGTCTTTTGTCATTGTAAGTATATTTTGAATCAATACATTTGGCGCTCTTCACACCCATCTCAACATACATGAATTTGTATATACTCATCCATGCATATTTAATATAAGTAATTTGGTATGAGAAATCAGACTTCATATTTTTATGTAACAGTTGAAATTGCATCTATGAATCACTATGGAAGCTAAACATTTTATGCATTCAATCTACCTATGTGCAATAATAAATAATAATGCACTTGATTAGCCCTCATGGCCATTATGGATAATGATGCATTTGACTTGTGTATATACATTCAATTCTATTATATGAATTACTAGTTATTGAGTGCAGAGTATTAAACTATGTGTTTGCATATATGAGTTTGTTTATAACTTTATTTCCATAGTTAACCATGAATGAGTTGGAGGAAATAAGGTAAGAGATGTAGTTTACTAGCTCCTTTGAACTAATTTTTGCCTCATATGGGCGGAGAGGTAAAACTATATTCTACTTCCCCAGTAGTCACAAGACTACTAGCAAGAAGCATAAACAAACCAAAACCTCAGGCTCCTTTTAGATGTTGTATCATTTACAATCGATAAGCTTTTTCGGAGGCATAATTCAATTTCGATAACTGTATTCCTCACATATGTCCCTCCCATTTACCTATATCCTTATAATTTTTATTATTCTATCGAATTAGAAAACATTATTAAATAATAATAATGAGAGGATGTGATGCCAAATTTAATGCTGATAGCTAAACTTTAGCTTTCATAGTTATCCCAAGATATTTGACAAACCGTTGCCTGTTATAGGAAATTGCTAACACATACTTCATGTGTAATGATAAATGATATAAATAAAACATATGATTTTTCATTTTTCCAGACGTCCTTGAAGTTCATGGGTGACGTGTTCTCATTTCTTGAGATTGGAGATGTTTTCGACATAAAAGAGTGGTTGATCTTCTATGATTCCATCTCTGTCCATTTGAGATTTTTGTATTGTGTGCTCCATTTTTGGATTGCGTCTTCAATAGGTACTAGATGCCTTTGTCTTTGAATTGAATTGTACAATGCCCTCTTCTTGAATTGAACTATACAAGCAGCAATAGGATGTACCAACTGTGATTTTTTATAAGACAAGCCTAATAATGAATAAACCATATTAATCTGAAGGTGTTTCAATATAATCAAAGTGTTTGAATGTGACAACTGTTTCCAGCAAATTAGAAAAGAAAATATGTTTGTGGAGATGACTGGGCCATTTCTAATTTTTAGTTTGTTTAATATGCAGTTGTTTTTAACAATGCCCTCTTGATAGAAATGCCAATTACCGATTGATTAGTATATAAAAATGCTCTCACTCCTATATTAGATATTGTGTATATAAGTTGTTTGGTTGATAGATTTTTTGTTTAAATAGAGTCTTGATGTCATACACAGAGCTCCTAATGAGCATGGACAATGATGTTCAAGTCATTGGTACACCTTCAAAAAAGGTGTTTTGGAAGCCATGCATAAAGAGGAAGTTTTTAGACTTGTTGCATGAACAAGTCACTCTAGGTAGGAAAGATGAGGGAGGATTTAGAAAAGAAGCATGGACAGCCATTGAACAGAAGTTCAATGCAGAGATGAACATGAATTTGTCTAGGGACAATTTCAAGAACAAGCTGAAAACCTGGAAAATAGGATATAGGATAATGAAAGAGCTTAAAAGTACAAGTGGATTTGCATGGAATCAGTCAACACAATCGATGGATGTTGATGACAATGTGTGGGAAGAGTTGCTTAAGGTAACATGGCCATTTAAATGTATCATTTTCATTTAAAAACTTATTAAGATATCAATGATAGTCATGAGTAATCCAATTTTTATGACAACATGTAGAGGAAAGAATTTAAAAGCAAAAGTTTTTAAGAGGCAATCATTTCAATACTACAATGGCTTACCCCTGATTTTGGGAAATGACATGGCTAAGGGTACCACAGCTACAACAGCACAAGACATAGAAGAAGGGCACCATATGGATGAGAGTATTGGTCTTGATAATGATTATGAGGACATTCGTACACCTATTCGAGCTGCTACTAATTTGGATGATGAAGATATGAATATTCTTGTGTCCAATCAGTGTAGTGCGATAAGTGGAAAACACGTTCGTGAAGCATCATCAAGCAAGATACCAAAGAGGAAGAAGACAAGTATGGCTAGTTCCATGGATGGGATCTCTCATTCAATTGATAAGCTAAATGAGACCCTACTTAAGCCTCAATTTATTGAATTGGCTGAAGAGCGTAAGCTAAAAGATTTACAAGATGTCTATACTGCACTAAAAGCCACCAATGAACTTAGTATTAGTGATTTGATTGCAGCGTTTGACACCTTTGTGGCTGATCCTGATAAAGCTAAAGGGTTCTTGATAATGAACAAAGAGGAGAGAGTTGTATACATTAGAATAAAGTTTTTACGGATTTTGTATCTTTATTGTTGTTCATATACTATTAATGTTGGTTTTATAACTGTTACATGTTACTAAATTTTTTCGGTTCACATCTCGTTTGATGGATATGACCAAGGATTTTTAGAATTTTGGCATTTGTTTATTGAAAACTTTGGATAGATCATATAGAACATTAATTTATGTTGACATTATTAAGTTATAAAGATCTGAATATAGTCTTATTCACTTAATATTACATTATTAAGTTTATGATTTATTATCTTTATATGTGAATGCAATTAGTCGGATGCAGATTAGTCATAAATATATCATGAATTATATGATGATTGGTCTGAAGTTGTTTATCACTATTTATGGTTGTTTACAACACCCACCATTCTTAGCACCACCAAGAGCTTCAAGGTTATGCACGTGATTCAGGACCTTTCTTGTATTGTGAACTATGTCCCCACATGCGCATGTGGCATTAAGTTTTCAGCCCATCAAATTTATTTCACAAGTTTGATCTGAGATTTATTTGATCTTTTAATATAAACAATAACTCACGGTTTTGAATATAATCAAATCAAATTCATCTTCAAGTCATGTGGAAGAGTGGTACTCATAGACTTCAATCTAATCTAATGCAACTTCTCTAGAAATCATTTGGAAGAAGGGTGTCGTGTTTAAATTTTTTGTATATTGAGCTTCCATGAAATATGTTGCAATTAGAGCTAGATCAATTTGATCTCAAGCTATTGTGCATCTATGTTCTTTGTTTTCTAAAATTTCAATTTCTTCTTTCAAATTCTATAATCTGTAGGCAAAATATAACCAGTAGTTGGTTGAACACAACCATAGATCAAATTCATCTTAAAATCACATGGAAGGGTAGTGTTCTATTTGAATTTCATTGTATTGGACTTCACGAAGTTTTCCATAGTTGAAGCTATCGTAACTTTCAAGCTATTGTGCATCTATGTTCTTTGTTTCCTAAAATTTCAATCTCACTCTTCAAACTTGAAAAATGTATAATCAGTGGTTGGATCAACACAACCATAAAATGTGCTTTGGAGGTTTGGAGTTTTTGTTAAAAAAGAATAAAATATAATTTGTTGAATACATCCACAGGAAGCAAGGGAAAACTCTATTATTGATATTTCAAACTGCAAATTGTTTACTCATTCAACAATGAGCGTACTCCAACTATGAATGTAGTATACATTATACACAATGTTTTCTTTTGAAGCCTTGAAAGCAATGAATGCCAACAGTGAAGAGTCCACTAATCTAAGACCAACACAAGTTTACCTTTGCTACCAAGTAAAGCTGAAACAAGTTAAGGTCTTCTTAGCCACTTGATAAACATTTTATCTTATTATTTATTGCATAACATTAATACTTTAGTACATAATAACAACATAAATCCTCCTTGCAACGGATTTCCTAAATGTTTATATGCTTGTTTGGCCTCTACACCAATTAAGACATGGTGCATTATTTTTTGATACAGGATTCATGGCTTTGAAAGTTGTGCCCATTTATAATCACCCATGTGGTGCTAGGGCGTGCATATTAAAAGTGTTGTGCATGAGCAAAAATCCTAACCACAAGCTTTGGTGTTGTCCTAAGAGTAAAAAGGTTATTAATTATGACATGTTATGTATTTAATGTTTCAAACTAACGATCTCTTTAGCTTTAACTAATGTATATTTTGTATTGTAGGGGAACGAAGGTTGTGGACATTTCAGGGGGTTGACTCTACAACTGCTCATAATGAAAAAATCAGCGAAAAATGTGTAAGACATGAGAGGTACACTGCCTTCTATGTGTAATTACTGGCCTCTTATTTGGCCTTGTATTTTGGAGCCTTATTCGACAACGAGCTTAATACAAATAGAACTTTATTACATGTTTTGCGTTGCCTTTTGGCCTCTTACTCTGCCTTGTATACTGGAACCTTATGCGACAACAATTAAATAAAGATAGAACTTAAATAATGTTTTATGAGTTACCTTGATATGTTTATTTTGTACACAAATATTCGACGTTTTTTCAGTAATATCACAATAATTTATAAATTAATGTAATTTTATTTTGGTGAAGTATTTTCCATGTCTAGCACAATTTTTAATGACAATAAATATAATGGCTTAAAATCATATAATGTGTAAGGTATATTTTAATCACGCTAAAATGATGTATTAAAAATTCATTTAATTCATCTTTAAATAATTTTTTATTTTTTTTTAAACTTGTTTATGTCAATATTCCAATTCCATAAATGTGCAACCAAACTGAGGAAATGCATATTCTCATATTGAATTTTTGGTGAAACAAACGTGCCCAAATCGAATTCCCAAAATCAAAACCTAGAGTTCAAGTTCTAAAATCCCAAATCAAGGATTCCGGATGCCAATTCTGAAATCATATTCCAGCACCCAAACGGACCTTAAAGGTCAAAACAAAAGGCAATCAAAATGTTATTTGGCACAAAATTGTACTATTTCACAATCAATACAGTTATGGTGGTTTTCAAAAAGTTCTAATTGCATTCGAAGGAACAAAGATTATGCAAGTGGAGAAGATTTAGAAAACTAATTTCTATTGTAAATTGAAAAATTATTAAATATGTCATCATTTTCATTAACCGTAAGGCATGGATACTAAGACAGTAAAAAGATGTGAGGATTACAAATTTTGTTATATGCTATTAACCTCGTATACTTGTGCGAGGAAGCATTATTCCTGGAGCGCGTAAGAATAGCCATAAATTTAAATCAATTTGGCACCTCATGGAAAGAATATGATAACTCGAATTTAAAGGAAACAACTGAATTTTTGACACTTTAAAATCAAATCAATACAGTGAAACTTATTATTTATCGAATCTACCATCTTCCACCTTAGGACCATCATATGAAGAGAATAATGAATGTAATGTTATTTACCCATTACATTTAAGAACCATGTTAAAAACAAGGTCTTTTATCAGACCCCGCATCACTTTGAAGGTGCCCAATACTTCCCGAAAGATTTTCCAAGCACTTGACATGCATCTCTAATGATAAAGGAACGTCAGCTTGCAGAATACAAATATTCACGCCCAATGAAATTCAGAAAAAATTGAAAAATTCAATCCACAAAATGAACCTTTTTTCAGATTTATTACTCAGTAAGGATATTTTATAAGAATTGCCAAGTAAGTCAAATAAAAAGAAATTTAATGGAAAAACCAAACAAGGCAAGACGGAAGAAGCATTTTGTTTTAATTGTATTTTTAAGAAGCGTTTATATATGAAAGAGATTTGATTTTATGATATGCATTCAGCAGATATTTAGCAACATTTATATCAAATCGAACTTCTCTGGAAAGATTTTTAACTACATTTGTTGGCTACATATGTAAGTAGATGATAATAATCAAACAGAAATCAACTAATTTCTGTGCAAGCTTGTCATCTATATCCAAATACAGTTTACAGAATGTACATCCAGGACCAGCCTAGTCAGCAAAACTGTAAGTTCACACTTGAAAAAGAAGAGGCCAATGATCATATCAAACACTGCACAGCTGCGGGCAAACCTTGAAAATGTTACATAATTTGCTCACAACAAAATTAGGACCCTCTGGAACAAAATTGCAAGGAGAGGGCACAAAGTCAGGAACCTTTCTGCTCTCTGTTTTCAACCTCGCATGGAACTTTTGGGCCATCGTAGCTAGAGAGGAAAAAGCTGCTTTGATTTTTCTGTAGAAACCTGCACATTTAACAAGAAACATTAGAAATAGACCCATTAAATTTTGTTTTTAGTCCCATATAAAATACAGAGTAAGTATTGTTATTACACATTCTAAAAACACAGCATACAAAATGCACCATTTACACACCTCTCGCATTTAGAATTGAATTTGAACAATGCAAGCAGCATATAAGTGATAATAAAAAACAAACTTGACACACTTTATAATTTACTCACGATATTATCGGCAGATTAGATCGGTAACAAAATATTTTAAAAACAGTTTAATGTAATCATGTTCCTACCAACCAAATATTAAGCTTGTCAAATGTTGCAGAGGGAGGTAAAACATATCAAGGCTCGCAGAAAGCATTTGTTTGTCATCTGAAAAGAAAATAACGATAATCCAAACTTCATCTGGGATCTCCAGAAGTAGTCCACTGAGAGCCACAATACTTCAATTACCGCAGCTTACAAATACTTCATGCCATTTTAATTATTTATTTTGAAAAGGCCAATTTTATAATGAAAAATAATGGCGGCTAGCATTTTGACCCAATAAAGGCACAGCACTAGAATGTAATGTGATGGAGCTTAAAAATTTAATCCCCGATATGAATCAGTTTTGTCCATAATTATCCATCCTTAAGAAGATTATCTAGTTCTTGGGATCAAGCAGGACATAGTTTATTGATTTGTTTTCTGACTTATCTTGGAGATGATTTTACAGAAGGAAAGACTCTTTGTGAGAAGCTACAGTTAACATTGTGCTCAGCTTCTTTTTCAGACATAATTGACTATAAAAAACGCTCTGGATTTAATATGGACTGAAGACGGTGTTCAGTAAAGGCTGCATTGTTACTCTTATTAGAGAAGGGAGTGAGATAGGTCAGAGATGGTATGAAGATGGAAGGCTCTTAAAGAGAAGAATTGTGGAGATTTCTAATAAATTTTGACCCCGGGTACAAGCACCATATTGTTCGCATCCTTGACCATTTTGTGTGTCAAAGATATCTCTGCATTGCTTTTGAAATATTTGGAGTAAATTTGTTTGAACTACTCAAATTGAATCAGTACAGAGGAATATCTCTTAACCTGTTAAGATTATTTGCAAAGCAGATCCTGGATGCACTGCTTGTGCTGCGAGAAGCAAGTGTTATCAACTGTGATTTGAAACTTGAAAATATACTATTATCAACAAGTCTGCAGTTAGCAGAAATTAAACTTATTGCTGGAGAATAGAACAGTTTGCTCCTACATACAGAGCCGTTCCTTTAGATCTCCAGAGGTTTTTCTTGGGCACTCATAAACAACTGCTATTGATATGTGGTCTTTTGGATGTACTGTTGCTGAGCTCTTCTTAGGCTTACCCCTGTTTCCAAGAGCTTTAGAATATGATCTCATTAAACGAATGATAGAGATACTTGGAAATCAGCCACCAGATCACATTTTAAGGTCTGCAAAAAATACAAATAAATATTTCAAGCATGTAGGTGCTTCGTCACAGGTAGATGATAGCCTCACTACAGAAGGACATCAAAGTGCATATCGTTTTCTTAACAAAGCAGAATATGAAGCAAGAGAAATGAAGAAACCTGCAATAGCGAAGCGTTATCTCAATTACAAAACACTTGAAGATATTATTTTCAACTACCCTCGCAGAAAAAAGATCGCTTAGGATGAAGGTTATTTGTGATTGATATATAACGTTTTCTTGTGCTTGATTGCAGGTTCGGCATCATTGAAAGACGCCCGAGTTCGAAAGCATACGCTTGAGAGGAGGGCACGGAAATTTTTCTGACGCCGGTTAAAAATACATACTCCATATACAACCACGGACTGTTGCTGACGAAGGCACAGGATATCTTCAAAAGCAGATAAAGAATTTGAAGTCGATTCACTCACAGCAATATCACATCAGTTAGAGAAAGCGTTAACAGGATGTTCAACCCTGCGCAGGCATTAAAGAAATCTTAATATGCGTTATAAATCTGCAGTGAATCCAAAAGATGCAGATGATAAAATCGCCAGTTGCATTTCATTTTATCAAATTAAAACTATAGTGTTGGTTAGTTTATTTAGGAAAAGGTGCGATCTTTTAAAGAGCAACCGACACCTTTTACCTTCCTATAAATATAGATGTAAAAAACCAAGTGGTGGAGATAGGATTCCATATGATATTTTAAATTTTTTTACCTATCTTACGCTCAATGATATATTATATTCTTTTATTTGCTAAGAAATGAAATTTTGAACTAAGCCGGTGGATTTGAGTTAGTGGGTGGATTTTGCGCAACTCGGATATGTTCGCAACTCGGATATGTTCGCAATAGAATAGATGGATCTTCTGTAAGAAATGTCTCTATTGTGATTTTATTTTCGACATTATTATTTATTTTATATTTTGGAGTTCTAAATTATTAATAGGTTGTGTCCTTTACAAATATTTTTTATTTATTTTCTATAAATATTTTAATATTCGGATAAGTGGATCGGATCATTATTGCATTTTAAATTAGATAAACATAGATATTGTGAAATATTTAATTATTTTTGTATTTATGTCTATTTTCTCTCTGCAGGAGTTAAAGTGCATTTTAGACTGATTTAAAATTGCGTTTATATAATTGATCCATTGCGTCAGAATTACTAAAATTGTTTATAGTTTTAAAATATTAAACTTTATAAAGTTGTACGTCTCAACTTATAATGTTGACTCTGATTGCCCCGTTTAATTAGGCACTAGCCTTTTACTTCTGATCCATAATCCATATGCTGGCAACTGTTTCATTTCTTTCCATTGAAGAATTAATATATTCATTCATTGCAATCATCCGTAATAATCACTTTTATTTTAAAAACATTCATACAATTATTTACTTTTATTTTTACTTTACAATTTGCAATTTTAAAGCTTTCTATAATTCTTGCCATTTTGAAAGCTCTCATTGCATTCGTGTTCGAATTTATCTGCTATAAGCATCTTGGATTTAAGGTTGTTGTCCAGATCAGGTACACCCACCTTGGTTTTGCAGAGCCGAAAGTGCAGGGGATTTGGATCGCATTGATCAATCCCGTTAGTTTGGCCTTAACCAGTTGGATATCCCAGCATCGAGCAAGCAAGGCTCGTAGGATTCCAATCTGCGGTTTTGGGAACCAACAGATTGGCGACTCTACTGGGGAGAGTTGCAAAGAAAAATCCTAAAAGTTTTTTATAGCAGATTAGTAAGAGTTAGATTTTATTTAATTTGTTTTGATATATTTGAAATTCTAGATTAATAAGCTTTTTACATTCAATATTGTGCATTTTAATTTCCTTGAAGACCTCGATCTCGTAAAAAATTTATAAATCTAATTGCTTTGTGGAGATTATTTCTTGTAGAGCATTGTATGTCTTCTTTAAACCTTTGCCACAAGTGAGGTATACTCTATACTCTGTTGGAGGAAGAACTCAGATTCTTGAAGATTATTTATTTCCTCTATTTGAGGTGGCAACTCTGTTGTATTTTGATTGGTACTTTAACAAAAAGAGTGCCCAGATTATCAGTGACTCTACTGAGGGAGTAGATTCAGAAGGAAATTGTAGATGGTCTTTCAAATGCATCGATCATTTCAGAGAAAGCCTTTTGTTCCAGATGGCATCAGGCCATTGGATTTCAGCAATTTTGATTATGAACTTAGCAGGTTATCTCTGAAGCTTTCACAATTGGTACCAAAATTTCATGGACAATGGGATGAATCGGCAATTCGACATTTGGATGCATTCTATACATTTATAGAAGATTATGATATTTCTACGGAAGATCAAGTCATGAAGTTGTTTGCCAGAACTTTAAAGGGCAATGCAAGACAAGTGTATGAATCACTACCCACACAATGTATTGCATCTTGGAAAGAATTTGAAGGATGGTTCCTATCTAAATTTGATGATGCAAACCATGAAGAAGGGATGTATTATGAACAATATGAAGACCAAAGCTGCAACATGGAAGAGGATCTTGACATGTCTCCGCTTGATGTTTTCTTCAATATAGAGAGATATGAAGGCGAGACTTCAGCACATTTGTTTTTGAGAGTGATGAATGCTTACCATGAGATTCCATCAAACACCAAACCTCCTTACATGGAATTTTTAAACAAAATTGTCAAGTTGAAAATTTCGCCAAAGGACCCCAATGTGAAACTTCTTCAGATATGGGATCAAGGTATTGAAGATGAAGCAAAAGGTACTAAAATTAAACTAGAAAATAGTAATTTTTCAGATTCAAGTGTAGAAGAAACTGAAGAAGAAGTTGATCATGATGAGACCGGTAAGGAATTAGGTGGCAAAAATGGAAATAATGAGGAGGATTCTCTTAGTGTGGATGAGATTTCGACCTTGTTAGACATGGAGTATCAAAAGTATGTTGAAAGGGGTGGTCAAAATTTTCTAGTGCATAAAGAAAATCAAATCAAGGATGTGTCCTATGAAACATTCAATGAACAAGAAAAGTCATTCATCTTGTCAAGTCCATATTACTCTCACAAGGAGGAAACCAATGAACCAGATGGGTCATACAATTCGCAAGAGGATGACATGTTTGCTGAAGATGAGTATTGTAGTCCAAGTATAGAGAGAGATATGTTTAGATACAATTTCAAAGAATGTTATGATCCTATACATGATGAACTAGCAGAAGGGAATGAAAAATATAGCCCTTTTACATTTTTCAATTTTGAAGACAATGTGAGCATACATAAAGAAGAAGATGCATCTAGGAAGGATTACAAAATCACTCCAGATCTCTTATGCAATGAAATAATGGAGAATCTGGACATAATTTTTTTGTGAAAGTGAAGTAGGACAACATGAAGTTTCTGATGAAGGTTCTCTTGAGGATATTCCCGAGGTTGCCTTCTTGAGTCCATTGTTTGAAAAAAGAGTTTTTAGATCAAATATATCAGCACAATGATAACATGCCTAAGGATGATTCTGAAAATAATGTAAATCGTAGCATATGTGGAGAAATATATTCAGAGGAAGAGCCATATTCAAATCCATCCTATGAGAAAGAAATACAATCATGCGAAAATGGTCCTGGAATTTTTTCAAGTTTCATATCCACTCAAAGTCTTGATCAAAGAAAAATTGTATTTCTTGAAAGTGAACTATTTTCAAAATCTTTTTGTGAAGAAAATCAGCATTTAGAGTATAAAGATCAAGCAAGATATGCAGAAAAAACTAATATGGATGTTTGTATAATTGATCAAATGCATGACTACAGGGATCTTATATCCAGCAAGGACCACAATGTACCTGAAGATTTGTCAAAGGCTAAACAAGAACCAGATACTAGGGACTGCATTGGTGAAGCACAAAAAGTACGTATTAATCATAAGAATAATGCATTAAATACAGGTAAGAAGTATGAGCAGCATACTGAGGTAAGTATCCCTGATCACCCTGTGGTAATATTTATCAATAATATGCTGTTTTCAAATCTTCATTATTCTTCTTTTGAGTATTTTTCTTTTATGTTTACTAATCAAAACAACAAAGCAAGAAATCATATAGTTGAATTAATTAGTGGTCAAATTTTTTTTTTTTCTATTAATCCTGTTGATAGGACAAAGATAAATTCTAATCCGAGACAAGTGGTGAATGAAATGCACAGCTTATGTAATGATTGTTTTCTAACACTTGTTAATGGATCGGATTTTTTATAATACCTTATTCAGCAGGTTCAAAGTATTGCAAGATCAGAATCGGGTATTTGATCGAGGAAAGAAGTGATATTATTTTTGGGAGGGTGGAGGGTCACCCAATTTCATGCGCATCTTGCTAAGCATGGGTGCATGGTCTACTCCTCCAGAGATAGCAGGAATCTCACTATGCTCACAAGGAGCATACGTCCCCAACAAGATCCACTGATGGAGCTTAAAGATTTAATCCCCGATATGAATCAGTTTTGTCCATAATTATCCATCCTTAAGAAGATTATCTAGTTCTTGGGATCAAGCAAAACATAGTTTATTGATTTGTTTTGTGAAGTATCTTGGAGATGATTTTACAGAAGGAAAGACTCTTTGTGAGGAGCTACAGTTAACGTTGTGCTCAGCTTCTTTTTCAGACATAATTGACTCTATAAAAAACGCTCCGGATTTAATATGTACTGAAGATGGTGTTCAGTAAAGGCTGCATTATTACTCTTATTAGAGAAGGGAGTGAGATAGGTCAGAGATGGTATGAACATGGAAGGCTCTTAAAGAGAAGAATTGTGGAGATTTCTAATAAATTTTGACCCAGGGTACAAGCACCATATTGTTTGCATCCTTGACCATTTTGTGTGTCAAAGATATCTCTGCATTGCTTTTGAAATACTTGGAGTAAATTTGTTTGACCTACTCAAATTGAATCAGTACAGAGTAATATCTCTTAACCTGTTAAGGTTATTTGCAAAGCAGATCCTGGATGCATTGCTTGTGCTGCAAGAAGCAAGTGTTATCCACTGTGATTTGAAACTTGAAAATATACTTTTATCAACAAGTCTGCAGTTAGCAGAAATTAAACTTATTGACTTTGGGTCAGCATGTATGGAGAATAGAACAGTTTACTCCTACATACATAGCTGTTCCTCTAGATCTCCAGAGGTTCTTCTTGGGCATCCATATACAACTGCTATTGATATGTGGTCTTTTGGATGTACTGTTGCTGAGCTCTTCTTAGGCTTACCCCTGTTTCCAAGAGCTTCAGAATATGATCTCATTAAACGAATGATAGAGATACTTGGAGGTCAGCCACCAGATCACATTTTAAGGTCTGCAAAAAATACAAATAAATATTTCAAGCATGTCGGCACTTCGTCACGGGTAGATGATAGCCTCAGAATATGATCTCATTAAACGAATGATAGAGATACTTGGAGGTCAGCCACCAGATCACATTTTAAGGTCTGCAAAAAATACAAATAAATATTTCAAGCATGTAGGCACTTCGTCATGGGTAGATGATAGCCTCACTACAGAAGGACATCAAAGTGCATATCGTTTTCTTAACAAAGCAGAATATGAAGCAAGAGAAATGAAGAAGCCTGCAATAGCAAAGCATTATCTCAATTACGAAACACTTGAAGATATTATTTTCAACTACCCTCGCAGAAAAAAGATAGCGTAGGATGAAGGTTATTTGTAATTGATATCTAACGTTTTCTTGTGCTTGATTGCAGGTTCGGTACAATGGAAAGACACCCGAGTTCGAAAGCATACGCTTGAGAGGAGGGTATGGAAATTTTCCTGACGCCAGTTAAAAATACATACTCCATATACAACCACGGACTGTTGCTGAAGAAGGCACAGGATATCTTCAATGCCAGATAAAAAATTTGAAGTCGATTCACGCACAGCAATATCACATTAGTTAGAGGAAGCGTTAACAGGATGTTCAACCCTGCGCAGGCATTAAAGAAATCTTAATATGCGTTATAAATTTGCAGTGAATCCAAAAGATGCAGATGATAGCCAATAGAGATATATGAAGAAGAATCGGCAGTTGCATTTCATTTTATCAAATTAAAACTATAGTGTTGGTTAGTTTATCTATGAGAAGGTGCGATCTTTTAAAGAGCAACCGACACCTTTTACCTTCCTATAAATATAGATGTAGAAAACCAAGTGAGGGAGATACGATTCCATATGATAATTTTAATTTTTTACCTATCCTATGCTCAATGATATATTATATTATTTTATTTGCGGAGAAATGAAATTTTGAACTAAGCCCGTGGATTTGAGTTAGTGGGTGGATTTTGTGCAACCCGGATATGTTCACAACAGATGGATCTTCTATAAGTAATGTCTCTATTGTGATTTTATTTTCGGCATTATTATTTATTTTATATTTGGGGTTTTAAATTATTAATAGGTTGTGTCCTTTACAAATGTTTTTTATTTATTTTTTATAAATATTTTAATATTCAGATAAGTGGATCGGATCATTATTGCATTTTAAATTAGATAAACATAAATATTGTGAAATATTTAATTATTTTCATACTTATGTCTAATTTGTCTCTGCAGGAGTTAAAGTACATTTTAGACTAATTTAAAATTGCGTTTATATAATTGATCCATTGCGTGAAAATTATTAAAATTGTTTTTGTTTAAAAATATTAAACTTTATAAAGTTGTACGTCTCAACTTATAATGTTGACTCTGCCCGTTTAATTAGGCACTAGTCTTTTACTCCTGATCCATAATCCATATGCTGGCAACTGTCTCATTTCTTTCCATTGAAGAATTAATATATTCATCCGTTGCAATCATCTATAATAATCACTTTTATTTAAAAAAACATTCATACAATTATTTACTTTTATTTTTAATTTATAGTTTGCAATCTTAAAGCTTTCTATAATTCTTGTCGTTTTGAAAGCTCTCATTGCATTTGCGTTCTACTTTATCTGCTATAAGCATCTTGGATTTAAAGTTGTTGTCCAAGATCAAGTACACCCGCCTCGGTTTTGCAAAGCTGGAAGCGTAGGGGATTTGGATCGCGTTGATCAATCCCATTAGTTTGGCCTTAACTGGTTGGATATCCCAGCATCGAGCAAGCAAGGCTCATAGGATTCCAATCTGCGGTTTTGGGAACCAACATAATGTCCCCATTTTTTAAAGTGACAATTACTTAATGATTTTTATTAAGTTCATTAAAAAATTCAAATGACAACTTAGTAAAAAATAATTTACTTAAATAGAATATTACAAAATGTCACTTTATTAAAGAAAAGTTCTCCAAATAATATTGACATTAAAGTCGATTAAGTCAGCTGAATATTCCAGATGCTTCTTGGAGTCTTTTATAAGAAAGGGTTTTGCATTGTATTCTACATGTTCAGATGTTTTATTGAAATTGATATTTGATTCAACAGTCACAGAATTATTGGCAAGTTCTTTTCTCGTGAGAAGCTCTAACTCACAAGTAATTATGACTTTTTCTCAGTGAAACTTTACACCGAAAGGTTGACGAATCTGTGGCTACTTCTCAGCTGCAGCAGTATAATAAATTTTGATGTCAAACAAAAAGTTCTATTTGCATTTTCTGATTTCTATTTTTCTGCCCAAGCCAAAACAAAAAGGAAAAAAAGGAAAAAAAATCGAAGGTATTGAAACTATTAAGTCAACCTGTACCAGATTTCAAACAAATTTGAAGTGGATTTCCATTAGAGTTCAAACATGGCAGTTTTGGGAGAAAAATGCTTCGAAAATGAAGAATTCAAATGTTATATGAGAAGGAAAATGTGCTAGGTGGCAGGGGCCCGGCCCCTCGACCCCACCCTGTGTTACCTATTGACAGAACTGGGGGTTGCCACCCTCATACACCCACTTTCGAATTTAAAAACTAAAGAAGAGATTGAAGGGGAAATTGCGTCGAAATAAGTTAATGTCCATATACCCGCTATACTGAGTTCCGCCCACCTCCTTGTCTCTGCTGGGTTGTGAAACATTGTTTTATCTCCTTTTCGTTGCATCTAGGATTGTAGAAACTCAATAATGGCATTTTTTAAGTACTCTAAATTGATTTAGAGTCTAATGAACAAGATCCAACGTCATTTTGCCAGGATAGTAATCAAGCCACAACTATAGTGTCAAGTGTGGAGGCACAACTACAGTCCACTCCTATGAGTAGACTCTCTAGGTTTCCGCTAGTTTTAATACAGCTGAGAAGAGGAAGATTTAAACTATTTTGATATTAATAATTATACAGGCATTAACATTAGTTATTTGTGCTTTCTTAAGAAAGTTGTTGCATTCAACCTAGTGGACATTTAGTAGCCTGAAATAAGTTGAGAAAGATATAAATAGTATACTGTAACTAAGTTTATTCTTCTCAGAATCTCATGCATTAACAAGAATATTGGAGAAATAGAAGAAAAATAAGGAACTATTTATGTCTTCTTGTTTCTTGAGACAAGTCTACAGAGAAAGAGATGAATTGAACACAACTCTCTAATGTGAAACAATACCTGCGCATTATTCTCAAGAGGTCAAAAGACCGTTATGTATTCTTGTGATGCAAAGTAGGGGCTTAGAACCCCTCAACAAACACTCACAATTAATCTTGGGCATGGATTAATTGTAGTTCATTCATAATTAGGCCTCTTTCTTAGTAGCCCTCCAAATGGATCTATCAAGGCATAACTTTCAAATAGGCTTCATATGGTGAAACTTAAAACAAATTTAGAAACCCCTTTGTAACATATCTTGAAATAGGTAGTGGTTTCTTTAGAGTTAAGGACTTAAGAATTGAGTGTTATGTTCTTCGCTAGAATTGACATATTTTCCTAGGCTTGATGCTAGGGCTTGGCTCCAAAGTCTTCCATAGATCAAACCTATTGTTGCAACACATGGAACACATCAGTTAGGGTCGACCCAAAGCCCTTCCTCCAATCAAATTCAAGGAAAAAGTTCACACTTCTTGGACTTCCTATGACTGACACAAAAAGATGTAAATCCTTCTTGGCCTTCAAAACATCATCAAACCTTTTGCAAGTCTGGGAACCCATAGCATACATTTTATACATACCATTTCACTGACTGAGGATTTTTCACAAGTGAAATGGTGAGAAACACATTTTTTGAATGCTCACAATTATCCTAACCTAGGGTTTCACATAATCTGTCAAGATTCTACAATATCTTCTAAAATACTTAACTAAATGGAATGTAACCAAATTTGTTAGAAACTAGATTCATTCACCTTCCATCTCCAGTCAGTCTCAGTCCAGTACAAGTCCGTACAATGCAAAGAAGCATAGAATTACATGTGCAAATTGAAAAATTCTTGGTGTTTTATTGCTTCAACTTTCTCATCCAACCAACTCCTTTGGTCAATGAAACCAGGGATTATAAATGTTTAATAACCTCTTCCAACAATGTCCAGCCATATTTTTAATTACAGCTAACAAAACACTATTTGGTGTTATTATATTATGACAACAAAATGCAAGAAAAGTTGCTTGACAACTTTTGCAACTTTAAACAAGAAGAAATGATGGGTTCGCATGTTTGAGACTTCCATAGTTGCAAGTTTGCAGAGAAGAACAAGGCAGCAATGACAGGCAGAGTGCAAAGGTCACAGCATGCTTTGAAGGACTTTCAAAAGATTTTTGCTGGGAGAGCAATAGTTCAACCAGCAAAGCCATTTTTGGTCAATCCCAGGTTCCATATGCTGCGAGCTAATCAGGTAGGTAATACCCTAGCCCAAAAATCTGTTTGGTGGATGCAGGATACAGACAAAGAATGCACAAATCGCTGGGCTCAACATCCTCGTCCCAAGCAGTTTCCCCAAGTGGGTCCTCGCTCAGGCTTACCCAAATCAGATTCAGACAGATGAGCTTTTGGTCTGGGAAAACTTTGGATGTCCCGCTCGAATATGCTCCAGAAGGATCTTGTAAGCATAGTGCTGCATCCACCAAGTATCAAAACCTAAGAGTCAGGCAGAAACCTCTTTACGAACTGAGAAGGGGGATGAATCAAGCCCGTGTCACAGTCCAATCCTCTAACAGAGTTTGGAGTGGTGCTCAGAGCAGGCCTCGGCATGATCTTTCCAATAATAGGGAAAAGGGAAAGAAAAGTGCCCCCATTATGGCTAGGAATGTATCCCATTTCACTTCAGGGATCGGAGCAAAAACCTGGAGGGTGAAAGTTTCTGTGAAAGCTTCTGTCCAGGACCAAAATAGGCATTCTGGAAGAGTTAGTAGCAAGGAGGGCACATTCATCTGCCAGATCATGTAATCCTTCCACATGTAGCTATATTAAGACAGACGGCTTCAATTGGTAAGTTTGATAACCCTTCTTTGAAAATAGAAGAGATCTCTGAGTGGGCAAAGTCCCAATAGAATGGTCTCAAAGATATATTTCTTGTAGACTTGGATCATAAAAATTTTATATTAGTGTTCAAGTCTTATCAAGACAAGGATGTAGTGAATAAATTCAAGGGTTGGTTCTTCAAAGGGTCAGGCCTGGTGACCATCCCGTGGGTGCCAAATTTTAAACCTGAACCACTACTGTTTCCTTTCAATCCACAGCGGATCTCATTCCCCTCCTTACCACTTGAATACAAAGATCCAGATATTATTGAAAGATTGGCTGAGCCAATAAGTTAGGCATTTTTGTTAAACATGACCATGCTCCTTATGAGTTCTCAAATCATGATGTCAGAGTTTGCCTCCTCGTGAGTGTGGTTAAGCAGCTGCTGCCACAGATTGAGATAAATTGTAGCTTGGGTTCCTGGGTGCAGGGGATTGTTATTGAGGGAGACAATATTATCCAGCAATATGCTGATGAGCTGGGTCATTTTAACAACCAGTGTCAAAATTTGGCCCCAGATGCAGACATTTTGGTGTGTTCAGATTTGGGGACCAACCTGACTAAATGTCCATTTCTTTCTAAACACCTGGAGGTTTCAGGCTTAGCAAGCTAGATCTGAGGATACTAGTTTGCATAATAACTTAGCTGAAGATGCTGTTTTTTGCTTTTGTGTTGAGGATATGATCAGCAGATTGTTTTTATTATTCAGAATTTTTGGGGCAACCGGTGACTGGGATTTCAAAGGTAGAAGGAATCTTCTATTATCCAATCAGCCATGTGTGCTTCAGCAGTCTTCTGTATCTTCCAAGGAAATGGACACATTAACCCATACCTTAATGTATCACAACAGTCCTATCCAAATCTCAGAAGCCCTATCTGGCCATAATCGTGCTAAGGTTTCAGAGTCAGAATTGAAGCAGATGGCTAATGATCTTTTAACAAGCTTAGCAACTTCCATGATACATGAAATTGCTGAGGAAGAGGGACTTGGAATGATAGAAGAGATTGCTGATTGTCCTTCAAATAATGCTAACAAATTGATGTTTATTCAGTTCCTCAGATCATTCTTAAGGATCCCATGGTCACATCAGAGGCGTCGGGTTCTCCTTGTGGGGAAGACAAAGCTCTGCAGATTCAAGGCAATGACTGTCTTCACAATTCCCTTAAGGATTCTAGCTATTGTGCTGATACATCCCAGCCTGATGAGCAGCAAGTTCCTAATCTCATTGGTCATGACATGTCCCATAAGCCTGATAACGTGGTTACCTATACAGATTCTGTTCTTTCAGGGTATGATTATGTGGGGAATCAAGATAAAGTTCAACAGATTCAAGGTAATGACATTCAACACAATTCCCTTACGGATTCTACCTATTTTTCTGCTACATCCCAGCCTGATGAGCAGCAAGTCCCTAATCTCATTGGTCACGATTTGTCCCATAAGCCTGATAATGTGGTTACCCATACAGATTCTGCTCTTTCAGGGTACGATTTTGTGGGGAATCAAGACCCTCAATTCTTGCTTCATGATTTGGCACACTTGGCAGAGGAGGATCAGGTTACTCAAAATTTGGGTCGTGTTTTTCCACACAAGGCAGATAATGAGGTCCCTCTTAAGGCTTCAAATCAGATAGGGAAAGCAAGTGTTTTGAAACTTCATGACCCACAATTGACACAAAGGGCAGAGGATATAGCTAATCTCATGGATTTCGGTCATAACCTGGAACTAGCTAAAGATAATAATAAGGCACTATTTGACTTTTCAAAGGTTCTTTCGCTAGCACAGACTCCCTCTAAGGTTACTAAAAATACAAAGATCTCCGAACCAGTGGGAAGACCCCCCAAAAGCTCTAAAACTCAAGAACAAGTAGATTCGGGCCTTCAATCTACTCTGGATGAGAATTTCTCCAGTCAAACGTACAACAAGAAGGGCAAGGTGCCCTTCTTGTCTGCCATGAGGATAGTTTCATGGAATGTCAGACTGACAAGCGCCATAGGATCAGGCAACAACTTGATCCTTCCAAGGCAGATATTATATTATTGCAAGAGACAAAATTTTCTCAAGAGACGTTTGACAAAACTGTGGCCAAATGGAACTCGTGGAAGGCTGTTCACATGCAAGGGCAAGGTGCCTCCAGTGGGTTGGGGGTTCTGTGGAACCCTAAAACGATTCAGGCACAAATTTTGAGTCAGAATGCTAACTGCCAATTCTTGAAAATCATACATTTTGATCTTGCTTTTTATCTTATCAATGTTTATGGCACCTCACAATCCATTGACAAAAGCAAGTTGTGGGACACTCTTACACAATTAATTCTAAATCATCAAGATCTGAACTTTATTCTTGGGGGAGATTTTAATGCCATTCTCAAGGCAGCAGAGAAACGTGGTAGTATATGTCCTCCAATCAGAACCGTACAGGATTTCTCAGCATTTGTGGAAGACAATGTTTTATGGGATGTTGAGCCAAGGTCAGGATCATTTACTTGGACCAATAACAGATTAGGGTTCCTTCAGATTGCAGAGAGGCTTGACCAGTTTTTGCTTTCACTGGATTGGAAGATCAGAAGGTTTCAATTGAATCAGAGATTTTACCTTTTGCTGATTCAGATCTCTTCCCTATTGCATTAAATATTTCCCCATCTTCAATTTTAGATGCCCACACCCACAAGCCTTCCTTCAAATTTGAAAGAATGTGGTTTCATCACCCACATTTCTTACCACTTCTTCGTCAATGGTGGGTATCTGCTCCATCGGTCAAAGGTAGAAAAATGTTCCAGTTTTATAGTAAGCTTAAGCACATCAAATCTCATATCAAGGAATGGAATAATACAGTTTTTAAGAACAATTTTCACAAAAAGGAGCGGATCAAATCTAAGCTGCAAGACATCAATGAATACATTATTCTTCATGGTTTGCATAATGCTACTTTTCTATCCCAAAAAGAGGCACAATATGAATGGGAAGAGCTTTGTAAAAGAGAGGAAGTGTACTGGAGGCAAAAGTCTCGTGAACTTTGGCTTAAAGAAGGGGATAAAAACACGAAATTCTTTCATGCTTCTGCAAAACATAGGCAAGCTGCCAACAGCATCTTCTCTATTCAAAATGCAGAATCCGGTGATTTAATCTCAGATCCAGTTGGCATCCAATGTGAGGGTGTGAGATTCTTCAAAAAGCTGCTTGATTCCCCACTGCAGCCTCCCTCGGATCAATCATAAATCAATGAACTTCTTGATAGTATCCCTAAGCTGATCTCCCATCAAGACAACTATTCTCTCATGGCCCCTTTCAGTATTGATGAGATAAAACATGATGTCTTTTCCATTCCGCTTGATAAGGCTCCGGGGCCTGATGGATTTACTGCACTCTTCTATCAGAAATGCTGGGATGTTACCGCTAAGGATTTAGTGTCAACGGTGGAAGAGTCCAGAAAAAGTAAAGCTTTGTTTAAAAATTTCAACACAACAAACATTGCTCTCATATCTAAAACCAAGCATCCTAGAACCTTTGCAGATTTTCACCCAGTCCCGTTGTGTAATACTATCTATAAAATATTTTCAAAAGCTATATACTTGAGATTGCAACGTTTAGTTCCCAGCATCATTTCTTTGGAGCAAGGAGGTTTCGTTCTGGGTAGAGAAACTATGGATGGAGCTTTGGTTGCGCATGAGGTTTTGCACTCTATTAATTGTAGCAAAACTCCTCATTTTGTCATAAAGCTTGACATGATGAAGGCTTACGACAGAGTGAATTGGGACTTTTTAGTCAAGGTTCTTGAAAAAATCGGCTCCTCGAATAATTGGTGTAAATAGATTAGGGCATTCATATCAAGTGCTTGGCTTCCAATCATTATCAATGGAGCTTCAGCTGGGTTTTTTCCCTCATCTCAGGGGGTTAGGTAGGGGGACCCATTGTCTCCAATTCTAATTTATTAGCATGGCTAAGGCTCTTAGTCGCACTATTTCGAAACAACACGAGCAAGGTCTATGGAGAGGAGCCCAAATTGTTGGCATGAATATTTCGGTTATGCATTCTTTATTTGCTGATGACACATTGCTTTTTGGTAAGGCTTCCCTCCTTGAAGCTAGGCAAATTAAGAGGACTTTGGAATTATATACTTCGACTTTTGGACAAAAGGTAAACGTGGATAAATCTAAAATATACTTGTTGAATGTTAATGATGTTCTAGCTTCTCGTATTGTTCACATATTGGGCTTCACAATTGACCATTTACCTTCTTCATATTTGGGCATTTTGTTTCCTGTCGGGGCAAACAAGCCATCTTTCTGGTCAACTGTCATTGATAGAATTAAGAATAGGGTTTCGATTTGGAAAGCTAGGTGGTTGTCACTATCAGGCAAGATATTGTTGATCAGATCTGTCTTAGCTGCAATCCCTAACTATTATCTTGCAATTCTTAAAGCGCCTGCCATAGTTATTGATCAAATTGAAAAACTTATCAGAGACTTTCTATGGAAAGGTAATCTCTCAAAGGACAAAAAGATTCATCTTATTTCACTTCAAGACATGTTTAAACCCAAGGCTTCGGAGGTTGTGGGCCTCCATGATTTGAATAAAAGAAACAAGGCTTTTGGAGGCAAATTAGTTTGGCAGCTTTATTTGAAACCGAACAGCAAATGGTGTCAGATCATACAACAAAAACATATAGATAATGGGGAGCCTACTCATGTATTCTCTATCCTTGACCCTCCCAAGGGTTCCACAATTTGGAACTTCATGATGTCTTCTCGTGATGTAGTTTCAAAGTATATAACTTGGGAAGTGCATAATGGTCTCAAGGTTCTATTTTGGAAGGATTCTTGGAATGGAAACCTTCCTCTTGCACAAACAACTTCTCTTCAAGATATTATGGATATTGTTGTTTTTGCTTGGGGGATAAATTGATCCATTATGTTTGTGATGTTGATATATTCTCTAGGAAAGTCATTTGGAAAGATCCTTCTAATCTTCCTCTAGATGAGCAGCAAAAGGTACGTTTGAAGCAGCTTCTTGCTGATTGTGAAGTTTTTTTCTCAAAGAAGAGGATATCCTCAGATGGGCTCGAGCAAAGAATGGCCAATACAGCATCAAGGAAGGTTATACAGCTTTGCAACATATTGAGAATATGAGGCCCACGTCTAGAGCTTTCTCCATGTGTTGGAACAATGGTGTGCTGCCCAAAGCTGAGTGTTTTGCTTGATTAGCTCTTAGGAAGCGTATCCTTACAAGTGATACATTGGCCATGCTCCGAATATCACAACCTTTCAATTGCGTTCTATGTAATGAAGATACTGAAACAGCTGACCACCTCTTGCTAAATTGCTCATTTGCCTTGCAATGTTGGCAATTTGTTCTTTCAAAACTTAGCTACTTTATGCCACTCCCTAATACCTTATTGGCTCTCTTTCAATCTTGGCCTATTTTGTTTCCAGATTACTTGTTTCATAGCATTTAGAATTGTGCCCTTGTGGCTGTTACGTGGGCCTTGTGGTGGGAGCGCAACCGTCGCATTTTCAGACACGTATCTTCATCTTTGTGCCAAGTTCAAGGCCTTCTGGAGGTAAATATTGTGGAGACAGTGAATGAAAATTTGATTAACAGCAAATGCAATCATTATTTCTCTCCTTGGGATGGCAAAATGGTGAGATCTTGGAAAGGGTTAGATATCCCTATGAATATGATTCCTATTCCAAATGGCCAACGGGTTAGTTGATAGAGCAACTATCAAATGGATTCAACCTGAACGTGGCTTTTGTAAAGTTAACTTTGATGGTTCTTCACGCAACAACCTGGGTCATTCTGGGATCGGGGTTTGCATTAGGGATCATGTTGGGCATTTGCTGGCTGTCAAACCTTGTCCACTTCCTCTAGGTACGAACAATGTTGCTAAGGCGCAAGCGTTGGTCGAAGGAATTACTTTGGCAAAAATGGGCAGTTTCACAAAAGTGCATATTGAGGGTGATTCGCTGATTATTATTAATGCTTGCATCTCCAAAAAGTTACTAAATTGGAGGATTGCTTATATTATGGATCGTATTTGGTAGCTTATTGACTCCTTTAGTGAATGTAGAATATCTCATGTCTATCAAGGTAAAAAACTTGATTATCTTGCAAATCTGGGGTGTGATGGTGTCAGTATCTGCTCCTTCAACCCGATAGCTGACTATTATATGTACCCTGCCATTAGTGATTTGGCAAATCCGGAAAAACATAGTTGATCTTGCATACGGTTTTGTACCCATTTGGCTGTGTTGGTAAGTTGCTGATGTGCTGATGCTGCTTTTGGGGCCTTGGTAGAACTGTTTCTTGCGTCTTTGTTGTTGCTCTCATCACATGGCTTCAGCTGGCTAGCTGTATGTTTGCAGCAAGAGGTGTGTTAGCTATTTTCCCAATTGGGATCTTATGGCAGCATCGGGAAATTCTTGTTGGGCATGAATGTGACTTTGTTGATAGTATTTATTATACTCCCACTCTAATTATGAGTCTTAGAGTAATGTTCGTAGCCTAACAAGGTCTGATCTAATACCTGATACTTGATCTCGGTGATCATTTGGTAATATTGTATTTGAACGACGAAATGGGTTTTCTTGCTAGTTCTTTCCCTATGGAGTTTCTCGAACTAGCATCTTATTATTAAATATTATTATTTAGTGGCTCTGTCCACCTTTGACAAAAAAAAAAAAAAAAAAACTTTTGCAACTTTAAAATTATTGCAGTCCCCAATACCTAATGAATCAACCTAGACTTCTACAAGCCGGAAAATGGTCTAATAAAACCTTATTACATGGAATCAAGACAAAATCAAACAAAAGTGACCATATGTGCCTTTTAGAGGCATGAAACTCATGGGTGCTCCTGCACCATATTCCCAGGGGAAAAGAATGCTCAAGTCCAACTTGAGAACAAGTTAGCAATTCTGTGTCCATGCTTTACAATGCATCCTCTGCCATCCAAGTTGCATCTTCGATTGAAAGAACTTCCCACTAAACCAAATATTGATAATATACATTGTTCCTAGCATTCTTGAGTTCCTTTGTATCCAAAATGTACTTCAACTTCAAGGATTGGTTTGGTGGTAGATCTTCGACACATTCTTCATCTGAGTGTGTTGAGGAACCTGCACCTTCACCTACAACAACATCCCCCTTAAAAGAGTAAAGACTAGAAACCCTAAAAATAGGAGAAATGGCAACATTAGGAGGAAGTTTTATTTCATAAGCATTCTCTCAAAACTTGCCAACCACTTTGCATGTCCCTATATTGTTCATGTGGAGCTTAGACTGTGATAATATTTTATATAAAATTTTATACACACAAGGAGATTTAACATTTCAACACTTACTCATTTAAATAAGTATATTAGCATGAAAGTTTATACGGATATATTTCTAGTCAAATTGGACATTAGTAAACACTTGATTTTTTTATACATCTAAGTTGATTTTGTGTTTTGTCTGTTTAGATGTATTTATTGTTCTATTTGGTATTGTTCATATAGGAATTATGTCGGCTTTAGAAGTGGTATATCTATATCAGAGGCTTTGGGCTTTGTTGTTTATGTGACATGCACTTTCAGTATTTTTGTGATGTTAACTTGGTCACGATTATTCTACCCAACTAGATTTCTTAAGCTCGTTATTTTGCGAACTCTTTAAGGGAGTGTGTTTTATGATGTTATGGTTTACAACTGACCTCTAGGGAACCTCCTCTTCCTTAAATGAGACAAGACTAAGTCTCCTACCTTGAAGTGAACCTCTCTTCTCTTCAAATTTACACGTTGCTTATACTTGTCTACACTCTTTACTAAAGTATCTTTGACCTGTTTGTAGATGTCTTGCATAGCCACATCAAACTCCTCACCTACTGCACTTCTCCTTTCCATTCCTCTAACATCTCTCAACACAAAGATACCCTTCGACCGCAAACCATATAAAATCTCAAATGGTCTCTTCCTGACACTCTTACTCAAAGAGTCACTATATGCAAACTCCACTTGTGGAAGGATTAGATTCCATTGTGTTGCATGCTCTTTAGTGGGCATCTAAGAAGGTTACTCAAGCTTCTATTCACCACCTCGATCTATCTATCAATTTAAGGGTGTTAAGTAGAATTGAAACTCAAATTTGTAACCTACATTTTCAACAAGGTTCTCCAAAACTAACCTACAAGCTTGCTATCCCGGTCTAAAACAATGCCAATAGGTGATCCATGGATCCTCTCCCCTCCTTTAAAGAAGAGATTAGATAAATAGAATACATAATTGGTACTTTTGAAAGGCATTATGCATGCCATCTTAGAGGATATGTCCACAACAACATAAATGTAGTCAACGCTCCTTAGACCTTTAGGCAAATCCATCACAAATTCCATGTTTATTGAGTCCCAAGGCCGCTTAAGAATGGGAAGTCATTGGTATAATCATGCATTGGTGCATGATCCCTTGGCTCTCTGACAAATGGTGCATTTCTTCACAAAATTCCTCACAGATGTTTGCATCCTTAACCAATAACAATGCTTGTTTACCTGCTCAAAAGTCTTGTCCAAACCAAAGTGCCTTGCAAGGCTGCCGAAATGCTTCACTTTGATCAAGTTAGTCCCCATAGAACACTTAGGAAGACATAATCGTGCCCCCTTAAATAGTAAGCCATCTTGAATCAGAAAATCCAACCACTTTTCATTGCTACTACCAAAACGTTGCATACAACATACATAAATTTCCTTGAAAATCTTCAACAAAAATAACATGCCCTTTAAAGAATTAACACTATGTAATTGAACCTCTTGCACCATCAACTTGTATGGTAATTTCCTCTGATGTTGTGCTTATGTTTTGGGATTTGTGTTGCAGTGCAAGCGCAAGAGATGCTCCCACCATCAAAATCCAAAAGCAAGATGAAATATCAATTTGATAAAGAGTTGGCTCATGCAACTCCATCATCAGTCGCATTTATTCTTGACAACATACTGGACACAAAGATCAATCATGTAGATATGGCAGATTTTCTGCAGAGAGTAGAAACTCCTGTTGGCTACGGGATGAAGCGCATCAAGAGAAGTCACATTCACTTGGTATCTGCATTTCCTATGGCTGCCATGGAATATGATTTCGTTCTTGGATGTGCAAAACGTTTCAGCTCGAAATCGAAAAAAGGATGTTTATGGCAAGGTTATCATTAGTCTCCATCCAGAGGTCATTGAATAAATCTTCAAGGTGCTACATAATGCAGAGTGCAGATCTGACCAAGGAATCATCTTTGGAAAGTTGGAATGAGAAGAAAGGAGATTATCAAAAGTACATTAATAAATACTAGTTAGATAATAAAGGAAACAACTTCTCAAGATGGCCAAAGACATTTGCAAGTCTAACTTCAAGCAAGAATACAAAGACCTTATCATTCTTCTCAATAGAGCTTGCGGTCTTAAAGATTCCACTGATTTTGAGCCATGGATGTACAAATTCATCTTCCAAATCATGGAAAACAAAGAACACATCTTTTGGAGAGAATTGATTAGCACCACACTCTCCCAACAGAATGTAGAAACTTCGGCACCTTTTTACATGAACTCCTACCTTATTTACATTGATGCTGCCATGGGATCTTTCTCTAGTCTTTCAACTAAAGGAGATCGTCTTCAGATTCTATTTTGGAATTACTATGATCAGATTACTCTAGCTAATAGTAAATTTCATTACGAAAGAGTCCAATATACTTTCTTTGGGCATTTTCGGTGCTTGTTCGATAGACAGTTATCCATCAAGAGGGTATCAAATGAAGCTTGCGAAAAGGTAAATCAATACGATTGTATCTTTATCCAATTTCCAACTTTTACATATTTGAGAGTTAGGTACTTTAAAGGAGAGTCATATACCTTACCTAGGTATGCTACTAATAGAATCATCCTGATGGAGTTAGCCAGACAACTCATGGAAGTGCAATGTGATCAGCATACTTTGCATAGACCTAGTTTCGACATCACTTTTGCCAAATCTTTGGCAATTGGTAATTATTCAATCAATTCTATGCATAAAGCAGAATTGCAATTAATTACTTTAAAGAAGTTCAAAGCCAAATTCAACTTTGATTATCGAGAAATAAATTCTCAAATCAAGAGGGCTTTTACACATGTTTATCGCGTCAAGCATCTCTAGATTGATATGAGAACTGAGCTGGATATAATGAAGATAGACTGCTACAGATTAACTTTGCGGTAGATAATCGATCTTAACATGTTGGCAATCCCTTCAAATTTCCAAATTGAAGATGATGACATCCTTGATTTGGAATTTCATCAGGCTAGTTTCGATAAAAGGTGCCCTTTTCCATTCAATGGCAGCAGAAAGAGGGTACATCTATCCTCGATAAGTTTCAATCCATTTTGGCCAACACCAACAAGTGGCTGAAAATTAAAGGCCTAAAAAGGGTTAATCCTAAATTGGATTTGGATTGTGGAAGCTTTGGCTCTCCTAGAAGGAAGTCACGGCTAGAGATTGCAAGAAAAGATAGAGCTTCTTCTTTTGATGTAAAGAATTCCCTCAAATTCAAGTTAAAGGGCGAAAAAGGATCTAAATAATCTAAGATCTTTGACCCAGTTCAAGAATCAGAGGAGGAATTGGAGACAGAATCAAATGAAGAAGATGAGGAAGAAGGGGAAGTCATGACCATATCTCCCCCAAGGCCTGTACAAACTCATGCACCATCCATGCATGAAGCGCCTTTTCTCGATGAGATAGATGATGATGCGGATTCATTCTCCACTATTTTCACACCTTCTATTCCAATTTCAAAAGTCAATACGATGGCTCTTCCTATTTCTTCTGCCACTCCTCTCATCCTGGAAAATGAACAATATAAGCATTTGGGAAGCGTGTTTGAGGATTTTCCAACTCTTACAAATAATCAAGTTTCCCAACTTGATACATCTTTGACAGGTTTTGAGCCTTTTATGATGAAATCATCTCATCATGCTCCTATGAATTCAATTGTGCAGACTAAATGTTGTTCAGTCACGATAGAGATACATTTTGGATCAATGCCAATGGTCTCCACTATACCTGCTTCCACAGATGAAAGTTTCAGCTTGCCTGCATGGTTGAGTAAGATCACAACGAAGAGAAGAAAAGTGATTGTACCTCTAGACAATCTCCCTATAAAGAAAACTACGTCCAAATCTTTGAAAGATAAGATTGTTTTGAGGATATTAGTTGATTCAGATAAAACTAAGTTTGTAGAAGTTGCTGACCCATTGGTGGACAAGCTTGTTAAAGAACTTACCCATTCTGATTTTCACTAAGGTAGAAATTAGGAAACAGTCACGTTTGAGTTGTTTACAAGATGCTCAAGATGCACTAGCAAATGTATCAAAAAGCAATCATGAATTATGGGAGAAGAAGAATCAACTCAAACAAAAGGTTACTCGTTTGAATGAGGTCATCTGGAAACAATCTTCTCAAAGTGTTGTTGTTATGTCTCAGACATCCAAAGAAAGAAAGCTGATTGAAGCCTCCAAGTCTTGGATAGGAGAAATCATCTCTGAAGGAGTTCAAGCTATCACAAAAACATTTGCAGTTCTTAGTCGTGTCAAAGAGATGAATGAAATGGAGCAAAACTTGATCTCTTCTTTGACTCGAGAAGTAGATGATTTGAAGGAAATCCTCAATGATTGGGATGAAATTGCAAAATTTGATCTAGATGCCTTGGTCTCGTGACATTCTTCTATCATGTGATATATTCTTCAAATTTCAAGGACTTCTGGGTTACAAAGAAGAAACATTGAGGAGGTTGATTACAAAGTTGCAAGCAACCTTTGGAGATTGCCAATTAGTAGAAAGAGGTGTTACTTGTGATTTGGAACAAATAAGATGTCAAGTTCTTGATGAACGTGGTAATCTAATTGCAATTGAAAGGACAACTTCGGAATATACAATTAGGATCAATGCTGATTTAGATTCTGAAGACTTTGGTTCTCACACGATGAATAAGTTTGTCTTATATAAATCCTCGACAAAGAACTTGTTAGATTCTCTGGTGACAAATTCCAAGGTTGTACAATCAGCATATGCAAATGCAATGAGGATAGAAGCCATATCGAAAACATAGGAGATTGTTGATCTTCCTACAGTGCGTGATGTCATCATCAAGTTCAAGGCACTGAAAAACAATCTTTAAGATTGTTATTTTTGTTTTTATTTATGTTTATAGGCCAAGAAGATGCATTGCATGAAAAGATGTAATTACATGTAATGCGACTTACATGGGCATGAAAAGATGTAATGCAAGTTGCATGTACAATTGAATGTAACCCAATAATTTCTCTTTTAGTTAAACTAGGTCAAAGTTGGTTGAGTTGCTCCCACTTTTTCCTCCATCTTATTTTCAACTCCTATGCCTATATAAAGGAGTGCCCCCCTCATTGTAAAACAATCTTTTATCTTATATTGTATGCAAGAGAGCTCTGGAGAAATTGTGCCAGTAGAACTTTGTTTGTGTAGCACTATTTTGAGCAAAAAGTGAATATAAAGGAGCAATTTAGACTTAATTTTGATTGAGTGAGATTGTTACTTGTGTGAATTAGAAGCTTTGTCTGTAATTCGCATACGTTATCCTTGATTCATGTTATCTTGTGTTCTTGATAATTGAATATAAAAGAGTTAAGAAGCAATAGGAGTCGGGGCTTTGCCTAGGAGCAATTGTGGAAATATATAGTTAGAAGCTTTGTCTGTAGCTTATATTTCTTTCTTAATTCGCAAAATAGCTAAGATATTTTTACTTAGAAGTCATAGTGCCCTATTAGTAAAGCTTTTTCCATATAGAAGTACGACCGGAGTTAGAGCCAAACCGGTACACTTTCAGCCAGCCTTTGAGTTAGTGTTAGTTTATCGATATCACCATTTCCAGCTTTAGATAGAAGTGTAGTTAGAGATTCACCCTGCCCATTACTTGATTCACGAGTAAGCGGATTCTTTCTTGAAAGTTATGAAAAAAGAATATTGGTAACACCTCTTTTACAAAATCTCTCGACTTCCTGCTTACCTTGAATTGATCCAAACCGGTACACTTTCAATTAGCCTTTGAGTTAGTGTTAGTCTATCAGTATCACCGTTTCCAACTTTAGATAGAAGTGTAGTTAGAGATTCACTGTACCCATTACTCGCTCCATGAGTAAGTGGATTCTTTCTTGAAAGTTAAGAAGAAACAATACTGGTAACACCTTTTTACAAAATCTCTCGACTTCTTGCTTACCTTGAGTTGATCCAAGGAATATGAGAACGGGGAGCCTTCCCTTTAAGGTAGGAGAGACTCTGTCTCACACGCTGTGGTTAGTCATCCTATTTTACAACTAAATTTTACCCAAAACTATTGGTTGCAAAATATCCACCCAACAAAACCTTGAAGTCATTTCATGATCTGACTTTGCAAGCTTAGCATGAGAGATAACCTTATATCAAGTGAGGATTGAGTGTTTGGTGTTTCTCCTCGAAACATTAAGTATTTGATTTTGTATATCGTAGTGGAACAAATAGCATCAACATAACCACACCTCTACCTTTGTTTGTCAAATGTGGCCAGTGGCTAGAAGCCCTTCTTAGAACTCCCATTTCCCTCAACTCTCTAGCATGTCTTTCTTTTGACTCCATCACCTCTTTCCTTTAGGACATATTTTGTCCCTTCTCAATGCAACCTTTTCTTCTTGTAAACCTGTCTTCGTTCTAATACCAATTTAATGCAAAGCAAGGGATTAGAAACTCTCAACAAACACTCACAATTAATCTTGGCCATGGATCAATGACAATTTCTTCACAATTAGCCATCTTCCTTAGTAGTCCTCCAAATGGATCTGTCAAGGCACAACATTCAAAGCAAGCTTCATATACTGAAACTGAAGACTAGATTTAGATACCCATTAGCCCTTTTGTAACATATCTTGAAATAGATAGGAATTTCTTTCGAGTGAATGGCTCAAAAATTGGCTATCTTGTTCTTCCTGTAGACCTAGTTGACAATTGTTTCTAAGCTTGATACTAGGGTTTTGCTGCACACTCTTTCAAAGGTTCAACCCATTGTTCCAACACATGGAACACATCAACTAGGGTCCAAATACATTATTCCCAACCCAAAGCCCTTCCTCCAATCAACTTCAACGAAAAAAAATCGCTCTTCTCAAGTTTCCTATGACTAACACATACAAATGTCAATCATTAATGGCTTCCAAAACACCATCAAACCTTCTCCAATACTTCTACAAGTTTGCAAACACATAGTATACATATATACAAATAATCTCACCGAGTTTCGTGAAATGGTAAGAAAAACATTTTTGAATGCTCACTCTTACCCTAACCCAAGGTTTTAAACAATCTATCAATCTACTAAGATTTTGCAATATCTTCCAAAATACTTAATGAAATGGAATGAAACCAAGTTTGTTAGTAAGTAGATTCATTCTGTCTCAATCCAATACAAGTTTGTACAAAATTGTACAATGCAAAGAAATAGAGAAATACATGTGCAAATTACATAATACCTAGTGATTTATTGGTTCAACTTTCTCAAAAGATCCAACCAACTCCTTTGGTCAATGAAACAAGACATTATAAATGGTTTACGACCTCTCTAAATGGTTTCCAACCAGATTTTGAATTACAACTAAGAAAACACCATTTCGTATTGTTATGACAACAAAATGTAAGAACAGTGGCTTAACAACCTTGGCTACTTTTGCAACTTTGAACATTAATACATTTCCTAATACCTAATGTCTCAACATAGACTTCGACCAACCAAAAATGGTCTAATAAGACCTTATTGCATGGTCAAGACAAGATCAAGCAAAAATGACCATAACTACCTTTTAGAGGAATAAAACTCATAGGTGCTCCTACACCAACTTGTATACCAAAGCTTGGATAAGCAATAAATCCTTTAGGGTTTTAAAACTCTGATGATGTTAAAGACCATTAGCTTGAGACTATTATCCATTATGAAAACATTAGTGTCAATGGCACATGCGTGCATGTCGGCAAGTAAAGGCAGGGTTGCACATGCATGTATACACATGGTGTAATAATTTCTTGCTACTTAATTAAGGTAAAACACACATTAAATCATGGAAATGTCATTGTTTCATCAAATGTAGAAAGTTGAACCAAAGATGGTCTAAAAATGTTATTATTTCAGCATATTTAACCTATGTCTCCTTTGACAATATGCAACTTAGCAAGTTAAATAACCTAACATTTCCAGGTAAACAAAATCCAAGAACTGTTGAAAAAGGTTGAATATGATGGTCAAAATTGATTACACAATTAATCCTATATAAAACTATAAAAACCATTGGTCAAGGTCGTGTGGTGTTTTGCATATATCTGTCAATTCACATAGTCTAGATACATTTCCTAGTTAGAGATCACACTAGTTACAAGGTACCTATAATGCATGACTAACTAGAGTTGTGTAGGTTCAAAACACCAAGCTCATATGGCCTTAGTGCTAATACTAAGTTTCAAAGCTCATGAAAGGTAGGGTCACTTCTAGTAGGAAGGCATGTGGGGGACCACTAAGACTGTAGCTTAAGTGCCTCAATAATACTCTCTCTGGAGAGCATGCTATGATCCTTAACAATTTTCTATTTGATTCTAAACCACAATAGACCCTAATACTCCAAAATGGTCACAACAATTTCATGATGTATATATTGGGAATTTGTCTTGATGCAAAAGAGAAATGTTGTGAATTATGGTCCATGTAAAATGCAACAGTGCTATTATAAAGTTCCAAACAATGAAGATGAGGAATGCAACAACAAAAATAGATACAAAAGACGAAAATTATCATTAAAGTGCTACACTTAAGAGACACAAAGGAATTACAGTGGAAGATTTACTTAATTTACTAATAGCACCATTTGGTAATAGAAGATTGTAATGCCCAACTTTAATGACTTATGTCTATAATGCACAATGGTTGGAAGTTTTGATAGTTAGTAATCTGATTTAGAGATGAAAGGTAACAATATTAACGAAGGCGACAATTATATCAATGAACCAAAACAAAGCCTATATTAAATAGTGACCAAAGGCAGGTTTAACGTGAGATGAATATTGGTGCTCTAAATGAAATTGGTCTTTCACTAATATTACCCTACCATATTAAAAAATGAATGTGAATGACTTAAAAGGTGAAGCAATCAATGTTCATGCGTAATGGTGACTAAAGTCTTGAATTTGTAGTGATAAAAATAACAGACAAAGAACGATAACCTCGGATACTGATTCAAGTGTGGATTTGAATGCGGGTAAAAGAATCAAGTGTGTAGATGTGTGAATTTTAGGGGTTTCGGATGCATCTCACTGCATGTGTATGTATGTGTACGTGTTTGTGTGTATGGGTGCATATGTGCAAGAAATATGCAAAACTAAATCATTTGATAATATGATACATCATGATTGATCAAGATATATATTTAATGCCAATTAATAGTTCACAATATTCAAATAAGCCATATCATATGTCTATGTCCACAACTCCAATGATTAAATATATAATAACACAATAATAAATATAATATATGACCAATTAAAATATAATATAATATAATCTATTATTAATATAATAATATAAATAATTAAATAGTATAATATAGTTAATATAATAGTATTAAAAATTTTAGTGTGTAATTTTCACTTTATCATATTTTTCTTTAATTTTAAGCATCCCCATGCACAGAGCCTCGTGGATGTTGGTCAAAGCCCACAAGGATCATAACATCTTCTCCCTATGGGCTCTGGCCCACTTCTACACCACTATGCATCTACCTCTGCACCAAGCACCTTCACGAGAAAATCTGATAACTATGGCAATTACTAATGATTATCCGCAATTGGTATATATAGTAAGCATCAATTCTCACTTGAGAAAATATTACAAAAATAGAGACTTCATAAACAGTGAAGACATTTAGCAATTCATTATGGTTGTCTATGTAGCAAAGGTTCCATGTTGGATTGATATAATCAATATCCTTATTAATAATACCATAGGCCTCATAATATACAACAATGATCATATTGGTTATAGAGCCTGTGAGATGTATATAAAATCTTAGATGAAAGATAAATGAGAAATTGTTGACCAACTTAACAATTGTTGTAACATACACTTTTCCTAGGTCTTAATTAACAACTAACATATCAAAGAAATACAATTATTTACTTCATTTTCATAGGAAGATAGTTAAATCAATTACATTTAAATGAATGAGATTAACGGTTAAAATCAGTTAAACAAAATTTCATAACCAAAAATTGAAACACCATCAATGAATTTACTATGGAAATTAAAATCTATATACCATGGCATTTGAGACCGAAATCAATCTAGGGATGCTTCTGCAAACACCCAAGTTAGTCCACAAATACCACTATATCAATATCAAATGACGACTACCATGCAACACCATTATATCAAAATCAAATGATGATTACCATTAAATATCACTATATTAATCAGGGCATCACATACCACTGTATCAATTAGGGCATCAAATACCATTGGATCATTTAGGGCATCAGATACCACTGTATCAATTACTATTGTATCATTTAGGGCATTAGATACCACTATATCATTTCTTTTCTTCCCATTTCTAACTATGGCAATAACATAAAATTAGAAGATAAGCTCATATTCATTATTTTTATAAATAAAAGACTGAAATAACAATCCATTAGATAAATCTATCTCTCGCAAACAAATATATTTCACGTTCAGTTAGAAGATCATCCAATCTAACTGGTTGCCAATTATACTGGTAAGAGTTGCTTTCATTTAAAGAAATAATTGTAACAATGATACAACTCGATTAATCTTACCTTCTACTTGAATATACATCATAAAAGTAAAAATACCTTTTTCCAACAAACATTTGAATGCATAGCTTATCTTTATCTAATGCATGTCCAACAATTTGTGGAGAGGCGAAACATTGTCAGGAGCTTAACCACCCAACCTCAAAACATAACTTTCCCCACACAATCTCTAACGAGAAAGGCCCTCCTTACTTGGAATAGACATGGAACACCTTGTCAACCACTGAACATCCTGGTCTCTAATCACACCACTCGACTTAACAGCAAGAGAATACAATAAATATGATCGTGCATGAGCTATTAAATGATTTCTTTTAAAAATGATAAACATTGTTATGTCACATTTAATTTTGTTTCATGTTATTGCATATTCCTTTCTATCACCTCTTCACCCTTTTCCTTGGCTATACAGCTGTGTGAGTACCAGGTGTTTGAATCTCAGAGCAACCAGTTCTTTCTATTGATTCTCAACTGTTTCATGAATAATATATGTTCCAGCTTATCACAATTTGTGATTTGAAGAATTTGTTCTAAAAAACTTGCAAAAAATATCATTTGAATTCTAATCTCGAATGGCATAATAAATCATGATTCATAATGTGGTTACTTGGCTTTTAATTGCCATAAACAAATCTGATTTAGAGAAGGTCTATCCTATGATATCAATCAAGATATTTTGCATCATGATATAAATTGTAGCTCACTGCTATGTAAATTGGATTTCCTACAACAATTGAATAAGAAATTCATATTGCAATGTTTTGGATTTTGGATATCCACATACCCTAGAATAATCAAAAAAGAAAGGGGTCTTGTTAGACGCTCAACAACCTGCCTCACTTTTGACTATGAAAATCTTGAACACTAATCCCAGTATGAAAATAGCTCATGGTTTCGACAAAATAACAGTATAAAGAAATCATGGAAAGGAACAATGCAATGATCACAATTGATAACAATAGAGTTATCGGTGCTATGAAATATGTGGTTCGTAATATGGAAGAAGACGGGTGATGAATATAGAAGTCGGATGTTATATCAAGGAAGTTGGGTGCTTGGAAAATTATAATGTCTCCCCACCTCTCTCTTGACTTTTAAAAACAAAAGGTAATGTGTCTCCTTGGCTTCCAAGAAGCCGTGACATTAAAGGAATATCTTGGCTCTTAGACGCCAAATAAATGTGTGCCAAGTGTTCAATCGGTTTCAAATAAGAAAAAGAATAAAAAGAATGGAAGAAGATTTGAAGGTTAAAAATCGAAAATATTATGGTTATATTTCTCTACATACACAGATGTATTTGTGAGGTGGCATCATTATATTATTAAAAAAAAAATATTATGGTGTCACTTTATATTTATATCTATGTGTACGTACATAGATGTATATATATAATATTATGGTGATAGATCATTCAAAATCCTTTGAGGTACGCATTATATTTTAATTAAGTTAATTAATGTTTTAAATTGTTTATTTTATAGCTCATGTGGTTGCATCGATTGTATCCTAATGTTCAAGTCACTAAGTCCTCAACCAAGGTGATTCACGATTCATGCCCATTTGCCCAGTGATGGTGATGCTCCTCCTATGCCTAATTCTTTTCTGACAATACTTCCACCCTTCGAAATGCTTCCTACAAGGAAATTCTCCCCAGTTAAATCATATTACTAAAACAAGTTATTAATCATAAATAATCATAATGGCTAACCACTTTTTCAATTTCATGAATTCGTGATAATTAATCAACTTAGCATGTTATCTTCACATGAAATTATAAAGACTAACCATCTTACCATTTTGCAAGATTATAACAAATTAAATTGTTAACTAAATTCATGTAAACCTCAACGGCTATATGAACATTTTTAATTAGGTCAAAAGTTGGGATGTAAAAATTGTCTAAGGCCGACTTTAGTACAATAAATATTTACTTTAGATTAAAGACTATGGAGGAATCAAAAAATTAAGAAAGCCTAGTTACAGTTCTAATGGGCAACAAGTATATCTATCGAAGCTTCTAACGCCATCGATCTCTAATTGTGGGTGATTATTGATCAATAAGATACAAAATAAGAAAATTCATTAAGTGAATACAATAGCCGCAATTAATGCATATAGTTGACTTAATAAAACAACCAACTCATTTGTGAATGATTAAGGAAAAGTTAGCCAAAATATCTGTTACTCGTTACAAAAGCTTCAGTTTGGAAGGAAAAGGTACACCTAAAGGAAGATGGCAAAAATAAATATCATGTTGCATGTTAACAGGACAAAGTTAATATACAATTTGAACAGCAAAATCTGAATTATTTCTCAAAACGTGTGATCATATCACTTAACAGCAAAGAGGTGCAATCAATGTAGAGACACGTTATTTGAAAAAGCAAATGCAAGCTATAACAATGAGACAAAATTTTGAATTGGAAAGTGTGTGTGACGTATGGTGCGGGTATAGAAAAAAGTGTATTGTGAGTGCAGAAAGATTATATAATTAGATCTATTGATCTGATATATGGATATCAAAACTATAAAACAGTGGCATGTGTTATATAAAGAACAATTGTATATACATCATATTATGAGAATATATTGTTGAAGATCATTGACAAATTATGGAGGAAAAAAATAAGAGGCTACTATGGTTATCGTATGATAAATTTACAAAAGATTTATAGCTCATTTTAAGAAAAGAAGATAGCAGATCTTTGAAGAAGTGTGCATAGCAGAATGATAGCAAAAGATAAAAAGGGTATTCCATCATCAATTGAGATGGCAACATTGTCAAGGTGGAAATATGTACAAGGGGTTGGTGGCTCCAATAATGTGGGGGTCGATGCTTATAGTGGGTTAGTGCCTACAAATTGTGGGAGTTGGTGCTCATAAACTTGGGGCTTGGGGGTTGGTGCCTACGAACATTGTAAAAGAAGAATTATGTAAAAGGAAGTATTTTCCATGGTTTTCTCCCACATTGGGTTTTCATATAAAAAACTGTGTGATTGAGTTCTCATGTGCATAATTATTAAACTTAGTAATTTATATTATTATGATGGATAAAGTTTAAATTGGTAACCGTAAAAATACCTGTTAGAGTTATTCCTTGTACACTTGTTTGACATATTGATTTCTTCCTTGTCTCTTGATGATCCCTCTCAGGTAATAAGTATGGTGTAATTACCTAGGTGTTGACCCCACTGGAGCTCTTTTGTCATTTTTTTAAGGATTTGCGCATAGAAGTGGGCATCACTCACCTTACATTGGTTGGATCTAAGAGTGTTAATTGTGTTGCTTATATTTGGAAGAGCTTGTATAGATAATTCAGTTGTCTTCTCATTTTACTCCATCAAACCTCAAGTTGTTCTATTGTAATGTTTCCATGGAGGCCCTCAACGCATCTCCCAAATTTTCATCCATTTTATTACTTTGAATAAAGTTGTCACAAGTCATCTTCTTTCCCTTTCCAACCCCTTTGAGCCCTTTGGCTTAGTTGCATAAACTATCTTTTGTCCCAAATGCTGGCAAGAATAATGCTTTGGTACCAATCAAAATGTCCCCTCTTGGAATATTTCTTAAGAAAATCCCCAAAAACACAATTTCAATTTGAAATAATAAGTGCATTATATGTAAGAATATAAATTTACAAATTGAAATGCCTTTTACAAAAATTCTTGCTCTAGGTTTGTTCACTATAAAATTTATAAGTTACTAAGACTACCACTTACAAAATGGAAAATTTTAGGGAGCAATATAGTGAGATAAATCTCTCCTCTCAGCAATAGGTGAGGCTCTCTTCTTACCGTAGGTGGCTACAACAAAATCTTGACTGAAATTGACAAATGGAAGGTATTTTCTATATCAATTCCTCATTTTTTAGGAATAATTTTAAGGTAACAACTACTACTTGCAAATTAACAAAAGGAATCTACTACTACGATAATACCGGCAGCTTAGTAGTTGAAGTAAGAACAACTTTAACACACCAATTATAACTTAACTTGTGCAATTTATAATAAGTACCCAAAGACTCTTACGATCAAATCCTTTTTGAATTAAAAAAAACGAATAGCTAACAAGGCGCAAAGTCTCTTGCCAACTATCCAAATAGAAATGATATACAATGAATTAAATCACAAATTCTTTAATCCTTCCTACTTGCAGACACTACTAAACTGTAGCAATCCTATTTCTAGAAACTCAAAGTCGTCAAGAAAAAATATATATATATTCTAATACTTCACAAAGATTATTATTAAATGGAAGAAAGATAAATTGATCAATGCAACTTAAGAAAACAATGATCAATTCCAAGCCTCACAACATGAAGTTTGGGAAAATCTCCTTTATTCAATTCAGAAATTTGTATCTAGAAACACAAAGTTTTCAAGTTACAAGCACAACCTTTTTGTATAAAGCAAAAGATCATTATTTACAATGATCTCTTTCCTTTATATAGGAAAAGAAGAGAGAGAAAGGTGGAGAGGAAAGGGAAAACCCTTAACCACCTTGACTTATTCTTCTAGCAAACTCCTAACTGGCTTTAAGTTATTCTAAGTTGCATGCCTAATGTGTTACAACTTGATTACATGAAGCATATGTACACGTGTATGTTTCCTATATTTACGAAGTTCAATTGCTTCTATATGCAATCTGTCAACACTATCCTACTTCTAAAAAGCATGAGAAAGAAGAGGAGAAGACTCCTTCAGCACTTAGGAAGATCATCACAAAGTGTCCATGAATTCACCAAATTTCTACAACAATTCTTGTAGAATTGTTGCATCCAGCTCTCATGTGCTTCATGCAACAATAGATAACTTGCAGATGATATTTGCAATCTCTGCAATAACCCTGCTACACTCTTTTACCTTATCTCGAAGATCATGACATGAGAATATGTAGCCTGTAAAAAGCTCTCCAAAATTGAAGTCTTTTTCTCTAAGTTGTAGGCAAATAACTTCCTCAAACTCTGTTATGAGAATTCCCTCATCAATGAGTCCTCCATCTTCAGTGGTGATCGCACATATTAGCTACTAAAAACCATTGCTCATCACATGCTCTTGTTCCTATAGACATTTCACCGTTTCTTCTTCGCCTTCAACCACTAGGCTTCTTTCTCCCTGTTGTCCAATAGAGGCAAGGTGTTGTAGTACATTTCTACTGAAGAGAAAATATCGTTATCATAATTACGCAAAACATCTAAGTCAACTTCACTCATAGTCCTCGACACATTTAGGTCCACATCAAGAGACTTGAGTTGTTGATGAAATGAACTAATAAGTTCTTTCAACTTTGCTGAAATGTCTCTTCCATATTTGAGTATCTGAAAGTCATCTCTGATCACATTTATCCACTAGGTCACAAAATGAACACACCAATTGTCCATAGCCTTGGCTTTCTTCACAATTTGTATTGCAGGTTCTAAAGATTCAGCTATCAAACAAGAAGCTTTCATCTTTTCAATGATATCCTGGAATCTGGTGTTCTCCATCTTGAGCATATTCTTCCTTTCCCACAACTTATCGTTTTTTGTGTGAGAACATTGAGAGCATCATAGGCATCTTTCTGACAAGCCAAGCAAGATTGTAATCTATGAGCCCTATTGAACTTGTAAGAAACAAGTCACCCACATATAGATCAAGAATGAGGATCTCACCCCTAACCACCAAGTGCTAAAGGTTATAGCATATGCCTCACTCTTCACAAAGCCTATTTCCTACAAGTATGTATCAATTCACTCATACCATGCTCTGTAAGCCTGCTTGAGCCCGTACAAATCTCTCTTCAATCTGCACATGCGAGTCTCTTTGTTGTGTACTACAAAGCGCTCTAGTTGTTCTATGTATACCTCATTTAATTCACCATTAAGGAAAGTTGGATTGACATCCATTTGATGAATCTGTCATCTCATTTAAGTTGCAAATGAGATCACTACTCGTATGTAAGTATACCTAGCCACTGGAGTAAATATCTCCTCATAGTTTATTCCCTCTTTTTGAGAGCAACCCTTTTCCACGAACTGTCTTGTATTTCTCAATGCTACAATTTGCACCGTGCTTTATCTTATAGATCCAACGTGATCCAACTACTTTCCTATTTATTGGTCAATGCACTACCTCCCACACAACATTCTACATTATTTAGGTATATAACTCAACCATAGCATCTCACCATACCTAATGCTATTCAGCCTCCTGATAGCTAAAAGGCTCACTATCTACTAACTGACTAACTAATGCCATAGTCATTGAACTTGGTTGGTTGCATCCATTGTCTAGTACTCCTAGGAGCTCCCTCAAGCTCCTGAGTATCCTTATGTGTCTCTTGAACCTCACAATTCCTGTTGTTAACCGTATAAGATAAAATATCAACCTCTTTGTCTTCTTGATGCATTTCCAGTTGCACCGATTGCTCCATATCCTGCAAATCTTCACCATCTTAGCCTACACTTGTACTAGTAAGTTAGTAACCATACTTGAGCTTTTTTGCCCATGAATTGGTTGAGTTATCCTTGGAGCTTCTATCAGTTGCTCAATTTGATCATCTACTAGCAAACCTCTGGACCTTCTAAATGCCTTGTCCTCCATGAACTTGACATCACGTCTGATTATGATTCTTCTGGTCTGTGGAAAACAAATCCTATATGCCTTTGAGGTTTCACTGTACACAACAAAGTACCGCGTCTCTACAGTCTAATCTAACTTAGTATGTAAATTGCTTGGAATATGACATATCCTGAAGTGATCAACATCTAGCTTATTCCCTGTGAAAGCTTCCTCCAATGTCATCTTCCCTAGTACCTTGTGTGGAACCCTATTCTAAATATAAACTGTTGTACTACACACCTCTACACATAAGTAATGTGGCATGTCCTGATCATGTAGCATAGCCCTTGCTACCTTCAATATTGAACAATTCTTCCTTTCATTCTATTGTAGATTGTAAGGAATAGTCCACTCTCTTGATTCCTTCCCTAGTATAGAAATGTTGGAAGTCATTTGTACTCGCCTCCATTGTCTAACCAAAGAACCTCTATCTTTCATCCTACGGAATTCTCCATAAGAGCCTTGAACTCTTGGAAGCAACTAAAAACCTCATCCTTGGTCTACAAGAAGCATATCCAAGTCTTCTTGGAGAAATCATCTATAAAAGTAACATAGCACTCATATCCTCTGAAAGACTTTGAAGACATTGGTCCACATGCATCAGAATGTACTAGATCAAGAACACCCT
The DNA here is from genome assembly GCA_028749045.1 of Cupressus sempervirens. Lineage (NCBI taxonomy): Eukaryota > Viridiplantae > Streptophyta > Pinopsida > Cupressales > Cupressaceae > Cupressus > Cupressus sempervirens. Next base: position 503,476,515 of record CM053785.1, read on the forward strand.
TGACTCTAGTGTCACTCGTTAGAAAAGATGCTTTCGCAAAATTCCCCAACACACATCCCTTGCATATATCATCATGATCTGTGCTCACCTCTGGGACACTTGTCACTGTCTCAAGAAACAATTTAAGTGCTTCATGATGAATATGGCCCATCCTCCTATGCCATAGCTCTCCAAGATCTCTACGATTATTGCTACTCATGAGTGCCTAATGAGTACCAAACTACAACCTATAAAGGCGACCACTCCCAACTCTAATAGTAATGGATGATTTCTAATCCTTATGCTTGATCAGCACATGTGCCCCTCTAGAGAGTACATTATACCCTTTATCCTAAAGGACGGATACAAAAGTAAGATTCATATGCAAGCTTAGCACATGCAACACATCATGAAGTAGAATCTTCTTTCCATTCTCCCTTTAAAACTAAATAGTCCCTTTCCCAAGTGAGTTGAGTTTGGACAAGTTCCCATAAAAATATGGTCCTCATCCTTATAACTAGAGAAGTGCTCCCTAAATCCTGTTATGTGAAATTGCACCCCACTATCTAGATACCAAATACTCTATCAGGTTGAGCCTAATCATACAAGCTATGAGTGCAAACTTATCTTCCATTCTACTAGAGAGCTATTCTGCACTTGTTGAAGCTACCACCTATTTCTTTCCCTTCTTCCCTTGTGGGCAATCACTAACATAGTAGCCAATCTCGTGACAACCAAAGCACTTGATCTTAGATAGGTCATTCTTCCTCTTCTCACTTTGTGAATTCGATCCTTTGCCAGACCCCTTCTTTGTTTTCCCTTTTCCCACTAGGATGACATTTTCCTATTCCACCTCACTTTTCTGACTCTTGTTGGTCTCATTGACAAGACTTACTCTAAATTCCTCCTGAGTGAAGTCACTCCATAGTCGAACACAACTCAATAAGGTGTCTTGCCCTCTAATAGCTTGAACAAAGACATCCCACTACTTAGTAAACTCGTTTAGGGCTACTCATACTAGGTCATCATCACTGGGGCAATCTCCAACAATTGCTAACTCATCCTTGAAAAGTCTAAGCCTAGTGAGGTACTTGTGACATCTTCTCCCTTGTTCATTCAAATATTCTTCAACTTTTCTCTAAGAATTAACTTCGTGTTTGTGGTAGCATTCTGGTACAGATTCAAAATAACATCTCACATCTTATTTGCAGTAACTAACTACAAGATATAAGGAACAATATGGTCCTTAATACCACCAACAACTATCCTCCTTAACTTGCCATCGTCCTTCTTGTATGTTGCAAGTTGTATTGGATCTGTAGGTACGACTACAACACTAATAACATAATCCTTGAAATCATTGTCTTCCAACAATTAAAAAAGTTTGGCCTTCCAAATACCGAAATTCAAGGCACCATCCAATCTGTCCAATCTCTCAAGCCAACTAAAGCCATCTCAATGATAAAAGCAATAATAATTCTAAAGAGGTCAAACTAGGTTTTATAAATCCTCGATTTCTTTCTTAGGGCAAGCTTTTTTGACCCTCAACACCGCTTTGATCCCATGTGAAAAATTCTATTGCAGTCACTAATTATTAATCTCTTATCTTAGATTATTTAACCGCCAAAAATTAATTTACAGCTAATTTTGAAAAATAACACAACTACAACTTCACCAATAAAATAATCCAAAAATAAATTTGTAACACAATAAGACGATATGTTTGGACAAATTGTCCTTAGAAAATCCCCTAAGAGAAAACTTGTACTACATATGAGGAATTATATTAAACTTCAACAAATTAAGAGTTACCAAATTCCTTGCCTCCCCCACTGCTATCCCCAACACTATTAGTGCGCCCTTGCTAACATTGCAAATTTATTTGCTAACATTCTCCAAATGCCCTCTAACCCCCTTCTATACTACTCTCATCAGAAAACCAAGGGTTGAGATTTATTTCCAATCAACGGCTGAGCTAAATAATAACTTAACAAACCCTAACAAATTAGTTTCTAATTGCTTCTAAAAGAGGTTAATTAATTAACAAATAATTGTCTCTACTCTTAACAAATTTATTTTGAAAACAATTATTTACTAAATATCTACATGTGGACAAACAATTGTCCAAGCTACAAAAACTAACAGTCATTAGTGTGTATATATATCCACACCTTTTTAAAATAGGAAAATTCTTTGTGTACTATATTTATTTACACAATACAAACAACAAGATCTTTTCTATTTTTATAAATATTGTATCATTTTCTAGTTTCCCAAGTATTAGCCAACTTTTTCCAATTTAAAACACAGGATAATTCCATTTACATTTCTACCGCATCATGTCACTAATGTGTAAATGGAATGCTACTATCAGTGATGCCACCTACAAATAGTCCCTACACATTGCACTGCAACTTCAAAGATTTTCAAGAAATCAAACCACAAATAGCCACATTGAACAAAATCCTTCAAGTCCGAAAGCTTGAAACTTGAAAGGATGTCGAAAATCCTTCAACACAAAAGCCAACAATAGCACACATAGCATGTTGCACGATAATGGTATGTGAATTGACTTTAAAATTATCATACGAAATCTACCAAACTCTATGTTGATCTCACAAGCATATCATCCTTGGGTTAAAACTTAAAACAGATTGAGCATGTTCCCATGATAAAGTGCTTCTTGAGGTTTATTTGTATCAATGTAGTAAAATCACCACTTGCAAAAATTAGTGAAAGATGCATGAAGAGAATTTAAAACTAGTCCTTAGACATTAAAAGTTCATAAACAGAAGTTGTCACTTGCTGAAGCTGCCATCTACATTTTTCCCTTCTTCCTTTGTGGGCAATCACTGGCATAGTGGTCACTTTGTGAATTAGATCCTTTGGTAGAACCCTTCTTTGCTTTTCCTTTTCCCACTAGGGCAACGGTTTCCTATTCCACCTCACTTTTTTTACTATTGTTAGTCTCGTTAACAAGACTTAGTCTAAATTTCTCCTGAGTGAAATCACTCCATAGTCGAACCCAACTCAGTGAGGTGTCTCATCCATTAAAAATGTGAACAAAGGCATTCCACTGCTTGTTAAACTCATTTAGGGCTATTCATACTAACTCGTAATCACTGAGGCTATCTCCAACAGCTGCTAACTCATCCTTAACAAGTCTAAGCCCAGTGAGGCAACTTGTGACATCTTCTCCCTTGTTCATTTGAGTATTCTTCAACAGAATTAGCTTCCTATTGGTGATAGCATTTTGGTACATATTCAAAATGACATCACACATTTTTGCATTATCTAACTACGTGATATGTGGAACAATATGGTCCTTGACACCATCAAGGATTATCCTCCTTGCCTTGGCATCATCCTTCTTGTATGCTACAAGTTACGTTGGACCCGTAGATACAACTACTGAACTAATGACATAATCCTAGATACCATTGTCTTCCAACAATAAAGAAATTTTGGCCTTCCAGACACCAAAATTCGAAGAACCATCCAATTTGTTAAGATCTCTCAAACGAATTGAAGCCATCTAAAGGATAAAAGCAGTAATAGTTCTAAAGCGGCCAAATTAGGTTTTATAAATCAATTTCTTTCCTAGTGAAGACTTTTCTACCCAGAACACTGCTTTGGTACCATGTGAAAATTTGTATTGCAATCAATTATTATTAATCTCCTATCTTACAAAGATTATTCAACTACCAAAAATTAATTCACAACTAATATTAAAAAACAACACAACTACAACTTTACCAATAAAAAAATACGAAAAAGAAATTTGTAGTACAATGACACAATATTTCTAGAGAAATTGTCCTTGGAAAACCCCTAAGGGAAAACTAGTACTACAGATGAGGAATTATATTAAACTTCAACAAATAAAGAGCTACAAAATTCCTTAACTCTTACTAGCAGAACTTCGACAATTTCTAAATTCCTCTTGCTGATATTCCCCCACTACTATCCCCAACGATATCTCTACAAATTCATTTGCTAATACTACTCTAAAAGTTGTGCTCTTCAAATGCCCCCTAGCCCGCTTTTATACTACTCCCATTGGAAAACCAACAACCGAGATTTATTTTCAATCAACGGCCGAGATAAATAACAACCTAACAAACCCTAAGAAATTAGGTTCTAGTTGCTTCTGAAAGAGGTTAATTAATTGACCAATTATTGTCTCTACTCTAACAAGTTTGTTTAGAAAACAATTATTTGCATATGGACGAACAGCTATCCAAGCTACCAAATCTAACAATTACTAGAGTGTAAATCCATTCTTTTTTGAAATAGGAAACTTTTTTATGTACCATGTTTATTTACACTATAAAAATACCAAGATATTTTCTATTTTTACAAATATTGTATCATTTTCTAGTTTCCCAAGTTTTAGCCAACTTTTTCCAATTTAAATCACAGGATAATTGAATTCTATTTACATTTCTACCACATCATGCCACTAGTGTGTAAACAAAATGCTACTATTGGTGATGCCACCTAGTGCACCTGGTCCCTACACAGTGCACTGCAACTTCAGAGATTTTCAAAATATCAAACCACAAATACCCAAATTGAACCAAAATCCTTCAAGTATGAAAACCTGAAACTTGAAAGGAGATTGAAAATCCTTAAACATAGAAGCCAACAATAGCACACATAGCATGCTGCACAACAATGGCATGTGAATCGACTTTAATATTCTAGTAGAAAATCTGGCAAAATCTATGTTTGATCTCACAGGCATATCATCCTTGCGTTAAACGTAAAACACATTGGGCATGTTCCCAAGATGATGTGCTTCTTGAGGTTTATTTGTATAAATGTAATATAATCTCCACTTGCAAAAATAAGTAAAAGATGCATGGAGTGTCATGTCCCCACTCTAGCTCAGTCTAACAAAGACATGTGAGTCAACTTATTATGGGGTCTTGTAGGCTGACAGGGTTGGATAGAGACCCAGTATCGTTATTCAGTGTTGGGGACTTGGTTTTCTGGTGGGTATTGATCAGTTGGGTGACGTTCCTTGTTTTTAGGAGGCAGTTCCTACATTTATGGGGTTCATTCCTACTTTTTAAGAGGTATGATCATGCCCAGGGCTGGGTTTCCATGAGATGACCCTTTGGGTTCAGTTTCAGAGGGATAGGGCTTGTTTCCTAAATTTTAGGAGCATCCCTAGATTTTAGGGATGAGACTGCCAGTGGATCCTTGATTTCCGACTTCAGTCACAGACAGGTGACAGGATGATTTTATGGTTTGTGATGTCAGTTGGGCAGTTTGTGGCTATTTGGGTTATATTTTTAATATTTCCTAAGTTAGCGTTTAATATTTAAATAAGGCTAAGTTAATAGCCATTTTCGAGTAATAAGGGAATTTTGGCCTCATCTGGATGTGTATCCCATGTTATGATAGCTCGTTGGAAAGGTCTTGAAATTCTCTAAATCTTCCTCTTTGGTCTCAGGGCAATTCGGTGAGCGGATTTATTACTATCGTGGAAAAGGTCATTTTCTAGTGACATGGTCACTTTAAAATAAGATTTAATTCATTTTTATAGCCAATGCCAATTGGGGGTCACTTTAGGGTTCGAATTGCTTTGCAAGGGGTTATAAGGAGATGGGCGCCATTTCTCATCATTATGCATATTTTTCAAACACTTCTTTTCAAATTTGCTCTGCTTGAGCGATTTGCATTCTGGGACGCAAACCCCAGGGTAATTGCTGGCTGGGACGTAACCCTCAGCAGCATTGGGTATCTACTCGCTGGGACGTAACCCTCAGCAGTATTTGGTCTTGGAATTTTCAGTGGTATCAGCTGTTATCAGGGAAGGAGGACGCCATTTCAGCTTGGGTCTGCAGTATTGTTTAGCTGGGCACGATTATTGGTACATGGGAAAGTGAGCCTTGCAGCAGTAGCCGCCATTTGCAACACTTTGAAATATAGAGAGTCGGATAATCAGCAGCAGACGTTTGCATGTTCACAGTCCTTTCCATTAGCCAGTTTGGCGTCATTGTTAGAGAAAATGTACTGGATCCTTTATTTGGCTCTATAATTCAAAGATTTGCCTAGTACAATTTGTATCAATTCTGATTTTGCTGCATATTGTTATTTATTTTCAAACTCTTTTCATATCATTTCCTCCTTCTCATTTCTATGTTGAATAATCATCAAAAACGCAAAAACAAACAAACTCTTCTGCATTTCCGTCTAGTTTTGCAAGAAAACTTTAATAAACAGGAAAAAGAAAATTAAAAAGAAAAAATATAATAAAGCTACAGCAGATTAGCGGTAGAGATCCATCAGGGATCTTTCAGTGGTATCAGAGCTTACATCCTGCCAGCCTGTAGGGTTTGTGAGAAATTGTCACAACAAATTTTGGCATCTGGGGATTAGATAAAAGTTTTTGATAAATCATTTCAGCATCTGAGTAGTCACTAGTTGGTGGATTGAATACAAATCTATGCATCCTGGTGGAGAAATACATAGATTCTACGAGCGCAGGACAAACCAGTGGCAAGCAGAGGCCGCCAAAGACGCACAGATACCAGCTATGGGTGAGGCACAGGGTGCTGCTGCCGACAGCATGCCTACAGAGGCAGAAGAAAGAGAGATGGTGTGGACCCTATTCACTACTCAGCCCAGGATCGCTCAAGCTCTAGACAGGTTACAGGATACCTTGGATCGTTAGGAGATGGGTGGACAAAAAGGCAAGCAAAGTAGATCAGTTTCAGTGGCTGGTAGTCAGCGCAGCCATCAATCCCATTCTTCCATTGGGAGCTCCCTTCATTCCAGTAGGAGGCATCGCCATCGTACACCTACTACGAATAGGCCATTGCTTCCCCAATTCATACCAGGTGAACGGCTAGCGCAGGTGGAACCACCAAAAGTGGGGTTTCAGGAGTCAGTTTTGACGGCCACAGCTGAGTGGAGAGCTCTACCTCCTGAGGTTAGGGACGTCTTCCCTCTTCCCCAATATTGTGCACAGCATAGAGATACAACCAAGTTCAGGGGAGATCATGGTAATAGACTACCACAACAACAGCAAAATTATGACCTCAATAGAGCTACTAGGAAGATTACATTGGCCCCATATAATGGCTCAGGAGACACTAGTGCACGAGCTTGGGTCCACAAGCTGGACATATACCTTTCATTGAGGCCCATGCCTGAGCGTGAGGCTATTCAGTTTGTTGTGTTGCATTTAGAGGGGATTGCCTATGATTGGTGGCACCATGGATTGGTCACCCAAGATCATGCCTTAGTTCACTCCTATGCTAAGTTCACCGAGCGACTCATTGCACGATTTGACCGTAAAGATACAGAACTTTATTACAGGGAGTTGGCTCACCTTAAACAAACTGGTCATGCAGAAGCCTATATTAATGAGTTCCAGCATATTGCAATTATGGTACCGGATATGCCCCAGAAACGTAGTGTGATGTTGGTCATTTAGGGTTTGCAGGATAGACTAAAAGGATTGCTACGTGCGTTCCAACCAGCTACTCTTAAGGAGGCTATTGATGTGACATTGAGATTGGATACTGTTCTCACTTCTTATCATGCAGATAAGAAACCATTGAGAGATTCACGGCCTGCACAGAAGGCCAATACGACACAGAACAAAGGAGGGACCTCATCTAAAACTCCTTGGATGAATCAGGAGACGAGGAATGAATTGAGGAGGAAAAAGTTGTGTTTTTCCTGCAAAGAACCATGGGAACCAGGACACCATTGCATGGGTAAAGGAAAGGTTCATTTGATTGAGGTGACTTCTGAGTTAGGAGATGAGGAGGTTCCTGATACTGATATTGAGGATAATGCAGAGGATGTTGAGCATTTTCTGACACAATTGGAGTTAGACACTGCTGAGCCTGTGGCATCAGCTAAAGTAGCTATGGCTACCCTCTCCAGTTATCCTAAGTTTCATGCGTTCCGGTTGAAAGGTACACTTAAGGGTAAGCGGATCACCAGTTTGGTAGACACAGGTGCTACGCATAACTTTATTGATCAAAAATTAGTTGAGAGGCGTGGCTTACAGTATGAGGAGTTTGGTGGTTTTGGAGTGAAGGTGGCTGATATTTTGGGTTGTACCAAGCGGATTCCACAGCTTAGTATTCAGATGGGAGATTATACTTTCACTGATGACTTCTATGTGCTTCCCATAGAAGATTATGGTGTGGTTTTGGGCATGCAATGGTTACAGGGTATTGGGCGTTACATTATTTATCACCACCGTATGCAGTTAGAGTTTCTTTCTGGTGGGCAGAAGGTGATTTTGACAGATGGTGGACCCAGGGAGGTACTTAGCATAATGGAGAGTCAGTCTCTATTTGCTAAGCTTTCCAAATGTGAGTTTGGATTGGGGGAGGTGTTATATTTGGGTCATGTGATCAGTGCTGAGGGGGTGAAGGTACATGAAGAGAAGATTCAGACGATTCAGAATTGGCCTGTCCCTCGAAACATTACTGAGTTACGAGGGTTCCTTGGATTGTGTGCTTATTATAGAAGATTTGTGAAGGGTTTCTCACAGCTGGCAGCACCTTTGACAGATCTCACAAAGAAAGGATCGTTCAGATGGACAAAACAAGCACAGGGGGTCTTTGATAGACTCAAGGAGGTTATGAGTACTTGCCCCGTTTTGGCACTACCTAATTTCTCCCAGCCATTTGTCTTGGAGTATGATGCGTCGGGCTTGGGTATAGGAGCAGTGTTGATGCAGAATAGACACCCCATTGCCTATGAGAGCAAGAAGTTGCAAAACAATGAAAAGTTGTACTCTACCTATGATAAGGAAATGTTGGCTATTATGCATGCGTTAGCCAAGTTCAGACAGTATCTTGTTGGCAGTAAATTTGTGGTGAGAACAGACCATAACAATCTGAAGTATTTCCTAAATCAAACAGAACTCAATGATCGACAACAAAAATGGGTTAGCAAAATTCAGGCTTATGACTTTGATATCGAATTCATAAAGGGGAAGAATAATACTGTGGCTGATGCACTCTTTAGGAAACCTTCATTGGCTGCCCTATGTTCACTGAGCGAGATTTCAGCAGATTGGAAGGCTCAACTTTTAGTTGAATACTCCAAAGATCAGCATGCTTGTGAGATTATGGAGGGATTGATAGTGGATGACAGATACAGTGTGGTAGATGATATTATCTACTATAAAGACAGGGTTTACCTTGTTACGGGTTCTCAGTTGAAAGAACAAATTTTGCATGCTCTCCATGATATTCCTACAGCCGGACACCCAGGATATGGTAAGACTTATAGGGTGGTACGTGAGAGATTCTCTTTGAAGGGTCTCAAAGATGATGTTTTACGCCATGTCCGTGAGTGTATGACTTGTCAGCAGAACAAGTCGGAGCATACCTACCCAGCGGGATTATTGCAGCCCTTGCCTATACCGGAACAGAAGTGGACAGGGATCTCCATGGATTTCATTACAGGTCTTCCTCGGGTTCAAGGGAAAGATTGCATCTATGTTGTTGTGGATAGGCTAACGAAGTATGCCCACTTCTTTCCATTTGCATTAGATTTTATAGCATCGCAGGTGGTTGAGTTGTTCTTCAGGGAGGTGTTTTTTAGACTTCATGGTCTTCCCAAGACCATTGTGAGTGATAGGGTCAGCAGATTCATGAGTTCCTTCTGGCAAGAACTTTTTACACTAGCTGGTACTTTGTTAACACCTAGTACTAGTTACCACCCTCAAACGGATGGGCAGACAGAAATAGTTAACAAATGGGTTGAGGGATATTTGCGTAACTATGTGTCAGGGCAGCAAAAAGCATGGGTGCGTTGGCTGCATTTGGGCGAGTATTGTTATAATACTACGCATCATATGTCCATTGGCATGACGCCTTTCAAAGCTCTCTATGGATATAAGGCATTATCTTTCACTGATTTGGCATTTGGTGACAGTAGAGTTCCCTTGGCTCAGGATTGGTTACAAGAGAACCAGGATGTCATGAGATCTCTTAGGGAGAATTTGCAGCAGGCCCAAAATCAGCAAAAGATGTACGCTGACAGGCACATGATTGAGAAGGCATTTGAGGTGGATGATATGGTCTTTCTGCATTTACAACCATATCAGCAGAGCACCCTAAAAAGGGGGGGAGCTGAGAAGCTCAAACCACGTTTTTATGGTCCATACAGGATACTCAGGCGAGTGGGAGAGGTTGCATATGAGGTTGAGTTACCACATGGCAGCAAAGTTCATAATGTATTTCATGTATCTTACCTGAAAAAGGCCCTTGGACAGCATATTATAGTTTCACCCGAATTACCTCCTATGGATGAGGAAGGTAAATTGATTTTGGTCCCTGATGAGATTCTTGAGGTGAGGGAACGGCGGCTGAGAAGTCGGGTGATTCGAGAGTATTTGGTTCGATGGAGAGATCTTCCCATAGAGGATGCCACCTGGGAGGGTGAGAGCATTTTACAGCATCCTGCATTACAGTTGCTTGTGGGCAAGCATCTCCGAGAGGGGAGGATTGTCATGTCCCCACTCTAGCTCAGTCTAACAGAGACATGTGAGTCAGCTTATTATGGGGTCTTGTAGGCTGACAAGGTTGGATAGAGACCCGGTATGGTTATTCAATGTTGGGGACTTGGTTTTCTGGTGGGTATTGATCAGTTGGGTGACGTTCCTTGTTTTTAGGAGGCAGTTCCTACATTTATGGGGTTCATTCCTACTTTTTAGGAGGTTTGATCATGCCCAGGGCTGGGTTTCCATGAGATGACCCTTTGGGTTCAATTTCAAAGGGATAGGGCTTGTTTCCTAAATTTTAGGAGCATCCCTAGATTTTAGGGATGAGACTACCAGTGGATCCTTGATTTCCGACTTCAGTCATAGACAGGTGACAGAATGATTTTATGATTTGTGATGTCAGTTGGGCAGTTTGTGGCTATTTGGGTTATATTTTTCATATTTCCTATGTTAGCGTTTAATATTTAAATAAGGCTAAGTTAATAGCCATTTTGGAGTAATAAGGAAATTTTGGCCTCATCTGGATATGTATCCCATGTTATGATAGCTCATTGGAAAGGTCTTGAAATTCTCTAAATCTTCCTCTTTGGTCTCAGGGCAATTCGGTGAGCGAATTTATTACTATGGTGGAAAATGTCATTTTCTAGTGACATGGTCACTTTAAAATAAGATTTAATTCATTTTTATAGCCAACGCCAATTGGGGGTCACTTTAGGGTTCGAATTGCTTTGCAAGGGGTTATAATGAGATGGGCGCCATTTCTCATCATTATGCATATTTTTCAAACACTTCTTTTCAGATTTGCTCTGCTTGAGCGATTTGCATTCTGGGACGCAAACCCCAAGGTAATTGCTGGCTAGGACGTAACCCTCAGCAGCATTGGGTATTTACTGGCTGGGACGTAACCCTCAGCAGTATTTGGTCTTGGAATTTTCAGTGGTATCAGCTGTTATCAGGGAAGGAGGATGCCATTTCAGCTTGGGTCTGCAGTATTGTTTAGCTGGGCACGATTATTGGTACATGGGAAAGTGAGCCTTGCAGCAGTAGCCGCCATTTGCAGCACTTTAAAATATAGAGAGTCGGATAATCAGCAGCAAACGTTTGCATGTTCACAGTCCTTTCCATCAGCCAGTTTGGCGTCATTGTTAGGGAAAATGTACTGGATCCTTTATTTGGCTCTATAATTCAGAGATCTGCTTGGTACGATTTGTATCAATTCTGATTTTGCTGCATATTGTTATTTATTTTCAAACTCTTTTCATATCATTTGCTCCTCATTTCTATGTTGAATAATCATCAAAAACGCAAAAACAAACAAACTCTTCTGCATTTCCATCTAGTTCTGCAAAAAAACTTTAATAAACAAGAAAATTAAAATTAAAAAGAAAAAATATAATAAAGCTACAGCAGATTAGCGGCAGAGATCCATCAGGGATCCTTCATGGAGGGAATTAAAAAACTAGTCCTTGAACAATAAAAAATTACAAACAGCAGGATGCTGTATTCTACAGATATTTATTTTTAATAGAAATATGTTTCCTTTGAAGAAAAAATTATTAGGGAGAGATTTGTATGTACTTAAGAAAATCAGCCAGCTTTTGTTGTAGTTGTGTCAAAGCTTCCTCTTCCATATTTACATAGACTAACAGCTCAGGCAACTTTACTGCAAGACAATAAAATTTATTACAATTAGTAACAAGTTGTTAAGTATTGATGCAAAAACCTAGACCAAAAGAAAATTTATTACAATTAATAACAAGTTGTTAAGTATTGATGCAAAAACCTAGACCAAAAGAAACAAGAGGAATGTCAGCTATTTGTCACCCTATTGGTGATTGGTGATTTTGTTTAGGTAAGAAAGCATTCAGATAAATAAGAAATGTCTCAGTAAATGGCAATCCACCAACATATAAAAATGCCACAGATTGTTTGCAGATTTTGTTCCTATTGCTGAGTGTTGAACACATTAAAATACTGTAGAAACTTTGATCTGACAATAACGTATGTTTTTCAAATAAGGTTATAATTGTTGTTATTATAAAACCAGTCATGTTTACTGGATGAAGATAATCACGAAACTATATCTGATGAAGATAAACATGAAACTATATCTGCAAATAAATAGTGTTAAAAGAGCAAAAAAAATCAAAACTAAGACCATACCAAAAAGGCGTAGTAAATGCTCGGCCCCATATACAGTTGATGGAGCAATATTATTTCCTTCAGGAACTGCATCACTGTACTGCTGCCTTTCCTGCTTATACAAGAGCATTGAAGGCAATGCCCTGTCAAAGTAGCTGCGTAAACCACTTAGTATTTCCACAACAGAGTCGCCAACCCTACAACATAAACAAGCTTCATCAGACTTCAAACATATCATAGAAACTCAAACATTAGTCAATATTAGACTTAGAGTCACATTTTTCCTAATCAAAACAATCTGTTTCAGCCCCATTGACCTGCTTTTAGTCATTTGCATGTATTAATATGATTTCTTTCATTCATCTGTATTTACCATTTAGAAATCAAGAATCTGCATTAGCATTTGCTTTCATAGACATCACTATAAGCAATTCAAATCATTCGGTGATATGTCTAGAAGGCACAAAAACTGTGTGATATAAAATGAAATTCTTCTCAAAATGGAAAGAAAACCATTTTTGATGCAGAGGCACACGTATTCACAAAATCAAATAAACAATATTTGGTAACCTTCCAAAGAAATTTTGCACATTGTGGCAAACTTCTAACCAGATTAATAATTGGGGCAGAATTTACAGCTTCCAAACAAACATTTATAACTTTCAGAAATGAAAACATGAAGCACATCCATTTGGTGAGATTGAAAAATAATGAATTAAAGTCATTTTACCAAATTTATAACCAAATCAAATTAGTGAACAAAAGTTATTCAATTTTTCCCAAATTTGTTAATGCAAAAACAGATTTAGACCTGCCTTAACTAAAACGACCATAACTTCTGCAAAAACTTTATGAAATTGGATCAAACCGAAAGGAAATGAAAGCTAATTCATTAACCCTTCCAAATATATAAGTTTCATGTCTATAATTCTGTATGTGGTCATACCAATACAAATTTCAGACAAATTTGCAAGAAAATAACTCAGAAATCTAGAATATGAAACTACAAAAAAAGTTCTCTTTCATTACAGTTCTTCTCCAAACTCCTCCAACTTGTCCTCTCTATAAATCACAACCAATACATGATATTTTAAAGCCTTTCCAAGTTCTCTAACTGATTAACTACCTCCCATGACCATTCACCTTCTCTTTTACATCAATTTTGCATATTGTCAATATTTTATTACATATTGAGAACTTTTCATCTATCTTGACAATATGAACTTACAACATGATAAATGGCCCTAATACAAATCAAATAGGATTATATTAATCCTTTTACATCAATCAGCCAACAATAATAACGGTTGAACAATAGGACCCTAATTTTACAGTGTAAAAATTGGCTTATTAGCCTAACAACATAACTTAATTTGATTACATTTGACACATAAATGGTCTAATAGACCATACCGATTCAAAAACTAATGGCCAAATACTCCTTAGGACCTTCATCCCATGGCTGCCCCTGCACCATACTCCCGGGGACAAAAGAATTCAAGTCCCCTTGAATGTTCTACTTCTTTCTAGTCTTCAAATTCCTTTGTACGATGCCTTTGATTCTTGCAAACAAAATTGCATCTTCATCCTTTTCCTTCTTGTTCCACCTTCTACCACTGAGTGGTAATCCATGTTTTGGGTCCAAGGTTTGAAATCTTCAAGATGCAAGCCCATGTCCTCATAGGCATCTTTGGGATAGTTATCTACCTTTAAACCTGCATATAACATGTTAGAAATCATAATCACAAAGCCATCATTAGTGTATTCATCATGGATGTAAATCTGCCTTTGTATGACACTCATAATGTCATCATTGCTCATGGTTCCGTCAACAACCATCACATCCATCTCTTGATCAGAAATATCATCATAAGTTTCAACATCACATTCTTGAATTGGTTTTTCAATCAGCAATTTGGTGTGTCTGTTATCTTGTTCAACTTGCACAACTGATTCATGGTTCACCTTTGCTGCTTGTTTCTTTCTTTTGATACTATTTCATATAGACCATTTGACCTTTCAACCGATTTTTAGATACCATGATTGACTAACCCATTCTCTATGTTCATCAATCAATCTTTCTAACTCTTCTTTAATCCTCTCTAACTTCATTATATGTTGCCTCTCTTCTTTTTCCCTTTTTCTCCTTTCTTCTCTTCTCTTTCTTCTTTCTTCCTATTTTCTCTCCTGGTTTCTTCTTCTTTTGTCAATCTTGATAAGCCATCCATGCAACCCATGCATCCCATAAGACTTCCTCTCCATAGGATATATCCATCCCTTATGCCTCGCCAAGGTTTCTCTCTACTACCTAGTCTCTTGGTCGATACTCACAAGCTCTTTCTTCAACCTGTAGAAGACAAACACACAACCGACACAATCTCCTTTCCCCAGACCTTTTAGACTCTAATACCAATATGATGCAGAGGCACTAAAATTCACAAAGTCAAATAAACAATATTTGATAACTTTCCAAAGAAATTTTGCACATTTTGGCAAACTTCTAACCAAATTAATAATTGGGGCAGAATCTAGAGCTTCCAAACTGTAAAGGAATTGAGGATCTCTGATAAAGTAATACAATGTTATATATATATATATATATATATATATATATATATATATATATATATATATATATATATATATATATATATATATATATATATATATATCAGTCTGTTATAACTATGACTATTTTTAATTATACAGAATAGATAATCTCATGCCAAAAATGATTTGATAAATTTCAGACAGGATGATGATATAATGCAAAGAATATATATCAGACTAAATGCAGATTAATATATATCGCTGCTGAAGGTACTGATTCTGCCATTTATTGATGATGTTCGCTTAACAGCGATATTTACACTCTAAATATAAGAGAACGTAAAGTCATGTCCCTACGTGGACATGAATAGTCAAACATATTCAAAGTTACACAGTTTCAAGCATGCATAGTAATATAATGAAACCGGTGTTAATTATAGTTTAACTGATCAATGATAATAATGTCTCTCTTATATATGAGAGCCCGATAGATATAATAGGTCGGTGATAATAACATCAAGACTTATATGAGAGAAGCCCAATTTATATGAGGTAAACAATATGATATTTATTTTGTAAATCATGTCTCAAATATACATATATATATATCAGACTGATTGACCACATGCTTCAATTCGACTGAAGCTATACTTTAACACAAACAATCATACATAACTTTAAAACATGAATACAATCCCTTTGGTCAGATTGAAGAATAAATAAAGTTGCCGATTCAAGTTCGGGGATGGATTCAGGTTCGGGGTTCAGGTTGTGGGTTCGGGCAAAAAAAAAAATTCCCCATTTGGGTTTGTGAGTATATATATATATATGCCAAAAAAAAAAAAAAAAACACTAGCATAGTTATAAAACTAACTTACTAAGTCATTTCATAGTATGAATATATCAATGTTTCTTGATTATTGATCAATGCCAAATGTCAAAGATAAACATTAAATACTCACCCATTAATCTATGTTAATGTTGTAAACAAAATCATACATTGAATTACCAAAATGCAAAATGGAATTTCAAAACATAGACTACTTCATCAGATTGATAGATAATAACTTATAAATTAATAAAGTTTGAAACATGGTGATAAATCATAAATGAGTCAATGACAAATGTTTAAACATAGTTTATCAAAGATGTAAATGCCCTTCAAGGGTCAAATAGGTCATCGAAATATGAGGGATCAATGGCTTCATCCTCATCTATATCATTTTCCTCACCATTTGAACCCAAACCGGTTCCACTAGCCCTAGATGCAACCACATCCTCCACCTCGTCCTCCTCAACATCTAGCAAGCCAATTCTAGATATATCTTGGACAGTCATATCCAAGTCAGAAGTCTCGGGTAGTAGATCCCACAACCTCTCTGGTCGCTTCTTGTATCCTAGATCCTTGCATGATAGGAGGCGTCAACTGTTGTGAATAAATGCCAAGTCCTTTGCTTTCTTTGAACCCAACCAGTTACACTTCATTGAGTGGATAAAGGAGTATGTACTCCAATTCCGCTCAGTGGCAGAAGAGCTCACAACCTAGAGAGACAACCAACACAATTTTAAAAAATTAGAAATTGTAATTTTGCAATACAACAGGAATTCAAGAGTGCTAATTTGACAAGCTAAGTGGCCATAAGAAAAGGAAACAAAACTTAACTACATACATGTGACAAGATTTTAATGGCAAGAGGTTGGAGGTACATGTAACTTTGCCCATGTAAGTACCACCACCCAATGGCATACATTCTACTTTCGTCATTGATTGCATCAAGGTCTGTATTTTTGCCTGAGACAAAATCTACAAACTCTCTCCTAACATCCGATTCCACATCAGGATCACTAAAGAGCCTACTAAATGCCCTCTTATACCCAATAGAAACTTCAAGATCTCTGTATGGTGCCACTCTACCAAGAATAGAAAGTATCTCACCGCTATAATATATGGGAGAAAGTGCATATGCCAGGAGGTCTAGAGGTGTAGTTATATTGTTCCAGCGATGTAGAACAAATTTTTTCACCTTATTGTACAAGGTATCCTCAAGATCCTGCTCTCTCCTCTGAATGACCTAGGCTGTCAAATGATGTACATGTAAGTTATCTTAATGTAGTGTTAATAACTTAATTAAAACGAAAAATCAAAATCTCTCAATAAACAAGGATAAAGTATTGTATAAAAATTTAAACTTACTGATTTCATTCTTTCTAGCATGGAGTCCATGGCATCATATATGTCCCCCAAACAAGGCTCATCAGTGTCGGCATACCGAAGCATAGACATGATGGGCTCAATGAGTTCTAATGCATATTCCACCCTATTCCAAAAATCATCACTCAAGGTCAAATCCTTTACAATTTTAGCCCTTTCTGTATCGGCTTGCTTCCATCCATGCCATTTGTTGCAAATAACCATTTGACACAATGCTTCTTTAACCCTCACAAGTCATCTAAGGACGATCGTGTGTGAAGCAAACCTTGTTTCAGCAACCTATTACCATGTTAATTCAAATTGTAAGTTAATATAATAACACAAAAATTTAAAAATATGTATTAAATTATGTAAAGTATGACACAAAAATTAAAATGATAAATGAAGCTAAATAAAGTTTAAAATTTACTTTCAATAATTCCAAGCGGGAGAAAGCTCTAAAAATTGCTTGTGGCATATAGTGGTTTTTCACAAACATTTGGATCTGCTCACCCTCCTCATACGCTTTTTTCATCCATTCAATTTGGGGGCCAATAGCTTTCATCACCAAGTTTAAGGAGTGGATAGTGCATGGTGCCCAAAAGATATGCCCATATCGTGCTTCTACCAAAGCACCTACAGCCTTACAAACTTTAGCATTGTCTGTTATTACTTGGACAACATTGTCAACTCCCACGGACTCTATGGATTCAATGAGAAGTTCAGCAATAAAATTTGCATCCTTTACCTGCCCTTCACAATCAACCACCCTCAAAAACATCACCCCCTTGGGGCAAACAAAAATCACATTTATTAATGGACGGTTTTTGCAATCTTTCCATCCATCAGAGACAGTGCTCAACCCTGTTTGGATCCAAGAATCTCATATTGGTTTGAGGAGGTTTTCTACATTTTTTCTCTCATTATGCAATATGGTGGTTCTCAACTTTTCATATCCAAGGGCTCGTAACCACAAGGTGCTTCATTTATTGCTTGCACCATCTCTCTCCAATAAGGTGATCTCACTAGATTGAATGAAACACCATTCGTAATGAGGCAACACCAATCTTTATGTCAGAAATTTCTCTCTTTTCATTTTCAAATGCCTTATCTAATGGGCCTCTCTTGTGGGATGAGGGTGTTTCTATTTCATCTTCATCCACAGATAGGGTAGGTAGGAAGGGATGTGGTCTAGTGGTTGTTTGAGAGGGTGGTGTTGGTGGTTTTTGCTTTGATTTATCTTTTTTCACCTTTGACACTAACCTATCAGCCTCCTGTTGTTCTTTTAACATGCCTGCTATTTGAGGAGCCGGCAACCCCTTTTTACCTCCCTCTAGGAACCCCTCACAAAATGTAATCCCTTGACCTGGTAGGCCTATCAAATAATGTTTAACCTGATAATATGAGCTTCTATATTGGTTTTGGCAAAAATTGCATTTCTATATATACCCTCCCCCTCCAACACATTGCTCAATTCTTGTTGTATACTTCCACAAAGGAGAGCTTTTATCAATTTTAAATCTTTAAGATCCCACCCCACCCACTGAATCCTGACTACTCATTCTATGATTCTTGCAATCTATAAAAAAAAAATTAAAAATATTTCAGAACTTATACAAAACTTGATAAAAAAATTAGAACAATAAATATTTAAAAAACTAAAAGCAAACTATGAAAGAAGCAAAAAGAAGGATCAAATGCATACCTGGAACACTCAACACTGATTATTTGAAGGATTTGTGACTCCACAAACAATCTCTACAACTTTCTCTTCAAACTTGCATAATGGTCACACCAAAATGAGAGAGCAAAATGAGAAAGCAAATGAGAGATTAGATGAATGAAAAGCATCTAATATGCCTTACTTTAGGGTTTGCAAAAAGAAAAACAATAAAAAAACTTATTTTTTAATGTTTTTATGCCCACTTTTTGGCCCCACATGCCGTGGGTGCTCCCGGATTCGATTAGGTCCGTGGCGGGTCCGAGTAGGGTCTGTACTTGGGCCTGTGGGTCTGCTCAAGTCCGCAAGCCAAAATACGGACCTGTAGCGGATCCGGACCCGAACCCCAGCTCCAAGGTCCAAATCCAGTTACTTAGCTTAGCCTACTGACGCAAATGTCATGATGTATAACAAGCCCATCTTTTAACATCAGCTAGATCTAACTTTCAACCCTATCATGCTTCAGATCCCCATAATGTGCATTGATCCTAGCTTGATAGATCTACTTCACTAATATATAGTCTTCACCATTTCCTTGTTTAAGTTCCAAAGGCTCTGGTATTGAAAATTATTCAAAACCTTTGATTCTTAGGGGCTTAGGTAGTTTATTTATCATCCTTGCGACATCAGGAATAAAGGGATTTAGCATTTGAAAGGTCACTTCTATTTACCATTTGAAAAGATCACTTCTACCTATAAAATTGTATATGACTTGCCAAATGGATGGTGACAAGTTGATAGAAGGATTAATAGAGTTGAGAACCCAAAGAGTTCCTCAAAAAACCCTAAACATACAATTTCACAAAAACATGTTATTGTTCAAGATCCTAGAGAAAGCTTTGTTGATAATCCAAAAAATCATATCTAACCAAAGATGGGTAATCATCAAGCTTTGAAGCCAAGTCTTAAAAAAACGACACAATGAACCTAATGATGTTGATTATCAACCGATTAGTCGAATATCTTCCTAGAATCAAAGAAAGGGAGTCATGATTATCCCTCTCTATAATTAAAAAGGTTAGACTGTTATAATACATTCAAGATTTCACCCATATTGAAAATCTGAATGTTGGTCATGGTCACTTTTAATATCCACAACACAAAAAAAATCCACAAGTTGGGACTTCATTCAAATACCATTTAGAATTGTTCCATTCTAAACCATCACAATATATTCCTAGGAATCATACATACTGCAAAATAGCAAGGAACCTTTAAGTGATCGGTTTTACCCTTAGAAATGAATTGTATATTGTTATATCTAGGTTGCTGATACGGCAGCGGGTTCGGAAATGGATGCAGGATGCGGAAAACAAATTGGATGCAGATGTAGGACGAAGTGTGTCTGTGTGTGTGTATTTTAAAATATGTATATATATGCAAAGAAATGCAAGAAATATACAACAATAAGTCACTTGATAGTATGATGCTTCACCATTGATCACGATTCAAGATATTTCATATGTGATAGTTCAATGTAAATCAGTAAACTTCATAGACAAAAATATTCAAATTGAAATTCAGAATAAGTTCAATAGACAATAAGATATATCTAATTGCTATGTTCAAGATTCCAACAAAATCAAAACTTAGTTCGTGATTAAAGATTCAATCAACTAATCAGATTTCAAATCATAAGGAGCAAGGCATCCCCTCCAGCTGCTGCAACTTCAAGATCCTTTGAACCAAACATGGCTCCACTTGTGCTAGATGCACCGTGTGTCATGGTATCATCATCATCATCTATTAGTGTAGTAAGATCATGAGGCGTTGCATCCAAATTTGCACACTCAGGGACTACAGCCCAAAGCTTGGTTGCCCCTTCCTTTTATTGATCATTCGTACATGACAAAAAGGGAAAGTTGGTGGGGATGTAGTCCAAGTCCTCATCTTTCTTGGAGCCCAACCAGTTGCGCTGCATTGAATGGATATAGGAAGATGTACTCCAATTTCTTTCAGCAGTAGAAGAACTAGCAACCTCGATAGTGATCACAAATTATACAAACGACAAGCAAATTAAAGATTGTTAAACACTAAATTCTAGAATACAAGTGGTAAACATGAAGCAAAAACAAAAAAAGAACTTACTTGTGATAGGATCTCAATTGCAAGAGGTTGTAGATTCTTGAAAAGTTTACCATATGTGTACCACTAAGTGATAGCTACAATTTTATTTTAGTCCTTTATTGCATATAGAGAATGCTTGAATCCCAAAGAAAATATCCCAAACACCAGCATCACTTTTTCATGTGTTTCTTCATCTTTGAAGTCTTGTAAAAGCTTTATAGCACCCATTAGCAACCCCTTCATTCGCATATGGTGCAACTCTATCTGACATAGCAAGTACTTCCTGGCTATAGTACCTCGAAGATAAGGCATATGCAAGGAGGTGCAATGGCATAGTCATCTTCTCCCAGTGATGATGGATGATTGCTTCCACCTTATTGCATAAGGCGTCGCATGTTGCAAATCATTCTCATGTTTTTGTATGGACAATTTTTTCTTCTCAACCATGGTCTCCATGCCATCAAACACATTCCCCAATTAAGTTGTACATGCATTAGAAACGTGGAGCCTAGTCATGATGGACTCAGTGAAATCCTAAATCACGAGATACATCGAATTTCATCCAAGAAGTTCGAATTTCAGCGAATTTTTACCCTTTCCAAACTTCATCTGAATTTTATGATATTTAATATAATATTGTTATTTAAAATAATATTATTTTATTTTAAAATATTATTGAGTTATTTAATTTAATTGTTTACCATTGTCAGACTCTTTTGACAATTTTCTGGATATATTACTTATATTTTAAAATAAATAACTTTATATAAGTTAAATTTAATGTCATCCTTTTTTCCAAATTTTTACCCTTGCCAAATTTCATTCGAATTTTATGAGCGACGAACTCAAATTCAAGTTTGGAGCTTGTGACTTAGATGAAATCCAATAAAAATGTCACATGAGCCCACCAACTATCATCCAAGACCAAAGCCTTGACCTTTTAGGCTCTTACTAAATTTGAAGCCCTCCATTTGCCCCAATGAGTGGAAGTCACCATTTTGCTCAATGCGTCTTACAAATTGACAAGTCATCTCATAACAATAGTAAGAGATGCAAAACAGGTCTCAACAACCTATGAAAGTTAACAATATGTCAACTTATATTAAACAAAGACAATTATGTATAAACTAATAATTGAATATTAACTTAAAATTTATTCAAATTAAATAAACCCATGAAATTTACTAATTAAAATTCGCCTTCAGCAACTCCAATGTGGAGTATGATCTAAAAATGGGTTGTGACATGCGATGGTTTGTCACAAACATTTGTATTTCCTCCCCCTCATCGCATATTCACTTCACCCAATCTATTTGGGGTGCCAATCTGTTGCATTATCAATCTAAGGGAGTGTATGGCACATGGAATCCAAAAAAAATGGTCATACTGACCCTCAATCAAAGCACTTGCACCCTTGCAATTTTTTGCATTATCTGTAACCACCTGTACCACATTCTCACTACATACTATCTCGATGGCCTCAATGATAATTTTAGAAATGAATTGGAAATCCTTCACAATCAACCGCCTTCAAACACATTGCCCCATTGGGGGACACTGCAATCACATTAATCAATAGCTAGTTTTTTGTATCTTTCCAACCATCGGACACAGTAATTACACAAAAAAATTTCCAAGATTTTTTTATCAGTTGAAGTTCTTTCTCTATATGTCTCCTATCCTTCTACAATAGAGTGGTATGCACCTTTTCATACAAAAAACTTGTGTAATCAATTGGTGCTTTTTCGATGGCTGCCACAATTTCCTTCCAATATGGTGACCTCACAAAGTTGAAAGGAAGATCTTTGGCAAAGAGGCAATGTGCAATGGCTTCATCAGCATGCTATCTTGCCTCCATTTTAAATGCGGTGTGCACTGTGCCACTTTTGCAGACTGTAATTTTCACTTCTTCCTCCTCTCCCAATATAGCTACTTTCAAGAATGGATGTTGGCAAGATACAATTGGTTCAGTGGGTGCTTGCATCTTGTTCTTCGCAAATGGAGGTTGATAATAACATTTTTTTAATCTTTTAACCAATGCATCAGCAGCTTCTTGTTCTTGTACAAATGAAGTTGTTTTTGCATTAGTCATCCCATGCCCACTTTTCCCTTTGCATATTACAAATCCTTTGCCACCAGGGCCCATAAAATGAAGCTTGACCCAAGAATATGAGCGATTGAAAGGTTTGCCTTTGTTGCTTTCACAATAATTACACTTCCCATAATACAAGCTACCTTTTGCAACCTATGATATTCTTGTGGTATGTCTCTATAAAGGAGAACCTATATCAATTTAAAAATTATCGGCTCCTTGCTTACTTTCCCTCTCACTAAACTTTGACTATCAATGGAGGCCATTCTTGCATAATACAATCTAATTTCTTGCTATAATAAGAAATTAAATAAATTTAAATTAAGAAAACAACGATGAATAGAAAGCATACAAGTCTATAATAAGAAATTAAATAAATTTAAATTAAGAAAACAACGATGAACAGAAAGCATACAAGTGCAAAAATTGAAAAAAAATGTATTAAAAGAGTTAGCTAAACTTGCTTCTTTATTTCTTTTTAAAAATGAAAAATGAAAAAATTTGAAAATTTCCTTCACAAGCATGAAAAAATCATCAAAATCTAAAAAAACAAATCACCAAAATACTCAAGAATGGGATCAAATGCTTACCTTAGATGCTTAAAACTCCTTTGAGGAAGCTATCTTTTGCAATCTGATCAATCCTCTTCGAAAATAATCAACTTCCCTTGAAAATGCCAAAATGGAGACTAAATGAGAAGAGAGTGTAGTTGCAAACAAAATGAGTTGTGAATGTTTGAGTGGCCTCTTCTAGGGTCGTTTTAGGGTTTGGAAGCAAAAAGATAAGTTTAAAAAATCATAATAGAGCACGTCTTTTTAAAAAATTAAGTCAAGTTTTTTTTTTAATGTTTTCTGGGCTTGTGCCTGTGGAAACTCCCAAGTGATTTCGAAAGTGTTCTGGAAGCCATCCACAAGTCTTGGATGCGATTGGAAGCCAACATTAGGCTTTTGTCAGCCTCTGAGAACCTATGGATCACTTTCAAATGGCTTCCAAAGGGCTTTGAGAAGCATCCCGCCTCCAGTAGCCTCCTCTTTAGCATCTAGACCATCGAGGCCTGCATCAGTATTTTAGGTTAATATCATAGTTTGTAAAATCTGCAAGAACTCTATTTTTATTGAGTTTTCACAATCTTAGCTCTAGAATGTTTATAGGTGCAAGAAGATGTAACTAATAATGTCACTACAAGTAAAACGTTGGCAAACAAATTTGATTTTCACATTTTTTTCTATAACACCATGCATTTTATCTTACACGATGTCAATTTTCAAATTAATACATTTGGTAAGAGTTTTCCCAAAAAAATATGTTTCCTTAAAGGCAATTTAATTTTCAAAACTTTTTAGGTTACCAAGTTTTTACAAAGATTTTGTCGAGTTTTTGTGAGTTGAAGATTTTGGGCTTGCCAAGTACTCTCCAAATCCAAGTCAGCAAACTGTGGTTATTTGGAAAATGGATGTTGTACTACATGTTAAAAAGCTATACTTGTTGAAAACATATTCCACAAAGAAAGATTCTTATTGAAGCAACGAGATCCTAAATATACTATGCAATGTTTCGTTGTTTGAATAACCTAAAAAACTGGTTTGTCCATGTGTGAACCTTGTGAATGCCAAAATCAATCTCTAGAACAAGCGTGCACAAGGTCATAGTAGCTGTACAAAGTAGCTTAAATAGGTCGTACGGTTGGGCAAGAGTGGTGTACGAACCAGCTATTGGATCAAATTCGGGCCGTACGGTAGCTTCTTGGTGTTTGTTGTGGAGGTCATACAGTAAGACTTGGAGGTTGTAGGGTATGTGGAGTGGAAGATCGTGAAGAGGAGTGAATAGGAAGGCCATACAGTGGAGCAACAGATGATAAGGCCATATGATATAACTGGAGGTTACATGGTAAAGCTTGAAGGTCGTATAGTATGTGGAGTGGAAGATCGTAAGGGGTGAATAGGCAAGTCGTACGGTGGACCAACAACTGATAACGTGAATAGGCAGGTTGTACGGTGGATCAACAATTGATAAGGTCGTACGATAGTTGTTGTTTAGGCAAAGGAACCGGTAATGAGCCGTAGGTGTGCAAGATCGAGCTACACTAGATACCAAAGCAATACATTCACCAACTATGTTAAATAATGACACAATAATTGATTCAATCCAATTCCAAAGATGTATATATGAACCTACAACAAATATGGTGCTCCGATTTGCCAAATCTGAGCAAAGTAATACACAGACGAAATAGGGTGAGGGTCGAATCCCACCGAAACCAAAATAACCAAGTAGGGAAGATCTTTCACTTCCGAAATGGCGAACTACAAGAATCCCAACAGGAATTCATAGTACAAAGAAATAATCCAAATTGCATACCAACTACTACCTACATGTCGTGCTTAAATACCCATCGGGGAAACCTTTTTGAGAATGTACAAAGATAGCCAACGGCCACAAATACCTACGGAAACAAATAAATAAAAAATGGGTCCGAGACATACTAAATCAATCGGCCCGTTAACAAAGGTTTAATTATTTATTTATTTTATTACAGGAACATTATAGTCCACCCATCCCAATCTTTGCTTGTTCTCAAGCAAATGCAATGTCGGATGTTGCAAAATGTGATCACCTTCCCAAGTCGTGTCGTCCAACGACAAGTGTTTCTAACATACCAAATATTCCTTCAAAGTACAATTTCAGAGGGTCTTCTCACATACATCAATGATCTTGGACGGTTCCAATATGGGCTTCCCTTCTTCATTGAGTGGCCAAAGGTCTGTAGTTACCATGACGTTCTGTCCCACAGCTTTCTTTATGCAGGAGACATTGAAAACATTATGAATGCAGCTTCCTTCTGGAAGTTCCAGCTCATAGGCAACTTCACCAATGCGACGAGCTACACGATAAGGGCCATAAAATCGTGGCTTCAGTTTTTCTTTCCCCTTTGCCTTCAAAGAGGACTGCCTGTATGGTTGGAATCTGAGATAGACCAAGTCTCCCACTTTGAAACTTCTCTCGATTCGGTGCCTATCGGCATACATTTGTTGATTCTTGGCCCTTTGTAAGTTCTCTTTCAAGCATCTCAGAATATCTTTCCCTTCCTAAAGCCAGTCCCTCGCCCTTGGTGCACGACTGTCACCCAGCACAATTTCAATAAATGAAAGGGGTTCATACCCGTACAGTGCTTTGAAGGGTGTCATCCTGACAAACATGTGGGAAGTGGTATTATAACAGTATTCCCCCAGATGCATCCATTTGACCCATGCTTGTTGTTATACCGAAACATAGTTCCTAAGGTAACCTTCTAGCCACTTGTTCACAACCTTCGTCTATCTGTTTGTCTGAGGGTGGTAGCTAGTACTTGGTGACAATTTTGTTCCTACCAACCGGAATAATTCTGTCCAAAGAATACTCATGAATCGATCATCCCGGTCACTAGCAATGTTTTGAGGTAACCCATGTAGACGAAAGACGTCTCTAAAAAATGAATCGACTACCTGTGCGGCCTGGAAATCTGAGGAGATGACGAAGAATTGTGCATACTTCGTCAGTCTGTCAACTACCACAAAGATACAATCCTTTCCATTCAACTTGGGAAGTCCAATAATGAAGTCCATCGAGATGCTTTCCCACTTCAATTCCAATATAGGAAAAGATTGCAGTAACCTGACAGGTAGAGTATGTTCGAAACTTTTTTGCTGGCAGACTGCACACTCTCTTACATACTACATTACATCTCGTTTAAGACCTTTCCATGAAAACCTCTCCTTGAATTGTCTGTAAGTTTTGAGGAAACTTGGGTGTCCAACCAAGGGTGAGGCATGTATCTCTTTCTAGATTTTCTGCTTCAATTTGGATTTAGGCACTAAGTACATACGACTCTAATAGTAAATGATGTCATCCACCAATTTCTACCAATCATCCTGTGTGTTGCCATCCATTAGCTCACAGAAAAATGTGTTTTTGGAATATTCCACCAACAAATGTGTTCTCCAGTCAGCTGAAATCCGAGTCAATAAGTAGATGGTAGGTTTTATGGACAAGGAATCTACAACCACATTGTTCTTTCCCTTCACATATTCAATGTCAAAATCAAAAGCTTGAATCTTGCTTACCCATTATTGTTGTCTCTCGTTCAAGTCCCTTTGCCCCAGAAAATATCTCAAGCTATTATGATCGGTACGGACGACAAACTTGGCACCCACAAGATATTGTTGGAACTTGGTCAATGCATGTACGATGGCCAACATCTCTTTGTCATAAATGGAATATAGACGCTCTGCTTGTGTAAACTTATGAGTCTCATACGCTATGGGGTGTCTATCTTGCATCAATACTGCACCAATTCCCTCTTCAAATGCATTACACTCTAGAATGAATGGTTGTGTGAAATTGGGTAAGGCAAGAACCAAACAAATGCTCATTGCTTCTTTTAACTTATCAAAAGTGTGTTGCGCTCTTTCATTCCATTGGAAGCAACCTGTCTTAGTGTGCCGAGCTGAGACAAACCACTTACAAACCTCCGGTAGTATTTGCACTGACCTAAGAACCCTCGCAACTCAAAGAATGATTTTGGTGGGGGCCAATCCAAGATAGCTTGAATCTTCTCTTGGTGGACCTGCACTCCATATTTGCTGACAACATGCCCTAGGTATAATATTGTTGTCATTCCCAATTCACACTTGGATTGCTTTGCGAACAAGGACTGCACCTTCATGATACCTAGGACTTAATTCAAGTGCTTTAAGTGTTCTTCCCAAGTTTTGTTGTAAATAAGGATATCATCAAAGAATACCAACAAGTACTTATGCAGTTGTTTGTTGAAAATGTGATTCATGCAAGACTGAAAAGTAAATGGTGTGTTCATTAATCCGAACAGCATGACCAAGAACTCATAATGCCCATAGTGACAACAAAAAGCCATCTTCTCCACATCTTGTTCCCGCATGCAGATCTGATGGTACTCAGAACGAAGATCTATTTTAGAAAAAGAAATCGCCCCATGCAACTCATCCAACAATTCATCAATCCTGTGACAAGGGTATCTATTTTTTATTGTCTACTTATTCAACGCATGGTAGTCCACACACATGCAGATCGTCCCATCCTTTTTTACCAAAGCCACTGATAATGCAAAAGGGCTAGAGTTGGGACAGATCCATCCTTTCTCGAGCAATTCATGAATCGTTTTCTCGATCTCATCTTTGAATTTCTTGGGGTGATGGTAAGGCGTGGTGATAACTGGTTTGGCGTCGAATTCCAACTTGATGGTATGTTCAAACCCGCGATGGGGGGGTATGCTGGCAGGAATGTCTATAAAAACCCCAGCATGGGTACTCAAAATATTTTGAAGATCATCATCTCGGTAGGATGTCTGTTGTACTTTTATACATTTTGCTAAAACGAAACAATGTGCAGTCCATACAATGTCATAATGCCCGAAGATTGCCTCCATCCGCTGTGTTGAAACTTCCTTCAATCCCTTCTTGGCCATTCCACAAAAAACAACCACCTTCTCATCGATAGCAAAAGTGAACTACATCTATTTGAAGCTCTGAGTGTATTCATCAAGTGTCTCCATCCACTATATGCCCAAAATAACCTCCATATCATCTAGGTCCACTATAAAGAAATCCTCTATAACAATGTGGTTAGCCATGGTGATACTTAGTTGGGGAACAAGGTGTGTACAGGGCAAGAGTGTCCCTCTGGCGACCTTGACTTGGAATCCCACGTGAATCTCAATAGGTATACCTCTTTGTTTCACCAAAGATGAGTTTATAAAGTTTAGAGTGGTTCTGCTATCGAACATCACCATGACCCTTTGTTCTTGAAGAGTTGCCGATACACGAAAGACCGTACATCTCAGGCTCCTAGCTAGGGTGATGGTTCCTCCACGTCATACCAATGTTGCAATTCTCTCCGTACGTTTCAAATTAACCATTTTGGTGTCCTAGGGATGGTCATCTTCTATGGGTAGATCCTCCTGATCATCCTCATCATCGGATACAACTTCAATGTAGTGTATTTTTCCTTTACCAAGGCATCTGCGCCCAGGCTCCCATGGTCCCTTGCAATTGAAGCATAATTTCTTCCTTCGTAATTGCTATCTGGTGGCTTCGTCCAACGAAGGTTTCTTCGGCAGAGGTTTGTTGTCTTTAACCTTTGGAAATACTAGCGATTTGGAATGTGAGTAACCTCAAGAGGATGATGTTGATAATGATACCATGCTTCGCACCTTTTTTTGGGCTTCCGAAAGGGTGGCAGGATTGAAACCTTTTACCCAACCCCTCAATGGTTCTATCAGCCCGTCCATGAAGAGCACTATCCATCTCCTTTTGGAAATGTTCGTAACCAACACAGACAGTTTCTAAAATTTTGTGATGTATTGGTCGACTGATCCAATTTGCCTCAGTTGTGTTGATTCCTTGAAATTAAGTTCTGGATCTTTGCCATCAAATCGATCTATCAATCTTTCAGTGAATTCCATATAAGTAGTTATTTGGTCATGCCTCAGTATGATGGTGCCATGATGCCACCATTCATGCACCACTCCCTCCAAGTGTAGTGATGCAAATTTGATTGCTTCCTCTTCTTGCATTGGATTAAGTTGGAAGTAAGTGTCAGCTTTCATTACCCATGCTTGAGCAGATATGGGTCTGGATCTGTCAAATGTTGACAAATTTACCTTACTCAACTTCCTTTGAAGATCATGGTTAAAATATCCTCGATTTTTGCCTCCGGAATATCTCATTCTCAGTTTCGTGTAATCTTTATAGGATATATCCTCCTCCAAATTTGCATTCTTTTAGTCTTCTCTCAAGTGTCCTTGAACTTTCTCAAAGGTTGTATGCTTTCCTCCGTGTGGTCCTTCGTCCGTGGAGGGAAAAACGACATGGAAGGTCAAGAACGTGTTGGATGAGGGTTTGCCTTACCCAACACCGAGTCCGCGTTGTGAGCATTTTGTTCATCGGATATTTTATTATCTACTAATTTCTTAAGAGTTTCTTCCACAAGTCGTTGAGTATCATTGATCTATTCCTTGAAAGATCTCTTACCATTGACATGAGTTCGGCAACAGTGGGTTCTTGTTCCACAATTCTATCAATTGAATGGGATCTTCTTCTCTTTTGGCTATAAACTCTCATTCACTATCCATAGGCTGGCAGGATGATTGGCTCTAATACCATTGTAATGTTTCGTTGTCTGACTGACTTTCAAGAATTGGTTTTCCCGTGTGTGAACCTGCTGAAAGCCAGAATCAAACTCTAGACCAAGAGTGCACGAGTTCACAATAGCCGTACAGAGTAGCCTGAATAGATCGTACAGTTGCAGAAGAGAGATGTATGGACCAGCTATTGGATCAAATTCATAGCTTCTTGGTGTTTGTTGTGGAGGTCGTACAATAAGACTTCGAGGTCGTAGGGTAAGGCTTGGAGGCTATACGGTATGTGGAGTGGAAGATTGTGAGGGGTGAATAGGTAGACCATATGGTGGAGCAACAGATGATAAGGCCGTAGGGTATAACTGGAGGCCATACCATCTGTGGAGTGGAAGATCATGAGGAGAGGTGCATAAGCAAGTCATACAGTAAACCAACAACTCATAAGGTTGTATATTAGTTGTTGTTTAGGCCAAGGAACTGTTAATGAGCCATAGGTGTGCAAGATCAAGCTACCCTAGATACCAAAGGAATACATTCACCATGTGAAATAATAACAAAATAATTGATTCAAGCCAATTCCACAGATGTATATATGAACCTGCAACAAATATGGTGCTCTGATTTGCCAGATTTGAGCAAATTAATATACAGATGGTATAAGGTGACGGTTGAATCCCACCGAAATTGAAATAGCCAAGTAGGGAAGATCTTTCACTTCTGAAATGGCAAACCACAAGAATCCCAATGGTAATTCACAGTACAAAGAAATAATCCAAATAACTACTACCTACATGATGTAAAGTTTTATAGATCTTTATTGGTGGAGACTAAGCAATATATTTCTGGTCGATTTCCTTCTCTTAACAGACCCATTCGTTATTGATTTATAGCTTGAATTCTAATCTGATATAATCTGGAACTTGTGTTTAGATTTCAATCTGAGATCTCTATTTCCAATGTTATTGATATTAATCTACAGATAACAAATGAACATAGTATATATATATATATATATTGAAACATGATCAAGTAGGGGCATGACCCTACGTGGTCATGCCTCAATATATATAATGCTAATAACATCCATTCATAACTAATATTGATTGATGCTAATCATATCCGATAACAAATACTTAATAACCAATATTATTAGCCAAGGTAAACTCTCGATTTGTCAATCGGTGTGAGTGATATAGTTAACATATAATCAATGATAACACCCGATAGCAATCGAGGTTGTGTACAGCACCTTTACAAATGCAAATATATTCGATCTGAAGATCGTTAGATATAATAAGAGGAATATCATCTGATAAGGTTATTGCATTCAAAATCGAATTGACGGGTAGTAATACATATGTGTGTGTGTGTAATTGAATATACTGTCATATACTTATTACAGCAAGTGTTTCAATACACAGAATGCTAACATCTTTAACACTCTCTTTAGCAATGAGGGTTTGAAACATTTACTTATATGCAAGTATAAGTACCACTCAACTGTGATTTAATGATTGTAGTGTGCAGCAAAATCTGGCCCGAAGAACCATAACAAAATTTTCATGGTGTGCGACAAAATCCGGCCCGAAGAAAAAGTCCGGCAAAATCCGACACAAAGAATCATAATAATTTTTATGATGTCCGGCAAAATCCAACCCGAAGAACAATGATAACACTTTCCTTCAACACTTTTGGTGTTAGAATGTTGGTCATCTATTGATAAGATCATCACTTTACAATAGAGACCTTAAACACATATAAAAGATCGTCACCTTTCATTTTACAAGTTTGCAAACAATCTGATTTTCAATATTTAAGAATATATATAAATTTACAAATATAATTACAAATTTGTCATACCAAGTTTATCTCTAAAAGTACTCTATTAGAGGTTTGGTAAAAATATCAGCATTTTGATCATTTGTGCTAATATAGATCAACTTGATCACATTCCTATCAACCATGTCTTTGATATATTGGTAACAAGTCTCAATGTGCTTTGACCGACTATGGAACACAAGATTTGCGGAGAGTTTGATATAGCTCTGATTGTCCCAATGAATCACAGTGGAATCTAACTTCTTTCTAAATAATCCAAATAATAGCTTTCGTAACCATACAGCTTCACGCGCTGCCATAAAGGCTGCCATGTATTTAGCTTCAGTGGAGCTCAAGGCAACTGTAGGTTTTTTTTTACTGAAACATGATATTATCGCTGATCTGAGACTGAAACAGCATCTGGTTGTACTTTTACAGTAAATGGAAAAACTAGCCCAATCACAATCAATATAACTTCAAGTTTGATTTCAACATTTTTGTACTTTAGTCTAAGACCAATAGTGCCACATAGATATCTCAAAATGTGTTTTGCAGCCATTAGATGTATTTTCTTAGACTCACAGCTAAAGTGGCATAATACATTTGTGGCATAGTAGATATCAGGCCTAGTATTTACCAAATAAATGAGAAATCCAATGATTTGTCTGTAAAGAGTCGGATCAATAGATTCTATGTGTATCACTTCCTCTTTTCGCTTGTGTAGATTAGCTTCCACTGGAGTTGCAAGTGGTTTGTTGTCCATCATCCCAAATCTAGTCAAGATATCCTAAGTGTATTTCCCTTGATTTAGAAATGTGATCTTTCTTTTTACATACTTCTAGACCCAAGAAATAATGTAGTAAGCCTAGATCCTTCATTTGCATCTTTCAATTAGATGATCATTTCTTGTTATCAATAGATCATCAACATATAAAACAGGTATTAACATATCATCACTACATATTTTGAAATATATGTTAGGATCAGCTTCATTCTTAGAGTATCCTAATTTGGTGAGGTAGTTATCAATCCTTTCATACCAAGCTCGAGGTGCTTTGTTTAAGGCCATATAAGGCTTTCTTGAGTTTACACACATATAGATTTTTATTTTTTAAAACAAAGCCTTCAGATTGCTCAATATATACTTCTTCATTATTGACTCCATTTAAGAATGTAGTCTTTACATCAATCTGATGTATCTTTCATCCTTTGGCTGCTGCAATTGCAATAATTGTCCTAACCGAAGTGTAACGAGCAACTGGAGCAAAAGTTTCTTCATAATCAATAACTACCTTATGGGAAACCCCTCGTGCAACAAGCCTTGCTTTATGTTTCTCAATGCTGCCATCTATTACATATTTGATTTTATATAGCCATTTTGATGAAACAACTGATTTGTCTTTTGGTATAGGTACAATATCCTAGACATCATTTTGTAGTATCGATTGATATTCTTTAACCATAGCATCTTTCCATGCTTGACAAGTCAAGGCTTCTTCAACAGTTGTTGGTTCA
Source organism: Cupressus sempervirens (assembly GCA_028749045.1). Classification (NCBI taxonomy): domain Eukaryota; kingdom Viridiplantae; phylum Streptophyta; class Pinopsida; order Cupressales; family Cupressaceae; genus Cupressus; species Cupressus sempervirens. Next base: position 503,510,228 of record CM053785.1, read on the forward strand.
AATTTAGCAAGCTCAATTATTAAAGCAATATAACAAGATTTGTTTCTGGTTTTCTTGCTTTCCCTAGAAACTTCATTTGGTTCAACATTATTTTCTTCAATCATTTTTCTTGCCCATAAAGGCCTTTTCTTGGTATTGGAGATGTCTCTACCTTCTATCTCTAGTAATTGTTCATTTTCTTCAGATGTGTTCTCCCTCTGAATTTTAGTTTGAGTATTTTCATCTAAGTCTGTAATGCGCTCATCTTTTGTATTTGTAGATAGTTTTAATGTTGTGTTTTCCTCAAATATGACATCTCTGCTTACTTCAATTGATCTTTGTTCAGGAACATAAACTCTATAGCCTTTTGAGTTTTCACTATAAACAAATACCCCTTGCTTTCCAAATGGTTCTAACTTAGTTCTTCTTTCTTTGGCTATGTGAATATAAATAGGGCAATCAAAAATTCTGAAGTGACTTAACTCAGGTTTATTCCTTGTAAAAACTTCTTCAAGTCTTATGTCTTCTAGTATGGAGTGGGGACATTTGTTTTGAATGTATGCAGCAATATTGGTGGCTTCTGCCCAAAATGAAAAATGTACGTTTTGGTCATGAAGCATGGCTTTTTTGTTGCTTTAACAATGGTTCTATTCTTTCTTTCTGCTACCCCATTCTGTTGAGGATTATATGTGCTATATACTCCCTCTTAATCCCAACAAAAGTACAAAAAGCTTTGAAATTTTCAGAAGTATATTCTCCCCCATTGTCAGATCTGAGAGTTTTAATTTTCTTTGAGGTTTGATTTTCCACAATTTCTTTGAACTCTTTGAATTTTGATAGAACCTCATTAGATTCTTTCACTTTTAGAAAGTAGATCCAAGTTTTCCTAGAGTAATCATCAATGAATATAATGTAGTAAGAGTAACCTCCTAGAGAGATTGTTGGCATGGGCCCACATAAATCAGAGTGAACTAGTTCCAGAACTGATTTAGACTTGTGTTCACTAGGAGGAAAAGGTTTTTTTATGTTCTTTCCTAGAGCACATCCTTCACAAATGCCTATGTGCTTTGAATTTAGACTCGATGTTCCAGAGGTGATTTTTTTAATATTTGGAAGAGAACTAAATCCAATATGTCCAAGTCTTTTATGCCAAACTTCATTAGAATTTGTTCCTTCATGATTAAAGGCTTGTTTTTTAATGTTGCATAATTTATATGAGGTCCCATCTCTAGTCCCTATGGTGATAGCATTTTTTAGATTAGAGTTTTTAGTCCAGTACAAGACTTTATCTTCATTGAAGGTGACTTGAAATCCTTCATCAACTAATCCAAATATTGAAATTAGATTTCTTTTATGTCTGGTTCAAACAGAAAATCTTGTAATTTTAGTGCAACTCCAATCCTTGGTTGTATAGAACAGGTCCCAATTCCTTTGACTGGATGGGTGGAGTTGTCATCAATGATGACTCCTTCAGAAATATAATTTTTCAAGGGTTTCAAAATTTTCTCTAAATCCTATTATATGTTGGGAAGCACTGCTATCTATTATCCGCACATTTTCATATGAGTTTATCTCACTTGATAAGGCGGAGTAGAATAATAGATTTTCATCTTTCTTCGTTTCGGCTAAAGATGCTAAGATGTTTTCCCTTTTTGGACAATTTCTGAAGGTGTGTCTGAGTTTCTCACATTTATAACATTTAACTTTTGAGAAGTCATTTCTTTTGAATTTATTATTCTCTTTCCTTTTGTCCTTTATATAAAGAACCTTTACAAATGCAAATATATTCAATCTGAAGATTGTTTAATATAATGAGAGGATATATCATCTGATAAGGTTACTGCATTCATAATCGACTTGACAAGTGGCAATACATATGTGTGTGTAATTGAATATACTGTCAAATACTTATTAAAACAGCAAGTGTTTCAATACACTGAATGCTAACATCTTTAACACATGTCATGCTTAAATACCCGTCGAGGAAACCTTTCTGAGCGTGTACAAAGATAGCAGATAACCACACCTACCTACGGAAACAAATAAACAAAAAATGGGTCCAAGATATACTAAATCAATCGGCCCATTAACAAAGGTTTAATTACTTATTTATTTTATGACGGGAACATTACATACTACAGAAAATTTTCACCTCTAAGGGATATCCAAATCATTGATTCAAGTAAATCAATAAAATATTCAAGAAAATGCACTTTGGATTTATACTCCATTATCTTGTATGGACTAAAACCCTTCTAATCCATATGAGCGAATCTCAAGAACTTTTAAGTTGTTCTATAGGTAGAAGATTGTTGTGTAAGAGCTCTCTAGCAAACAAGAGGATGGAATATATGATTGAGCTTGATGTTACCGAGGGCCTAAAAGTGATACAACCCTATCAATACAAGCACTTATAGATATCAAAGATCTAAAAGGCTTACATAATAGCTATTGGAGGTTGAGATTATCATCCCTAACAAGATTGCTTATGGTACATGACTAGTCCTGGCTAAAGAGAATCATGCGTCCAATTATCTTCCTATTGACCATAGAGTACTCAAGAAGATTACAATTAAGAACAAGTTGCTAATGCCAAGGATCAACAATGGTTGTAAGATAAAAAATTTGTTTGAAAAATTGTATAATTTCCACGTCGGGCTGGTTGGAATCTTCTATGACCACCATTGCATGTAGTTTGAACTTTATATTGTTATGAAGCTTGTAGTTGCAAACTGGGAGTTTCAAAAGAGAAAACTTCTCATCTAATGCGAATATATTGAAGATTGAAATATGAATGGTCAAAGGGTTTACTAATGGGCATTAGAGTATTCGCTACAATTTTTCATGGAGACTACTGGGAAGCACCTTAAGGATTAAGAGGCCAATGGTACCTCAAAGATTCAGAGCGAGCTTGAGAGGCAGATGGTGAGTGTCAAGTCCTTTGTAAAGGATCAGCAAGCTCGAGAAGCAATGTAGCTTTCAAAGCTCCTTGTTTTGTTAAACATTGGAGCCAACTGTAACTTATTATGATAATCAAAGTTGTGAGAAGCTCTATCAGTCCAATGTCAAACTATTGCTTTTGTTGAGAGGGAGTCTCAACATCAATTGCTCTTTATTGGATATTTCTCTAAGATGGTGAAATATGAGGTGAAAGCCCTTGAGAGATATTGCTTTTTCATGTAGATTTCTTTGAGATGGAGAACTATGAGGTGAAATCCACTGAGAGATGTTATTAAAGCATATTTCTCTAAAAATGGAGAAATATGAGGTGAAAGCCCTGGAGAGATGTGCCTCTTTCCACACATGGGAGTAGCCATGGTGGACATCACATTGAGAGATTCCATGATGACATCGCGTTGAGTGATTTCAAGATGAGGACTTGTGTATATGCTTCTCTCCACACATGGGAGCAGTCATGGTGAACATCATGTTGAGAGAGTCCACGACAACATCACATCGAGTAACTTTGTGATGTGAGCTTGTGTATGTGTTTCTTTCCACACATGGGAGTGGCCATGTTGGAAGTCCTATTGAGTGATTCCATTACATTATTACATTGAGAGATTTTGTGATAAAATCTTTTTCACAGATAGGTGTAGCCATTGTGAGTGTCATTTTGAGATATTCCATGACATGGATATTTGGAAAGATAACTCCCTAGCTAAGAGGGAGTGTTAGAGATATAGCTTAAAGAGATACCTTTCTCCCAATCTCTAAGATAGTCATCTCTCTTTATAATGCTATTACATTGAGAGATTTTGTGATAAAATCTTTTTCACAGATAGGTGTAGCCATTGTGAGTGTCATTTTGAGATATTCCATGACATGGATATTTGGAAAGATAACTCCCTAGCTAAGAGGGAGTGTTAGAGATATAGCTTAAAGAGATACCTTTCTCCCAATCTCTAAGATAACTCCCTAGCTAAGAGGGAGTGTTAGAGATATAGCTTAAAGAGATACCTTTCTCCCAATCTCTAAGATAGTCATCTCTCTTTATAATGCTTGCCCAGATGTTTCTAGTTCATTAACTCTAGATATTTTCAAATGAAAAAATGTTCATATGGACAAACATTTCAAGTCAGTAAAGAGTTATTTGACTTGAGGTCACTTGTATAGGTGTTGCTTAATTGGCAATGTCAAACTCTTCATTGTCAATGAAGAGTTCACCACTTCATGTGCAGAGATATGTATTTACTTATTTAGAGTGAACCATTCTTGATATGTTATGTTGACTGTTTGATTGTAGTATTTTGTTCATTGTTGCAAAGATATAGAGATTCGAATGAGAATTTATTATTTCTTTGTAGACCAAACTTTTATTTTTCATTAATAAAGTGATTTTTGTGGCTAGATTTTTCCACTCAAGTGGGACGGTTTTCCTAGGGTATCCTCTGTATTATCTATTTTGCATTTTATGTTGCATATGTTCATTTCTGGGGTAAAACAAAACCAATAAACAAAAGGAAGAGAAGGTTGTCGCATAGAATTTTTCATGTAGGAAACTTTTAAGAATATAGTCTAACAAGACTTATATAGACTTGACAAGACTAAGGTGAATCAAGTGTGTTGAGCCTTGGGGTTCTAGACTTGAGTTCATCTGAGTCTTTCCATAAATCGCTAAGTTTGGAAACTCATCCATAGTTGTCAGGTCTTGAGGAGTCTGGACTAAGACTTGGACATTTTAGTCTTTTTTTTATAAATCTCACAAGAGTTTCACTTCCTTTTTGGTTCATGACATGCCTCTCAATTATAAACATGAAATATAACACTTAAACTCCCCATCTATCTTAAAATTAGTCCCATTCTCTTCATCAAAATATGTGATAGAATATAACATTTTAAGTCACATTTCTTATGCTTCAGTTATATATAGTGTATATATTGGCAAAATGGTTTCAGCTCTCTAGGATAATGTAAATTCTAGGTTTAAGATCTTATAAATATTCAAACTTGGTCAAACTATAGTAATCAGCAAGCTTCTATCAGCATTTGCTTTCTCTCTTTATCTAACTCACTTAACTCACCTAATCTCTAGACACATCTCTCTCCCTATCACTCTTCCTCTATCCCCTCTCTACCTCTCTCTGCCTCACTCTCTTCTCTCTTACCTAAGATATGGACCTATCTCTCTACATCACTTTCTTTCACCCCCACACAATCATGGGATCTACTACCCTCAACCTCGTTTTGGTATTGCCCTCAAACCCCATCAAATTATAAGTCTAAGAAAGTAATGGATCAATGATAAATCGTGATCATAAAAATCTACACAGTACATATCCCTCATTGCAAATCTCCACATATTCAAAGCCACAATCAAAGATTATCTTATTTCATATATCTAACAACGTGTTTAGCATACAAGCACCACCATAGGCAAAGTTGGCATGTTACATTCCTTGTACTTCTAAAATACAAGGTAAGCCAAAGTTGGCAAGAAATGTCATTTTCATAATGCAAAATGCATCAACATGCTTTGGATAAACAATACATCTATTAGAATACTAGCTAAAAACAAAATAGAACATAACCATCTATCCTTTTACTTAACCACTACTCTTTGTTAATGTCAACAAAATTTGTAGTATTGTACACTTCAATAACAAATTAGAAATCAATTCCTCAATTGAATATACATATTAATCATTGAGACACAAGCAAAATCATGGTTACATCATCATCTAGGATTCATCTTAGATGCCAATGTATGACTTATCGTAATGTTGGGATGAGTAATGCAACATCCTTTGAACAATAATCGCAAACTTTTAGTTTTAATATTTGTTTTGATGTCATTAATTTTAGATTCCATGAGTTTTGTATACCTTTGACAATATTTATATATCTGTGTTATTTCCTTTAGACGACGATTTGTGTTTATACTTATGTGGGCGGCATATACTTGTAAGTGATCAAATTAGCTTATATTTGATGATGTTTTTTATTATGATAGAAAAAGGTTTTGAAGGGGCCACAAAACCGTTTACATCATATTACAAAAGATTTCCAATAAGCCTATAAGTAGAAAACTTACAACATAGAACCTGAAAACAACTAACTGGAAGAGAACAAAAAACACCTTGAAGGACTAGACAACAACTAGCGAAATGCCAACATACAACGAACACAAAACACAACACCACAAAAAAGAAGGAACCGAGTCAGACAAGGGTCTTCAAATTTTCAACTGCTTCCTCTTCAAGCACATTCATCTTCTATACAACCTTATGGAGATCAGCAAAACCCTGGCGCACATGAGAGTTGTTGTTTCTAATGCTAGCTTCGGTCCTCCTATTGGGACCTTTAATCTCCTCAACATCCATTTCCTTTTCAAGTCCCACCTCAACCACACCGTTTTCTTGATGCCAACCTTCCAGCCTGGTTCCCAAGGTAGCTATGTTCTCAATGGAAGCCCTTAGAGTTTTATGGCTCTACTTCATTATCTTTCTCAAGGTTAAGTAACATTTGCCAATTTTGCCCAACACCTCATATTTCCTATCACACTGCTTCTTGATTGGCTCAATAGTTTCCATATTTTTTCTTGAGACAATCTGCCAACCTATTCTTCATGGCAATTGTCCAAAGTGCACCTATAGTAGGGTCCTCTTTAGCATCTTTGGGGAGAGAAAGAGGGTTAACAATCGTAACCCTCTGAGCTGCCAAATCATCCACCTTGACCTTCATTTCTTCGACTTCGGAAGGGAAGGGCTCTATACTTCAAGTCCAATTTTTCACTTCGTGGCATTCACCTTAGTTGTCTTAAGGACACCAAAAATATCCTCCTCCTTAGCCTCAAAGCTATCCATGTGCACATCCTTAGATGAAGGAATCTCAAGATTGTCAAAGGGGGCACCATAAGGGGGCAACTCAAACCCACCAAGGGGGGGCCTTCCTACTTATATAAAGAACCATAATCCATAGGCACCGAAATTTTACTCGTGACCTTCTCAAGAACTTGACAATAAACATTCAACTTGGGGGGACTTAAAACCTCATTCAGAGGTGAATCCTTCTTCCTTTTTGCTGGGTTAGTCTTAATAACAGAAGACTCAACACCTAGCCCCTTTCCCTTAGGATCAGATAGTATTTTTGGATTCTATTTGATGATGTTAATCTGTCATTAAAGTTTATTTAATAAAAGGCCCATAAAAAGTTCTAAATCCTTGTAAAGCTCTAATTTTCTTGGGTTTTCAACTTTGTTGAAATTTTTGCACCTTTTTTTTTTGCCGAGTTCGAGTCAAAGTCTAAGTCTGAAACATGCTTGCCAAGTTTCTAACAATTAACTTTGTTAGTCCAAGTCTAAGGCAAGTCTAAGTCCTATAACTATGACATCACCAAAATAAAATCTCATTAAATTAATAGAGAAACTATTCTCATAACAGGTATATTAGAATGGGCATGAATTATGCATTTCAATGATTCATGATACAAAAACAATTCACATTCAAAATCTTATTTATTAAACCAAACCTCAAATTTAATCACAGTAACCCATATAAAGTAGTAGTAGAGAAAACACAAAACACATTTCAGGAAGGATATGCATAATATGATGTATCAAATAAATCTGCAAAATGATCATGTCTACTTTCTCCTTGTAGAGCATAATGTGGATATTTGTCCATTTGTGGAAAAACGTAGCATAACTGAATCCCTAAGTCTATCAAGTATAATTTCATACCTATTTGAAAATGGTCAACCATATCAACAAACTTTTCTCTAGTTTGCCAAGGTCTCAAGGCAAAGAGAAAGCATTTGTTGTTGCAGATTGGATGATTGTGTATGCTCTTTGTGCTACTACAATGAAAATTCAATAGCCCTGAGATTTCTTAACTTCATTACAGACATGCATTCATGCAACATGAGATCCAACAGATTACCAATCGCAATCGGGAAAATTACTTCTATGTCTAGTAAGTATTTATACAGAACCACATATCACATAGCCAGTACGACGTCTCTCTTTCACTAGCATATAGATAGCTAATACATGTTATACAGCATTACAAAGGGGGATGATCCCAACAACTGTGGAGGCACTAGATGCAACAGGCATACCAACATAAGAAGAGAATTGTTGAAGTGGGGAACATGGTGTTTGTTTGTTTGCACCCATGCAAACAAATGATGCTAAAGGTGAAGGAGTAGTAGCTCCAAACACTTACATAGTTCATAAAGAATTCAGAATAAGTTCAATAAAGCAATATATGTACTAGACATACCAAACAATAGAAGAATCAATGATGCCTTCCATTTATAATATTTAAAGGTGTAAGCATCCATAGTACTACCAATCTGTAAACTTGGTTATACCATACTATGGTAAACATTCAAATCTAAATGAAGTAAATTGAGGCTACTGTCAAATATAATGATTGTAGAAAGAAAGCTAAGAAAAACAACCATCACAAAAGAGGACACAAGGACTTTACCATGGGCAACCTAATTTCAAGCATCACTAGTTGTGCAGGCATCCATGTATATCTAGAGAAAATCAACATACTTAGAGATTACCCGTTAATACATAACATTACTAATGTATCTTTCTTAAATTTGCAATAAAATACTACAAGTTTGTCCTTAAATTCTTGCACATCTCTTGGCTTCTCAATTAAATCTCACATGCATCAAAACAACATTCACTTGGGCACCTAGAAAATAACGTGTCTTCAATGAGCTCAATTTGGACAGCTCCATGAATTGTTTCCAGCACAGTTGGATAACTTGGAAAAAACTTGCCAAACCCAAAAAATGTGACTTGGTAAAATTAAAAATTGTTTAAATTTCATTAGACAATTTTTATTTATTTTTTTTTGCAAAATTCAATGACAAGATGTATTCAATGAATCCATACATAACTACAAGTGTTTTCTACTAATTTGATTGATTTGAATGCAAATTAAGTACAAAATTGCATCCTCGTGTGGAATAAGTATTAACATAATATATAGCTGACAACTATAATGAATTTATGCATTGCCTTTGAATATCATTCTGATTTAGGATGATTCATAAATTGAATACTAAAATATATTAAATTGTCATCTTCCCTATTCAACTTAAAAACTTTGGGAAACGTTCTAATTTCTAATAATCACATGTCAATCTTGGATCTTAGTAGAAGATATTTCATCGTTGATTAATGATATTATGATAGTGATAAAGTTAGTTATCTAGGTTCTAACTGATCTCTATTCTAGACCCCCTCATTGTACTCGAGTTTTTTATATGACAAAAAATCCCACTAACTATTGGGGGTTTGGGAATGGAGACCCTAAATGGGTTTAAGGGGCAGCAATGACAAGTCACACAAGGAGTTAGATTAAGGAAAAAACCCAATGATAGAAGGGGTTTGGGGAAACATTCATTTCCCAGCAAGATGGAAGTGGAGTTTCAGGGGCTATGCTACCGAGATTATCTTTTAGATTTATTTTTCTGTATCTAATGCAGAGCAAGATGGGCCCTTCCAAGTTCTCTCAGAAAAATACTCCAAACAATGTGTTTTCCTAAAGGTTTCCCAACACAACCTTAAGGATTAAGTTGCCCAAATTAGGTAATTGACTTCTCCAAAGACTTCTTAGGAATCTAATGGCTTTGAATACCCTAATACAACCCAAATAACCAGTTTACCAAATATCAAGAGCCTATCTATGAGACAAACCAAACATCCCAACCTACTAGGCCTACAAGCCCCAATTAGCCCTCAAATGCTGTCCTCTTGAGTTTTTCTCCAAATTTTCCCATAACACAAGGAAAATAAATTGCATATTTGGATACCCATTTGGCTTCTCTATAACATATCAAAAGATGAGGTATGGTTGTTTTGGACCATTTCGATGTTGTTACACTACAGGCCTCTTTATAGGCATAAAAACCCCCTCATTTACAAAGGAACTACGTGGAATACTTATCCCTCAACCATACAACTTGGCACAATGTCTTAATATGGTCCTAACTAAAGATTCTTGAATTATTTTGAACCCAACAACTCCCTATATGTGCTTTTTTATGAAACCCTCACCAAACAAGTCCAAAAACTAGGGCCTCTTCAATTCCGATCAAGAAATCACTTCCAGAACCTGCTCTTTGATACTACACCATGTATATGATGATTACTTTTACTGTTTTACATAAAACCATGGCCTCCTTTGGGCAGATCTTCCACTTCTATACCTATGGCACCACTTTTGTGCCCTTTTCCCCCTATTCGCAATGGTGTACACCTGTGATATCTCTTCCTACTGCATATTTCTGGTTAGCATCATATTGTACAAGTGTTATAGAGTCTATTCCATGAGAAACAACAACTACATTCATGGAATGAGTCCATTCATATCGAAAAATTCAAAATTGACCTTAAGGGAATGCCTTGTTTGCTACAGTAGGATGCCAATATTGAAAGGAAAGTAATAAAACAATCAAGTGATTCAATAGAAATACATGTATTGATGAATAATATCAGAACAAATTCACATCATAACCTCACGATGGGGACAATAACAAAAATCAAGAGATTTGCAATAGAAATGAAGCTTTTTATTCATTTTTGAATGACAATCAATACAATATCATCTCTAGTTTGTACATCTGTCATCCCTGTGCCTTGCCCAGGTTATATAATGTGGTAAACAACCTCCCCAACTGATCCAAACTATCTAAGGGTTATTAGTAATGTATTTAAGGGTCTAAAACTATTTTCCCTCCAAAATGCTCCTAATTGTTAGAATTCAAATATTTGAATTTATAACTTACATTCTAATGCTTTATTCTATTCAAACCTTATTCTAATTTGTCCTCAATGTTCTCAAAGGTAAATCTAACCTATCTAAGACCCTTTTTATTTATTTTAATCTCATATGGGCACTATTGGCCCCCCTTGCATCATTTTTATCCTAAGGTTCTTACTGGGACCTTTAGGATTTATACATATGCTTTTAATTTGATCATTACATATGGCCGTTATTGGCCTTAAAACATTCTAATTGACACTTAATGATGTCTTTGAACCTTCATGTATGCTTGATGTCTTCACTTGATGATTTCCTTGCTTGGGTGCCTCTGCACCAGTGTCTTTGCCTATTTTTTATGATGGCAACTTTTTCCACAAAATTATCAAGTTTTTGAGAAAAAATAGCCAAAATAAAATGATGAGTTTTCATGATGAATATTTAATGGAAAACTAGCAAGTTTTTAAATACTCATCAAGTAATCTGTGAGTTTTGCATCAAAAAATTCCAGTACTTGTCAAAGAGGTCATGGAGATCATCACTTATCAAGAAAGACTGAATAAACATAGCACAACCACACAAGTCTCTGAGAACCTTGTGTGTGCGCGTGCCTTGCCAACACTGAACACAAGATCCAATAGAATAACAAAGGCTTGCACACAGCGATGCATGATCCAATACACCGCACTTGCCATTTGGCAATCCTACACACATGGTATCCAAATAGGACTTCTTCATAGCATGGTATTAAAACACCAACCATCAGCAAACACAACAGTCAAGTGGTTCTAGAGAATCAAACAGTTGTATTCTAGGAATCCCTTACTGATTGTAAAATTCTCATTCCTAAACTCCTTATCTACAACACCCAATTGTACACTACTCACTTATGTTTGATAAAAGTGGCAAACATTTGCTGTGCATCTTCTGCTCTCTTCTCAAATGCATATGGGATTATTTTGTTTCATGTTTTCCTTTGGCATAATCTATAAACGTATCTTTCATTGAGATGGAATTGTCAACAGCATGTGACCTAGATCTACAAAACTCAATAATAGCTTATTCGAGAGAAACAATATAAAATTGTCATTGCTTTGAAGAACATGCCAAGACAGGTAAGGGTTCCATGGAGTTATTCGAATAAGTCCCTAATCCTACTTATAGACATTGCTGGTCTGTAATTTTCATGTGTCAATTTGGATTAAATCTAGGTACTTGGCACTCATGGGTTCCATTGTCAATACCGTCATAACTAAAAACTAAAAACTTTAACTACGCTACGGAACAAAGTGACAAAGTTTGTGTTTTACTACTCTGTATATTTGTTAGCCATGGTCGCAAAGCTCTCCACGCAGAAGGGCATGTTTCGTACCTTATTATACTATTGTTTTTCTAGCCTTTATTCCTAATGTCTACTTATTATTTAAATATGTTTGCCTGAAATCAATTTAGAATTAAATCATTCATTAGCTCGGATTTCCTTTTTATTTAAAATGTAGTGAGGGAAAGCCCTAACCAATGTGTATCTTTTCAATCCCATTCGGTTAATGCATTGCAACTATTGTGTGAGTACTAATGTGTTGCAGCCAGATTTGTAGGTGCAGCCATATCACGTGACAATTTCCTCTTTGCATACTTGCAGTTCAATATTCTTTGCATTTTATTTTGTGATTTGTTTAGGAATGCAGCAGGATTGTCCTCAGAAAAATTTAAAGAATTTTGAATTAGATGCAGACAATAATGACAAAAGACCAATTCATCTAAACATATGGTCTTGAAGGATCCAAGGGCTCCATTTTAAGTTGTTCAAAAAGATTTAATTACTGTTTATCATCAACTATTTTGACTGTTGAATGTTTTAAATTGGTATTGAATTGAAATAAAAGAGGTGTTGTTACTAAATCACAGTTATTGTTTCATTATTGAGTCTTTGGTTTGAACTGACCACCGATAGTGTAGTGCCACAATATGACACGGCATCCAACTTAACCAATCAGTTTATGCATGTGGGCACCTAAGAGAGTGAGATTTGCATGTCATTATTCTGACCATTAGGATGTACTGATTTGATCTCAACCACTATAAACCTCGAGTGTTAATTAGTCCATTTTATATCAGTTCATATTGTTAATCCACAAGATGCTCCACATCACTGGGATGACAAAACTGTATCACTTTGTCACACTTAAAACATCATACAGAAGGTTCGAAATAAAGGGATGCACTTAGATGAAATGAACTCTTTCTATATTACCAAGAAACCAAGAAGGTATGACATCTCACATACTTACTCAATATGACTATTTTGCTTTGACTCTTTCTATATTACCAAGAAACCAAGAAGGTATGACATCTCACATACTTACTCAATATGCCTATTTTGATTTACTATCCCTTCTTAGATTTTTGCATGGCAATCAGCCATGGAAGGTATTATATTACATTTATGATTTTACAGTAAATCCCAAATGGATGATGCTTCCTAAATTGATCTTAGCTACAAAATGAAGTTTGCATTTAGATGAAATGAACTCTTTATAATTACCAATAAACCAAGGAGGTATCACAAACTCATTAGCCTATTTTTCTTTATTGTTCCTTCTTAGGTCTTTGCATGGCAATTAGCCATGGAAGGTGTTGGTAACTACACTATAATTTTATACTGAATCTGTGGCTGAATCCCAAATAGGTGATCCTTACCTAAATTGATCTTTATGGTCGTTTTTCTATGTTGTAAAGCTTTATCATACAGATGTAACTGAATTCATCTTAACAATGGACACAATTAGAGATCAAAAATAAGTCAGTTACTGCACAAGAATTGAGATTGCTCTACAATGCAGTTATCTCTTAAAGAAATTATCTTTTTCTGATTATCAGTTTCATATATCAACATCAATTAGTCCATTTGAACAATATAAAATGCAGATCATGTCTGAATCAATTCAAATATAACCTTTTTTATTCTTCAAAAAGGTTTTGATAAACAATGTTGCCCCTACTGCTGATATTAACTGGTGGTCAAGATGATCAATTTGTCATCCCCTCTCTTCCTGCCACCAACCTGATAGTTGATTTTGCTCTCTTAAATATAATTTTTTTTCCTTGTGGTTGATAGTGATGGCAAGCTTTTACACATGGTATATCAGGTATACTTTTTATTTGTAAATTTATAGTGATAGGTTGGAGGGATGAATTTTGATCAAAACCAAAGATAGATGCCGTGAACTTGCAAAAGATGTGTTGATAGATTTGGGACTAATTGAAACAGTTTAATAATCTTGGAATTATGAATTTGATACTGATACATAAATTTCTTTTTTTTTGATATCTCGATAGCATTGTGTAATCACGATGTTCAAATACAAAATCCCACCATAACAAAGCTGTTATTTAAATTTCCATTTACATTATCTCAACTTTCGTATTGCTGACATGACTTACTTCATTAATCTAAAAAACAATAAACCATAATTTATCAGATGTAGTTACAGCATATAGTAGTCTTCCAACATCAAAGACTTTTACCAACTAAATGCTCTCTTAATGAATGGAACTCAGTAGCTTCGATACAATAAGCACTATGCATCTTACACACAGATACAGCGAAGCAGATATTACGACATGAGGAAAACCAACAAATGGTACCAAAGAAGTTGTCGGTCACAACAAGAAATAAGTATGCTTATACAAAAAAACTCACTTACACGCCCTCCTTCTTGGTCTTGTGCTCCAGATACTTTCTCAAAATATCATCCACTGTTGGGTTACGTGGAAGCTTAACCAGCTGCAATCAAACATTATAATCTGTATAGAACTTGCTAAACATAAAACAAAAGCATGCTAATTATAATAAAATATAGTCTACTAAATGGCTGTGAAAGTCTAAGTGTAACATTATTCTCAAAATGTAAATTGAATATACATATTAGATGCAAGCAACATAGAAATAAAGGCAAATGCCCTTCTCTATATGCTTCTACTGGCTAACAATGGTCCATTTAGATTGTGGACAAAATCAATTTTTACAATGAGACCCAAGACAGTATATCCTATATTTTCAAATGAAGAGATTATGCATAAACTTCAAGCAATGTCTATTTTCATTACCTTACCCAGCTGAGTTACAAATTCCCAATCATCAACCAACTGCTTTTTCAAAGTAGTTGGCAAGTGAATCTTTATAATCTTTTCTGGAGATTCTCCATCTTTCTCCTAGCAAAGGATAACAATTTTTTTGAGAAGATCAAACCATGAGAAAAATACAATATATATGTAGCAAACTGACAAGAATCAAATCTCTCCACAGTACAAAATTCAAGCATGATACTATATGCATTCTCAATGTGTCTCTGTACTTTCTCTTCACTGCTTTTATTGAGTGAAAGAGGCATACTCCCCCACTTATTCTTTATTATTACCCGGCATTACAAGGAGTAAACTCCACAACATAATCATCAACAGCATTTCTAAGTTAACGAATGACAGTTTACAACTTAGTTACCAATTCGGATGCGGATGCGGATGCGGATAGGGATGCGGATGCGGGAAGCAGGTGCAGGTTTTTTTGTGGGTGGGGGTGGGGGGGTTGTGGATGCGTGCGTGTGTGTGTGTGTGTGTATTCAGATATATATATATATATATGCAAAGAAATGAAAGAAATATACAAAATTTAAAACATTTGATAGTATGATACTTGTAACTTCACCAACACATATTCACATCGAAATTCAAATATTCACTAAGATTATAAACCATATCATATATGTCTATGTTCATGATTCCAATGCAAATCAGCAAATCAGCACAATTACAAAATCAAAATATAGTTCATCATTCAATGTTTATCAATCTGAATCCAATTCATATGGATTTGCAGAAAAGTCCTAATCATCTCTATCAGGATTGTTTTAGGGCTTAGGAGCAAAAAATAGGTCCAAAGATGTATTCCCTCATGTGCCAATAAAGTGTTTCAAGTGGCAAAAATTTAAAAAACAGGCTTTTCAGCTGTTTGAGCCTGTGCAGGCTGCTGGAGGCACCCGGATGCTTGCAAAAGTTGGTTGGAAGCCACTTCTAGCCAGCTTCCACCCACCTCTGCTCCCGAATCCTCTTACGCCTCTGCAGGCAGGAAGCCCGAATATAGTATTGTTGGTGTTAATAAAGTCTTTAAGGTACTCTAGCATAGTGAATTATTTATAATATTTGGCGCTTGTGTTATCTATTTCTACAGAATTCACAAACCTCACAGATAAAAGACTTTTACAAAACCCTCAAACACCACAATGCTATAAAAAGCCGATACTTTAGGAAGAGTTTATGTTAATGTTACTGTAGCTATGGTCAGATTCCTTAAGACTGACATAGATAACATAAAGGTTGTGATAATATAATTATAGTGATATAATTATATTGATAATATAATAAATACTTATTGTGATAATATAATTATACATTAACTAGATAATCAAGTAATATATAATTAGTTATATGTATATACATACATATAATTAATTATATGAGATATATATAATTATTCATTGGGGCCAACTTGGAAGAGTGGTATCCCTTGGTGAAGAGGCACCTCTGATTGGTATAAAGGAATAATGCATTTTCCTTTCGTGAAAATTGTATATATGCACAATCTGCTTTATTGAGAAGTACTGCTCGGGGGAGACAATCGTGTAATGTCTGTGGTTGGGAGAGCAAATCATTGCTCGTGGTTAATCAAGTAACTGAAAACATGGTATCGGAGCGTTAATGATCCTTGTGATTGTGAAGTGTTCTTGGAAACAGCGATAATTAATTGGTCTTCTAGTGATAACACTGTGTTGGGAATCGCTGATATCGATATCAGAGGCACAGATCAAAAGTATTTCGATGCAAATGAATACACATCAAACACAGATGAAAACTATGTGAATGTCAACAGTCTTGCTCATATGGGATCTACAATACAATTGCTACTGCATTATAGTGAAGACAATCCAATTATATCCATATGCTCATCTTCAATCTCCTTATCAATATCAAGTGTCGCAGCTATGTCAGAGGGTGAGTGTTTGCTGTAGGCTACTCACAGGTGTATGGCTATTATAAACACCTAGATGGATCGTTGTGATCACCATAACTAAGAATTGTCAACTAGAATGGTGGGTTGTTACTGATGGATCACACTAAATCTCAGATCAGATAGAAATGATTGCCACCAATGTGATCTAATTGACAAATCACTGTTGTTTATGTATCTATAGAATATATCAGCCTGGACTTGGTTTGAGGCCAATATTATTGATAATGAGCGTTGAACTTGAAATACCAGTGTATGTAGCCTTGATCGATTGAAAATAAATAATGTTGTTCAAAGAAGATCACATGCTACATACTAGCTGCATACACTTACAAAATTGTCTAATGTCTGCGAATGAGATCGTATCCTCCTTGATCACCATCTGGAAAAACATTTGCTTATTGTTGTCAATGTCCCAATCTCCTCAAATACAAATTTGGAGTTTGAAACATGTATGAGGAAATTCACACATTGCGATGAGTTATTGGAATGAGTTTTCTCAGTATCGCGGCTCGTGTTATTTCTGTCCTAAAGATTAATATATAACTGCCACATTATTTGGTAGTTATATTTTGTGGAGTATTGTGGCCTTTCTGGCAGAAGTTTAACGAAATATGCATCACTATTGCTTATCATGAAATTGGTTGTATAAGAAATACATAAGCATTAAGTGCTTTCCAAGAAAAGAAACATTTTTTTTTTTTTGCATAAAGTCCTTTTAAGCAGCTTCCTTCATTCTAATGTTTGATGGATGATTAGTCATTTGGCTGCCTATGAAGGCGTCATTGGAGGAAAAACATGCTTTCATTGGAGAGCGGCGGAAGGAAGTTTGTTATCGACCTTCATACACAAATGGTGAGTGAGGAGATGGCTTCGGAATCTGAATTTGACGAAGTGTCTGGTGGAATGGACGAGGGAAGAGATTGGATGGAGCCTAATGATGAAGGCATGTTGGAACTTAAAGGATGTTCGAAAGATGAATTGGATTCCTCGAACGGACTCTTCCATTGGCAAATAAAAGATTATGAGTTATTCCAAGTTGCAATATTCTAGGCGTGGAAGGAATGGATGGAGAAGAGAAGGATGCGTTTTAGTCAGAGTTTGGGGAATACAAAGAAGGAGAAGCCTGGGTGAATAAAAGCCTTGCTCACAACTTTGATGCAGTGAAGCCAATCAAGTATGAAGAACCATCTGTACAGGTCATGAATCTCAGGAATGAAGAGAGTCTGCACAACATACTGGTTGGCGATGATTGGGATCCTATGTCGTATTCAAAATCTTCATAGAGTACAAAGATGTGTTTGCTTGGAGTTACAAGGACCTGAAGGGTTTACCACCAGAGTTGTGTGTGCACCATATACCCCTAGTGCCTAAAGTCATACCTGTGCAGAAGAGACTGTACAGGATGAACAAGAATTATGCAACTAAGGTTGGTGAAGAGATCCAACGCATGCTTGAGGATAGGAATCATATTTAGAGTTGAGAAAAGCAAATGGATCTCAAACATTGTGATATCTAGGAGGCAAGACAAATTAGGATCTATGTCGATTTTCGATGTTTGAATGTTGTCACTATAAAGTACTTGTTCCCTATTCCGTTCACAGATACAATACTTGAAGAAGTTGTTGGACACAAAATGTACTCATTTATGGACGGGTTCTTTGGTTATAACTAGATATCAATCACAAATGAGGATAAGTTGAAGACCACTTTCGTGGTAGAGGATGGCATCTATGCATATAACCAAATGCCCTTCGATTTGTGCTATGCGCTAGCAACCTTTCAAAGAATAATTCTTCATATCTTTGATAAAATGTCCGTAGGAAACATTCGCGCGTTCTTGGAAGATTGATCTCTCTTCAATGGACAAGACACGCATTTGGTAGCACTGGGTGAGTGCATGGAAAGGTGTTGTCGAGCAAGGCTAGCACTGAACCCGAAGAAGTGTAGATTCATGGCATCCCACGGTAAGCTATTGGGGCACATTGTATGTAAGATAGCACCAAAAACTAAATCAGAAAAGGTACGTGTGATAGTGGAGATGGAAGTGTCAACTGACATCAATGGTGTCAAATCCTTTTTAGGACACACTAGATATTGTAGAAGGTTCATTAAGAACTTTTCTCAAATTTCATGCCACCTCAACAGGTTGACAACAAAAGGGGAACCAAATGAAGGTTGTCTGGAATGAGATAAGGGAAGAACTCAATCTATGGTAAAAACTCAAAGAGCAAATCAACGAAGAACATGAAGCTAAGCCTTTATTAGAACTGAATAAAGAAAACCCCAACCAAGCATTAATAGAAAATTCCATCTTCCTTAATAAGATTAATGAAGACTCAGATATGGATGTACAAGGTAAAAAGCAGGTCCCTCTTGAACTTGACTCCATCTTTAATGCAATTGTGCTGAATGATGAAATAGGAGAGTAAAATGTGGGAAAAGAAATTCTAACGGGAGTGAACAACAACATACAACGTCAAATTGTGGAAGAAATATTAGAACAAAATGAGGGGGAAGCAAACACTTTGGATGATGAACCTATTAATAAATTTCAAAGCATCAACTCAGAGACAGAGTAGGGATTTCTACAGCATACAAAGGTCTAGATGGTCCAAACTGTGGGAAATGACTCAAAAAAGAGAAAGAAAATCACAAACTGAGCGAATTTTTTTAAGTTGGGTTGGTTGATAACCAAGCAAATCTTTAAAACTTATTCAATGTTGGGAAGGGGAAGGAACTTCCCATTGAATCATAAAGCTCACATCATCGAATGTTAGGGGAATATATGCCCCTAACAAAAAGCGTTTGTTTAAATGCTCAACCACACTAATGGACTCAGAAGTCATACTTATCCAAGAAACAAAGTTGTTTGAAGAAGAGATGAACAAGTTTAAGAGGAAAGTAGGGTTATGGAAATGCAAGTGCATATCTTCAATTGGAGCTTCAAGAGGACTAGTTGTCAATGGGATCCTAGAAAAGTTGATTTTGAAGTACTTTCCAAAAGTGCAAATTGGATGGGTGGATGGATTAGAATATAAACAATTTCTTATATTTCTATTTGATCAATGTATATGGTCCAATCAATAAAATAAGGAAAAGAGACACCTGGAATGAAATCAACAACATCTTCAATCAGCTTAATGACTAGAAATATATAAATGGACGAGATTTCAACGCAATTCTAAGTAGTAAGAAGAGTGAAGGGGTTCCACATGAATCTTAGTCACTAAAAGATTTCAGAAGATGGGTAAACAATAATAGCATTTTAGATATCAACATGACAAATGGCTTCTTTACTTGAAATAACAAAAGGGATTAAGCTTGCTTCATCATAGATAAGCTCGACAGATTTATGTTTAAAGGAGATCTTAGTTCTTTTAACAACACTCTCTCAGCATCTGTCCTAAAATAATCAGGCTTTGATCATTTCCCTGTGAACTTGCATATTGTAGAGGACAAAAAACCACATAAATGCCCATTCAAATTTGAACATATGTTGTTTCAAGATGAACAATTCAAAGGTCTCTGTGAGCAGTAGTGGAAGAAGGGTAGTTTTGAAGGTTCTGAAATGTATTGTTTCATTTCTAAATTAAAGTTCCTAAAACAAAAAATCATTACTTGGAATAAAGAATACTTTAAAAATATTTTTGGAGAAAAATTAGAGCTGGAAGATGAAATTAAAACCTTAAATGGGAGTATATTTAGAAAAGGTATGAATATGGATAGTTATTTTACATAAAAAGAACTCTTGCAAAAAATATGAAGTAATACTATCTAAAGATGAAACTTTTTGGAGATGGAAACCCAAACAAACATGGAGATAAAAACTCTAAATTCTTCCATAATAGAACAAAATCCAGAAGAAACATAAACAAAATTCTAAAAAGTAAGAACTTTAGAGGGGAAGAGATTAATAATCTTGAAAATCTGCAAATAAGATAAATTTACTAATGTCCAACAAAAGACCACCCAAGGGTCTATGGGAATGAAAAGCATACAAGCAGAGAGACAGCTGGCTACAAGAGCACCAAACAATGTCTGGGAAAGAGCAAATAGGAAACAAAAGAAACAAATGAGCAAACAATGAGGCAAGGACTAGGGGTCATTCCCCGACAAAAAGAAATCAAGCACCAAAGGGTAGAGTCTAGGGCATGCAAGGGCCCCTAGCCACCGCCAAGAGTTGTTGGGGGGTGTCGCTAACGAATATAACTGCTGCGATGCCTCAGAAATCTAGAGTGACTGGTGATGGAGGTGTAGGATGACCGCTTCAACCCACGTGTCGAGGACAAAGGAGAGAAGAAAGTGGTGATGAGCTGAACTGGGGCAGCTCTCTAGGGGAATATGAGTTGTAGAGTGTGGCCACAGAATTGCATAGTCTATTCTGAGATACAGTGCTAGGCACTTATGATCCTTGTACCTGAAAAAAGCCGAGAGAGATCTGCACTCTTTGAATAAGCAGTAGAATCTACCTCTAACTCGTAGCATGCAAGGTAGTGAAAAATGAAATGGATCTCCATCTCAACCATGGCCAAGGTACACATATGACAAGTCCGGTCACCTCTATCAATGTGATGATTTGTCTGAATCTAAAGCTGGTGGGAGCCAACTCTAAAGGACCAAAGGGAGATGCATAAGGCATGGCACCAACACCTAGACATGTAGCTAGGGCGCATGATTATACCATCCTAAATATGAAGGAAGTGCTTAGCATAAAAGGCCATCTTCGGACGTAACCCCCCGGCAAGGTTACTCTACGTCATGGTGATATACTGTCTGTAAAATGTCAAGTCTGGCATGCTCGTTCAACTCCTATTGTGAGGGGAGGAGGTGACTAGAAGCATCAAGCGAGGATTGGAAGGGAGGGAGGCAATCAATATCGATCCCAATGGAGCTCGACAGGGAAGTAGCCTGCGCAAACCATCAACAGGCATTATAGGTTGGATCAAAATCTACAACTGTGACTGAGGAATAGTATGCCAAGTAAGAGTATCTATGTCGGTCACCCACAAAATCGCAAAGCCAAGAACATGGTCAAGAAACCAAATCAAATCAAAAATGGCGGCCAACCTAAAGGGATTACCTCTGAACTCAGCCAGAATAATGTTGTGGCGGGTGAACTGATGACATCTGATAATATGCCAAAGCCTCAGAGTCGAGACGCACTCAATGGAGGCTCAGTCAGAGTCGAGGAGAAAAGGCCCCCAAACCATTGAACCATAGTGAACCATTCATCTAACCAAGGAGTCCAGAAGGGATAACTTGGACGAAATGTCCTAGAAGTGACGCCTAAAGCATTGTCTCTCAAGCATAGCAAGGGAGCCCATCCCCTTGCTAACTCTAGGTTGGATGGCAAACAAACAAAATTTGCATATATTTTTAAACATAGTTTCAATAGTTTAGAATTCAAATCTACTAGCCCAAAATAAGCTTCTTAAAAATATCCCCAAAACGATCACTCCCGAAGATAACACCATTTTGAATAATGACTTCTCAATAAAAGAAATAAAGAATCCATTATTTCAGTCACAACCAGATAAAGCACTTGATCCTAATGGCTCCTAGGCAGGTTTTTCTCAAAAGTTTTGGCACTTTTTAGGGACAGAGCTTTAAGAGGCCATTGACAATACCAAGAAAGCAAGCAACCTTCTAAAAGTAATCAATAATACATTCATAGCACTTATCCCTAAAAAAGATAATGTGGAAGAAGTCGGAGATTTTAGACCCATTTCTCTATGTAACACAATCTATTAAATCCTCCCAAAAGCAATAGCAAACCAACTAAAAACTTTCTTACCCAAAATCAATTCTAAGGAGCCAATAGGTTTTGTCTCTGGTAGATCCGTATTTTATGGTATAATTATATTACAAGAAATAGTACACTTAATTCGACAGAGCAGAGATCCCTGTATGTTAATCAAATTGGATATACATAAAGCTTATGGTAAGATACACTGGGTGTTCTTATGTAAAGATTTTGAATCTTTTGGCTTCTCTCGTTGTTGCATCAAGCTCATTTTAGCTATACATCAACTCCCAAAATATCTCTACTCATTAATGGATCACCAGAGCGATTCTTTGACATATCACAAGGCCTAGGACAAGGAGATCCCATATCACCATTTTTATTTGTAATTATGGTAGAAGCCCATAGGAGAGGTCTAAACCAAGCTCACCTATGTGGACATATTATTGGGTTTAAAGTAACAAATGAGTTTGCCAACATCACCCATCAACAATTTATTGATGACACACTTTTACCTAATAAATGTAGTGAATTAGAGACTAGAAGGTATAAAGAGATTCTAGATTGTTACCAAAGGGCATCTGGACAAAGTATTAATGCTAATAAGTCATAAATCTTCTTTTTAAATACTCAAGAAAGAATTGAAAATGAAGTATGCCAAACCTTAGGATTTAGAAAGGGTGATTTCCCTTGTAAATACCTAGGGATGCCCATTGAGAAAGGTATAAGGGTAAACAAATCCTAGCATCCTATTCTTAAAAATGGATCAAAAGACAAATAATTTGAAGGGGAAATGGCCTACAAATGCAAGTAGGGTAACTATAACTAGAGCGGATCTCTCAGTCATCCCAATTTATCAAATGTCATATTTTCCCTTAAGAGGTAAAACAAAAATTAGAGAAGAAAATCAGAAAGTTGTTCTGGCAAGAAACCTCAAAGAATATAAAAAATTTGCATTAATCAAATGGGATAAAATTTGTGGGCCCCTTAAAGAAGGGGGTTTACCATGGTTACAGGGAGACTTGTCTACCCCTTAAAAGATGTGTCTCGAAGACAAAGACGTGTCTCGAAGACTTTTTGCATCTCCGGAGACCTCAAAAAAGGTTGGAGACTTCATGATGATGAAGTCTCCTAAAGTCTCCCAGTCTCCTAATCCAAAAATTGAGGTCTCCCTGAAGTCTCCTGATAAAAATAAATGTAAAATATACTATTAAATTATTTTATGTATTTTGGCCCTCATTTTAAAAAAATTTAATGCAAAAATTAAGACCAATGACAATTTAAATGATTTTTTTGGGGAGCATGATAGCTGAAGACCTTGAGATGGATGATCACAACCTTGCGTGGTAGATGATAGTACCATCAACTTACTAGTACTAGATAGATTCTGATTTTTGTTTACCGTACTAAGTTTGTTCATTTTCCTTTTTGTATCGGCAATTTAGCATGAAATTATACTTTTTTTAATTTTAAAATTGAATATGTAATGATAATCTCAGCAATTATCAATCTGATATGATGATGGTCATATGCAATATTCGGAAGACAAGTATGACTACATACAATAATGTGATTATGTGAGTTTTGAAATATTTGACTCTATATTAACCTGACATTACTCTTATTATTTACTTTATTAGTCTTTTAGTTTTACAATATTACTATTTTGTATTTAGTATTAGACTCTTTAATCTATTCAAAAAAATTGTCGTCTCCAAGTACCCCGATCTCCTATTTTTTTAAAATTGTCGTACCAATACCGGAGACCTCCAAGTCTCCCTGTCTCCCAATGACCTTGGGGTTTACTTATTAAAAAAAATTAAACAGGCAAAACTTAGCTTAGGAGCAAAATTGTTCTAGAATATGTGCCGTGTGAACAAGATATGAAATGGGCTAGGATCCTCCTAAACAAACATTTGCAAGGGAATGATCCAATAAGTCTATTCAGGACCTACAATCCTCCTAAAGGATTCAAGGTCTGGAATCTTATCCTTGAATTTAAGGAGATGATTAGCAGCAAGCTCACTTGGGATGTGGGGTTTGGGGAATCAATCCTATTTTCAGAAGCTTCATGGGTAGGGTAACCCCTCTCCATAGCCAGGTGAACCACTGCAAAAGTATGGATGTTCTGAGAGACTATGGGGGGACAGGCTTTGCAATTATGTAGTATTCCCATCAGGACATCCAAACCTACTATGGGAATGGCACTCGTATGAAGAAACTCTCGACTCCAATGAGGAAAAGATGGAACACTTTCTGAACTTCTAAAATCAAGGCACATTATAATCAAGAATAGGTCTGACAAATTAATTTTGGGGAGACACGAAAACAGGAGAATATAAAGTTAAGGATGGGAACAATTTTCTTACCAGATCCCAGCGATTGTCATAAGAGGATCTACCTCTTAACTTTTATGTTTCACATAAATAGCTCATATTTTCAATCATGCCAAGCCACACATACCTCAGCTCCAGAATCACCTTTCCGCTTTCGCCCTCTTGCCACTGAATAGTAAAAAAACACAGAACATACTATCAGCCACAGAAAAAATTACATAGTTATTATCACTGTAGTAGAAATCTGTAGAAGCATGTATCAATTCACTTTAACTTTATTTCAATGAAATTGTTCAAAAAACTGAAAATGTTTCCACTTGTCAGGAATCAAATAGCTTATTTAATTAACCTAAGAGATGTTGAATAGTTACTTTTGCACATGTTATAGCTGTCTGCAAGATGTATTGGCCACACAGGCATTGTTCAAGGGGTTGGAGCTTATCAGGAAATTACATGCTGAGAATGTACTCTTGATTACAAGCTCTTAGTTAAAATAATTGGACAGTAATCAATTCTAGCAATGTTGTAATACTGGCATCCGAACAAATCATGAGGTGGTGCATTTAGAAAAACGAAAGCTCACACTATATGAATTCATAAACAAAATGCCATATTGCAGGAAAATACGTAATTTCATGGGAATAGCCCAGCACTTAGGCCCAAACCTGACAATACAGATCCTGCATGTAAAGGCTTTAACACTTTTAATCGGAAAGGAAATTGGAAATGAAAATGAACAATCTGGGAATAAAATAGCAAAAGGTGACGAACATTGGCTCCAAGACCACTTCAAAGTATATATGTTTCGCTGCTTAAAGAGTCTCAAGGATATTTGGCCTAGAGAGTTTCTGTTGCAGACGAATCCAAGGTGTTTTTGATGTGGTTTTGGGATGTTTACTACTTATAGTGAATCAATTGGGTGAAATTGGTATCATCACTGATTGTCAGATGGTATCATGTTGATGATAATTGTTTTATATCAACATTATTTATTTATTTATCATTAAAGTTAAGTTGTTTAAGTCAACTTAAAACATTTCACATCAGTAATATGCGGACTAACATTAAAAGGGAGAGTTACTTAAAAATTAAATGTTCCCCTTTATTAATGTTACTTGGTCCAAAAAGATTTAAAATACAAAGGAAGTGTTTCTATTTATCCTACATTGACTAGCAAAGTGTGCGGGCTATCCTGTGATTTTATAAAAGACTCTTGAGAGTTCATTTTGATTACACTGGATTGAATTGGAAAGTTCATGAATTATTTGGAGAGTTCATCTTCAACGGTTTGTGAGGACAAAATCCCTCATGAGAACCAATCTCGACACAGTTGAACAATATAGTCTGAGGATTCAGCTAGCACTTACATTTAGATAACAAATCATACATCAAAGGTTCTTTATTACTAGTTTGAGAGTTTCAAACATCATTGAAGAATTTGTGTGGTTCTGTGAAGAAATCTAAAGATATTATTTGTTGTCACGGACATTCCTAACTATACTTCTCTGTTTTGGCCATACTATTCATACATTGTCGGGCCTTACTTCTCTGTTGTAGCTGTACTTTTCATACATATCCATCCCAATAGAACCTTAATCATAGTGGAAGCTAAACATTGGGGTTTGGAGGTGGAGCAATTTAGCTTCAAACTGCACTTTGAAGGAGTTTAAGGTGCTGCCTAGCATCATTCTTCCTAGCCGTATTCGATTGGAGCTGATAGTACACGTCTAGAGCTAGGGAAAGATATATAGTTAATGTATAGACTGCAATGGGGTACAATGGCTGCATACATTGCAGATTTGTTTAGGTTGTTTGTC
The DNA here is from genome assembly GCA_028749045.1 of Cupressus sempervirens. Taxonomy (NCBI): domain Eukaryota; kingdom Viridiplantae; phylum Streptophyta; class Pinopsida; order Cupressales; family Cupressaceae; genus Cupressus; species Cupressus sempervirens. The sequence continues at coordinate 503,536,900 of CM053785.1, forward strand.
CTAGTAACAGGTATTTCGGAGAGGAGAATAATTGTAACATTCATGGATGGTATATCAGACCCTCTGAAGCTCTCAACCCATCTACCTTGCAGCTAGCCATCAAGAAAGCAAGGGTTATTGAGCCCCCGCCATCTGAAAGTACATTTCAGTCAAAGAGTTTCCCTTCAAAGAAAGACAAGGACAGGAAGCCATTTCATAAGGAATCACAATAGCCACGAAGTGATTCTAACAAATTGGATTATGAGCAGTTGAACGAGCTCAGAAGGATGAAATTATGTTTCCATTGTAGGAAGCCTGGTGATCCTTCCCAGAAGCGCACTGTTAAGGCTAAGGTGAAATAGTTGGAACATTTTTCTACAGAGTCAACATCTGAAAATATAGATCAGCAGACTAATTATCACAAAAAGGAGACAGAAAACAAGGAAGAAGAAACTAAGGAGAAGGCAACAATTGCCCAACTCACACGTGCCCAAAGAGCTGTTGCATTTAAGGTGAGAGGAGTAATGTAGTGAGAGTGAGTGGTAGCATTAATGGATACAAGTGCCACTCATAACTTCATTAATGAGAAGGATGTAGCCAAAAGAGAGTTGCAAACAGAACGACATGAGGGGTTTAAGGTGATGGGAGCTAGTGGAAAGCTACTCTATTACACACGCAAGATTCCCGACCATAGTATTAGGCTCAGAGTTTATGAGTTGATGGCTAAGTTCCTTATATTGGACATGTTAGACAATGCGGTCATTTTGGAAATGGCATGGATGATGTCACTTGATGTGCTGCTTCAACCTAACGAGATTAGAAATGATATTCGAACAAAAATGAAGGAAGGTAGTCCTTGGGGCAATTTCTAATTGAAGTCATAGAATTGTATCAGTGATACAGATGGAGAGGTTGTTTAGACATGATCAAGTGAAATTGGTGGTTGAGCATCTAATTCTGCCTACAACTACCAAGCACCAAACATATAGAAGGCAGTATCCAGTCACACAAAGGATTTTGACGATAAATCCTTATAGAGTTCCTCTTGAGAGAGGAATAGATCATGGCATAGAGTAAGAATAAGGGGTTTAACCAGTAATCACTACCCCTTATCATCATCCTAAGAAGTATACAGATGGAATCAAAAAGATTATTAAGGAGATGTTTGAGATGGGACACATTAGCCCAAGTAAGAAGCCTTTCAGTTTAGCTATGGTGTTGGTAAAGAAAAAGGATAGCACGATGAGAATGTGCATTGATTACAAGGCTCTTAACAAGAAAACAATCAAGAACAGATACGCCATACCACAAATTGATTATGAATTACATGGTGCATGTTGCTTCTCAAACATAGAGAAGACATTGAGAAGACAGCCTTCAAATGTCATTATGGCCACTTTGAGTTTTTGGTTATGCTATTTGAGCTAACCAATGCTCTCGCCACATTTCAACGTCCAAGAAACAGTTGCAAGAATTTGTGTTTGTCTACTTTGATGATACTTGATTTTCAAGAAAACTTGGCAAAAGATTCTGGAGCATTTAGAGGTTCTAAGTAATTGGAGAGCAGATTTTGATGTGCTAAAGAGTCAAAATAAAAATTTTACATGATAGAGCTCTTATAACTTGGCCACATCATTAGCCTGAATGAGGTAAGAGTGGAGCTAGAGAAGATTAAAACCATTGTTAAATGGCCAACTCCTACAAATCTCACTTACCTTAAGGAATTCTTTGGTTTGTGTGGTTTTTATAGGAAGTTTGTGAAGGTATTTCCACAAATAGAAGCTCCTCTTACAAACCTAACCAAGAAGGGAGCCTTTGAATGGTATGAATCAGCTCAGAGGTGTTTCAAACACTTAAAACAAGCAATGTCTTCATGTCCAGTCTTGGCACTCCATGATTTGACCATAACATCTGAGTTGTAGTGTGATGCATTAGGGAAGTGATTGGTGCATTATCGATGCACCTGCTTGAAGACTTCATATCTGTAATTTTACTTTCAGGGTCAAGAGGTTGAGACTGCTTCCTCTTACACCTACCTTGGGGTCCAGTTCTCTAGACCTTGTTTAAAATTGAGACTAGCCATTCAGCCTAGAATCGGCAAAGGGATGGGTTCCCTTGCCATGTTGGAGAGACAGTGCTTCAGACATCATTTTTCGAACACTAGGTCTAGGTTGTCCCTTTTGGACTCCATAGTTACGCCAACTGTTCTCTATGGCTCCATGGTGTGGGGTCCCTCCCTCGACTCGGATTGGACCTCAATCAATTAGGTTCAGACAATTCTCCTCCAACGGATTATCAAATGCCATCAATCCACTTCCCACATCATTATTCTTGCAAAGTTTGGGGCACACCCCTTCAAGCTGGGAGCTATCTTTGATTTGGTTTAGTTTCTCATCGTCTTCGAAGATTTACGGACTCCATAGCGGGTCGGCACTGCTACTCATATCTAGCCTATTGCTCTTCAATTGTCATAGTCAACGCCGACTCTACCACCAAGGCACATTGCTAGTATGCTCATACCACTACTTTGCTAGGTTCAATTGGGATTGGGATTAGGATTGACAGTCTCCCTCCCTTCCAATTCTCACTAGATGCCCCTCCTCACCTCTTTCGTTCACAGGAGAAGTTGAACGAGCATGTCAGCTTTGACATCTATAAACGATACATTGCCACGATAGCCTTTTATGCTAAGCAGTTTCTAGAGATTCAGGATGACATTGTTACACGCCAAGGTTATTTGTCATGACGTTGTAACCACGCTTTGCAAATCTCTTTCAATTCCTTTCAGGTTGGTTTTCACAGACTTCGGATCTAGATCACCCCATTGATAGGGAAGATTGAATTAGTCAACTATGTTCTTTAGCGGAGGCAAAGACAAAGACCACTTCATTTTCTGGTGCCCCACCTACTATGAGATTAGAGGGAGATATTACTGCCTATTCACAAATTGTCAATCCCTCTCCACTTTCTTTAGTTATGAGGACCAGAGATGTCTTGTGCTTTACCTTCTAGAGACCATGTAGCTTCATGACCATACTCTGCAACTTCTTTTCCCTAGTGCCAGGCTTTGGATCAGCTTATCACTACCTTCTTCTCGCCCCTAGCTCCCACTCAGAGTGTGAAGCATACAATCCACACTTCTACCATCGGTCATACTGAATCTGTGAGACCTTGCAACGGTCTTACTCAACAGTGTCACCCCTCTAGGAGTACTCAGAGAGGCACTAGGATTCTTGGTTGTCCTAGTCCTTACCCTTTTGTTCTGGACTTCTTTACACCAAGGAAGGATCCCTAGTCCTTGCCTTTGGGTTGTTCTTATTCTTGCTTCTCTTTCCCTTTCTTGTTCTTCCTCTGCTCTTCTCTTTCCAGACACCACTTGGTGATCCTTTCGTTGTTAGCCTCCTTGATTGTACTCTTTGAGTCCCTTAGACCCTTTTCGTGGTCTCTTGTTGGACATTAATACATTTATCTTATCTTATTAATGAAATGTATCTAAACGATAGACAACAAAAGCGTGTATTACATAATTACAGCTATATGACTTTGACATTGAATATGTCATAGGTAAGAAAAATATAGTAGCGAATGCACTTTGATGAAGGCCACGCATATGATCATTGGTTGAGATATCAGCTGATTGGAAAGAAATGATTACAGCAAAGCAAGTTAAGGATTCATACGACAGACATTTGATAGAAGGCACTACTCAAGACGACAGGTATACAATAATTGAAGACCTCATCTTCTACAAGAACAAAATCTACTAGGTGCTCGCTTTACACCTTAAGGAAATGATTTGAGAATATTTCATAATATATCATTGGTTGAGTATTCGGGTTTCTTTAAAAAAAGGCATATTCGAGAGAGATTTACATGGAAGGAAGTTAGAGTGAGATTCAGAAGTATGTTGTTGTCAAGAAACTTGGGTAGTTATGCAGTTTGGCATAACTGAAGCTATTGCAGGGGTGCAATGGTTCGCCTCACACCCCCTTAGACAATATATGTATCTACCTTCTTCATAAGCAAAGGCATGTTATGTATTGCAAATGTATCTTCTGTTTGATTATTAATAAATATGTGAAATGCTTCTAAGTTCTCTACATTTCCTGTATTGAATACCTTGTTCTATATCTATGCATTGGTTCTCGTTACCCTTCGAGGGAAAACATTTGGCGTCATTGCTGAATTGAATCCGAGAAGCACGGTAATGGACAACAAGGCAACCAATGAAGAAAAATTCACAGCACTTTTTAAGGGGAGTGCACTTTGAAAGCTGACTTCCATATTTTCCTAAGGGTCGTCATTGAGACATTCATGCGCAAGGAGGTCGCACAAGAGGAAGTTATGGAGAACTCTGTGTGTATTACGATAATAGATAAGCTTCTATTATTAGTTAATGGCTTTTATTATTGGTTAATGGCTGTGTGTATTACAATAATAGATAAGCTTCTATTATTAGTTAATGGCTTTTATTATTGGTTAATGGCTATCTGTTTGTAATCTATTGTACATATTAGAATGTTTCAATTATTAGTTAGATATAGTTATCTGTAAGCTTTCTTTAGCTTTCTTTTAGCTAGAATAGAATATTTCTATTCTTTACAATCATTTCCTAAGGAAACATCGCTTCTCTATATATAGACCTCTTGGTCTCTGTTAATAACAAGCAAATATTTACCAATTACTTCGTAATATGGTATCAGAGCCAATTTATTGAATTTTTTCGAAAAATATAATAATTTCTTATTTGAAATTATCAGAGCAATATTTTTCAAAATTATTTTCTGTAATATCTGCTTCTTACGGCCATTTTTCTACAACTGTCGTTTTTTTTTTTTGCACATTTCTACCACTTGTGGTTTTTCTGCAGCAAGGCCATTTTTGTTCAAAACCCTTATTTTATGTATCGGATCAAATTTTTCTTTATAGATTCTTGATAGGTTTTTTCGAGATCTCAACTGATTTGTCGTCTGTTTTTTCTCGATGCCTCAATTTTCCTGCCACAATTTTTGAGCCAACAGATCCAAAAATTAACAACATATTCTTTTTGGGTTTTTTGAGCTCTCTTCTAAGTACCCCTTAAAATTTTTTGGGTCTTCTATTTTTTTGCCTTGAAATACATACCTTCACAAATTTTCATGTTTTTTCATTGAAAAACATGCTATGGCATCATTGACTAATATTCTACTCGGGAGCAATTCAAATTTTAATGGTCTGAATTATGGCACTTGGAAGCAATGAATTATAGCAATTTTTGAATATTGGAATACTGATCAAATTGTTTTGGGTGTTACACAGCGTCTGACTGCCCCTATTGCTAATCACAATACATAGGATCTAAATAATAGGGAGGCGGTGATGCTTCTCAAATTATCCATAGCTGATGATCAGATCTCTTAGATTCCATATGGCAAGATAGTTGTTGAGATATGGACACATCTCAAAAGTCTTCATTAGACTTCTAACAAAAGCAAAGCTTTCTTTTTGAATATCGCATTGTTTTCTATTATCATGGATGAGCGAACCTCGCTCAAGGCTCACCTAAATACAATTCTGGAAATTCATCATTGATCGCAAGATGGAAGAAGAGGACATTGTGGTTATCACTCTCCAGAGTTTACCAAAGTCCTACGAGCATTTTATCGAGACTCTCAACATCATGTCTTCTGGTGTTGATCTAAAGTTCAACGATCTCTGCACACTTCTACTTCAACAAGATCGGTGGAAATAACAATTTGGTAGCAGTTCCAACTCCACCTCCACAGAGCAAGCCTTTGTTGCTAAATCCTTTCAAAAGGATAAAGGCAAGTCTCAGCAAAGATCCTTTGCTCCACATTCAAAAGGCTCCCAGAAGAACATTCAAAGCAACTATTACCACAAGTTTGGTCACATGAAGGTTGAATGTCGAAAATGCTTAACTGCCCAATTTAACCAATCATATTCGCAGCCCAAAGCAAACAATGCAGAGCATACTAAGCAGACAGAATCTACTTTTATGCCTTCATGGCTAAAAAGACCTTTAGATCATGTGAAGTCATCTACCAAGTACATTGATTCAAGTGCCTCTCGTCATTTCACCCATTACAGAGACTGGTTCACTAACTACCAGCCTTATTCAAATTCTATTATCTTTTGTGGCAGAGAAGATTACATCGTTGTCGGCAAAGGCAACATTCAGATTCAGTTTGCTGGGAGGAGTCTCATTTTCCTCGATGTGTACTACGTTCCAAGGATAGAACTAGATCTACTCTCATCCAATTAGTTGCTGTGACATTCTCCACAGTTGGATCTCACCTTCAGTTCACATCAGTGTACCATCACTAATAGAGCGACTCAGTCTATTGTTGCAGTGGGTCTTGAGGATCATGGTCTTTTCTGACTTACTAATTCTGGTGATTCTCACAACTTATCTATGGCTCCCCGATGGTCTTTTGTTAGCCCACTTTGGCATCAATGGTATGGGCGCTTAAATCTACATTATCTCTCTCAGCTTGCTCAGGAAGAGCTTGTCCTCGGTGTGTGAGAGATTCAAACTCAGTAGCTTGGAGTTTGTGATGCATGCCAAGGTGGGAACCAACATTGCACACCTTTCCCCAGTGGCAATTCATGGCAAGCTTCTTAGGTACTTCAGCTTGTTTATGCCGATATCTGCGGCCGTATGGCCACTCCTTCAGTTCTTGGGTCCAAGTCTTTTCTGTTGTTTGTTGATAAATTCAATAGAAAAATGTAGGCGCATTTTCTTTGAAAAAAATCAGATGCATTTCCTATATTTTGGAAGTTCAACCCTTAGTTGAAAAAGAGTCTGGGAAATCTATTATTAATCTTATGTCACACAATGGAGAGATTCTAATGTATTCTCTAGCTTCTTGGATACTCATGGCATTATACACCAGTTAACCATACCCCAAACACCAAAACAAAACAATGTAGTTGAACATCGGAATAAAACAATCACTGAGATGGCTCAATCCATGCTAGAACACAAACATGTTCCAAAGAAGTTCTGGGCAGAAGCAGTCAACATTGCAGTTTATCTTTTGAACCGGTCACCACAATGGCGGTCAAAGGTAAGACTCCATAAGAGGCATGGTCAGGTCGCAAGCCCAGAATCAGTCACTTAAAGGTTTTTAGCTCCCTTGCTTTTGTTTGGATCCTTGATGCATCACGCACCAAGTTGGATGCCAAGAGTCAAAAACTCGTGCTTGATAGATATAGTAATCTTCACAAAGCCTACCGCTTGATTGACACTGAGACATCTCATCTGCTGTCTAGTCATGATGTACTCTATGATGAGCAACGAAGACCATTCATGCATGTTTCTCCTATTCCTGATCCAGCAAACCAACCTATGAAGTTTCGTGATTTGGGAGTTATTCTTCCATTAGGTCAACCTAATGGGAGGGCTCTAGTAGCTCATGCAGCTCCAGCTATACCTGTGATCCCTGTATAGACACCTCCAACTTCTCCTGCAAGATCACCTCGCTTTGTAGATGCTTCACCTAATCCAGATTCTTCTAATGAGGAACCTGATCACCAAGCATCTCTTGATACTAATGTTGGTCATTCTCCTCTCCGACCTAAGTGGTGAGCTAAGACACTTGTTGATCTCCGTGATGATGAGCTCATTGATGGGAAAATTTCTCGAAAAAAAGAGCAAAGCTACAAAGTCTATTAACTTTGCTCCCATGGCCAACATTCATAGTGTGTTTGAACCTCGAACATATTCTGAGGTTAAAGGAATTTCAGAGCGAGAACAAGCCATGACATCTAACACCAGAGCCTGCTTAAGAATAACACCTGGGTCTTTTCTGATCTTCAACTAGGGAAGAAACCCATTGGCTGCAAATGAGTTTACAAAATTAAATACAGATCTGATGGTAGTTTGGATGAGTACAAAGCTCGTTTAGTTGTGAAGGGTTTTTCTTAGCGTCAGGGCATTGATTATGAGGAGACCTTTTCTCTTATAGTAAAGATGAGCACAATCAGATGAGTCCTAGCCATGGCAGCACAATTTGGCTCGAAGGTCCATCAAATGGACGTCAAGAGTGCTTTCTTGAAATGTGATCTCCACGAAGAGGTCTACATGACACAACCTCCTAGTTTCAAGGTTATTGGTAAAGAACATTAGGTTCTCAGATTGGTGAAAGCTCTCTATGGCTTGAAGCGGGCCCCTAGGGAATGGTACATGAAAATTGATAAGTACCTTAGTAATCAAGGCTTCTAGAGGAGTTCTTCATACTCAAATTTGTACATCAAGACTACTGATAGTGACATCATCCTTCTGGTTATTTATGTGAACAATTTGATCATCACTGGTAGTTCGGCATCTTGGATTCAAAAAAATCAAACAAAATTTATGCTAGTCTTTTGACATGATTGACCTTAGGCTCATGCATTATTGCCTAGATCTTGAAGTTTAGCAACAGTCTTCTGGTATATCCATCTCTTAGTCCAAATATGTCAGGGCTCTGTTAGACAATTTTGTATGCAGGATTGCAAGCCTACATCTACACGTATGGAGAAAGGTCTCAAGTTACCAGTCAAGTCTAATTCTCCTCCCATTAATGCTACTACATACAGGTAACTAGGAGGCAGCCTCATCTACCTCTCTACTATTAGGCCTGATATCATCTTAGTAGTCAACTAAATCTCATGCTTTATAACAGCTCCCAAGGCTAATAATTAGATGGCAGCAAAGCGTGTGCTTTGTTATGTAAAGGGCAATTCAAACTATGGACTTCTTTACTCTTGAAGTTCTAATCCTAGACTTAGTGAGTTCACAAATTCAAATTGGGTAGGCTCTGTTGACAATAAAAAGTCAACTTCTGGATATGTGTTCATTTTTGGATCAAGTGTTGTCACATGGACCAATAAGAAGCAACAAACAGTTTATCTCTCCTCTACAGAGGTTAAAATACAAGAGGACGGTTAAGGCAGGTTGTGGAGTTGTTTGGCTTCATCGGATGCTTGTAGATATGTTGATGTCACCAGCAGGACTGACCACTGTGTTTGTTGATAACGAAGGCATTATCAAATTAGCACGAAATCCAGTCTCCCATGAATGAACCAAGCATGTGGATGTTCACTATCACTACATACAACAGCTGGTTGAAGACTGGACAATAGACTTGCAGGATGTTCCTACCATAGATCAGACTACAAACATTCTCACCTAGCCTCTTGGTTCTTATAAGTTTGTCATTTCAGATGACAAGTTTGTGTTGTTGATAGATTAACCATTCAAGGAGGGTATTATGATAATAGATAAGCTTCTATTATTTGTTAATGGCTTCTATTATTAGTTGTTGGTTATCTATTTCTAATCTATTGTAAATAATAGAATGTTTCTAATATTAGTTAGCAGTAGTTATCTGCTAACTTTCTTTAGCTTTCTTTTAGCGAGAATAGAATATTTCTCTTCTTTACAATCGTTTCCCAAGGACAGATAACTTTATTGTTTTGTATATATAGACCTCTCGATCTTTGTTAATAACAAGTAAATATTTACCAATTACTTTGTAAAAGAGTGGGATGCACTAAACGTCAATCCCGCTACGAATAGGCTTTTCCACCACCTACCTCATCTATTGGCGCAAGCATTCCTTGCACAGTGAAACTGAAGGGAAGAAGTCGACTGCATACAAAGATGACAACAGATCCTTTAGAACTTTGTTGAAAGCAACCGTCGAAAGGGAGAGGATGCATTTGGGAGAAACACCAACCCATGAGCTTTAAGCCTTGGGGGTGACAAAGAACACTTGTAAATTTGTGATGCCAAAGGTCATACTACGACTACTGATCCACTTGTTATGTACAGTGATATAAATAAATAAAAAGTATTATGTTTGTCATTTATGATGTTTTCTTGGAATTGATGCCCACTCTATTAAATAAAGAGAAATAAGAAGGATCAAAATGATGTCATACATGCCACACACCAAGCCCTAATTCTTGCACAAGTCGACCAAAGACGGAGGTTCAAACAACTCGGCAACGAGGACCACAAAGGTGTCACAGAGAGTGACCACAATGTTGCCATGGGAGGTATAGTGACCAAAGGAGAAAACAGTTCACTGGAACACCAAGGGGTGAGAAGTAATAAGGAGCTACGTGAAGAAATGCAGCAAAGGTTAAATTGGATTGAGGAAACGAGAGAGTTCATAAATTTGTCTTGTACACCACGAGTGGAGAACCGAAGCAAAAGTGACAAGGGAACCAATGCGGCTAGAGGTGCCGAAGCAACACGAGCACAAGGTAACCGAGACACTCAATTTGATCCTCACACACCGATGAGCAAGTACAATTTAGTAACCAAAACCTTTTCTCAGAGCCTACCACACCACAATGCAATGTAGGTGCACAGGTGCAGACACAAAACCTGCACGGTACACAACCATGACTTTCTTGATGCACATTTGTTTCAAATTGTCCTACACCCTCCATGGTATACTAGTATAGGGGAGTATCTATCCACCGTCCAGTTCCCATGGGACATGCATCCAAGAGAATGGAGAGAGTTGGTTCTAGGAGAAAGACTTTTCAATTGATCAATGGATTACTACACAAAATGGGGGCAGACCAAGTATTTAGACGGTGTGTAATGGAAGAAGTATCAAGTGTACTCCAAGAAGCCCATGAACAACCAACGGGTGAACACATAGGTCCCGACACAACAGCAAGGACAGTGCTCCTAGCCAACTTGTGGTGGTCGACACTGCATAATGATGCAAGAGAATGGGTTGTGCAATGCAACACTTGTCAACAGGCAAGCAAACCTCTTAAAATCAACTTCATGTTGCCACTCAACGCTTCACATGCATAGGAGTTGCTTGAAAGATGGGGGCTGGACTTCATATGACCCCTACAAGGTAGTCTTGCCAAACAATGTCGATACATAGCAATGGCCACCAAATACTTAACAAAATGGATGGAAGCAAGAGCACTACCAGACAACTCTGCATTGAGCAAAGCGAAGTTCATTATCAACAAATCATAACAATGTATGGAATCCTGATCCAACTAACCTATGAAGGGGTGGACATTTTGTGAACCATGTTAGCAAGTTGCTTACCACCGAATCTACGATTTTCCACACACTGTCAAGCCCAATATTATCCTCGAGTGAATGGCCAAGCCAAGGTAACTGATAAGATTCTCGACGGGGTCATCTATAAGTCATGCAGAGTTTAGGGTGAGGATTGGGAGGAAAGATTACCCTGTGTTGTAGGTCTACCACACTTCCTACAAAGTGACCACATGAAACGCCCTTCCAAATGATGTACGGGCAAGAGGTTGTGTAGTACCTGCCAAGTTTATGGTACCAAGTTTGCAGATAGTTATTTAAAAAAGGCTCAACAACATGGAGAGCTTGAGGGAGAGGCTTTATGCCTTGAACAAATTGGATGAGAACAGGGTAATGGCTTAGTGGGCAACTGACATGGCACAACAACGGAGGAAATTTTTGCATGACAAACATCTTCAACGGATGAGGGTTCAATCAGGCCAACTAGTCTTGAAGTTTAACAAAAGTAACGAAATCAAGCCCAAGAAATTCAAAGTAAAGTGGCTCGGACCATTTAAAGTCCAAGAAGTTGGAACCAATGTATCAATCCAATTGTGGACACTTGATAGCCAAGAGATCCCTGACATCATGAATGGTTCGAAGCTCAAGATTTACCACCAGAGGCATGAAGGCCAAAGGGATAATGGTTCAAACGTGAAGAAGAGGAATAACTTAGACTTGGGAATAATGTAAAAAAAATTGATAAATAAAAAAAAAATTGAAAATAAATAAATAGAAAAGTTAGATCATATGGTCTCCTAAAGGCATTGTACGACCACATGCAGATAACATATGGCCTATTTAGGCATTTGATGTAGAGAGTGGGTGAAAATCGCATCATACAGCATCTACACAAGTAGAATACAACTGTATGGTCTTACGGACATAGGCGGAAAAGCAATTGTGTCCTACGAACCTTTGGTGGAACATAGCAAAGCCACCGTACGACCACATAAAACAAAACCACCGCACGCAAAAAGTTTCAGCACGTACGAAACACATGGACTGCAATTGTCGTATGGGCACAGAGACTATAAAGCATGACGGGGGAGAAAGTCAAGAGATGGTACACCCTTATACCATACAGCTGCAAAACGAAAAACAAAATATAAAGGCAAAATTGGCACTGTGCAAGGGTTCTTGGTGGAACGATAATTCCTAGCATAGGAATTATTGGTTCAATTCTATATCAGCAACTAAGTTTATTAGGGTCGGTGGTCGCTTCCTTGGGGAAACTCTTTCGATATCAAATGTTTAATGTCTTTCCCCCAAGCGCCACCCAAGTCTCAATTTTCAGATCTAGAATGACTCCCATAAGTATGAACAACAGCCACAATTTGAATGATACATATTAACTTCCTCAAGCCTGAATCTTAACACTCAACAATCCTTTACTCCCTATTGTTGGGGATGTTGCTGTAGTGAATCACTATTCACATTACTGTAGCAAATCACAACTCACCATTTACAGTGCATAATAGACATCATTGTTTTTGTAGTCTCCTAAAAATCCCAGGGTAATGTTACTAGGTCTCCATAACCTTACTCTTGACTTCCCTGTCGTGTACGCTCAGTAGGTTTCCAAGGTAATCGCCTTTCTCTAAATTGTGTCCACTATGAAATGTATTTTTAATGATTGTCCCCACCTCCTTAATATTAATCAAACTATATATGTAGTGGAGGGATGGGTCATGACCGTATTAACATAAGCTTATATATTATTATTACTGACGAGGATATTATCTATATCTAAATCATATCATATATTATATATTTATAAGATTCTAGATCTTCTACATGTTATATAAATCATATTATATATTGTATATATTAATGATCATATACTTTGTTATTGAAAAAGGTTTCATAAATGTAAGATATAATAATATTTAAATGATAGTTAGTCAATAGGCTATTATATGCTAAAGTTTGATGAGGAAGTAAGATGTCTTAACCGGAAAATTAAAAAATAGCTCTAAAAAAATAGTTAGGAAAATTTAAAATGATGCCGGAAAAGATGCTTTCTGCCCACCCAACGACAACTGGCTTTTCCCTTTTATTATAGGCACAAATAGATACCAGCATTTTCATGAATCACAAATTGCTTGTTCAACATCAACAATGATGAATTTGACGTAATATTTAACTTGTCACGGACTATTGCTGCCCACTAGAGGATGATCCAGTGCTTGCACAAACACTTCCATGTACTTGGTAAGCTGCTCTCCAAACATATTTGGAAACTACCGGTCCGCGACTTCATCATTTTTTAACTACTCTTCCTCGAGCTCGAACTATTCTATGACCCCTATATTAATCCTCATGTATTCATGGGCTTGTTCGTCTATGATTTGCAAAGAAGGGGCAATTGAAAGGTCGGCTAGAATTGCGATAGGAATGCCTCAAATAGCCAACCTCTTATAGAACTCGAATTAGGGCAAGATGTGGCCCTACATGTGGAAGGGCACCACCATTATATGTGAAGAGACTAGAGACCATCTTCACAACCTGACAAGTCTAGAGACTTGCATTCAGCTTTAAGCCCTCAGGGTTTAATGGCTTGAGCTTAGCAACTTATGGATTTCCTCGAAATCTTCACTGGGAAGGGTCCCAATTAGCATAGTGATCCAAAAGTGCACAAACTCTTGAATGGAAATCGTGTCAACCATCTTGTATTTTGGTCAATCTGAACACAAAAACAACTGCTCTTTGTTCATTCCAACCTTCTTTGTGGTCTATTTGTGCTCTCACGCGATCTTTCTCAAAAGTTTCTGGTTCTTTGCCATTTTTTAAGTTTTTTTTGTAGCCAGCTAGGATTTTTGTTGAATCTTAAAGTTTTTTCACTGGATTCAAAATCTAATTTCAAATTTTTAATGTGTTTCAAAACCTCAACAGGGTTGCTTTATAATTGTTTTGGGTGCCTCATTTTCTATAACTCAAATTATATGTAAGCCGAAATTTTATTTGGCTAATGATTCTTGGTGGCTTTTTTGAGACCTCAATTCAATTACCTTAAAAAAAATTGGTTATCTCAGTTTAGTGCCTCAAATTTTGTGTCAGCTTTGGTTCACATCAAAATTTGTGCCTACATGTCTTTGTAATCAGCACATTAAAATTTGTCCATTCAAGCATGTCATCTTCTCATTTGCATTCTTTGAAAAGCATGCAATAGCATCTTTGACAAACATTCTATTGGAAAACAACCAAGAATTCAATGTCACAAGAAATACAAAACCTGGAATCAATGCATGATGACAATTTTTTAGTACAAGTGTTTTGACAAAATTGTGTTGGGCTCAACCAATAGTCCCAAGGGAGCAAGTAAAGAGCAAGATAAATCTAGGCTCGACCCATCATCCATTATGATCGAGAAGAGCATGTTCTCATCATCCATGCTGATGTTTGCGGACCTATGGTGACTCCCTCTGTTGTTGAGTCCACATATTTTTTTTTACCTTTGGTTGATGACTTTAGTCGTAAAATGTGTGTATTTTCTTCATCAAAAATCAGCGGTTTTTGTTGAATTTCAAAAGTTCAATCATTTGTTGAAAAAGAGTTTGCTCAACATATTATTACTCTTGGACCTAATAAGGGGAGAGTTTTGTTCCTTTGCCTTCTCTTGTTTTTGCGATCAACATGGCATGTTTGTAACCGCATAATCAATTAACAACACCTTGCATCCCTAAGCAAAACAGTGTTGTTGAGTGTTGGAACCGCATAATCACCAAAATGGCCTGGACTATGCTTGAACACAAGCATGTCCATAAGAAATTTTAGGCTAAAGCTGTCCAAACTATTGTCTATCTTCTCAACCGCTCTTTGTAATGTCCCTCATTTGGGACATCGGCAAAAATTAGGCCAACAGCATAAAATATTTTGTAGTGCATAAATGGAGCTTAAGGCGCATTAGTTTTAGTTATTTTAGTATTAAAAAAGAAATCAAAAGGTGATGAAGGAAGAAGAAGATGGACAAAAGAAGGAATGTGAAGTCGCCAAATTGAGCTTAAAAAGGGGACAGGAGCTCATTTGCAAATATGCTTGGATTGAGATTGATTTTAGATTTCTCTTTAAGAAACCTAGAAGCTTTCAACTTTCAATTTAGAACCTAAGGACGAAACCCTTCAAGCTTCTCAGGTGAATTGGATGCAAACCTGATTTATCTAATGTATTGAATTCACAAAAGAGTTCGCATCTGGAGTTAGACGTGCATTTTAAAGTTTCTCCAATCTAACTATTCACATTGTTTTTTAAATTGGATGTTTTAACATGTTATTGTATTGCGGAAATTATAATGCAATAACAATTTCTGAATAATTTTATATGAGCATTTGCTGGATAATTTGCTAATAATTTTGACTGCATAAATTATCAATTGCATTTTGAAAATTGTTTGTGAGAAAACTGGAAAAAATACCCGTAAGGGGATATTACACTAATATCAAAGCACTGGATCTTCCCATCTTATAGGGTTGAATCTCCTGAAATGGAATATTCACAGACCAAAGTTGATTCAAAAAATTATGCTGAGGGTTTTGATTGTTTGCAATATATTATTCCGAACATTGCACTCAAAATATTAGAGAAATGGCATAAATGTTGAATTTTGAATATTTTATATCTTTGATCCAGTCCTGAAAAGTTTTATATTTTTAAGTGACCATATTCCTGTGGGAAAGAATATCTTTTGAACCCTATGTATTATTTGCAAATAAATTTTGAGTGACGCCGATTAATATCAGGATTTCCAAAGATTAAAGGTATTGATACATCCTTAAGGAAATACTTGTAATGCTGCAAGAAATACTTAAAAGTCGAGCTATTATTGAAGGGAAATACATTTGAAAACAACCACTCGTATTGGCTGCTCTTCCTATAATATTGGCAATATCTTTTATTAATAACAGAGTTAAAGTTATTTACAGTACACCAAAAAGTCTATTTCATGCAAAGTATTGAGGTCTTATCTTACAATTTAGAAGGCTATATTATTATTGTCATAGAGAAATAGTAATGTCAACAAAGGTTATGACTTTGAAATTATATTTCGAAATTTGAAGTTATCTTGCCCATTTAGTGTAAAGTCCCCTTTTGGGAGATTAGAAATATTAAAGGCATATTATAGATAATATTAAAATTGACTTGGAGAGCATGGACTCAAAATATAAAAGGTCAATTTTATATTACAAAGTGGGCAAAAAGGAGCAAATAGAGAAAAGACGAAACACCAGGAGGGAAGTCAAAGAGTCACAGCTGTGAGGATAAAAGGAGAAGAGACTCTTTCATTTGGGCATGCTCGATTTATTATTCAAATTTCAGTTTCTCTTGGGAGGGTAATCGGAGAGCTTTAGCTCTCAGCCAATGTGAGGACGTAGCCCCTCGTGCCGGCAGGCAATGGACGCAAACCCATTGTCCATGGAGACGTCATTTCAGGTGTCTCATGTGTGCTTCTTCTTTGATGTTCCAATCTGACTGTAAATTTTGTGTTTAAGATTGGATTTCGAGTACTAGTTATTGTATTTTTTTTGTATAATGCAATAACATGTTTCAAGAAATTTAAAAAGAGTTTACTAGTTTGATTTTGTTCATATGTAATGTACTTTCATATGCTAGTATTCTAAATATTATTTTGGAAAGAATGGGTTATTATTGTTGTATCGTATTACATCTGCATATTTTTAAGTTCTGAATGTATGTTCGGTAAGAACGAGTAAATATCCAGTTTGGGATATTTCAGTAGTATCAGAGCTTCGATCTTGCCATCCTATAAAAGTTGTTTAGAAGCATTACAAGAGCTCTCGAGAAAGGGGTTATCAGAGATGTGCATAGCTGCAAAATTTGAATATTGGCAGTTTGAAATAAATTTTCTGCCATCCAAATAAAAATGATTCACGAAAGAGTATAAGCTCCAAATTTAATATTAAAGGGTTATATCATGGGTCCTGATATTTGTTTGTGAAGAAATATTTTTTATTGGCCATAATAAAACAGACTATAGCTATGGAATAAACCAACATTATATAGTTGGGCTATGAATTAGTTGGCCACGGCAAGCTCTGGGAAATTTGGTGGCTTGTAATAGCTGGTTGAATGTCGTATTGGAAATTTTCTTCGGTATAGATTCCCTGAAGAACCTTGCGAAAACAGTAGCCAACGTTTTGGTTACCTAGCAATATGTTGGCGAACCGATCGAAGGGATGTTGGGTAGTCGGCACAAAGAAATTTATTGACACTTGGAAATTGATTTGGGGCTCAAGTATCAGATACACCCTCAACACAGAGTGTAACGGCAAGTGAGCAGTCGTCATCCTAAGTGGTAACAGGAACCCAAACAACACTCAGAAGGATCAAAAGAAACAATTTGGGGACTTCAATAAGTTTTGGAATTCAAAAGTTGTCACACCCAGTATACTGGGCTAATAGGAGAGAGAAATATTTTTCTATGTTCAGGAGTCTCACTAGAAATTATAAGTCTATGAAAACTGAGTTCTTGAGAGTCACCTCATACAATGCAAAGTGGAGATGATTGGGAATCATGAGTTTTGTGGACACTGCTAATCTCAGGTGATGGGAAAGAGTCATTAAACCTCTATCAATAACGGCTAAACGTTACACATAATCAAGAGCTTCTGAGGATTTCAACAAAATCCAGTACATATTGCGTGTAGAAGCATCATATTCGAGTTGATGGGCTCAGAAGCATTATGACTCCTTCCGCAGATGTCGTTATATTAACTCGTCATGTAGGCTACTATACAACAAGGGTTATGCCATGCCTCCATCGGTGTAATAGCGTCAACAAGTAGAAACAACCGGTTGTTTTCCAAAAGTCAAATATTTTCATCGGAAGTAGAGTTCCAATCAATTAGCATACGGTACAGTGACCAATGGCGTTACTAAAGGGGAGTTTATATAGGTGTATTGTTGCATTTCAAAAACCGTTGGTGGAATTTTTAATAGTGTCGTGAATATTGACGTATCTCTACAAGTTGCCTATAACTCAAGATTGAAATAGTGAATAATTTTATTATTGGGGTGATATGTTTAGGCTAGTGCGAATTACATTGAGAGGATATGAATGCTCATGTGTAACTGCCCCCAGTTCCTTGTCTGGACATTATTCTGTATTGTTGGTATTCGCTTGCACGGAACTTTGATAATCTGAGGTGTTTGGGCTTACAAGTGTCAAGAAACAAGGAGAAGAGTAAAGGACAGTCAAACACCTCATCTAACAAGCCCAGGTCCGATGGATCCAAAGTAGTATATGTGAAGGACAATGTATCGATTCATCCCACTCAATATGCTTTGAACGTATAAATGGTCAATTGCATTTTGTCAAACAGGGCTCTTCACTGTTCATGGCTTGGATTCCTTATAAACAAAATACATCTATAAGGGATGGCATGTCTCATATATTAAACGATAAAACCATTGTTGATGTTACTGCAAATCGCATTAATGGATTGCTTTACAAGGTGTGCTCACTACGGGTGACTGGATTATGTGCTCTAAACTTTATGTGGAATAGCATGTGGAAGGCTTGACGCCTTTTATGCATTAGGATATGGAGGACCAAGGGATGCGGTTGCGGAGGTTCTATTAGTTCAAGAAGCTAGTGGTTGTGTCTTTGATCGACCTGCAGATGACTTCAATATCACACCTCAATGAGTGATAGCATGTAATGCCCATTTGAAAGAGGCAGTAATTAATGCATTGAGGGGCAGTGCGTAGACGAGAGTTATTAATCGGACATTTAATTATCATTTCTTCTTGGACTTCAATTATCCATCTTGCCCTATATTACATCTCAACGAGTGGCAATCTGTGGTATTCATTCGAAAGAGACAATTATAGATGCATTGAGGGGCTATGGCAAATGCTAATTATTAATTAGACATTTACCCTTCTTGCTAATTATGTGACTGAGCTTTGCATTTGGCTACAGCTAAAGGATACGAAGAGATCATATTATTTCTCATATAAGTCGGAGCCGATGTCAACTCTATAGAAAAATTTGGAAATTTGCAAACTAGTGAGCAAGCAAACTTAAGAGGGATAAGTTCAACAGGAGAAGCAAACACAGTTCACAAAGCACAAATTAACGAACATGAAGTTGCTGGTCACTGCTTTAAGAAATTGTAAGCCTGTAAGAGCACATTGGTAATTCTGATTTATATACTTTACCCCTACGGCTACAAGCATTCTTCAGCATTCAGTGCCACTCAATAACTGAACTTAGATATCAAAACAGCGAGACAAATATGTCAAACTCCCTCTGGTGAGAAAGGGTCAATTAAATTTTGACTAGTGTTAGTGCTGCAATTTATTCCATATTCTAACAATTTCATGAAAGACCAGTACCAAGGCAAGTAATCTAGCTATGGAAAAATATGAGGCCTAGACAAAATTGGGAAAGGTACTCTGAAGCTACAAGAGCAACTAGCCCAAAATTCTGAATCCGATATAAGAGCAAAAATACTCGACATTTATGGAGAGTATAAAGAACTTCCTACCTGAATTCGGAATGTTTTACCATCCACTAATTACGTGGACTTTCAAGAGCAGCAAAATAAAACTAATGTGGCAAAAAGAAAGTACTTGGATTTGGCTCAAGATCTCCTTGCAAACGATTAGGGCAAAAACGTGTATGAGGAATTTCCAACAAATCAAAATCATCAAATAAAGGTTCTTGTTAAAGAGGAGCAATCAACTACCATTGATTTACAGCCTTCTAGAGATCATCTAGAGGATGTTACTCAGGGTGTAAGTTTCTATGTTGATGAATTGAAGGTTAGTGTTGTCAAGTAGGTTGATGAGGTTGGTTGCACACAAGGTAATAGCAGGTTGGAATATTTGTATGATGAACCATATATTTCTAATACCCATGACATGAATTTAGAGGAACAACCTAAGCTGCCCCTACAAGATGATGAACCGCTTCAACATGATGATAATGAAATGCATACCTTAAAGAACTAGCTGGAGGTTAGCAAAGACATGGTTGTGGCATCTTTAGTACATTATGACAACACTCACAAGATGGTTGAAGATCTCTACAGGAAGGCTCAAAAGGAAGTGGAAGGAGATTGGCTTGCTTTTAATTTGCAGGTGATGAAAACAACTCTTGAAACTATGAAATTAGATTATTTGTACTTGTTTTTCGACAAGGATAACATTCTTAAGGTTGCTGAAATACATGTTGCTCAGCTGAATAAAGAAAGGAATGTGATTATGGAGTTCAATAAAGAGCTTAAGGATACTCGTGAGGCATTAAATGATGCTCGGATTTCCCTTCAGGAAACAGAAAATCAGATTCAGAGAACAAATCATTTTAGGGAACATGACAATAAAGAGAAGCAGGAATTTTTCCTAGAGGTAATTGATGAACTTGATAGCATTTGTTAAACGTATGATTTGAATTATTGCCCCAAGCAACCAAGTTCCAAAACTTCTGATCACTTTCAGCTTATAGATAACCCTTCGTTTGAGGTAGATGTTGCATGGATTTCCAATAACCCACTTTTTGAGGTAGAGGAGAGAATTCCTCTTGATTTCCAGGACGAGGATGACCTTGACTTTAGAGAGTCGAATAAAGCTACAATTCGTAACAGCGAACCTTGGTCATAGGATTGGTGTGGTGAAGTGACTATTGCTGCCCCTCTTTCATACAGCATTTACATGGTTCCAAATTCTAACTTATATATAGGTCCGATGGATTTCTTATTTTAGCAGTTAAACAAGTCCTAGTGGACGATTGAGTAGAGTTCTCTTTAGATCATAGGGAATGCTTTTTCAGCTTCATTCTTTTTCATGACCCCTGTGTATTTAGGGATTCATCTGAACGATTATGGTAGTATTATCTTTTATGCATCCTTCATGTTGATTTCAGCTTTTGGGCAGCTCATTTCCTACATCATCTATTTAGGACGAGTCGTCACTGCCTATTGGGGTACACATAGCTCTAGATACATTTATACCTTATCATATCAGTTGGTTATGACAACAGGGTTTGGGATCTAGGTGTTGATCGTATGTACCTATGGCTTGTTGAGGACTTGGTTGTAATCCTATTCAGTTTGAGGCTAGATGCAGTGATGATCAAAATTGTACAGCTTATAGGTGCAACGTCTTTTCATAGAGTTATATGGGATCCAAGGATCTAGTTGATAGATGGTTTGCAGAGTGGCACCTTGCTTTGCAATATGGTCAGATTTGTTTTCAGTTTGAGCTACATAGCTACTTGCAAATTCATATGGAATCCTGGTACTGATTGCTTGAGGACAAGCAATTTCAAGGAGGGGAGATTTGTATTGTCCCTTTTTGGGACATTAGAAATATTAAAGGTATATTATATATAATATTAAAATTGACTTGGAGAGCTTGGACTCAAAATATAAAAGGTCAATTTTATATTACAAAGTGGGCAAAAATGGACAAAGGGAGAAAAGACGAAAGGCCAAGAGGGAAGTTGAAGAGTCACAGCTATGAGGATAAAAAGAGAAGAGACTCTTTCATTTGGGCATGCTTGATTTATTATTCAAATTTCAATTTCTCTCTTGGGAGAGTAATCGGAAAGCTTCAGCTTTCAGCCAGTGAGGACGTAGCCCCTCATGTCGGCAAACAGTGGACGCAAACCCATAATCCATGGAGACATCATTTCAGGTGTCTCGTATGCGCTTACAGGTTCTTCTTTGATGTTCCAATTTGACTACAAATTATGTGTTTGGATTTCGAGTACTGATTATTGTATTGTTGTTGTATTATGCAATAACATGTTTGAAGGAATTTAATAAGAGTTTACTAGTTTGATTCTGTTCGTATGTAATGTACTTTCATATGCTAGTATTCTGAATATTATTTTGGAAAGAACAAATTATTATCTTGTGGAGAATCTTCTGGTTTTATTGTTGTATCGTATTACATCTGCATATTTTTAAGTTCTAAACGTATGTTCGGTAAGAACAAGTAAATATCCAATTTGGGCTTTTTCATTTAGTCAAGAATATTATTTAGCCGCTTTGGTGAATACATATTTGCCCTTAGTGCATTTGAAATAATATTACCAGCATTTTCTTCCAAAGCTCCAAACTATAGTGTTGGAATTTAATATTTGGGAATGGAGCCTCTTCATTGGTCATATATTTTGGATTGTCGTGAAATTTGTTCGTGGGAGTTTTTAGAAGCTTTGTCATTTAGTTCTAATAAGTGTCATGCAAAATATTGAAGCTTAGAAGAGTGTATGTGTTGCATAGCTTATTGGGCTGAAGGTGCATGTAACCAAAACACTGTGAGTGAAGAAAGGGTTTAGCACATGTAACCAGAACACTGTGAGCAAAGAAAGGGTTAGTGTTGTTTACAACCATCCAAAAATCTCAAGAATGAACAAGATATATGTTGTCTAACACCCTAGTGGCAAGGAGCGGCTGACTTAATGGAAGGCGTGAAGACCAAAGTGGACAAATTGATGCAAACAAGTAGACATGTATCATGTGCACAAATTTTTGGAATTGAGTTGAGCATGCTCATTGGAATATGCATTGTCGTGGAGGGGCTAATAAGTGGCACCTAAAAGGAACTATACAGAAGGAGACAAGATATATATTTTGTGGTTGGGAACTGGACTAAGATTGCTATCATGGCTTCCTACCAAAGACAAACCCACCAAGGAAGCATAGTATTGGTCTAGAGGAGTATTAGAAAGGAAGTCCTAAATACTCGCACCCGTTACAAAGGGAATATTGATGTGTAGTGTTGGATGTTACAGAATCTTTGGAGAAGGGAAACAGCGGCAGCTGTTAACTAAGTAACACTCTTCAGCATAATTTAGTGGCTAAACCTTCAGAATATGATATCATTGCATAATCAAGACAAAGGAAAAGTGTTTGAAATATTTTATATGGTATAAATACACTATATGAGGGCAGACATTTATTTAAAAGTAACATTTTTTGATGATACTATGGTCGAGCCTCCAAACTTTGCAACAAGGAAATATTTTTAACAGCGATCACTTCAGACATGTTTTAGACTTTGGCATACTAGGCTCGGCATCCTTCTCTTAACCACGGCCAGTTTGCTGTCCATATTGGTGGAAAGGTGCAATTTAAAACTGATATTTATCTGCAGTAACGTTAGACCTTATGGTTCGCACTTGGTAATTCACGTTGGAAGCTGCAATTTATCCATTGTGGGCAGCATTTATTCATTCTAGATTGGAGCATATACTGAGCTGAGTTGGAACCACTTTTTTATACTAGGTGTTGCAAATTAGAGGCTCTAAAAGATACTTTGGAGTTGAACCGTCTTAACTCATTCCTTCATGTTGTCCTCCATTTTGGAGATAACAGTATGAAACGTTTTCAACTAAGTTTTGCATATCTCTGAGATAATTCACTATTTAATGGGCCAACATTGATCAACGGTACCCAAATCATATAGTGAATCCTTTTACTGAGGGCATTTGTCAAGTACTTTTAGTTTTTTCATTTCATTGACCTGTGCTTAATTTTTGAAGCCTTCAGAGTCCTTATTTATGTTTTTGAATGTTTGTTTAGTTTGCTTTAAACTTTTTGTTTCGTTCAATCTCTTGTTTTGGGTTTTCCCTTCAATTTAGTGTATCTTAGAGCTTAATCGAACTTATTAGACAAAAGATATGACCATTTAAGTGCCCAAAAATTGGACTCTCCAAACTCAATCTCATATTCAAAATATGGATGTTATATTCTAATGTTGAGTTTCACTTTTTGAAAAATATGACTTAAATTGACTTTATATTATGTTTTTTAGTTACTTCATCACTTTTGATTTATTATTTAAGTGATTTAAGTGACTATAGTGCACTTTATGTTATATTGTCTTGTTGATTTGCTTTTTAATTTTTCACTAAAGTGACTATAGTGCACTATATAGTCTAATTAAATTTTAAGATTTAATTTAATGTTTTATATAAAACATCTAGGTAAAATGTTGCTTTTTAATAAATATTTACACAATACATAAACTATACAGTGTAAATATTCCATTTGACCCATTTAAAGTAATATTTGTTCAAATATCAATTAGAAATGCGCTGAATAGGAGGTTTAAGTTGTCCAACTCAATAACATGTTTTTTTTTTTAAATATGTTACATGCAATTGCATCTAAAGAATGGGATTTTGCTCTGCATGCAAATGCAAACAACCAAAACATGCAAATGCATCTCTAGAGTGCAATTTTGACTTGTTGAACCCAAATGCATGAAAGTCAACAGCATATTTTAAAACATGCAATGACACCTGGAGAGTGTGATTTGCACTTGGAGACAAAAATAAAATATGTCAATGCATCTCTAGAGTGCAATTTTGCTCTTGGAGAGATATGTTTGACTTAGACAAACAAACAAAAAGGCCCAAAATAAAATATGCATTTGCATGTCTAGAATCCAATTTGCATGAGAAAAGACATTTCCAGCCAAGCCATCACATACAAAGGTCCTTCTAGAGTGTGATTTGCACTACAAACTCATTTTGCATGTATTGGTTTCATGCATTTGGCCTCTCCTAGTGTGCGATTTGCACTAAAACATGTTATTGCCATGTTTTTCTAAATATGCAACAACGTCTCAAAACTGCAATTTGCATCTTGTATGCTAATACATACATGTGAAAAGCATTATTGCCATGTTTTTCTAAATATGCAACGAGGTCTCAAGCGTGCAATTTGCATCCTATATGCTAATACATACATGTGAAAAGCATCTCAAAGGCATATTGCTCCAAATAGCCCAAGTGTCACATGTAAAAGCAGCCCAAGAGTGTGTTTTTCACCAAAAATGCCCACAACATGCATTTCTAACTCATACGTTCACATCTTGAGATCACGATTTGGCATTTGAATGCATGTGTTTGCATCTAGGATCCACATTTTTCACCATTTCATGCAAAAAGGTCTAATGTCCTTGCATTTCTCGGGCATGTTTTTCACCAAAAATGCCCAAGAACATGCATTTTCCAAAAACATTTTGCATGAAAAAGAGTTTGGAGACAACATTTTAGCATTTACAAGAAATAACATCCATGCATTTGACATTGGACATCATGATTTGCAACTTGAATTTGTCAAAGGCTCTTAGTTGTTGCATGCATTTGCATTTGGAGAACCCGATTTGGGAGAAGACTCGTTCATCCAAACTTCTCGTTCCTCCATTTTTGGCTCATTGAGCTCCAAGTAAGTAAATGGATTCAACTTTGTGTGTATTTCTTACTTGTTTTGCTAGAGTATTGCATTGTTTGGCTCGTTTTTGTCCATTTATTCAAATGCAGTGCATGTCTTTTGCACGTTGTCTTTAATTAATTTGAAATCTTCTCCTTGTTGCAAATGCAAAAGTCTTCCAACTCCAAAAACAAAATGTAAAGAGAGATTTTCAATTTTTGTCAAGTTTGAGTCAAAGGCAAGAGTTAAGTTTTTGTTTTGTTCTTAGTTTTTCTTGGTTGTATGTTACTTGTTTGATTTCTTTTTTCGAAAAAAGTTGAGGATTCCCAACCAAGAATACAAGGGCATATATATGCTTTCATCTTCCATGCCAATCTACACTTCATCCATTTTCCAAATTCCATCTTCCAACACATGCAATTACATCCTTTGAACCCGATTGCATATTTATCTCAACTAAAAATGATGCATTCTTACTGCATGTTATTACCTCTAGAGAACCCGATTTTAGTAAAAAAATCACACTTTTAAATGCCAAAACTCTCATTTTACACATATCCATATGCTTCCAACTTGCATTCTTGGTCACCCAAAGCAAAAGCCTTGTTTTACCCACATGCAATCCACCATCTTAAACCCAATTTTGGCCATTTTTGCCCAAAATACAAATTGTCCAAAACATTTCCAGCATTACAAAGTGTTCAATAAATATCTAATCCATACTTCGAACACCCATCCCTCGCCGATCTGTAGTTCTAACTCAAATCCTAAAGTTTTCATGGATCCAATCTCATTGGAAGATGTTTTCATCTTCATGTTGCGATGCACTCTTCAAGATACGTTAGAACTTCTTCAAAGACTAAAGACATCATGTCAAAAAGACATGCTTTGATTCTCAAGAAGCAATTATTCATGTGGTCTCCACTTCCCCAATGGAAGCCTTGGAACCTGAGTTTGTGTGAAAATGTGCCAAGCATTGTGATCCAAAAATAAATTTTAAAAAATAAGTTGAAGATGTTGATGGGAAAGTTGCTTCAAGTTTACATCCGAACATCATTGAGAAGGTTCTCAAATTGTCAAAAGTTCCAGAATGTGTAAATCTGACAAAGGAGAATTCACAACTTGATTACATCGAGTTTTCAAAAGACTACTGGTAATTCATCAAAGAGAATACAGTGGCACAAAATATAGGTATTCTTGATCCGGCAATCATCCACAATTGCATCACCAAGTGCAAAGGCTTTCACTGACAATCTACAGGATTGATCCAACAGTTTCAACTTTTTCTTCGAGTGTATTTTCAGCTTTGCAGCTGTAGAAGATAGATTACGTGTAATATGATTGCATGTAATTCGATTACACGAACCTTCAGTGCATGTAATCCCATCAATCTTCCTTCCTAATTTGACCGAGTCAAGGTGATTGATTGCTCCCACGTTCTCCTCCTTTTTCTAACTCCTTTTTCCTATATTAGGAGTTTCCCCCTCATTGTAAAGATCATCTTTATTTTGTATGCAAGAAAGCTCGGCCAAACTTACACAAGCATAACTTTGATTGTAAAGTACCAATTTGGAAGAAAAGTGAATAAAAAGAAGCTATTGGATTTGAAGCTTTGACTAGAAGCGATCGTAATAGCACAAAATAGAAATTTTGTGCTGTAATTTGTGTCTATTGTCTTTGATTCATGTTGTATTGCATGTTTAAATAATAGAGCATAGTGAGTTAAGAAACAATCGGGGCTGAAGCTTTGACTGGAAGCGATTGTGTTGATACATAGACTAGAAGCTCAGAGTATAGCTTGTATTGCCATCTCAAATTCACGAAAAATAGTTAGAATTCCCTACTTCTGAAGTCTTTGTGCCCCAATGCTAAAGGTTATTCTTATTGGTATCATCGTTTCCAGCTATTAGATAAAAGGTAGTTTAGAGATTTAATCTTGCCCAGTACTCACTCTACAGGTAAGTGGATTCTTTCCTTAAAGATTAAGAGGAAAGAATATTGGCAACACCCCTAACAAAATCTCTCTAACTTCTTGCTTACCTTGAGTCAATCCAAGGAACGGTGAGAAGGGGGAGCCTTCCCTTATAGGTAGGTGAGACTTGCTCTAATACGCTGTGGCTGGTCATCCTATTTTGCGACCAAATTTACACAAACTATTGGTTGCAAAATATCCACCCAACACTTCAGGCAGTCATTTCCAGGTGCATAAATATTATATTCGTTAATACTACACATTTGTATTACAATGAGACATTATTTCTGACTGTAGTGATAACTTGGAATAATGACTGGATTTTGAACAGTGGTAATGCAACATCATCTCTATTTTGTAACTTGTGCAATGCGAATATACATAGCTGTAAATTTGTAACAACCTGGCGGTAAAATTAAATGTGTATATCATTGAGACTACCACAAACGAACAACATACAAATATTCAATTGTGAAAACAAAGCATTATTGTCCGCAGCAGCAGTCACAGTTGTGCACGATTCTCATCTATTACAATAGGCTCAGATTGGGAGTGTCTTTTGGCAACGTAGTGAAATTACGCCAGACAGGGTTGTCCCTTCAGCAGTTACCAAACAAAGGTGGTGTCTTACAAATTGCGGTACTGTACATCAGACTTGGGTCAGGGAGAAAACAAAATATGACAATAGATAATCTAAAGAACAAGGTGTTCTCAAAAGAGTTTAATGACACATTCAATGGTAAACAACACGGAGATTCGCAGAAAGAGGAAGAGATTGTAATGGATTGTACATCCTTAGTTTGAATCTGGAACCTATTAAAATTAGGGACAGTCTTCTTTCTAAACTGAAGGATCTGGACACATGTTTGAAAAAAAATAGACCAGTCTGATTGAAGGTTGTTGAATTGGTCCTTGCAGCCCTTGATGATTACCTTAGTCCAGCACTTATTGATGGAGCATCCACATGAGGAGGTAAGACTTCTAGTTGTCTCCTGCTTCAGAAAAATTCTCAAAATTACAGCTACTACTACACCATATAATGATAGTATCTTGAAGACGATCATACAATTGATTGTGGACAGCCTACAGGGACTACATGACGTCAAAGATCCTAACTTTGGTAAGGGGCTAACATCCTGGAGCTGATGGCGAAAACCAGATTTTATATCATCATATTGAATGTTGGTTGTGAAGGAATGACCCTTCAGTTGTTTCATTGTTTTTTCAGCAATTTTAGGAAGAATCAACGGAACAATATGAGAGCTTGCATGAAAACAATCTAATCATTAATCCTAGATGAGGATGAGGGCGTATGCAAGCAATTATAATCAGATTTACTGGCTATATGGAGAAGGGAGGAAACAATCTTGCCCATAGCTATGAGCTTGTGAAAGAATTGGTAGAACATAAGTGTGAAAGGTTCAAGGAATATATGTCTGGAAATGAGTTAATATTAGCAGGTGTGAAAGAATTGGTAGAACATAAGTGTGAAAGGTTCAAGGAATATATGTCTGGAAATGAGTTAATATTAGCAGGTGTATAGGTTGCAGGATCTCCAGATATGAGCAAGAACCAAATGAGAAGAGAACGGACTCGTTTTTCAAGTCATGAATCTGACACCTAATCATTGTTGTGAAGTCAATAAAGGAGAACTAATGCAGCCAAACAATGATGCACATGTGAGGGAAGACTTGATTGCAAATACACCTAAATTTAAGCAAGTAGAAAGCAAACAAGATGTTGACTTCCAACCAGCTGAGGATGATACTGTGAAAGAACCCATTACTGCTAATGAGGTATGCTAAACTCTTAATTGGTGAATTGATTACTACTATTGACAAAACTACTGAAGAGGAAAAATCATGTAATGAATCCATATATGAACATGATGCTATTCCATTATCACTTCATGAAGAGTGCATGACACCAGCTATAGAAGCAATTAAGTATGATGATGATATTACTCCAGCAGTTGAAAACAAAACGGAAAATTCAGTATGTGACAGCCCTTACTCCCTGGATGAATTTGAACACAAACCTTTATCTCTGCAAGATATAATGGACAAGTTATTAGTTACAAAAGAGAAGGTTGTACAAGTATTAACAACGATGGATGACACATAGATATGAAAAGAACTGATGTGGAAAACTCAAATTGATGAAAGGCAACAGGGTCTTTCATGTGGGGTCACTAGTATGCAACTACAAACAATCAAAGAAGCATTCGAAAGGATCAAAGAAGCATTCGAAAGGATGAAATCAGATGCAGCTCTTACTGGATAGAGAACTTGCTATTAAATTTGGGGATGCCAAGGACGGAGAGATAGATGAACTTTGTCTTCAACTAATTATGACACATTATTCGTTGTACAAGGTTGAACATCAGATTTCTATGGCAGTCACACACAAGGAAGGTGGTCTTTATTCAAAGGCCAAGAGGTCATATAAATTGTCAAAGGAATCAACACCATTGTTGAAGTTGAAAATGAGCATATCATACTCATCGCTCCTTACTCAAATGGGACATATTATGCTAATGATGATCAAAAGAACCAACAAGAAGTTAGACTCAAGAATTCAGATTTTTATGACAGCAGTTACAAAACCATGAGGTAACACTTTTTCCATACGAGGATGAAGATGAACTGAGTGATTGTAGCTCTGAAATTTTATGCAGCAGCGATCATTTCCTTGGTGAAGGTGATGATTTGATTGTTGTGATTGCTACAAATGTAGTTGCATTGCCTCTTCAGTATATACTTTTGAAATGGCAACCATCTCTCTTATATTAGATGAAATATGGATAGACATGTCCCTTCACGAGACATGTTTATTCATTGGTATTTAATATAATAGTTTGTTATTTAACACATATTTATATATATATAAATATTTCATATATAATATAATGCATCTCATATATATATATATATATATATATAGTGAATTTTTTCCAACTGAAACTACACTAACATTAACACTCCCTCTTAGTTGGGGAGGATAAACACAAGACCATATATTACCTATTCTCATATATATATAGTGAGTTTTTTCCGACTAAAACTGCACTAACATTAACACTCCCTCTTAGTTAGGGAGGATAAACATAGGACCACATATTACCTATATGTAATATAAAAATATCTTTGATCAGAAGATATTCAACATTTTGATATCACATTTGATATCATGAGTATTGGCCTCCAAAATATCAACAAATGATATTCACCAAATACTCTGAGTAAAGATATTGGGAGTAATGGCCTTCTAAATGTCATCTCATATGACATTCACCATGTACTCTTTGAGCAATGGCCTCCTAAATGTCGAGTTGCAAGATATTCACCAAGTACTATGAGTAATGGCCTCATACATGTCATCTCAAATGATATTCACCAAGTACTCTGTGTAATGGCCCATTGAACATCAATTTGCACAACATTCGCCGTGTACTCAAAATGTTCATAAGGTATGTGCACACTCATTCTCATAATCCTTACCATATGAACATCCACCACGCAAAGTATAATCTATCATGCTCTACATAAGCATCGTAAGATATTCATTATAATAGAAAATTAAGTTATTGTAAGATCGTCACTTTTCAATAACTTTTGCAAATGCAAGTGATAATCATTTGTAAGTCGTCACTTCCTCATGTGTACGTACACAGGGGGTAGGCCCATTAAAATCATATAGTCACACACATGAACTTTCGAAGTCCCTCTGAATATCAATCATTTGAGCTTCTTATCCAAAGTTGTCTTTGAATAAGTATCAAGACTACCTCTAAATCTGATACCAATCTCCCTTTTCCTACAAGAACATTCTCAGAGTTAAAGATCAAGGCAAATAGCTATTATAATACATATTGAAATACAAATAAGAGAGAGACTGCAATGAATAAATAAATGTAACACTCAAGGAAAATACTTATTTGCATATCAACATCTTTGATGCAATCTTTTAAACTTCTCGATTTGTCCTCTTTTATACTTCTTGATTTGTCCTCTTCATTACGAATGTCTTCGATCAAAACAAACTGAGATTTTTGCCACAACCGCAGAATACAAATTGACTTCAACTTATCGCAGGAGTATACTTCCACAAAATAGGTTTGGTTTATGAAATGTATGGTTAATATCAACTTCCATTCATTGCAATTAGCTTCTAAAGTCGCAGCTTTTATTATTATTGTAAATACTTAACTTCCCTTTTTATTTAATCGGTTCTTTCAAAAATATATCACTTGTTGTATTGTCTTCCTGCACAATCTCTAACTTGTTGACATGGCTGTGACATGCTAACATGGCAGTATATATATTAGTGCTCGATAACATTGATTTGGTATTAGCATACACAAAATCATCCATGAAGAATGTCAGCAACATCTGCTATGTATGATTATCCATGTCATCACAAATACTTATCAGAATATGAGTTTTGTCTTTAGTATTTTGATTGACGTTTTATTGTTTAGCGATTCCCATGAATCTTCATCATCAATGCTTTTTGTATTTAATTCTTCCAAACTTATTAACATCTGACATATTGAATCTCTGTCGTTTTAGAATCTGCTAATCATGTTTCTTTGATGCAAACTCCACTTATGCTATCTACTGTTTGAAATGTATCTTCTTTTACATTTGCTATTTGGCTCTGATACCATGTTAGTTTTCATGGATTGCTGCAAATGTAGTTGCATTGCCTCCTCGATATATACTTCCCAAATGGCAGCCATCTATCTTATATTAGGGCTGCCAGAATGCGCTAAGGGTGTAATTTCACTATGTCTAAGGAATCTTGTCGTTAGGGGGTAAAATCCATAGAGCCCCAAGCATGCCTAGTACAATTTCAACATGGATAGCTAATATGTTTGAAACAATAAACTCTTCACGAGACATGTCCCTAAAATATTATATTAAATACCAACGAATAGACATGTCTTGTGAAGGGACGTGTCTATCCATTGGTATTTAATATAATAGTTTGGTATTTAACACACACATATGTGTATATATATAAATATTACATATATAATATATATAATATAATCTATCTCATATATCTAATTGTATATATATCCTTAGTGAATTTTATCCGACTGAAACTACACTTACATTAACAATTGATGGCACTTGTGCTGAATCACAATTTCCTTAATATGTAATGAAGGTTTCTACATTTCATCTAGAGACCTGTCACTAAGTTTCTACAATATCGAAGCTATTTATTCACTCGTTGGTGATTTTATCTTTATGTAGATCTGTGGAGTTATCCTTACTCAAGGGATATCCCATATGAAATGTTTACCTTTCTAGTTCAGTGGCACAGCGACAACATTGCTGACATTCTTGTTGCTGATTCGAGTTATAGCAGCGACATTCGGAGATCTGATGAGTTGAAATTATGTATATGGGGGGCATGTTTGGCAGGGTAAACTTTAAGGAAGCCGCCTCCAAAAGAAGATATAAAATATTGGCGAATCTTTCATTATTTTGATAAAACAAAATTATTTCTATTGGCAAATCTCTCAATTTTTTATTCGAAATATAATTAATATTGGCTATTATTTTCGAATCCTAATTTTTTAATATAAAATATTGACGAATCTCAATAATAATAGGAAGTTCATTAATCACCATGGAATATTACAAATCAAAATTGAACATTTTTTTACCTCGTGGAATATTATGAGGACCGTTACATATACTTTAAATCAATAGTGAAAACTAAATATTGGTGATATATCCCTAAAGTAACTAATAATTATGATAATTATTGGCTAGTTCAATTTAATTTTTCCAATAATAAATTATATTTAGGTGACTCAAATCTAATCATGTAATGAATATTGTGTCGAATATTTGAGTTTAAATTTTTCAATAAAAATTAATTATTGAGTGATTTTAAATATTCTAGAACTAAATTTTATTAAACTATAGTGATTTAGGTTGTATCAAATCTTAGATTATTAGCCAAATTACCAGCCAAAAAAATCTAAAATTAGCCAATTTGCGAATATTAGCCACTAAAAAATACCTTGATATTTGGCATCTACTTGTTCACTTGGTTGATTCGGAAGGAAGGTGGATTGTTGGACACCTATTTCTATGCCCATGATCAATTTGATACATTGGTTTGGGGTTCAGGAGTTGACAAGATAGGTGCTTTGCACCTTGTGGATTACATTGAGATACTACACACTTTGAGATTTGATACAGTTATGAACAAAGTAACGCAGCATATAGTTGCAGCAATGTTTCATAGATTGACATGAGATCCGAGGATCTAATTGATGGATGAGTTGCATCCTTATTTTAGGTTTTGCAGTATGGCACATCCTAATTAAAAAGTTACCAGCATGAGCTATGGGGCGGCTAGCAGATGGAAATGGGACCTTGGTATTGGTTTACGAACTCATGATTGCTTACGGAAAATTAAGCCAAATGCGTAAAATATTTTAAAGTGACATGAATGGACCTTACAACAGACTATTTAAAGTCATTTTAATATTCAAAAGGAGATCAAAAGGGGACAGGAGAGAAAGAAGGTGAAGGACAAAAGGAGAAATGTGACGAGACACCAACTTGAACATAAAGAAGGAAGAGGAGCTCACTTGCAGATATGCTTAAATTGAGATAAGCATTTAACTTCAATAACAAGTTTCATCCAAGAACACTCAAAACAAATTGGATACTAAATATTCGCCAATTGAACATTTCCAACATTTTAATTGCATATTGGCCTGAAAATTCCATTATTTAATTAATTTTCAAAATAATTCCAATATTTATTTAAATTTCTCATGCTTCAAAAATTTCTTCATAGAATTTCAACACTTAATAAAATCAATTTCTTTCACGCCTTTTCTTAGGTGCACATCGATGTTCATGTAAAACTTCAACACTTGATTAAATCCATTAGTTCGAACTTTCAGTTTTTCATGCTTAGCACATTTTTTTTAAACCTCTGAATACATTCATGTTATGTCAAAATGTCTTGTAGAATAGCATAAAAAAAACTCCTTCGAGTTAGTGTTTTGTAGCTCTATGGGAGATCATTCTCACCTATGTAATCAACTAAGAGTATTTTATGAGACATTTATCGTATTCAAGCATAATTATTTCATGCTCATGTTGTGCCTTCTTTGTGACCTAGCTGTCTCATTTTGTGTTCTGACTCTGCCTCTCACCATGTGCAGTAGATCATGGATATTAGACGGTGTTTTTGTGTCACCTATTGTTGCATTGATGATGATGGTCAAGAGTGTAATGCACGATGTTTTGTGTTCCATGGTGGAGACTCTTTAGCTGCTAGGAAGCCTTCTCATCAACAACCAACAGTAACAAAAATTGTCGATTGTCAAGCCTTTTATATCTAGAGTTTTGTATTCTCATATGTGTGCGAATATAGTACTCCTTATAACACTATAGTATGTGCATGTCTATCTAAGGTGCTTCTTTCTGAGATTACTGTAACAAAATTTTGATGTATTTTTCTGTATGATTGGTGATAATTTTCTATGTTGTGAGAGTTATGGGTTCATTTGATTATTGAGTGTGCGGTTCTTCTTTGATCTCGGATACTATCATTTTGTTGTGTGCATGATCAAGCTTATTATTGTAGCAATCATGTTGATATTGTCGATTCTTGAAACTAAGAGTTTATGAGTTGTGTACTTGTATTCAATTACATTATTAAATAAAAGAGATCTTTTGTGAAGTTGGGTTCTTCCCTCGAGCAAGAGGGTTTTCCCAAGGTGAATCTTTGTGTCTAAAGTGTTCATGTCTTGTTTTATTTGTTCTTTGTTTCATGCTATTTTGGTTCAAAACATTAACACTAAGTATATACATGAAATTTCAATATTTCCATGGGCTTTAAACTTTGGAAACATTAAACTTTACCTTTTCTTGCCATTGTGGTCTTCAGCACAAATATGCCATAGTTGGGTATTTTGATTATTTGCACAAACTTCTCAACCTTCGTAAATTAATTCTCGGGTGCCTACATTGCATTAAAAAGGATTTTAACATTTTGGAAACTCCTTGCACCCCATATAGCTTACAAAGTGCATATAAGATATACTTAAAGACTTTATTTTATATAAAGTTTCCTTGCATGTGATTGATTTGTGCTAATGAACGCATATAGGCCATACTAAAGGATAGGCAAACTTTAGATTTTCTTGTGAGTTTATAAAAAATTGTACTCTAGGCATAAATATACCCCTGGATTTCTCTCTCTTCACCTATTTACCTTCACCAAGTTCATTTCGTGCCTTGAAGGCATATGGGGCCATTTGGTGAATTTATTTACCTTGCTTTTCCAAGAAGGTTCCTCAAGACGGCAAAAATTGTGTTGGGAGCACATATGGAGGCGTACGATGGAGGCTTAGTTTGAAGTAGGATTCCAAATGCATAGAGAATTTGCACTCTTAGTGCATTTTGCTTAAATTGAAGGGTTTATTGTTTCAAACATATTACATACCCATGTTGAAATTGTGTTAGGCTCGCTTGGGGCTCTATGGATTTTAACCCCGTTAGGACGAGATTCCTTAGATAGTGAAATTACACCCTTGGCGCATTCTAGCAGCCCATGGGGCATTTCCATGTATTCAAATTATTTCTTTGGTGTGAATGATTGATGCTCTAGGCACATTTTAACTTGTACATTGGATTATGGACTTCTCCAACATTCTCGTGTATAGAGAAACAATGCTAACAAGCGCATATCAAGTATTGTTATGGTAGGTCTTCCACAGTGGTGTTCTTGTTGTCATATGGGATACAATGAACGTATGGGCTCAATCCATCAAGTTGTAGATCATTTTAACCTTGAATCTTCTCCACATTAATGTGTTTATGCACCTAGGCACATATGCATCATGAACGAAAATTTCACAATCTGTAACACTTCCTTTCGTGTTGGTGGTCATTGTTTGATGAGCGATACTCACAATTTCCGCTATTTCTTGTGATTTTCCATCTTGACCATTCTCTTTCAATGAAACTTTGATCCTCTGGAAGACACTATGCATGAGGATTATGGGTGCATGCTAGGTGAAAGATATTTGTTTTCAAATTGGTTTCTTGCCTGCGGGCCTTAAGTTCAACTTCCCTTTGCAATTCTTTTATTGATCCTTTATGTTGAGTATGTATAGGCGCCTATTCATCTTGGGGAAGATTTTGACATTTTTGAATCACACTTCAATCATTAATTGCACTAAATTCAATCTCTACCCCTTTTTCACACCTAATGTATATTAGTGTTTGTGAACAATTTCTATGTTTCTTGCTTCTTCCTCAATCAACTTCAACCACTTCAATGTTTCTCCATGTCTCTTGACCTGTGCTTAGACAATTGCTAAATTATCCAGACCTATCTCCTTCCCTGCATTTCGGATGCTCTTCCAAGATGAAAAGCCTCAAAGTTGAAACCTCAAAAGACAAGAGAACCACTAGACTCTAGACTTTCTCAAATCCATCACTTTTCAACTGGACCACAAGGAACTTGGGAGACTAAGACCAGAAATACCAAGGACACAAAGCTATAAGTTTATTAAGTATTATTAAATTCTATTTAGAGTTGACTCGTGTGTATTTTGACTTTTGTTCCTATTTGTGCATTTGTATAAAAAAATTATTTTTATATATATTTTGCATGCCATTCGGACACATACTCCACTGTCAAAAAATTTCTGCCACATCGAGGTACTATACCCACGTATTCGAGCCTGATTCACTAACTTATGCTAAGCTATGATGCGATGATACACAATCCATCTGTCACGTCCCTTGTCTAACCGCAGTTCTTAATTCTCCTAATAAGGCTGTAATATGTTTCTTCTCCATACTTAGCCATTTTTTTGCTATGTTTGAGAAGTCTTTTGTTTCAATAAGTGGTAGGATTGATTTCACTTAAGTGGCTTCCTATTTTTCAGTCATGGTTTGGGGCCAAGTCAAATTAGATATTTTCAGTTTTTTCCTTACTATGTGGATTTATGATGAGGGATATTATTTTCCCTATTATTATTGCCAAGTTAGGTTTTGGAGAACCAAGGTTAGAGTTGAAGGGTTGAGAGCTATATTACTACAATAGAAGGAAATGTTTGGGGACTTATTAATTATGATTTTATATGATCTTTGGTCTGCCATCAGAACTCTACGCTAAGGACCCAAACCCTGAGCATCAAGCTTTGAACGCTACCCCAAGCAAACAGTTTAGTTGTTGCAAGCACACTACAGCAGTATAGGTATGGAAATGGAAGTGGGATTCAGTTTCAGAATCACAGTCTGCCATTGTTGAGCATTTCAGAAGTATTTGCAAGGATTTTCAGAGATATTCATTCATGCATAGCTGCTATGAACAATGAAGAGTTTTTGAGACCAGATTTTGGTATTCCTCATCTATTCAATAAGAATCAAATAAAAATATTTTCAATACCTTACTTCTGTAATTGACAGTTTATGCATATCTCATTTAATTTGTAAGGTTCTGATTTATTTGTGAAAAGAAAGTAATCCAAGGCTTGTTTGATATTTTTTTTTTTGGTATTTTCAAGTTGAATATATTTTCAATATAATATCCTAGCTGGGCTATTTCACCATCTAACCTTTTTACATGCATCCAGTGAAATTATAATATCAAATAAGAACTATATACAATATGCCCCATGTAATGTTCCTAAGGTGAACTCAACCTGTAGGTGATCTCGATCCGTAAGCAGTTACTTAGGTAGCCTTGTCGTGTGCTCCCAGTAGCAAATGCTTCAGGTAGTTCTCCCTTCATGCTTCAGGTAGTCTTTCCAGTGCCTCAGGTAGTTCTCCTCCATACCACGGGTAGTCTTTCCAGTGCCTTAGGTAGTTCTCCACCGTGCCTCGGGTAGTCAATGCATCAGGTACGATGGAATCAGGAGGCGAAAGGGGTGACCGTACGGTCCAAGAAGGATGTCGTATGGTGATGGGTGAAGTTGTATGGTAGGTAAACAAAAAGTTGTATGGTGCAGGACGGAGAAGGAAATCGCGGAGAATGGAGTGAGGGAGGTCCTGCGCCACGATTAGTGAGTTGCATACGATTCCCAGTAATCAACAATATTTGACAAGTAATTCAGATATACAAACAAGAGATACCAACAAAATCCCTCAACAAAATACATCGATATTTGCCAAAATCAAATCAAGAAATACACATACGAAATAGGGTGAGGGTTAAATCCCATCGAAACTGCACAAGTCAAATAGGGAAGATCTTTCACTTCCAAAATGGCGAACGATCCAGGAATTTGCCGTACATAGAAAATAATCCAAAAGCATGCCTAAAACAACTTACAAGGCCTTATAAAGGGCTTTGAGGAAACTTCCCGAAGGATTACAAAATGACAATAAGCTAACAAGTACTAAACAAAAATAAAGAGCGGCCCCTTTATTAATTAAATCAATTAATTAAATAAGCCCTTGTGATAATATTTGAATTATAGGGACATTTAATTAATTAACCTAATTAAATATTTTATTAAAAATTGGGAACATTACAAATCCTTTCCGGCCAAAGATTGCTTGACCTCAAGCAATTCGCTATCCAATCCACACCATCAATTCCTGGATCCCAAATAAAATGCACAAGTAGATCATGTGAGTTGACATCAAATCTCTGTTGCAACACACTGTCATCAACTGTTGTTGTGCCACTCTAATATAAATATTGTCATACTGGTCAGTACAATGCCAATGACACCAATCAATGGAATCTTTTACATTGTCATGTTCAAAGATCACTTTAGTTATGGTCATAGGCATAGGCATTGATGCTGGCACAAATTTAAGCACTGACATGACCATAGTGACCAATATTATACTCTTGACTGGCAAATGCCCTCTGGATAAACCCTATAGAATATTTGCAATGGATAAGGCCTCAACAAAAAGTACTGCAATGAAGGGAGCCTCAATGAAGGGAACCTCGAGGAAGAGTAACTCAGTAAAGGGATCCCCAACCATGAGTACCACGATAGAGAGAGCCTCAACAGAGAGTAGCTCAACAATAGACAAAACCTCAATGATGGACAAAATTTCAGCTACAAATAGAGCTTCGACAACACACAAAACTTCAATGATGAACAAAGCCTTAACAATGAACATCTCCTTAGTAACGTACATGGCGATAGAAGTAGCCATTGTTATGGATGTAGCCATAGAGACAAACACATAATGGCAATAGAGATAACCACAGTAATGTTCCTGATCCACTATATGATGATGAACATGGCAATAAACACAATAATGGTCATGGTCATGGATCCTTGGCAATAAACAAGACCAAGAATATGGGCATAGCTTCGATGATGGACATGTAGCCTTGACAAAAAACAAAAACCTTCATGCCTGATAGTGCCTTAAAGATGGGCTCAACCAAAGGATAAACTCCATAGTCAATCAATTGTGGTTTCTCTTGCAAGGAATCATCTGTAGCATCTCCATGAATTTGAACAATTTCTAGTAGAGCTTTCTCCTTTTGAGGATCACCAATAGGGCCCAAATTTTCATCAATGTGATCCATGAGTGTTGATTTGATGAAATTATTACAAACATCTTCATCGTTTCTATCATCTTGAAGTTTCAGGTGCTTTCCACTTGTAGGCATAGCAATAGATACTTGCGAATCCCCATGTGACTCTTCATTTTCCTCTTGTGCTTCTATGACTTCATCTTGTAGCCACTGATCAATTTCCTGCTTTAGAAAATTGTTGAAGATTTTATTGTGCTGAGATGATGGATACTTCACTCGCAATTCTATAGAATCCTTCAGAGATATCTCTTTCCCATATACCAATCACCCAATCCTTCTTGATTTTCTTCAACGTCTCAACCAACGCATCACTCGGCACCATGATTTGAGCTAAATTTCCTAATAGGCTGGCAAGATCACAAGCTCTGATACCACTGTAATGTTCCTAAGGTGAACTCGGCCTGTAGGTGATCTCGATCCATAAGAAAATTACTTCACTAGCCTTGTCGTCTACTCCCAGTAGCAAATGCTTCAAGTAGTTCTCCCTTCGTGCTTTGGGTATTCTTTACAATGCCTCAAGTAGTTCTCCTTCATGCCATGGGTAGTCTTTCCAACGCCTCAGGTAGTTCTCCTCGGTGCCTCGGGTAGTCAGTGCATCAGGTATGGTGGAATCAGGATGCGAAAGGGGTGACCGTACGGTCCAAGAAGGATGTCCATATGGTGATGGGTGAAGTCGAATGGTAGGTAAACAGAAAGTTGTATGGTGCGGGACGGAGAAGGAAATTGCGGAGAATGGAGTGAGGGAGGTCTTGCGCCACGGTTAGTGAGTTACATACGATTCCCAGTAATCAACAATATTTGACAAGTAATTCAAATATACAAACAAGAGATACCAACAAAGTCACTCGACAAAATATATCGATATTTGCCAAAATCAAATCAAGAAATACACATACGGAATAGGGTGAGGGTTAAATCCCACCAAAACCACACAAGCCAAATAGGGAAGATCTTTCACTTCCGAAATGGCGAATGATCCAAGAATTCGCCGTACATAGAAAATAATCCAAAAGCATGCCTAAAACAACTTACAAGAAGGCCTTATAAAGGGCTTCGGAGAAACTTCCCGAAGGATTACAAAATGACAATAACAAGTACTAAACAAAAATAAAGAGCGGCCCCTTTATTAATTAAATAAGTCCTTGTGATATTATTTGAATTATAGGATCATTTAATTAATTAACCTAATTAAACATTTTATTAAAAATTGGGAACATTACACCCCATAGTTCAAGCCAAAAAATCCAATATTCATCTTTTACTTCCTTCTTGAGACTTCATTAGTAAGTAGATTACATGTGAATTTGTTAACTATCTTATCCAAAACAGATTTACGAAACAAAAAAAATATTAACAAAGATACACCTCAATAGTATGCAACAAAAAAGTTGAATGTACCAAATTGCATATAATAGTTAGCCTAAATTTCCTCTGCAGTACATTTGACAAATTTTGGTCCTTTCTAGAAACCACAACTAATTTTTCCTTTTGTATCTCTTTTTCTCATATCAGCCAACAAACAGCCAATACATCAATAAGGAAATGATAACTAGGTAGCAAATGTGATATCAACATCAATGTAAATCTCATTGGAGTGGGCATGCTTAGTTTAAGGCAATTAACATGGTCACTAAATACAAAACGGGATACATGTAGCATTTGAAAATTCAAAAACTTCTAGGTAGAATTTGAACCATTTGCTATTTAAAATGATATACATAATGTAGACAAAGGAATTTAATATGCTCACCATAATTTTTAACGTCCTCTTTCTCCACTCTTGTATCTGCAATGGCCAAATGAGGAGTCAACAATGCGTATCAAACTATTAAGACAGAAAAAGCAAAAAATTAAATATTAAAATAAAGTATGGTATACTCAATTTCATATGATATACTCAATATATGCAATTTACCTTAATTTAAATTATCCCAGTTAATTGATTGATAATATTCTTATCACTAAAGTAGCCCTACTTAATTTTGCAATAAAACAAATTATCATTACTGCATCCATTTTTGAATTGCAACAATCGACAACAAAATATTGTATGTTTTGCCTTTCCTAATGTGCACCACAGAGATTCACCCTACTTTCTCCAATCAATTAGAAATTGACAGTTTATAATCCATTTCCATGATAATAGTAAATTAATTTATATTAAATCCATTCCCAAAAATTATAACCACAAAAAAAGGTAATCTGAATTTGCTACTAGATTTGGCATTTCAATGGCTCTAAATATCCCTGCTTGGTTCCCTATTAAGACCACCTCAGACTAAACAATGGTTGAGGGTTAACAAGGGTATAATACTGATTTATAAGTTAGTTTTCTACGCAAGAGAAATGGAGTAGTTGCTAATGATAAGCCAAGTTAGTTTTCTACACAAGAGAAATGGA
The DNA here is from genome assembly GCA_028749045.1 of Cupressus sempervirens. NCBI lineage: Eukaryota > Viridiplantae > Streptophyta > Pinopsida > Cupressales > Cupressaceae > Cupressus > Cupressus sempervirens. Next base: position 503,579,069 of record CM053785.1, read on the forward strand.
GCAGTCACTAATGATAAGCCAACAATAGCACTTTCAGAAGTCAATATTATAAGATAGCTTTGAAATAAATTGCGTTGCCTGTGCAGAATTGATATTAGAATTAAAAGAAACATCATGAGCAATCATAAGTTGCATCATGAACGATAGGCAGTATTTTGTTGATGCAATAAAATATTTAAGACAATAATAACTTTGACACGCCATTGACAAAGTGGCCAAAAGTGCAGTCAAATTCAATTCTTGGTACTTCAAACAGAAAAGACCATAACAAATCCTTAGCAATCTGTGTGAAATGAGCCTAATAAAAGGTAAGCATTTGTTAAAAAATCATAACTGAATGCGATTTTCCATAGTAGTGATTAATCATTAAACACTAATGTTTCTTCCATGCTAGTGAAAAAGCAACCAAAAGCATTTGTACTTCCCATTGCAGAGTTATTGGCAATAATAAAATCTGAAGTTCATCCATTTAAAGAAGAACTTTTTTGTCCATTATTTTGGTCCAAGGGCCCTACTTATTCAGCTAGTGAAGTACATGAGAATTTGTCCTCAGAGTTAGGATCACCTTCCAAACATTGCTGATTTTTCATGATCAATGGCTTAGTGGTGGAGACAGAGTTTTGAGTCTTTGACTATGCTTAACTGGCCCCTACTCTAGCAATGGCTACTGTTGACTAGCCTACAAAATGGAGCTACCTTATTTCCTGCTCTAAGGAAACTCCTATGTTGGTCCTTAGTGAAGAGGTTTTGAATGAAGAAGCATATTATAAGCAGAGGGCAGAGGGTTTGGAATCAAGTTCAATAAAATCTGGCCTAGTTTGCCAAACCTCACCTTTGGTGTCACTAATTTGGAAGCCATATCTTTGGAAATCTGATGTTTATTATTCCTGTACTCAAGCTTTTATGTAGAGATAACCCCATTCCGACATAAAATTTAATAATATATAGTTAATATTGCCAGTAATTAATTAATCAATATCTAACTAATTAAAATACAAAGATTATACATGATATATTAATTTAAAATATTGTTGATTAAATCTGCAATATATTAATACTATAAATTAATACAATCTGATTAACAGACTATTATATTAATATTAATCTATGATTAATGTTAATACTGATAGATAATATCATTACCAAATAAAGTCATTGATTACAGAATACTGATATCCGTACCATTGATCAATTATCATCAACGCTAGAATAAGTATTTCAGCTGGTTGATAAGCTGGCGATTAAGAAAGCAAACAATAAGTCAATCATAAAGAAGAGAAATATGATTAGTCTAAGAACAGGATGTCAAACGATTATTAGTAAGGTAATGATTAGTTCTAAACGTGGATAGAAAATCATCAAGATTAATCCTAACAAATGGTAACAGGTGCAGTCAATAAGATATTAAGATACATCAAATGATATTATTAAGTAATCACCATTACGATTGTAAACTAATTATAATTGGGAAGACTAAGGCAGCAATTACTAAATATATATGGCTTCTGTTAAGAATAATGGAACTGATCAGTTAGTAATAAGAAACAGGTGCAATGGCTGTTATGAAGAGACAGAAATTTTTCTTGAAAGCATCATTTCATTGTGCTAAGTATAAAAGGGACATCAATTCCTCTCATTCAAGGATCATGGAACATTTATTTCGTGGAAATATAGGAAACAGAAAAGTAATTATCAATACTCTTCAAGGAAGAGATGGGGAAGAAAATGAATCCCTTCCACTGCTATGTGTAACAGCAAGGTTGTAGCATATCTGAATTGGATATCTATAGAAGCTATTAAGGATAAAGGGCCATCATATGGTCATATATATACATATATCATGATAAGCTTATACTTATAATTCATAATAAATAGAATTCAAACTCATTAATAGTATATATGTTCCTATATATATAAATATATACTCAGACCTATGTAATGTGTTTTGAGGGTCTCTGTTGATTGACTTGATATTTATAGTAAGTTAATTGTAGGCAATTACTATTTTTAGCAGTGCAGTTGAGGCACCAGGTATTTGGCTTCTTCAGTGATTGATTGGGTAAATTAATAGAGCTCTATATTATTTGTTGTTTATTAAGACTAACTTAATAAATGACTTTAAGTGTTATAATTCGATGGTGCGTTGAAGAAGCCTCTTAAGTGAAAAGTATCTTCATGAAGCCATGTGCTTGTGAGATATTTATTTAAAATATTTAGATGGAAGCTTTCAATTGAAAGGTGTGTTGATGAAGCCACTTTAATGAAAGGTGTATTCGAGAAGCCAAGTTGCATTATAAAAGAAGCTTCATGAAGCAATTAGATTCACTCTTGTCTATGGCTTTCTGAAATTTTCTTGTGAGGGTTTTAAGTGTGAATTCTTGAGGACTGATTCCTCTTGATTCCTGTATCAATTTTCTGTTGTTGTATGGAAAATTGGTTTAGCATTCTGAATCTGAGTTTCGCATTCAATTCATTGCTAAGGTATAGTGAATTGAATTATTTCTACAAAACTGAATAGGGTGTCTTCCTCAACTGTGGTTATTGTTTCTTGGAGGGCAAATTTGCAATGTGAGTTTGGAGTTTTATATTTTTGCTATAAAGCACCACTGATCTCTGTACATTGGCGTTATTTATTACTGCATTTAAACGCCTAGTATCTCTGCATTTTGGCATTGAAAATTCTGCTATTCAATTCCTTGGCTGGGCATTTATTCTCACTGTTAATAGGCATTGGATCTTCTGATATTTGCAATTGTTGGTAGCATATTTATTGAGTGTTAAATATCTCTGCTACTAGGCATTGTTATTCTTTGCACATTGCATGCCTCAACTCTGCCATTATTTTCTAGCTGGGCGGCATTCACTTTGGCATCTTGGTATTGCACCCTGAGAGATTAAAATACCCATCGGGTGGTGACCAGTTAACACCAGATTGGGGGATTTCTTCTGCTTCTACAGAACGCCATTACTGGCATTTCATTTTCTGCAAACTACTCATGCCTGGTTGTCAGTTTCATCTGCTGTCATGGCCTTTCTGTCTGGGTAGCGTGAGGACTTTTGGTAGTCTCAATGTTTGGCAGCAACTTTTCCTAGCCACGGTTAGTGCCGTGTTGAAGGGAAATTGGGAATTATTGTTATTCACGTCAACTGCTGCAAATCGGACATCTTCAGCAAATACCAGGTTCTTTACAATGTGAATGTAATCTCCTCAAGAAACAACTGAAATTGCAGCACTGAATTGTAGTTCATTGTGATTGCGGATTAGCTTTGTCATTAATTATTGAATTTGTATTTCATTTCTGCATTCCTCTATATTTTTTTAAAATACTAAATCCTATATTTTGTTAAAATATCACAAGATTGCAAGACATTTCAAAACAAAAACAATACTATCCAGCATTATAGTAGTGTGAGCCAGTTGCATTCATTACAACCTATTATTATTTGACTTAATAGAAGTTGTAATGTTATCAAGGAGGGGCTTGTATGAATTCCAAGCAATGGATCTTATACCGACATAGGTGGGGATCAGCAACCCTAAGCACTTTGCAGGCATTGACCCAAGAAAGCTTAAGGGCTTGGATCTGTAAACTTTGAGAGAATCCACTGTTTGTAACCTCAGTAAATTGGATAACACCTACACCCTCCATTCTTGAGCCAAATAGTAATATGACCAGAAATCTAGGAATGAATTATAACAAGATTAATAACTAATCCTAGCAGGGAACATTACAATCCAAACCCTAATCGAGAAATATAAGATAAATTAAGTCCCAATTGGAGACATTACATATATTGTTTTTTTCCAATCCATTCTTGAGAAGGGATTGCGATTCTAATTTAAATGTTGTTTTGCTTTTGAAGTCGTGGCATCCTACCTTCAACCCTCTTGCACGGTCCCGAGTTCTTCATTCTTGGGTTAGACTCTTGTATCTTATTCCTACATTAAAGGATTTTGTAATATTTTTTCCAAATCAATTATTGACAATAGGCATGCATTATTTCAGATGGTGTGAAATTTGTTCTCTTTTTACCTTTCACATGTAGTAGTCTATATGCAAGTGGCTGTACTAAATTTATGTTTGTCATTCCTCTATGCTTGATTAACCCTTGTGTGGCCATGAGGTGGTTCATGCAGGCTTTTTCTTGTCAAATATTTAGTTAGGTTCACTTATCATTTTAAAAAAATGAAGGATGGGGGCCAAAAAAGATGATAGATTATAAGAAACGTAATGTCTCATTTTGTCCACCTAGAGGAGATTAATAGCCATAGGCTAATTGGATTGATTTAAGGGAAAAAAATAATTAAATGTTAAACGGTCTTATGAGATTATTTAAATTTGATTAATTAGCAGCAACACATGTTTTATTTTATCAAGTGACTTTATAATAATGTCAATGATAAATTATAATGTAAAGTCACTTTTGAGGGGAAAAAATAAAGTAGAGTACTACTTTTGAAGAGAAAAAACATTATGAAAAGAGGAATTGGTGAAATGAGGATTCATTCTTAAATAATTATTTCCAAAGAAATTTTTCTTTGAGAGCTTGAGAGCTTCATCTTGCAGGTTCAGAAAAACCTTAGGAAGAAACCTTGGAGGTTTTGGCTTTTTTAATGAAAACCTAGATTAGCCCACTTGGTGAATTCATCTCAGGATTCACAGTTGCACAACATTGATCAGTTTTTATGGTGTTTCGTTGATCTATCTTGCATGAACTCAGAGGGTTTGTTATGTTTGTATGAAGGCAGTCTGGGTATGTCTTACATGATGGCATTCTGTGTTTTCTGCTTTGTAACAGCAACAGGTGTTTGTAAACAGCAATATATTTCTATGACACAAGAATACTCATTGGCTAACTTTGATTCTTTGCATTTCATCAAATTAGTTTCCTTGAAAGTCTATATTGTGCATCTTGCATGTTTGCATGTTGCTACATTACATTATGATGAAGCTAAACTTGAGAAAAAATCGAAATCAAATTCAGGTTTGAAGCATTATCAGAGACTGAGATATCTCAGAAAACAACTGACACCTAAAGAAACTCAAAGATTATTGAGAAAAAGAAAGGCCAGTGTAATTTTTAGCAAGACTATGGGGATATTAAAGCATATGAATTCAAAACATAGATTAATTATGCAAAGGAAAATCTTCACCAAAAAGTTACCTTTATCTTTTGTTGTACAATTATCTTTATTCTCCAACAAAATAGATTTGACCGCAAGAATTTTGTTTGCAGATATTTTATATGCACAATAACAGGATAATTCAGGTTAGTAAGGTTCGATGGATAGATAAGATTACAATGAAAACAAAAAAGAGAATTTTGATAATATCCTTGGGCAATGGCATATTAGTAGATCAAACTCTTTTATATTAACTTTGTGTAATAATAATATAAAAGATGCTAATATTGAGCACATGTTTGCAACACATAAATTCAGTAAACACCCCAAACACTAAAAAAAGTAATAGTATGAATGCTGCTCATCAGCAATCATTTCCAATACAAATTTCAAGTTGTACATAAGCAAAAGCACAAACAAAAGATTTGAGATGCAACCTCAAAGATTTAAAACATCTTTGAGGGCATAGTAAAACAAACCATGAGAGTATCAGCTCTTTAGCTCAGTGATTCACCTTGCAACTTTAATCAATAATGATAAATGAATTTTACCTTAAGAATTTGCAATCAATAAGAACAAACTAAACCAATCACAAATGTCTTAATTCAAATGAATTGCATATAACTTTATCCCCAATATTAATTTACCTGAATTACTTACACTTTGCTAGCAGTTCCATCCACCCAATTGATTTTGATGCTCAATCCACCTTGCCAATCATAAGAAGATATTTGCATATTTGTTGGAAAATTCAATATGAAATCCACCCAATTTAACTTCATTCAGAATATACCTTTACACCTCTTGACCAATCTCCACATCAACTGATATGTTCTGGATCCACTTAAGTGTCATTCTATAGGTAATTAATCGCCATTTAATAAATCCTGTAGTATTGCATTACACATCATCCAAACTTGCTCAAAATGAGAAACAAATTGTGTTGAGTTTTCTTTTGAGATAATTGAACGATTGGCTTTGTCTTATGATAGCCCAACCTTATAACTATAAGTTAGTGAGAAAGTTAAATGTTCAAGTGTTTTTCTTTTAAGAGATATATGCTAATATAGAAAGCAATTCTTCGTGTGCAGGAATTTCTAACATAAAATGCAAGTTCATGTGGACTGTCCCCTTGAAAATTTTATTTTATTTTATTCATTTAAAGTTGTCCAAGTATGCTGATATTGGCATGTTGTGATGGTTAAGTAGTTATGTTCATGTCCTTGCCATCAAGGTTCAAATCCCATGGGGATGAGGTCCCCCATTTGTGGCCTCACCAGTTCATAGCTCCAGGTCAAAGCATTTTCCCCTCTTTTTCAAAATAAAAATAAAAAAGTTATCAACGTAAAATAAATATGATGACAAATTAATTTGATTCTTTAGTTAAGTATTAGAATGACTTTAATGAGCCCACTGAAAAATTAATAGTTATTTTTTTTATTCCCTCATTTTACATTAAATTAAAAGGGGGGCAATAAAAAGACAAATGAAAAGAATATGAAGTGACAAGTAGAGGGAAAATGAAGTGTCACAGGGACATGCTTAAAAGAACATCGTGAGGCTCATTCTAATTTATGCTTGGTTTATTAATTTCTCTTGGAGATTTTAGAAGCTTCTACCTTTCATTTTTGAAACTTGATAGCAGAGACCTACAAGATTTCTTGGTGGATTGGATGGAAACCCAATTCATTTATTTGGTGGATTCACAGCGGAGTTCACAACTAGATAAAACTGTTAAGACTTCACCTAAAGACAACTTGCAATAATTGATATTTCATATCTGTTTGGAAAATAGGGTTGTAATGATTATTTATTTAGATGAGATTTCAATATAATTGGTTGGATAAATGGATATTAGTTTGCATGCAAATTATTTGTTAAAATTCCTGTGGATCATTTAGTAAATATTCCTAGGAGAATATTTCAATGGTATCAGAGTTGGTTTTCCTAGCAGCCTGTGAGGTTTCATGAGTTACAGATATTAAGGTATTCCTAGATCATTGACGAAGTGGATTCATTTCAGGATTCACCACTGAGCAGCATCAAACAGTTTGATATAGATTTCAGTGGGAGAATTCTGAAAGGTTTTCACAAATAAAATTTAGCAAATTAATTGAGTCTCATTCTCTGACAAATTTAAAGGAACAAGGTATTCATGTAAAACATGTTACCATTAAAGTAGAATGTTTATTAAGCTGAAATCAGTCTTTTTGAAGCATTTTCTGGGTAATGATTTTAATGCTCAAATTAGAAGTTAGGTGATATCTGTGAATGTGTATGGCTCTGCTTGCAAGGAACTGTTTGTTTGGTAAAGGGAGTTATTGAAGTTATGCATATTTACAGCAATATATATTTTAGGTCATTAGTTGTATGAAGCTATCAAACTTTTTGGCCATTAATATTAACGCCAAGAATTTTAATATTATTGTTATTGGAGCATGATATTATCAAATATTAAGAGTTTGCATAATATTTATTTATATTTGTAATGTGGGGTCCACTAGAAATAAAACATTGGCCTTTGTTAATGTTTGAGGATGTATTAGACTGCATATTAATGTTTGACATGATATTCTAGGAAACGAGTACTAAGACTCAATTTTTTGGTGCGTTAGATTTATCATCACCGGACTGTTTAGTTTCTAAATGTAAGCTCTGGTGTAACAGAAGTACAAACATAACTACAGGAAACATAAGAGTTTCTATTCTATTTGGGATTCAAAAATCTTTAAAATATTGCCATTATGAGCATTTGGGAATTTTGAGTGATGTTTGAACTGCAGTCATGTTAACAATTACCGTGTGAGAACAGTCTTGAGGAACTGGAAGCATTGTAGCAGTATCTCTAGTCGTTGGGAGCATACAACTAGTGTCATCCATGGCTGAGTAAAGTCTCCTCTGCAGTTACAAGAGACTGAGATTTCACTCATTTTAAGCATTTATTGCTATGTATGAAACTATATATAATATATTTGAATCCATTTCTCTCAATAGTTTTTTAGTGAATTTAGGAGTCGATGGCATGATGATAGCCATTTTCAAATTTTGGAAGTGTATATTGACAAGTTCTTACCAACAGATAACAGGAAACGCATTCCTAGAAAGGTCAAAAATCAGATCTTCAGTTTTAATAATGCTGACATTTGTTGCAGCAAATTTGCATAAATTGTTTTTATGGTGATAATATCATAATAGCCCTATTGCAGTTTTGACAGAGTAGAGCAGCAGAAATGTGATGGATATGAGTCCAACGGATGTGAGCGCTCAATTTTGCAAAATGAAGAGGATACTTATCAGCCTGATTGCATTGTAAAGAGTGCATATCATTTCTCTTTCAGACCACAAATTAATAAATGGAATATGTTTATGATGACAAATAAGAAGAGACTAGATGATTGGTATAAAGAAGGTTATACTTGATCATGGTATGAAATATACTCTCCGTTGGAAAAAGGTTTTGCAGATAGCAAGATTTTTGGTGTGTATTTTCCGGATGGCTGTGATGATGGGTTACAAATATATAAAACTAAGAATGAGCTGAAGTCTTCAGGTGACGGGAGTGATAGTTCTCTGAATTGGGCTTGGGATCTAGAATGAGTTGCATTTAAGCAAATTGTTTCACCATGTGCCAGATTTTAATTTTGAGTCTAGTTCTTCCAGAATGTGCAATGGAGTTGTTTGCAGATTTGTTTGGGATACAAGCATTGGTATCTTTTGAAGTATAATAAATTCAATGACAACTTAATTTGATTATTTAATTAAGCATTAAAATGACCTGAATGATTCTAGTGAAAAAACAATGAAGCAATCTTATTATTATTCCCTCTTTTCTAATTAAATTATAAAAGGGGGAAAATAAAAAGACAAATGAAAGGAACAGGAAGAGACAGACAGAGAGAGAATGAAGAGTCACTGGGGTGTGCTTAAAAGAACATTGAGAGACCTATTCTGATTTATGTTTGGTATACAGTTTTGAAACCTGAGGACTGGGACCTTCAAGAACACTTGGTAGACAGGACGGAAACCCAATTAATTTCTTTGGTGGATTTGCATCTGAGTTGACAGCTGGGCAAAATTGTGAAGACTTCATATCTGTTTGGAATATGAGGTTGTAATGATTATTTATTTATGACATTTTCAGTATAATCTATTGGGTAAATGGATAACAATTCGCACACAAGTTGTTTGTTTAAATTCCAATGGATAATTTGATAAAAAGTGGAGCAAATATTCCTAGGGGGGGTAGTTCCTCATGTGGGACCCTTACCTTTTCATCACATGGCCACAAGGAATGAATCTAACATGAATACATATATAAGTGAAGTCTTATGCTACATATCAAAGTCAACACGGATATGAACATATTTTAAAGTTGCAAGCTATTACAACACATTAGTTTTTTGTTGCAACTCCAAGTTAATTGCTAAGCCCTAAAAAACATTTTTCCTTATTCTAATGACATGACTAGAACAGAGCAAAAGATTTCCGTGTACCAGATTTCGGTAGTTAAAAGGACCCCTACACTAGTTTGTAAATAATTTTCTTCACTGAAATAATAAAAACCAAATTGTGCCACAATGAAGTCAGATTACATTAGAAAAAAGTAGTGGAACATTGCCCATTATCAAATAAGCATGCATAACTTTGGATTATTTCGCATTATTGTAATCAAATAATGAAATATCTGATGTGGGTGGCAGATAATCTAGCAGACAAGTTAAACATTTATTTATAAACAAAGGGAAGTAACTAACCAATAAAGCTTCTAGGCCTGTTTTGTGCTGCACGACCCCTGACATTCTTGTCAGCACTTGTGTGTTTGATCAACTCTTGCTGCTTTCGTACATTTTCTTCAGTGATCTTCATAAGACGATCTGGGCCGACCCATTCATCCCAGCTGAACAGTATTACATTAATATAATATCAACATCATTTTGTTTACTCTTGTCCAAAAACAGACAACAGAAACAAGAATTTGTATTCTTTTATTTTCCATCTGAATTCAATTAAAAGACTCTCACACCCAGTTGTGTGAAGAATGCTGCAGCCATGTTATGACAAGATTGATTTGATAAACAAAGCAAAGCATCAAATATATTGATATTTATCACTTAATATTTATATATTACTTACAGCATTCAATGACACAGAGTCAATATGAGAATCTAAAATAATAGAACATAAGCAACAAAAGAGCATCAAAACATACAATAAGACATTTCATTCATATGCAAATGTTATTGTATATCTAGAGTACACCTGTAAATTACATACTGAGAGAGGTATAACCAAGAGATGAAAACTCACTTTTTGCTCCAACCCTGCAACACAGGACACAAGGGAACCAGAAAATTAGAAAGTTTGTTTGCCATATTAGACATGATAGCAACACTATATCATCCAATTAGCTACTACTTCTTCCTACCCTCGCAAATAATTAAAGGAATAATTGATAACAAGCCTAATGCAGTAAGACCACAAGCATAAGAAGCATTTGCTAAAGATGAAACCCTTCACATTGGAGGTTGCTTTACAGTCTCAGTACATCTAACACTTAAAAACAAAGACGTGAAAAAGAAGAAACAGTGCTCACAAGATAGTGTACAAAATATTTCCACTCTTTTTTCCGAATCTCTGCTTTTTGAACCTTCAGCCAAACAAAAAAAGACAAAGTTAGATAGTGGAAAATTGAAATATCTAAAGACTACCTACAAATCCAGCTAAAACTAAACTCTAAATGAACAGCAATAACTCAATTTCAAGTCCAAATCTTCTGCCTTGCCTCCTTATCTTTAACTGTTTCAATACCAAATGATTCTGAAACTTTAACAGAAAATCAAAATATTCAATGCTAAAAGACCATGTAAGCTATTCAACGATGCTTGAAGCAAAGAATGGTGAATTATTTTTTGAAGACAACAAAATGAAAATTCCTAGAGGGGTCAATTTGGCATATCTTGAATGACCATGATGAAGCTGTGGTGTAGTGAGATAACACTTCAAACAATGAATTTATGAAAGGAACTGAAATAGTTTGTCACGATTCTACCTGTAGAAAGAAAAACCTATATGAAGAAATTATTATAGATGAAAGGCTTCCACAGATGCATGCTAAATTTTAGTATATTCTAAATGCTCATAAGAATCTCTGAGTGTGTAAATGATAAAATAGCTCATGTTAATATGTTAGAATTTAATGAAATAAATACGTTAGAATTTAATGAAATACGAATCAACACGTGTCCATGTTGAGCCACCTTAGTGGAAATTGCCCTAAATTTCTGCTGTAGATGCAGGAAATAATTCTCAGTGTCAACTACAGTAACCATTGAGATAGAGATCACAATAAGTCATTACAACCAAGCTATGGTGGAATGAAGCCTACTGTGCATATACAAGTTTACAACCATCATATAAAGTGCTTTCATTTAATGTCCAAGTTATTAGTTCTGTTATGAATCTTGGTTCATGTCATGAATTTAGTTCGTGGATGTCACCAAAAAAGTTTGGGGTTGAGTTTGTTTTGAATTTAACCATACAAAAACATGTAAATATATGAAAATAATAATACAATTAGTAATTTGACAAATATTTATATAATAATATATAAATAATAATAATATTTGAACATATAATAATGTATGTGTATGTGTATGTGTGTGTATGTGTATGTGTATGTGTATGTGTATGTGTATGTGTATGTGTATATGTATATATATGTATATCTATATGTATATGTACACACATTATATTTATATATACACATGTGCAGATATGTGTGTACAGTGTGTATATTCACACACATATATAAACATATATATTTGTAAATATATATGCACGTGCGCATACACACATACATATACGTGTGTGTGTGTATATATATATATATACATGTATGTATGTATGTATACACACACATATGTATATACAACATGCATATATACATACACACACACACACACACACACACACACACACATATCTATGCTCCATGGGGATGCGTCCCCTAGACTTTTTTGGCCTGCCCCCATTCCTAGTACGGTATGAGGACATGGGGACCCCATTTTCATGTACCCAATGCTGTACCTAAATTTGCAAAAAAGGGGGACTGTCCCTGAAACTGCAACTCAACGTAGAAGGGGACTCTGGTACGAAAATCCATGTAGGGGACAGCCAGGCTGTCCCTTGGACGGATTCCTGTCCTGAAGGCCCAAACACTAAAAAAAAAAGGCATTCAAAAAAATTTTTTAAAATTAAATTATATTTCTTTAATGTGGTTGGCTCCGCATGACCAATAGAATATAGTAGAAAAAATCAAACCCTAGTTTAGAAGATAAAACACTGAAAAGAGACTAAAGAGTTCATTTTGTCATTTGCTAATAAGAGGAACTTGAAGAAGTGAAGGAATAGCAACTTGTGAAGAGTGAACAGCAGTTGCAAGAAATCTTCTTCATTAGAGTTATGTTTTCTATTTTACATTTGTTGTTTTGCTATTTCTCCTAAAAAATTTCAAGTTTTGCAACACATAGGGAGGGCATCATGAGTTAATTTTTTTCTTTTTGCATTTCCAGCACTATTTTACATTTGCAAATTATGAGTAGCAGTGAGATTGAGAGGAGTGATGATAGTATAGATGTTGCAATGGAAGAAATTCAAACATCTCAAAGGAAAAAACCTAGTACTAGAGCAACCATAGGGGGGTCCTCAAGTAATGTGCATGTAGGTGGGACAGCAACTTCTAAACTATATAAGTGCCCTTCCAAAGCCCTCGAAGAATTTGCAACTGACCCATTCAACCCCAAGAAACCTCTCCTGCAATTTACAAGAAGAGTTGATACAAGATAAGAGAATACTATGGGGATAGTAGGGAATGAGTGTGTCATTTGTTGCACAAATATTATTGTGCCAGCTATATTAGAGTCTACTATCATCTTTTGAGGATAGGTGGTCAAGGGGTGAAATGTTCCAAGAAAAAACACGAACAAAAACTTGGGGCAACTAGATTGCATATTGAAGGGGGGGCACGTTAGAATCAGGGACTTCAATAGAGAACATGCATGCTAGTTATTCATTAACTCATCCTTCTCATAGGGAAGAAAGTAACTCCATCCACTCTCACTTCTCTACTAAAGAAAAGGAAAAGAAGACTAAAAGATAAATCAATGTTGTAGGTTTGTTTAATTTGTGAGCATGAGAGGTAACTGAATTATCTATCGCTAATTTTCCTTTTGCTCATGCTATACCATTCCATGCGTCACACTCATTATATTTTAAACAAATGTGCAAAGATATCTATGTTGTCAATCCCTCGTTTGTACCACACCAAGAAATTAAACTATGCAACACCCTTCTTGATAAAGAGTATTCCAAAGTAAGCATTTTGATGGAGGATATAAGACAAACATGGCTGAGGGCTGGATGCTCATCATTATGAATAGGTGGACCGATATAAAACATCACCCACCCATCAATCTTATCCTCACTAGTACAGTGGGCTCCTATTCACTTGGAGCTATAGATTATTCAAGAAAAGGGAAAGATGCAAACTTCCAATTTCAGATTTTGAGAGATGTTATATAGAAGAGATTTGACCTGCTACTACTGTACAAGTAGTCACTAATTCAACACAATTGTGTAAGTTAGCTCAATTGATGGTGAAGGGTGCTTATAAGCACACTATTTGGACCCCATGTTGTGTGCATGCATTGAATAATAGCCTGAAAGACATTGGGAAAATTGATTGGATGAAAGCAATGGTGTCTAAGGATATAGATGTGCAAGTGTTTTTTTTGCAACCACCACACATTCCTAGCATTGTTTAGGGCATTTTCCAAGAAGGAATTCCTCAAGCTCGAGGAGACTAGATATGCTAGCTACTTTATTTTGTTGGAAAGGATGCTTGAGGTCCGGGAGGGTCTATAATCTATGGTGGTCAATGCAAAATGGGGTACATAGCATAAATCAAGCACACTAGAGAGAAGTGTACAACAAAGAAGCCTTGATGATAGTTGGTGGTCCACAATGAGATAAGAAAATCGTTATTGCTGATTTTATAAAATTGTTTCTGATTTACGCATTTTCTGATTATATAAGTCAAGAATTAAGATTTTTAAGATTTAATATATTTATAAATAGTAACTTGTTTGCACTTGCAAATACATTTGCTACTTCATTGAGCCTATTCTGCAAGTCATTAGATATGTTGATACTAACTCTCCTAACCTTCAAGAGATTTATGAGACCTTTGATAGAATGCTTAGGCAAATCATGCAAGCTATTCATAGCATGGGCCTTACTTTGAGATTTTATGAGAAGCATCTTAGGCCTATTATGACGTGATGGTAGAACACTATGAATGCCCCACTTCATATGGAAGCCTACGTGCTTGATCCTAAATGGTATGTACCAAGATTGGAAGAACAAGACTGGGAGAATAATGAAGAGGTCATTCACAAATCTCAAGTCTTCAATTTGAATTTCAAATAGCAAAGTAAATCTCTTATGGTTATCTCTTCATTATTTAATAAGATTTTTCTGTTTTTTTGTTTCTTTAAAACCCTTGCCAAAATGTAAAGTGAAGATGATGCTACTAAACTTTGGGGTCAATGGCTTGCATTCACCAATATTCATGGTCTAAACTTTGGCAGAGTAGAGGCGAGGATAAATAGAGCTACATTAACTCAAAATGACCCTATTGGATGATGGGCGTAGCATGGTAGAGACACACCAAAGCTGAGAATGTTTCTCGTTTGTAGCTTCATCCAATAAGTCTACATGAACACCATTGCCTCTAGACAATCAGGGTGTACCTTTGATCTGACTTAGCCGAAATTCACCTTCATGGCAATCTGAGGAGGACAATTATTTTGAGCTTGCTCCTCCATCTGAGCTTTCATCCTCTTGGTCTTGCTTTGTACTCTAAGTTTGAATAGAAGTCTCATGTACAACTTGGTGTCTCAGTTTCTTGCTCCGTGACTCTCCTCCTCCATTGCCTACTCCAAATGTATCCATATGGAACCAATATGCCATGGCTGGTTTGTAAGGTTCTACTCTATTTGCTGGTATAAATGTTTTCATGTATCTGAACTACTTCCAAAAACAAGGCTATTGCATGATGCAACATGTAAAACGCCTTATGTTTCAACTCCAAAAACTCCCTTAATCGATCTAAAAGAAGTTGGGCCCAGTTGTAAACAAACTCTCCCCACATTCAGCCTATTCACTATCGACGACATCCAAATTGCTATGTCAAATGTTCGGCTCCCACTACTGAGTTTGATTTTCACCAAGTCTACGATGCACCTCCAATCTTCATTTTCTATAAATATTTTCTCCAATCCCGGCTATTGTTCTTGCTTAGAGTTCTTTCCTATTCCTGCCCTGTGAGATCACTCCTGCACATTAATCCCAACCATTTCTTCTTTTCCTCCATTGTCATTTTGGTTGGAGTTTTTGCTAGATCTTGCCCTCGGTTAGGAACCCCCAATACCTTGTTTATTTCTTTTGCAAAATACAAAATGGTAAGGGTTTGTTGAAAATATTGAATCACTGATTTATGCCCTTTCTTGTCATATCCAGCAATCATTATTCTCAACACAGGCTCAAACTCTTTTAAATCAAAAATTGGCATAGAAATGATTTTATCTACCTCTACCTTGTGTAATACCTCCTTCAACACATGGTTTTATTCAGGCTCACCAGAGAACAACACCCCATCTCCAATGCTACTCAAAGACGAGCCCGGACCCCAGGTCGCCCTGGGCCTTACCCTTTGGTGCTGGATTTCTTTTTACCAAGAAAGGATATCTAATCCTTCTCTTGCTTGTTGTATTTCCCTTTCTTTGCTTTACTTTGTTCGTTCTTTCCCAAACTCCTTTTCACTGTTGTAATCTTTCAGTCCCTTAGACCCTTTGTCAATCTCTTGTTGGATATTAATATCATTATCTTATCTTATCTGCATTCTCCCACCATATTCTGCATTTGCTTCCTACCATGCTTTGAAATGTGACGGTGGCTATAATCTTTTCAATGCTCTTCCCTTTGTCCTTTGTACTAGATGCTATTTTCCTCACCTCTAATCTCATCTTTCCCAGACTCGGTAACTGTTCCCTTGCTTGAATTACCTATGCATGTTTTCACAATCTTGTGATTTTTTACAAATACCCTAGCATTTTTTAAGCCTCCAAAGTAATTGTTTCTTTCCACATCTCTGTGTGGTGTACTTTTTCCTTGCATATGGCTCCCCTTGGTCATCCTAGTTTGCATGTAAATGTCAATCTTTTCAATGGGTACGACCCAGTTTGCTATCTTCTTCCACCACCCACTACATATGACCTCCTTATTTCCTCGTACAACCTCCTTATTCCCTCGTACACCGGCACCTCTCTATGTTTGTATGTTGTTCGTATGTCATACGACTAAGTGGTTGAACATTTATTGATTTCACTTATCCTCTTTGAAGATCAGAGCTGCAATATATATCTATGGAAGAGGTATGTCCCATGAGTGGTCATGTCTCCACAAAGTGAAGGCATATTCATTCATGGTAAGCCCATTTGAAAGTGTCATTTCATTACAACTTCAAACACCTAATCACTAATCAGGTTTATGCATTAATTATGTATTTAACAAACATGATCGTTATAGACAATCTAATCAAGTTTGGTCTTGTTGTAATCTCTACACAAACAAATATTTGAACTGAATGTAATCACCAATAATCATTGCTTGGTCAAGATTAAGTAGGGAATAAGAAATGATAATAATTTGCAAATAATAATCTCCAAATGCAAATTGACAATATACTTGGAACTTATGATGTGTCGATTAGGTACCTGAGTGATAATTGATTTCCAAAGATTAGATCAAATGAGGATATGGTTATAAACAATTAAACATATATATATATATATATATATATATATATATATATATATATATATATATATATATATATATATATATATATATATATATATATATATATATATATATATATAAACACAATGTATACTAATATATATACAGACATATATATCACAAAATCCATCATCATTCCTATATGTGACCAAAGCTATCATTTCTTCAACACTCCCTCTTAGCTAGGGAAGATGAAGTTTTAACCAAGTAAGATCACAACAATAGGCTCATCTAATGTGAGAACAAGAGATATGATATCCTCAAGAATATCAAGTCACGTGATATTCTTCATAAAATATCCAAATTATGGTACGTGCACCGACATCAAGTCTCATGATGTCTACCGTAACAAATCATGGTATATCCATGGATAAATTATCCACCATAATTATCTCATAAGGATCATGATGATCTTCAACTGATATCAAGTCTCATGATATCTATCAGAATGTCCAAGAGATACTATCATGACATGTCCACAAATATCAAGTCACGTGATATTCATCATGATAGTGAGAGTAATCACTGTAAAGTCGTCACCTTACAATGTCAAATACAAGTGTTCATTATATGAAAGATCATCACCTTTCAATAATGTACACAGGTAGGCACATAAAGTCATGGAGTCACACACATGACAAAAGAGTTTACATGGAGTCGCCACAAATTCTCTCAAGTGGTGTTGTCGTGGCGTCGCACATATGACATCCACCATAAACCATATCAGAGGATAGATCCATCATAACTACTCCTAGAGGGTGGAACAAGAATTTCACTTCAAGCTTCTCTCTCACAAAGAAGAATCTAAAAATGCATTTCAATAATTCACTTATGCTAAGACTCCCTTTTAGCAAGGGCTTCATTCTTCACAACTCCAAGCTAGTCTCAAAATGCAGAAATTTTACTTTGGTATGAGACTTGGTGAGAATATAAGCCATTAGTTCTTTAGTGATAATGTACCTTGTTTAGAAACCATCTCCATGGTCTACTCCCTTTGAATCACTATGATCGAAGTCATCAAAGATTTACTTGGCGAATCTCTAGGCAACTCTCTCTATTCTAATCAAAACATTATTTATAGGAGTACTTTCTCATACACAAATGTATGTCTAAATCATAGTAACATGAGTGAATGTAATAATCTATGGATTTATCCCCAGGCTTGGCGACACCACCATTTATGATAGTGCCACTTCTATCTGAAGCTCCAAGTACATGCATCAACCTCTTGACCTTCTCGTCCAAGATTCCCTTGGAATTTTTCTGAATGTGATAGCAACCTTATGACCTCCTCATCCAAGGTTTCCTCTAGTAGATCATCTAACTCACTCTGAATCTAATGTCCATTTTCAATTCAATTTCATAGCTTCCAGTATCAAGTTTTCTTTCCTTTGAGTGCAATTTCTTATGCTTCTTGGTTTGTCTTAAAGACATTCAGGATAGTTGATAAAACTAAACTATCTCGAAGGGAAATGTTAATCATAGAAGCATACAAGATTTGTCATCCCAATGTTATACCATGAGCTAATGTACTTGTACACAACTTTCTCTCTAGGTACAGACTTGGTGAGAGTATTTGTCATTTGTTCTTCACTGATGATGTACCTCAACTAAATACTAACAAAACAATATCCTTGTGATCTACTCCCTTTTCAAACAAACCAGCCATAGTCTGTATATACAATAGACTCTTCCTCTTTGAGAGATGTCTCAACTCAATCCTTAAGAACAACATGTGCAGGCCCCTCTCTCTTCAATTTTGAAGACAATTATCATACTGTCACATCCAAAAGATGAATCCATACAAAATACTAGGAAATGCAACACTTAAATCTCTTTACAAATTCGCCTGCCAATTTGGATTTTAGAGTATCCATAGAGAGGGAGAACCCCCACTGGTTCTAGGTTTGTTTTCATGATAGCATTTGGTTCATTCGAACATCATGCTAATATTAACCACCATATGCCTTCAAAATATGCACAGGTTACAACAAAACATATATGCACTATATATAGAGCTAACTTATATGAACGACTTCAAATATATTTGTTGTCACAAATGTTCACACATATATTCCAGCTTGGTGCAAACACTTAATAAAGAACACCGTGGATATTTCAAGGACTGCTCAACCAATCATACATGTGGCATCAACTAAGTACCCTAGTTGGTACACAAGAATATCCTTTTGTATAAACTGTTAAAACCAGCTTTACAATTTCATCAAAATGCATTTTTCAGAATCAATATGGGGAAAAACAATTTTTCAAAAAAAATATACAATTTCCCCCTTTTCGCAGATGTCAAGTTCTTTTGGTGTGTAGTGTAAAGCAAGAACAGTATTGACATCAATGACATGAATCTATTATGCCCTGCGTCTTCATTGTGATCTGTGTACAATGGCCCCAGTCTCTCTCATCACCATCACTAAGACTATCTCCATGGCCCAGCAAGGTATTAGATTTCAAACCAATGTCATATCTTTGTTTCAAATGGCCAAATTATCTCCCCTCTCCAAGTAACTCAAGGAAGGACAGTTTTGTTGTCCTGCATTTTGTCACCACAAAATGTAGGTAACAGTACAAAACTTTTTCAAACTAATTTCGCATCTCTCTAAGTTGAATTTGTTATTAAATTGCTTAATGTTGATCAATCAATCAACTCCAATTCACATAAAAAATTCTTTTACTAAAGGCTTTCATCAAAAAAAAATCGTTTTTTTATTTGTCGAGCCTATGCTTGATTTTATAGGCCTTTATCGTCCTTTTCTTTGTTTTTGAGTGTATGTTTGTTGATTTTTAGTCCTTTGGTCTTGCTCAAGTCATGGCTTTCGATTTCCCCTTCGATTTGATCTAACCTAGAGCTTAATTGGAGTTGTCAGTCAAAAGATATGTCATTTTAGTGCCCAAAAAGTGGACTTTTTTATGCAACAACACGAATTAAAAATATCATGTTATATTTCTAATTTGACATTCACTTTTTGAAAAATATAACTTAAATATACTTTATGTTATGTTTTTAAGTTACTTCATCAATTAAATTTTCACTTAAAGTAACTATAGTGCACTTTATGTTATATTTTTAAGTTGAGTTTACTTTTTAATTTTTCACTTAAGTGACTATACTAACTCTATAGTTCAATTTAATTTTTGACATTTAAATCAAATACTCTAGTAAATATTACTTATTAAATGATATTTTCATGTTATATTGTTTTTGATAAGGTAAACAGGTTTTAAGGGGTCCTGAAACCCATAAGTTTAACAACAAGAAAGGCTGAAAATAAGCGAAAAAACGCCCAGCCAAAACATAAGCCTTACGGCTGAAAATAAGCCCAAAGGCCCAGCCCGAAACAACTGCCCACTAAAAAGGCCAGAGAACCAACCAGAAAAACAGAGACCAGACAAAAAGCCAAAGCCAGGAGAAACAAAAACCAAAGGACAGAGACCCAACCTAGCAGACTACTTCTCCATCTCGAGCATGGTCTGGGCAGCTTCGGCGCACTCTTGTTGCTCTTCTGCCTTATGATCCTGGGCGTTCGTCAAATCCTGCTCCATAGTGCTGTCCTTGGCTTTATCCACATCCAGCCTATCTTTGTCTCTGTTCTGTTTATCATCTTCCTCCATCTGGTTCCTGTCTTTGAGATTTTCCAAGAGAGAGAGGATGTTGTCGTTGATCGAAGCGAGGAGGGAGATCATTTGACTTGCCAGGTTGTGATTGTAGTTCTCAATATTTTTTACTCTCCTCTCCATCAGAGTCTCCCAGCTGTTCCAGTCGCCTTGGCTTTCTGCACCTGTCTTGCTCTTGATTTTTTCCATTTGGGAAACCCTATCTCTGACATCCTCAAGCTCATGGAAAAGCCATTTAATTGATCTGAAGTTGTCGATCATGCTATTGCGGGCATTGTTCAACAGATTCATGCCCGTTTCTCTTGCATTATCAGAAATAGCCACCATAGCCGGGTTAATTAGCTCATTGAGTCTAGGCTTCTCGAGGTCGTCCACCAGGAGTTGGGGGTTCATCGCCTCTCTGTAGATTCCCATAGTGGCCGTTCTCACATTGAAGTTCTTCCAAGCCTTCCTTCTGTTATTAACTTGCACTTCCCCCTCAATCTGTCCAGAGTTGTCATTTTCCTCCAAAGGAGGCTGAGGATGTATAGGGGAGAGGGGAATGGGCAGAGAATCCTTTCCCTGACTACTGGAGCGCTCCATGCTCTCTCCCTCCCTCTTCTGTCTTTTTCTCAGTTTCTCCTCATCTAGCTCCTCCTTCGAAACCTTGTCAGAATCATCAGTATCCATTTCCTCCTCCACCTCAGCAGAGCCAATTTTAGCTGGGGTATGACCTCTAGGGCTCTTTCTGCTGGGTAATTTGATAGAGGGGTAATCCTTCTTATGGCTTTTAGTCTTCTGACCTGAATGCTCAAAAACCTCATCAGAGCTGATGCTCTCGACATCGTCGGAATCTGAGGAAAAACTGGAGCTACTCTTGTCAACATCCGCCCCCTAGATAGGGTTTTTGCTAATGGTTTGAGCGTGGAAATGCTCATGAATCAGAAGCAGAAGACCCTCATGCAGTGCCGAGTTGACGATAGCTTTCTTTTTAAAACTAGAAATGGCCTTGTTCATCGAGTTAAAAAGATAATACGGGAAGGAGATCTTACTACCATGGCGAAAATGATTCAGAATCACAAAATGGTGAGTCCTAACCCTATCAAACCTGGGGTCTAGGGTTATATATTCAATGACAGCGTAGAGAACATACCTCCAGAGCTTCTTTATAGTATCCGTTACAAAAAACGTCTCTTTCTTGCCCAGCTTGTTCAGCTCTTCAGTGTTTTTCACAAAATCCTTGATTGCTTTAGAAGACATCTTCTTGTCTCTGAAGAATTTATGCCCCTCCATCGGAATCCCCGTGACTTCAGCAACCACATCCTCAGTAATTTGAAAGTAGACCCCGTTCACCTTAACCTTACCATTATTCCATGAATTCACCATGCTGTTAGTGATCTCAGGATCCGAGCCATGAAGTTTCTCGAAGAAATTAGTAACCCCACCCTTTTCCAGCTCTCTCCAAACTTTGGCCTTGTTCTTCCACTTCTGAACTTCCCCCACCGGCTCCTTTCTGCTCCTCTCACCCGTCATGTTTACCTGATCAACTTCCACAATTCTCATGAACTCTGAACTGTGCAAGTTATTTGCATTCGAAAAAATGGTGATGTTTCTTTTATGATACCCGTGAATATACCCCTTTCTGAAAATAATGGTATCGTCCTTTCGAACGTGTCGAAATGTCAGAGGAAACCCCTTTTGCTGGTGAAAATCACGATGCCAATAATGGCACTTACCATTTATTAAGCAATCTTTATTATCCATAATTGCATTGGATTTGAGCCGTCCTTCCCAAGATTTTATCTTGGTCGATAAGCAACTTTGCCTCCGCCGGAAAATCTTTTCCGGCATGCCAGGTCAGATTATTGGTGGCGTTAACCCCTTTATTAGCAAACCAATCAGCAACTGGGTTAGCCTCTCTATAAACATGAGTGACGTGGACCTTATCGAACTTTGTGAGAGTGGCGCAAGTCTCAGCAATTATGTTCGCAATCGTCCACGAGGGAGGGGAAATACCATTAATGGTATTAATAATGTTTTTGGAGTCCCCCTCAAGCCAGAGTTTAGTAATCCCGGCTTCAAAAGCCAACTTGACCACCTTACTCGCAGCTCTTGCTTCAGCCAGATGAATAGTCTGGATTCCCAGCGGGGAAGCAAAGGCAGCTATTCCCTCCCCATAGCTATTTCTTATGATTCCACCGCAACCTAAAGGGCCTGGGTTACCCTTAGAAGCCCCATCAAAGTTGGCTTTTGACCAACCATCTGGGGGGAGAAGCCAGCTAGCATCCTGCCTTTTGAGGTTCCTGTCTTTTTCTTTAGCTATCTTTCTGTCCCCTTCTTCTTCTTCTTCCTCCTTCAGCACTTGGAGATTTTCCTTTATATTCTTCGAGACCTTCCTGCCAAGGATTATAGCCGGCTCCTCTCTGTCTCTAAATATTCTATTATTCCTTTCCTTCCAAATTCCCCAGCAAAAATGGGGTAAAATCCAGTCCGAGTGATCCTGCCGACCAGCAATCTTACAAAGACCTTTCCACTGATGGAAAAAATCCATGAGATTATCCGGTTTGCACTAGAGGGTTTCATTATCATGTGTGATGACATTCCACACCTCCCTGGCATAGTCACATAAGATGAAAATGTGATTTCCGGTCTCAGCCTGATTCTTACACAAGGGACATCTACTGGGCATAACATGTCCTCGCTTCATGAGATTGTCATGAGTAAGGATTTTGTTCTGAAGAGCCAGCCAGTAAAAAATGTTGATCTTTGGAGTGAGACCCGGAATCCAAGCCTCCGCCCAAGGGGCCTTCTCTTTTAAGCTCCAAAGGGAATTATAGCCTGAGGCAACAGAGTATCTTCCATTGGGATTATCCCTCCAGACCAGCTCATCCCCCAAATTGATAGGAATCATGGAATTGAGCATAAGCATTATAGGAGTCAAGTCCTCAGAGATGAGGGATAGGTCACTCCATTCTTGGCCATTCCAATAATCACAAACTTTGGACCCAATTTGATCAGTACAAGCTTGCATCCATCTCTCAAAAACAGGGTTATTGATAAGTGGATCTTGGGAAAGCCATCTATCCGACCAGAACTGGATGTCCTTCCCATTTCCCAATTTCCATGATATCCTGGCCTTAGCCAGGTCCCTGGCTTTCATGATCCCATTCCAAATGTTCGATCCTTTTGGGATATCTTCATTAAAAAGGGTGAAAAGAAGAGTGAGTCTTCTAAGGTACTTGTTTACCAGGGTGTCCCTCCATTCACCGGTGCTACTGAAGATCCGCCATATTTGTTTAGCTAGGAGAGCCTTATTGAGGTGGGTGATCTTTCTAATGCCCAGACCTCCGTACCTCTTAGGGAGGCAAACCTTCTCCCAAGCAACAAGAGGGTATCTTTTCTTCCCTTCATTACCATTCCAAAGGAAGTCTCTCTGGATTTTCTCCATTCTTTCAGCTATTTTCCCCGGAATTCCAAAGAGGCTCAGGGCGTAGATTAGCAGATTTTGAAGAGAAGATTTGACTAAGAGGCATTTCCCCGCTTGACTAAGAGAGACCCCTTTCCAACCAGCCATCTTCCTGTTGAATCTGTCCAAAATACCATTCCAAAAAGACTCCGGGGGTGAGGATCCCAAAGGGAAACCAAGATAGGTAGAGGGGAAAGAGCCTACCCCACAACCCAGAATCCTGGCGATTTTTCTTTGTCTAACCTCAGAGGTGTTGATGAAAAAGAGCGAGCTTTTGTTCCAATTAATCAGCTGACCCGTCCCACTGGAGTAAGTATCAAGAATCTTCTTCAGGGCTCTGGCCTCTTTGACAGAAGCTTCCCCCCCCAAGATAGTATCGTCAACAAATTGCTGATGAGTGAAGGGAACGCAATTAGAGGAGGGAAGGATCCCTTTGATACAAGCCTCACGCTTTCTACAGTCTATAATCCTTCCTAAGCATTCAGCTAAAATGATGAACAAAATGGGCGAAAGGGGGTCTCCTTGTCTGAGGCCTCTGGAAGGTTTGAAAAAATTAGAAGGGACTCCATTAACCAGAACAGCCAAGGAGGAGGTGGACACCAATTGAGAGATAATTTTGCAAACTTTACTGTCAAAGCCAAAAGTCGAGAGGACCTTCCCAAGGAGAGACCAGTCCACCCTGTCATAAGCTTTAGAAAGATCCAGTTTGAGAAACATACCTTCCCGTTTGGATGCCTCAAGAGAGTGGATGACTTCGTGCACCATCTGGACAGAATCCAAAATTTGTCTCCCTGGAACAAAACCCGATTGATGCTACGAGATTATCATGGGCAAGATCTTGAGCATTCTTAAAGTGAGAACTTTAGAGATGATCTTGTAGAGTGAGTTGCACAGACTAATAGGTCTAAAGTTGTCCAACGAGTCCGCCCCAGGGGATTTAGGAATGAGAACCACAAAAGTCGAGTTTAGCTCCTTGAGAATAGATTTGGCTCCAAAGAATTCCTGGACAGCCTGAACAACCTCTCCCATGATCACCGGCCAGAACCTTTGGAAGAAAAAAGTGGGAAAACCGTCCCGGCCTGGAGCCTTGTCAGCAGGCAGAGAAAAGAGAGCCTCTCTAACTTCCGAAGCATTAGGAATAGCACAGAGCTGTTTATTATGGATAGGTTGAATGAGCTGAGGGATACAGTGTAACAAATCCTCCTGGTCCAAATTGGAAAGCATTGGGTCCTCAGAGAGAAGGCTAGAGAAAAAGGAAACAGCTTCTTCCGAGATGGCAGATTCTTCAGTTAACAGCTCCTGCCCCTTTCTGATACCATAGATCCTGTTACTAGCACGGTGCTTGAGGGTGGTTAGGTGAAAAAACTTAGTGTTCCGATCTCCTTCCTTTAGCCAGGTGATCCTCGATCTTTGCCTCCAAAATTTTTCTTCCTTATTAATAATGTTATGAATTTCAGACAGGGTCTTGAGCTCCGAAACCCTGTTGGTCTCAGTGTAACCTTCCTTCTGAATGCAATCTTGGATAATAGTTAGATTATCAAATAACTCTTTCTTTTCTTTTCATGTTATATTGTTAATATGATATGTATATATAATTTATGTCCCACTTAAGTAATATTTTATTGAAATTAAATTGGCGTGCACTTATTAAATCACTTAAAGTCATCAAAAGTGGACCTTTTTCATGTCATTACATGTAAAATTCCATCAAAAAGTGGACCTTTTTCATGCTATTACATGTAAAATTCAACTTAGAGTATAAAGTCACTTAAAGTGGACTTTTTTGATGCCATTGCATATAAGCTCACTTAAAATATGGAATGACATCAAAAATGTGAGCTTTTGCCTTAATATGTATCCGCATGATTTCAAAATATGTAGACACATCTAAAATGTGAGTTTTGACCTAAAGTGAGTTTTTAAAACATGCATCCATATCAAAAAGGTGAGTTTTGAACTAAAGTGAATTTTTAAAATATGCATTCGCCTTTAAAAGGTGCGTTTTGCATTAAAACTCATGCTCATGCCCTTCCAAAACCCGTTTTTGGAGAAAATATATGCAAAGAGCTCTCATGAACACGTTTTTAAGGATTTTGATCGATTTCCTTCATGGATTTTCTTGAAATCTTCTTCATTGGAGGCATTTTTGCAAATCTATGGGTTTTCAAACATTGAATGTTGAAGTTTCTTGCTAAAAATCATTATTTTTAACTCCATTCAAGGGCACGTTTTGGAGGAAATCACCGAAAATCTTCATTTTTGGCTCACATTTTTGCAAGAGGAGGAAACGTTTTGGCATTTTAGTGGTTTGCATTGCATCTTGGTTCACAATTTGGTGTTTGAAAGTCAAAATGCTTTTGTTTCATGCCTTTAATGAATCACGTTTTTTCTAAAAATGCCCAAAAATTGAGGTTTTTATCCACTTTTATGTGTTTTGAAGTCACTTTTTTGCGTTTGGATCCATGTATTAGCATTTGAGGAAGACATTTTTGCATTCACACGTCAAAAATGACTCAAAAACATGCATTTTTTTGCCACGTTTTTGCAAAAACGAACCAGATTTTTGTATTAAAAAGTCACATTTTTGTTCAAAAAGCTCAAAAAATGGCATTTACGGCCCATACCTTTGATCAAGAGGGGTCGTTTTTGAGTTTAATGCATGCTATTGTCTTTGGAGACCATGTATTTGGCATTTTCATGTCAAATTCGACCCTTTATTGCTCATTAATATTTGTTAAATGCAAGTACGGAAGAAGTCAAAAAGTTATTTGAAAATCCAGATTTGAGGAAGAATTGGTCTTCAAAATCTATAAATCTTGCTATTTTGGCTCGTAACCTCCAAGTCAAAAAGTTATTTGAAAATCTGGATTTGAGGAAGAATTGGTCTTCAAAATCTATAAATCTTGCTATTTTGGCTTGTAACCTCCAAGTAAGTGGACATTTTCAAACTTGCTCATCAATTCATGGTTATCCTACTATTTTCATGCATATTATGGCTTGTTATTGCACATTCGTCCAATTATATGACATGCATGGTGCATTTTTTCTTTGAATATGATGAAAGTTCTCATTTTCATACTTCTGGATTTTCCCCAAACTCCAAATTCGAATTTGCATGTTGAAGTGGCTTGCTTGTTGACATGTTTGAGTTTTTGGCCAAAGGCATGTGTTTGTTTTGTACTTATTTTTTATTGTTTGCTTTTTCGTTTTTCTTCTTTTGGAAATAATTACAAGTTCTTTCCCAAGAACTTGAGCGTGTTTCACTTCACTCCACTTTCCATTTCATGCAAGAGCATCATTTCATTCCATTTCCATCTTTTCATGTCACAACACTTTACATCTCATTCTTCACATGTATTTCCATCCATCATCCGCATGTATATGTAATCTCATTTTCCACTTCCATTTTCACTCATCTCACTTTCCGCATCCAATTGCACGACACAATTACATGAAAAGTCTTACATGTAATTGCATCTTGAAAGCCCTTTTTAACTAAAAGCCACTTTTAAAAAGTCAAAAAAATGTCACGTGCATGTATTCCCATGTACTTGGACTTCACCTTTCCTCAAAGACTTCTATAAAAGCTCACTTTGCCTCAAGGCACATTGCATTCATTCCTTCCATATGCACTTACACCTCCATGAGCAAATACATGTTATTCCACTTCCCATGCCATTACACATTTCATCTCATCTGTTATTCGAACTTACATGTAAGCTCATTCTTCATCCGCACCCACATCTCATCTCACTTTTCACTCCCCATTACATGTTGCATATACATGTAATCCATTTTCCATGTAATGACATCTTGAAAGCCCAAGTCACTTTTTAAAAATCAAGAGTTTTCATTTGCAAGCATTCTGATGCGTTCCACTTTCATGTTTCAAAGCATATCCATCCTTCCAAGTCTGACTTTGGCTCTTTCCATCCAAATACATATGCTTTCCAGTTCATTTACAACTATCACATGTGTTTCATAAGTATCTAATCCATATTTCGAGCACTCATCCCTCATGGATTTGTCATTGTAACTCAAATCTCAGAGCTTTCATGGATTCAATCCATTGAAACTTTCATGTTGCAACAAGTCAAGATATGCTAGAATTTCTATAAAGAATGAAGACATCCAATAAAGAAGGCATGCTTCAAATAAAGACGCAAGAATTCTTCTGGTCTCCATTTTTCCAATGGTTGTCTAAGATCCCGAGTTCATGATGGTACACGCCAAGCACTTTACTTAAAAAAACAAACAAAAAGTTAAAGGTGTTGGTGGAAAGTTGTTCTGAGTTTACATCCGAACACCGTCAAGAAGGTTTTCAGAGTGTCAAGAGATTCCAGAATGTGCCAATCTACAAAGGAGAATTCACGACAACTTGAACAAGAAAAAGATTGATCACATCAAGTTTTCAAATGACAATGGGCAATTCATCAAAGAGAGTCAGAGGCTATCAAAAGAAGTAGCACCATGATTATCAAGGTGAATGTAGTGGCACGAAATACAGGAACTCTCAATCCTGTGATCATCCAGAATAGCATCGCCAAGTACAAGGCACTTCAAAACAATCCCTAGGAGTGTTTCCTTCTTTTCCATCTTCTTTCTGCTTCTTTCATGTTTGTAATTGAATAGAATGTACATGAAAATGTGTAATTACATGTAATACAACTTGCATGTGTAATTACATATAATGGCAGTTGCATGTGCAGTTGCATGTAACCCAATAATTTCTCTCATTAGTTAGACTCGGTCAAAGTTGGTTGAGTCGCTCCCACTTTTCCTCCATCTTTTTCTCAACTCCTGTGCCTATATAAAGGAGTGCTCCCTCATTGTAAAAATCATATTTTGTTGTATGCAAGAAAGCTCTGCCACATTTGTGCAAGCAAACATTGATTGTGTAGTTTGAATTTGGGAGAAACATGAATAAAAGAAGTGATTGGATTCAAAGCTTTGACTAGAAGCAATTGTGATAGAGCAAATTAGAAGATTTGACTGTAATTTGTGCCTATTGTCTTTGATTCATGTTATTATTGTATGTTCAATAATAGTGATTTAAAAAGCAATCGGAGCTGAAGCTTTGATTAGGAGCGGTTGTGGCAATACATAGACTACGAGCTTTGACTGCAGCTTGCATTACCATCTCAAATTCACAAAAAATAGTTAGAATTCTCTATTTCTGGAAGTCTTTGTGCCCAAATGGTAGACATTATTCTTATAGAATAGGTTAAACAAAACTTAGAGCCAAACTAATACGCTTTCAGCTAGCCTTTGAGTTAGTGTTAATTTATTGATGTCACCATTTACAAATTTAGATAGAAGTGTAGATTGAGGTTTCATCTTGCCCATTACTCATTCCACATAAGTGGATTCTTTCCTGAAAGCTAAGAGTAAAGAATATTGGTAACACCCCTTACAAAATCTCTCAACTTCTTGCTTACCTTGAGTTGATCCAAGGAACGGTGAGAAAGGGGAGCCTTCCCTTTAAGGTAGGAGAGACTTTGTCTCACACATTGTGGCTGGTCATCCTATTTTGTGACTAGATTTTACCCAAAATTGTCGGTTGCAAAATTAGTAGCAGGGTTGCAGGACAATTACTCATTTCTAACTCATCTTTGAGATGCTAAGAATCACTTTTACTCATTGAGAAATTAGTAGCAGGGTTGCAGGTTCAGATTGTTCAAAGAGTTATGAGCAGCGGATACTTATATATATATTGGAGTCCGTGATTAAATTAAATGAAGTGATAATACTGGTGTACTGGGAGTAAACAGAGCAGTGGACAGAGATACCACATCACTATGGAAATGGTTTGCAAAGTTTTGAATAAATAGTTCATTATGATGCAATAGGATCTGTATAGAGGAGTTCTGAATGTGCATCTCTCTTCTCAAACATACATCGATGCAGAGACTATATCAAAGATGACTTCTTGCAACAATACCAAGTTTCAGTTGACGGGAGGTAATGATGTTTATTACATTGAAAACAGAATAAATAGTTGTTGAACTGAAACGTGGCAATTGACAAGCATACAGTAATATAACTTGAGACAACACACCATACTGATGATGAAGTTAAAGACTATACACCAACAGCTGTAGAAGATGATAAATCTCAGTGTTATATACCACAAATATACCAAGTTCCATAAAAGTTGATTCAATGTTGATACAAGATGTTCAGCAATCAATCTTAATGATTAATCAATATTCATCACGGGCTGTAAAGAAGTACTTATAATATATACAAATTAAGAAATCTCGATAAAGGCATATGCAATGATAAACACAAGCAATGTTGAGAGTTTCTAGTGAATGAACAACATTGGAACAGTGGTTACAAGACAATTATTCCAATTACACAACAAAGAGCCATTGGGAGTAATTCAAGCATTTGAATGAAGTGAAGTATGCATAACAGCAATTAATGGTCAAAGTAAAACCAAATAGTGTGTATATCTTCATATATGCAGCATATTGCAAAAAAGGCAACAAACAGATTGTTTGGAAGAATATTAGAAGAGCTGTTAAGATAAATTAGACTCATCGTGAATGTCCAGCCAGCAAGTATCAACTCTTCAAGCCAAAATATTGTCAGAAGAATGCTCACTACAATGATGGAGTTCTTAATTTCCACATCTCATAGAGCCGTCTGAGCATGAACAATATGTTTATGACTTCAATCATTCTTCAATAATTTTATTTCTCATTGATTTTTTGTTATCGATGCAGACATATGGAGAAATACGGAAGCATCCACAGCTAGACAGGAAATGATTAGCGACATCAAAGATATTATACTCGAGGGTGATAGCAATTTTCAGAAAATTAATCTCTGCCCCAATACGGCATGGCTGGAAGCGGCTTTGGTGATTAGAGAAGATGCAAATATTTTCAAATCGAACACCAAAAGAAATCACGTATTGATGGACAGGTATGAATAAGCACACAGAGAGAGAGTGTGCCAGCTCAACACAGGATGAAGAAATGTGTGCGGCAATATCGTATGAAGTTGCATCTGCATGTTGGGCGTTAGCATTATCATCGATACCCAGCCATGGAAAAGGCGTATCCAGGACTCCTGCCATTTCCGTGTTGAGATAATCAAATTCTTTATCAAAAGCCTTAGTCTATGGACGTGCGCAATCAAAGATGAACCCGAGAAAATTAGGGATATGGAGATTCAAATATATTTATACTTTTAAACAAACCTTTAGAAATTAATCCTAATCACCGTTGAGGGTTAAAGAGGCATTAGATCATCCAAATATCGACTATTTTTATAGAAAAAAGTTATATCATTTGTTAGGAAGAGGTGTGGTGCTTGAAAAAGCAACCGATGTCTCTTCATCTTCTATAAATATATGATGTAAAATCAAACAAAATACAATTCATATTCATATTAGAAAATTTACATACCCAAGTTATATATATATATGCACTTTGATATATTTTATTCTTTCATTGGTAAAGAAATGATTTTTTGCACTAAGCCCATGGATTGTGGAATTGAATAAGTTTATGTGTGATTCTGGAGTCAAACTGCATTGGATAGATTATCTGTAAGGAGTGTCTCCTGTGCAATTTTATTTCCGGCATGATCACTAAGAAATATTTATTTTAAGTGCTTGATGCTTTAGAGTTAAAATATTATATAGTTTCGTCCTTTATAATTATTATTTTTTATTTTATAAATAATTTATATGATAGATAAGTGGACAAGATCAATTCTAGCATTTTAAAATCGAACATCATAAATATTGAGAAATATTTAATTGTTTCCGAATCTATGTTTAGCTTGTCTCTAAACCATAGGAGTTAAAATACATTCTAGATTGTTTTAAAATTGTGTCCATATATTTGATCTGTCACATCTTGATTGCTAAATTGTTTATAATTAATGTGTGTAAAATTTTATAAAGTTGTATTTTTAAACTTATAATACTGACTCTATAGCCCTTCGGCATTGGTCTTTATATTTTCCATAATTTGTAATCCATATGCTAGCAATTATTTCATATCTTTCCTTTGAAGAGTTAATATATTCATTTGTTGCACTAATCTATACTTATTCTTATTTTAAAAACATTCATACAATCATTTACTTTTATTCTTAATTCATAAATCGCAAGTTTGAAGTTTTCGATAATTCTTGCCATTTTGGAAGCTTTCATAAAATTCGCATTTTGATCAATCTGCTATAAGGATCTTGGATCTAAGTGTTTTGTCTAGGATCAGGTACACCCGCCTTGGTTTTGCAGAGCCAGAAGCGCAGGGGATTTGGGTCGCATCGATCAATCCCATCAAGTTGGCCTTAACCAATTGGATATCCCAGCATCGAGCAGGCAAGGCTCGTAGGATTCCAATTTGCGGTTGTGGGAACCAGCAAGCTCCTCATTGTCCTTTAGGTCTGACTACTCCTCTTACTCTAATCTCCCCATTTCATTAACCCTTACTCTACAGATGATCTTTGTCAATTCAATCCTCTCCTAGGCTAAAGTTTTCCATTGTGGGAAGTCCTTTCCTCCAACTTCAAGCATCCACTAATCCTCTCAAGGAACCTACCATCTTGAAAGACATCTCCATTTCATCGAAGCGTGAGTTGGACAAGGCCTTTGCAAAAATATTGGACAAGGATGAAAGCATCAGTGAAGATACTAAGTACACTACTGATAAGGATTAGGGAGGTGGAGACCCTCTTGGCCTAGAGGTTGTCTGGTATTCCTGAGACATTTCTCGAACCTCTTTTAAGAAAGATAAATGCAAAGGGGTGGGAAATAAAAAGAGTGGCGAAAAGTCAGTCACAACCTAGTTGGAAGTAGTTGGTAGTGTTTCAGGCTGAACCAAATTGAGATTAAAAAAAGGGTATCCCCCCTTCTCCCTAGGATAACAAAGATCCTTTCTTGGAATGTCTGGGGCTGCAATTCCCCTGACAAGATTCGTTTAATCAAACGATATATTAATCAAAAACCATTCAGAGATTATTCTTTTGCAAGCGGTAAAGTTAGTGGGCGTGAGTTGGCGTGAGTTGGAGGAGTTTACAAGGCATTTTCGTAATTGGCAATGTTCTCTTGTTGAGGCTCAAGGAGCCTCTAGGAGGATAGGTTTGTGGTGGAATTCTGAAGTTATAGACATTAATGTAAGAACTTTTGAGAGAATATGGCAATTAATTCGTGTTGTTTCTAAGCAACCTAATGGTGATTTTAATCTAATTAATGTTTATGGCCCAACCTCTACTACGGGCTTGTTTGACTTGTGCCAAAAATTACCTGACATCCTTCAATGGGAGAAGAACGGACTTTTGTTTTAGGTGGAGGCTTCAACTCCATTCTAAGACCAGTAGACAAAAAATGTGGCTTGGGCCGGGATGATGTTAAACAAAGAAATTTTAGTAACTTTGTTATGAACAATAACCTTTCTGAGGTGATCTTTCTCTAGGGAATTTACCTAGACAGGTAGAAGGAAAGGTTTCTCCAACATTGCAAAAAAATTGGAAAGGTTTCTGATTCCCAGCAACTGGCCTATGATGCCATGGGATTTATCTACTAACATTCTACCAATCACAAGGTCAAATCACTTCCTTATCAACTTACACATCCTGCAGGGCTCTATCCCATAATGGTATTCTTTTAGGGCTCGTTTGGTTGCAAGAATTACTGAATGCAACATTCATATATGCTAGAATAAGCTCTCTTCTGGTATTCGCGCATTCTTAAAATAAGTTTTGAAATATCATTTGGATCTATTTAGTTGACCTGGAATATTTTAAATAAACAAGATTTTTTATTAATAAAACTTGGTTTTTTAATTAATTTTTTGAAAAGCCAAATTATTTTAAGTAGCCTGTATTTTATTTTTTAAATTCACTTTATCAATGAAAAGTATACCACAACCTTTGAAATTCAAAGGACATATTATATTGTAATTTATAATTTTAATTCTAAATTAAATCAAATTATTTTAAAATCATATTCAACATTGTTTATAGCTACTTAAATTCTAAGTGAAATTTTTAAATATTTATGTTTATTATTTAAAAAAATCAAAAGTCAATTTTTTAATTATAAATATTTAATAGCATTATGTAAACATTTAAACATTAAATATAAGTATAAATTTTAGTATATGATCAAAACTAAAATCATTTTATTTTTTAATATATTAAAGAAAATAAAAAATACAAATAAGGAGAGGTCATTGATATGATATTTTTAAATGATCTTTCAACATAGTTTTAATCATAAGACTAAAAACGAGATTTATTTGTAAACATAATTTTATGACAGTTTATAAAAGATATCAAATCTGATATTAGTCCTTTTTGTCATTTTTAAAAAAAAATCACATATTAAACTTTAATAATGTTGACCTAGTTTATATCTTATGATGAAGGGAGGAAATAGTCCAAAAATGCATTCAAGTGGCAAAGTCAAGGACCCAACAACCCATCAAATTGGGTTTATTAAAACATGGAATAAGAATAAGCTATTCTTATTCCACCCTTTTTTAGGAATACCACTATGCTCATTTTGGGGTCAAATTAGGATAGACGACTTCTAATTCTAATAATGTATTTTGCAAACAAAAGTCAAATTGGTGAATGCAGGTATTTAGATTTACTTATTCCCGCCCAATTCTTGCAACCAAACGGGGCCTTAAATTTGAGAAAATTTGGATGCTTTTAGAGGGCTTTAATGATCTGATTAAAAAACTGGTGGATCACAACTCTGTATCAGGAAGGTAATAAAGCTTTTATTTTCTTAAGAAAATTACAGTTTTTAAAAAAGCAATTGAAAAGATGGAAAAGAGTAGTCTTCAAAAGTATCTTAACACAAAAACTAAGAATGGAAGAGCAGCTGAAAATTTTAAATAATAAGGTAATCCTTGAAGGGATGAATAAATTAGACTTCGAAGCAGAAAATAAAAACTGAATGAAGAATACTCTAAAGCCTTACGGAAAGAAATTTAAAAAAAAAAATGGAAACAGAAGTCTAGAGAAACGTAGTTGCCGGGAGGTGACAGAAATACCGAATCCTTACATAATTCAATCAAAGGCCAAACGAACTGGAAATTGCATCTACTCCATCAAGGACTCTATTGGAACCACAATTACTGAGAAAGAGGCGGGCTATCCATCGAGAAGGTATAAAATACTTCACTGATGAATTCAAGCAAGATGAGTTGTAGGACTATGATTTTGATACAGTTTTGAATGTGATCCTGGCTTGCATTAGTGAGGCACAAAATAGAACACTTCTAAGAGCAGTGTTTTTGGCTGAAGTTAAAAAGGCTCTTTTTGGGATAGGTAGTGACAAGGCACCTGGTCCAGATGGTTTTCTAGCGGAATTCTTTCAAAAGTTGTTGGACATCTTTGCCCAGGATATATGGGATGTTGTAGAGGAATCCATACAGGGCAGCTTCATCCTAAAAGATCTAAATAACACTTTCATTACCTTGATTCCAAAGAAAAAGAACTTACAAACTTTTGAAGACCATAGACCAATTGCTTTATGAAATACTATCTATAAGATCATCTCAAAAGTTATTGTAAATAGATTGAAATTTGTGTTACAAAGTGGGGTTTGCTCCAAATAGATCAATCTATGAAGGCAATATTGTGGCTCATGAGGCAGTGCATACTGTCTAACAAGCACACACTGAGAGAACGTTAGTAAAGCTAGACATAAAAAGAGCTTATGATTAGGTGAACCAAACATTTTTGCTAGTTATCCTGAGAAAGATGGGTTTTGATAACAAATGGATTGAATTGTGCATAAGCACTACTAGATTCTCAGTGTTGATTAATCTAAGTCCTCGAGGATTTTTTAAAGGAACCAAAGCCGTACATCAGGGTGACCCTTTTTCTCCATTATTATTTATCATTATGGTTGGAGCATTAGGAATACTAATCTCAAGCAAAAAAAGAGATGGAAGCTGGAAATGCATCAAGGTGGCCTTAAATGTTGAGCATGTTTCACATCTCTAGTTTGCTGATGACACTTTATTATTTGGTGTTTCATCACTCAGAAAGACAAGAATGATGTGCAAAACCCTTGACACATATAACATGGCCTTGAGACAAAAAATTAATTGGCATAAATCTACCATCTTTTTCTTCTACACCCTAGGATCTAAACAGTGTGAAAAAAGCAGAATTTTGGGTATTAGAATGGGATCTCTTCCAAGTAAATACCTATGTGTGCCACTCTTTGGTGGTGCGAGCAAATCTTACTTATGGAAAAATTTAGTTAATGACTGCTTGACAAAATGGATGGTTGGAAAAGTAGATGGCTCTCTCTAGCGAGAAGAACTCTAATGCTAAAGTCTGTCATCTCAGCCATTCCGATTTATTCTATGATGTGTCTCAAAATTACTTAGAAGATTATAAAACAAATTGAACAAAAAATGAAACAATTCTTCCAGAATGGACCCACAGACCAAGACAAACTACCTCTCTTGGCCTGAGACAAGGCTTGCACAAGTAAAACGGCTAGGGGTTCAAGTTTGAGGAATTGGCACAAACTAAATGAGGCCTTAGGTGCAAAGATGGTCTAGACCACACAACAAGATCAATTATGGGTGTAGATTCTAAAATCAAATATTTGGACTCAAGAGAAAATGTAAGAATCCTTTGGAATTTCTCATCTCTTGTAGACAAGTAGCGCCTGATTACCTTTCTTGACAATTAGGGAATGGGGCTAAAGTGCAATTCTGGGAGGAATCATGGGATGGTCATGAAAATCTATCTGCTCGATAAGAACTATCATTAAGTAAAAATTGGCGTAAAATGCATTGGGGTGATAAAGTCCAAGATTACACAGAACTGAGGGAGGACTCCTTAGGTGTCATAAGAGGATGGAAAAATGTGGAAAGCGTAGAATTACCTAAGGATTCTAAAGCTCATTTACAGGAGACCTTTAATTCAAGACCACTCAGTTACTTGGAGTAATAAGGGTGACAAAGTCATTTGGTGTACTACAGAAGTACTCAGCGAAATTAAGAAATAATCTTTTAAACAGAGCATTAGAAGACGATCATTGGTTGATCGACCTTTTTGGGGGAAGGAATGCTTACCCAAAGCAAGGACCTTTGCATGGCTTGTAAATAGAGGTAGAATTGTGATAGGAGAGAAAAGGAAACAAATTGGGATTCCATGGACATTCTAAATGTGTTTTATGCAATGAGGCAAAGGAAGACGTTGATCACTTATTAGTTTCTTGAAAAATCACTCAAGAAAGTTGGTCAATGTTGCAAGGAAAATTGGGCTAGCAAGGACCTTTATAGAACAAAATCAAATTAGTCTTCCAAGATTGGCCAAAACATCCCCCAAAATCTTTTTTATCAAGTGAGTGGACTCTAAGCCCATCCCTCTTGATTTGGGAGGTCTGCAAGGAGCAAAATAGGACCTTTCAAGATAAAGAGGAAACATTGAAAAGGCTATAGCTAAGAATCAACAATGCAATCCAAGAAGCAACTAGGGTTGCTGCATCTAGATTTTCCAATCCGTCAATACCTTTTACTTTGGAGGATCAACTCATTCAAAAGGAATGTGGCTAGGTATCAAATTCTGACATGTAAATGGGTGTTTTGGGATTCATCCCTTCCCCCTATTGCTTGATGTTGTGCAATGGGAAAGACCTCAAGAAGGTTGGCGAAAATGTAACTTCGATGGTACTTCTAAAGGAAACCCCACCCTTCAAGGGCAGGATCCATAATCAAAGATTCAAATGGGAATCTCATTACTTGTAGAGAAAAATATCTTATGGATAAAACAAACAATGTTGCGAAAGCTTAAGCATCTCTCTTGGCAATCAGAGCATCTAAAAAGTTAGGAGCCAAAATGTACATATTGAAAGTGAATCCTAAATTATTGTCGAGGTCATTGACAATGGTGACATGGAGGCTTAGCACCTCCAGAACTTCATCTCCAAAATCAATGACGAGTTGGCATCCTTTGAGGATTTTAAGTTATCACACATCATAACACAAGGGAACAAAAAGGCTAACATCATGTCCAACTGGGCATTAAATCTTAAATTGTTTGAAATTGTTATTGAGAATTTCCTTGATATCAGGTGGGAGGAATGAAATCATTCCAACATTTATTCTCGTACACATTGTGTTTGGCACCATTCTCCCTCCCATAAACATGGCATACAATTCCTGGTTTTGAGATGTCCCTATGTAAAGTACAATGGCATATGTGACAGTTTTTAATTACCTTTCCATCGATAATCACCATAAGTAATCGAGATATGTGCCCTCAAAACCAAAAAAACAATTGCAGCTTGCAGAGAATTAACAATGTAGGGGTTGTTTTGGGTTTGAGCAAGATGGAAACTGCATTCACACTCCCATGCCAAAAGCAACAAAACCCATTTCATGGGCATAGAAAGAACATTCACTTAGACAAAATGTTCAATTTTGTTCACCACAAACTTTCCATAGTGGTCGACTAATTATTGGGTGAGATGTTTTACCAAGTTACAAATCACCATCAAACTAACACTAACATCTATTCGATGATCATGGTATAGGCTTTACAGTTGGGAGAAGGAAAATACATAGTTAGATTTATGACAGCGAAGCTAGTTTCTCCTGGGGCTTTGTTCGGAATGGATAAAGAGGCATCCATTCCAGGCATTGGGATTAATTTGGGTAGCAAGCAAAGTGGACTAGAAAAGATTTTGAGCACTACGTACAACCCATTCATTTGGAGGTTTGAGGAAAGGTTGAGGCACAAAAGATTCAAGGAAGCAAGGAAGGCCACTTTCCACTAAAATTACTTGTAATGTAACAAATTATTGATGAAGACATTGCAAAGATGAAGGCTCTAGTGGGTTCAGCTACAGCAGATGAAGAAAGCTTGCAAGAGCTAACGCATACAAGGGAGGAAACAAACAAAGTGAAGGAAGACTGGTTCATGGGTCGCATCAATGCCATGCTAAGAGCGATAATTCAGGGCTATGTCCCACAAGCCCTCTTGTAATGTAACAAATTATTGATGAAGACATTGCAAAGATGAAGGCTCTAGTGGGTTTAGCTACAACAAATGAAGAAAGGTTGCAAGAGCTAACGCATACAAGGGAGGAAACAAACAAAGTGAAGGAAGACTGGTTCATGGGTCGCATCGATGCCATGCTAAGAGCGAGAATTCAAGGCTATGATCTTTTTGTGTTGTTCGTTGTTGAAGTGTTCGGTAGTTTTTGTAAAAACTTGTTAGGAATTTGGCTGGTTGGTTTGCAAGTCGGTGGTAATGGTTTGGTTTTTTTATAGACACACTCTTCATGGCAAGTGTAAATGCCGATTTTGTTTGCAAGTGGTGTTGAGTAACAGTTTCATCAAGCGTTTAGTTAGGGCACATTTGAAGCCCAATTTTGGATAATCGTGTACTATGGTAAATTGCAAAAATATTCAACAATGATCGAAGATGTTGTAAGGAATAGGTCGGTGTGCTTCAATGCCACAATTTTCTTCGACAATATAACTACAATTGTCGAAGTGTTTGTAATCATAGTTTCCTTTTTTATCTGGTTTTGGGGTTAGTTAGGGCATGATTGAAAGCCTAGTTCTGTTAGCATTGTGTTTGTTAACATTGTAAAATCTCTATGTAATGGCTAAAATAAAAACAGGATGAGTTTGTGTTGTAAGTCCAATGGATGGTTTTTGGGGTGGATTGTTCATGGTTGAGGTTACATCGTTGTAAGTTCAAAGCTAGTGTAGATAATCTCTTTCTGTTTTATGTAATGTTTATCTTTTAATCAAATCAAAATTATTACCAAGGAAAAAATAAATACATAATATAATATATACCAAATAGTTACATATAAACATAAATAATAATTACCAAAATACTAAATATGATTAAGCTAAATCGTATTGGGTTGCAACACAAGCTACGTCACTACGAGAATACACATGAGGATAATGACTTCATAATATCTTTATATACTCAAGATCTAATAAGCATCACACACATAGTAACCTGCAAACATAATAAATTGGGCTTATTCATTGGAATATATTGATCAATTCAGGATAAAATACCTATATGACTAAAAAGTTGAATGCAAAATGGCAAGGGACATTACAACTACTTCCATGGAAAAATGCACTAGCACCTACAACTTGTTGTCATCCAAATTTTATCACAAGCAAGTCATTAAGTCTTAAGATTCTAATTTCTAAATTCTTGTTGATGAATATTCAATTTCAATTTTTTATTCAAAATTTTTCAATCTCTAACCTCAAAATTGAAAATTTTGATAAGTCTCTAATTCATCTTCATCTAAGAGGAACTAGAGGAACTAGAGCACATAGAGGAAAACCTTGATAAGTCTCTAATTCATCTTCATTTCAGAGGAACTAGAGTGCATACTCCATCCACTCAATAAAGTGCTAAATACTACATTCCAAGAAGGCAAAAGACATGGTACATGTGCATCCAAACTTTAAGCTCCTAACACACAAAGACAATATCTCAAAAAAAGGAGAGGCAAAGCATTGGGATGTTGAAAGGTTTGAACTAGAGCATGCAAAATTGGATGATTTGATTGCTCGCCCTAATCCACTTATTGATATTGATGATCACAAGCTCCGTAGTGATATTGAGGCTGCTTAAGATTCTTAGTACCGATATCAATGGCATTATTTGTGCTTCTAATTTGCCATAGTAGGAGGATGGTATGTTTGATGACTTCTTATGATATTTGAATAGTGATGGCTGATTGTTAATGTTGACATTATTATTTTTCAACTGAACTATTGAAGTGGTGGTGTTTTTGGCATTTTACTATGTCATCTGGACTAAAACATTTATATGGCTTTGAGCGACAGTGATGCCCCATCGATTTAGTTCTATGTCATTTACTTGTCACCAGAAGGCTTTCACAGACTTATCACAATATATGTCATCGCTCAAAGTCGTTAGCTCATTGCAAAAAGCCCTTACTCGCCCAAATAAAATGGAAAATCTTTAACTCGCTTGTCACTGAAATACCTCGCTCACCAAACAAATAAAATGGACAACCCTAACTCGTGCATGTTTGAACTTTTTTGTTTTTAACCAATTTATTTGCAACAACAAAAAATGTGATTTCATTATATTTTAAGGTAAAAAATGTCGCGCAACAATGAAAAACAAAATGTCACCAGGATTAAATTAAGAGGGCTTGAGACACAAGATTTAACCAGAGATTAAATCAAGAGGGCTTGAGACACAATATATTACAATACTAGCAAAATATCTACACAATTTTCAACTATGATTAGAAATTTAGAACAGTGGTGTATGAAATTATTTGCTACACACACACACACACACATATACAGAGAGAGAGAGAGAGAGAGAGAGAGAGAGAGAGACCCAAAACATATTGAATGAATTTCTAAACCGAATCTGACCCGAAAGCAAGACCAGTAGCTTAGATTTAAAGTGATATTTTACACACAATTTCAAAAGAGCAGAGTGGGTTTTACTCTAGGCCACTCCATTTCAAGCACAATTTTTATTATTCATGAGGCCATTCACACATTCAAAACTAGCAAAACAAAAAAGAATATAAGTAAAGCTGGATAGAAGTAAGTCCTGTGATCAACTGAACAGGCATTTCTTAATACAAGTGATGGACTGGTCATGGTTTTCCAAGAATGGATTACATTTATGTGGGAATGTAGTATGCTGCCCTGCTTAGCACTTAATTTGATTCTGCATAACAGCATTGCTTATCTAAGCAAGTATATGGTTGAACCTTTCAAGAAAATATTCCTCCAAAAGATGTGTCCCTCCTGGCCATAAAGGAATGCATACGAAGAGGAGATCGGAGAAGGAAAAGGCACCATCAATCATCACAAATCATAAAACCCTCATCAGTAAATCAGCCTCGAAGACACAAGACGCCAGCAGATAAAGCAT
This sequence comes from Cupressus sempervirens, assembly GCA_028749045.1. NCBI lineage: Eukaryota > Viridiplantae > Streptophyta > Pinopsida > Cupressales > Cupressaceae > Cupressus > Cupressus sempervirens. The sequence continues at coordinate 503,621,101 of CM053785.1, forward strand.
CAAGTATTCAAATCAAACAGCAGAGGATAAATATAGAATAATGGACACTTAGCAAGTAATCAGATCAAACTGTCATCATTTAATATTCCAATTTCCAGTAGTAATGTAGAGGTCATTGCTTAGCTTTTATAGATGTATATATATGCACATCTCAGTCGTGCTAATAAATATTCAATATTAATAACAGCACTATAACAGTCTGTCAAAAGGATGAAAAAGGAATCTGAATTAAGGGTGAACAGCTTTAAGGTACCCTGCTACAGTGGCAAGTAGGGAGAACAGCTATTTGGGCGCCATATTGTGTGAAAGGAAGACAACGGCTAAGGGCACCATATTGCAATTTCCCTTTCTAACCCCTACAATGAGGGACTGTTGACAAACCCACAGATCTCCAACCACGCGAGAATGGAGGGGAACTGCATGGAGAGAGAAGGGTCGTATTAAGGCACCCAGTCATGCCTCCTTATTCTGTATCTTTTATAACTGAGATTCACGTACAAGTCAGATTTGCTGCTTATTGATGAATATATGATTTCCCTGTTCTAATAATAGATTTTCCTCATGAACTGTGTCTGCAATGTTACCTAACTTATTGTAGATTTCCAGAACATGCCTAGCTCATCTTATTCTTAGGTCAGAAATGTATCCCTAAAAGTATTATATGTTGTGTGTTACCTGGTTTGTGAATTCAGGGAAAAATAGAGAGTGATCCAGGCAGAGGACATTGCAGACCTGTTCATTCACCCACGTTTGGAATATACAACCAAACTTCCAGTTGAACCACGGCACACCACTTTAAGCAAACAAAAGAAGCAACTTTTTAAAATACCAAGCATGGAGCATGGAGAATTTCTTTCACTTTTGTTTTTCTATAAAGGTCAAATACAACATTTGAAAATGAGGGAAAGAAAAGAGTACTTCCAAGAATGGCCAAGGCAAGAACTTTTATGAGAGAAAACAAAAAGAGATTTCTCACTTCTACGTTGTATCATACTAGATAAGCACTAAAGCGGGTCTAAAAGAAAAACAGAAGAAATTATTGCGTAAACTCACATAGCTAAACAAACAGTAGAGAGGAAAATTGAAGGAAATTGGCGTGGGTAGAAGGATTAAGAAAACCTTGGCCTCATAGATGAGAGGACCGTGGTAGGCAAGAACCTTGTCGCCCTCTCTAAAGAGAGCAATCTCCTTGGTATTTTCATCCTCGTCCTCTTCCGCTTCCGGTTCTGGCTCCTCTTCATCCTCCTCCGCTGCAGTGTCTCCATTGGCATCAGCAACAACATTATTATTGTTGTTTTCTTTGTCATCTGCCTCTTTTGCCATTATTTCTTCCTTTCCATTCTGTGTGGTGGAGCTCACCATTTTCATGAACCAGAATATTTCGAAGGGAGGGAAATAAAGGGACACTGAAAAAGACCGACTTAGCAATAGCAAAAGGAGCCCCTTTTACAGATGCAAAACTCGCGCGATTTAGGCTGCAATTTTAAGCCGTATTTTACAACTACAAAAAAAACAGTACAATGTGACTTGGCCATATGTTTTTCGTAGTCGTCTTCTTATAATTTACATTTTAGTCGATGATTTTTATTTTTATTTGATGAATAGTTCAGTGGATGACTCTTAAAGATATTCGAAGAGAAAAAAAGGAGGTCAATTTGAAGAAACGTGTAGATCAAAGAATTCAAGGAGGGGATAGGATTTTATATTTTTTTTTCAGAGGAAGTGTAGGAAAATAATCTTGTTTTATTTGTTATTAATATGATGTGTTATTTATGGGTTAAAGTTTGGGGAATGGCATGTAAAATTATAAATGGTGATAAATTGGAAGAATTCAAATATATCTAATCACTAGTTGTTTCAATCCTATTTTATACGATTCTATTAGCTGAGACGGGTATGTTTCCAATTGATGTTTAAATGATCATTCAATTGTTACGCTACTTAAATAAGGTTGAAAATATGGATAAATATCGTTGTCACAAATTATGATAGAAAGGAACTAAGTAATAAGGAAAAGAATTGGAAGAAACATAATAACAAATAGATAAGAAACTGACAAATAAATCTACATAATTGTCCTAACACTAATGAGGATATACTTTGAGTGACATAAAAAATCATGATTGGCATGTAGACAAATCAACTAGGTAGGAAAAAAGAATACTATTCAAACAATTTTACCCTACATTGTAACATGCTGAAAAAGTTTATTTGAGATTTGCAATCAAGAGAGGCTAGGATTTTGATTCCACTGTGAGGACTAGCTCTCATCTTCTAAGATGTGAAACTAATAGATGGAAGGTGCTCAAAGAAGAATGGAGAGAAATGAGTTGCATTTATTGTGACAACAGAGTGGTGAAAACAAAAAGGTGTTTCTTAAAGAGTGTGTATCATATGCAAATATCTATTGTCAATTTGATAATGATTTAAAGGCAGACAACATGAATGAGCCTTTCAAAGAGCAAGACTTCACAAAACAACTAGTTGGTTATTCAGTCGTAACCAAAGGGATGACATGAAAAAGAATTTGAAAAGGGATGAATTTGGTGTGTGTGCTTTTCCTTGGGCCACTAGGTCTCATGGACGTCATTAAAATACCTTGATGTGTTCATTCATTCATGCGATGATGGGAGTTTGTAGTTTACGAAGATATTTCTTTAAGCAAATTGAAACGTTTGGCAGTAATTTGAACATAGACAATCAAAACAAGTTTGAAGAGTTAATTTTACAATCAAAATTCATAACAAAAGTAGTACTAATATGAAACACTAGACATTTGTTTATAAGTGATATATTTTATTGATTTAGAAACAATTTATCTTTGTAGAATAAAAGGCCTGAATGTCTTGATTTTCAAATCCTGCCCTTGCATTATAGCCCAAAAACATCATACTACCCCTTCGAACATAATCACTAACACATGCATTACTACCCAAAAACTACATACTTCACCTTCAAACATTTACATGGACACATACACAGGATGCAGACAAACACATATCATACACCAAGGAAATAGGCCCTATATAATGGGCATGTGAAAAATAACCCGACAAAAGCTCACACATGGTGCCCCCAACACACCATCGTTTCCTCCCTAGTCTTCTTGATCATTTCACCACTTGCGTGTTAGTCCCAACTAGTACTGAGAGGGAGGTTAATTAGTATGAACACTCCAACCAATTTTTTTAACTACCATTCTAACAAAACTACACAACAACCACTTAACATTTAGAACAATGATAAATGTGGTAAGATAAAATCATGTAATCTCACGTGCAAAAACATTCGTAGAGTGACATAAAGATTTATACGTGGAAACTCTCAATGAGAGGATGAAAACCACAGTGGGAGTAATATACCCACTAGCCCTTATAATGCATGTAGAGGGTTGCCCGATTAGGAGCTGCAATCATTTCTTCTAGAAAGACATCATGTTACGAATGTATATAACCCGCTAGAGTTTACAAGAGCCTGTGAAAGCTACCTCATTAGAGTATCTACAAATCACTTTCTAAGACATAACATTGTTAGAGGATTTACGAAAACTTACTAATGAAGTTTGCTCTGTTAAGTGCTAAAACTAGATACAATGGTGACAAAGCAATCTAGTGTAAGATCTAAAGATAACATTTTCTTTCCTTGTAGATCTCTATTGCATATCCTCAAATATGCTTTGATCTTCCTCTTTCCTCTTCTTACTTCATGAGCACTTTAGTCTCACCTTTCTCCTTGGTTGTTTGGAACAATTTGTCTATTGTATCACTACTCTCTACAACTATGTTCTTCACAAGCTTGCACTTCAAATAACTCTTCATTCTTACTCCATGAGTAATCACTCTTTTTTAACAAATGTATCAGCAATAACTTTCAACATACTTCACAAAGTAAAGTCCAAGTGTCAATATGCACTTTGCAATGCCGAGACATAGTTACCCATGATAAGAATCACACTCAATTTTAATTTCAAATTTTGAATTCCATGTCTGAGTTGTTCACAAAAAACTCTTGACCCCTACTCCTAGGGTCTACATTGGTAGCCTTGCCAATCCTTATGTGAGCTTGTGTGTAGTCTACATCTCTACATGCTTTTGTTGTTTCTCTCTTTACTCCTATCACATCCAATCTAATTGATCTCTTGCCTTGTCATGTCCATGGTGACTCACCTCATAGTTGATCGGTGATCAACTATCCTTCATGCCTATCTTTCAGTGGTGGCTTAAAGTGTATTAACATACACATGTGTATGCATGTTGGTTCAATTTTGTACCACTAGCAATGTTACATTGTAACATCTCCTTTCCTCGATTAATTTCCAATCAATGACAACACCATTGCAAAATCATTAGCTCATTGAGACTTGTAGGACCAACAATCCTCCCCTTTGGCATTGATGGCAAAACCTTTTTCTATACCATCTACTTGTGAGACACAATTATCTTTCTTTGTCAAAATTTCATTATGTCTACATTCACCCATCTGTACCAGTGGAGAGCATTACAATGCATGGACTTAGTCAAAATCTCATAGCTCACTTCTTTTTAGATCTCCCCCTAAAGGTGTATTGCCTTGATCATATTGTGTTCCTTTTTCTTGAACCTTCATCTTTGTGTTTTCTATTCTTTGCCTCTTCTTTATCACACTATCCTCTCCATGTCTCAGTTATCTTCACCTTTTTCTAACTCAACTTACCTTTTTTTTAATTCTTCCTCAACGTTATCCCCCTTTCATCATTCATCTCATCTTTATTGGAATGCTTTCTTTGCATTCTCTATTCTCCCTCTTCTATCTTCTTTCTAGGTTCCCATTTTCATTTTACCTTTCATTTGTATATTTATCTCCCCTTTGCACTTCATCATCTCTATTTGTTTCTCTTTCCTTCATATCCCCCTTTTTCATCAATGAAAAAAGGGTATTACAGATTGTCAAATGCATCCTTGTATTGACTTTGTGTGCTGAAAAGATGGGCTTACCATGATGCTTTGAGATTTGTGAATGCAATTGTCTCACTTCTTATGTCTACTAAGAGCTCTTCAATTTCATCCAGGGTATTAACCAATGCTTTGGCAATTAGTTCTTATGCATCATTAATGTTTCCTTGTGTGATGTATGTCAAGGGTGATAGTATGCATTACACTTCCATCAATCGTATAATTCTCTTCACCTTCTCTGCCTTGGTTTGATGAATAAGATGTAGTTTTCCATGTGTCTTGGCTAAATAGTTTTCCATGTATAATTCTCCTCACCTTCTCTACCTTGGTTTGATGAATAAGATGTAGTTTTCCATGTTGTAGAATTAGTGATTGCATTCTACATACTCTTCAATGATTGAACCTTATGTTGAGATTTCTATAAAGGTTGATCTAAGTTTGGTGTCATTGAACTTGGATTAGATGCCTTTTGCAAAATCGATGATGTGGCCTTAAGTGTCTCTATCATGTTGTCCTTTACTTCTTGTAGAGTGGACTTTTTTACTCCTACAAAATTTACTATCTTTACTATTCTCTTGGCTTCTAACTTATTCTCAACTAAATTTTCAACACTTCCTAGTTCTTCTTTGATATTTTCAACTAGGATAGTAAGTTGACTAATTAGATATGTATATGGATCGTACATTGCATCAGAGGCTAGTTTTGTAATGATATCTCTAGTAACTACCAGTGTTCTTGCCCTTTGTTGTTATTTGCTCATTGTACTGAGTTTCTTGCACCTCTTCAGTAGTTGTGTATATTCATTATCCTCATCTAAATATGTATCTTTATCATTGGCATCTTCTCTGTAATGATGACATTTAGAGTCTTCTTTTCCCCTTCTATGTATGCATCCTTCTAAAGGATTTCCCCTTCATCATTTGAGCTTGATGATGATGAGGATGATATTGAAGATGTTGTCATATACATGCTTGTTCATCTTCATTTCCTTGTGTGATATCCTCCTATAGTCTTAGACATGCTTTGTGCACTTCTCTTTCTCTTATGTCCAAGTGTCTTACTTTCGAACACTTTGGATTTTGAGAATGTTGGCCCTAATTATAGAGTAAAAGGTTAATTTCATTTCATTTATTAAGTTACCTTTACTCCCTTCTTAAGATTTCCCTTTATGCACTTGCATTTCTATTTATTTATTAATTAGTAATTATTAAATGTCATTTACCTCTTAGGGTTTCCCTTTTAGGTTTTCAATCTCCTTCATAAGGATTGATCAGTTGTAAAATTATTCATTTTGTTTTGCACAAGTAAATACAATCTTCTTGTTTATTGAGCAAACCCTTCTCTCTCTTTGCCTTTCTTACTTCCTTGTAACATGTTATTTGCATGTAGGATATCCAGGGATCTATGGATTTGTTCATTATCAAATCCTACATGATATTAGAGTCTTGCCTATGACTGCTTGTTCTTGTTTGAAGCAAAAAAAGAATGAGGGTTTTACATAATAGATCTAGTATTTTTTGGGTGTTTTCTATGAAAATAGGGAGGTCTCTAATTTTCAGAGCACTTTGAGGCCAAATAGACCTCATGGTTGGTTTCAGAAGATGTCAAAACTCATATTTCCATATAAAATATGTTTATTTTGGCCAGCATTACATTCCGAGGCAAAAAAAATTTGCCTACGAGGGTTGTACAACCCTTGGCACACAAAACAAGGTTATTTTTAGTGAAAATTCACAAAAAAATTAAATTCATTTTTTTAATGTAACCGATTCAAAATTTGTCGCTCCACCACCACGCCACTGTCGCTCATGCGCCACCACGCCCACCCGTAGCTCACGCTTTGCTCATACTCCCCTGGCACACTGCCCACACACCACCGCAGCTGGCTGCCCCACATGAGTGTCACTCCCACTTTGCCAACCCTACTACAATCACGAGGAGGGCCTAGGGGCTTAAATTTAAGCCCACAAAGATTTTGTTGCAAGTTCAGGGTTCTTGTTGGATTTTTCGCTCTAGCTTGAGCATACAAAGGTCTTTTTTGAATCCAAAAGAAGCGCCGAAAAGATGATTCAAAGATAGAGATAATGATGAAGGTATTTTTTGAATTTTTTTTCCAATTTGGTACCTATTTTTCACTCGAAATTAGATGATGCTTTCTATCTTTCAACGGGCGTAACTTGCTCATTTCAGCTCCATTTTTTTATCCGAAAGAAGTGTCAAAAAGATCTTCTCAAACCCTATCTAGATTCTCTATTATTTTCATCAATGTTTCTCAGAGGCACATGTTCTCAAACTGAAGCCTTTTTCTCTCTTCTTGTTTACGCATTCCTTCTATCAACTAGGGTTTGTTTTTTTGCATTGTAATGGGGTGTTTTGTATTATTGTTTCTATTATTTACATCAATAAACCATAATTTTCAAAGAATAATCCAACACCTTCTATAACAATGGTCGAAACCTCTTCTTGTCTAAAACTTCTAACCCTTCATAACTGTCACACATGGAAGTCCCTAATGACATGACTTCTCCAGTCAAAAGGGTTGTGGTCTTGTTTAGATGCAACATAGCCTGTTTTCTGAGGCCTTTTGAGGTCATGGAGCACAGGAACAAGATGGATGAGACAATGGGGTTGATTTATTTACAAGATCTAATAGTCTATAGTTTCATCTTGATGGGTGCAATACCCCTTTAGCTATGTGGACCAAGCTTGATGGCTTGCATGGTACAGTGAATGAGTTCAGGGCACCCCAAATTAAGGCAGAGCTTACCTCTCTTGTATTAGATTATTTTTCATCCATTAAGGACTTCTTGACAAAGTTCAAACAATGGAGATCTTTACTACAAGGTTGTGGGAAAATCAAGACTAACACTAAGTGCATTTACCTGATTCTTTCTAAGCTTTGTGGAAACTTTCAGATTTTTTCTTCTACCTTCTATTCCACCAAAGATGCTTTGGATAATAGATGTAGCATGTCATCCTTTGAGGTTTTTTGTGATCATTTGACTCGAGAGCAAGCTAAGCTCTCTCATTTGGATTCTCTCACATGCCCACAGGCTTATGCATTGGTACCTTGGTCAGCTTCTAGGATGAAGGAGAAGAAACATAAGTCACATCCTACAGAGTCTCTGATTGATTTTAGCGCTCACATCACATCAGGCCCACCTCCTCCTAAGGGAGATAAACCAAAGCCAGAAAGAGTGAAGTGTTATTATTGTAATAATCCCAATCATGATGAGTCACGTTGCTATGAGAATAAGTTAGATGGCTATGCCAAATAGGTTTTAGATTTGATAGCTCTCCTTCAAAAGAGCAACATTGATATTCCTTCCACTTCTCATTGATCTTCATCATCATCATCATTTCAGTCATATAATATAGGAAATGGTCATGCACTATGTGTAACTACTACTCCACCCTCTTATAGATGGTTACTGGATTCAAGTGCTTCACATCATATGGCATCTTCTTAGGATTTGTTCTCTTCTTATGAGGCTTCTCCTACTCCACACATTTTGATAGGGAACAACATTGTTATGATTGTATGTGGAATAGGTTCTATTGGCATTGATGATGGTACATTTCATGATGTACTTTGTGTTACATCTTTCTCCTCTAACCTTCTCTCTATTTATCATATTACACACAGTGGTACGGGGAAGACAATTGAGTTTGTGTAAGATTTAGTGCACATCAAAGATAGTGAGATAAACAATGTTATTGCTACAAGGAATATTGATCATTCTTCCCACCTATGCTCCTTCTCTCGTTTTGGTTCAACATCTCCACTATTAGAGACTCGCGCTCCTTCTTCACGAGAGACTATTGAGGTGAAGTCAACTCACTTGAACTCATGTGTTGTTCCTGAGACTGACTTCTACACCTCCACCTCTTGTTCAAATTCCATCCATTACACAAGATTACTCTTCAACATTGCCTATCATTGCATCTCTAGTCATCGAGCCACCTGTTGTAATTGTTAAGGATATATCAAAGGACACACATCTCTCAAATGGCAGATTTAATACACCTGTTATCCCACCTCCATTGAGATTCAATTTCATTATTCTCGTGCATTATCCTTTGAGTATGAGCTAGGACTTCCAACCTCACCTTACTTTCAAGAGTTTCACCCTACTTGTCCACTGTCTTTGTTTCTTTCAGATTGGAGCCACATTCGTATGTTAATCAACACAAGAGTTCTACCATTTTTAGGGAGCTATGGAGTCTCAAGCTTCTATCATGGGGTCTTTCATTGTACTTATAGTCTTGCACTACTACATTTGGACTCGAATTACAATGGTAGGATGTCACAATTGTGACGATCAACCATTGCCTAAGTGATGGTACCAAGAATTGGCTCCTGTTGGACGACTATTGCACTTTTGGCATCACACGTTATGATGGAAAGCTCTTCTATCGTAGTTTGGTAGACAGTAATGCCAATAGGTCATCATCACATTGTCATAATTGTGATAGGTGGGTATCACAATTACAATGATAGTCATCTATTGGAATGTCATCACAAGTGCCATGGTGTGCGACAACCATGTCATGGATGTAATGACAATCCATCAGATTATTTTGTCACAAGTGTGACAAGCATCCAATGGCACCGTTGATGGTTCAATAATGTTCTGTCGGGCTGGGATATCGCAATTGTGACGGCTTGTTTGAATATCAAAAAAAAATTGTTTGGTAGAAATGAAGATGCAACGTACTTATTTTTCTTCTACCTTTTCAATTCTGGGCAATTGCAATATACATGAGATTGTGGTTGTGAGGATACTGACCATACATATATGATTTAGTAGAATATGTTGGATAAGCACAATAAGAAATATTCAGTTCCTTCAAGGGCACTTGCAAAATATGGAATCTTGATCTTAAATATCATTGTTTGTATTTGTTGAAGAGAACTAATTGTTGTAGAAGGGCATTGCAATAATTTGAAGCATGAGGCATTGCAATTATCTGAAGAAAGTACAAGTCATGATCAGTATGATTTAAATCTATTTAAGGTTTTTTGTGTGGTAGATGCAACCAACATCTGTATTACATTTAGTTGCCCTTCTAGTGGTGTGTGTCCTGGATAAACTAGAAAATAACAAGAATGAAAAAAGGGGACACTACAGATCTTTCTTGTTTACAAATGGCAAAATCTTTTGAACCAATCTCCATATAGGCTGTACTTCAACTATGGTAACTATAAAATCATGTAGTAGTTGTGTTGCCACATTATTTACATCATATATTACCACTCATATGGTGAAAATGACCACGATATGCTCTATCTAGAAAAACTATATTACATATAATAAAAGCAATTGAACAAACTATAGAAATGTGTGTTACATACATCCATGCTCAAAATAAGTGAGCATTTGTTACAACTCATGTAATGATCACGAGGTTCGATTTATTTGTATGTGATAACAACTCATCCATGTAAAGAAGTTGTTATAGGAGGTGTGTGTGTGTGTGTGTGTGTGTGTGTGTGTGTGTGTGTGTGTGTGTGTGTGTGTGTGTGTGTGTGTGTGTGTGTGTGTGTGTGTGTGTCTATATATATATATATATAATATTTTATTTTATTTCTAACTTGTATTATAGGGGGGTGTGAAAAGGAATAGGAGTGAATGTTGTTTGGTAGGCATAATTTCTATTTGATCAGCCCAAATTTCTTATACTATGAGAGCCACATTCTCCCTTTGCCTCTACTTAGTTTAAGTTCCACATACACCTAACTTCATCAGAATTCAAAACATATATTGGCCTATATGATGAGCTCTCATATGACACTATTTAAGAGAATGCCATCAATGCCACTGCCAAATAGAAGGCCACAATTCCCACATAACCTTCCTCTAAATGCTATCTATGTGTCAATTTTACTTTAAAAGAAGGACCCCAAGTTGATGCAACTCATCTCCAAGAGACATCGCAAAAAGCACACAATTGAATTTGTAAAAATGCAAAAGGCAGAGCCACCAAAGCACATCCATAAGATCATCAAAGATCACAAAGACGTGTCTGCCAAAAAATAACATCATGGTAAACGTGTTTATCTTGGGGAACTTTTCTTTGTCCCATGCAACATACAAGCATTAGACATTGCAATGATCTGAAGCAAGTACAAGTCATGCTTCAAATCATTGCAATGCCCTTGTACAATGAATAGTTCTCTTCAACAAATGCAAACAATGATATTTAAGATCGGGATCCCATATTTTGCAAGTGCCCTTGAAGGATCTAAATTTTGCTTATTGTGCTTATCCAACATATTCCAACAAACCATATATGTATGGTCAGTGTCCTCACAACCACAATCTCATGTATATTGCAATTGCCTAGAATCGAAGAGCTAGAAGAAAAATAAGTACATCAAAGTATATTGCAATTGCCCAATCTAATTCTAAAATCAACAAAACAAAAAGTCTTGCCCTTCTTGTAATTACATGTAAATAAATCAGAACTAGAAGAAAAATAAGTACATCAAAGTAATGATTGAATAAACTAACTTTTCCTATTGCTTTTAGGCCAAAAAATGAATACTTTTATATTACAATTTGTTTGCTACTTGTTGACCTTGATTTTAGTGCTTGGATGAAGGAATTGTTTTTCTAAACTCCTTAGCTCTCTCGTATTCTAATAACAAAATAATTCTTTACATAATTAAATTAAAAAACTATTCAACATTGTAACACATTTTCAAATAATCGAAACAATAACAAATGCATATGACAAAAAAGTAGAGTTTAAGAAGAAATGCAAAGTAAACCCATTGGGAGCTTAAAAAGCTAATAAAATGGGAAGCCTAGCAACACAGAGAGAAAAATACTTGGTGACAAAAAACCCCTAAGATGGCATGATATGCTTGTTTCAATGCAAGAACATCTTGTAATCAAATTGAGGGGTTTAAATTAAAGAGAAGGTGATGAATATACATTCGCTCAGACTATCAGTTGATGTGTGGGAAATTAATTGATAGGACATGAGTCACGATGAGATCTTGCAAGCAGTAATTGTTGTCAATGTCGGATTTGACAAGACATTAACAACTATTTAAAAATTTCTTTAAGAGTGACTTTAGTATACATACTGGAATTCTCTCTCTCTCTCTCTCTCTAACTTTTTTTAATTATTATCTATATGATGTTTGAATATAGCAATGATCACATTCGTTAAATTTTTACATCTATATGAATCTTGTAATAACTATTAGGTTGAAAAAATGTGAATAATTATTTTGTTTGGAATTTAAAAATATTTTTTCTATATTTCTATCAATTTCCTTATTTTAATTGTTGTCCCTTACCATCCTCCCTATCCTAAAAACTTGGGGATAAAAGGAAATATTGGACGAAGGTTTGTGTGAGATCAAAGATGCAATTTTTTTTTACAATGACAACAACACGAGGAGTTATTTCTTGTTCTTGTAAACATATTACTCCACCATCTATAAATTTTTTGTCTAGCAAGTGATTTCACCCCATGCCAAAAGGATACATTCAAGATGAGAACAAATAGACAATTGGGTAGAAAAGCAAAAAGAATGATTTGAAAACACTGGAAGCAAGTAAGTGAAAAAATGATGTGAAAACACTGGAAGCAAGTAAGAAGGAATTTTCCTATCAAAATATCTCTCTTTAATTAAAAATAGTAAGTGAAAGAAAGTTAATTGAAGTCCCAAAATAGTTGTCTTCTCTATGATTATTGTAAGGAGATCCATGTCGGCAAATGTAGTTTGATGTTGCTCTTCAATTCTACACAAATTATACATTGAAAAACACCACTAAATTCTAAAGTTATAGACACAATTTAAGTTCACGTAGAAAACTAAAAGTATAAAAATCAAAAAATTCATAACTATACTTGAGTTTTATATGTCAACTCCCTAAGTTTTCAAAAATATGTCCATTAACTTCTAAATTTGTCAAGACAATAGACTCTAAAACTGAAGTCCACATCTTGAGAATTACTTTTCAGAACAACATTATTTAACAGTGGCCAACAATCTCAAAAAAATATGAATCTTTCATTCAGTACTTAATCATTAAATTTGAAAATTAAAAAAATCTTTTCTCTACATAAAACTGATCATAAGGTAGTGCATGCTAGTGTGAGACTAAAATGTTAAACCATTGTTTAAAATATGATCATTCAAATGTTCCATATTACTTTCTTAAATTATAATCAAATGTATTTGATATTAGACTAATACTTCATAAAGACTTTCTAACATATATAAAAATTGGAAAACTAAACCAATGCACAAGAACTGACTTCAAGAATATTATACCTACTATTCCCTATGTATTATTTTTCAATCTAAATCACTTTCATTTTGGTCTTCCTAGTTTTTTTAGACTCCCATCTTCATATCAACTTTTCATGCAAAATTGAACAACAAATGGAGAAGTTTTAAAAAATATTCATGCAAAATTTTGAATTAGTGAAAACATACCTATCCGTTTGAAGTTTTATGCTCTTTCTTCAGACAATGACTATACTTTAGGATCCTCTTCTTTCTCCCTATAATGTTATTCAACATACCACCACACTCAAAATAAATAATGAGAATAGTTCATGAATCAATGCATACTTTAGAATGATCTAATATCGTTTGTTTCCACTATTCAAATTCTTCTTCATGTCTCCCAATTTACAAGAAAAGTTATCAAATGCAATTAAACATGATTGTAGATAAATATAAACAATGGAATATCTTAGAGAGGAATCATTTGAGGCAATCCCATAGTAATCCATTCTTTTGAATACTTCATACACTACAACTAAATTTCATAAATAAATGAGTTTGACTATGGTGTCCTTTCGCATTGCTTGAAACCAAGAGATTCACACATTTAGTTGTCATGCAATGATAGGTTAATGTTGAGCTTCACTTGGTTTGGAGAATAGTTTAATATTCTCTACTAATCAGGGCCAACCATGTGAAGATGGAAGCTCATTTGTGCCCCCCCCCCCCCCCCAACATCTAAAATTCATTCATTCTATTAATAAAATGTAACATTCATGAATTATCACATGATAACATTCAATAATACATTAGTTTCATTAGAAAATTCACATTAACATTGAAACATAAGATTCATTAGAACATTCACATGAACATTCAATAGAACATAAATAAAACATCTATACATTAACATGAATCATTATCAAATAAGTTACAATAAGTTACATGAATCATTTCTTTTTTGTTTTTTTGTTCTTCCCTATATTATTGCAGAGGCATATCCATGACATCATCGATATTTCTTCGCACCCGTGAACATGCACTCACTATCCTTTGCAAAGGAAGGTTCTCTGCAATAATAAATAAAAGGGTTAATTTTTTTAAAATTTGAGATTTTAAAGATTTCAAAGAACATTGTAGTGCTCTTTACCTTGTCCAACCACATCATCTTGCCAGCTGACTTGGACCTCAACACGCTCATCAGGAACAACGTCTACATCCCCTATAAGATTTTTTTTAACCCCAACACATATTATAGTTAAATTTGTAGTACTACACCAAATTCAATTAAAAATGTTTACTTGTATTATTAATTTAGAAATAAAAAATCGAATAGAAAATATATACCTTGGGTACTAGGATCCACATTCGAATCTTTGCCTCCATGGTGCTCGGCTGATGTATTAGGATTGGTAGGCAATCCAATGTAAATAATTAGTACATTTATCAACAATATATTCATATAAATACAAGACAAATACTGAGAAATCTTAATCATTCATTTTAATACATATATCAAACATATAATCGTTGTTTCCTTACTTTAAACAAATATAACGACTTATATTTTTGGAACTTAATATCAAATACAGTACTTGGCAGAGTATTCAATTTGAAATAAAAATCAATTGACTTATTTACCTCATCAACCGATCCAACAGAAGAACCTTGTGCACTCATTGCTCAGAATCATTCAGCCATGATTGTATAGCCTTTTGGGTAGCCTAATTTATTGTCCTCTTCAAAGATTTTTTTTATTTTTTATTTTTTAATTTTAAATTTATAACTCCATGGCCTACATTTTTTATTGGTATCAAGAATTCATTTTGTAATCAATTTCATCAAAGATGAAATTGTTTACAATTTATAAATATTTGCATATAATTTTTCATTTACTTATACTCGTGCAACAAGTTTTGAATATCCACCCGAGTCGAGCTTGTGTTGTTCTTGCTTTTGTTTTCTTGCTTCGATTGCCTTTGATGTGTTAGACAACCAATGTGAAGTTTGAAACATGTTAGATCACATAAGTATTAAGAGTAATTATTACATAATTTCATTCTTAATATTATGACATACCTTCTTTCCTCGGGTGGTACCAGTTCTCCATCATCTCTTGCTTTTATCTCAGTGACATCCTGTATAAGATTATCCCACTCAATATAGGGGGGCCATTGATAAAAAGGGTTTTTTTTTCATTTGGGTCTTGTAGTTGAACCTAATATACTTTAAATCTTGGCTCACTTTCTTGAGGAGCCTAAGTCTTTGAAAGATGTTGGGTCCAAAAAGTGATGTCATGGCATTAATGAGTTGGTCCTTTAACTCTTTTGCTTGCAAATTCCACCTTTTAATAAAAGAAAAAAACTACTAGATTCATAAATGAACTAAAGCTACCTTTTAATTTGCTTGAATAAATTGATCAAATTAAGGAAACATAATCTAGAAATTGAAATCAAAATATGATACCCTATGTGTATGGTCGACCCAAATATACACAAACATTCATCATTAAGTTTTTCATAAAATATATTATTCCCTACAAAATAATAATGTGATTAGTAGTTATTGCAAGGGACTGCACGAGAGGTTAGTGCATTTGATTATGAGTATAAGATTTTATAGTAAAATAAAGGATCAATCTTTAAAGTACCTGGAAGTTGAGGTACTTTTAGGGGAAGACCATCTTCATTTCTAACGAGTAATTGATCACAATTCTTTAATGTTCCCATACATCTAACACAAGAACAATGAGGAAGGTCCTCATCGCCTCTTGCAAAAATGAATCCAATATTACAAAATGCCTCCTAAGAAGTAATAGTTCAAGTGAAATAAACACATGAAAAATGAGAGAGAAAAAGAGGAATCAACTTACCAATAGGCAGTGCCACTGCATCTGTCGCCGAGCTACATGTTGCCAAATTTGTAGTCGATAGTGCCTCTTTAGTTCTATTCCTTGTAGCAGGTGGCGTAGTGAACAGAGGATCAATGGTAGGAGTTGAAAAATGAGATTGTTAGAGAATAATAAAATAAGATTATTAGAGCTATTAATAAAATATTGTTCGAGAAAATCACAAGTGTAGGATAGAATATGCGATGTTCTTAAACAACCTGAAGTATCATCCTCTAGGGGATCACCCCTTAACATCCTTACCATCCTCTAAAAAAATAACTCATGCATTTTATTTAATGACATAAATAAAAGAGTATACTATAAAAATCGTTATTGAACTTTTGTTATAATTAAAAACAACATTAATACTTACTGAATATGGGTGAACTAGGGTCAACAACCTATTGATCTTATCTTCTGTTGCAGGAGTCTAAGGTTGAGTTAATGTCACTTCTAATAATTTTTGTCTTGTATCATTAATACACTTATTCGATGCAAGAACTGGATCAGGGGCTGAATTAAAATCAATAGTAAATTCAGCTAGCTCATCGTGGCATGAGTCCTCATCCTTGCAGACTACTTTTTCCTTTCCCTTGTCCTGATTAGCACTCATTTGCAAGAGCAATATTATTATCTTTATATCTAAAATTAATCCAAAATAGTAGTGAAGAATAAAACATAATAAAAAATAAACATTAACATATTTCATGTATCTAATTTGAACAACAATGAGTTTTACCTATTGAGAAGAAGAATCATCACCGTTGTGGATCCTATGGTTGTTGATCCATACTGTAGCCCCACATTTCAAAAAAATCATTGAGATATGTTAAAACACATGTCTTATCATTCAAAGTTAGCAAAAAAATATACAAATTTAATGATGTGTTTATCTTCATTGCTTGGAATTGATTTTAAATGTGCATAGTACATACCACCTTGCCCATGATAGTGGCTTTGTTTTTATCTATGTGATTAAAATTGTAATCAATAAGAAGCTCTTCGCTTCCACATATTGATTTTATTGCACTTACAAATATGTGATTTCCCTCATGCACCTCAAATATGCAATTGGGTCACTTCTTAGTTGACACAAGTCGTGTACTATTTATAAAACTTGTAATATTTTGTGATACTTTTGGCTTTATGTCAATGTATATAGCTATTGTTTTACTTTGTTCATAGACTTTTTGTTGTATATAATTTGCTGCAAGTGCATACCTACACATAATTTTTTTTTATATCTAACAATCTGCATCCAACTATAGTATTCATAGCAAGGTCTGGCATACTCCATCAATTCAACAACCTTGTTGTAAGAGACCTTTATGCCATCCATGAAAAATAGGCCCAAGCCATGTAATGATGTAGTAAAATTTTATAATCATCATCATCATCCTCCTCATCGTCGTGATCAATAGAAGCATCATCATCGTGATTAGTAGCAACATCATTTGCATCAGGAGCATCATATGCTTAATGTTTATATCTGCACATATGGTTTTGAAAGAAAAAATTGGTCTAATCGATGTATTTATCTACAAACATATTGGACATGTTGTACTTAATGTTTATATTTGCACATATGATTTTGAAAGAAAAAATTGGTGTAATTAATACATATATCTGCAAAAATATTGGACATGTTGTACTTAATGTTTATATCTACACATATGGTTTTGAAAAAAAAAATTGGTCTATTTATCCCTGTTCATTTTGATTTTGCTTGAGGGAAGCCCGTCAATGGCAATATAAAACAAGAATGCATTTTCTAAGAGTTTATAATTGTTCAACAAAATTAATGTTTTACAAGAAAATGCACCTAAAGAACTGTTAGCTTAGAAGCAAGAACATGGTGTTGATATTAGATCTATCTTGCTAACTCCTAATGGGTTGGGCTATTATTATTTGTCCTCATCACATTCACTTTTATAGCCATGTTATGGAGGTGATCTTACTTAGTTCATCCTCATGACTTGGAGGTCCTTAATCACAATCTTGGGTGCTCAAATTAATGTCCAAGACATTTGTGCCTTAGGGCCCTATTCGATCATCATTTGAAAGGGCCTCAGTGTCAACCACAAAATGTCTCTCAATATGTTTAGAGGTTTAGAGGTAATGTCACTCAACTCTTCACTAAAGTTATTCTTCAACATCCTTGGTTTCCATTGTTGGGCTAATGTATGGAGCCTTTATATCCAAGCATTTGTTATAAGTTAAATAATGCACTTAATGCCTCACATGCAAGTAATGCATTTGCATATTCAATATTATCACCTTGAAAATTTGTATTTGATCCTGCTAGTTGGGAATGACTAATTGTTCAAATTATTTTCACTTGAAAAATTATTTCTCCATCTTCAACTAACCTAAATCCTTGTTTCTCCCAATTGTATTGTTTTTCTATTGTTATATATTGTAGAATAGATTTTCAATTTCTTTCTCCATGTTTTTGTGATGCATAGAAAAGCCCATATCATCTTAGGATAATACAAAGGAAAGTGGTTGCAAATATATGAGTTAAAAGGTCAAAAAGGAGTTCAATTAATAAATAATTTGTGTGTCCAATGCTACTTAATGAAATAATAAATCAGCTAATCATCGTATACTTATAATGATCAAAGTATGCACAAAGTAAGATCCTGGTACATAAAATTTTAGCAAAAAATAGTGGGAACAATATTCAAATAGGGAGTCATATTCCTAAAAAAAAGTCATAATATGCAAAATGAATTACAATGAAGAGATAACTCAAACTAAATTTGTAATATAATAGAGCTAGATATGCAATTTAGAAGTGCATGATATGCACAATGTATAAACTAGAGCCCAACTAGACTAGAATATTATAAATTTAGGCTCAATTAAGTGAACTTAAGTTAGAGCATGAATGTACGAACATGTTCTTGATTATGTATAAAAATGTCTATGATGATATTCTTGAACATGTAGGCAATTAATTAATGCAAAATTTCAAACTCTCTCAGCATGAAATGCATGAATAGGTGCTAACAACAAAATACCTTATTAAGTACCCTTGCACAATGAAAGCCTCTCAAAGTGAAGAAAAAGGAGAACAACCACATGGTCAAAAAACTCTCTCCAAAAGTGAGAGATTTAACTATATGAAATGTAAAATAAAGGGAAGCCTCAAGAGGACCCCTCAAAGACAAATTCCTTCATTGAAATAATCAAACACAACTAAAGATGGCATGGAGATGCCAAAGGCTTTACAAAGATTGCAAAAAATGTGAATAGCACTCTAATTATCACACAAAAGAATAATGAGATGATTAGGAGGAAAGAGACACTCTATCATTAACTAATTAAGCCATAAAACCTTTTGACTATTAAGAATTTTTGCTTTGTACTTAGCCTTTGTAGATGATAATGTAATTAAAAAATAGTTCTTACAAAAAAATGCAATAAGGCCTAAACCAAGATAAATAAAGTTATGAAGCAATGTAATTCCTCTTTAAGAATAATGTGGCCAAACTTGTTTAAACATGCTCTAAGAATTTCAATAATCTTCCATGGTGTAGGAAAACTTATAAAATCCTCGTGCACAACCTCTTTTTCAATCATCAAAAACACTATCCAATTGTGTATATCGAGCGATGAATAGTTTGTAGCAACAATGGGTGATTCAACTGACAAGCTCTTTTCAGGACTAGATCACGCCTTGGGAGGACTAGCTAATATGACTTTGAAGAAAATCCTGCAATTATTCCCACCACGAGCTTGAATAAAGAAAGTATAGATGCTTTGCCTATATTTGAATACAAATCAAAGAGTTGCAATCAAGGAAAAGATTGTGCAGTCCGTCTCTCTGAATTCCAAGAGAATGAGAAATGTAGAATTTTGTTAAATTGTAACCACAACTTCCATACATAATGTATTGATATGTGGTTTTGCTCTCACTCTGCATGTCCTATTTGTAGAACCGCAGTGCAACCCTATTCATCTTCAAAGTTTAAAATAGAGGAGGCATCAATTTCCCTAAGTAATATTGGGAGGATAAATGGTAGTGTTTATACCCATTTGATGAGAGGTTAGACAAGTTCTATTGCGGTGCACTGTGAGAATCCACTAGATTTTTTTTTGTGGGTAAGAGAGAATGAGCTAGGTCAAGGACTACCCATTGGAAGACCATGACCACAAATTGCTCTTCTTAGCCCTATCTTTCAAACATGGATTTCTATATTTCTCTATTTTTTCAAGCTCTGTTGTACATTTTGATAAGTTTACCTTGAAAATATCCATTAATGGAGGATTTCATAACCAAATCAAAACAATGAGAACACTACATTCCTTCATGTAAATAGTAAAACTTCAAGATGCATAAAGAAAGTCTAGTACCTCAAAATGCATTTGATAGTCTGCCACTAACTCATGTGGATCATGAGAAAAGTGAGCACGCAAAGGTCAATCATAAAAGAAATATTAGGAAAAGTATGTGTTAGGTATAAAAGATTGTCAAATGAAATATCAACTAATAAAGAAGTGCTATTGGTATTCAAAAAATACCCAGTTGAAAGAGTGTGGTGGTAGGCTTGGAATCAAGCATGCCAAACCTTTGAAAGCATGCTACTTTTGTTGACAAATGAAAATCGCATGGAAATATTGAACAACCTCAATCCCAAGGAAATGGTGTAGACACCCAAGATCTCTCATGTCAAAAATCTCCATCAATGTTCATTGAACACTGAATCATAGAGTGAGATCTATTTGTAAGGATGGAATCATCTACATATAATACCAATATAAAATTATACCCCTCTCGTTGTTTCCCTCTTTCTATTGAGCATAAACTATGGGATTGGAATGACAATGAGTGAAACTAGAAGAGAGAGAAAAAGAGTTCATCTTCTCCTACCAAGTCCCATGGACTTGCTTGAGGCCATATAATGAATGTTGGATACTACAAGAAACATAGAATTCCTAAAAAATCCCTATAGTTGATCCATATGGATCTCCTCATGAATATTTCTACGCAACAATGCACTCTTTACATCTATTTGAAAAATTCACCATCCCTGTGATGTTATTGTACAATAAGTAAAATGATGTGGAGGCCAATGTTATGGAATATGTATGTAGATAAGTAGAGATAATTTCCATAGTAAGTCAAATTGTGATATTGTTATCAGGATTTAATTGTGTGATTTTGAGTCAAACTCATTGACCCATGATTCATGAGTAGTGATTCCACATGAATCCATCTCTCATGAGAATAAATGAAACACTTAGCACTCATTGGATCTAGGTGATGCTCATAAGGGTGAAGCACGGGGACTTCCCGGGAGGTCACCCATCTTAGTACTACTCAAGCCTGAGTGCACTTAACCAAACTCTGTAGTTAAGTGCGCTCAGGTTGGAATAGTACTGGGATGGGTGACCTCCTAGGAAGTCCCGGTGCTACACCCCTATGATCATCACCTAGATCCAATGAGTGTTAAGTGTTCCATTTATTATCATGAGAGATGAATTCATGTCGAGTCACTACTCATGAAACATGGGTCAATGAGTCTGACTCAAAATCACACAGTTAAATCCTGATAGCAATATCACAATATGTATGTAGCTGGATCATTTTTGTAAAGTTGATTGTTCATTTTATTGTACCTAATCTGATGATAGTTCTATAGGAATTTGTAATCAACCCAGCTAATCAACAACTAGACCAATTTAACTAGGTTATGACTTGTTTCTTTCTAAAAATATCTGCTATGATATGTTTTTGTAAAAAAAATTGCGAACTTTGCCCATTTTTTGTGGTTGGCATTATTTTTGTGCAGGATCTTGAGGTAAGACACTTAACAGGGGTTGAGTGAGTTTTATTGTTTTATTATTTGGATTCTACAATATGTATGCAGTTGGATCATTTTTGTAAAGTTGGTTGTTCATTTTATTGTACCTAATTTGATGACAGTTCTACAAGAATTTGTAATCAACCCAGCTAATCAATAACTAGACCAATTTAACTGAGCTATGGCTTGTTTCTTTCTTAAAATATTTGCTATGATACATTTTTCTAAAATTTATTGCGAACTTTGCCCATTTTTTGTGGTCTGCATTATTTTTGTGCAGGATCTTGAGGTAAGTCACTTAGCATGGGTTGAGTAAGTTTTATTATTTTATTATTTATATTCTAGAATATGTATGCAGTTGGATCATATATGTAATAAGCACATTGAAAAAGATCTCTCCGAATATATAAAGAGATACATGTTTTATAGGAAATATAAAGACATATGTATTTACAAGGAAAAGAAAAAAACATTTACATATGTACTTCTTCTCGCCCTTGAAGAAAATTGTAGAGCAAGGGCACATAGATCACAAGAGCACAACACAACAATAAAATCACAAATCAAGGGCATGACATGACAATCAAATCACAAAGCAAGGGCACGACAACAAAATGCAAAGATCATGAGGGCATAGTAACCAAATGCACTGATCACAAGGGCCATGACAACATTCGCAACTCTCCACCCTCATAATTCAGAGCTCTCCACCTCTTTCACGTGCAGCTCTACAAAACAAAAACAAATGGAAAATTATTGTTGTGTTTTTTTTTTTCCAACAATTGGGGGGCATTGCAATTACAACATTGACGTAGGTATTGTGACAACGTCGAGGACAATTGCAAAAAAAAATGTAAATGACCACAAATTACATCGCTATCACAAATTGTCATCACAATTTAACCCCAAATGTTGTAGTGCTGAGAGAGTCTTGTGAGATATTTCATTTGTGCATCCTTTTCTATATCTTTTTGGAGTAGGGTTTTCCCACTAGGTTTTCTCTATTTCTTCATTTCATAGAGATTTGGTTGTGACTGGGTATCTTATCAAACCTTCTTATCATGACCCAAGTTTGCTCTCAGCATTGTATTGTAGTTTCCTTTATTTTTCTGCATTGTTTGTAGTTGCATTATTGCTCATCTTAAGGGGGTGTTAGAGTAAAAGGTTAATTCCATTTTATTTATTAAATTACCTTTACTCTCTTCTTAAGATTTCCCTTTATTCACTTGCATTTCCATTTAATAATTAATTAGTAATTATTAAGTGTCATTTACCTCTTAGGGTTTCCCTTTTAGGTTTTTGATCTCCTTCATAAGGATTGATCGGTTGTAAATTTATTCATTCTATCTCGCACAAGTAAATACAATCTTCTTATTTATTAAGCAAATCCTTCTCTTTCTCTTTGCCTTTCTTACTTCCTTGTAACAGGTTATTTGTATGCAGGATATCTAGGGATCTGTCAATTTGTTCATTATCAAATCCTACACTATTATTGTTGTCTCTACCTCTCAAGGTTGAGCTTCTTCTATTATAGAATTAGATCTATCTTTTTCCAGTGACCTCTTCTACATATGCTCCCTTTTTGGAGACTTTTCTTTTATGATTTCCTCATCCTATACCTATATAAGCTCAAGTCTTTTCTCTTTTCCTATTTTATCCTTCTTGGTTGAGGATTCAGCTGTAATGGTTGTGACTCAAATACTCTCATCAATATGTTGTTGGTTTATGTCCTCTAGTGAATTGACTTTGTCTTTAGTAGACTATGCATTATCCTATGTGACTGATGGGGCATCATTTCTTTGTCTGATAATCATAGCTTGAGTTATAGATGTGCTTTCCTATAATTGTTTCCCTATAGACTTTTCTTGAGTTGCTTTTGTGGTGCTCTACATGTCTTCTCTTGGTTGCTCCATCCCTCTTTTAGACTTGGGATTTTATTCTCTTCCTCCTTCATTATATGTACATGTCTCTAGTCATGCACTTTGTTCTTCAACTGTCTATTTCACTTTATCTTCTTCTTTACTTCTTGAACTAGATGGTTCCTTGATGCTTCCTTGTGGTTTATTTCTCTCAATGTATGTACCTATCTCATGAGATATTTATTTCCAATGTTGACCTATACTTGTCTGTACTTCATAAATATGACCGATTATGATATCAATCATGTCCTTAGTAGTACTAAACTTTCCTCTATGCACTTTTATGCATAGTATTTTGTGTATTTCTGGCATATTTGGTCTCATTTTGCACAAGGATTCATGTAATATTTTTCCAAGGTTTTGGATACCCACACTCCAATTTTTATTATCTTTCTTAACTCTTTGTGTATTCATACTCCAACATCTTCTGGTTTCTCACCAGTTTCTCTCATGCTTCTGAGAACTTCCCTTATGGCTTTATTTTTGTCATCCTTACAAATCTTAGAAAATCTATTCTTCAAAATGGAGTAGTTATACTTCTTTAGCATTTGTCTCTACAATTTCATTAATAGAGAGTGGTTTAGATTTATTCTCACCTTTCTTCAAAGTCTTTACTACTTATACTACTTCTGTTGCCTCAACTACTTTTGTGTCTATCTCAATCTTTGATGAGTCTTTCTCTGGTTGTACTAGTGATTATCCTCTCTCCTCCATTTGTTCTTGAGACTTGTGTAGGGCACTCCTTATGAGTTCAGCTTCCATTTCCTCAGTACTCATTACTTTGGATGTTGCACTATTGCATGGCTTCAAGACTTGGCTTCTTATTGACCTCTGAGGGGTTATTTCCTCAGTTTTCTTCTTTTCTCTAAGAATTATGTTCCTTATCTCTGAACTGGTGACAAACCTTGGAAAAATTGACCTTTCTTCCATTTCTAATACTTGTTTTATGCATGGCTTCACTTCTTTTTCTCTAACCTCGTATCCAAATGGTGTCAACCACTGGGCTTTTTGTTGTATTACACAAAGGATGCATTTATTTGTGCTTGCAAGAAAATAAATGTCATTCTTATGATTTTCTACTAGACTGGTGGGATCATTTCTTGCCGATACATTTCCTTCTAAAAATTCTTGAAATACTCCCACAACATGGCATTTCATTTTCCTTCTAATTTCCTATGAATCTCACTTATCTACGCAATTATAGGTTGATCTTCTCTCCACTAGTAGG
Source organism: Cupressus sempervirens (assembly GCA_028749045.1). Classification (NCBI taxonomy): domain Eukaryota; kingdom Viridiplantae; phylum Streptophyta; class Pinopsida; order Cupressales; family Cupressaceae; genus Cupressus; species Cupressus sempervirens. The sequence continues at coordinate 503,646,133 of CM053785.1, forward strand.
GTGGGGACCCTGGGAATTCCCTTCTAAGATATAAAAATATGCAAACAAGTATAGAACCAAATCTTAGACTTTGATCTTTATATTTCTTAATTTTACCTAGGTTCCTCGTTGTCTTCCTATGCAAGTATCTGCATAGATCAAGAAATGACTTGTTGTGAATGACTTGGAATGCTTCTTAGATAGTGTTGCTAGGGATATGGTTTTCCCTAATGGAGTAGCATAGTTTGCACCCTATTACCATGACTGCAAATCTTATCTTTAGATATGGAATCTCATCCACTATGCATCCCATTGCATCTTGGGTTAGTCACCCTTTTCTAATTGTAACCACGTGTTTCATTGATACAAAATTCATGGATAAATCAAAACCATTCGCAATGAATCTAGTTACCCTTTGTATTAAAGCCTTTTAAATCTTATAGGGCTTGTCTAGCCACATGTATTGTTGATGAACTTGACTTAAAACAAATCTTACCCTTTTTTGATTGAATAAATTATGTATGTCTATCGCTATGCTTAACATAGACTTATCCAACTCTTTGTGTTCATCTTTCTCAATTCCTCCTAAGTAGAATGAGCCATACAAATCACATATTTCCTTATCAACCAATTCTTGCACCTCAACCTCTAGGTATGGGTTTATACCCTCTGTAAGAAAATCATCATCATATAGAGACGACAATCCTACTCCTTCCACATCCTTTCCTTTTAAAATTATGTCCTTGTAATTAGGATGATCCCTTTGTATATTGTCGATTATATTAACCTTTTTTATTTCTTTAGCCATTGTGTTTATTCTTCCTTCTCAATTTTTCACTAGATTGAGTTTACAATAAATTCTTCTTGTAATCTACTACTAGCTTACTCACAATTCTTTACACTTTTTAGAGAGCTAGGATTTCACAATCTTAAAAGAACAAGTGATTTCAATCTTGCAAAGGGACAAATGATTCACAATGTGTATATTTATGTCTAGGAATTATAACAATACGGTTATAATGGTTAGCAAAAAGCTTCACCTACCACTAGACATGAGTCATTAATGCTCTCAATTTATCATGCAATTACCACTTTGCACCCTTTTTTCTATAATCAATAAGTCTTGCTTTCTTATTGATGAATTAATCACTCTGCATCATTTATTTGTCACAATGTGACTTATCAATTTAAACTAGGGGACAGGTTGAAAGGTTATTTTCTTTATTTTCTAACCCCTTTAAGCTTCAACAGACTTAGTTTGTTTGGGAGATATCACCAATGACTATTGATCTTACAACCTCATTAGGATTAAGTGCCTCACCAAGGCCCATTTTTTAACAATACACATTTCAAAAAATATTTTTGTAAGGTTTCATTGGTTAAAACATTTTAATTGATAATAGCCCTTTTTTGGAGGCAAGTGTATTATTTTTTTCATTTTATACTGTTTACAATTTCACATTTATTTTATTTTTATTAAATTAATTCAAGCCTAATCACATATTAAAATTTATTATAATTTAAAATTTTCAAATAAACTTAAATTATATAAAGATGAGACTTACATTTTTAAACATTATATAGGGTACTTTACCAAAGATTTAGAATTTCTTTATCTTCACAAATAAATGTCAACCTAAATAGTATTTTTTTTTTTCAATTTATCTATTTAAATATTTTTTCATATAGTTTTATAAGTTTTGATATTTTTTCTAAAAAAATTAAGCAACAAAATCATTGAATGCTTATATAGTAATTAAAATATTTCATTAATGTGTTACAAAATATGCATTTCTATTTAAAAAATAGCCTTAGTTAATATATAGTTTTTATTTTTTACTTGAAGTTATTCTATTTTATAATATTTAAGACAATTATATTTTATAGTGTAATAATGTTTCATCATAAATTTAAACATTTTTAAAACCCTATTCTGATCTATTATTGCTATCTTAAAACATTTCTAACTTGACCAAGTCTTGGCAAAGTCCTTCTTTAGTTGCTCTTTTCTTTTCCAACCAAGGACTTGTTGCTTGGTCTCCTACTGCTTCTACAATCTCTTGCAAGATGATCAATTTTGTGGCATTTGTAGTAGGTCATTCTAACACCTTTCCATGGTCCATTATTTCTCCTTTGGTCCATCCTTAGCCTACACTTTGTTGATGGATGACTATCATTCCCACAGGTTGTGCAGATCAGTGCAAGAAACTTGTCCATTGCAACAAAACTCATTTTCTTTGGAGATGATTGGTTAGATATTTTCTCTTCCTCTATAGTCCCTCACATTATGTCCATATATATACTTGTTGCAATAGTAGCAATGTCCATCTATTATATTCTCATTAAAAAATAGGTATGCATTGTTGTGTTGTATGACCATATAGATAGTAATTATCATAGAACCCTTCAAAGGTACACTACTTGATAGGTGTTATCTTCTTAAACAAACACATGCTAGATGTATGTCCTTTCTTACCAAAGTAATAATAGGTGGTTAGCAATTTTCTTACCTTTTGGAGATGTGCTTCATGGTCTTCTGTTGTCCAAGTTCTCTCTTGCTAAGGTTTCTCATTCTATCTTGTTTTCACCTACATAACCAAGATCAGTGGTACTCTCGTTTCTTCTCTGGGCTCTTAGCTATTTATCTATTTTCTTTGAGCTCTTGTTGAACTTTCTCAACTTCTTGTTTCTTCCATGTGTACTCTTAGGCTTTGTTGGTGTTTGAAACTACTAAACAACAAAATGCTCAATACCAATATGGTAATACTCATACAACCTAAGGAATAGCCAATTCCTATTAGCAATTATATGTGCAAATCATTTGGGCCCAACTTCAACAAAACCAAGGATGGTTTTCTACTCTTTAGGTTTTGCTAAACCAAGGTGGGTATACCTAAGGGATAATTTACCAGGATACTATTGTATTGCAATTTATTCATTTATTAATACTCTCTTATTCATATATATCCCATTTAAGTAGATTTTGGTCACAATTCTCCTTGAGTTTATAAGAATCCCTGGTAATAGCAGCTACCTATGACTCAGAAATAATGTATAAATGAGTGCTGACCAACAATACAACCTTGACTGAAAATGATCTTGAATTTAAAATTGATTTGGCATACAGTAGCAAGATTTACTCTCATCCTTCATTTGATTTATATGACCAATGCCTTATCCATTGGGCAAAAACTTACTATTGGTGGGAAATCTAATTTAGACAACTTGTGAATGAATTTATCAACAACAATCATCCATTCCCATTCTTATAAAATATCCTTTCCATAAACTCATGAATTCTATTGATCTACTAAAGCATTTATACAATTCCTTGAATTAAAAGCAACAATAGAACCAATACACAACCAATCCAGATTACATTTAGCCACATGAACCTCATTCAAATGACTTCAAAATAAACAAGCTCATGAAATGGAGACAGGAAATGATGACACAGAACAATGGTGTAAATACCCCTTTGTATTATCTATTTGAAATGAGTAATACAGTAACCAATAGAATTTCAACAGAGGCCCAAAAATTTCAACTGGTTATGTCATATTTTTTGAGAAAAAGTACAATTGAGAGTATCTAAAAATACTTCATGAGACAAGACCAACTGTACTATTTCTTGATAATTTCAAAAAATACATTAGAATTCAGACCATCACATTGCCTTGAAAACTCATTTATATAGGCATGAGTTGCAACAAGCAAAGGGCAAATGTGATTGATAGGTGTCCTTTACAAAAAGATACTTACATACACCTATCATAAAAAGACAAAACTGCGAATAACAGAAAGATTGATACATCAAATAATCGTCTGTAGGTCTCTTTCTGTTACACCAGTTGGACAAACAAGGGTACTATGATCTGATTCTTTGATTATTTTGATTCCTCTGAGTAAGTGGCTATCAAGCTTGAAAGTGATGAGTCATCTCCAGTTACCTGTGAACTTACCTTAACTTGAGGATTCTCCTTATCTTTATCATTAATTGTAAGGGTGACTTCTTCTTTTGCACCTTCTTCTTCCTCATCATCTTCTGCCTCGTCACCTTCTACCATCTGCGCTATAGACATAAATTTATCTTTCCACTCATTATAGGCAATGTCATCCATCTAGTCAAAACTCAGGACTTCTCTTTGTACAGTTATTAAAGAATTTGCAACTGCCTCTATATCCACAAGATCCTTTTTGATGGTATTATAGAACAACTGTACCTTTACCAGCTCTTCATTTGTCATTTCCCATAATAGATAGCCCATTTCATTTATAAATTTATTCATTCTTTCACAAAAAATCTCATCCAGCTCCCTCTTCCATTCTTCCTTTTCCTTCACTTTATCAATTGTCTTTAAAGCACAAGGGAATAAATCAATTTTTTTTGCAAAATACTTGGAAAAACAAATAGTTAATCTTCTTTTAAAAGAATCTTGTTTATCTTCAAAACCTTGCAATTTATTTAACAAATCAAAGATCTTTTCTATTTGATGACAGGACAACTGGATGACATATATACACATAGTAGTGATATCTTCATTTCTTTCTATCCACTTCTGCACAAGGGATCTGAATACAACTTCATCTCTCTTCAATTCATCCATGATAGCTGCAATCCTTGCCAATTGATCAAAAAATGTTGGCCATTCTATCCTATCCACTAGATACATTACACCTTACCTCAATTTCTCTTCAAATTGATTATTTAGTTCTACATGCAATGCATACAACTTATTCTTCTCTTCTTCAAAATCCTTTGCAGTGTAGAACTGTGGCCTTTCTGGGGTGTTTGGTATCTCAATAATTGGAGTTGATTTGAAGGGTTCAATAGGTGGTCGTGGGGGGTATGCAATCCTTGGTCTACTGGATTCTCCTACTTTTCTTTTCCCAAGTAGTTTCTCCATTTGAGATACTTTGTTTTCTAATGATTGTATCTGCATACCCCTCTCCTCATATGCTTTCAAAACTTCTTTGAACCTAGCATTGAGTTGAGAAAATCTATCTTCTTCCTGGCCAGACACCACACTGCCAAATTTTAGCATTTTTGAAGCCATTCTAATTATTTGCTTACTACCAACCTCAGCAGCCCTGAACACTGTTAAAGCACTAGTATGCTCTGCAGTAGAAATTTCTTGCATTCTGGTCTTATCCCTTTTCTCAATAGGCCAAATAACAAGGGCTTGGTGGTCATCACTAAACTTGAATCCTCTATGAGCTTGTAATACCTCTTCTTCAGTCTTGAATTGGACATCCTTTTGTTTCCTTATTGAATCAAAGACCGTGGCATTCACTATATCCCATTCTAGCAAAATGAGGACTCCTGATTATCTAACTATTTGCCTTCTGGCCTCAGGTGTAAATCGAGCAAAATCATTCAAAAATTTAGATTTCACCTCTTCTTTTATAACAGAGTCTGGTTTGTTAGGTTGCTCTGCTTTTATCTTTTCACATGTCTTTTCAAAATTGCCTATGTTTATCCTCCACAAAAATTGTGCAAATGCTCTAGACTTCACAAAAATTTCATCATTAATAAACCTCTCAGAGGCTTGGGTAACTATAGGATCTATTTCCTTACCTTGGTAATCAACAATAGTTAGATCTAAGGAAGGTGTAGGAGGTTCTTGTGGTTCTCCAATCTCCAAATCAGTGGAAGTAACAATTACATCCCCCTCCCCACCAATTTTTCTAAGTTGTTCCCTTAAAGATGCTTCATCATCTATCCAGATTGGGGACTGGCTTGGGGAGTACTATTCTACTTGAGAAGAAGAAGACCTTTGCTCTAACTTTTGCCTTTTTGGAGCACTGGTTGCAGATGGACTTAATGGCCTTGGTCTTTGCTGCAGGGGAGCCTGTTGCACACTTTGAACCATTACATAACCTACCTTTTCTACAAGGTGTACTAACCAGGAGCCACTATATTTCTATTGTTTATGCTCCTTTGCACCTCTGCAGCCCCGTCTGAACAAGTCTTGGCATATATGGCCTTCTTCTCATTCATGGTTTGGATTATCACAACAAAATTATTCATTAATGCTTGCATCTTGGCTCCCCAATATTTTTTAATCTTTCAATGGGTCATAATTGGAGTCAAAAGCATTAATGAATTCTAGAGTCTTAGTGAATACTATCCATTTCTCCTTTCTCAATTCCTGCTCTTGTAAAGAAGAAACATTCCTAATAACATCCTCAGGATAGTCTACCTGGTGCACCATGCAGGCAACCTTTGTCCTCTCTCTTAAGAGGTCATAAAATCCTTCAAGGTTAATAAAACTGGCATGAGATTCTGCTATGTTGTATCTATCCAGGAACAAGTTGAGATGTTTCCACCATTTCCTTACAAAAAAGAAATCATGCACTATAGTAACAAGTGGAAAGAAGGTACCCTTCTTAGGCAAATCCCTCTCATCAATAGTGCCTATTTGCCATAACAACTTTGCTATCCCTATCTTCAAAGACACATGAAATGGTAAAACATGAGGCTTGCCCAAGAAGCCATACACTCTTATTACTGTTGAGACATTATAAGGGATTATATCCCCCCAATTATGACTAACCAATAGCCCTTGTGCATGGTCCCTAAGTCTGACCAACTCTAATAGTGCTTGTGGAATTCTAGGGTTGTCCCCTCTCAAAATCAATCTAAGCTTTGATGCAAAGTATCTATCAAACCTAACAAAACTGGCATCTCTAACCTCTAATGTCATATCTACATTCTATAATTGAACTAGATGCCTCTCTCCATCCTTGGTTATTTCCAGCTCCATACCCTTGGAAAAGAAAGTATATCCCTTGTACAAGCATATATACATAAGCAACGAATACCAATAGAAAGGTTTGTTTACTTTCCCCTGGGCTATCCCCACTAAACCATTGTGAATTTCTTGTGCTAGGAAAGTACCAAAGTCAAGAATAGTGCTCATCCTGAATTGAAAATTTTGAACCATAATGAAAACAATAGAGCCTGGGATATGCTCTGCTTCATCCATTCCAAAGATCTTGCACAAAGAAAAATATAATGCTTGAGCCCTTAGATTAAAATGTCTTCTCATTAATGGCTTGGGTGTGTTGGCAGTAATTACAAAAATGTACCCACCATGGTAGCATGTTCTTGTAATGGTCATGTTTTCAAGTATATCCTTTGGGCATCATACCTTTTTTGGAGGTCACCCATGTCAATTTTTTCATGGACAACATGGTTAGGGTTTAAATTGAAAACCTCTCTAATTAACTCTAGGAAAACTCTAAAAAGATTTACCCCAGCATGGTTCTTAACCCAATTTGTAATAGGGTCATACTTTTTAGCTAAGTCAACCAACAAATCACTATCAAAGAAAACTGTAGGGACTGTTAATTTTCCAATGTCAAATTCCTAGACATTGCTCATGGGGGTATCTAAATTCCTTTATGAGAACCATTTTCTGAACAATTCTAGGCCTCCCACAGATACCTGGGCATCTCTCACCTAATTTGCCTTGTCATAGAAACCCTTCGCTACAATTTCCCTATAATCTTTTGGAATGAGCTGCCTCTCCTTAGTTATTTCATGTACGGATAGAGGGAATTGTTCAAGAAAATCATCGTGTACAGAATGTTTCAAATAATTTATCTCTCTCGTGAATTCTTTTCGAGGAGGCATTTTGAATAAAACCTAGAAATTATATATCAACAGACACTTGATTTCGAGGAGTCACAGAGTACTTACCCATTAAAACTTGCACTTTTGCTCTGTATGATTTCCGCTGCAACTCACTGGATCACTAGATAAAAAATTTGTGCCCTGGCTTTGAAAATTTTGTATGCTCTGATATTCTTTCTGCACTTTGGTGGTTCATTAATGGTGAAATCGTGAGTTTTATTCATGCATTGAAACCACACGAATGAGCTCTGCAGCATATTTACTCTCAGTAATCGTTACCTCAAAATTGCACCCAGATTTAAATCTTATCCATAGATTTCACTAGATCGAATGAATTTAATTAAAAAAGCAACGAGCTTTATGGCTTTAAAAACATGGCCATGTGTCACATTGTTGCTTACCCACATTCCTTAAACTTCTTGCATCTTAAAATTGCGGGTAAGCATTATTCGTTGATCAAGACAAGATCAACGATCACACAAGTTTACAGTTGAATAAGGCCCAGTCAGCTGCATTGACCAATAAGAAGTCTTTATGTGAGTCTATGCCTCCTGACAACCTCCACACAAGTGAGTCCCATATCATCTTGTGCACGAATGAGTACTTGACGTCATTCTTTCCACATGTCAAGATGTCACATTCCCACTTTCCTTATCCAATGACCACCTTCATAAAGTGGGCATGTATCCTTCATTGATCTTAACAAGATCAATGGTGACACAACTTGAACAATTTAATATTTTGAAACAGGAGTACTAACATCACCGCAGATACGTGTTTGTATGGTGCATCCTCGCTTTCATTAAACTTCATTCAAGTTCTTAATGCGGGCAAGTGTCATTCGTTGACCTGAACAATATCAACAATATGAAAAAACTCTATACTTTATGGTCACATCATCCACTTGGACCAATGAAATGACTCTTCTCAACCCTTGTGCTCTGACCAATCTGACTATTGCATTAACTGTTGGAATTTCTACGCCTGTAGCATAAATAATTCCAGCTAGGCACATGTGGCATACAACAAGGTGTGACTCAGTATTCTCCCTTATTCTTGGCCCCACTGTGACATGCGGCGTAAAGGCACATACCCACATTTTTTATTTCTTGAACAGTTTCTTAATGCGAGAAAGCACTAGCCCTAGATCGTTGAAGGATCTGCGGTTGACAAAACTTTGATCCTTTCTAGTAGACAAATCCCTTCATTGGTACAACTAGTGGTGCATATCAGCAATCATTTTATAGCTTGGCACACCATAACACATACTAGAGATTCTCAACCCCACCTTGCTACGTGGCACAATATCGCTTGCCCACTTTATTTATCTCTCGTTCAAGTTGAAAATGCAGGCATGTGCTGGCTTTTGATTTCTCATAGATCAATGATCATAAAATCATGTGTCTCAAAATACCATGTCAGCCAAATTGATGAATAAAATATTGCTACCTGGTCCAATTCATCTGACAATCGCCACAGAAGATACTTCAATGTCACCCCTACAGAAAGGTGGGGTCATGATGTTAGATCCTGCTACATGTCCAATTTGTGCTTCCCTGCTTTATCTAATTCTTGTGCATCTTCTTAATGTAGGAAAGTGCTAGCCCTTGATCTAAACAATATCAATGGTCCATAAATCTTGGTCGTAAAGTGATACCTCTATTAATATACCAACCAATCACATTGCAAGAATTCCAGAACATGGATGAACAGTACTGACAAGTTTGCAAAAAGGTTCTAGCAATTTATGACAAATCACAATCATTGCAGTGCATTGAGACCTTAAAAAAGGCAAGGGCTACGTGTCATCAAAGTACATGCCCGCATTATTTAAAAACCTTGCATCTCAATGTTGTGGGAATGTGATACCCGTTGATCTAAACAAGATCAACAGTCACACAAAATTTGTATCACATAAGATATTTCTCAATAAAATAATTGAGCAAATTGTAAACAAAACATGACCAATAAAGGTTTAAACAAGATTTTAATGAGTTCATGCTTACATAAGCCCAACCTTAGGGTAAAAGTGATATGCCTTAAATTTATTTTTGTAATATTATTTTCGAAAGTTTTTCAAAACTAGGGTAAAATAAAACAAGACATTAAAATTTTCACACTTAGGGTTTTTCAATTGATTGCTCTAATGACAAACCTTGAGAATTTGATAGAATTCCAAAAACACAGAGACCAGGACATGAACTAGGGCAACCTAAGAATTTGAAAATACAAGGAACAAAAACCCTAATATGCATGAAACAATGCCCTAAATGATTTTTCACTAAAGTTTCCAATTTTTTTTCTATAATACGAAAAATTAGACCAACAAGCTCATTAGTTAGCTTGAGTACTTTCTTTATTAGTTGTCAGAACTGTACCGTGTGAGGATGATTGTTCTCCTCCCCAACTACACTAGTTATGCATCCTTTTCCTTGGCTATTGTTTTAGCTTTATCTCTTGCTAAGATGAAACTATCTCGTTTGTTTTGAGCTTTTATCACCTATTCTCTCTCTCTTCTCATATGAGCAATGGTTTCTTTTAACTTATCATTCTCAATCATTAGGTTCGATATGGCTTCTTTTGATTCTTCCAAATTGTTATGGTCTTCTAGTTGTTCTATGACTTCTTGGCTTTAACTTAGCCTTTTTCATGAACTTCTTCCTTAGGGACTTTCTTAGTTTTCCTTCAAGTCTTCAATAGTGTCAGGTGTTTCATCAAGGTTCTTTTGCAACCTATGGGCTGCCATTGGATCTACCCTCAAGTTGGCAGGCTTATTGCTACAAAGGTTTGAGATTTGGTACCAATTATTGGAATTAACCGATACTAAGATGGGATCTGAATCAATACAAACACCCCAACTATTTTTCTAAACTAGCATTCTAACAAAACTACACAACAACCACTTAACAACTAGAGCAATGATAAATATAGTAAGATAAAGTCATGTAAGCTCACACGCAAAAGAATCCATCAAGTGACACCCATATTTATACATAAAATCCCTTGATGAGAGGATGAAAACCACAATGGGAGTAATAAACCCACTGGCCCTTATAATGCATGTAAAGGGTTGCCCAATCAAGAGTTATAACTATTTCTTCTAGAAGCACATCCTATTAGGAATGTATATATAACCTGTTGAGATTACAAAAGCTTGTAAAAGCTACCTGGTTTGAGGATATACAAAAGCTTACTATTGAAGCTTAACCTATGAAGAGCTACAACTAGATGTAATGGTGTGAAAACAATCTAATGTAAGATATAAAGATAACATTATCTTGCCTTGTAGATCTCCATCGTGTATCCTTGAAGATGATATGATATTCTTGTTTCCTCTTCTTAATTTTTGAGCACTTCAGTCCTACCTCTGTCATTGGTTGTTTGGAATAACATGTCTTTTGTATCACTACTCTATGCAACTGCGTTCTTCACAAGCTTGCACTTCGAACAACTCTTCATTCTTACTCCAAGAGAAATGTGTATGCCTTATTCTAAGAAAGCATGAAAGTAGAGAAAAGGGGTAATTATATATATACACAAAATCAATTATTTATTTATTTATTAAAAAATATTGTTATTTGTAGACAAAGAAATAGCATTAGTTATTGAAAAAATTCTATGTATTAAAATTAAAGATTATATATGTATGTAGTTGCTCTTTTAAATGAAAATATATATATCCACACACACACACACACACACACACACACACACACACACACACACACACACACACACACACACACACACAGAGAGAGTTTTTTAATTTTTAGAGAATTATATATATGTGTGTGTGCATGCGTGCGCGCACACACGTGTGTGTGCATGTGCGTGCATGCACGCACGTGTGTGTTGTGGGGTTGCATGAGCCCTCGCCACTCCATTCCCTTCTATCTTCATCACACATGTCATTTAAAAAAAATCAATTATTTTATTATTGGGGGAAATCAAAGTGGTAGTTGCACTTATCACGTGCTCACATGTGGGTGTGCTTTTAGGTTACATATGAGGGGGAGTCGGAGGTGAGATCCCACCTCCCTCCTCACTTATTATTAGAAAATAGACTATTTTGTATTATCTTTTCACCAATACATGTCTTGGGCTAAGAAACCATTTGATAAATCCATTGAAAATCAATAATGGATATTAGATAGATCTTTGTTTATTATACACATTTTATATTGAGTTTTCACCAATACTTGTCTCACAATATGAAACCATGCAAAAAACTTGACAAAAATCACTTTATCTGACAATTTGAAAAAGTTAATAACAAGAATTTAAAAAGTTAATGATAATAATGATGCAAATGAATATTGGTTGGATCTCCATCTAAAATACAAATCAACACCCATCTCCTACAATATTGCATAGATCTTTATTTTAAATATTGAATCCAAGTAGATATATGTAACTGTCATGTACTTATTTCTATATGGTTGTCACATATTACTCCAAATATCAATTTTAATTTAATAATATAAATTAATATATTTGTGCCCACTTGATCTTGCTAGATCTTTGTTGGATTGTGTTTTTACATTGACAATTGTTTTATGGCATTCACTACTTGCCTTTCCTATAAGTAGGTTGCACTTGTAGCTTAAAATATGAGTGTTTTGAGGGATTACAATGAGCTTCAAAAAATTATGCCCAACTTTGGACGTTTGTCATTTTTTCAAACTTATCTTTGACTCTTAGGTCAGACAGCTACCTACGAAATTAGAAATTTAAAATAATTTTTTGTTTATATGTTATGTTTTTATGCCCATTGTAACTTGTAGATGCTATAAAAAATAAACCTTTACTATTATTACAATGAAAAATTAAATGTGCTCAGTTGGGTTGATAGTAGGTATTCAACTATGTTATGTTAAATTCTCATAAATTTGAAAAGAGGCCATTCTTTCAGTTCTATTGCATTAACAATGGTTGTTCATTTTTTCTTTTTCCAAATTCTCAATGTATAAGTTATAAAAGCAATAGAAAGTGGGTCCACCAATTTTAATCTTAAGTTAAAAATTTTCCCAAGTAGTTAAGGAATATTTATTTTAAAAATAATTGTACATTTAATATTATTTAAGTGCTTTTGCAATCTTTCATTTTACCTTATATTAACTCATCTACACACTTTGTAATGTTTTGTTTTGAATGAACTACTATGTTTTCTATTTTGTCAATAGGTTGAGATTTCTATTTTTTAGGTGCCTTGTTTATAGAATGAGGTAACCCCCATCTATGCCTCATAGCATGGATTTGTATCTAGTTTTGGAGTGTGACAAGTGAATTTGGGGAATATTTGAGTCTATTTTACTTAGTGTCGCAAACACTGTTGAGCTTCACAAGCTTAGGAGATCCAGCCCTTGACACCTCAAACTTCAAGTTTGAGAGTCTGGATCATTTTCTTTTTCTTTTTCAGTAATAGTTTTGAAATTTATTAAGAATAAATAACATAAATTGTAATACCTTAGATAACATTTCTTGAAGATCTATTTTCAAGATTACACTCCATAATTTTCCTCATTTTAAACTCATATTCAAAAAATGAACTTTATTGCATCATGCAACAACCCACCCACCGAAAAAGAAACTCTAAACAACTACCCCCTACACATTGCACTAGACCAATCTAAAACCAAATCCACACCATTCATTCAACACCTACAACTAGCCAAATGCATGCTACTATGTCTCTGGCCCTTATGTGAACCAAAAAAAATGACTTTCCACCTTAGGGGTGATAATTTGATAATCAAATGATGTTTTGCACTCCACAAAAAATAGAAACCAATTCACTACCACACAAATTTCATTTAAAAACATATTTTGTGGCAGACATCATAAATCTCAAACCATAATTGCATAGCCAAAATAGCTTTGGAATTTTCTGATGTAGGAGCATCCAGAGGTATAAGGGCAATTCTGTGTCACCCAAAAAAATATACTTAGACTTAGTTTCTGTTTCATGTGTTTTCATTTTTGGATACCCATTTGGGTCAAATAAAGGTTCCAACTCTCACAGTTCCACTATCAGTGTGTTTGAAAATCCTGAAAAAATAGGAGCATGTAATTGGGCCATCATTTTGGTAAACTAGAAGGTGTGAATTGGCCAGATGAATGTAATCATGATTTAGAGCATTCCAGAAAAAGAATCAGGTCAATAGACCCCACGGTTTGAAAGTTATTACAAATTTTTAGGTTTTGGAGACCTCCTAAGAATGCTTCAAAGTCAGGTTAGGGGCATTAAATGACCTCGAAAAGGACCGAAAAATGGGGGATGAGCAAAGCTCACCCATAGGGCTATAGAGCGCTTCGAGAGCTTTCTAAAAATGTAAACGGTTCATTAGTCGGAGCTACAGTTCAAAAGTTATGCCTCCCGGAAGTTCAGTTACCATTTCTGGATTCTTCTAGATTTGCACTGACTTCTAACGCAGCTTCTGGAACCTTCTATTTGGTCGGTGGATGCCTACTAGCACTTTCTAGAATGTACTCCTAGTCCTTAACCCTCCGGGGTCTATTTAAGGAGATTTTTGGCATTGTAAAAGGCAGTTCGGAGTGGAGTTTGAGAGGAGGTACTGAAAGGAGAAATTATCTCTAGATTTATGCTATTGTAAGCCCTTAGGGCATGTTTTGAAGTTTATTTTCTCTGTATTGTTTGTACTAGATTATTTTCTCAGTTAATATAATTTCCCTTTTCTGTTGTGTCCATTCTGTTCTTGGGTTGTGTCCCCATCAAGTGGTATCAGAGCAGGTTTTCCTGAGTGTGTAGACAAAGCGCCGACTGTGAGGCAGTTTGCACCAAGACTGTGTGGTTGTGAGTTTGAGTTAAGAAGATGCCTCCATGAAGAGAGCATGGTGGAAGGGCTAGAGCTATTAATCCTAAGGAGGTTAGAGCCCTCTAAAGGCAGGTGTAGGCATTGCAAGAGGAGCTCCGTAGAGGAGCAAATGTTGCCGCAGGTGACGACAGTGAGGATGACAATGAAGAAGAAGTAATGGAACCAGAAGGGGAATTTGATGGGGAAGTTCTGAATCATGCAGAGGAAAGGCTTTTTAGGGCCATTACTAAGTTTGGGAAAAGACCTACAATTGAAGTGGGTGTATTTTCAAGAAATCTGAAACCAGATGAGTTGATCGATTGGATCAATGAACTGGAAGAATACTTTGAGTATGAGGATATCAGGGACCCAGATAGGGTTAAGTGTGCAAAGGCCAAACTGAAAGGCCATGCCAAAATTTGGTGGCAAGAGGTCCAATTGGAAAGAAATAGAAGAGGAAAGGAGAAGATCACAAGATGGGATCGCATGGTGGACAAATTGAAGAAGCAGTTCATTCCTGTGGACTATGAGCTTGATTTGTTTAAGAAGATGCATGCGTTAAAGCAAGCAGGAAGATCAGTCCAAGAATATACAGAGGAGTTTTATCGACTCTTGACTAGAGCAGGACATGCAGAAGCAAATAAGGAGAAGGTTGCTCGTTATATCAGTGGGTTGCGATCTAGCATCCAGGAGGAATTAAGTCTGGTAAGAATGACCAGCATTGAAGAGGCATACCAGTTTGCCCTACGAGTTGAAGAGAAGCTGAATAAAAGGTTTGAAGGAAGACAAAGAGGGCACAGTCAAGGAGGAAGGGGAAGCGGTAGATCATCTGGAGGCCGCAATGAAACCCAAAAGAAAAATGAAGATGTGGGTACTAGCAGGAACCAGAGGAATGAGGGTTTCAACCGCTCCCATGATCAAGACTTTGGAAATCAGAGAGGAAGAGGTAGAGGACATGGAAAAGGAAGAGGAGGCTTCCGTGGTACCTATTTCCATTGCAATGAAGAAGGTCATCGTGCCTTTAAATGCCCTCAACGACAAGGAAGGACAGATAGGAGAGCTGAGGGCCAAGCTAGGGTTGCTCATGTGGATGAGGATGCACAATCATCACATTCAGAGGACGCAGAAAGAGGAGAGGCCTTGGTAAATGAAAGAGTCCTACTAAGTGGTGAGATTGAACCAGGACAACAGAGGATTTTGTTCCGTACCAGATGCAAGTGTGAGGATAAATGTTGTGACGTGATCATTGATGGTGTTAGCACTGATAACTTGGTATCAGAAGAGATGGTCTCTAAGCTGAAGCTCAAGAGGGAGAAACATCCCCAGCCCTATCGGATTGCTTGGGTAAAAGATGATCATAAGGTCCTGGTAAGTGAACAATGTTTAGTAAAATTCAAAATTGGGAGTTACCATGATGAAGTTCTTTGTGATGTTATTTCGATGGATGTTTGGCATCTATCAATGCATGATGGACATGCAAACACATACTCTCTGACAAAGGATGGAGTTCACCACAAATTGAAGCCCATGAAAAAGGAAGGTGAAAAGGTATGTAGCAGTGCTAGGATTTGTCTTGTTGATGAAAGGAAGTTTTTAGATGGCATGAAACATCAACATATGTGCTATGCTTTGATTCCTAGGAAAGATAAAGAAGGTAGTAGTGAAATGCCACTTGAAGTTTTAGATTTACTAGGGGAGTTTGGAGATATTATCTCTGATAATGTTCCATATGGATTGCCACCAGTAAGGCAAATCAATCATCAGATAGATCTGATTCCAGGAGCTAGTTTTCCTAACAAGGCTGCTCACAGGATGACTCCTATTGAAACTGAGGAGCTAAATAGAATGGTTTAGGAGTTGTTGAGGAAGGGCTTGATTCGAGAGAGCCTGAGTCCATGTGCAGTACCTACAGTACTCGCACCAAAGAAGGATGGAGAGTGGAGGATGTGTACAGATTCTCTAGCTATAAATAGGATCACCATCAAGTACCGATTTCCTTTGCCAAGGATGGATGATATTATGGACTGGTTGAGTGGAGCTCAGTACTTCACAAAGATAGATATGAAGAGTGGTTATCACCAGATACAGATTCGAGAAGGAGATGAGTGGAAAATAGCCTTCAAGACCAAGGAGGGTCTTTATGAGTGGTTAGTCATGCCCTTTGGATTGACGAATGCCCCAAGCACCTTCATGCGGCTCATGAATGAGGTACTTAAGAAGTTCTTGGGAAAATTTGTTATTGTTTATTTGGATGATATTTTAATTTTCAGCAAGACTTTGGAAGAACATTTATTGCATATTCGTAGTGTCCTTGAAAGGCTAAGGGAAGAGAAACTGTTAATTAATTTGAAGAAGTGTAACTTTTCAAAAAGGGAGTTAGTCTATTTGGGGTTTGTTATATCACCTGAAGGTCTCAAAATGGATCCGGAGAAGGTAAAAGCCATCTTGGAATGGCCTACTCCAAGGTCTGCTACTGAGGTAAGATCATTTCATGGTCTGGTTAGTTTTTACAGGAAGTTTATTAGGAATTTCAATGGCATATGTGCACCCCTAACTAATACAATAAGAGGGGATAGAAAAGAGTTCAAATGGACTACAACAGCTGCGAGAAGTTTTGAATTGTTGAAGAAGAAGGTAACTGAACAACCTGTGTTGGCACTTCTAGATTTTAGAAAAGTGTTCTAGGTGGATTGTGATGCTAGTGGCAGCGCTATTGGGGCTGTATTAAGCCAAGAAGGTAAGCCTATTGCATATTTTAGTGAAAAATTGAATGATGCAAAGAAGTATTATGTTTATGATCAAGAGTTCTATGCAATAGTTCAGGCCTTAAAGAAATGGAGGCATTATTTATTGCCAAAGGAATTTGTTTTATATACTGATCATCAGGCATTACAGTACCTAAATAGCCAAGGTAAATTGAATCAGAGGCATATGAAGTGGGTAGAGTTCTTGTAGAGTTATACATTTGTGTTGAAGCATAGAAGTGGAAAATCTAACAGGGTTTCAGATGCACTAAGTAGGAGATAGTTGTCGCTTACAGTAATGCAGGTTGAAGTAGTTGGATTTGATGAACTCAAGAATTTGTACCCTGAGGATCCTGATTTTGTTGAAGCCTGGAAAGCTTGTAAAGAACCTGTTGCTGTAGATAGAACCAAGTGGTTAGACTATTTGATTCAGGATGGTATGTTGTTCAAAGGTAGTCAATTTTGCATTCCAAGGAGTTCCATGAGGGAAAATCTAATTAAGGAGAAACATAGTGGAGGGATGGCAGGACATTTTGGTCGAGATAAGACCATTTCCATTCTTAGAGAACATTATTTTTGGCCTCAAATTTTACAAGATGTGAAGAAGTTTGTACAGAGTTGCCAGGTTTGTCAAGTTGCCAAGGGGTTTAGTCACAATACTGACCTATATCAGCCATTGCCTGTTCCATCAAGGCCATGGGAGGACATAAGTATGGATTTTGTTCTTGGATTGCCAAGGACACAGAGGGGTAATGACTCATTATTCGTGGTGGTTGATAGGTTCTCCAAAATGGCACATTTCATTCCATGCCACAAAACTCATGATGCTGTCCATATTGCAGACTTGTTTTTCAAAGAGGTGGTAAGACTACATGGTCTTCCAAGGAGTATAGTTTTCGAAAAGGATACTAAATTTGTGGGGTATTTCTGGAGGACATTGTGGAAGAAGTTGAGAACAGACCTAAAATTTAGTTCCACACATCACCCGCAGACTGATGGCCAAACAGAAGTCTAGGCAATTTGCTGAGATGTTTAGTTGGGGATAAGCCCAAGGGATGGGATTTGATTCTACCACAAGCAGAGTTTGCTTACAATAACTCTATAAATAGGAGTACTGGAAAATCATCATTCCAAATTGTATATGGGAATAGCCCAAGGACTGCACCAGAATTGAGAAAGATAGAACAAGGGGAGAGGACAAGTGCTAAAGCTGAGGAATTTGCTGAACATTTCAAGCGTCTACATGAGGAGGTTCAAGCACACATTACCAAGATGAATCAAGATTATAAAGCTAGGGCTGATCAAAGGAGAAGACATAAGGAATTCCAAGCAGGAGATTTAGTCATGGTACACTTACGAAAAGAAAGATTTCCATCTGGTACTTACAACAAGTTGAAAATGAAGAAATTTGGCCCCTGCAAAATTTTGAAGAAACATGACTCAGGAAATGCATATGAAGTGGAGCTGCCAGATGGTATTCACATTTCTCCCATTTTCAACATTGCAGATTTAACATAGTATCATGATGATGGTGCAGATGAGGAGCTGGTGTTAGAGCCATGTCCAATTCTTGCTTCTAAGAAGGAAGAGATAGAAGACATTCTAGATCATCGTGTGGGTAGGAGTACCAGAAACAGACAGTATGAAGAGTATTTGGTCAAATGGAAAGGACGACCGATCGAGGACTCAACTTGGATTTCAGCAGCTGAGGTTTCCCATTTGGGATTTCCTCTACCATTCATAAAGGTACAGGGTCACTTTTCAATCTACCCTGGGTATCTGATGCAGGAGCATCCAGAGGTATAAGGGCAATCTTGTGTCACCCAAAAAAAATATACTTAGACTTAGTTTCTGTTTCATGTGTTTTCATTTTTGGATACCCATTTGGGTCAAATAAAGTTTCCAACTCTCACAGTTCCACTATCAGTGTCTTTAAAAATCCCAAAAAAATAGGAGCATGTAATTGGGCCATCATTTTGGTAAACTAAAAGGTGTGAATTGGCCAGATGAATGTAATCGTGATTTAGAGCATTCCAGAAAAAGAATCAGGTCAATAGACCCTACGGTTTGAAAGTTATTGCAGTTTTTCGGGTTTTGGAGACCTCCTAAGAATGCTTCAAAGTCAGGTTAGGGGCATTAAATTACCTCAAAAGGGCTGAAAAATGGGGGACGAGCAAAGCTCATCCATATGGCTATAGAGCACTTCGAGAGCTTTCCGAAAATGTAAGCGGTTCATCAATCGGAGCTACGGTTCAAAAGTTATGCCTCTCGAAAGTTCGGTTACCATTTTTGGATTCTTCTAGATTTGCACCGACTTCTAACGCAGCTTCTGGAACCTTCTATTTGGTCGGTGGATGCCTACTAACACTTTCTAGAATTTACTCCTAGTCTTTAACCCTCCAGGGTCTATTTAAGGAGATTTCTGGCATTGTAAAAGGCAGTTTGGAGTGGAGTTTGAGAGGAGGTACTGAAAGGAGAAATTATCTCCAGATTTATGCTATTGTAAGCCCTTAGGGCATGTTTTGAAGTTTATTTTCTCTGTACTGTTTGTACTAGCTTATTTCTCAGTTAATATAATTTCCCTTTTCTGTTGTGTCCATTCTGTTCTTGGGTTGTGTCCCCATCATTTTCTTAGGAACCACAAAAAGTCACACTATCAATTGCTAGCCACTACCACCACTAACCGCCATAGATCATCAACATTTCAAATGAATTTAAACAAAACACCAAATTTGCTTTCCCTTTACCAAAACTATTGAATTCTTCTTTGAAAATCCAGAGTGTTTTAAATCTAATTATAACTTCCCTTGCCAAAATATTTCAAGAAAATTTCTCAAAATGTTGAAGCCCAAACCAAGTAAAAAACATTCAACTCATCCTTACTCTCTTGATAGAAAAAATAATTTGTTAATTATTAAACAATCTAAAAGCTTGTTCTAGAGAGACAAAGCATGCATCCCACAATTACCTTCCTTCTTTAAGGGCAAGTGACATTATTCCACAAATGCTCTCATCCATTACTTCATTAACCCTCCACTTAGGCCATGATTCATCCTGTATTCAGGCATGAGGGTTTTCTTCCTTATTTACCATGCTCAATACCAAACCAACTTCATCTTTTAGACCTTAGTTTTCTAAAGCTTTTAATTTTTTGATGTCCCCATCATAAACATGTGTCATTATTACCAATTTGAGTAGGTACCACCCCACTCTTTCTTGTTTAAACCTCTCATGGTGTTGGTGCTCTCAGAATCACCACACAAAGGGAGTGAACATTGTTCCCTTAATTCTCTCAATATCCATGTCATTCTCCCATAATAACACTCCCACTTTTGGAGTGGAGAAATGTAAGATTTCTCTGGCACCAACTTTTCCATAGCAAACCTTACTCTAGGTTTTGATTCTCTTAGTTGCAAATCCCACACCATGATCATAAAATAAATGCTCATATTTTTCCTATTACACTTTTTCACTTTGACAAATATCTTACCTAGAAGCAATTCAATCTCTTCGTGAAGATGTTCATGTTTAAACTCAAAGATTTGATCCCATTTTTGTTGTTTAGTCTTCTTAGATAAGATTTTGTTTATTTCCACATATTATTAAAAATGAGGATTCCATTTTTCTCTATTTATGGATAAAAAATGCTTTCTTGTGTGTTTTAGTTCCCCATGACTTGTAATAAAAAATTGTCAAACTATTGTACCTCAATTAATTATTAATGAACCACATGCACCTTATTTAATGAGTCACACACCACAATGTTTAAATTTATACTTTTTCCTCCCTTCAAAGCATTCATTTTATTGAATAACAAGAGCTCTTGGTGAGCTAGAATCCCTTGCCTTTTGAAATAATGGGAGCAACCATTAGACATAGATTTTGCTTTAAAAACATATGCAATTAGTGAAAGCTTTTTAGAATCCTGGAAAATAATATCATTTTAGTGCAAAAGATTGATTCAAAATTCTTAAAATTTTGTTTTTGATTATATTGATTCATCAATTTTATAAAAGAGTCAGAAATATTCCATGCCTTACTAACTCATTTAATAATCTCACTAAAGTTTTCAAAAGATGTCTTATGAAGGGAAAACATTTGGCATAAAGTCTCCAATGCCCTTCAATACCATTTTCTTTAAAATTAAACTTGAATAGTTCTTGCACTTAAATTTACCAATATGCTAAGTGGAAAGGGTTCAAGCGTATTGCGATGATTATGAAATAATAAACAATATTCTACTCATTCCAAAGAAATCATACACCAACATTTTATTAGGAAGTAGCTACCAGCTTGCCACGATTGTCTTGTATAGACCCTACTTTGATGGAGTCATTTGATTCATTTGAATTGCTTGCAATAGCATTTATAACAAAGTTATTAAGAACATGGAAAGGGAATTTTTATTTCTATTTTAGTTTTTATCCTTGTAGTCTTTACAAATTGAAATGCATATCATTTCCTAAAATGGAGCTTCAAGCCACCATTCCTAGCTCCTCGAATTCCACATGCCTCTTTAATTTATTTTCTTAAATCACACATCAGGGTTTTGATTTGTTGGTTTGATTGCTGAAGTTAATACAAAAGACATGGCAAAGAAAGTTATAAAGAATGGGGAGATGCCCTTCAGGAAGTGGACTGGATGTTTGTGCTTGCTGAAATGTTTTTCCATTTTGTAAAAGTTAACGTCAGATTGTTTATTTTCCTATGCCAAATGGATAGAGATAATGGACAGTGGAAAATTGAGGTTTTATTTCTTTCACATAAAATCTGACAATCCAAACCATTTTGTTGGTTTTGAATGTGTCGATTAAATATTAAACAATGGCATGGCATCTGATATGTCATGCAATTATTTTTGTCCACAAAAATCAAAATTATGACAGACAATGACAAACATTAAATATGTTCCTATCTCTTATTATTTTGTTTTTTTTTTTGTTTTTTTCAATTTAGAAAAATAAATTTATACCCAAGAAATTGGTCCCTAACCAATGAAAAATTATAAATTTGATTACCATAATTGAATTAAAAAATACGTATCTAAAAACCTTAGATTTTAACATTTTACTTTTGGCATCAAATTAATGGGGGGGACTAATGAAAATATTAGTTCCCTGCTTTACATATGACTAATAATTAATTCCCCCCCTCCAATATGTTTAACTCTTGAAAATTATTAATCCTAGTTGCTACCACCTTCAAAGATTAAGCCCAGTTTGACCTTGTTGACAATCCAATTCAAGCTTAAAGGTTCCTTGTAAAGCTTCACTTTTTCCAATTAGTGACTTAGTGTTAGGTTAACTCCTGTGAGTAAATCTAATTTTCAAGTGCTTTTACCACCACTTCATTGATGTCTAGAGTTAGAGCCTAGTTGGACATTCAACCAACTTCCTAATTTCATAGTCTTTTGATGTATCTAACTTTGAAATCCTTTAGAATGGAAAGTTCATGTCTGATGTTTAGGATATAGTTTTGGAGATACCAAGCATCCAATGAACCTTTAATTATTTCATTGATGATGATAAGAGATTCCCCTTCCACATGAAGCTTGGTCACCCCTAGTTTCTTGGATGCTTTGATGGTTAATAGGATTACTTCTACTTCAAACACATTATTTGTCCATCTCATCATCTCTTATCTCCTAGAGAAATTAAGTCCCCCATTGCATCTCTAATGATAAACCCTTCTCCTTAGGGTCTAGGGTTACCTTTTGAGGCCCACCAAAGTTATATTTCCACCATTCCCTCAATGGTTTTTCCCAAATTACAACCTCCTTTGGACCAGTAGAAGAAGTAAGATTAACCTTATTGAGCCCATTCATAGGTGAGACTAAATCATAATAATTCATAGGGTTTTATTGTTGAGTTACTTTGGAAAATATTTTGTGTGACAACATGTATAATGTTTTAGGTAGTGGGGGACATGATCAACTAATCAATCTTTTTATATTGCATATTTTTCTCATTTTTATACTTAGGTTTTATTTTTTCACATTCATGATTGTGCTTTTAAATTTCATATTACTCATCATCTTTCTTCATATTTTAATTTTTCATATGTCATCTTCATAACTATAGTTTGTAGTTGTGATCTAACATCGTCTTTTAAAAATTTGTTGCTTGGATTCATGTTTACTTTTTCCTAAGTTCCCTTCTAATTATGCAACACTTTCTCTACATTTTCATTTAGCTATAATAAATTGTAATGTCTCATACACATCTTTGAAGACAAATATGTTAATTGGAAATTATAACTACCCAAGTTTCATAACCATCTTCCCCTACAAACATTCCCACCATATTTTTTTTCGGTTAGTTTTTTGTTGCATGATCTTCTTGACTACCACATGCCTTTCAATCTTCTATTTTTAAAGTCTATTACATTTTAGTGTTTACAAACTCTGCTAAGGGGATAAAACAAAGTGGAGGAGAAAATAAAAATTGTATTAGATTTTTGTGTTTAATAATTGGGTGGACTGTATAGATTGTGTGAACTTTGTTGGATTAATCTCAATGTCAACTAGTAAATGTAGATTGTCTTGCGGGGTGAAATTTTGATTTTTTTAATATTTCTTTTTAAAAATATTTAAATCACTAGTTTCATTATATTTCCCATCTCCACGTCTATATATACATTGCATTATTTATTTTAGCTTAGTTCACAACACATATGTCCTCTTACATGCATAATAGTTTGAAGGCTATTGACAACTTTGGATAGTATAAATCATTTAGGATATCTTTTTTCTTAAATAAGATTGATAATATATTCTCTCTCTTGAGTACATTGTTGATGTTGTAAATTTTATGTATAATAAATTGCAAGATTACATGGAAATTATAATTTCAA
Organism: Cupressus sempervirens; assembly: GCA_028749045.1. NCBI lineage: Eukaryota > Viridiplantae > Streptophyta > Pinopsida > Cupressales > Cupressaceae > Cupressus > Cupressus sempervirens. Next base: position 503,670,162 of record CM053785.1, read on the forward strand.
CATCATCAAATAAATATACAATTGAAGTTGGGGCCTTGTACCAATATCATTTGTACAAAGATTACAAATTTTCTTAAATTTCAATGAACAGTTTTCCCTAATTTTTTTGGTAAAACTATGACTTGTATTATCCTTGAATTCGTAGATTCTATAAATTAGTTCTACTCAATACTTATCTATATAATATCAGTTGCTTCTACAACCAATGTCTAAATGCCTCAGTCTCTCATAATCATGTCTACTATTGCTAGTCATACTCATATAGAAACATTTGCCTAGCCCTAATCATCACAACAAGTTGAAAGAAAATTGAAACTTTTTTGAGTTAAAGTAACTATAAGAGAAAACTCTTCTCAATGTCTCAGTCAAGGATTTTCAAGCATTATATGTGCCACATTCAGCGACATGGTAGGAAAATATTAACCCAATAATAGGGTTTTGATTTCTATTCAAGAAAATAGAAAACTATTGCCAATAGTTACAAACCTCTGATTGAACATGACTATACACTAGATTAATTGAAAATTTAAGGCATCTTCCAAGAGAATATTGGTGGCCATTTCGTGAATGGTTGTATTTGGGCATGATATATGTATGAGTACGTGTAACTCCATTGACTAGTGTTTTTGATAGAGAGATTTAAATTTAAACCTATGAATGTTTCATAGTTTAAGTACTACTAAGCATTTCTTATATATTAGTACGTTTTATGGTTCACATATATGAAATATATGTGGTTCCATATACTATAAGATATTTATAAACATGGGAAGAAATTGTTGGATATCCTAGACTAAAAATAGAATTTCTACCATTCTCTGCCATATAATTATAAAACCCTAAAAATAATTTTTTTTGATATCCCAGATTTCTATCATTTTCTACCATAGAAATATAAAGACTCCACATAATTACCTTAAATGGTATGTGTAGACACACTAAAATTGGCAAGACTTTGGAAGCATGATTTTCATCAAATCAGTAAAGATTGAGGAAAAAATAAGAGGAAATAAGGAAAAAATAATAGACATTTGGATTAATCACAACATCAAGTTGTTTATGTAATTAATTTAATCAATTAATTGCCTGATTCCTTGATTACTTCACAATTCAAGTTCCAAAAAAATTATTTCAAAGAGGAAATTTAATTCCAGAGGGAAATCAAAAATCAAATAAAAAGAGGAAAAAACAAAATTGAAAAGAAATACAAACTTAAATAAATTAAATAAAGTCATTATCTTCTCAAAAGTGAAAATCCACCCTTTTTCATTTAAAAAGAAATGAAAAAGCCTATTTATCCTCACAATGCAAGTCTATTGGAATTTTCCTTTCGGGGGTTTATGAGATATTTTCAGAGTTACCATTACCCTTGATAAAAAAGTAATTCCTGCATCTTTACCCCAACCCCTTCCAAAATCCTATAAATTGGAGGGAAAATCAAGAGCAAAGGACCCAAGTTTTATGCATCCTAAATATAGGTATATCTAGAACTAGCAATTATCAAGTCATTTTAGTATCATTACTATAGAGAATTTTAGCATCATTTTGCATTTTATTATTATCACTACTTAGCATTATTTAGCATTATCTAGTATCATTTATACTCATATCTAGAGCACTTTCATGCTCATTTCCTTTTAAGTCTTGCTTTCACATAGATCTCATATAGCCTTTTATCATAGATCTACACAAATAACATAATTTCATCCTAGAATTATCATTAAGATGTGGATTTGAGAGTAATTTTTGTAGTTGTAGGTAGGAAAATATGGGATGTTTGTGAATTGTTGATTCGATAGTTTGTTTATTGGGTATAGTTTAGCTTTACTATCTCCCTTGTAAAACTTCACACTCAGGTCTCATGAATATGCGATCTCTCATGTACAAAATGGTGCCCACTATGCGACTCAAGGCCTCATTTCATAAATCAACCTTTTAGAGTCAAATTTTTATTTAGATCTTGCAAATCTCACTACTTAGAGGTCCATTGGTTCTCTAGGAGGACAAATCTCACACGCAAACACTCCCTGACTCTTATACAATACATTTGGAACTTGATTTTCATGTTTTAGCGCTTTTAAATTTTGTTTTGGTGCATTTAAATAATTTTGAGACACACTTGTATTGTTTTATAGCATTTTTTACAACTTTCTGTAATGCATGCAAAAGTTTCTGTAGCGCATTTGCTTTGTTGTATAACACATTCACTATATGTAGTAGTGCATCCACCATATATTATGCCACTTATATAAGTTTCTATAGCGCATCTAATGAAATTAAAAATAGGCCAGATCTTATTTAAATTTTTGATTAATGGGTGATTACATTTCTCTAAAAATTTGCGAGGAAGCAACTAGGTCGAAATCTGTGAAAACAAAGTGAGTAGGTCTCAAAAATGTGCCTAGCCTTTTTCTAGCTTCGAATCAGGTAGGTCGAAACCCATTTGATTTCTTACTTAAAGTGTAGCATGTTCTTGTTTCAAAACTAGCCTAAGATAACTATATCAAGCCTCTAATTTGGTTCAAGGCTTATGCTCTTCACTCTCATGAGTGAATCAAAATGCCATAAACACCAAATCCAATGTGGGATCTAGCTAAGGAATGAATAGACACCTAGAATAATTAGGAGCCTTCTTGTTGCCATAGATTAAAGGCTCTGGAATTGAATAGGTCATGTTTGGTGTGTTTGGAAATTAAGGTAGCAGGGATATGCTCTCATTCTTTTGGGGTGATCAAATTTCCAGACCTACTATCAATTTCAATTTTTCTTTCTTTTCATAGGTAGATTACACAGCCATAGAAGAGCATACCTCCTGAGATTTGCCTTACTAGGATGGGTGAGAGGGAAAGCTCTAAGACTTGCATTCTTAATGGGGTGCATGATAATAGTGTTCAAAAGATAGACTTCCTCTAGTAGTCATGCAAAAATTTGCACCAAACCTCTTCAACATTGGTGTGAATCTCTCTTTTCAAAGAGGTAAATTTGACCATTAGCAGATGATATTAAATCCTTTTAGTCACTACCCCTAGTACAACCATTATTAGGAAGTCATTTTTCTTTTTCACATTTGTGTTGGTAATTTCATTATTATTTTTTTGAATATGTGGTTTTTTTTGGATTAAATAAACACTTCATTGATCCAAACTTTTAGTAAAATTTTTGCCAAAATCAACAAAGAAACAATATCTTTCATGAAACAATGCATTAGTGCCTTTGTCCTATAAAAAAATGCATATAACCTATTAAACAACACATAAGCAATATACAATAATGCTTTTGCACTTTATGAAATGACATATTTGACCTTTTAGATAGCCCATCCGCATTGCAAAATAATGCATTTGAATTTTTAAACAACACATACACACTACATAATAGTGCATGGTGAAACTTTAAGAGCACATTTACAACTATCTATAGCACATTTGATAAATTCTATAATGCTTTTGTGAAAATTTATAAAATAGTAGGTACCTTCACTAAGAGTTTTCCAAATCAGAACAAATATTCGAACACCCTTTTCCTTTAGTGACATTTTTATGCAAAGTTGGAAAACATTTTAAGACCATTACCTCCAAAATTAGACAAGAGATTCACATCATCTATGATTTACACAATCTTACCTTGAGTCCAATTCAACAAACATCATCGGTCCTGCCTCTTAATAACTCACATATCAAAGGATATACACATCCTTTCACCCCTTGACTTCACAGAGCTTGGCTCGATCACCAAGGTTTTCTTAACCTTTGATCTTGTTGCAAAGACTTGTAAGCTATCCCAATATTTCACTACCATTTGGTCTAAAGATTAACTTCACCTTGTAACATGATGAAAGATTAAAAGGGTTACATTCACCTCTCATGCCACTAAGAAAAACTAGTACCAGTGCAAAGGAGAAAGAACCAAAAAGAGTTGCCACTCATATAAGCGCAAGGACAGTGAAACAAACTACAGTAGATAAATCAGTACAATCAAACATCATTCATCCTACAATACCAATCAACTATTCATCAGTTGCTATGAACAAAAAATCACCCTAGTTAGAACAACAAATACCAGAGATGTCTCATAAATTTCAACAAGGGAGCAATGATTATATCAAATCAAAAATAGAAGACTTCCAACAAAATCTAGAACTAGTTGGCATTATGGATAAATTGCTAGAAAGAAATACATATCACTATCTATTATTGCTAGTACAATAGGGCACAAAATTACCTTCTGACTTTGACATATCCAATCTCAAGAAGGACAAGGAAGATTCACCCTTGGACGTCGTTACCCAAAAACTCCAAGATTTGCAAGTGAAAATGGAAAGACAAAAGATAGGACAAGTCCAATGAATGGAGTTTAGTTTGGAAAAGGTGTGTCCTCTCCTCTTTGATAAAAGCATTATTAAAACCATTCCCTCTAAACATGCAAATTTTGAAGTACGACAAATAGTTTGGTACATATGACCCCCAAGATCACCTTAGAAAATTTTATACTTTGAGTATGGAATTTGTGCATGATACTACCTATATTATGCAGTTATTTCCTTGAAGCTTGGGAGGGCAAGCCATGAAATGGTTTTCCAAGCTTTTGCCAAACCTCTGATCATTCAACCAACTATCTTCTATGTTTATCATACAATACTCTTAAAACATAGAGAAAGAAGTCACCATCATTGATCTATGTAATACCAAAAAACTCCCAAGAGATCCTTCAAGCATTTCCTCCAAAGATGGTAGCACACATTGGCCAAATACCATAGAGAAATCCCAAAAAAGGTGAGTCATTTTTACAACTCCAATGTCCACCATACTTCAAAACTATGCTTGAGAATGCTACCAAAATAGAGAAGACCCTAATTAACAATGAAAACCTAAAGATATTAAAATGTGGAAAGAGATTCTCCAACAACTCTTCACATTTGCATGACTCCAATTAATTGAATGAAAAACCAAAACCCTAGTGGAGAAACAATAAGAAAATCATGGCGAATGACAAAGTTGGAGAAGAAAACAACATTAAACCACAATATTATCATCTCCTAGACCTGCCATCTTCCAACAACAATAACACTGGCACGTCTACCAACCAAGTTAAGACACAACAAGACAATGCTCTTCCATTCTATAATCGAAAGGCCTAGCCTCCATCCACATATGATGAACCTAATCAACAAGTTTCTTATAATCAAGCTCCTTCATCAAAGTGATGTTGGCCCTCCTACCAGCCAATAACATATACTCCTATAGGTGAGACATATGAGAATGATGGAATGCTGGGTAGGTCGCTTGCTTAGTCCTTAGCTTCTCAAGGATTTTCTTAGGCTTTCTCTTCACCTATTAGGGTTCCCTTTGATAAATTTATCCCTAGAGGGTCTCTATCCTATCCTCTAACTACTACCTATGTCATGTCCCCTTTTCAAATAATAAAAAAATAATAATCTTTGCTAAGACAGGCAGGCCCAAGAAAGTGAAGTTTCGAAAAAAGGGGGGGTTAATCTTTGGAAACCGTTGGACTAATAAATGAAATTATTATTAAAATATGTTTCATTAACCTCTCTTGGACGTGAGTTACGGTTATGGCCTCTTTTAAGGGGTTTGGAGGCATTTTGGGCAGGGAGGAGAACTTGATTTTTGCTCATTCTTTGTTATTCTTCAGAGGCTGCCAAACCTATGGAGAAGGAGACCCAAGAACGGGAGTTTGCAGGTTTCCAGGGAGACCCAAGAACAAGAGTTTGCAGGTTTCTAGGAAGGCTAAGGACAGGAGTTTGAAGCCATTCCATGTGCATGCTCATACAGAGTTTTCCTTTGTGCTGAACAGTGTAGATTTGTGGGTTTTTGGGTGTGTTTTTTTGCATGAGTTTGGTGTTTTCAGTTGAGCATTTCATATCAGTTTTGGTTGCTGCTGTATTTCAGACTTTAAGCTGTTAAAATAGAGATGAATATATTTATTGGGATGTGATTAAACTTTTGAGATAGTTTATTAGTGTTTTTGTGGTGTTTCCAGGCATTTTTGTGTTAATTTCGGGAGCCCGATGAGCATAGTTTTTGTCCTGCATTTGTGAGTTGTTGTGTAAAGGCTATATAGATATGAAAATTTCATTTTGTAGGCTGTTATGCTGCTAATTTTTTCTGGTAAAAATGGCCATTTTCAGATTTATTAATAATAGGTGAAGCTGTGAAGCTTTTGGCACCATTTCTGGCATACCCGATTTGGGATTTCTTGAGAAATTTGGAGGATCTTTTTGATATTAGTTGTTTGATCTTGAAGATCTGATTAGAGGATTGAAATATCATACAAAATCAGAAAAGGGACATTTCAGTGGTATCAGAGCCATGATCTTGCCAGCCTGAGGGTTTGTAGAAGTTGCAGGTCAGTTTTGACAACTACCCAGATCTTGCATGTCAGTTTTGACAACTACCCAGATTTTGCATGTCATAATTTATGGTTGCATGTTTCTTCTAATTAGATGCATGTTAAAATTTATGGTTACATTCTACTTCTAATCATTTTCATGTTAGTTCTTGGTGAATTTGGTGGTTGTAGAAGTTTGCATGTCAGTTTTGACAACTACCCAGATCTTGCATGTCAGTTTTGACAACTACCCAGATCTTGCATGCTAGTTTTGACAACTACCCAGATCTTGCATGTCAATTTTGATAACTACCCAAATCTTGCATGTCAAAATTTATGGTTGCATTCTACTTCTAATCATATGCATGTTAGTTCTTGGTGAATTTGATGGTTGCATGTTGCTTCTAATCAGTTGCATGTCAAAATTTATGGTTGCATGCAACTAAGTGAAAGAGAAAAAAGATATTTGCAGCGAGAAAAGAATAAAGAAGTTTTGATCAAACCTCCAATTGAAAGTAAAAGTACAAAATCCAAGGAAGGGAAAAGTATGGCTGATCTAGATGAGATGGCAAAGAAATTCTTCCAAGACATCCAAAATACTCAGAAGCAAACAGTGGATAGTTTGGCAGAAACTAGAGAGGCTTTGCGAATATTGACAGAAAAACTACAAGGAGTTGCATCTATTAATGAGAAAGGGAGCACTTCAGAGGAGCCAAGAAATCTGAAATCCACACCATCTAAATCAACCAAAACTATTTTCTTGCCTGCAGATGAGCCACCAGTACCAAATCCAGCCATTAATCCTATGGAAGAGGTTACAGGTAACTTGATTACATTAAGAGCTACTTATAATGGCTTAGATGATGACTTTCATAGTTCAGTTCCTTTTAGAGAATATGTGGATATGATGAACACTTTGATGCCCAAGAAAGAGTACAGAAGGGAGCATGACATAAGTGGAAGAGAGCTCAAAAATAAAATAAGCAAGTTTATAGCACCTACTTTTGATGGAACAAATAAAATTTCAGCTAGAGCATGGCTACAAAAATTACAGACCTTCTTCACACTTAACCCCATGAAGGAGAGTGATGTTGTTCAAATTGAAAGTCTACACTTGGAAGATGCAGCCTATGATTGGTGGTATCATGGAATGACTACTCAAGGTCATGATCAGGTAACTACATTTGATGATTTTAGTCAAAGAGTGATAGATAGATTTGACCTCAAGGATGATGATTATGAGGATGTTGTTGTGCATGATGGTGAGATACCTGGTGTAGATGAGCAGACATTGAGCATTCATGACTTTTCTGAGAGAGAGTACCAGGCACAGTTAGATGCTTCATCACATGAGGTTGAGGCTAGTAGTACTTCACATGATTTATCCCGCCAGCTGAAGGTGTGTGAAGACAGTATTGTCACTACATTATCTCATCATGACAGGTATGTGGAGTTAGTTGGTATTGGTCATATTACTCAAGTCAGGATTTTGCTTGAGTTACCAGCTAATTCTAGTTTACAGATATGGACTCGAGATTCTTATATTGGCATTTGGGGTTCAGTTGACTGTAAATCATTAACACTTTTTGGTAGCAGTGATTGTTTGGGTGCTACCATGGATTTGATTAGCAGATTGCATGGTGTTGTCTTTTCTTGTGCCAGGAGCTTACCGATGTTTGTATTAGTTTTTATACACTGGTGTTGGGCTTTGTTCATATATCTAGTCGACCATACTTGCTAGAATGTGTTGATGATATTTCATATTTGGCAGTGTGTACAGATGTGTCCCAGGATCATATTGGCATTGATGACATCCAGGAGGATGTAGTGGGCAATTTTGAAGACTTAGTTTTCTTGGGTACAGAGGAGTTGGACAGCAGTGCTAATGTTTTTGATACTCCGTATGTTGATATGAGCTTTAGATTTAATTCACAGGGTATGGATTGTAATACTCTAGAGACTAGTGACTTTGAGGATACTCCTTTAGACAGTGCATCAGAGGAGGTTTGTAGGAGACAGTCAAGCCAGTGCCATCATGTGCCTAATCAGTTAAGAGTTAGTGACCGAGACATTGCTATCACTTGCTAGCATTTTGATGCTGCTCGTCAATTGTTAGCAGTTTATGGATGGGGTTCTCCTACTAGTGATGAGTAGGAGGGTAGTTATCTTTCCTTGACAGAGATCCACTCTTTATGGGAGGCTATTCAAATTTTGAGACAGAATTATATGCAGTTGGTAGCTGACAGAGATTATCTTATGGAGTGGGGCAGTATAGCATATGATGCATTGTTGGCCAAGGAAGATGAGGTGAGTGAGCTTACTGAGCAACTTGAGGTGACTTTTTAGATTCTTGAGAGTACACAGTTGGCTTTCAAGGAGTCACAGTTTCATTTGGCTAAGGCGACCATGGAGTTAGAGTGGCTACAGTCTTTACTTGATTCTATACAGTCACAAGCTATGGTGTTTGGTGATCCGAGGATGTCCATGGCCGTGATTTTCAGAGACAGTGGAGATGGGGATGCATCCATCCTTGATACTAACATTGGCATATCAGGTTCATTCCCACTAGAGTCAGGTTCAGTTGAGTTGGGTTTTGTAGCAGATTGTTGTGTGCCTGACATGGTGGTGGCCTCTAGTACTGATGGCACAGAGACTAGAGATGTATCAAAGAGCATGTGTGATGTTGGTGAGTCGACAGTTGGCATGGTTCCTACTAGTAATACTACTCCCTTGGTGATATCTTCAGAGATAGTAGTCAATTCCAACATGGTTAATGATCAATTGCAGTTAGTTTCATCTGGATTACAGTCTGAGCCACTGAGTGAGATTGGCGCATTCTATCGGCATTACACTGTGAGGTACACTCATCAATTTATCTTTGATGACCATGTTAATGAGATTATGATACAGAGATGTACTTTGGTTCCTAGTGCTTATCATCAGTTATGGAATAGTTTGATGCCTCGGGATGAGAGTTGTGATGGGCACGACATGGTGATAGGTCCTACAGTTGATAGCTTGATAATACATGACTTAGAGCATGAGTTTTGGAGTGATGCTTCAGCAGGGTATGTACATCAATTAGCAATTGATCCTTGTGTTGAGGAGTTGATGGTAGGAAAATTTGGTTTGGGTTCCATTTCTTGTTGTTCATCTTGTGATGGCTTTTCACCATCAGGGGTGCATGGGAGTTATGGTTATAAGACAGTGGCCGATGATCTACAGAGTTGTGTTGATTGCAGGAGTTGTACAGTGTGTGCATTCTCCATACTTGGTATAGTTTCATATGAGAGCATTCACCATTGTTGCAAAGTTGGATTGTACATTTCGTATAGGCCAGTGGGATGCGTTGATGGTATTTATTGTGTTGGCAGTTTGATTTTTCCACTTTACTTGGGTTTTGATGTTCTAAGAGTTTGTGTCTCATGGGTTTTTGACTATGGTGGTGGTGATTTTGGAGTTTGGTTGAGCTATAATTGTCAGTTTGATTATGGATTCCTCTTGGTCATATTGCAGAGGATATTGCAGGAGCCTGTGTTAATTGGTAGTAGTATAGTTCATGACTACATTTGGGATCCAGGTGGATTGATTGGTTTATTGTTCAGCCATTGCTTGAGGACAAGCAATGTTTGGGGAGGGGAGGACTTTTCATGTCCCCTTTTCAAATAATAAAAAAATAATAATCTTTGCTAAGACAGGCAGGCCCAAGAAAGTGAAGTTTCGGAAAAAGGGGGGGTTAATCTTTGGAAACCGTTGGACTAATAAATGAAATTATTATTAAAATATGTTTTATTAACCTCTCTTGGATGTGAGTTACGGTTATGGCCTCTTTTAAGGGGTTTGGAGGCATTTTGGGCAGGGAGGGGTTAATTGTCAGTTTGATTATGGATTCCTCTTGGTCATATTGCAGAGGATATTGCAGGAGCCTGTGTTAATTGGTAGTAGTATAGTTCATGACTACATTTGGGATCCAGGTGGATTGATTGGTTTATTTTTTAGCCATTTCTTGAGGACAAGCAATGTTTGGGGAGGGGAGGACTTGTCATGTCCCCTTTTCAAATAATAAAAAAATAATAATCTTTGCTAAGACAGGCAGGCCCAAGAAAGTGAAGTTTCGGAAAAAGGGGGGGTTAATCTTTGGAAACCGTTGGACTAATAAATGAAATTATTATTAAAATATGTTTCATTAACCTCTCTTGGATGTGAGTTACGGTTATGACCTCTTTTAAGGGGTTTGGAGGCATTTTGGGCAGGGAGGAGAACTTGATTTTTGCTCATTCTTTGTTATTCTTCAGAGGCTGCCAAACCTGTGGAGAAGGAGACCCAAGAACGGGAGTTTGCAGGTTTCTAGGAAGGCTAAGGACGGGGGTTTGAAGCCATTCCATGTGCATGCTCATACAGAGTTTGCCTTTGTGCTGAACAGTGTAGATTTGTGGGTTTTTGGGTGTGTTTTTTGCATGAGTTTGGTGTTTTCAGTTGAGCATTTCATATCAGTTTTGGTTTCTGCTGTATTTCAGACTTTAAGCTGTTAAAATAGAGCTGAATATATGTATTGGTACGTGATTAAACTTTTGAGATAGTTTATTAGTGTTTTTGTGGTGTTTCCGGGCATTTTTGTGTTAATTTCGGGAGCTCGATGAGCATAGTTTTTGTCCTGCATTTGTGAGCTGTTGTGTAAAGGCTATATAGATATGGAAATTTCATTTTTTAGGCTATTATGCTGCTAATTTTTTTTTGTAAAAATGGCCATTTTCAGATTTATTAATAATAGGTGAAGCTGTGAAGCTTTTGGCACCATTTCTGGCATACCCGATTTGGGGTTTCTTGAGAAATTTGGAGGATCTTTTTGATATTAGTTGTTTGATCTTGAAGATCTGATTAGAGGATTGAAATATCATACAAAATCAGAAAAGGGACATTTCACCCTACCTAGATACACCAATGGGATTGCTTCTTGCACTCATTGATGCCTCTTCAAGCCACTTTGCCTACTAACATTTTTTATCCTTCTTGACCATTTGAATCACTAGAAGAAGTGATGGGTTCCTTACAAAGTTTTGGACATCATCCAACCTTCTAGATTCAACATCAACAAGTGATCTTACCTAGTCTTGAAAAATCATCGCAATTGCACAAAATAGGCCTAATTGGATTAGCTCTCATACCTAGGTTTTTGGACCATAACACTGAATTTATCCAAACAAGGTGGAAAAAGTCATGTTTTTGAGTACCCTTTTGGGAAAACCTAAAATATTTTGTGGGTCTTAGGTCTCCAAGCCATCTGTACACCTAAAAGCAATTTTTATGCCTATAAATAAAGGTTTCACAATATGAATGATAATGTTGTTTAGGGTATGAGCATTCCATTAGAAAAATTGTTTTGGAACTTTATCCTCTTGTACATGGCATCATCACTCACTCCTCTTCATTCTTCAACTCTTGGTTTGAAGTATCTATCACTTTCAAACCTCAATAATCTTCTTGCCAACATTGTGATTGTCCAACCTTGTGACTGAGACTTGCTTAGGGCATCACTTTTAAAATGTTTAAACAACTCCATAGGGACCCAAAACATATATACATTATGTACATTGGCTCTATTCCAATTTTCCTTAAGGCCATGATGAATCCACAGTGGGAACTCATGGGGGAGCCATTTTTGTGAAAACTGCCAAGACTGAACCAACACATAGAGTTTTCACAAAAGATTTTCAAAATGAAAACAAATGAACTTCTATAAACTAGTTATATAAAAATAATTATTTTATAAGAATGAACTACACCCAACAAAAGCAAAACTCCAACTTCAATCCATTATTGTGATCATTCAAACTAAAACATGTAAAACATGTAAAATTGGGGAAAAATTCGTAGTGTTTATTGAAAAAACTTTCCTCTTACAATCTCCAACCCTTGGAATGGGTAATTTCATGGTTTTTATAATTCTACGAAGATGTTTTAGACATTTATTGCAACCATAAACCTCCAAACCACGACATGTTCAATTCTTGCTCAAATTTTGTCAAGCAACTTTTCAAAGTTGTTGACAACTTTTGTATTTCTACAATTTTTTGAACATCTAACACTTGGAGCCTTTCAAGTAAGTCTAACATGGTATATTAATGATTTCTAGGCATGATCTAGCCTTTAGAGCATCAATTCATAGGTTTTTGACCACTTTTCCCTATTTGACAACTTTGTCAATGTTTGACATCTTTCTTCTTTCTTGCTCCAAATGATATGTAGGATCTCCAATCCATGAAATGGGATGTAAAAACATCAAGGAGGACAAGATATTTTTAAAACCATACCTTCCTTGTTATTTTATGGTCCTAGACCCATAACCCCTAACACAAACAACACTAAACAAGCAAACCCAAAATCTCCTAGAATGGAAACTTCACCTAAGAACAAACTCAAGCATGACCTTAAAAGGTCCAAGCTCACACCCCTGACTTGGCTAGAGTCAGTACATTCCAAATTTAAAACTAGCAATCAAAACAAGGAGCTTTGACTAGGTGATCTTGCACCAAAGAAGGCCTTGAAAATACTCTTGGATAATGAAGTCATTGTATTGCTAGAGCCCAAATCGTATGAACCCCTAGTCAAGCCTTCTTGGTGGAATGAAAACATTTTTTTCTATACCACAAAAATTGGGGACACCTCACAAATAACTGCATGACTCTGAAAGGAGTTTTCCAAGAACTAATTGATGATGATGTCATCAAAGTTAATTACTTTCATAACAATGAAGATCACACAACTTTCAAACCCCTTTCATGAGCCATGAAAAAGGAGAATCTTAAAAAACTAATCAAAATAAGACAACAAATGAAAAAGTTAAATACACCCGCAATAATGACAACATGATCAACATGTTGTTTAGATTCAATGACTACGTTAATGTTACAGTTGTCAAAGACAAACACAAGAAATACTCCTTGAATGCCATTACTTGAGGTCAAGCCTCCAAAGTGGTATTGCTGGGGAAAACCACTGACCTAGATCAAGCCACCTCAAGCTCTACCATATCTAAGTATAGTTTGGTTAACCAATTGCTCAAAACTCATTTACATATTTCTATTTTTTGAGTTATTGTAGACATCTCTTGAAAACAAAAATATACTCACTAAAGCCCTTGTCCCAAATAATCTTGATGTAAATAGGTTGCAGAGCATGGTGAGAAATCTTGTCACACCCCACGATGTATCCTTCTCCCCACTAGATGATGTCTTTTATTCATCTCCAAAAAATTTCTCTACACATAGAGGTCTTTATACACCAAAATAGGGCAAACAGAGCATTGGTTAATGGTGATGAACGGCTATATATTTGTACTTTAAATTTGGTAAGAGAATTGAGATATGTAGAGAATGTCATGGATCCCAAGAAAAAGATTAATATTAAGGCATATGATGACGTAGAGAGAGCCTCTAAGGGAATGGTCATTCTACCAATAAGGGTGGGTCCAATCCTCAAAGAAACAATTTGCCAAGTTTTAGACCTTAAATTGACATATAATATTCTTCTAGGAAGACCTTGGCTTCATGACATGCAAACTATTCCATCCACCTACCATTAGTGTCTAAAGTTTCCTTACATGGGACAAGAGATAACCATAGCCAAGGACCAAAACTACACATAGTATTGTAAATCTCTTTTTGCTCATAACAGGGAAGAGATCCTTGTAGATGATAAAAAAATGATGGAATCCCTTTCCCTAGAAACATCCAGCTCAAGAAATTACCCAGAATCAATAACCAATAACGAAACTAACTGCTTTACTACAATGACTAAGGGAAAAGAGAAAGTAGGTTGTTCTGATTCCAACAACAAACAATCCCTCTCCAAACAAGAGCACAAACAATTACATTATGAAAAAAAAGGATGGTTTGATGAAAGAATTTGAAAAGAAATGTCAAATTGGGTGTAAGGGTATAGGAGAATACTCAATATCTTTATTTAATTCACCTACATCTCCAAAATCTCATGGGAAACCACCTTCAAACACACATCCTTGATAGTATAATGAACACTTTGTTAGAGAGGAAGGTTCATCACAAGATAAAACCATAGAAGAAGATGCAACTAAAAGAATCCAAAATATAGATATCTCTCCTTACCTCAGTGGAAAAGGTTTTGAATTGATTAAAAAAATGGGGCATTCTGGGACATGACCCTTGGGGAGAGAGGTATAAGCATAGTGGAGCCTTTAGAAGCTTCTTTTAGACCCAATAAGCTTAAAACAGGTGTAGGCTACATGGTACAACAATTTGATAGGTCCCCTATTTCTTCCTTGTCACAACATTAGGATAACACACTTCATAAGGGTCCAAATTCATCTTCATCTGAATCAATTTACGTGCCCAAAGCTCAACAAGACACGAGTCCTTGCAACCTTGAGTTAGACATTATCAATTCTTCTTTCATGAACCTCTGAATCACAACTAAGTCTTTGCAAAATGATGAAATTTCCTTTCTCTCACTATGTAGTAATATCAATGATTCAACCAAATGGGAATGGGATGTCTTGTTAGTAGGTTCAACTATCCAAGACAAGGAATGTGACTTTGTACATGTCCCAACTTTAATACACAATAGAGCACAAGAACTAAACTTTGGCATAGACTTCAATAGAATTGTGATACCATCTTCAAATCAAGAAAATGAGTACTTCATGCAAAATGATAATACAGGGGAGGCACACAATAGATTTCCCTTTCAAGATCTTTTCCCAAACTTCTTCCCACAAGAAGTAGTAGAAGAAGAAGAGGTGATAGATGAGTTGTATGTTCTACCTAACTATTTAGAACACCTAGAATAAGTGCATGTCATTGACCTAACCGATACAATGTTTGAGCCATCTAATGAAGTTATTTCTTTGAACCCTACAAAACTCAGTTACCCTTTCAAATTGTTATCCTTGCTCTACCTTGAATTCATCAACTGAGACTTACCCGACACAACTCTTGAGCCCACCTTTGACACTGATCAAGACATCTCCATTCAAATCAATGTAGTTGAACCATCTATGAAGCCTGAATCTAGTTGCAAGTTGACGGATAAAGAATGTATCAATTTTACCAGTTGATGAGATCCATTTATGACC